>CAWUFW010000648.1:2400000-3857058 GCA_963921515.1 Calotriton arnoldi | reverse complement strand
TGGACTATGAGGACGGAAACGGAGTGACCGTATCGTTCTGTGAGTAAAGGTTTTTGTGCATCGTACTGCGTTGTTTGGTTTAACCGGCTCCCAATACGAGTCGGTTGTAATGTTCGCCTCCGGACGCATCTGGGAGGGCCTTCCAAACGACATCGGAATCGGGCCCTTAGTTGTAGAGATTTATATTTTCTTTTATAGTTGTTTGTTGTGAGAATCCGGCAGAGTTTTCTCCTCTTGCAGCATTTGTCATTTCTGGAATATTTATTTGTTTTAATTAGTGTGACTTTTATATTGTTTGATTAATTGTTTGTGCCATATTATTGGTTAAAGTTGTTTATAGTGTTATTTTATTGGCTGGTTTAGTTTAGTTCGAATTGTTTTTACCAGTTGAGTCCTTCTTTTGTAAACACTAATTTATGTTTCATTTATATAGCATAATTTAGAGTTGTTGTAAATAAATATATATGTATTTATTTTTATATTTTACAATATATTTCTGTTGGTGTATTAATGTTTATAGTTAATGATAATGCATTTGGTGTATGTATTGTATGTTAATCAGGGGTACGACTTTTTGGAGTGAATGTTTAATTGTTGTTGGTGTAATATATTTTAATTAAATTATAGCTGTTAATAGTAAGTTTACGGTTTATTGGAAGTAAATAGTTTATGTTAAAATCTGTACTTTGGTGTTTATTTTGTGTACTTATTAGTGGTTTTAACGATAATTTGGTAGTTGATATTGCAGTAATCGATATTTGTGCCATGTTAAATGTGTATTTATAGGTGACGATATTTGCGTTTCTGAAATTTTTGTTAGCAATATTTGTAAAAATCATTGTTTTTAGCAACGATATTTGTGTGCTCGATATTAGTGTTTTTTTAGTTATGTATATGGAGGCGATATTTTTGTTCTTGATATAACATTTCTGATATTTGTGTGTATTGATATTTGTTGGATCGATATCATATCAGTGATCCGAGGAGATATGGCGATGGAGTGGCAGTCGGTCCAGCCAGCTCAGAGGTAGTATTAGGAGCTATTGCCCTCTCTCTAGAGCTCAGGGAATACCCAGAGAAACCCTGCTGATATCCTGTGCCCCAGAATGCCGTAGATGGCTCCTAATAACATTACACTCCCGGGTACCCTGGTGATCCTTGGAATTATCTTCTCTAGGGTACACAAGTGCCCCGTAACAAAAGTGGGATCACAGGAATTCCATTAGTGGTATCGCATGTATTGTGTTTGTAAGGTTTCACTTTTGTCGGGGGTGCACTCCAGGGAAGGATTTCTATAGTGGGGCCCTGGGGCTCATGCATGGCAGCACACATATTTAATTTCTTACACTAGTGTATTGTACATATAGAATTTAATTTAGCATGATGGTGCACATTTTAGAACTCAGAGCATACTATTTTTGCAAGTTATGCCTGCATAAAGTAGACTTTAAGGAACAATTATATGTTTGTGTGTGTCAGTGGAAATATTAGTAACTTTTCTTCTAAAAACCTTAAAACAAGGAGAGGGGCTCATCAAGGTCCAAAGGGACAGAGCACCTAATAACAACAAGTTAATTGTATGCAGGTCGGCTTTGACCATTGAGTGAACAGAAAAGTGCTCCGGTGACCAGATGAGAGGAGGTATTTTTTTGCCCTCTTCTCATCCCGTTGTGGGTTTGCTTCACAATACCAGGACAACTGAGACGTGGTCCGGTCCGGTTAATGTTAAATATTGCTGCCATCCCTCCTAAAATTATATATACTAAAAGATTGAGGGAGTTATTCAATCAAAACAGACCTTTTATCTATTGACAGTAGGGTTGTAATAACGGCAAGAATAATATAAAGCCATAATCTGAAGACATTGGCATTAATTTTCCTAAGTTATAGGATCCATACTGACCTGGGTGCGGTGGGCACCGGGGATACATTGCACTACGAGATAAATTGGAGGAAAAAAGAATATTACTTGTCCTGAAGAAGGTGGCTTAATGTCTTACCACCGAAACGCGTCGACGCAGAGGTTTTGTTAAATTTGTTGTGCGGCAACAGCCATTATGACAGGAAAGTTGTTCACTCTGCTGGTTGTCGTTGAGACTACATGCAAATTAAAGATTTAGAAGACAAACTCTTTCTGTCTTGGGTATCTTTTTCTTTCAAAGGGTTTTTGTTATTATATGAATTTGGATTCATGTTATTTTTAGCATTGTTTTATTAATTTGCACATATGTTTTTTATGACGTTACTTAATTGTCATTGAAAAATATTGAAATTGCTTTTTTATTATTCATTGTTATCTGACTTATTAAATTTGTACATAAGTACTTTTACATCTTAAGTAGAGCATTTTTATTGTTTATATATATATATACATGTGAGTATGATGTGTATGACTGACTGGGGTGAATGGAGCTATAGTAGCTCTTAGATACATTATTGAGTCGCTCCAAAGGGAAATTTTATATTTAACTTTTCTTCTAAACACATTCCCTTGCAATACATTGTGAGTTATCCAGGGACTGGGCTTGTCTGGTCTGGTAGGCTCCGATTAAGGTATCACCCTGCCAATACAATTACAAGTCAATCCCACAAAATGGTGAATATCATTGCAGGCACAGTTCAACTGGGCAGAAATCCACATGGTATTCCCTTTGTCATGGAAATTAACACAAACATTTACCACCTGCTTTGAACAGGAATTCTGCTCAACCTGTAATCCACCCAGCCCTGCGCCATCTGTGGGCGGTCAACCCACACCGCGCATGGCCTTTACCAGTGCATTGTGGGGTGGGTTGCAATAGCTAGCTGCAACCCTTCACCTTCATTGCTCAACCCCCCATGAAGCATGTAAGACCTCCGACCCTCGGTCTAGGTCCACTCTCTCCCCACTGCTCCGCTGTGCCGTCTCTTGCCTCCAGACCCCAACCTCCTCCTTGGGAGGTTCGAGGCTGCTGCCCGCTCCTGCGCCTGCTGCCCGCTCCAACTGGGACCAGACTGCCTCCAACCACCGTAACCTTTCTCAGATGCTTTTTTTCTTAATTTTTTCCCTGTTGTGCCACTGTTATTGTGCCCATCTGTGTCTTGCTCTAATTCCACCACTGTTTTTATTTTCTCGTGCCTGCCTGTTCCTTTTGCCTTTCGCCGCTGCTGCCCCTCTGCGGCCCCTCCCCCCAGAATTCCCCCGGAATTTCCCCTCCAGAATTTCCCCGGAATTCCCCCTGGAATTCCCCTGCTCCAGCCTCCCAGCCTCTCCTCCCTCCCACCTCCCCTACTTAATGGCGGCCGCTGTGCGGTCGCGCCGCTGGCGCGCCATAGGCAAGCCCGTCTGCGCCCGTCCGCGACCCGACCGCGGCCAGCGCCAGGAACCCTGGCCCTCCCACTACCCATCGCTACGACACCACCACCCTCCTCGCACTCAACCCTGGAAGACTTAGAGAATGCCAACAGGCCTCACCGAACACGACCCACGGCCAGTTCTCCTGCCTCCACTGCCGCCAGACCCTCACCACCACCCTGGCCTCCAACACCGCCGACGCCAGCACCGGCGACACCCTAAAATGCATCCTCCTCAACGTACGCTCCGTACACAAACACGCCATGGAAATCTGGAACCTACTCGACTCTCTTTCGCCTGACATCGCCTTCTTCACAGAGATCTGGACCAACGCATCCTCCGCCCCGACATCAGCACCGCCATCCCAGACGGATACAAGATCCAGAGGAAAGACCGCCCCAACCACCCAGGAGGGGGCCTCGCCATCGCCCACAAGAGCACCCTCCGCCTCACCACCTCCAGCGAAACCTTCCCCTCCGCCGAACACCTGCACTTCAAGATCCAGACCACCCCCAAAGCCACAGTCCGAGGAACCCTCGTCTACAGACCCCCCGGCCCCCGAACACCCTTCGCCTCCACCATCACCGACTTCATCGCACCCACGCGATCAGCTCAACAAACTACATACTCATTGGAGACCTGAACTTCCACCTCGACAACCCCAGTGACCACAACTCCACTATCCTTCGTGACAACCTCGCCAGCATCGGACTTAAACAACTCGTCAACACACCAACCCACAGAGCAGGACACACCCTCGACCCCATCTTCGCGGCAGGAAACAGCGTCCATTTCAGCCACACAACGCAGCCGCCGTGGACCAACCACCACTGCGTACACTTCGCCATCAACAAACCCAAGGCACCCAAACCAGCCCCACGCCCACCACGAAGGAACTAGAGCAAGGTAACCGACGAGCAACTTAACTCCACCCTCAACCGAGACAACTACACCTGGGCACCCGACGCAAACAGATCAAACAATGCAGCCAGAGAACTCCACACCTGGATCTCCAACTGCGCAGATGAGCTCGCCCCGCTACGCAACCCCGACAGACAACGCCCCAGGAAAGCCGCCTGGTTCACAACCGCTCTCCAAGAAGCCAGACGCACCTGCAGACGCCTGGAGAAGAACTGGAGAAACACCAAGACAACCGAAAACCACACCACCTACAAGGACGCCATGACGGACTACCACAACCAGATCAGAGCCACCAAAAGGAACTTCATCCACAACAAAATCCTGGCCAACTCCACCAACTCCAAGGAACTTTTCAGTGTCATTCAAGAATTCACCAACCCACGCAGCGAAGCCACAGACATCACCCCATCCCAAGACCTCTGCGACAAGCTTGGAACCTATTTCCACCTCAAGATCAAAAACCTCTACGACAACTTCATCGACCATCCACCAGGTGTCACAGACGGCCCCCGCCCCCCAGAAACACCAGCCAGCCCACCATCTCCAACTGGACACCGATCACGGCCGAAGACACCGCCTGGACCATGAAAAGCATCCACTCGGGGGCCCCCACTGACCCCTGCCCCCCTCACATCTACCACAGAGCCGTGGCCGCCATCGCACCCGAACTATAACGCACCATCAACACCACCTTCAAAACAGGCACCTTCCCAGACGACTGGAAGTGCGCAGAAGTCAGACCCCTGCTCAAGAAGCCCACAGCTGACCCCACCGACCTCAAGAACTATCGGCCCATCTCGCTCCTCCCCTTCGCAGCCAAAGTTGCAGAGAAAACAGTCAACAGGAAACTGACACAATTCATTGAAGAAAAAGCCGTCCTCGACCCGTCCCAATACGGATTTCGAAGCAACCACAGCACAGAGACCGCCCTACTCGCCGCCACAGATGACATCCTCACCCTCCTGGACCAAGGCCACTCCGCAGCCCTCATCCTACTTGACCTATCAGCGGCCTTCGACACCGTCTCCCATCGCACACTAGTCGTCAGACTACACAACACAGGCATACAAGGAACAGCCCTGGACTGGATCCGATCATTCCTCACCGGAAGAAGCCAAAGGATCAGACTCCCACCCTTCCTCTCCGACCCCACGAAAATCACCTGCGGAGTCCCACAGGGGTCATCACTGAGCCCCTCCCTCTTCAACATTTACATGGCCCCCCTCGCAGCCATCGTCCGACAACACGGCCTCAACATCGTATCCTACGCCGACGACACCCAGCTCATCCTCTCCCTCACCAAAGACCCCACCACTGCCAAACTCAACTTCCAGAAAGGAATGCAAGACGTTGCAGTCTGGATGACCAATAGCTGCCTGAAGCTCAACGCCGAGAAGACAGAAGTCCTCGTCCTCGGTACCACCCCCTCGGCATCGTACTCGACTCATCACTCTCCATGAACCGACAGGTCAACGCCCGTCACCTCCAGCTGCTTCAACACCCTCCGCATCCTCCGCAAGACCTTCAAGTGGATCCCCCTGAGTCAAGGAAGACAGTCACCCACGCACTCATCACCAGCAGACTGGACTATGGAAACGCACTCTACGCCGGCATCAACAAGTCCCTACTCCGCAAACTCCAGACAGTACAGAACACCGCCACCAGACTCGTCCTCGGCATCCCCCGACACGAACACATCAGCCAACACCTACGAAGTCTCCACTGGCTCCCCGTGGAGAAAAGAGTCACTTTCAAAATCCTCACTCACGCCTACAAATACCTACACAACAACGGACCCAAATACCTCAACGACAGAATCAACTTCCACCCAAAAGAAACCTCCGATCTTCCAACCTCGCACTGGCCGAAACCCCGCGCATCCACAAAGCCAGAGCAGGCGGAAGATCCTTCTCTCACATTGCAGCCAAGACCTGGAACGAGCTACCGGCAGACATCAGACGCGCCCCCTCCCTGAACACCTTCAGGAAGACCCTCAAGACCTGGCTCTTCGGCTAAACAGATCTGCGGACCCCCCCCCCAGCGCCTTGAGACCCTCACGGGTGAGTAGCGCGCTTACAACTCCCCTGATTGGATTGATTGAATGTAAACATTACAAACGCGCAAGAGTATAAAATAATCATGACCTCCTTGTCCCAAATAGGGTGAGACCACCATGACAGTGACCTGATGGTCCAGAACCTCGGTAGTGCCATTACCTATAAATGGGACGGGGGAACTACCACTTTGGTGGATTTGATGGAGTTCCGCCGATTTGCCCTTTCAGACTTTAGATGAATTACTAACATTTTGCATATCTTTTTAAGATCCCCTATCTTGAATCGTAAACTGTCTCCTATTGTGACCCATATAAAATACATATGAAGGTTACTATAATGTCCTGCAAAGATATTTTTGATTGAAAGAGGTCCCAAATAATTGAGGTATCATTTGTCATTTCATTTATCGTAATTTACACAACTCTACTGCATAACTGTGCCTCCCACCCCAGCATAATTCCGGTGGCTCAGCGTATGTTGAATAAATATGTATGTAAACGCTAGGATTATTCGGAGGTCTCACATCCTTAGTGCACCATTTGTAGATATGATTTAGGTCATTCAACATGATATTAGAAGGAACAAATAGTTAAACTACTTTATTTCCACTTCTAGTTACCCTGCAAAGCGCCCCAATAGAAAGAATACCCGTTCATCAAACCCCAGATGTGCCCTACTTGTAAAACCACACTTCTTCATAGACACATTTGCTGTGTAGCTAATAATGTGGCAGTCTGTTGGTTTAATGGAACACTTTGTGGTCCTTTGTAATTAGATGATGAGTTTTTAGACCTCCATATATTTTGGTTATTCTTAAATTATTTCTCATCACAATGATCTTTCTGTGGCCATACTGTTAATGGTAAATCATACAGCTGTACACTACCGAAATTGCTGGATTTTGATTAGCTTTTAGCTGGTTGATATCTACCAAAGAGATTAATACCTTGCATCTGACACAAGCCTCATTACAATTTCAACCCACATATCACTATGCTTTTTGCCCATCGCAGCTGCCTCTGAAGAATGCCAACCTCTAATTGAGAACTAGAGTGTTCACTTAGCTCACCGAATGTGCCTGCACTGGGAGACATGATGCTGGAGATGATAGATTTAGGATCATTCACTTTCTTGGGCAGAAGGCAGATGCTTCTTATCTCTGCTCTTACAAGTTCCAGAACGAGCCATATTTTATAGTTCTGAGTCTTTCAAAAATGGTGTCATCTATGGCAGTTTTCAATCTTCCTTTCGCTACCTTTTAAAGATATTTTTTAATTATTAACCTTGAATGAGTTGTTATTAGATTATACAGAGCAACGTTTTAGATCATGAATATATATTTTCAAAAGTGCTTTATCATTACCTTATATTTGAGTCATTTGCAGCAGAATGATCAGCACACACTATATTTACAGACACAAATTAAATCCAAGGAATCATTATTCTCATTGCAGTCAAATACAATAAATTTCATGGAGACATGTGATCAAATTTTTGATAATCCTTTATTCTTTTTAAATTCTTCAAGGTGTAGCTAACGCGTTTCGTCCCTTCACGGGACTTCTTCAGGGCTATAAAACATAGATAATATATGCACATTTAACATCACAATATATTACACTGCTCCATAAAAAACACATACACATCTAAATATTACAATATACAATACTACATATGTACACTGCATTTTGTAAGAAAAACATTTCATCACATAATGCACAGCAGAGCGATTAGATTGTAAGTATACAAAATTTAATTAAATCCAATGACACCATGCTTGGCTTAAATATGCAAATCTAAAAGATTTTCTTTCTTAGGCATGCATTTAACATATAAATTCATGTTAGGCATGAAGACTCCAGCCATGAAATACAACGTTATTGGCTGAATACTTCTGTGGGAGAGGTTAATAAAAAATGGCAAGAATCTGTACAGAAAGGGAGAGAACAGGGAGAGGGCTTAATTCATTAAGAACAATTCCCGCTGAATTTGTAATGCCAGGGTCAAATAATTACCTCAATCACGTGATAATTTCTTATACTGATGTGTTATCTCCGATGTGTGAGGAAATAAAATTCTTGTTCTATAAAAGAATAGAATAGACATGCAAAAGCCCCTATTTCAATTAATAGGCTGAGACTCCTTGGGCTTCATCCAAAAGTGGATTAAACGCTAATTAGCATACCTGCTCAATAAATTGATGACTATCAAGTCCAGAACTTCCAAATAGAAAATGTCTTTCTTGTCACAGTATTTCAGGACAATGTCGGCCACCGCATCTAAAGTATTATAGTCCATAATTAAAATGGGCATATAAACAAGAATGACTGATACATCAGGTGAGCATTTGGCAGATTTAATGCAGCCACCATTCGCCATGGGTTCATACTACCACATGACAGCCTACAGAAGTCATGACACATGACATGTGGCCCAGAAATTAGAATGGGCAGTCCTTATCATATTGTGTGTGTGGTGTGTCTTAAAACGACATTATCAACCTAACTGTGTAGCAGCACTTCCTTGAGAACGTCCTGGTGGTTGCTCAATGCAACGTTATTTGAATAAATATCAGGAAGAGCCATACTGACTACATATTTGACAATAGGACGTAGATGTGACCACCATCATAGGTTGAGACACTGCATTGTATAAGGGTCTAAAACCCATGATTACATACTGTATCACAATATTAGAGTCAGACAAAACCGTGCTCAAGACCTACAAAAAGATTATAAAGGTGATACATAACTTTGATTTACCACTGTGGGAGCCTAAAAAAGTAAGCAACTTCGTATTGGTAAACATATGCCAGTCTGATTCAAACAAAGTACATTTTATGTTTGAAATGTAGTGGGTTAAACATGATATCATTTTGCATTGATAGAATAATGTGGCCAAGAATGGGCAAAGCGTTACATAATGCCAGATAAGACCCCACGAGTTTCTAAAATTTGCATTGTTTATATACATAGATGTGCCAATGCTAATTGCAAACCATTTATTAATGGTAAAGAACACTACAGATGATTAATAAAACATGATGTGCCAGACATGATCCTATAATAACAGACCATGATACCTTTTGGGTCCATTAACCCAGACTGGGAACATATAGATACGTTTGCGATTTGGTCGGTAAACAAACAATGGCACCTTTTAGGTCTATTAACCCAGACTGGGAACATATAAATATGTTTACGTTTTGGTCGATAAACAGACAAATGGTATGTGGCGGTCTTGATACACTATCATTTGATACTAAAGATTCCTCCATTTTGCAATGGTAAACCTAATCTCCTCTGAACACACAAGATTCATAAAGGGGACACAATTCCCTGTTGTCAAATAGTGCAGTCATATTAGAATTTGCCCAAAAGTACTAAAAACATATAATAACGGTACATTTGACTCTTAGTAATGTTTGTGGTGAGTTCAAGGTGATATACGTTAAGTACAAGCACAGACTGTATTTTATAACATATATCAGTGGCCTAAAGGGCCTTTTGAGTAGAGCAAATGGCACATTTAAAATAGACCTGAAAGAGTCCAGCCTGTGAGCTCAGCTTTCGTCTGCGGTACTGGAGACAGACTGTCCCCCTCGAATGGTCTCTGAATGTGGAGTCAAATGGAGACCATTCGATTTCCGGGCTTTTAACCGTATTGGCATGCACTGCACATGCGCAAAGCATGTGCAGTGATCACTTACTCGGCGGCCATCTTTACGAAGTATTCTATTAGGAATATATTAAGAGAATTACTACTGAATTGGAATATCTTTGTATTTAGGCGGTAGTGCCTTTCACAAACCGTGCATTTTTTTGCAAATTACACAGTTCAACGACAGTATTATATATTGGACAATTTCAAACATGACAAAATTTACTGCGCATGCGCTATGCATGCACATAGGCACTTACTAGGCGGCCATCTTTAAATGGTTCTATCAGATGTTCTTTAAGAACAAGTTGTTACCAATGCCAATATGAAAAATGTATATATATATTCAGCTGCCATCTTTAAAAGATAATCTATTATGGAAATATGAGGTTAATAGTTGCCTAATTCGGAATTAGTTTGTCGTGAAGTGGTGACGCTCACCATCGACCTTACGTTCTTTTACAAATTACCAAATGTCCAAACAGCAAATGTTTTGGAGGAACTCACTGCTCATTGGAGCGCAAATCTAATCATTTTAAATAGCTTCTTAAACCTCTAACAATCTACTCCTGAAGATTTAACTGGGATATAAAAAAATGATGTTTAGAAAAATGTTACTAATTGTCTGAATAAACAGATGAGAAAACTGCTTGATGGACTTAGGTAGGGATCTCTCTCATGAACTATTTTTAGTACGTTTCAAATGTATTAGTCTAGAAATAACCTAAAACCCATATTCCCCATCACTCTTTTTTAAACCAGACAGGTGATTTCATGACAAAATATCAAGAACAAAAATATTGTGATACACAAATATAGCAATAACAATTGTGTTCACATACTTCGTATGTAAATGACAAAAATATCAAGATAAAAATATCATGGACCAGAATATCATCAAAAATCAGGAATATATATCACAATTTCTATGTATAGCATTATATTTAATGTAGTTAGAAATTAAAGTTCAAAATAAAAATATAACTAGAAATAAATAAATAAATAATTTACAAAATATAAAATGCAATATAAATATATAATGTAACCAATTTCTTAAAAAAATAATTAATACAAATAAATTAAATTCAAATTATTAATCATAAAAGCTATAAGATAAAAGTAATAAATATATATTAATTGCAAAACCGCGTAGCAAAATATATAAAAAGAAAAGAAAAAGAAAAACTCATAAAATTAAAATTGAGCATAAACACTACTAATTTAATTGTATAAATACTATAAAAGTAATTAAAGACAAAGCTACTAAAAGAAATACTAACAATGCTAACTAAGCAATAGTAAGAAAAGTGTTGGACTTTGAAGGAGTCAGATTTATTATTCTTACTTTAATCTCAGAAACTGCATAGAAAGTGTTGGATTTTGGAGGTGACACAATTACTATTTCCACTCCAGCGTAAGCAACAGTAGGGAAAGGATTGCACTTTGGAGGGGTCAACTTTGATATTACCTCTCCATTATAAGCAAAACTTTAGAAGGTGTTAGACTTTGGAGTGGTCAGGTTTACTATTCCCACTCCAAAGTAAGCAAAATTAGAGCAAGTGTTCATCTTTGAATAGATCATATATAGTATTCCCACTCTCATCTGAGCAACAGTAGGGGAAATGTTGGATTTAGAGGGGTCAAATTAACTATTACCACTCCAACACAGGCAGACGTAGAGATAGTGTTAGACTTTGGAGCAGTCAGATTTGTTAATCCAACTCCAACATAAGCAAAACTAGGAAAAATGTTGAAGTTTGGAGGGGATCAAATTTACTATTCCCATTCCAATGTGAGCAACAGTAGGGAAAGTGTTAGACTTTGGCGAGGTCAGATTTACTATTCCTACACCTATGTAAGAAAACTTAGGGAAAGTGTTGGACTTTGGAGGGGCCGTATTTACTACTGCCACTCCAATCTAAGCAAAAATAGTGGATGTGTCGGACTTTGGCGTGCTTAGATTTACTGTCCCAACTCCCATGCTAAGGAAAAGTAGTTAACGTATTGGATTTTGGAGGGGTCACATTTACTATTCCCACTCAAATCAAAGCAAAAGTAGAGGAGTGCTAGTTTTTGGTGAGGTTAGATTTATTATTGCAGGTCCACCGTAAGCAAACATTTCCAATCCAATGTGAGCAACAGTAGGGAAAGTGTTGGACTTTGGAGGAGTCAGATTTGCCATTCCTACTCCAATCTAAGCAACAGAAAGGGAAATGCTTGGTTTGGAGGAGTCAAGTTTACTATTACCACACCAACATAAGCAAAAATAGAGAAAGTGTTAGACTTTAGAGCAGTGCGATTTACTATTCCAACTCCAACATCAGCAAAGTAGGGAAAGTTTTGGACTTTGGAGGGGGTAGATTTACTTTTCCCACTCCAACGCAAGAAACAGTAGGGAAAGTGTTGGACTTTGGAGGGCTTAGATTTGCTATTTCCCACTCCAATCTAGGCAACATAGGGAAAGTGTTGGACTTTGGAGGGCTTAGATTCACTATTTCAACCCCTATGTAAGAAAGCAAAGGGAAAGTGTTGGACTTTGAAGGGGTCAGGTTTACTATTCACACTCAATACTAAGCAAAAGTAGTTACTGTGTTGGACTTTGGAGGGGTCAGATTTACTATTTCTGCTCCAAAGCAAGAGTGGGGAAAGCGTTAGTTTTTGGGGGGTTAGATTTATTATTCCAACTCCAACATAAGCAAAAGTAGGTAAAGTGTTGGACTTTGAAGGGGCAAATTTTCTTTTCCCAATCCAATGTGTGCAACAGTAGGCAAAGTGTTGGACTTTAGAGAAGTCAGCTTTCACATTCCCACTCCAGTCTAAGCAACAGTACAAAAATGTTTGGATTTTGGAAGGGTCATATTTACTATTACTAGTGCAACGTAAGCAGCAGTAGGCAGAGTGTTGAACTTTGGAAGAGTTAGATTTACTATTCCCACTCCAACATAAGCAAAAGTAGGGAAAGTGTTGGACTTTGGAGGATCAGATTTACAATTTACATTTCAATCTGAGCAGTAGCAGGGAAAGTGTTGGACTTTGGAGGAGTCAGATTTACCATTCCCACTCAAATCTAAGCAACAGTAGAGAAAGTGTTGTCCTTTGAATGGATCAGATTTACCATTCCCATTCCAATTTAAACAACTGTAGACAAAGTGTTGGATATTGGAGTGGTCAGATTTACTATTACCACTCCAAAATAGGCAAAAGTAGAGAATGTGCTAGATTTTGGAGGCGGCAATTCCAACCTTAAATAAAACATATAAATATAGCCCGCAAAAATTAAAACATATGAAAAATAATACATTACAAGTGAAAAATAAAAAAGAGATTTAAAAAAAAGGTCTAAATAAAAATATTTAAAGTTATAAAACTGAATAACATTTGGTAAGGGAAGCCTTTATGCCGCATTTGTAGATCTTAAGTCGGCATTCGACCTCGTCCCCCGCACTAAATTATGGATAACCTTACAAGAATTAGGGATGCCATCAGAACTCCTGTCCTTGATTATTAGACTGCATGAAGATAACAGTGCAAAAATTAGATGGGATGGACAGGGGGAAGTTACCGAATCATTCCCTGTAGAGAGAGGCGTGCGCCAAGGCTGCGTGATGGCCCCAACGCTATTTTCATTATATATTAACGGATAGTGGACTACATGAGTTCCACCCCTTCGGATGCCCCGGCATTGGCAGGCGATAAAGTGCCAATATTAATGTCTGCTGACGACACATTGATCCTATCCAAGACCCCGAGCGGTCTCTAGAAAGCCCTAAAAACATTCGAGGGATTCTGTTCACGGCGGGGCTTGGAGGTCAATGTGTCAAAGACAAAACTGATGGCATTTAATCCACATAGGGCCTTCAAGGGGGGCATCCGAATGAACGATAGGACGTTAGAACTGGTCAAGGAGTTCACCTATCTAGGGGTTAACTTTCAAGACAATATGAAGTGGGATCATCAGATAGATCTAGCATCCCTTAAACATAGGCAATTGTCAGGGATTTTACACCTGGAACATAACTCTTCACATACTAAGCCCATTAGCCCAGTTTTAGAAATCTACAGCACGAAAGTCATTAGCTCAGCCCTCTATGGCTCTGAACTCTGGGGGTGCGAGAATCTATTAACTCTTACGTCTTCTGAAAATAGGTTCGTGAGGAAAATTACTAGACTTCCACAAAGTACCCCAATGTGCCCATTATTATTTGATCTGGGGAGAAAACCGATTGCAGCCATAGCTAAACTTCGACCCCTCCTCTATTGGCGGAGGCTCTGGACTACGCCGGAGCTCGCAGGCTATGCGATAGGCTTCTCAGAAATAATAAGGGCAGATGCTTTACATCGTATTAAATGGCTATGGGCGGTCAGAGACCTCTTGTCTAACATAGGTATGTCCTCCCTATGGACCGATCCTGAAAATTCAAATTTTCCCACAAAGGAGGTTCTGAAGGCTAAATATTGGGAATGGTTTCAGTATAACATCAATAGACTAAGTGAGCCATCCTCTCTAACTGGCCTTTTTTTGGAAGATAAAGTTATCCCGATGTTGGAGATATACTGGGATCTAATCACGAAACCGCTAGACCGTAAACTGTATTTTCAGTTTAGGGTAGGCACATTGCCAGTGAGAGCATTCACTGCTAGATGGAATAAACCAACGGTAGATACATGCCCGGTGTGTAAGTCTAGCAATGAATCTTTGGCTCATCTTCTTTTTGTTTGTGCTGGGTATGTTGCTCCGCGTCGCGTTTGGTTGTTCCCAATTTGTAAGCTCCTGGGCACCAGACGGGCTAGTGAAGCCGAAAGAATCTTGCGGACCGATACCTCAGCAACAATTGCTACAGCCATGGCAACATTTTTAGGGTGGTCATGGGTATTAAGGGCCCACTCTATACGTCTATGTGAGGATAAATAATGATGTGATCTAATACAGCCATTTTCCATTAAGTAGCCCAGGACACAATAGTGAGAATTATCTATTTAGATTCAAATGAGTGTTTAACTTATCTAAAATTGTGATGTGTATTGTACATATTTTAAATGCTTTTATTATATTTTTGTATGTGTTTTTATCAAGTTTTATGATAAGTGTATTTCCCTAAATTTTTAAAGGCTTGGATTGCATGCCTTATCATTTAGTTATATGATTTTGAGACTTTAAAGATGACCATAATAAGTGCGTGCATTTTATTTAAAAATATATCCAATTATCAAATTTACATGTTTTTCCTTTGACAGCTGTTCTATCTAATCAATTCTATCTGTATTTTTGTAAATGCTTTTATGACTTAAAACCTGTCGAATAAAGCTGTTGAAATGGAAATGGAATAACATTTAAAAAATGGAAATATAATAAAAAGTGTATTATTAAATAAAACAATTAAAAGTAAAACAATAAAGTAATAAATATTAATAAACAATAATAACGGTGAATGTACCCAATTTGTTAAATAATTTAACTGAGCAACCAATCAACATTTAATTAAAAATCAACAAATAATTAAAATAATCAGTTAATTAATTTGCACAATTAATTAGCATAACAAAATAAATTGCATAAAACATTAAATATAAATTACAAATAACGATTTACCTTTTAAAAACATCCCACTCTCATCTACTATAAATCAAACTTCCTGCTACTAAATTAACAATTTCTAATTAAACAACAAAAAATGTGTCATATAAAAGCTGAAAGCAAACACAAGGAGATGATGGACGGAGCGCTGAAACTTTTCAGACACTCATCTTCTTTTTGTTTGTGCTGGGTATGTTGCTCCGCGTCGCGTTTGGTTGTTCCCAATTTGTAAGCTCCTGGGCACCAGACGGGCTAGTGAAGCCGAAAGAATCTTGCGGACCGATACCTCAGCAACAATTGCTATAGCCATGGCAACATTTTTAGGGTGGTCATGGGTATTAAGGGCCCACTCTATACGTCTATGTGAGGATAAATAATGATGTGACCTAATACAGCCATTTTCCATTAAGTAGCCCAGGACACAATAGTGAGAATTATCTATTTAGATTCAAATGAGTGTTTAACTTATCTAAAATTGTGATGTGTATTGTACATATTTTAAATGCTTTTATTATATTTTTGTATGTGTTTTTATCAAGTTTTATAAGTGTATTTCCCTAAATTTTTAAAGGCTTGGATTGCATGCCTTATCATTTAGTTATATGATTTTGAGACTTTAAAGATGACCATAATAAGTGCGTGCATTTTATTTAAAAATATATCCAATTATCAAATTTACATGTTTTTTCCTTTGACAGCTGTTCTATCTAATCAATTCTATCTGTATTTTTGTAAATGCTTTTATGACTTAAAACCTGTCGAATAAAGCTGTTGAAATGGAAATGGAATAACATTTAAAAAATGAAAATATAATAAAAAGTGTATTATTAAATAAAACAATTAAAAGTAAAACAATAAAATAATAAATATTAATAAACAATAATAACGGTGAATTTACCCAATTTATTAAATAATTTAACTGAGCAACCAATCAACATTTAATTAAAAATCAACAAATAATTAAAATAATCAGTTAATTAATTTGCACAATTAATTAGCATAACAAAATAAATTGCATAAAACATTAAATATAAATTACAAATAACGATTTACCTTTTAAAAACATCCCACTCTCATCTACTATAAATCAAACTTCCTGCTACTAAATTAACAATTTCTAATTAAACAACAAAAAATGTGTCATATAAAAGCTTAAAGCAAGCACAAGGAGATGATGGACGGAGCGCTGAAACTTTTCAGACACTCACCCCCAGTCACAGATCTGGATTGAATCCATCATCGTTCTTTAGCTCACTTCACCAACCCAGTTCAGACACAGCTATATGCAAATCAGTCTTGACCCTGTGCCTCATGGGAACAGTCCAGCCCGAACTGCCAAGCCATGTCTTCCCTGGACCGGAAACAAGCATCCTGGGACCGGTTTCGGGCTAACAGCCCTCATCAGCCAGGCTAGCTTGAATCCAGTGGCAAAGTGAGCAAGGGACCCACGTCTGGGCATGCCCTGCCAACTTAGGGCGAACAAAGCAAACACAAGGAGATGATGGACGGAGCGCTGAAACTTTTCAGACACTCACCCCCAGTCACAGATCTGGGTTGAATCCATCATTGTTCTTTAGCTCACTTTGCCACCCCAGTTCAGACACAGCTATATGCAAATCAGTCTTGACCCTGTGCCTCATGGGAACAGTCCAGCCCGAACTGCCAAGCCATGTCTTCCCTGGACCGGAAACAAGCATCCTGGGACCGGTTTCGGGCTAACAGCCCTTATCAGCCAGGCTAGCTTGAATCCAGTGGCAAAGTGAGCAAGGGACCCACGTCTGGGCATACCCTGCCAACTTAGGGCGAACAAAGCAAACACAAGGAGATGATGGACGAAGCGCTGAAACTTTTCAGACACTCACCCTCAGTCACAGATCTGGGTTGAATCCATCATCGTTCTTTAGCTCACTTTGCCACCCCAGTTCAGACACAGCTATATGCAAATAAGTCTTCACCCTGTGACTCATGGGAACAGTCCAGCCCGAACTGCCAAGCCATGTCTTCCCTGGACCGGAAACAAGCCTCCTGGGACCGGTTTCGGGCTAACAGCCCTCATCAGCCAGGCTAGCTTGAATCCAGTGGCAAAGTGAGCAAGGGACCCATGTCTGGGCATACCCTGCCAACTTAGGGCGAACAAAGCAAACACAAGGAGATGATGGACGGAGTGCTGAAACTTTTCAGACACTCACCCCCAGTCACAGATCTGGGTTGAATCCATCATCGTTCTTTAGCTCACTTCGCCACCCCAGTTCAGAGTGACACAGCTATATGCAAATCAGTCTTGACCCTGTGCCTCATGGGAACAGTCCAGCCCGAACTGGCAAGCCATGTCTTCCCTGGACCGGAAACAAGCATCCTGGGACCGGTTTTGGGCTAACAGCCCTCATCAGCCAGGCTAGCTTGAATCCAGTGGCAAAGTGAGCAAGGGACCCACGTCTGGGCATACCCTGCCAACTTAGGGCGAACAAAGCAAACACAAGGAGATAAAGGACAGAGCGCTGAAACTTTTCAGACACTCACCCCCAGTCACAGATCTGGGTTGAATCCATCATCGTTCTTTAGCTCACTTCGCCACCCCAGTTCAGAGTGACACAGCTATATGCAAATCAGTCTTGATCCTGTGCCTCATGGGAACAGTCCAGCCCGAACTGGCAAGCCATGTCTTCCCTGGACCGGAAACAAGCATCCTGGGACCGGTTTCGGGCTAACAGCCCTCATCAGCCAGGCTAGCTTGAATCCAGTGGCAAAGTGAGCAAGGGACCCACGTCTGGGCATACCCTGCCAACTTAGGGCGAACAAAGCAAACACAAGGAGATGATGGACGGAGTGCTGAAACTTTTCAGACACTCACCCCCAGTCACAGATCTGGGTTGAATCCATCATCGTTCTTTACCTCACTTCGCCACCCCAGTTCAGACACAGCTATATGCAAATCAGTCTTGACCCTGTGCCTCATGGGAACAGTCCAGCCCGAACTGCCAAGCCATGTCTTCCCTGGACCGGAAACAAGCATCCTGGGACCGCTTTCGGGCTAACAGCCCTCATCAGCCAGGCTAGCTTGAATCCAGTGGCACAGTGAGGAAGGGACCCACGTCTGGGCATACCCTGCCAACTTAGGGTGAACAAAGCAAACACAAGGAGATGATGGACGGATCGCTGGAACTTTTCAGACACTCACCCCCAGTCACAGATCTGCGTTGAATCCATCATCGTTCTTTAGCTCACTTCTCCACCCCAGTTCAGATACAGCTATATGCAAATCAGTCTTGACCCTGTGCCTCATGGAAACAGTCCAGCCCGAACTGCCAAGCCATGTCTTCCCTGGACCGGAAACAAGCATCCTGGGACCGGTTTCGGGCTAACAGCCCTCATCAGCCAGGCTAGCTTGAATCCAGTGGCAAAGTGAGCAAGGGACCCACGTCTGGTCATACCCTGTCAACTTAGGGCGAACAAAGCAAACACAAGGAGATGATGGACGGAGCGCTGAAACTTTTCAGACACTCACCCCCAGTCACAGATCTGGGTTGAATCCATCATCGTTCTTTAGCTCACTTCGCCACCCCAGTTCAGACACAGCTATATGCAAATCAGTCGTGACCCTGTGCCTCATGGGAACAGTCCAGCCCGAACTGCCAAGCCATGTCTTCCATGGACCGGAAACAAGCATCCTGGGACTGGTTTCGGGCTAACAGCCCTCATCAGCCAGGCTAGCTTGAATCCAGTGGCAAAGTGAGCAAGATACCCACGTCTGGGCATACCCTGCCAACTTAGGGCAAACAAAGCAAACACAAGGAGATGATGGACGGAGCGCTGGAACTTTTCAGACACTCACGCCCAGTCACAGATCTGGGTTGAATTCATCATCGTTCTTTAGCTCACTTCGCCACCCCAGTTCAGACACAGCTATATGCAAATCAGTCTTGACCCTGTGCCTCATGGGAACAGTCTAGCCCGAACTGCCAAGCCATGTCTTCCCTGGACCGGAAACAAGAATCCTGGGACTGGTTTCGGGCTAACAGCCCTCATCAGCCAGGCTAGCTTGAATCCAGTGGCAAAGTGAGCAAGGGACCCACGTCTGGGCATACCGGCCCCAGGATGCTTGTTTCCGGGTCAGGGAAGACCTGGCTTGGCAGTTCGGGCTGGACTGTGACTGGGGTTGAGTGTCTGAAAAGTTTCAGCGCTCCGACCATCATCTCCTTGTGTTTGCTTTGTTCGCCCTAAGTTGGCAGGGTATGCCCAGACGTGGGTCCCTTGCTCACTTTCCCACTGGATTCAAGCTAGCCTGGCTGATGAAGGGTGTTACCCAGAAACCGGTCCCAGGATGCTTGTTTCCGGGTCAGGGAAGACCTGGCTTGGCAGTTCGGGCTGGACTGTTCCCATGAGGCATAGGGTTAAGACTGATTTGCATATAGCTGGGTCTGAACTGAGGTGGCGAAGTGAGCTAAAGAATGATGATGGATTCAACCCAGATCTGTGACTGGGGGTGAGTGTCTGAAAAGTTTCAGCGTTCCATCCATCATCTCCTTGTGTTTGATATAAAAGCTTAAAACATATATTAAAACAAATTAAACTCAAACAATATCATAATGCTACTAGTGTATAATACTAAAATAACTAATATTTATCACATTAATTAAATGTTATTTTATACAAATGTATTGAATAAAATGAAATTATTCACATCTAAATTTAAAAAACAATATTAAATACCTAACAAATGGCGTTCTTTCCATTGATAATAAATCCAACGATATTTTTGATTTATTATATTGGTCAAGCACTGGTTTCATAGCTGCATTAATACATCAATGCTCACTTACTTCAGTCTTCTCCACAGCAAAGGCTTTAAATTCAACACCTTCTATTCTAGGAACATGGAATTCCGGAGTGCCTCTTAAACCTGGAATGTTATCACCCTAGTTGCTCATTAGAATTTTGAGGTGATACTACCAGTAACGGCTGCTACCTGACTCGGGTGGTGAGGCGGGAGGGGTAGGTGGGGGAAATGATAACAATAACATTTAAAAAAAACATTTACCTGGATACGGCCGGTGTTGCCGCAGACTCTGCTCCGATCCCTTTAATCTTCTTGTCCTCTTCCTGTCTGGAGCCCGGCAGCAGGAAGTACCTGGGCTCCCAAGCTCCCCTGGCCAATCACAACGCTGCAATGCAGCGTTGTGATTGGTCTGAGCGCCATAGTTCGGCCCTCAGATCAAGCTTGGGAGCCTGGGGCATGTTCTCCACCCAGGCTGTAATGCAGCCTGGATGGAGAACATGGCAAGTGCGCATGACTGTTATGGGCGGCTCGATAGGGCCGGTCAAAATGTCATGCACACTTGGAGTGCCACCACTCCTCCCCCTGCAGTGCTCTGGCATGACGGGGCCCCACCATGCCCCCAGGAAACAACTGAGCCACTGCAGTAGGAAAAAGAAAATGATAATAATGTTACGCTATTATCATATTTTTTCCCTTTATTTCACTGCTCATAGAGCAGTGGGGCGACGCTCCTCTACCTTAGCGGAGGAGCCGCCACTGGATACTACAGTAGAAAACTTGGGAGTCAAATTACAGTCTTCTGCTTCTGGTGGATGTATGTTTCAAATGCATTACATTTACCTTTTATTTGTTAGTATTGTGGGACAATTCGTACTAAATGGCTCAAACCATTTGTCCTGGACTTTGAGATTATTCACGTCAGAAATGTGTCACAGTTGTGCAATTGTACAAGTATAATGAGAGTATGTTATTGTACTGCAAAGTTCATCGAGAAAGTCTGAAGGAAAAGTGCAAATGAAGTGAGAGAAATCATTGCCCCTTGGCAGAATTCAGTTGTGGGGTAACTTTCATATTAAGGATCTTTTTAAACGTACCTAAGGGAGGTGCTAGTTTTTTTTTTTAATGGTGAGACTAATTGTTGTATTTATATAAATATTCTACGAATCGTAATATTTGTATGTATTACAATTATGATGAAAGAAGGTGTCAACTTTTTGGGAGTTGAATTTAATTGATGGCACAGGCCTGGCCTAGCAAGCAGGTGCAATGGTTATTTTCAAGTATATGCCAAATAATTAATAATAAGAAAAACATGTAGATATCGAAATGCTTCATTCCTGCGTTTGCAATAAAATATGACATTTCGAAATAGATAAATAATCACATATAATCATAACTGAAAAGTATAGGTGTTTCCTAGCAGGCTGGTTTACTTAGAACAGGTATAGAACCAGTTTGTAGTTTTAATGCACATCGCATCAAAATATGATTCTTATCGGCACAGCAGAAAGGTACTATTGGCTTTGGATTACTGTAACTGGAAGAGATCGTTTAAACACATAAGCATAACCAAAAAATAAAGAGAGGAAAGAAAAAAAACTTAGGAAAAATAATGTGTTAGCTCACAAGCACTGGCACTGAAATGAACTTCTTTTAGGTGGACCAGGAAAAAAAACATCATTCACAGTGCAAGAGAACCAATGGATAAAGTGGGCAGCCCACTGCCCATGCAGTATGCTGTGGTGGACAAACAAAATGTGAATGACCAAATGGATGTAACTGGCTGACCCCAAGCAACATTATATATGTATTTTTGTATATATTTTTATTTCTGTTTTTTTGTTGTTTGCATGAGCTTAGCAACACAGCCAAAGCTGCCTGTAGGCCATCCCATATATATTACATTTGGCATAGGTTGCAATGCGAACATTAATGTGAATTCTGGGATTGAGGTCTGTGGTTTGTCATGTGCGCCTAAGCCTGCATTAACAGACCTTGAGGCAGGATTCCCACACATGATCTTGCCTTATTAATATTAATGAGGCACAACACTTAGGGGCATATTCTCAAGAACGTGTGATAACTACCGCAAAATTAGTTTAACGCAACTCTTCACATCGCAGTCCTTCGCGGGAAAACAACTCTGTGTCAACGTGGTATTCACAACACGGCGGCCCCATGCGATAGTCCCACGATAACGCGTCAAAAGAACGTGTTAAAACCAACGCGACGCAGAAAAACACGAAACACGAACGCGAAAATAGTAGCGATGATGCCAATCGCAATACAAAATTCAGCGATAACCAGCCATAGGCCTGCAATCCCCACGCGTCATGTGGGAAAATGCAGCATAAAAGCAGATTAAAAATACGGTGAGATGACAATGTACGAGCACAACCACACATCCGTGACGTAGAACAGATGACCATTGTCCCGGTCAAATAGGCATCTTCTCACAGTCACAATGTACATTGACATGCAGTCTGCATGTAAACTGCGCCAATGCAGAAACATGCATGGAACACACATTGAAACCGCATCTCCCCTTCACATTGCAGAGGAACAAGCAACCCCTCCTGCACACAGACGTGTCATGACCATGAGCAATCCACCATGAAAGCGTGGACGAATGTAGGGGCAGTGACTCCCGCTTACGTACATGTTGCCCATGTTGTGGGACTCAAGCCACAGGGGGCATCCCTGCATCATGGTGGTACATATCTGACCCCAAAAGGAGCCCTGTTGTCACCTGTAGGACACAAATGGCAGCAAAATGGAATGAATTTGGACACAAGTGAAACGCCAAAGAGTGGGATTCCCTACTAACTGCGACACACAGAACTGGCAGTCCGAATACGTGACACCCTAAACAGCCCGTTTGCACAGAGGTGACACACCCACCATCCCTGAACAAATCATAAAATTGACAGCAATACATGTCGCACTCACACTCGTCTGAGTGATGTGCCTGGACAGATGAGTGACATGCACTCAGGGAATGTGTATTTTGAAAGCATTTAGTAGCACATGCTGTGCCTGTAGCCATATTGTACTGTCCCATGATTGCCAAGGACTGTCACAATGTGACGTGCTCATGTGAAGAAATTGTCAATGATGGTGTTCCCACGGGCAATTCCTGCTGCGGCCGCAGTGGGGTGTGGGCCACCTGCCTCATCCTCATCATCATCGTCCGGTGCATCTGGCACTTGCATCCATGGGGCCTTGCTGCGTACACATATGTTGTGCAACACACAACATGCAACGATCATCTTGCACACGATGCCTGGGCTGTGCAGGAGCCTCCCACCTGTGACGTCCAGGCACCTGAAACGTGACTTCAACACGCCAAATGTGCGTTCCACGATGCCCCTGGTGCGTTTGTGGGCCGCATTGTACAGCCTCTGGGCCTGTGTGTCCGGGGCTCGGAGGGGTGTCATCATCCAAGCGCAGAGTGCATATCCTTGGTCACCTGTCACTGTGCAGAGAGACATGAGCCAATAGTTGGCTCTGCATGATGTGTTGGCAGGCTCAGTGGTTTATTGGTGTGTGATATGTGTGACTTCGTGATTCCTGCATGACATGTACTGCATGTTGCAAGTGAGCGGCATCAATGTGTATTACGTAGCCTCACTGCTGCTCCTCCCTCCCCCCGAGCCCATCCATTAGTGTGCGCAGCGCAGTTGCATCACTTGCACCCCTACGGCACACTATTGTCATGCCTGTCTGCGCATGTCCACAAGCCTGACAACGACACAGTGATGTCGTGCGCTGAAGGTGGACGGACACGTGTGTGTAGGCCTATGGTAAGGACAGGGCGGACACAGATGTAGAGGTCATGCCTGGCTGAACTCGCCATGCGGTTGAGGGTAGACCTTTGGCTTATGCTGCGGAAATAGCGACACACACAACAGTTGGCATGTCTGATCCCTGACCCCGAGCGGGCTTGCGCACCCTCATTTACCCCTCGGACGAGCCCGTACTCCGGGTGCATGCTACACAGCAACATTGTGTATTGCGTGACGGGTGGCGCAGACACTACACCTGAAACACACGCATTAGTTACCGCCTTGGCAAGGCCTACACTTAACCACGCCCAGAGCCATGTGTTGAATGACCACACCCCTACGCCGCACTGCCGTACACCGGTCCACTCCCTCACGCCCACAGGGGGGTCCGACACAGATACATGTCCCAGGTCCACCCCACTGCCTGAGGTGACAAGGTTGCGCACGCTGTACACAGCACAATGTAATGTGGTATGGCCCGGGGCCCACATGCATACAGAATGACCACAAGGACACACTGAGATAATTAGTGGAACTGGCTACGGGCACGTGCGCCCGGCCCCTTTTATTGCCAGGGTCACACGTCCAGTGACGCCTGTGCCGGATGGGTGTTGGGTAGTGTAAGCCACCCCTCAGGGGTTGGTTGGTGCTGGCAACAACTACAACAGTGATCAGACAATCAGGAGTTCAAAGTACAAACAGCAAGGCTCCATGACTTGAGCTGCACAGAGTCGGTAGTCCCGGATGCTCAGCGGCCGGCACAGGCACACCACCACGGGACGGTGCCTGGCGATGCACTGAGGTAGGGCCACGGGATCTGAGCGGGTCCTCGTTGATGTCCAAGGAGAATGTCGCGGAGTGTTACGGGGGACAGTGGAAGGTGTCCATCCAGGGCATGACGCAGAGGGCAGAAGCAAGCAGAGACAGGCAATATGGAGGAGTTGAAAGCTACAGTCTCCTCTTTCCCACAATGTCAGTACCAGCTACATGATGATGAAGACAACCCCCAGCCATAGACTCAGATGCCACCAACGTTCAACCAGAGAGTGTCCATGACTCCCGTGGCACAGAGTCAGTGGCACCAGAGCCGGAAGGGGATGCAGTCAGCGATGAGGCCTGTACAATGATATAAACTCTGCAATGAACAAATCAAGATTCAGTTCCAATTCTGTGTCCTACTCGACCGCAGTGTGTGCCGGAGGCAGCGGTCAGCGCGGGGAACACGCTGTGCAGCCAGCTCCTCCTGGATCTCTAACACACGGCGTTGAAATGGCATGTGGAGAAGATTCCTGGTTGACGGAAGGTGGAGGCACCAGAGCTGAGCGGGTGTTTAGCCAGTGACGATGCCGTGTCCTGCCTGTTATGGACTGTATTGGATTGGTGTGAGGCCTGCTGGACCGCTGTGTAGGCCGAAGGCAGAAGTCTGCAAGGGCCCACAGACACGTGTGGTCGGAATGCTAGGCACAGAGTTGGTGGCACCACATCAAAGGGAGTATAAGGATATAAACGATGCCATAAATATGTACTCTGCCATTGTGTAATCAAGACTCAGTTCCAAATGTGTGACCTACTTGACCGTAGTGTAGGCCAGAGGCAGCGGTGGAGTACGACAACGAAAAAGGAGTAAAGCGGGCCTGTGTCGCGGAGGCCGTGATGGTCTGAGGAGGCTGCCAAGGTCGCGGTCTTCAGGCTTGGAGCTTGCGCCGGCATGTGGTGGGCCCTCTTTGACACACACCGGTGTCGGCAGGTGAGCAGTGAGGCCTGGCTGCGTAGGGGCGGGCATGACGGGTTGGGGGACCAGTGGCCCAGGGTGCAGCAGGTGCACAGGATCGCAGGCCACACCGCTCACAGCGACGGCGTCGGCCTCGTGGCGGGGTGGGAGGCGCCGCCCTGGCAGACGCGTTGGGCATTCTGGAAGAGAACCTCGCCCAGTGCTACGTGCTTTTTATTCACACCCCTACGCTGGCCTGGCATCCTCAGGGCCAGCCCACTCCGCACACGCTTACAGGGGGGGACGTCACATGCTACATTTCCGCGATCTTCCCCACTGGCTGGGGTGACATGGTTGCGTCCACTGTCCACTACACACCAAACACCAGCAGTGCATGTAGCCATAGATATGTCTGTGGTCTGCATACTGCAGTCTGTCCAGCACTTCCACGCCACACTTGGCATTGTGTACATTCTCATTCATGGGTCACTTGCCTCCTTCGTACATGCCTGGTTCTCACCTCTCCTCACATTCCGCTATTGTGTGGCTGAGGTGCCATGCCGTTGATGGCTCATGTACATGGCTAACCAAGGTTGCCACAGTAAGTTGTGCTGTTGTGTCTGGTGGGTGGGCATGTTGTTTGGCATGTTGTATGTGATTTTGTGACGTGTGCAGTGCCAGAGTTGTGACTTGCATGATTGTGGAGTTGAGGTGTGTGGTGTGTTCAGTTGGTACTTGCCAACGAGCAGTGCATTCCCATAGGTGCCATCCTGGAAGCGCTGGTTGATGATGGACTGTCGGAAGATGAGGGGATCATGCACACTGCCTGGGTAGTTGGCTACGACATTGGTGATGAGTCCCCTGTGGTCCACTGTTGCCTGCACGTTGATGGAATGCGTGTGCTTTCTGTTGCGGTAATTGTGTGCAGTGTCGGCAGGGGGCACAAGTAGGACATGTGTGTTGTCGATTGCCCCCAACACGTGCGGGAATCCAGCTATGGCGTATAGTCCTTGCTTGGTCTCCAGCTGTTCCTGCGAATTGTGGGGGACGTATAGGTACTGGGGTACCTGGCTGATGATGGCATCCAGGACAGGTGTGAGGAACTTGGATGGGGCTGGCTGTGAGACTCCTCCGACTCTGGCGGTTGTTGGTTGGGAGGTACCAGAGGGCAACAGGTGCAGCACAGCCAGCAGCTTTGTCTGCGGAGGGATGTTGGTTGTCCGCTGTGTTGGTACCATCAGCCTGTGGGCAATGATGTTCAGGATGCGGAGGATGGTTGTCCTTTGAGCCTGTAGTGGGCATTGACATTGTCTGGTGTTAGGTCTGTGAGGCTGGTGCATTTCCTGAAGGTCCGCTGTCTTTGTCTGCGCTGCCTCTGTGGTGGTCCGAGGGGGGCAGGGGGTCCGGGGGGTGGCGATCCTGGGGGTGTTGGCGGTGGGTGTTGTTGCCCTTTCGGGCTCCGGGATGCATGGTGTGTGGCTCCATGGCATCTGTTGTTCTTCATGTGTGGCTCTGGGCTGGTCTCCATTTGATGGTGCAGGTTGTCGTCCGACTTTACACCAGGTCAGAGCAGGTGTTAGTTTCCTGCTGCTAACGCACCTTATCGCCTGTTTTGTGGTCTTATCGCCGATGTGGCTGGTCGTTGAGAATGTTGAGGTGTGGTGTTGTCGCGGCTTTTTGCTCGGGAACGCCTACTCTGCATCTCATTAGCGATAGTTGCCGGGGTCATCTGTGGCGATGTTTTTTGCGGATGCTTTCGCACGTAAACTGGTGGTATCGGCTGTTAGCACCAGCTTGTGAATGGGGCGATAATTTTATCACGACTTTGGCTGCGATAAAGTGCCGGTAACTCGGCGATAGCTCCTTGAGAATATGCCCCTAAGAATCCTAACACAAGGACATTTTTATGGTGAGATGGGTTAGTAAATCTGCTGCAGTGCAAAATTAATCTCGAGCTGCAAACTAGTCGCTGTGCATAAACAGGAACTGCTTTGACCTTGGAAAATAATAAATCGGGTCTTTAGTCCTAAAAAATGGGGACGTATTTAGTGTTGAGTGGATGTGGACCATCTGCCAACAGCTGCAGGTAAGAGCGGTGGGGCCGAGTGGAAGGGGGGGGATTTCAACAGACGACGACGAGGAAAATTAATTATTTATTTAATTTTTCCTTGTCGTCATCTGTCGAAATCCACCCCCACCCACCCGGCCCCACCGCTCTTACCTGCACGGGCCTCGGTTGCCTGCAAAAAACATGAGCAGGCATCCCGTATGCCCTATTTAGAGTGCATGGAACAGTATACACTCGTAATAGGGCGGGTGGCATGTGTGCAGTTGCTCTAATGCTTGCTGTGTGCATTGTCAATGTGCATCCTAATGAACTTACCATAATCACCAAAAGCACATGTCCAAGCTCAAACTCCCCCTCTGAAATCATGACAGAGGGCAGAGCTTGACGCCATTACTGCCATCGTCCTGTCTTTTAAACATGATCATTCTTATCCACATCTCCAAGGCGCTCACTCACACTGATTGGAAAGTTGGTTCAACAGCTCATAAAAGTTTGCGGAACTTGGACCTGTGATGAAAAAAAAAATGATTTCTAAATGTTCCGCAAATAAAGTCTCAGATTTATTAAGGCCACCATATCAGAACAAGCGCCTTTGTTTAAAATACTGGGGACAAGACAGCCTTGGGAAAGTGGATGACTAGAGCAGACACTGCACATGTTTTCAATTATGTTCAGGAAGAGGAACAAGAATGGGCACAGCCAACTGTTTGGAAAGATAATTTTTTCACGAAAAAGATTAGTATAAAAAATAAACAGAGCATTATTGATTTAACACAAATGCCATTTGTTAGGCCTATTGTAACATCCTTATTAGTGTCATCGTTGTAGAGTTCATGTGTGCCCTTCTTTTGCAGCATTTGGCACGCGTTCATCTTCCAGAAATATGACACAATAAGCATGCAGCCAGTGCTCATATAAAATGTTATTATGTTATAACCGCACAATTGCTGAAGCAGTAGATGTGCTGAATGATATGAACCAATTTATGGGCTTCTTAGAGTAATTAACAGTTAGCATCAGTTAAGCGTGCATGGGTGCTGAGATTTGCTGTCAGCGCTAGCAAAGCAAAACAAAAAAGTTCATGCCACATCATTTTCCCATAGCCCACTGTCAGGTAGGATTATGCTGGGCAAATGAACCAGAAACCTGCTCAACACTAATAAATCCAGGGCCACTGATTTATTGTCCATCACTTTTTTGTTTTAGGGATATATAAGAACTGCTGAATAGAATTCACACTGTAGCCCCTTCCTCACTCAATAAACCTAAAAATGTGTAATTCTTAGATCTTAAATAAGGGACAGTACCTCTCTTGTAAACATTTCTTTCAGACTTAATTTAAAGTGCACAGAAGAAGGCAACTACTTTTCCCTGTGAGATTCTCCTGTTGAGGAAAAATCTTGCTCCTCATCATAACCTGCACTATTACACTCTCTCTTTCCTCATTTTTAGACTTTGAATTCAGCTTTTTCTCCGGATTATTGACATATCACAAATAATCATTTAACATGGAAACGCGGTACATTTATTAATCTGAAATATTTGACTATCTTTATTTTGGGTTTTTTAATACAGCTGCGAAGACAGTTCAAGCACAGCATTTGGGGCCCGATTACGATGGCGGTCCCACCACCGTCGGTGACTGAATCACCCCCACCACATTACGATGGCGAGCGGTGTGTTGGCAGTCGGAAAGACCAACTGCCATGCATCTGACGGGCTCCTTGAGCCCGCCGGTGTGGCAGAGGGGCTCATAGTCACTATAATGGTGGCGGTGCCTACCAGGCACCGCTGTAGGGATTACGATGTCCCTTTCCGCCCGCCTGTTCATGGCGGTTAACCCGCCATGAACAGGCAGGTGGAAAGGGACCTTGGGGGATCGTAGGGGCCCCCTTTTCCCCCCTGGCCCTAAGCTGCGGACACTTGGGGGCCCCTATGGTGCCCCCCCTACATATCCCTGCACCATGTGGCAGGCACCCCATGGTGCCTGCCACGTAGTGCAGGGACATGTAAAGTGCCACATTTTTGCATTGCGGCAGATGCTGCAGCCAGCAGCACCCGTCGCAATGCAAAAAATAGGCATTGCAACCGCCGTGGTGGCAGTTGCATCGTAATGCCTAGTGCGGGACCGCCGACAGCGTATCGGGCGGTCCCGTCTACGATAGGGTGGCGGACGGATGAAAGTCCGGCTGCTATCCTAATCAGGCCATTAGTGAAGAGGTGCAAAGTTCCTCGTCTTCACACAATGCATAGCTTCACTTTCCCAACCACATTGCCTGCCACTGAATGTCTGTCCCAACATGGAGCAGGGGACTTGTGTTTCTCTGCTGTCATTGTGGTATTCCCTAATCCTAAATGGTAGTCAAAAGCACAGTAGCTGACACTCGGCAACTGTATCACCTCCGTTCTCCAGTGTCAGAAGCCTCACCCTAGGGCCAGGAATTGAGAAGCCTGCAGCCATTTCAAAAGTAAGTGAACAGATACCAAGCAGTGGACTCATGAGTTCGAGTGCAGGCCCTTTTCCCCCGAATATTTAATTTATAATAAACTTTGCCAGCTTTGTAGTTTAGTAGATGGTGAAGTTTTAAATATAAATTGACAAGTGGAAAGTTTTAGGGCTTTGCATCTTCCCACCCTGGTGGAATTTTTAATTTCTTCATGAAACAGTATACTCGTATATCAAAGATAGTCACTACACACAACTGCCAAAGAAACCCTACAAAGTGAAATCAGCAAAAAAATGAGTCAGCACCACAAAACTTGAATTACCCAGATCCATCAATGATAATGCTGAACTGAGGGCCTGATTTAGAATATGGCGATATTTACTCGGTCCAATAGGGTCACGGAGGACATTGCACCCACCACCCTAACAGAAAGAGGAAAGGCATATTTAAAAATTGCAGCTGGTCCTGCAGTGACTTCTATGCATTCTTTTGAGTTGACATCACATTGGCTCCTATGAAGACACTGAAAGTTTGGCCAGCTGCCGACATGCTTCAGGTGGGGTTGTATGACAGAACAACGAAATCCCTAACCCCACATGCATAAACATTGCGGTCTGAATAATGACCACGTCTTAACCACGCATTGCTTTACCACACATGCCTTTACGACGAACTTTTGTGGTAAAGGCATGCGTGCTAAAGGGGTATGGTCGCCACCCCCCCTCCACACCGCCCTAAGGCACAAACTCCCCCGCCCCTCTCCTGCCCACCCTGAGGTGCAAATACCCCTACCCCCTCCCAACCCCCACGCTGTGCCTTCCCCCTGCCTTAATGCCTAAAACCCTGTCCCTTAACCCTGTCCCTTAACCTGACCCTGGCCAGCCCTGACCCAGCCCTAAGAACTGCCCCACCGTCCCCTAAGCCCTAAAAATTACCCTGACTACCCATTCCCCTACCCCTGCCCTGAGGCCTAATACCCTAACTCCTAATTAAAAAACTACCCCAACACCCCCCCTGCCCTAAAAACTACTCTGACCCCCCCAGCCCTGAAAACTACCTCCAACCCCCAGCCCTGAAGACTAGCCCCGACCCACCCGCAGCCCAGAAACCTACCCCATCCCACCCCCAGCCCAGAAACCTACCCCGACCCTCCGGCCCAAAAAACTACACCCGACCAACCCCAGCCCACCAAACTACCCCGACCCACCCACCAGCCCACAAAACTAACCCGACCCACCCCCCAGCCCCACTTAAAACAACGCTGACCCACCCCCCAGCCCACACAACAACCCCCGATACACCCCCAGCCCCACTTACCTCACCGCGGATATCTCCCTGCTTCTGGCTTCCATCCATCGAAAGCTAGACTGCCTCCGACCCACCCCTCAGCCAACAAAACTACCCCTGACCCACTCCCCAGCCCACAAAACATTCCCTACCCACCCCCAGCCCACAAAACATTCCTGACCCACCCCCAGCCCACGAAACAACTCCGACTCCCCAGCCCACAAAAGTACCCCGACCCACCCCCAGCCCCACTTACCTCACCACAGATCTCTCCCTGCTTTCGTCCATCCGCAAGCCCTACCACGCATTGCCTTAACCACGCACATGTCAGAACACTCGGTGTTCCGACTGTTCCCCTTCAGGTGGCTACTCACAAAACTTTTTTGATTTTCAGAAACAAACTCCCAAAGCAGGAGTTTGCATTTGTAAAAACGATTACTAATGACCCCTCACACCCTGGTCACAAACTCCCAGGGTGTGAGGGATCATTAGAAATTGTTTTCTGTTGGGGGGCGGAGCTTGCTTGCGACCAAGATGGCCGCTTGAGCGCGCAGCTCCCATACACCGCCACACTATCCGTCCATTATTAGCTTCCTGAGGCATTAAGCAGGCCCTACAGTGCCGGATTCGGTGACCGGAGCTGGTGGGGAGTTGATTGCTGCTGCTCCGGTTCCCGTATGACGCTGGATGGCGGAGCGCGATCTGGCCTGCTGCGGAGCCGGAGACTGGGCCTGAATCCCCGGGCTGTGGTGACCGCCGAGGCCGCACTCCTGCTCACGTTGTTGCGACTCTGTTCAGCACCTAGCGGCTGGCGTGGAGTTACATCCCTCCTCCCGCCCGATGAGGTTCGGACCCTCGCCCTTGAGGTCCTGCCTACTGCTGAATACCCCTGCTGATCACCGGTGAGGTATTTTTGAGCGCGCTGCTTCGGAGGTGCCTGCTGGCCCGTGCCCTGCTCCACACCGTCATTACTGGTGGGCCAGCGAGGGAGTTGGCTTGTGAGTCCTGCTGTAGCCTAAGGGCTGCTGCAAGCCCCGGAGGGATTGTGCATGCGACGGCCATATTGATCCGCGACGTTCCCTGGGTCGGATTGCTGGCTGGGTGCGATCCTGGGCCCAAGCTGAGGGAGGTGCGCGTCCGCCATTTTACCTGCCAGCACCTTGCTTCGCCCTCGCTGCCGCCTGGTGATGGTGCTGAGTGCGTGAGGCTGCACCTGCTGGATTATTGGGCTGGTCTGCAGGGTGAGGAGGAGTCCGTGGTCCCCCCTGCTGCCGCTACGTGGTGGGTCGCCTGATATCTCCCTCCTGGGATATGCTGGGAGCGTGTCCGGGTCGGGGCTGCTCCGTTGGTGGACTGCGGCCCACGGCTACTGTCCCGCTTGCCTCTATCCCCCTTCTGGCATACGATCGGCTCAGATCGCAGACGGCATGTCTCCTTCTCTTCAAGTAGGTTCCTGCTGGTGAGGAGCTGCTCTGCCACGTCGGCCCCGGATTGTGTCACGGTGCCCTGACCTTATTCCGGAGTGTAGAGGGACACCAACCATGGGTAAAGTCGATAGAACACAGCCGAAGATCACCTTTGACCAGAAGAGAACCAAGGGTCGCGAGGCGGTCGTACAGGAAGATGAAAACACGCAGGATTTGCCCCAGGTGGAGCCGGCGGGAGACATCTGCACTATGCTGACGGGGATGGAGAAGGGCCTGCAGGATAGCCTCTCAGTGCTGGGCTCTAAGATTGACTCTCTCTCCTATCGCTTGGACAGAATGTCTGAACGGCTGGACAAGCATGCACAGCGATTGGACATGGTAGAACGCCGTACCACAGAGGTCGAAGAAGCGCAAGTAACTCTTGATGTGGGTCACAAGCAGCTGGGGAAAGTTCTCCGGGTCCTACAGGACAAGACGGAGGACTTGGAGGCGCGCTCGAGGCGGAGCAACCTTAGGATCACGGGCCTTCCGGAGTCCACCCCAACTGGAAACATGGAACAGTTCATAGAAAAGTTATTAGTTTCACTCCTTGGGCAGGAGATCTTTTCGGCCATGTTCGTTGTCGAGCGGGCACACCGCTCATTGGGTCCGCATCCGGTGCCTGGGGCACCCCCGAGACCCATCATCGCGAAGCTCCTCAACTACCGCGACAGAGACTCTGCTCTTCAAGCGGCCAGGGACAAACAGCCACTTCAATTTGAGGGCTCTACTATATCATTATACCCAGACTTCACTTTCAAGGTCCAAGAAGCGCGTCGACAATTTGCCCCCTTGAAGAAGCAGCTAAGAGAACACAATATTGACTACGCAATGCTCTACCCCACCAGACTTTGGATTAATCGCCAGGGACAGTCACATATTTTTACAGACCCGAAGGCCCTCCAGAGGGCCATGAAAGACTACGCGAGGGACAATCGACGCAGCCCGCCTCGGTCTCTGCTGGACGAGGCGGCGGGAGGAGATCTGGAAGAACAGGACTGATGGGGCATCTCTGATCCAGGCAGATAAGATGATTGTTGCTGGGGTTGGGGGCGGGAGAGTACAAGGTATTTGAGACGGGTTTACTGAAGTGCTGTTTGTGCATGCTTTTTATACATGATACTGTTATGGTACAGGATGATGGGAGCTGTGGTGTGATGCGGGAGAGTTAGTTCGCCAGATTATGCTCCTCTTGGGCCATGATGAGTCTTCTAATATGTTCTCGGGAGGGGGGGGGTTCTATTGTATAATTTTTGCCTCAGGAGTTCTCAATTTATGGGCGGTATGAGGGGCGGAAACCAGTTGTAGTTTCTTTCAGTTTATGTTTCGGAAGCGTGCCACCTCTGCCCACATGTGTTCTACACTATGGGGGTATTGTTTTGGGAGGGTGGGAGGGATGGGTCCTTCCTGTGTGCTATTGACATTGCTATATTGGTTGTTATCGTATGATGCTACGCAGGAGGTCTGTTGGTCAGTTAATCGTCTAGGCTTGGTTGGGGTTGGCCTAGCGTGGGTTGGGCGTAGGGTTGAAAGGTGCCTGAAGATGCGCAACACTGCTGGTAGACACTACACACATTACACAGGAACGATGCACATGCCGGCAATTTATGGCTGACACTTGTAGTATTGATGCGACGGGGTCTATCGCAGCTGATCACACTCCTCGCAGGGTTGATACGCAGGGCACTCTTCGTGCACTCACATGGAATGTTCGTAGTCTTAACGACCACAGGAAACTACGGAAAGTTTTGGCAAACCTGAACAGACATGAGATTGATCTTGCACTTTTGCAGGAAACCCACCTACCTCTTTCCAGCTCGCTACTCCGTAGCAGAGGTTTGCAGGGGAATACACATGCCGCTGGCTTCACTACGCACTCCAGGGGAGTACTTACGTGGGTGCGTCCTAAGTCATCCTTCACACTGCAGCCCCTACATACTGACGTTGATGGCAGATTTGCGGTATCTAGCTGTAGGGGAAGGGGGTTGGATCTATTAGTAATTAATGTGTATGGGCCTAATTATGATAACCCAAGCTTCTATACAAACTTGTTCAGTCGAGTACAGGATCTTGGGGATAAGCAGCAGCTATGGGGTGGGGATTTCAATTTAGTTATAAACCCGGATTGTGACCGCTCAGGGGGACCGGCGCGACGAGTCACTGCTTCGGCTCGTACTCTCGCCGCATCTATGGTACGTGCAGACTTACGTGATGTATGGAGACAGCGTTTTCCTGATAAAGAGGGATTCACACACTATTCGACATTCCATGACTTACACACACGTATTGACTACTGGCTAGCCTCCAGACAGCTGTATAATCAGGTGCGAACCTGTGAGGTGCTTGCCCGCACGTTTTCGGACCACTCCCCAATTCTAGTTGTCTTTGCTACCCCCTCTAGGAGAATTCCTCCTTACACATGGCAGTTTCCACCCTACTCACTTCTGGACGAGGTATTCAGGGCAGAGCTAGCTGACGCAATTGAGACATATTTTGACAAAAATGTTGGCTCAGTAGAGAGCTTCCAGGTAGTGTGGGAGGCATTTAAAGTCTTCATTCGAGGGGTCATGATGTCTAAGCACTCGGGAGTTCTCAAGGTGCTGCGTAAAAGGTTAACTGACTTGGAGGCTGTGCTGTCTGCGCTAGAAGCACAGCTGCAACTTGGTGCTGATGATGGGGTGTTGACAGAATTCAAGACTCAATTGGAAGAGTTTCAGGTAACAGCTGATGCTGAAATTAAGCACCTTGGCAAATATGCCATGGCACGTATTTATGGTGAGGGCGAAAGACCAGGCAGGGTACTTGCACAGTTATTGCGGAACCGTCGTGATCGCTCTGGGGTCGCCGTTCTGAACTCTGCGGAGGGAGTGGCACTAACAGATGACCTGGCCATTGCAGAGAGGTTTAGACAATTTTACTCGACATTGTACTCCTCGCGTGGCTCGGGCTCCGAAGCTGAAATATTGGACTACTTGTCTCATATTAAGCTGCCATGGCTGACTGACACACTTCGTGAGTTTTTGATGCGGCCGATAGAGAGGGAGGAAATACTCCTTGCGTTATCTACTATGAGAGCCGGTAGTGCTCCCGGAATAGATGGTCTAACGGTAGCATTCTACAAGGCGTTTCTGGACCTCTTACTGCCACACCTGACTGCATTATTCGAGGATATGTGCGTTTCTGGCTCAATGCCGCCCTCAATGAGAGAGGCGGCAATTGTGGCCATTTTGAAACCGGGTAAACCCCCTGAGTAATGTTCGTCATATCGTCCCCTTTCCCTCCTCAACATCGACACCAAGATCTTTGCAAAGATTTTAGCCAACCGTCTGGTCCCCCTGGTACCCATCTTAGTCGCGCCGGAGCAGGCGGGGTTTGTCCCGGGTCGTAATATCACCTACAATTTACGTACAATTTTTGGGGCGTTGCAACACACTATCCTGGAGTCGCGCGCAGTCGCAGTATTTCTTGATATGGAGAAGGCATTCGACTCTGTTGAATGGCCCTTCATGCAGCAGGTGCTGACACGTATGGGCTTAGGTCCGGTCTTTTTGCAGTTGCTAGGAGTGCTCTATAGCTCGCCTTCGGCACGTATTAAAATTGGAGACTTGGTAACGGAACCGATATTTATTTCGCGGGGCACGAGACAGGGCTGTCCGCTCTCGCCGATTCTCTACGCACTTGTCGCGGAGCCCTTAGCTTGCGCGTTGTGGGAATACCATGGGCATAAGGGCATTCGCATTCCAGGATATAATCTCATAGTTTCGGCCTATGCAGATGACACGCTACTCTATGTGCGTGAGCCCGAACGCCATCTCTCCTCTGTATTACGTGAGGTGGTGCTTTTTGGGGAGTCTCGGGTCTTCAGGTTAATTGGTCTAAGTCCCTCGTGTTCCCCCTCACGCCGTCTACGTTACAATTTGACCTGGACTATCCACTCCAATGGACGTCGGACTCAGTGAGGTATCTTGGAATACAAGTGCACTCCGACTCGGAGGTGGTTTTTAGAGATAATTATGGAGTATTAGTGAGCAAGCTGGAAGACGATATAGAGCATTGGATTCGATTACCGTTGACGCTGTTAGGTAGGATTTCAATAATGAAAATGGTAATTCTCCCTCGATTCCTGTTCCTTTTTACGAACATTCCGATGATCCTCCCTGGCATATTCTTTAAAACGCTTGCGACACTGATGGTCAAATTAGCTTGGGCGGGCAAACAGCCGAGAGTCAAATGGTTAATTCTTACCCTACCTTACCACATGGGTGGATTGGGGGCGCCGGACTTTGACCTTTATTACAGAGCTGCGCAATGTGCCCATGCTCAACTCTGGATACACGGCTCACCTGATATCCCTCACCTGCGCATTGAGCGGGAGGTTGCTGCCCCGAGCCCGCTCCCCATGTTACTCTTCGCGCCCACAGATCGCAGGACTGGCATTCTAGATTTAATTAACGCAACTAATCACGCCTGGCACCATCTTCTGAAGTTGCATGCTGGGGCCCTACTGTATTCACCTTTGGCGCCTCTTAATTTATGCCACTGGTTGTTGCCATGTAGAGATGGTGGTGTAGTCCACGCGCTTAATTCCATTGGGGTCCATACTATAGGCGACTTGTTTGTGGGTGGAATAATGAAAGACTGGGACTCCATTGCTGAAGGGTTAGATGCGCCCTCCCTCCTCACTAAATTTCTATATCATAGGATAAGACACGCATTATTGCAACTGCTAGGCACTGACCTGACTGAGCCGCCGGAGGTGACCGCTCTCTCCCTGATCATAAAGACGCAAGCCACGACGGGAATGGTCTCTAAGATTTACAAACACGCTATGTCATATAGAGCAAACCACTACACTAAAGCCCGTTTAGCTTGGCAACTCGACCTGTCTACGGAAATAGACGATGACATGTGGTTATATTGCTGCCAAAAACATAAAACGAGTTTCCCTTAATGGTAGACACCGTCTAATTCATTTTAAGTTCCTAAATAGGGTCTATTATACTCCCGAAAGACTATGTAGATACGGGCTCCGTGAGAGCTCACGTTGTGCACGATGTAGTGAGCAGGTAGCTGATTTTGCTCATCTAGCATGGCTCTGCCGGGGGGTGGCTGAGTTTTGGAGACAGGTGTTCTTGGAATTGACAGCTATAACTGGGCAGGAGCTTCAGCCGGACCCGGCGCTAGCGCTTATGGGCTTCTCAAAACCGTTGCCTAAGGGGCTGCGTAGACTAGTTGACATGGGACTGCTCATGGCAAAGCGAAGGGTGGCCATTTGCTGGTTAAGGGACCCTCTACCTATGCTATCCCACTGGGCTTCTGACATGATATATTGCTCTACTCAAATGGAACATTTCAGCGATCTCCTTCCTCCCCGCAATAGACCCAAGAATTTCTGGACACTGTACAATACGTATAGGGCCAATAAAAATACTGTGGCCGGGGGCACGACGAGTGGTATATAGCTTTAATTCTTTTGTCTTGATTCAGCCTCTACTATGCTATATATTGGAGAGTGTGAGTTGCCCTTGGTTCAACGCTGTGAGGGCAAGTAGGGGAATGAGTTCTAGTTGATCGGCCACCTGCAGTATGTATACCCAAGACCCCTCTGATTGATTCCAACCTGCGTGTATATTCTCTAAGTATCATTTACGTTGTTGATAAAAGCTTGGTGTGTAGCCCTGTTGCACTTTGTACCTGCAGTAATTTTATCTAATCAACTGTCATTGTAAGGCCATGATAATTGTAATGTGTCGACATCCTGTTGTATCGCTCGCATCTGATTCTCCTTTGTTCTTGTTTAAATGCAATAAAGAGATTAAATAAAAAAAAATTTAAAAAAAAAATTGTTTTCTGTTTAGGACCGCCAGGCTTTCCTTATGATCCTGAAGAGAAAAAAATGAAAATCAGGCCATTCTAAGTCAGGAAGTATTATTATTTATTCCATTTTATTTTAATGTTAATTAAAGCGTAACACAAAAGACAATACAAGTAAAATCAGAATAAACATCAAACTCAAATAACAAAATAGTTCCAATCGACGGAAAAAACATTTAAATTCGTATAATCCAGCTTTTAAAAAGTTTAAAACTTTCCTATTGGGTTTTTCCTTGACCCCTTGTACTCCTACTCTCAACAATAAAGGTAACATTTACAGGCGTCTTACATATTCTTTAAAGCCAACAAAACAGATTCTGCTATTTCAAGATATGACCCACATTGGCCCTGATTAAGAGTGGCATTATTCCACCCAGAGCCTCAACACTGGGTGGGATACTGTTCCAGGTTGTCTAGCGTTTCTGGGCCCAATAATTCCAGGTCAACACTAGGCCCTGTTTCACCTAGTGCAGATCCACCCCTTGTGAACAGGCAGGGGCTGTGGGCAGGAATACAGTCCAACCCACTCTGACCCCTGCAATCCCATTGTGGAGTAGGAAAGGCTCCCCAGTTAACCCCCAAACTAGCCCCGGCCTGTCCTAACCCCTAGGTCCAGCTGGTTGTTCCCATTTCTGTGACAAAACTAATAAAGGGCAGTTTTTGGTTTAGGAATACTGACCAAAATCAGAGATGCCCCTCACATCCTGGTATCTCTGCACTAAAACCCATCAAAGTTGCAACCAGAGTACTTGAATGCAGACCCGCTCCTGTCTCAGTAGTCCATACCGTGGTTGTTCAACTATTCTCAGTGGGAAACAATGAAACCAGCAGTACAAAAACATCCTGCAGGCCAATAGATCACCCAATCCTCAGAGATGTTGCTGTGATGGAGGAGGTGATTGATACAAAAAATCAATGTAATATGGATTCCTCCCCACCCCACCACATCTAAATGTAATAAATTTTCACATACGATAACGTTAGATTCTTTTTTGGGGGTAAAAAAAAAATATGACTTTTTTAAATAAAATGTGAGCTCACATGATCAACATACACATAGGTATACATATATATTCTCTTTTTAGATAACTCCGGTAAGACACCATGAATAGCAGAATGTCTAGTGAGGAAACTATTTGCATGCTAAATAAAGTTAAGCTCAGCAGGAACGCGTTCCCTAATTTTCCCCAACTCTAATTTACCAATAGTGTGGGGTACACTTTAGCTTAGGCTAATAAAAGGGTGGATACACTGCATGTCCATCTTAATAGTTGTGGGGCATTTCCTTCCTCAACAAGGGCAACCTATGCAATTACATTAATAATTAATTGTTTTTAGAAGTAACCCCTTGTTACTAGAACTTAAAGTAACATAATATAACATCAAGGTAATTAAGGAATGATCACCCAATAGGGGCTTTAATTTTTTTTATATCAAAATTGATTGTTTTAGTGTGCCCATTTATAGGCTTAAGAATATTTTCCAGCAAATATTTGATGTAAGACACATAAGATAATGATCGTTGTTAGAGCAGCTATATCTCAGATAGTCATAGTGTAGTTTCTCAAATAGAACTAATTTTGTCTGGGAAATATTAATTGGAAAAAGAGTTATATTATATAAATTTCCAGTACAGTCAGTCATACTCTGGAGACAAACTGTGTTCCATCAAGCAACATTAGATCATCAGTCTATGTGAGGCAAGTAATGTGCAGTGAGTCAACTTCAAAGAAGAATAATTGATTTACTTAAGCTCAATGTTAAGATCATACATATAAAGGCTCAATATAAAAGGACTAACAGTCAACCCTGCATTATGCTGTTAGCAGGTGGAATTTCCCTGCAGTCTGTCTGACCTATAACCGAGTCCTTTTTAGGTCGAGCCTAGAGTAGCGCGCAAGCGCTGCATCTGGCGAAGACTTTATGTAGTGGGGTTTTCAAAGCTGACCACACGCTCGTGCACAATGGCCTTTTCTGTGCGGTTACGCGCACGTTTCAGGCACGATGCACGAGCGTGTGGTCAGCTCTGCACGCTGCCGCGCTCGCTCGCCCCCGCTCCTCTCGTCCCCGCTCCTCTCTTGTTCTTCTCGCCGCCGTAGCCCTTGGCTTGGGTTTCGGCTGCCTCTGCTGCCAGCATTCATCAAGGTCCCCTGCTTCTCCAAGAAACATCTATTAGCGCCTGGAAACGTGCACCGCGGCTTCTGCTGTCGATGGCCGGATGGCGGCAACATGTAGATGAGCTTTTAATCTTTTTGAGATGATGTAGCACGAGCAGTACAATTGCAAAACATATATTTCCACTCGTTCACCTGTAGAGGTCAGTGTTCACCCGCTAGAATTCCAAATTGCCTAAGCTGGAGGGCAAGTGTAAGCAATGTGGTGATGTGAGGGAGGTCAGCCATCGTGATGTGAGGGAGGTCAGCCATCTTAGCAGAACATTGCTGTTTCATCTCACTAATGTAGTGCTAGCGGTTGAGCAACATCTTAGGCGCTGTGGCCAATTCAGGGCACTTAAGCTACATTTTCCTAAAAGATGTGTCACTCTGAAATAATGTTTTGTATACTAAACCTATCCAAAAACGGCTACAGAGCTGGACTGGCTTTACGGTAGGAAAGTAGCACAACTGGCAAGACATTTAGGGCCACGTATTTTGGCTCTAAAAACATTTAATATTTCTTGAAACCCTTACTTACTATACTTGAAGGTAAAAATTGTCGTCTTTCAGCATACAGTGAGGTGAGAGATAAATACAATAAACAGAGACCCATAAGCATCTAATCAAATAACTTAATTGAAAACCACGACGTGTCCTATATACATGTTAAGCATAAAATACCACATGTGATGAGGCGCTGGACGGCAGACCGCGAAAAGTAGTAGTGGCGTTTTGTCAAGCATCTGTTCGGCCCCCGGACCTGGTATTGGGGCACAACAGTGGAATGAGGCTGGAGGTGTCTGTTACAGCTGCGAGAGGACAACAAACTCGTCAGCGTGAAATGCAGGCTTCTCTGATTTAATAGCCCGTCACAGCCTGCCTAATCTCCTCAGGATTCCGGAGCAGGGCACTGCCTTCAGGCGGTGGAGAGGAGGGAGAGCAGCAATTTTGAAACAAGCATTTGCAATGCAATAGGTCTCGCATTTACGCGAGTTTGAGCTATTGACATTGCAAATAACAATGCCTTTTATATTTGTTTTCGTTTTAAAAACATAAATAAAAGGCATTGTCATCTACAATACCAATAGCTTTAACTCGTGTAACTGCGAGACCTATTGCATTGCAAATGCTTGTTTACTTTGGAAGCTGTTTTCAGGCCATAATTAGAATATCTCAAATGCTCCGTCTTTAGTAATGGTTAATTAATCTAGACACCACTTTTTAATATTTTGAATTTTTGATAGTTTTTGTTTCTGTCTTTCAAACATTGAAGAATGAAATTTTGTTTTAATCTATTTATATTTCTTATTTTTAATCCCACTAGGGAATCAGAACGTTTGGTTATAGGTTTAAGTTTTTCTGCAAGTAATCTTTGGCTTACTCTTGACACCTTGGCTCAAGTAGCAAGGCTTTCATCAGAGAAAGTGTTTAGGTATGTGTGCAACACCTGGGCAAACAACAAAACAGTTAAGAAGAAAAGAACATAACAGTCCAGCCAAAGCTAATTAATAAAGATAAAAATGTAAGAAGACATGTCAATTCACACATTAGGGCAACCAGGTAAAATAATGTGAAATGGGTCTGTATGTAATCTTTGGCTTACTCTTGGCACCTAGGCTCAATTACCAAGGCTTTCCTCAGAGAAAGTGTGTGGTGTATGTGTGCAACAATTAGGCAAACAACAAAACAGTTAAGAAGAAATAAATGCGAAAGACCACGCAATGCTAGTTTAAAAAAGAAAAAAATTTAAACAAACAAGTCAATTCACACATTAGGGAAACATGGGTAAAATAACTGAAAAGGGTATTGTAACACTATATAAAAAGGTACTAGAAAATAGAAAATGGCCAAAAATACTTTAGTTTCAAGCTCAGTGCCAATGCACAGTTTGAGTCAAATCAGTGAGTCAAGCCAGGAAGCCACACCCATTGCAGAAATGTTAAGTTCACAGCAAGTAGGCTGAAAGACTCAAAGATGCAGGATGCTGAATTGAAGCTCTATCTGAAGAAGTCAAATATTTCATACAAAATGGCAAATTACTTGACAGAAAAAAAGGTGATAAAAGGTTCACAGCTGTCATGCTTCTCATATGAAAGGGCTAAATAAGTGCTGAAACTGCATTGAGATGGGATTGCGTGCTGATTGAACCATCAAGGGTTGGTTGGTTGGTTGAGGTGCTGGAAAACCTAAATGCAGACAATTCAAACTTTTGTGCTCCAGGCGATGATGTGGGCACATTTTTTTAACAGGTTGAGGCAATCTCTTGTCGCTATGGCTTGATACTGGTATGATGGGCTGTGACTAGCTAAAATCCAGGATTGATGCAGAACTCCTTGGCCGCTCCATTATTTACTGCCAGGCATGTACTGAAAAAGCCACTCCACCAGCTTAACATTCCCTAAATTCAACTTTGCTACATCAGGTGAGCAAAGCCTTGTTTTGCAATCTCTCTGAGCCCCTTCCCCTGGGAGTTCCCACTGAGTTTTCTTGAACTAGACATTTGAATTGAACTTATACATTGCCAGGCACCTGAGTACATTAGCTCCACAAGACAAGTTCCTCCCAGACAGAACAACAATTCCCAGGAGTCAGAATCTTTTCAGCTTTGCAGCAACAGTCTTCTTGAGTATCTTCCTCCTGAAGGTATCCTCTTCTCAAGATAGGGGCAAAATGCTGGGTGCAGACGTTCAAGTCAGAGTTGGTGACAATTCTGTCCTGATATGCTGACAGGAATTATTATGTGGAAGTAAATAGTCACTAACTTTGTTTCTTTATAGTTTCAAGCTGGTTCTCACTTGGCAGTCGTTCTGGCATGTTTTTTTCCTGAAAAGGTAAAACTAGTGTGCCAAATTTCATGATCTCTAAAATAATACTAATACAACTCCCATCCTTCTCATTCCAGTATTTTCAGCAAAGTGATGTACTCACTGTTTTAGGACTATGGGGCCAGATATACGAAACTTCTGAATATCGAATCATAATTTGTGAGATTTACCAAATCACAAATTAGCAAACACTATTTGGTTTTTTTCATAGTGTTGGGTAAAGATTTGCCAATTTGACATGATTTGCATTTGCTATTAATCTAATCGCATTTACCAATTTGGTAAATTGCAAACCGAGTTTAAATTACTGAAATGTGTTTTTTCAATGAATGATCACCTCACAAACAGAAACTGGTACACCACATTCTCAGAAAGGACTGGAGAGCACTGAGGTTGGAGAGTGATTTCACAATCCCTCAAAATCTTCCATATTTTGAGCCATGCACCCTTTGAAACCAGCAAATTGTCTCGGTAAGACGCTTAGAAAAATGTAGGAGGCAGAAAAAGAAAAAAAATTCTCTGGAAAGGAATTGGAAATTCTTACAGAGGAGTGTGTTGCACATTCTGATGAGATGAGTTATTTGTCAAATCATCACTTTCTGTGGGAGATCCTCTCCCCCCCAAAGAAAATGGGTCTGCATACAAAAAAGGATTAACTCTGCTGGGGTCGCCCAGAGAACAATTGTTGAAATCCGAAAAAGGTGGTATAATCTACTATCAAGTACCAAGGAGAAGGTGGCAACATGGTAAAGTGAGGATCGTGCAACAGGGGGAAGACCTCCCTCTCAACCACCACCAACCCATTGAACCTGAAAATGTGTCTGGCTTCAGCAACATAGACACATCTGCTGCAGCAGAAACATCTAAAGGTAAGTCTCAAATATTGCAGTTCTATTTTCTTAACATAAAATGCAGACAAAACGTTTGGATATGTGTACATTTGTAGCAATAAATGTTCTAAATTAAAGTGTAAGGTATATTGCAAAACTCTATTGCACATTTTCAGTTTACTTAAATATGGCATAATGGAAAATGTAGTTCAGCATAGTAAGCAAAGTCTTACAAAACTTATATTTATTTAAACTGAAGTCCATGACATACATATCTTTTATATATATCCTAAAAGTAACTTTAACTGCATTCTTAAACAGATATCGCTGCACAAAGAGGTCATGAATCTTATGGTACGAAGACACAGAAATGGTCATTTATGAAAGCAATTAATCAGAGTTCCAGAATTCTCAACCCCAACCACAATGTTTCACTCCATGAGCAAGCACATGTACACAGTCTGTTGAGGACACTGTGGAGCCAGATACACAAACTGAAAAGCCAGCAGTGAGGCCCAGACAACTGCACAGTAGAAGTAGTGTGCAACATCCCAGTGTTTTGAGGCCAGAATCACCCAGAGCTGTTCCCACTTGAAATTATGGAGAGTATCCACAGTTGTTTGAAGATTTAGAGGCCTCAATTGTGAGGATCCAGCGCCTACACTACAAATAAAGAGAAAAAATATAATCAACAAATTGATGGGCATCGAAAGAAGCCTCAAAAATGGTTTGCAATATTCGGATAAAACTATAGAAGAAAGCCAAAGGTCCATGGGTGAGAAAGTGGACAGTATGACAGAGGCCATGAATAATTATGTGGCCTTTTAAACGAGGAATATGTAACCCAAAGGCATAGGCAATATAATTATTTTGCTCATATAGACGTATTGACTCACCCTATAAATCGCCTTGCGCAGGCGACTTCATCCGTATCTCACCGCAATATCAACTTGTAGACAGAAATGCCCACTGTACTGGAGATGTTGCACGGGGCTTTGTGCAAATGCAGTAGAAAGTTTACAAACTCAGCAAATTGCAGCCAGGAGTCAAGTGGGGACTGGGGAAAGTGAAGAGCTGTTCAGTGTGAGCAGTATTTCTGTGACACATGTAATGAGTCTACTTCGCAGTCGTAGTCCTGGTGAAGTTGAGGGAAGTGCAGGGTTAATAACATCTGAAAGTCCCACGGCTGGTTGTGGTAAACACAAACATTAAAACATTTTGTTATGTACTAATGTAGGAATTTTAATTTGACATATCTCAATAGTGTAAAGATTGCTGAAGCTCTATGTTTGAGCATACACTTGCCTACCTGAAAATAAAAGTGCATGTTAGTTTTTTGCAGTGCAAACAGTTGTTTTGTGCGCTTTTTAAAAGCACAGTTTAGCATCACACTTACCTTAAAAATAATGATTGGTAATGCCAGTAAATCTTGCTCTGCCTTCTGCTTCTTTTGAGAAATCCTGGGTTTGTGTGTTTGTAGCTGTTAATTTTCATCATCTGACTCTGGCTCAGACATGATTACTGGTAAGCCTTAACAAGCTGCTATATTGTGCAGCATTGAACATGTTGCTATTATCTTACAGCTTGCCTCAGGTGTATACTGGTGGGCAACACTACAGTTATGGAGACAGCGAAAGTCACTTTTGAGAAGTCCAAATGTCCTTTCTATCTCAGTCCTTGTTCTTTTGTGGGCAGCATTGTTACGCGGTTCACTTTGTTTTGAAGGGTAATATAAGGTGTCAAAATCTATGAACGCAAAGCATAAGCATTATCACCTACAATGTACAAACATAGGGCCTCATTTATGAGGTTTTGCTGTAGGGCAGCGGCGCCTGCCTTCCTGCTGCGCTGCCCTACGGCAAACGAAAAGGGCAGGAATCTCTCAGATACAGAACATTCCTGTCCTTTTCCCCTGTGTCAGCGCACAATGGGCTGCCATGCGCCAATGCAGGCACCTTTGCACCATGGTGCAAGGGTGCCTGCATGCGGGGATTAATATGTTTGTGCAGGAAGGGAAACCTTCCTGCACAAAAACAATAACAAGATGCTTTTTCCTCTTTCTATGTGTGCTGAAGAATGCATCACAGATAGAAAAAGGAAAAACGAGAAGAAATAAAGATATTTCTCCGTGTTGGGGAGGCGTAAGGTTTTAACACCGTCTCAGATTTACGATTTCTCGTAAATCTGGGGCAGTGTCATAAAGCCATGGATGTTGCTGGGAACGTCCCCAGCAACACCCATTGCACGCCCCTTTAACGCAGAAAACTGCATTAAAAGGAACGATATTTATGAGGCAGCATTATGCCAAAAAAAGTGGCTTAGTGCTGCCTCGTAAATATGGAGCAGGCTCCTGCGGCACGGAACGTCACAAGAGGCCCATAGTAAATAACATTTGAACTAGATGACCGTGTGGATCACATGCTTTAGTAAACGTGATAGAAATTACCAAGTAAATGGCTGTCTCCAAAATCTCCTCTAAGAAGGCATTTGTGAATCCCACTAAGCCTAAACATAAAAGAATCATGGATGCTGCCAGGGAATCTTGCCACAATATCAGTAATTAAATTGGAGGAATCACAGTCCACTTGTATGTATAGTGAAAGAGTATTTTTCCTATTTCTAAAACGATGCTCATTGTTTGATGGTGGGAATATTGGAATATGAGTTCAATTTTTGCAACCACTTGCATGTGTGAATTGTGCAATGCCTATAACATTTCAATTTTGTTAATTTAAGTCCTGTGCTGAGCTAGAAAAATTAATATGAGAATTAATCCTCATTAACATAGCCTCAATGAAAGCTATAAAAAAAAACCTGGAAAGATGCACTGTGGGAAACCCCACGTGCTCCAGCAATCACATCTTGGCAACTCCCAGAGGCTAAGAGGTGCATAACACCTGCACATGAGCTGGGATAGAATTGCACCTGAGAGTGGTTTTCTCTAGTTGTGGCTTAATTGCAGCTATGAGATCTAAAATAACTGCGCTACCTAGCTATATTTCTCAAATATGTCCTCCTCTGCCTGCTGGAAAAGTGTATCTCTGATTCTAAAAATCCTTTTCTTGGACATGGTCTTCTCTGAAGGGTCATCACCAAACTTTTAGCCGTTTTCCCTCCACCTTTTGCTGAATTCCGTTTTGTTGGTTTTAGAACTCTGTGCACTTAACAACTTCTAACCAGTGCTTGTGCTCTCTCGTCTAAAACATGGTTAACTTGGTTTATACCCAATTGGCATATTTAATGTACCTATAAGTCGCTTGTAAAGTGAAATACCATGTACCCAGGGCCTGTAAATTAAATGCTACCTGTGGGCCTGCAGCACCTATTTTGCCACCCACTTAGGTAACACCTTAAAACATGTTTCAGGCCTGCCACTACAACCTGAATGCATTTTTAAACTGCCACGTTGACTTGGCATTTAAACCCCTGTGCCAAGTCTTAAAATCGCCTTTTATTACATATAGGTCAGCTTCTAAGTTAGGCCCTAGGTAGCCCATAGGGCAGAGTGCCTTGTAATTGAAAGGTTACATGAACCTTTTAGTTTTACATGTCCTGGTAGTGAAAAACTCCTAACTTCGTTTTTCAATACTGTGAGGCCTACCCATCCCATAGGTAAGTTTGAGGAGTCCTTACTACATTTAATAAACTGTCATTTCCAATTGGCAGCAGGTAGCTGAGTCATGTTTGCTACTTTAGTATTGTAATGAAAAGCCCTATTTCATGGTAAAGTCAGGTTGTTTATTACAATTTTGAAAACGCCACTTTTAGAAAAGTGGTATTTTTCTGCCCTTTGCCCTTTTTTGTCTGCAGTCTGTCTAGGGTCAAATGAGTAGGTGCAACTGACAGTTAAGCATTGGGCTTTATTATGAGAATGGAGGTCCCGATGAGACCGCCTTATGGGCAGTCTGAGCATGAAGAACTTGGCGGTCCGACCGCCAAATTGCGAGTTGGGCAGATCACCTTGTGAAGACCACTGCTGGAACGCCAGCAGACCACTGGGTTCGAGATCAGGGAAAGGGCAGCTGCACCGCCGTCTGTATAATGAGTTGCCTGTTCCACAAGTGGACCGCATCGGTCCAACTGCCTGCTTCAAGGTGATAAAGGATTTGGGGTGTGTACTCACCCCTTTCTTGTTCTTGCAGGCATATTCCAACGTGGATCCCTTTTTCCAGGTCCCCCCTTCACAGCAGGATCTTCATGCCAAGGATTACAACCCTGCTTGCGGCACTCTACAGGTGAGTCCTTTTCATACCATATATCCATTGCCAGAACTGCCCACATATGGGCTGAATCCCGGCAATGGGTATATGGTATTTTTCCACATAAATCATGCATATGTGTGCATCCGACACATCTGCAGTCGAAATACACACACAAGCATCAATATATTTGGGAAAAGTACTCACCACCGCTGCAAGATCCCGCCTCCACACCACCGGCCCCATGGTCAACTCGTAATATGGCGGTCTTTGGACCACAAGCGTCTTGGGCTGCTGGTGGGGCTGAACACGGTCCTACGGCGGTTGGACTGCCAAACTCGTAATCAGGCCCTTTGTGAATTTCTCCCAGATAGTCACACAATAGAGGTATTAGGTTTGCCTCAATGGGTCCATCTGCTGGCAGGACAGGGTAGCGGAGCTCATCACAGCCCCACTTTCAACTGAATAGGGAGTGCCCTGCCTTCACACAAAGGACCTATCACCTCCACATTGTCACTGCAGCCATCTTAGAGCCAGTTTACTTTATATGTGAATAATGTTGTGCAATATCTTCAGGGTTGTAACCATGACTCTCCGAAGCTAGGAGGGGTGCCAGTCCCAGCATTACTCTTTGCCGATGACACAATCCTAATTTCGCAAACACCTAAGGGTTTACAAACCCTCTTAGACACTGTTAATGAATTTTGCATGTGAAAGGGCCTCGAAATAAACTCAAGTAAAACCGAATACATGGCTGTTAACCCACACAAATCCTTTAAAGAAAAACATCATTTGTACAGAACCAAAAATTGGAATATGTGGTGAATTTTAATTATTTGGGCATTACACTTGACACAAAGTTGTCATGGAAAGCTCATATTCAAAAATCTAAGCTAGTCCTGTTACAATCTGCCATGGCAATAGTGAAAAACAGCAGAGTAGTGTATCAAAGGCAGTGTCACCTGCACTAGAAATTTATAAGTATAGGGCACAATTTGCATCCCTTTATGGTGCAGAGCTTTGTGGGGTCAATAGCCAGAATGTGCTTGCCAGGGAGGAAAATACATTTCTGAGAACGTTATTAAAATTATCAACACGCACACCAATGATTCCCATTATACTTGACACAAATATCAGGCGCATAGAACATCAAGCCGCGCTAAAACCTATATTGTTCTGGGTCCGCTTGTGGACCACACAGGAACTTAAAAACTACAAAGATGGGTTAATCGAGTTATTGAAACTCGATCAAAGTACTGCGCTTCCCTGGGTCCGATATATTCAAACCTGGTTTTATAAACTATGCCTGAATAGCTATTGGGATATTCCCGAGTCTCTCTCACGATTGTCAAAAACAGTTTTAAAATGCACATACTGGATGTATATATAAAATAGCATACATTATTCCCCCAAGACAGGAAGGTTGACTTCGCCCTTTATATCCATTAAACCTTTTCCTGCCTTTGAGAAATATTTAGATTAAAAACATCCCCCATGGCCAAATCGCTATATATGAAGTTTCGCTTCGATGTGTTACGGATAAAATATAATACAGCAAAGTGGACGGGTAGCAAAACAGATGACAGGGACGGTTTTTGTTCCCTGTGCTCCCAAAATGCCGTTGAAAATGACTCCCACATATTATTTTTTGTCCAACTTATGCTATCTCTAGGAAAAAGTGGATTAAACCAATATGTCGGAATATGGGATTCAGGACACATCTAGAAGTATTGAGAATTTTAAAAGCTGACACATCCCAGAATTTTTTTTTTAGTCTAAGCAGATATTTATTTGCAGTAAACCTTATTAGTAAGGGAAAGGGTCTGGAATTCTGATGTTTTTAGGACCAATTGAGTAAAATGGAACCAAAGAACTTGTAGCACTTGTATTCCGTTATTTTATAAAGCTTATAAACTATATAAACACCAGGATTAGACTTTTGAGGTTATTGCAATTGCACTTTAGCACTGTAGTGGCTGAAATCTGCACTTTAATTATAGTTGATTGATACTATAGCACTATTTCGGGATGTACTTTCCTCCTGGACATACGTTGTTGTATTTGCACTTTTAAATTCTTAGTGGTTAATATCTGTGCTTTATTTCATTATGATTTAATTGGTATCACAGGACTCTCTCTGGTTGCACAGCTTTTTGATAGATATATACAAGTATTCAATTTTATCATGAATTTAATATGCATTTTATTTGCCAAACCAGAAATTGATTACTGTACCAGTTGTATTTGTCTTTACCTCTGCGAACATCATGGCTTGTATTTGCACATTATTTGTAAAGTGGTTTTAAAGAATGATTAGCTGTTAAAGGCCAACTATTTTATTTACGTTAATATATTTTAAATACTATTTATCTATCATGTTTTAAATTCGCAAAATGTATATGTATATCTTGATGGTTTGTTAAACCGAATAAAGATTATTGAACAATAGAGCCAGGGCAGGGGAGTCAGGCAATTCCATGCACTTCAAAGCCACTGTCTAGAAGCTTCTCACACCTTCCAGAAGGAGGGTAACAGGGTATACAAATAGGGCCTCAGACAGCAACTCTTCAGTACACTTCTGGATCTGTGGATACTCTGCCAGGAAGAAGGACTGCAGGGCTGCTGAAAGGACTGCCACTCTGCTGGATCACTGCTCTGAAGGACTGTTGCCTGCTGCCCTCTTGCCTGGTTGAGAAGGACTGGGCCTGCATCTGTTGAACCCAGGACCAGCAGAGTGACTCCAAGGGCTAGTTGGCGGGCCCCCTGATTTGAGTCTTAGGGACAGAAGGTCCAGCAACCTTGGAACCAGAGCCTGGACTCTGCCATCTGTCTTGCCATCTTTCTTGCCAAGTGATGCCACCCTAGTCCTGGACACTTCGAAGAGGGCCTAAGGTGCTCTGGCAGCATCTGTGCTTCCTGCGGAACTGACATATCTCCTCTACAGTGCAGGGCAACCTCGAGCAGAACTGACGCACCTCTGCTGCTGCGTGGATTGTAACTGTTGCAAAGACCCGCATCGCCTCCGCAGCCTCTTCGGAACTGCAGCTGTGTCACTAATCCTCAGCGCAGGCCATTGCATCCCTTGTCACTGGCAGCCTCAGTGAACACTCCAGACTCCACATCGCAGCCTCGCAGCTCCCGGAACTGACATATCGCCCGACTGTGTGCTGCATCTTTGATGCTGTACTTGGCATCGCAAGCCCTCATCAACGGGTTCCTCGACAACTGCGCAGGACCTCACATCACAGCCCCGCTGCACCTTGGGACTGATGGATTGCTTTCGTGCATGATACATCTTCGACGTTGATCCTTGCAACACTCCGCAAACAAGGATTAAAGATATTTTGTTCAGCGGGCCTTTCTGGGTCCCTGTAGCTGGCCCATGCTCCTTCACAGTCGACCTCAACTTGCGACCAGATATCTATCCACAGTTGGCGCTTAGTGCTTTTTTGAGCTATTTTAACTAATTCGTTAAAACTGCATATATTCAGTTCTACTGGTTGTATTTCTGTCCTTCTGGTCTTGTTTTATTAATTAAAAATAACTATTTTTCTGACTTGGTGTGGGATGCTTTTTGTGTGGTGTTTTCACTGTATTACTGTTTGAAGTGTTGCACATTGCCTCTAAGTTAAGACTGACTGCTCTGTGCCAAGTGCCTGGCACAAGCTGGTGGGTAGAAATTACTCCTAGACATGCCGTAACTAATGGGGCAAAGGTTCCCTTGGCCAACCCTACCATTTTTGGTCATTTTCAAGATGGTGAAAGACGTTGGGCGCACTAAACTTGGACTCTGAGAGCTGTGTGTGTGGGGGGAGTGCACATTTGTAAGCCGAGTGTCCTCTCACATCTAACCTTGAAATCCAGTTTGAGACAGCCACTGTAACCACAATAAACCCAGAGGCTGAAGCATGGTAGGACAAAAGTAGGGGTTTTCAGCAACCAGACAAATGAATTTTTTGGGAGTTCTGTTTCCCTTCCTTTCACATGCGCCTCCGGTGTCATTTGTAAACCCAGAGACAGATGTCTGGAAGGACAAAGTAGAGTTCATCGGCTAGCAGACAGTGGATACACAAGAATTGTCTTTCCATCCTGTTCTCTGCCTTTCTATTATAGCCCAAAGTTTTATATTTAAACCTAGCAGACCTAACAAGCAGAATTTGACACTCAAGCAGGATTTGACACTGTTATACTAAAAAAGATGCTAGAAGCTCTCAACCTTAATGTTCGGTGAGGCCTCAGGCACGGGGCAGCGAGGGAAGCCCCGATGGGCCTCCCACCCAGGGCCCGAAGGCTCCTTGACACGCAGGCGAAGCAGGGGGAGTCCTCCCAGTGCCCAGTGGACCCCTGACCTGGGACCTTGGCCTTGGGGAAGGCCGGAGGACGGAGCCCAGGGGACCCAGGACCCAGACGCGCAGTGGAGGCCTCCCCGGGCCAGCAGAACCCCGTCCCGGGTGCTCTGGCAGGCTGGGAGCCTGACAACGAGCCCAGGACAGAGGTGGGCCGGTCCAGACCCATCTGGTCTCTGGCTGAGAACCACCAGACCCCAAGGAGGTCCGGAGTACCCTGTCCCTAGTAATCCGGAGGAAGGCTACCCCCATTTCTTGTCATCCGTGCACACAGAGTGAGAGAGGGGACCAAAGCCGCAAAAGCACCCAGCCTCCCGGATCCCTGGCTGGGAACGGGGAGCAAAGGAGCCCCCATCAGGACTTCCATGGCAGCCCGGCCATCTGGTAGCTTCATTGGAAGGCATTGCGCACGACCAGATGGCCGGGCCCAAAGGATGACCATCTGACCGTGCTGTGCCTTAACTAACAGAGCTCCCGCTTGCCCTTTGAGGAGACTGGGGCTCTGCGGCTTGGGGGCTCAGAGCCCCACCTGGGCCTCAGGCATGGGGCTGCGAGGGGAGCCCTGATGGGCCTCCCACCCGGGGCCCGAAGGCACCTTGACATGCCGGCGAAGCAGGGGGAGGCCTACCCGGGCCCGGTAGACCCCTAACCTGGACCGTGGCCTTTGGGCAGGCCGATGGATGGAGCCCAGAGGCCCCGGGGCCCAGACACACAGGGGAGGCCTTCCCAGGCCGGCAGAACCCCATCCTGGGTGCTCTGGCAGGCAGGGGGCCCAAGGACGGAGCCCAAGACGGAGGGGAGCTGGTCCAGGCCTATCTGGTCACTGACTGAGAACCACCAGACCCCAAGGGGGTCTGGAGGACCCTGTCCCTAGTAAATCCAGAGGAAGGCTGCCCCCCTTTCTTGTCATCCATGTACACCGAGTGAGAGAGGGGACCGAAGCAGCGAAAGCACCCAACCTCCCGGAACCCTGGCTGGGATCAGGGGAGCAAAGGATACCCCATCAGGACTACCAGGGCAGCCCGACCATCTGGTAGCACCATTGGAAGGCATTGTGCACGACCAGATGGACGGGCCTGAAGGATGGTCATCTGGTCATGCTGTGCATTAATTAACAGGGCTCCCGCTTGCCGCTTGCCCTTGGAGGGGACCAGGGCTCTGCGGCCCGGGCGCTCGGCGCTCGGAGCCTCACCTGGGCCGAAGGCACGGGGTTGTGAGGGGAGCCCCAATGAGCCTCCTACCCGGGCCGGAAGTGCCCTTGACATGCAGGAGAAGTGGGGGGAGGCCTCCCCGGGCCCAGTGGACCCCCTGACCCGGGACCTTGGCCTTGGGGCAGGCCGGGGGACAGAGCCCAGGGCAGGAGCGCCACCCAGAGGCCCGGCAGGGTCCCGGTCAGAGCTCCTGGGCCAGGAAGCAAAGGGAAGGCATCCCCGGGCTCGCGGGACCCCATCCCAGGTGCTTTGCTATGCGGTGGGCCGGAGGATGGAGCCCAGGACGGGGAGACACCCACCCCAGGGCCCGTCAGGGCTACGGTCAGGGTTCCTGAACCCAGCAAGGCAGGGGAAGCCTCCCCGGGCCCGACAGACCTACCTCCTGGGCCCTTGTCAGGGCTGCAGGCCGAAGGACAGAGTACAGGGCGGGAGCGCCCGCCTCGAGGCCTGGTGGAGCCCTGGGGCCTGGTCGGAGCTCCTGGGCCCGGACATGAAGGGAAGGCCTCCCTGGGTTCACGGTACACCGTTCCCGGCACTTTGCCACACATTGGGCCAGAGGAAGGAGCCCAGCATGGGGAGGCACCCACCCCAGGGCCTGGGGCCACTGTCAGGACTCCTGAACCCAGCCAGGCAGGGGAAGCCTCCCCGGGCCTGATGGATCTAACTCCCGAGCCCTAGTCAGGGCGGCAGGCCGGAGGACAGAGCCCAGGGTGGCAGTGCCTGCCTGAGGCCCGGCTCGGCCCGGTCGGAGCTCCTGGGCCTGGACGCGAAGTGAAGGCCTCCCCAGGCTCACAGGACCCTGTCCCGGGCGCTTTGCCACACAATGTGTCTGAGGACGGAGCCCAGGGCAGGGAGGCACCAACCCCAGGGCCTGTCGGGGCTACGGTCAGGGCTCCTGAACCCAGCCAGACAGGAATCTGTCGGATCTAACTCCTGGGCCCTTGTCAGGGCGGCAGGCCGGAGGACGGAGCCCAGGGCAGGAGCACCCACCTGAGGCCTGGCAGGGACCTGACATGAAGGGAAAGCCTCCCTGGGCTTGCGGGACACCGTCCCGGGCTCTTTGCCACGCGGTGGGCCGGAAGCTTCTGAACCCAGCCAAGCGGGGGAAGCCTCTCCTGGCCGGATGGAACCCCGTCCAGAGCCCTTGGCAGTGTGGCAGGCAGGAGGATGGAGCCCGGGGCCTGGCTGGGCCCTTGGGCCCGGTCGTTGCTCCTGGACCCTGCCACGCATCTAAAGGCTCCCTGGGCCCAGAAAAAATGGTAATAACACTTGTTCTACCATTTTTGTTCTCTTAGATTTTGGACCCTAGCTCAGCCAGCACCCAGGGAAACCTAGCCAACCAAGGCTATCCAGGGTGGGCTGACTTGGGTGGCTCTCACCACATTTTATTACCCAGAATACCCTGCAAACCTCAAACATTGACTATAAAAAAACAAATTTTCCTCACATTTCTGTTATGAAAAGTTCTGGAATCTGCAGGGAGCCACAAACTTACTTTCACCCAGCATTCCCCCAGGTCTCCCGATACAAATGGCAGGGGAAGCTCTTCCCCTGCTCCCAAGGCTGGAAAAACAAACAAAAAACACAAAAAAATGAAACCCCACTGCTGTAAACAGCAGAGGAGTTTCCTGAATGTGTGCAGAGGAGGATGTAACGGTTACATCCTTGGCACATCGCCACCGTGGTGGAGGACGTGACCGTTACATCCTTGGCACAGAAAGGGTTAACAGCATTCTTCAGCGAGACAACAATAAAGCCTTTTGGAACAACTTGTAAACGTCAAGAGAGTGACATGCATATAAATATTCAGAAACTTAATTGGAAGTATAGTGCTTCTCAATGTCAAGAACGTGTGAGCATTTCAAGATTACTAACACCTATCTTTATAATATCCGGTCACGTTTTAGCCTAACTAATGACCTGAGGATCTTCAACCCAGGACTCAACATTTACATCACATGAAGCATTCTACTTTTATACTTGGATGACTACTTATTGGTTTTAGTTCAATCACATATTGGAAGAACCCAAGATCTGAGAATCTCTAAACACAGGATCCATCTATACACCACATTGTGTTTTTCTACTTATCTAACCACTATCTTAGCCTTGAAAAAGACACTGCTTGTGACGAAATATGTGCCGACTGTTGCTTTCATGACATATTCACAAGGATTGCTGAATTCACTATGTATTAATAAATAATTGAACTGGATTTTCTACATACCCTACTTTGTGGACCTTGATTTGTTCGACTTTTTCTATGGGTGCTTCTGTATTTTTGTATTATTTCAATAACAAAACTCAGCTCTATAGGAAAATTTCCTCCAACGACTTCCTGAGATACATTAAAAAGAAATGCCCATTTTACTCCAACACAACTTCATGCAATAAAGGGACCATCCCTGTGGCATGTGCTACTGATGCCATGAATTCCTTTCTGACTCTATAATGAGTAATACTGAAGTAACTGTTGCTAAATATAATTTTGTTTACATATTTATAATTTACATGTATATGTGCTACACTGAGTTTGTTCATCCGTGTATATATTCGCTGTTGTTGAGTTACCCTAAACTTAAACATATATATCTGTATTACCTCTATTGGTCACTCCTGTATCTTGTATATACTGTCAGATATTAATTTACCCTACTTTTTTTCACACTGTAAAGTGTTCTGTCACCCATTGGGTCTGATCTGCTCTATATGAAACTGCTAATAGACACCTAAATAAATAAATAAATACCTTACTAATACTGCCATGAATACACTGACATTAATGTAGAAACACGTGCTTTTGATGAACATTTAAAATGTTATGGAGGGATGATAACTGTAAGAAATTAGGCCACTGGTTAAGGGGGTGAAAACCTACTCAAGCAGCAACCACAATCCATGTCACGGTGAAGTCTCATGCAAATCCCAAATTAACCTGTGCTTAACCCTCTGGTAGCTTGACACAAAAGCTGTCAGGCTTAACTTATAGGCAATGTGTATAGTATTTACATAGCACTTCAAATAGTAATAAAATGCAACACAGTACAAGAAAAAAATCCCACACCAATTTAGAAAAATTGGGTAAAATGTAATAAATAATTTAGGACAAAATGACAAAAATCCAATCAGTGGACCAGAGATATGCAATTTTAAAGATTTCAGTGAAAATAGCACCAAAAAGCACAAATGACCAACTGTGGTTAGCTGTTCGCCCCGGACCGGGACAAAGTCACAAGTTCAGGTCGACCATGATGGAGCATGGACAGCTGGACGAATGTTCCTTAAATCCTGGTTGTGGAGTGATGTGGAGTCCTGCGTCAAGGATGCGTCATGCAATGGCGATTCCTAGGAGCTGCAAAGCTGCGATGCGAGGTTCTGCTTCATTGTTGAGCATACCGCCAATGAGGGGCTTGCGATTCGAAGTCCTGCGGAGAGATGTGCCACGCACCAGCGTGTTCCAAAGAAGCTGCATGGGTTGCGATGCGAAGTCCTGCGTTGTCATTGAAGATGCCGTAGACGAGGGGCTTGTGATGCGAAGGCCTGCGTTTAGGAAGCATCGTGCAGACGTGGTTCCTGGAGGGCTGTGGGCAGTGATGCGAAGTCCTGTGCAGGGAACAGGTCATGCAGCGGTCCCAATGTGGAGATTAAAGAGGCGATGCATTGCGCTGCGGCTCCGATGCAGAGTTTTGGTGAGGCATTGCATCGTGCATCTGCTCCGATATGTCGGTTTTGCTGGTACCACAGTTGGGCTGGCAGGGCATCTTCAGGCTCCCTTCCAAGGGTCCTGGACTGGGTCGGCACCACTTGGGAGAGTAGGACTCAGAGCTGGCAGATTCCAGGTGCTGGATTGAAGACAGAGGAAGCCTGTTCTGTCTCTGAGGCTTCGGATCAGGAGACCCTCCAACTAGCCCTTGGAATCACTCTGATGGGCCTGGTTTCAAGATGCAAGTCAAGCCCTTCTCACTCAGGCAGGAGGGCAACAGGGCAGCACAGCAGGACAGCAGCATGGCAGTCTTTCTTGCAGCAGAGCAGCACAGCAGTCCTTCTGAGTTTTCCCCAAGTCCAGATGTGTACTGGAAAGTTGGGGTCTGAGGTCCACTTTGTATACCTGGTGCCCACGTTCAAGTAGGAAAAACTTCTAGATGATTCCACCCCTCCATATGGTCTTGGAATTGCCTGCCTCTCTGCCCTGGCCCCAGATTGTCTGGGATCACATTAGACTAGTGTCAAACCCCTTTGTGAGGGTGCTCAGGCAGGGCCTTTTTGATATGCAAGTGTGATAGATGGCAGCTCATCCTCCTCTTTAACTCACATTGTCCCATCCGGCCAACACCTAGCTTCTCTTTGTCTCACTGACTGGGAGCAATACACAAAGACCAACTGCCAACTATACCTAGTCAGGTGACCCAGGATATAGGAAGCAGACACCAAACGGTTGATACAAGGAAATACCAACTTTCTAAAAGTGGCATTTTCAGAACTATGACAAAATATCCAACTTTCTGATTAAAGAGGGCTTCTAATTGCAATTCTTTAGACACCAATCCCTACCGGTCTACCTGCTTCCAATCAAACGTTATCACTCATTAAGTGTAATATGGGAGCCCAATGTTAATCTATGCGAGAGGTAGGGCGTGCAGTAGTAAAAAATGTGTTTTTCACTACCAGGGCTGGTAAAACTTAAAGGTACATGACCAGCTTTTTAAGATACACTGCACCCTGCCCTCTGGGCTGTTCTGGGCCTAACCTAGGATTGATTTATATGTATTAAGAAGGAAGGTTTAGGCCTGGTAAAAGATTTATTTTGCCAGGTTGGAATGGCAGTTTAAAACTGCACACACAGGCTGCAATGGCAGACCGAAGACATATTTGCAGGGCTACGTAATGGGGTGGCACAATAAGTGCTGCAGGCCCACTAGTAGCATTTAATTTACAGACCCTGGGTACATGTAGTACTACTTTATTAGGGACTTACAAGTAAATTAAATTTTCCAATTAGGTGTAAGCCAATTCTACCATGTTTAAAGGATAGAGCACAAGCACTTTAGCACTGGTTAGGAGTGGTAAAGTGCACAGAGTCCTAAGGCCAACTGATTTGAGATCAGCAAAAAATAGGAGGGGTGAAGGCATAAAGTTTGGGGGAAGACCACCCTAAGGCTGACAGGTCTAACAATAACTCAATAGGGATGCTCATTACATTCTTATTTAAAGTATAAACAGTATTCTAAAAGCATATGTTTTATGAAACCAACTCCAAAGCTATAATTCTTATTTAAGTATAAAACCATTTGTACATACATCAGCGGTTTACAAGGTGTGATGTTAATTTGGGACCTGAGCTGGAGACTCAAGCAGAAACACAATAGAGGAGTTTATAATTTATTGCTATTTTGAAACAAAAATATAGTGACAAATATAAAAATTGTGAATGAACAGATAAGATAGATTGATTGTTGATAAATTGATCTATGCATGCAAATATACAGACGTAGCTGACAGACAGAACAAATGGGTCAGAAAGCAAACACTCATTTATTCATATACAAAAATAACATCTCATTTAAAACAGCAAGAAGAGAGTTAGCATACCCATTATTCTCTTTCTCCAGAAAAAGCCGGTCTTATTTTGCCTGTCATCACAGACGGTAGAGAAATCCTTTCATCCAGTCATTAGCTGTAAACATTCCAGTGCCTTCTGGGGCCAGGCCTCTGTTCCCCATCCTGCACTGAAGCCATTTTCTAAAGCTGATGTTTTATACACACATCTCAGATACAATGCGAACTCCCCCAACCCCTGAGGCAACAGGGCATTCGTTTATACTAAATCAGAAGTGTCACCCCTGGCAACCTGCAGCACTGAAACATTTATCCAGCTTCACACTCATGGCACTTAGAATTATTTCTTTCATGCCTGATAGCCAAATTACAATATGGCAGGTTTCCCCGGAGCCACGGGATCATTAGTGCCAGCTCACAACATACTTTCAACTGATGTGGCATTTCATGTACATCTGCCAATCACAAATGGGAAATGCAAATGAGGATGGGCCATTGGTGTTCAATTACTGTAGTGTGAGCCTCTTACAGCTTCCTGCTAATGATTGGCAGTCATTTCACTGAGTGGGAGAAGCGAAAAGAACATCAAGAAGAGTTCCCCGAGGAAGTCACTTGCAAATAAGTTTTTACATCCAATTTCCATATTTGTTCTTTGTTTATCGCCTTGACTTTCAGGCTGCAGACCAGCACAATGCTTAAGCCAGGCCTGGAGGGCGGGAGCAGGATCCTGGGTGATGCAAGGTGGTAGCCGCAGTCAGGCACACACAGGGAAAAGGGATACATATTTAACATTTTATATACATAGCAATTTTTTATAACGCTATTTGCGGAGGCGTGATACCGAAATATAAACTTTTAAATATGGAGTCTGCAGTATCGACTATATACATATCCCCATGGTATGTAGACGTGTAGTTAGAATAGTAAATCAATATTTTCCTATTCATGCTTATTATCTTCATGAGTTCGTGATAACAGATATTTTGAAATCGATATATGTGAAGGTCGATATTTCTGGTGTCAATATTTTCAGATACAATAATTCGACCGAGTTGCACAGCAAACTAGAGAGGTTACAGTTAAACACGTAGAACCAAATGCGGCCAAAGGATAGATTACGGTCCCTGAATAGGTACATGGAATAAGTTATAGTGGACTAAAACAAGAATACTATGCGGTGGAGTTAATATAGGTGTAGACTGAGAGATGTGTTTTCACCAATATCTTGAATGAACAAAGATTGTTTCAGTTCTTAGCTGAAGAGGAAGTGAGTTCCAGCGAGTGGTGCAGCATCAATGAATGATTGTTTCAATGCTAGACACATTTCGAATATTGGGATTTGAAGTTGCAATGTGTCTTTAAACCTAAGGTCTCGCTGAACACAAAATACGGTTGGAAATTTGGCCAGCTAAGGTTGATTTCCCAGACTAGTTCCTTATATGTAAGACTGCCTCAGTTGGGAGCCAGTGTACAATTTTTAAGTCGAGCCTGGGCAGCGCATGCGCTGCGAGGCATGCTGTATTCAGTTAGGGAGTTGAAGCTCCGCCCACTCTCCGCCCATATTTTTCATTGCCTTGTGTCATTGTCCACTGCAAACTGTGGCTGTTCATTGGTCAATAGGCTTAGTGGTCCCTCCTTAGTACTGCCTTGTCTCATTTTGTAACCTCCCATGGTGACCCCCCCTCTTATGTGTGTTGTTACTCGGTAGGCTTTAATTACAGCCTCCGAGCACTATTTTTTCAAATAGCTTTGTGCCTGCCTGATGTTGCAGGTAGGACACCCTCTCTCCTAATGTTTTTTTTTAAAATTTTATAGCACAAACACATTTGCAATGCAATAGGTCTCACATTTGTGAGAGTTAAAGCTATTGGCATTGTAAATGATAATGCATTTTATTTATCTGTTTGGAAAAAGACACAAAAATAAAAGGCATTGTCATCTACAGTGCCAATAGCTCAAACTCTCGTAAATGCGAGACCTATTGCATTGCAGATGCTTGTTGATAGTCGCAAACAAGTCTGGCTGTGGTGAGGAGAATAGCCATGACTGATGCAAAAGAGGTCTGGCAAACACCAGCCAAAATGGCCATAGCAATGTCTAAGTGGAATATAATTAGTTGATTAACGGAGAAACAGCCGTTTTAACTGGTTAGGTATCAGAACATGGTTGATGTTCCCGTATGATTTTCTTTTATGACACACTAAGTTGGCACACCTTTTCTGCAAATTTTTTTCTCCTTCCTACTTATTTTCCCAGTACAAATTTCATCAAGTATTACCAGATAAAAATGTGAGCAAGGCAAATGTACTGCTATGTGAAATTACTGCACAACTCGACATACTGGAATCAGGTACAACCAGTATTTGTGCCTGATCTTGGCATGTGTGCCTATGTGAATAGAAGTTTCGATATTACATGTGAAGCAAATAGATCCAAACTGGTATTTAGTATATGATGAGCAGAAAATCCACTTTATTCCATGGTGTTTCTGTATGTGGAGGGGCAGGAAAATAACTCTGATTCACAAAAGGGCAGGAAAAGGTTTTCAGTCTCTGGGGTTGCATCAGAGCTACCGGGAGTAGACAGGGTGATCCCTTGCACAGGTGTTTAAATGTGATTTTTATGAAGGTAAAAATTATGAAATCTATGGAAAAAACACACTAGCAGGATGTATGTTGGTTACTCTATATATTAATACACCTGAGCAAGCAGGTATCAGATACCATAATATGCTTAAGTTCTCAAACAACTCTCTACTTCCCCAGAGTGAGATTGTGCAGATGAACCCATCCGAAGACAAATATGTCAGATCTATGCTGTGATAGGTATCTGTTGGAATGTCTTACAACTTATTTAGGCATAATAGTTTTTTGCTTTTCGGACCACTCAGTTTCTGGATCTCTGCTGCGAGTCTTGCTAATTGAGACTCACTCTCTGTAAGGTCAGGTAAAACAGATTGAGTGCCAACTTTCCGTGCCGGCCTTTCAAAATAGGATCTGCTTCTGTACAGCTGAGATAAGAGGTTGTAGGCCGGCTGCATGTGAGCATGTGCTCACATGCTTCTGCACATGTGGGTGGTCTGCGCGAGTGGGACTACTGTTTAACTCAGCCTCTTATCTGTGCACCCATAGTCCTGGTTCAGGTGGGACATTTAATACATTGCTAAATGTCTTTGCAGGCCTTATAATTTGATTGGTTATTCCAAAAGAAATCATCGCATTTCTTTTTTACTTCAGTATAACTCTGTAGTCATTCACTGTATGTCTATAGTGCTTAACTGTGTTCACACTGTAGGCGAAAGCTGCCCCAAAATATAACTTTGCTTTGCTTGGGCCTAGAGAGGAATTTAACATATGCCTCCCTAGTTAAATAACGGCCCTGAGTGCAAATATACAATTATTTTGTTTATGTCTGCCTTCCTTCTGTTACTTTGGTTTGGTCATATTTCTCTGAGTCAGACCCTAATTAGATTTAGAATTTGAATTACCCCCCTAGCCTAGTAAATTACTCTGCTGGCTAGCAGGTAGATCACAGCGTTCCTCACACAATAAGCCCTTCTGGTAGGGGTTTGGCAAGTTTGTGAAAAAGGAAGCAGGTGGGGGCTGGATCTGCATTGTCATTTATATTTGAGACTCCCTGACTAGCCTGGACATGCCCTTCCTAGCAAAGCAATAGTGGAGAGGCCAGATCTCTTTTCTCAGTCTCTCCAAGAGACTCCTTTGAAGATTGGCGGGAATGTACCAGTTTGGCAGTGGCAGTAATGGGGTGGGGCTTAGAGCTCTTAAGAGAGTTGTGTCAATTGAAGTCTCCATTTTAAAAGTTCCAAGATGCTGTGCAGGAGAGATAGGTGGAGTGATAATGCGTCACCTATTAATTGGGCAGAGGTACCCACGTTCTGGAACTTTCCACACCCCTACTTAAAAACCCCTGCACAAGGGAGAGAGTTTGAGAAGCACTGCATTCTGACGGACTCCAAGGACTAACGGAACCTCTCGTGGTTGGAGCATTGTCTGGTGTGGTGGAACACGCTGGACTTGCACTGACTTGGGCCCTATGAATCTGTCTCTGAAGAGCTAGTGGTATTGGCCTCCCAACTCCCCCTGCGAGACAATACAGCGGTGGTCCTGCTGGGCGACCGTGAAGAGAGAGTTCCTCTGGATCATCTTTGGACTGGTCCTTTAGGTGGATGACCCTCAAAGGAGGGACCAACTGACTCCTGCTGGACAAACAAGCACCCTGCAAGTGACCAGGAGACTGTGGGGAATAAGGAGTGACGGCACAGAGGATAATTTGCTGCCAGGGATGAGGGGTGCTGCTGAGGAAACTCTGGGCCAAGGGGAACTAGAAGTCCAGACTGAGGACATTTGCTGTGTGTGAGGAGCTAAAGAGAAGGTGGGTAGGCCCTGTACTCTCCCTCATCAGAGGGAGAGCAGTGATAAACCAGATCACAGAGGATCTAAAAATGTTAGTGTCCAAGAAGCTAAAAATGAAGGCTCCTGGTGGGTAGAGCATGCCACCAGAAGCAAAAAGAGCCAACTACATCCAAATTGGTCCCAAGCAGCTGGGGAAAAGCATATTTCATTGAGCCCCTTGTATTGGGCCAAGGAAAAGCAGACTGCATTGCGCAATCTCTGCCTGCTGCCCAAGTGTAGCAGTAGCTACAACTTGCGGAGTTTCACTCTGATGAATTCTGCAGAGTTACATAAAAATTCCACAAGGTTCCACGGAGTTCCGCCAACGGGCAGAAAATATGCAGCTCGCGCTGCAATTTAGTGCCAGTAGCGCAAGCAGCGATGAAAATCAGCATGAACAGCACCATGCATTGTGCAAGATCGCCCGGCAATTCGAGTTGATTTTGCTGCAGCTTGAGTTGAAAATCTACTAGAGTGGCAGCAAATCTATTCAAACAGCAGCCCTCTGACCATGACTTCTCGCAGCCGCCCGCTACTACCCGCAAGTGCTCGCGTTAGAAAATCGCACTAGGGGATGCCAAATATCGCACTCCAGCTTGCATTGTCTGGAGCTTCATGGGAGAAAAATTTCACCACGTGCTGATTGGTGGAATTTGGCAGAACTGTGCAGTAATGAATAAAGTGGAGTGATTAAAATGCCACCAATTCTGTGGGTGGAACGAAACATTCTACCCACCCCTATCAGAGTAGAGCCTTTGGGAGTGTAGGGCTCTCCCAGGGACCAACCAGTTTCGAGTCATGCGCTGCATGTTTGATTCTATGAAGTTTCTGTTCCACAGGGTGGGCTAGGCCCCTGAAAAGGAGACTGCCCTGGAGGATGGTGGGGCGAATGTGGCGCTCCTCCTTTATTTCCACACTCCCAGGGAAGGCCATCACCATGGGGGTAGAGCAGAGCACTGCTGCACTGCTGCTTGTCAAGCTCCCGAGGAGAACCAGACTCTTGGAGCACGGCAGTGTACCATCTCCCACTCCCTGTTCCCACAATCAAGGAGTACATGGAGAATGGAGCACTGAGGAAACCTCCTGCAGCTTCACGTCAGAAACAAAGGCTGCCTGTTCACATGCTTGCACAGGAATCGGTATTAGCCAGGCGGGGAGCCCGCTGTGCAATTTAGGCTTGGGCTCCTGTGAGGATTCTGCAGTGCAACCCCCCATGTATCCTGAACTACAAACCCCCTGGGGATCCATGGAACTGAAAAGGTAACCGGCACCCAAGAAAAGAAGACCCAAGAGTGCAGTTTGTTGAAACAATTGAAAAGGACGAAAGTCTGCAGCCGCAATGGAAAGTGCACCTCAAGCCCAAACAACTGAAAGGAGCCTCACCACATAAGGCCGTAGAGCAGGAAAAAAACAAACTTGATGTTCCAGGAGAGGGAGGGCATCACCAACACATATAAAAAGGCTCTGGGGGATGCCAGGAGAGTGTCACATCACCACAGGAGTGTTACTATCAATTTTGGGTTGCAAAGCATAGTTGCCCAGGTTTTTCAATTAGTGATCTCAGGAGACATTTTTCTAAGTATTCTTCAAGCTAGCTCTTAGTCTTATGGTTCTGTGGTGCATGGACCTTTGTTTCCAGGTGATGGTTTGTAATCATTTGATGTGTCTCCAATGCAGGGAGTTCTGGGTACATTTTGGAGATTATCTGATCTGTGCGGCCTGTCTTTAGTGTGCAGTCCTTGTTGGTTTGGAGACCCTACAGAGGGTGTCACCATAGGTATTTCCATCTCCCATTCTGTACATATTTCTAAAATAAGATGTATGATAAAGTACTTTTCCTTTTTATAAGAAAAACATTGACGGGACAGTGATTTGTTAAAAGTGTTGTTTGTTGTGTTTCTGAGTGCTAAGTCTATAGTCCACAGCACCTCCTCTGAGTAAGCCTGAGACTGTTCTATCTCACTACACTGAGAGTCAGTTGCTAAAAAGGGATGCTTGATTTGCAGTAAAGTGCTTTGCGATATTAGGGCCCCCAGACACCAGTGGCAAAAGATTCCAGTTGTTACAATTAGGGCTCAGTACTCCCATCTGTCCCTTGATGTTTCAAACTGGATTCCTGACTGTAGCCTTTTCATACAAGCAGGGGAACAGCTGTACCACATGCCAGTCCTTCTATTCCTGCCACTTTGTATTCTGAGAGGCTTTATGTTGGATCCTTTAGACCCCATATTGACACTGCAACATTGACTGAAGGCATTCCCAGCTTTCCAGGGATGTTCGGTTGCCAAGGTTCAAACATTGCCTTCTGCCTGGGACCACGTTTGTATTTTGATGGTAGTACGGCGCTAGCAGTACTTGGCTTCATTGCTGCTAGTTCAGATGCCAGGTATGGTGGATAACCCAGTGCAGGATATCTTCAACCTCCAGAGGCACTGTGTGATACAGAATCCAATGATTCCTTGGCCCTCACAGACTCTTGATTACCAAGCTCAAACCAAGAATACACACTGCTTGATTTTATCAGTTATTTTAATTGAACCACAACTCCACCCATGACCATTAAACAAAACACAAACATTACAGGCAACACATTGTTACTAGAACATTGCGAGGGCAGCTGTCAATCCCTACTCTTACCAAACAATATGCCTAATTTATTATTTTTATTGCAAATTACAGGTAACCAAATAGTATACCTCAGTGTTGAACTTACTGCTTCATTAAACAATTTTCTTTATGTATTTTATTTTACTCACCACACTTAAGAAAACCAAAATCTGCCATACTGAAAAATAAAGTTGTGAATTTGTACTATGTTGATATATTTATATATAAGTAGTATGAAGCCCTGTACATGACTGTGCACCTGTTTCATAGCACTGTGCTGTGTTACAAAATTCTGGGTGGAGTTATTGATGGGGAGCCTAGAGCACATTGGCTGTAGTTTATAACATTTGTATGATATTCTTCAATTGCAGCTTCTATTATGTGTGGAGGCCAGTTGAAGGTAAGTTTGAAGAGAATGGTTTTAGGAGTTTCCTGATTATGGACCGTCTCATTCTGACCTTAGATCAGAGTACAGTGCATTCTACAATCTGGGGCTTTGAGGTCCTAAATAGTTGCCTACTTTCCAGGCATCTAAATAATCTTTGAACTTTCAAGTGTGAAGTCAATGATTGTGGGTTTCTAAACAGCTCATGGAGTGATATATGCATCTATACATATATACACACACATATATATATATATATATATATATATATATATATATATATATATATATATATATATATATATATATATATATATATATATATATATCTTCTCCGTTTGTTTCCTGCACTTGCTCGTTGTACACCAAAGCGAAGGGCGCGTCGTCACAGGGATTTTGCAGGAAAATCCAATCAATTACTGCAGTCCTTAAACAAGGAAGACGAAGCCATGTGAGAAACTCTGACAAAGGGGGCAATGTAGTCTTATGGTCGAGGGAGAAATACCTAAAAGAGGCATACCTACAATTGAACAACACTACATGCTATATACGTACAACTAAAGAGATTATGATTGAGTCACATATGCAATACAACATTGAGTTGCAGGGGTGGCAAATGCAAGGTTTGATCAGTCAGGAGGAAAGTCTATATTTGAAAGTTGATGCACCAGTTATTCCAGTTATGTACCTAATACCAAAGGTTCATAAGGATTTAGAAAATCCTCCGGGGCGCCCCATAATATCGGCCATCGGTAGTGCTTTTGAGCACACCTCCAAATATGTTGACTCATTTTTTAGTACCTTTGTCAAAGCGTTACCGTCCTATATACAGGACACATGGGATTTCCTAAAAAGAATCTATGATTTCCCTTGGGAAGACAATTTGTTATTGATAACAATTGATGTATCCACACTGTATACAAGCATTGCTCACACTGATGGTCTTAATGCAGTCAGGCATTTTTTAGGTGCTAGGCCGTTGACATTGCGGCACCATACATCAATGTTACTTAGAATGGTGGAAATTTGTCTTAACAGCAATTTTTTCCAATTCAATAATGAATTGTTTCATCAGAGATGCGGCACAGCGATGGGCACCTGCTTCGCCCCCAGCTATACGAATTTGCATATGGGCTGGTGGGAGGAGCAGGTGATCCAATCGCAATACCAAGAAGTATGGGACAATAATGTTGTGCAATGGTATAGGTACATTGATGACCTTTTTATTATTTGGAGAGGTACAAAAGTAGAGGCAGAATGTTTTCTAAAACAGATTGAGAACAATACTTTAAATCTGCACTTTACTAATACAATCAGTGCACACAGTGTCAATTTCTTGGACTTAACGGTTTATGTAGCCAACAAGCGATTAGAAACTAAGTTGTATAGGAAGCCCACTGCGGGCAACACACTTTTGCATGCAACCAGTTTCCATCCCAAAAGTTTAGTAAGAAGTATTCCCTACTGTGAAGGCTTAAGAGTGAAAAGGAATTGCAGTGAGAGGGCAGAGGCCCAAAAAGAAATCCAAACCCTTAAGACCAGATTTTGTAAAAGGGGCTATCCAGATGAATGGGTTAATACTGCACTCTCAAAAGTAGAGAAACATCAAAGGGAGCAAGTACTGTTTAAGGAAAACAAGTGGGAGAAAGATAACCCGAAACAGAAACAACTGACCCATTTTAGACTGATAACTACATATAGCACACAACAAGCCACCGTAAGGGGGATCATAAACAAATACTGGTACCTGATACGCAATGATCCCGTGTTAGGCAAATTAGCACCCCGTAATCCCGCAATAACATTTAGAAGGGCACTTTCCATGAGGCAGAGTCTAGTTAGTAACACACTTAAGGAAGTTAAGGCACCGAGTGGTACAGCTTGGTTAGTGAGGAAACAGGGCTTCCTGAAATGTTCAAAGTGTAAAGCGTGCCAATATGGCAAGAACACGGAGACATACGCAATGGAACTCAATCCCAGACCTAAACAAATCAGAGGCAGATACACCTGCAAGACCGATCATGCAGTTTATGTTCTGCAATGTCCTTGCAAATTAAAATAAGTGGGTAGCACAACGTTAGAGGTGCATAAGCGTATCCTACAGCATATTCGTGCTATAAAGAATGGGGATAAAAACTACCCTGTAGCACGTCACTTTAAGGAACAGCATAACCAAGACGCAAAAGGGCTCACATATTTTGTGATTGATTCAGTGCCAATAAGAATAAGGGGTGGCAATCGTGAGAAGACCTTGAGAAGGCTCGAGTCACAATATATAATTGAATTAAACTCAAAGAGTCCTGGTGGTCTTAATATTGGAGAAGATTTACACACACATCTTTAAATTATGATAGATAGTTAGTGGAATTCCTTTTCCCTTCAGCAATCAGTAATATTATTGTATCAATCATCATGTATACAAGGTTTTTAATCAAGAGTTTTTAAATCACTGTTATGTAAGGTACTGGCACTTAGAATAAGATTTGCACAACTGATACCGAAATAAGTAACCAACTGTGGCCATTGTTTATTTTTATATACTCATGGGCGTAACAGTATAAAATGTGTCTCGCAATGAAGAGCGGTTAATGATAATACCCACTATGGGAAACGTACGTATGGTGTAAGGATATCATCACACGTTACCACATTGGTATTTGGCAGATACTTTCTATTGCTTATGATGACATTTTGCACAATAATGAAATGTGTTTTAACTAAGCAGATTTGCCGATCATATGGTAGACATTTTTCTATCGTTTATGATGACGTTTTGAACAATAACGAAATGTGTTATAAACTTAGTCGTTTTGCCTATCATGTTATTATATGCATAATTTAGCTACAATTTGAGTGGCTAACATGGGTATAACAGTAACATTTTGGTTACGAGACACAATGTGGATTTATCCCCAGGAATTGTAAAAACTACGGGTCTGTTGTTTATGTTCATTCACTTGTAGTTTCACTTTGAAATTGATGACGGTTAAAAGATTGCCGGAAATGCTGCCTCGCCATTGGTGAGCAAGGCTGGGATCAGCCGAAACGCGTCCGATGGCGGTTTGACGAATAAAGCATAGTTGAAATTGCACATGGCATCGTCTTCCTTGTTTAAGGACTGCAGTAATATATATATATATATTTATATATATATATATATATATATATATATATATATATATATATATATATATTATCTACTGGCGGTCGCCAGTAGATAGTTATAGTTACAACCTATTATCCATAGGAAATCCGCGACATTCTATTTGAAATAACTCTCTTGCCGGTTGACGTATCTTTGTGGCCCGCTCCGGTCCGCTCCTACCCTGAAAGTCTCGGGGATTCGTCAAGCGGGGGCCGAGAAAAAGGGGGTCCCAAAACGCGTTTTCCCATGCAATTTTCCATAGGAAACTTTAGACACGGCTACAGCCTCGAACTGCTGAACGGAATTACACCAAATTTGGCAAAGAGGTAGTTCTTGGTTCAGAAAGAACCCTTTTGTTAAATGGTGTAAATCCGCTCAGTAGTTGCTGAGAAAATCAAAAGAAAAAAAGATAGGTATATCTAGGGCCGCGGATCCTCCCGAGCACGAGCTTTATGTTAATTGGCTGTCAACACTCCAAATCAGGAAGTGTTGGCAGCCATTTTGTCCCTCGGTAGAACCGAGGGACAGAAACAAGTGCGCAAAGCGCACAAAGGGGGCAGGGTAGAAACACCCTGACCCCTAGGTCTGCTCAGGGGTCCCACAAGGACCCCTGGGCAAAAAAAAGTTGTTTTTTTAAAAATCGGCAGGATGCGCTCAGGGAGCGCGAACCCTGCCGGAAAATCGAAGCGCGGTCTCCCGCGCTCGATAGCTAATTGGCCCCGGGTGGGCCAAGTCCCGGGGGCATGCTGGGGGGTTAATTTTATGTGTGGGGCCTCTAAGGGCCCCCAAGCCCCGGGACCACCACCCCCGGGGCTTTATGGATAATGGTGCGGGAGGGCTCTGAGCCCTCCCGCAGCCCCGGGACCACCACCTCCCCGGGGCTTCTTTTTTATATTTGAAAACCTGTGTGGGGGTGCTTCAGCCCTCCCACACGCCCCAGGGACCACCACCTCCCGGGGCACTAAGAAAATGAAAATGGGGGTCCGTTTTGACCTCCAAGCCCCGGGACCACCACCTCCCGGGGCTTTCGATGTAGGGAGGGGGCCGCGCGGCCCCCTCCTGGAGCCTGTGGTGGCCCTGGGGACCGCCACCCCCAGGGCCGGCTCCTGCAGTGTCCCGGGTGCCTACCCTCGGGACACTGTTGTTTGCAATGACAGGACGGAGCCTCGCGGCTCCCGTCCTGTCATTGCAAACTGCTTTGGATATTGGAAGAGAGAGCAGGAAACCTGCTCTCTCTTCCAATATCCAAAGCCGATTGCTTTTCCATATGGGGAGCAGCATGTTAGCAGCTCCCCATGTGTAAAGCAATGCCGGCTCCCGTAGGACACGGGGAGCCGGCGGGACTGTGGGGGCTTGGGGACCCCTCACAGTCCCCAACGAGAGGCCAGGCCCCGGGGATGGGGTCCCCGGGGCCATAAGATGCCACGGAGGGGGCCACGCAGCCCCCTCCCCAAAGTAACAACAATAAAAAAATATAAAAAAAGTGCAAGGCCGGCCCCGGGGATGGGGTCCCCGGGGCCTTAAATGGCCTGAGGAGGGGGCCACGCAGCCCCCTCCAAATAAAAACAAAAGAGGCCATGCCCCGGGGATGGGGTCCCCGGGCCAATACAGGCCCAGGGAAGGGGGCCACGCGGCACCCTTCCCGTTTTTTTTTTATTTTAATTTTAAAAAGGGGTAAGGCCCTGGGGGATGGGGTCCCCAGGGCCTAAAAATAGGAAAAGGAAGGGGGCTACACGGCTCCCCTTCAGGGGAAAAACAAACAAAAAAAACGATCGGGCCCGCAGGCCCCGCCCCTTCCTTCACCACTCTGCAAACGCGCCCTGGCGCGTTTGCAGAGGGGAACGACTCCCCTTGAATACTGGGGGTCTCTGAGGCCAACTAGCCCACCAGGAACCTCCAGTATGCGCTAGGGGCTGCCTTGCAGAGAGGTGTACAGAGGCCACGCCCCTTTACACCTCTCTGCAACGCAGCTCTGTGGGGCTTTTTGGAGGAACATGGTGGGCTAGTTGGACTCCAGGGACCCTCAGGATTCAAGGGGAGTTAATCCCTCGACTTAAAACGCGCCACGGGCGCGCTTGCATCAGTGGTGAAGGGAGGGGCGGGGCTTCAGGTGACATGTGTGTGAACAGGCCCCGTGGCGCGTTTAAGATGGGGAATTAAATCCTCTTCAATCCTGAGGGTCCTGGGGCCAACTAGCCCAACAGGTACGTCCAGAAAGCGCCACAGAGCTGCGTTGCAGAGAGGTGTAAAAGGGGTGTGGCCTCTGTACATATCTCTGCAACGCAGCCCCTGGCGCATACTGGAGGTTCCTGGTGGGCTAGTTGGCCCGTAGGGACCCTCATGATTCAAGGGGACTTAATCCCCCAACTTAAAACGCGCCACGGGGCGCGTTTGCACAGATGTCACCTCAGGCCCCGCCTCCTCCCTTCACCATTGTGCAAATATTCCTCTAAAATCAGCCGAAATACGAATTCCGATTTACTCACCTGTTATCAGGAGAGACCTCAGTGCTGCATCTTTCAGCCCAGTACTGATCCTCAAAAGTAATTTTAACCGTACTTACCGGTAACTTGAATTTCCTTCATAGGCTAACATTGACTGGTTTCACTTGGAAATTCTTCTAAGTGTGGAGTTTTGGAACTTTAAAATATTCCTCTAAAATCAGCCGAAATACGAATTCCGATTTACTCACCTGTTATCAGGAGAGACCTCAGTGCTGCATCTTTCAGCCCAGTACTGGTCCTGAAAAGTAATTTTAACCGTACTTACCAGTAACTTGAATTTCCTTCCATAGGCTAACATTGACTGGTTTCACTTGGAAATTCTTCTAAGTGTGGAGTTTTGGAACTTTAAAATATTCCTCTAAAATCAGCCGAAATACGAATTCCGATTTACTCACCTGTTATCAGGAGAGACCTCAGTGCTGCATCTTTCAGCCCAGTACTGATCCTCAAAAGTAATTTTAACCGTACTTACCAGTAACTTGAATTTCCTTCCATAGGATATCATTGCCTGCTTTTTGCTGAAAAAGTTTAAGTGTTGATTTTTGAAACATACAAATATTCCTCTAAAATCAGCCGAAATCCGAATTCTGATTTACTCACCTGTTATCAGGAGAGACCTCAGTGCTGCATCTTTCAGCCCAGTACTGATCCTCAAAAGTAATTTTAACCGTACTTACCGGTAACTTGAATTTCCTTCATAGGCTAACATTGACTGGTTTCACTTGGAAATTCTTCTAAGTGTGGAGTTTTGGAACTTTAAAATATTCCTCTAAAATCAGCCGAAATACGAATTCCGATTTACTCACCTGTTATCAGGAGAGACCTCAGTGCTGCATCTTTCAGCCCAGTACTGATCCTCAAAAGTAATTTTAACCGTACTTACCAGTAACTTGAATTTCCTTCCATAGGATATCATTGCCTGCTTTTTGCTGAAAAAGTTTCTAAGTGTTGATTTTTGAAACATACAAATATTCCTCTAAAATCAGCCGAAATCCGAATTCCGATTTACTCACCTGTTATCAGGAGAGACCTCAGTGCTTCATCTTTCAGCCCAGTACTGATCCTCAAAAGTAATTTTAACCGTACTTACCGGTAACTTGAATTTCCTTCATAGGCTAACATTGACTAGTTTCACTTGGAAATTCTTCTAAGTGTGGAGTTTTGGAACTTTAAAATATTCCTCTAAAATCAGCCGAAATACGAATTCCGATTTACTCACCTGTTATCAGGAGAGACCTCAGTGCTGCATCTTTCAGCCCAGTACTGATCCTCAAAAGTAATTTTAACCGTACTTACCAGTAACTTGAATTTCCTTCCATAGGATATCATTGCCTGCTTTTTGCTGAAAAAGTTTCTAAGTGTTGATTTTTGAAACATACAAATATTCCTCTAAAATCAGCCGAAATCCGAATTCTGATTTACTCACCTGTTATCAGGAGAGACCTCAGTGCTGCATCTTTCAGCCCAGTACTGGTCCTGAAAAGTAATTTTAACCGTACTTACCGGTAACTTGAATTTCCTTCATAGGCTAACATTGACTGGTTTCACTTGGAAATTCTTCTAAGTGTGGAGTTTTGGAACTTTAAAATATTCCTCTAAAATCAGCCGAAATACGAATTCCGATTTACTCACCTGTTATCAGGAGAGACCTCAGTGCTGCATCTTTCAGCCCAGTACTGATCCTCAAAAGTAATTTTAACCGTACTTACCGGTAACTTGAATTTCCTTCATAGGCTAACATTGACTGGTTTCACTTGGAAATTCTTCTAAGTGTGGAGTTTTGGAACTTTAAAATATTCCTCTAAAATCAGCCGAAATACGAATTCCGATTTACTCACCTGTTATCAGGAGAGAACCCAGTGCTGCATCTTTTAGCCCAGTACTGATCCTCAAAAGTAATTTTAACCGTACTTACCAGTAACTTGAATTTCCTTCCATAGGATATCATTGCCTGCTTTTTGCTGAAAAAGTTTCTAAGTGTTGATTTTTGAAACATACAAATATTCCTCTAAAATCAGCCGAAATCCGAATTCTGATTTACTCACCTGTTATCAGGAGAGACCTCAGTGCTGCATCTTTCAGCCCAGTACTGGTCCTGAAAAGTAATTTTAACCGTACTTACCAGTAACTTGAATTTCCTTCCATAGGCTAACATTGACTGGTTTCACTTGGAAATTCTTCTAAGTGTGGAGTTTTGGAACTTTAAAATAGTCCTCTAAAATCAGCCGAAATACGAATTCCGATTTACTCACCTGTTATCAGGAGAGACCTCAGTGCTGCATCTTTCAGCCCAGTACTGATCCTCAAAAGTAATTTTAACCGTACTTACCAGTAACTTGAATTTCCTTCCATAGGAATCCATTGTCTGGTTTTCAGCAGAAAAGTTTCAAAGTGTCGATTTTCACAAACTACAAATATTCCTAAAAATCGCCTGTATGACTTAAACGCATTCTTTCAACTGTTTACAGGAGATGCACCAGTGCTGGATCCAGTATCCAACACTGAGTAAGAAAAAGTAACGATAACAGTTTTTAACTTCTAAGTGAATTTCCTTCCATAGGATAACATTGGTGATTCTATGAGAAAAAGTTTCTAAGTGTGAACTTTTAAAGTACAATAATATTCCTTAAAAATCACGACTGTAACCAAAACGCTTTTACTCAACTGTTTACAGGAGATGTCCCAGGACTGAATCTAGGATCCAGTAATGTGGTTAGAAAAGTAATCCATAAAGTAACTAATTGCATTTAACTAGAAATTCACATTGAGCTGAATGTTGCATTGTGTTTGAAAATGTGTTGCCCATTGCAACAACTGTAACTACTGTACTTAAAAGTCTATTGCCTATGTGCAAAGTAATTAAACTAAAGTAATTCATTCTGAGAAAGTATTTTTTGTAATGTAATGTATAATGTAATTACAATGTAATTTAAAAAATAAAATATGTAAAAAAAAATTGTTTCTAAAAAATTTGGAAATCAGTATGAAAAAAATGTATATAACAATTAATACATTTAAAAATTGTCATTTACAAAACCTTTGAAATTCACTGAAAAAACTGTAGGTTTCAGACATGTTATAGTTACAAATTAGCATTTAAAAAACCTTTGAAATTCACTGAAAAAACCATAGGTTTCAGGGACGTTATAGTTACAAATTAGCATTTAAAAAACCTTTGAAATTCACTGAAAAAACCATAGGTTTTAGGGACAGTTATAGTTAGTTGGACATTGCACTCGTACAAAACCCGTGAAATTCCCCCGTTATAGTTAGTCCAGCTAACTATAACTCGCGCCCGCAATGCACTGCTGATGACGTCACATATTACATCACTCATGACATGGTCAGTGACATCACTGATGACATCACTGATGACATCTCAAATGACATCACTGATGACATCATCCACGTGATAATCTGATGCACCTCCTCACACTCTAATATAACCTTTGATACACCCACTCTAAATTACAGACTGCCATTCGCAAAACCATAGACACTCCAACACCAATAACTACATACCCACTCACTGATTCTTAGGTCTACGCACACATCCACTCACTCACCCGTACAGTCACTCATACTTACGGTCACTCAGTACAGGACTATCATATGCACTCATACTCCTATATAGACACTCAAACACCGCCACTCATCCATAGAGGTACTCACACACCTAGTCAGTCATGCAAATAATTAAACACACTACCATTTACTCACCTATACAGTTACACACACACCAGCTCACTTACTCATACAAATAGTAGCACATTCTTACGCTCTTATACAATCACTGATACAAGCACACACTCATCCATACAGCCACTATCACAATCACTCACTCTCGCTTATAGCTATTTATATACTCCAACACACATATATACTGCCTTTCACATATGTAGTTACTCACACATGTACCACTGGGACATACATTCACTCACTAACACACTCTTACACACACTTACCCACCCATACAGTCTATCACAGTTGCACTCTTGAAACCATCCACCCAGTGAATCACCCACTCACACATCTATGCACAGAGTTGCACACACCCCTCCCACACAAACACTCAGGCACCCATACAGATACTCAGACAAGCATTCAATAACTCATATAGACACTCATGTAGCTATTCACAAACACATGCAGCCACTTACACAGCAACAGACAGACGGATACAGACATTCACCCAGTTTAGTCACTAACCCATGCATTCAGTAAGATACGTTAAATCACTCACTTATAGAGTCAGTCACGCACCTACTAAATCATCCATACAGACACTTACACACCCACTCATTCTTCAATACGTCTTTTCCTATATATATTAAAAATATTTAAACTTTACAGAAACACACAGTCACTGGATGATGTCATCAGTGATGTCATCAGTGATGTCATTTGAGATGTCATCAGTGATGTCATCAGTGATGTCACTGACCATGTCATGAGTGATGTAATATGTGACGTCATCAGCAGTGCATTGCGGGGCGCGAGTTATAGTTAGCTGGACTAACTATAACGGGGGAATTTCACGGGTTTTGTACGAGTGCAATGTCCAACTAACTATAACTGTCCCTAAAACCTATGGTTTTTTCAGTGAATATATATATATATATATATATATATATGTTCACAGAAGGCTCCATTTTGCTGGGGGCCCCCAACCCTGCAGGGCGGGCTCAGTAAAGCAGGAACGGAGAATCCTGCATGTCACAACATCCACCAGAAAAGAGCCCAACTCCGACTTGCTTTTCATGCTGACTTTAATGCGTCATGTGCTCGGCAGCCTCTCAACACTCTTTACATCCTAACCGGTTTCGGCATCATCGCCTTGCTCACAGGTGAGTGTGATTTGTAATCCCCTTGTGGTCACATGGTCCATAGTAATACTACAGTTCCCAGCATGCACTACAATGTTAATGTCAATGTCACAGTGATCGTTTCTTCAAAAAGTGCAAAAGCTGTTAAAATCATCAAAAGCACAGTGCCCTTTGCTGCCTTGCACAAAAATAGTTGCTTGAAAATGCGGTGTCATGGAGAGAGAAACAACTCCCTCCTCTCCCTTTCTCCTTCACGTTACCAACTCGCCTCGGTAATTCCTGTGGCTGGTACGTTACTAAAGCGGGTCATGCCCCTCCATTAACTGTTCACAGAAGGCTCCATTTTGCTGGGGGCCCCCAACCCTGCAGGGCGGGCTCAGTAAAGCAGGAACGGAGAATCCTGCATGTCACAACATCCACCAGAAAAGAGCCCAACTCCGACTTGCTTTTCATGCTGACTTTAATGCGTCATGTGCTCGGCAGCCTCTCAACACTCTTTACATCCTAACCGGTTTCGGCATCATCGCCTTGCTCACAGGTGAGTGTGATTTGTAATCCCCTTGTGGTCACATGGTCCATAGTAATACTACAGTTCCCAGCATGCACTACAATGTTAATGTCAATGTCACAGTGATCGTTTCTTCAAAAAGTGCAAAAAGCTGTTAAAATCATCAAAAGCACAGTGCCCTTTGCTGCCTTGCACAAAAATAGTTGCTTGAAAATGCGGTGTCATGGAGAGAGAAACAACTCCCTCCTCTCCCTTTCTCCTTCACGTTACCAATCCGCCTCGGTAATTCCTGTGGCTGGTACGTTACCAAAGCGGGTCATGCCCCCTCCATTAACTGTTCACAGAAGGCTCCATTTTGCTGGGGGCCCCCAACCCTGCAGGGCGGGCTCAGTAAAGCAGGAACGGAGAATCCTGCATGTCACAACATCCACCAGAAAAGAGCCCAACTCCGACTTGCTTTTCATGCTGACTTTAATGCGTCATGTGCTCGGCAGCCTCTCAACACTCTTTACATCCTAACCGGTTTCGGCATCATCGCCTTGCTCACAGGTGAGTGTGATTTGTAATCCCCTTGTGGTCACATGGTCCATAGTAATACTACAGTTCCCAGCATGCACTACAATGTTAATGTCAATGTCACAGTGATCGTTTCTTCAAAAAGTGCAAAAAGCTGTTAAAATCATCAAAAGCACAGTGCCCTTTGCTGCCTTGCACAAAAATAGTTGCTTGAAAATGCGGTGTCATGGAGAGAGAAACAACTCCCTCCTCTCCCTTTCTCCTTCACGTTACCAATTCGCCTCGGTAATTCCTGTGGCTGGTACGTTACCAAAGCGGGTCATGCCCCCTCCATTAACTGTTCACAGAAGGCTCCATTTTGCTGGGGGCCCCCAACCCTGCAGGGCGGGCTCAGTAAAGCAGGAACGGAGAATCCTGCATGTCACAACATCCACCAGAAAAGAGCCCAACTCCGACTTGCTTTTCATGCTGACTTTAATGCGTCATGTGCTCGGCAGCCTCTCAACACTCTTTACATCCTAACCGGTTTCGGCATCATCGCCTTGCTCACAGGTGAGTGTGATTTGTAATCCCCTTGTGGTCACATGGTCCATAGTAATACTACAGTTCCCAGCATGCACTACAATGTTAATGTCAATGTCACAGTGATCGTTTCTTCAAAAAGTGCAAAAAGCTGTTAAAATCATCAAAAGCACAGTGCCCTTTGCTGCCTTGCACAAAAATAGTTGCTTGAAAATGCGGTGTCATGGAGAGAGAAACAACTCCCTCCTCTCCCTTTCTCCTTCACGTTACCAATTCGCCTCGGTAATTCCTGTGGCTGGTACGTTACCAAAGCGGGTCATGCCCCTCCATTAACTGTTCACAGAAGGCTCCATTTTGCTGGGGGCCCCCAACCCTGCAGGGCGGGCTCAGTAAAGCAGGAACGGAGAATCCTGCATGTCACAACATCCACCAGAAAAGAGCCCAACTCCGACTTGCTTTTCATGCTGACTTTAATGCGTCATGTGCTCGGCAGCCTCTCAACACTCTTTACATCCTAACCGGTTTCGGCATCATCGCCTTGCTCACAGGTGAGTGTGATTTGTAATCCCTTGTGGTCACATGGGCCATAGTAATACTACAGTTCCCAGCATGCACTACAATGTTAATGTCAATGTCACAGTGATCGTTTCTTCAAAAAGTGCAAAAGCTGTTAAAATCATCAAAAGCACAGTGCCCTTTGCTGCCTTGCACAAAAATAGTTGCTTGAAAATGCGGTGTCATGGAGAGAGAAACAACTCCCTCCTCTCCCTTTCTCCTTCACGTTACCAATTCGCCTCGGTAATTCCTGTGGCTGGTACGCTACTAAAGCGGGTCATGCCCCCTCCATTAACTGTTCACAGAAGGCTCCATTTTGCTGGGGGCCCCCAACCCTGCAGGGCGGGCTCAGTAAAGCAGGAACAGAGAATCCTGCATGTCCGGTTAGCATGTAAAGAGTGTTGAGAGGCTGCCGAGCACATGACGCATTAAAGTCAGCATGAAAAGCAAGTCGGAGTTGGGCTCTTTTCTGGTGGATGTTGTGACATGCAGGATTCTCCGTTCGTGCTTTACTGAGCCCGCCCTGCAGGGTTGGGGGCCCCCAGCAAAATGGAGCCTTCTGTGAACAGTTAATGGAGGGGGCATGACCCGCTTTGGTAACGTACCAGCCACAGGAATTACCGAGGCGAATTGGTAACGTGAAGGAGAAAGGGAGAGGAGGGAGTTGTTCTTCTCCATGACACCGCATTTTCAAGCAACTATTTTTGTGCAAGGCAGCAAAGGGCACTGTGCTTTTGATGATTTTAACAGCTTTTTGCACTTTTTGAAGAAACGATCACTGTGACATTGACATTAACATTGTAGTGCATGCTGGGAACTGTAGTATTACTATGGCCCATGTGACCACAAGGGGATTACATATCACACTCACCTGTGAGCAAGGCGATGATGCCGAAACCGGTTAGGATGTAAAGAGTGTTGAGAGGCTGCCGAGCACATGACGCATTAAAGTCAGCATGAAAAGCAAGTCGGAGTTGGGCTCTTTTCTGGTGGATATATATATATATATATATATATATATATATATATATATATATATATATATATATATATATATATTATCTACTGGCGGTCGCCAGTAGATAGTTATAGTTACAACCTATTATCCATAGGAAATCCGCGACATTCTATTTGAAATAACTCTCTTGCCGGTTGACGTATCTTCGCAAAATTTTCAAACTTTGTGAGGCGCTCCGGTCCGCTCCTACCCTGAAAGTCTCGGGGGGATTCGTCAAGCGGGGGCCGAGAAAAAAGGGGGTCCCAAAACGCGTTTTCCCCATGCAATTTTCCATAGGAAACTTTAGACACAGCTACAGCCCGAACTGCTGAACGGAATTACACCAAATTTGGCAAAGAGGTAGTTCTTGGTTCAGAAAGAACCCTTTTGTTAAATGGTGTAAATCCGTTCAGTAGTTGCTGAGAAAATCAAAAGTAAAAAGATAGATATATCTGGGCGGAGCCTAACCACACATGTCATCGTGAAATCTGATTGGCTGTCAGCACTTCATCCTGGAATTGCTGGCAGCCATCTTGGGACCAATATAAATGATAGTACTCCATTGAAATGCATTTTAGTGAATCAAAGATTTTGAGGGTTACCAAAAGGAGAACTATAAAGGGTGATAACAGACTCTAGTTACATTAGAATTCATTTGTTGATGGTACCATACTAATTTCAGGAATTGTGGTGTGTTCTAAGGTGATTTTACCCTGTGAAAAACCTTCTGCTGGGATATCATGTCTTGAGAGAAAACTATTTTCACATGCTTGTCCCATAGAGTTTTGGAAGGTGCTCCAGAAGGTAAAATGAGAGCATATTTTCTGTAAATTCACATTATCTTTCTCAGTCATGTGAGAATGAAGTCTGACATTCTCAGTAAAACATGTACATCCAACAAGGGCAGAGACTGTCAGTTGATTCCTTTGTGTTCTACTGCAGCTTCCCAGAGTGTTCTAAAGAACAACTAGAGTGCTAACAGCCTTACTTATGACAAAAGTATGGCACACCTGAAGCCATCTTGATTGGAATAAACTGGTAACACTTAAAACATTTAATTTAAAAAGGAACAAAATTATGGGGTTCATTTTGTCATAGAAATTATGGTTAGTGCTGTAGAAAGAAAAATTAGGATTTCAAGTGTGATCTCAAATATCTTCCTGTTATATTTCAACAGGAGCAGCCTGCCAGTTGATGCCTTTGTGTTCTACTGCAGCTTCCCAGAGTGTTCTAAAGAACAACTAGAGTGCTAACAGCCTTACTTATGACAAAAGTATGGCACACCTGAAGCCATCTTGATTGGAATAAACTGGTAACACTTAAAACATTTAATTTAAAAAGGAACAAAATGATGGGGTTCATTTTGTCATAGAAATTATGGGTAGTGCTGTAGAAAGAAAAATTAGGACATGTTTCAAGTGAGATCTCAAATATCTTCCTGTTATATTTCAACAGGAGCAGCCTGCCAGTTGATGCCTTTGTGTTCTACTGCAGCTTCCCAGAGTGTTCTAAAGAACAACTAGAGTGCTAACAGCCTTACTTATGACAAAAGTATGGCACACCTGAAGCCATCTTGATTGGAATAAACTGGTAACACTTAAAACATTTAATTTAAAAAGGAACAAAATGATGGGGTTCATTTTGTCATAGAAATTATGGTTAGTGCTGCAGAAAGAAAAATGAGGGCATGTTTTAAGTGAGATCTCAAATCCTCTTCTACTTCATTAGAAAATTCTGACATGCAGACTGAAACAATCACTTTCAATACCAGCAGCAGACTTCCAGTTAACTCCCTAGTGAGCAGTAGCTTTACTACAGTGATCTAATGAGCAACTAGAGTGCTAACATTCTGAATTTATGGCAAATGTGAGACACATCTGAATGCCTTCTTGATGGAATCAAAGTAAAAAACTGAAAGCATTTCCTACTGAGGAGACTGCAGTAAATGAGGAAATTAGGAAACTTCATAACAAAGGTCTTCCAAGATGGCCACCAGAGAAAAAAGAGCCCAAATGTAGCACAAATATTACCCAGATGTAGCCCACATATAGCCCAATGACAAAAGTGTGCAAAACACTTTTTATTTTTAGTTTTTTTGCAGTTTTATGTAGTGCAGACTGGTCAGGTATTGGAGTGTTGCATCTTAAAACATGACCCCCTACACTACAAAAACACCACTGCACTACCCTAAACGCTAAAACACTACCCCCAGCACGACCTCCTACACTACACAAGCACCACTGCACTATCCTAAACACTAAAACACTACCCCCAGCATGACCCCCTACACTACACAAACACCACTGCACTACCCTAAACCCTAAAACACTACCCCCAGCACGACCCCCTACACTACCCAAACACCACTGCACTAACCTAAATCCTAAAACACTACCCCCAGCACGACCCCCTACATTACCCAAACATCACTGCACTACCCTAAAACATGACCCACTACACTACACAAACACCACTGCACTACCCTAAACCCTAAAACACTACCCCCAGCACGACCCCTACACTACACAAGCACCACTGCACTACCCTAAACCCTAAAACACTACCCCCAGCACGACCCCCTACACTACACAAACACCACTGCACTACCCTAAACCCTAAAACACTACCCCCAGCACGATCCCCTACACTAACCAAACACCACTGCACTAACCTAAATCCTAAAACAATACCCCCAGCACGACCCCCTACACTACCCAAACACCACTGCACTAACCTAAAACATGACCCCCTACACTGCACAAACACCACTGCACTACCCTAAACCCTAAAACACTACCCCCAGCATGACCCCCTACACTACACAAGCACCAATGCACTACCCTAAACCCTAAAACACTACCCCCAGCACAACCCCCTACACTGCCCGAACACCACTGCACTGCCCTAAACCTTGAAACACCAGCCCCTGCACGACCCCCTACACTGTTCGAACACCACTGCAGTGCCCTAAACCCTGAAACACCACCCCCAGCACGAACCCCTACACTGCCCGAACACCACTGCACTGCCCTAAACCCTGAAACATCACCCCCAGCAAGACCCCCTACACTGCCCGAACACCACTGCCCTAAACCCTGAAACACCACCCCCAGCACGACCCCCTACACTGCCCGAGCACCACTGCACTGCCCTAAACCCTGAAACACCAGCCCCAGCATGACCCCCTACACTGCCCGAACACCACTGCACTACCCTAAACCCAGAAACACCACCCCAGCACGACCCCCTACACTGCCCGAGCACCACTGCACTGCCCTAAACCCTGAAACACCAGCCCCAGCACGACCCCCTACAATGCCCGAACACCACTGCACTGCCCTAAACCCTGAAACACCAGCCCCAGCACGACCACCTACACTGCCCGAACACCACTGCACTGCCCTAAACCCTGAAACACCAGCCCCAGCACGACCCCCTACACTGCCCGAACACCACTGCACTGCCCTAAACCATGAAACACCAGCCCCAGCACGACCCCCTACAATGCCCGAACACAACTGCACTGCCCTAAACCCTGAAACACCAGCCCCAGCACGACCCCCTACACTGCCCGAACACCACCGCACTGCCCTAAACCCTGAAACACCAGCCCCAGCACGACCCACTACACTGCCTGAACACCACTGCACTGCCCTAAACCCTGAAACACCACCCTGTGCACAACCCCCTACACTGCCCCAAACTACTGCACTGCCCTAAACCCTGAAACACCATCCCCAGCACGACCCCCTACATTGCACGAACACCACTGCACTGCCCTAAACCCTGAAACACTACCCCCAGCAAGACCCCCTACACTGCCCAAACACCACTGCACTGCCCTAAACCCTGAAACTTCACCCCCAGCAAGACCCCCTACACTGCCTGAAAACCACTGCACTGCCCTAAACCCTGAAACACCAGCCCCAGCATGACCCCCTACACTGCCCGAACACCACTGCACTGCCCTAAACCCTGAAACACCACCCCCAGCACGACACCCTACACTGCCCGAACACCACTGCACTGCCCTAAACCCTGAAACACCACCCCCTGCATGACCCCCTACACTGCCCGAAACTACTACACTGCCCTAAACCCTGAAACACCATCCCCAGCACGACCCCCTACATTGCACGAACACCACTGCACTGCCCTAAACCCTGAAACACTACCCCCAGCAAGACCCCCTACACTGCCCAAACACCACTGCACTGCCCTAAACCCTGAAACACCACCCCCAGCACGACCGCCTACACTGCCTGAAACCACTGCACTGCCCTAAACCTTGAAACACCAGCCCCAGCATTACCCCCTACACTGCCCGAACACCACTGCACTGCCCTAAACCCTGAAACTCAACCCCCAGCACGACCCCCTACACTACCCGAACACCACTGCACTACCCTAAACCCTAAAATACTCCCCCAGCACGACCCCCTACACTACCCGAACACAACTGCACTGCCCTAAACCCTCAAACACTCCCCCAGCATGACCCCCTACACTACCCAAACACTACTGCACTGCCCTAAACCCTGAAACACTACCCCCGGATGACCCCCTACACTGCCCGAACACCACTGCACTGCCCTAAACCCTGAAACACCATCCCCAGCATGACCCCCTACACTGCCCGAACACCACTGCACTACCCTAAACCCTAAAACACGACCTCCTACACTACACAAACACCACTGCACTACCCTAAACCCTAAAACACTACCCCCAGCACGACCCCCTACACTACACAAACACCACTGCACTACCCTAAACCCTAAAACACTACCCCCTACACTACACAAACACCACTGCACTACCCTAAACCCTAAAACAATACCCCCAGCAGTACCCCCTACACTACCCAAACACCACTGCACTACCCTAAACCCTAAAACACTACCCCCAGCAGTACCCCCTACACTATCCAAACACCATTGCACTACCCTAAACCCTAAAACACTACCCCCAGCAGTACCCCTACACTACCCAAACACCACTGCACTACCCTAAACCCTAAACCACTACCCCTAGCACGACCCCCTACACTACCCAAACACCACTGCACTACCCTAAACCCTAAAACACTATCCCCAGCACAACCCCCTACACTACCCAAACACCACTGCACTACCCTAAACCCTAAAACACTCCCCCAGCACGACTCCCTACACTACCTAAACACAACTGCACAATTTGTTACAGGCGTTGCAACGCAGGCCTGTGGTGCTTACTGGAAGTACCTGGTGGGCTAGTTGGGCCCCAGGGACCCTCAGGATTCAAGGTGACCTAATCCCCCAACTTAAAACGCGCCACGGGGCGCGTTTGCACAGTGGTGAAAGGAGGGGCGGGGCCTCAGGTGACAGGAGGCAACTCAGTTACTGATGAGTAACCAACAGTCGCGGCTCGCCGAGGGAGTGCTGCGGGGCGGTGGGGCGGGGGAGGGGCAGGGTGGGGGTAGTAAACTCCGGCATACGGAGTTAAGGAAATAAATAAATAAATAAAACAATTTACATTGTGCGCGCTGCAACGCCAACTATTAGTATTGCATTGTGGGACATGTAGTATTTCCCCTTTATTTTGAAGCCTTACTCTGTTCTGCGCAGTTGCTCCCAAAGTGTAATTTATTGTTCTCTGCCCTCCAGTGGGCCTCTGCATGTCACCGCCAGTCCACAATTATTTCCTGCCCATCTGCTGCTCCGACAAAGAGGCTCGGAAGGTTCCATGCCCCTGCAGCTCTTCACATGTTAATGGGATGGTGCTGTCTTCACGGCAGGACGGCCGTGTCATTTATTTTCAACCAAAGATGCCCAAAGCATTAAGACGCACTCTGCAGCAGATCACAATTTATTGGCAAAACCGGCATAGTCACACAGCTTAATTTGTCATGCCTTACGTGTTTCAGACCTCCTGGTCCTTGGCCACAGGCAGGGATTCAACTTTGCAGTGCCACGTGATTAGCTAAGAACAATAAATTACACTTTGGGAGCAACTGCGCAGAACAGAGTAAGGCTTCAAAATAAAGGGGAAATACTACATGTCCCACAATGCAATACTAATTGTACTCACCTGTGAGGCCCCACTGGGAGGTAACAAAAAGAAGCTAATCACGTGGCACTGCAAAGTTGAATCCCAGCCTGTGACCAAGGACCAGGAGGTCTGAAACGCATAAGGCATGACAAATTAAGCTGTGTGACTATGCCGGTTTTGCCAATAAATTACGATCTGCTGCAGAGTGCGTCTTAATGCTTTGGGCATCTTTGGTTGAATATATATATACATATATATATTCACTGAAAAAACCGTAGGTTTCAGGCACGTTATAGTTAGAAATTAGCATTTAAAAAACCTTTGAAATTCACTGAAAAAAACCATAGGTTTCAGACACGTTATAGTTACAAATTAGCATTTAAAAAACCTTTGAAATTCACTGAAAAAACCATAGGTTTCAGACACGTTATACTTACAAATTAGCATTTAAAAAACCTTTGAAATTCACTGAAAAAACCATAGGTTTTAGGGACAGTTATAGTTACTTGGACATTGCACTCGTACAAAACCCGTGAAATTCCCCCGTTATAGTTAGTTCAGCTAACTATAACTCGCGCTCCGCAATGCACTGCTGATGACGTCACATATTACATCACTCATGACATGGTCAGTGACATCACTGATGACATCACTGATGACATCTCAAATGACATCACTGATGACATCATCCACTGACTGTGTGTTTCTGTAAAGTTTAAATATTTTTAATATATATAGGAAAAGACGTATTGAAGAATGAGTGGGTGTGTAAGTGTCTGTATGGATGATTTAGTAGGTGCGTGACTGACTCTATAAGTGAGTGATTTAACGTATCTTACTGAATGCATGGGTTAGTGACTAAACTGGGTGAATGTCTGTATCCGTCTGTCTGTTGCTGTGTAAGTGGCTGCATGTGTTTGTGAATAGCTACATGAGTGTCTATATGAGTTATTGAATGCTTGTCTGAGTATCTGTATGGGTGCCTGAGTGTTTGTGTGGGAGGGGTGTGTGCAACTCTGTGCATAGATGTGTGAGTGGGTGATTCACTGGGTGGATGGTTTCAAGAGTGCATCTGTGATAGACTGTATGGGTGGGTAAGTGTGTGTAAGAGTGTGTTAGTGAGTGAATGTATGTCCCAGTGGTACATGTGTGAGTAACTACATATGTGAAAGGCAGTATATATGTGTGTTGGAGTATATAAATAGCTATAAGCAAGAGTGAGTGATTGTGATAGTGGCTGTATGGATGAGTGTGTGCTTGTATCAGTGATTGTATAAGAGCGTAACAATGTGCTACTATTTGTATGAGTAAGTGAGCTGGTGTGTGTATAACTGTATAGGTGAGTAAATGGCAGTGTGTTTAATTATTTGCATGACTGACTAGGTGTGTGAGTATCTCTATGGATGAGTGGCGTTGTTTGAGTGTCTATATAGGAGTAAGAGTGCATATGATAGTCCTGTACTGAGTGACCGTAAGTATGAGTGACTGTACGGGTGAGTGAGTGGATGTGTGTGTGTAGACCTAAGAATCAGTGAGTGGGTATGTAGTTATTGGTGTTGGAGTGTCTATGGTTTTGCGAATGGCAGTCTGTAATTTAGAGTGGGTGTATCAAAGGTTATATTAGGGTGTGAGGAGGTGCATCAGATTATCACGTGGATGATGTCATCAGTGATGTCATTTGAGATGTCATCAGTGATGTCATCAGTGATGTCACTGACCATGTCATGAGTGATGTAATATGTGACGTCATCAGCAGTGCATTGCGGGGCGCGAGTTATAGTTAGCTGAACTAACTATAACGGGGAATTTCACGGGTTTTGTACGAGTGCAATGTCCAAGTAACTATAACTGTCCCTAAAACCTATGGTTTTTTCAGTGAATATATATATATATATATATATATATATATATATATATATATATATATTAACTATTGGCAGTCGCCAGTAGATAGTTATAGTTAGGACCTATTTTCCATAGGAAATCCGCGACATTCTATTTGAAATAACTCTCTTGCCGGTTGACGTATCTTCGCGAAATTTTCAAACTTTGTGGGGCGCTCCGGTCCGCTCCTACCCTGAAAGTCTCGGGGTGATTCGTTAAGCGGTGGCCGAGAAAAAAGGGGGGTCCCAAAACGCATTTTCCCCATTCATTTTTCCATAGGAAACTTTAGACACGGCTACAGCCCGAACTGCTGAACGGAATTACACCAAATTTGGCAAAGAGGTAGTTCTTGGTTCAGAAAGAACCCTTTTTGTTAAATGGTGTAAATCCGTTCAGTAGTTGCTGAGAAAATCAAAAGTAAAAGTACATATATATCTATGGGCACGGAGGATCCGCGCACCCTCCCGATCACGAGCTGTCTGCTAATTGGCTGTCAACACTCCAAACCAGGAAGTGTTGGCAGCCATCTTGTTCCTCGGTAGAACCGAGGAACAAGAAAGCAGTAAAAAAAGTGCGCAAAACGCACAAAGGGGGCAGGGTAGAAACACCCTGACCCCTAGGTCTGCTCAGGGGGTCCCACAAGGACCCCCTGGGCAAAAAGCATTTTTATTTTTTAAATCGGCAGGATGCGCTCAGGGTGCGCGGATCCTGCCGATAAAAAATCGAAGCGCGGTCTCCGCGCTCGATAGTACTTGCCCCGGGTGGGCCAAGTCCCGGGGGCATGCTGAGGGGGTTTATTTTATGTATGGGGGCCTCTAAGGGCCCCCAAGCCCCGGGGACCGCCACCCCCGGGGCTTTATTTGAAAAAGTAGCGGGAGGGCTCTGAGCCCTCCCGCAGCCCCGGGACCACCACCTCCCGGGGCTTCTTTATTTTTAAATTAACATGTGTGGGGGCTCCAGCCCCCACACGCCCCGGGACCACCACCTCCCGGGGCACTAACAGAATTGAAAATGGGGGTCCGTTAAGGACCCCCGAGCCCCGGGGACCACCACCTCCCCGGGGCTGTGCATTTGGATGGGAGGGGGCCGCGCGGCCCCCTCCTGGAGCCTGTGGTGGCCCTGGGGACCGCCACCCCCAGGGCCGGCTCCTGCAGTGTCCCGGGGTGCCTACCCCCGGGACACTGCTGTTTGCAATGACAGGACGGAGCCTCGCGGCTCCCGTCCTGTCATTGCAAACTGCTTTGGATATTGGAAGAGAGAGCAGGGAAACCTGCTCTCGCTTCCAATATCCAAAGACAATTGCTTTTCCACATGGGGAGCAGCATGTTAGCTGCTCCCCATGTCGAAAGCAATGCCGGCTCCCGTAGGACACGGGGAGCCGGCGGGACTGTGGGGGTTTGGGGACCCCCACAGTCCCCAACCAGAGGCCAGGCCCCGGGGGATGGGGTCCCCGGGGCAAGTAGTGGCCCGGGAGGGGGCCACGCGGCCCCCTCCCCAGAAATTTTTTTTAATTTAAATTAAAAAAAAAAAGGCCTGCCCAGGGGATGGGGTCCCCGGGGCAAAGGAGGCCTGAGGAGGGGGCCACGCAGCCCCCTCCTTAAAAATTAATGTAAAAGTGTGGCCATGCCCGGGGGATGGGGTCCCGGGGTAGGATTCGGCCAGGGGAGGGCCACGCGGCCCCCTTCCCGTTTAATTTAAAAAAAAAGGGGATAAGGCCCTGGGGGATGGGGTCCCCAGGGCCCAAAAATAGGAAAAAGGAAGGGGGCCACACAGCCCCCTTCAGGGAAAAAAACAAAAACGATCGGGCCACAGGCCCCGCCCCTTCCTTCACCACTCTGCAAACGCGCCCCTGGCGCGTTTGCAGATGGGGAAGTAATTCCCCTTCAATACTGGGGTCCTGAGGGCCAACTAGCCCACCAGGAACCTCCAGTATGCGCCAGGGGCTGCGTTGCAGAGAGGTGTACAGAGGCCACGCCCTTTTACACCTCTCTGCAACGCAGCTCTGTGGCGCTTTTGTATATACCTGTTGGGCTAGTTGGCCCCCAGGGACCCTCAGGATTCAAGGGAGTTAATCCCCCGACTTAAAACGCGCCACGGGGCGCGTTTGCACAGTGGTGAAGGGAGGGGGCGGGGCTTCAGGTGACATGTGTGCAAACAGGCCCCGTGGCGTGTTTTAAGATGGGGATTAAGTCCCCTTGAATCCTGAGGGTCCCTGGAGTCCAACTAGCCCACCATGTACTTCCAACAAGCGCCACAGAGCTGCCTTGCAGAGAGGTGTAAAAAAGGGTGTGGCCTCTGTACACGTATCTGCAACGCAGCCCCCTGGCGCATACTGGAGTTTCCTGGTGGGCTAGTTGGCCCCCAGGGACCCTCATGATTAAAGGGGACTTAATCCCCCAACTTAAAACGCGCCACGGGCGCATTTGCACAGATGTCACCTCAGGCCCCGCCCCTCCCTTCACCATTGTGCAAATATTCCTCTAAAATCAGCCGAAATACGAATTCCGATTTACTCACCTGTTATCAGGAGAGACCTCAGTGCTGCATCTTTCAGCCCAGTACTGATCCTGAAAAGTAATTTTAACTGTACTTACCAGTAACTTGAATTTCCTTCCATAGGATATCATTGCCTGCTTTTTGCTGAAAAAGTTTCTAAGTGTCGATTTTTGAAACATACAAATATTCCTCTAAAATCAGCCGAAATACGAATTCCGATTTACTCACCTGTTATCAGGAGAGACCTCAGTGCTGCATCTTTCAGCCCAGTACTGATCCTGAAAAGTAATTTTAACCGTACTTACCAGTAACTTGAATTTCCTTCCATAGGATATCATTGCCTGCTTTTTGCTGAAAAAGTTTCCAAGTGTCGATTTTTGAAACATACAAATATTCCTCTAAAATCAGCCAAAATACGAATTCCGATTTACTCACCTGTTATCAGGAGAGAACCCAGTGCTGCATCTTTTAGCCCAGCACTGACCCTGAAAAGTAATTTTAACCGTACTTACCAGTAACTTGTATTTCCTTCCATAGGAATCCATTGTCTGGTTTTCAGCAGAAAAGTTTCAAAGTGTCGATTTTCACAAACTACAAATATTCCTTAAAAATCGCCTGTATGACTTAAACGCATTCTTTCAACTGTTTACAGGAGATGCACCAGTGCTGGATCCAGGATCCACCACTGAGTGAGAAAAGTCACGATAACACTACTTACCTGCTAAGTGAATTTCCTTCCATAGGATAACATTGGTGATTCTATGTGAAAAAGTTTCTAAGTGTCAACTTTTAAAATACAATAATATTCCTTAAAAATCACTACTGTAACCAAAACGCTTTTACTCAACTGTTTACAGGAGATGTCCCAGGACTGAATCTAGGATTCAGTCCTGTGGTTAGAAAAGTAATCCATAAAGTAACTAATTGCATTTAGCTAGAAATTCACATTGAGCTCAATGTTGCATTGTGTTTGAAATTGTGTTGCCCATTGCAACAACTGTAACTACTGTACTTAAAAGTCTATTGCCTATTTGCAAAGTATTTAAAGTAAATTAATTCATTCTGAGAAAGTATATTTTGTAATGTAATGTATAATGTAATTACAATGTAATTTAAAAATAAAATATCTAAAAATAAATAGTTTAAAAAAATGTAGTAAATCAGTATGAAAAAATAAAAATAACAATTAATACATTTAAAAATTGGCATTTACAAAACCTTTGAAATTCACTGAAAAAAACCATAGGTTTCAGACATGTTATAGTTAGGAATTAGCATTTAAAAAACCTTTGAAATTCACTGAAAAAACCATAGGTTTCAGACATGTTATAGTTAGAAATTAGCATTTAAAAAACCTTTGAAATTCACTGAAAAAACCATAGGTTTCAGGCACGTTATAGTTAGAAATTAGCATTTAAAAAACCTTACAAATTCACTGAAAAAACCATAGGTTTTAGGGACAGTTATAGTTACTTGGACATTGCACTCGTACAAAACCCGTGAAATTCCCCCGTTATAGTTAGTTCAGCTAACTAGAACTCGCGCCCCGCAATGCACTGCTGATGACGTCACATATTACATCACTCATGACATGGTCAGTGACATCACTGATGACATCACTGATGACATCTCAAATGACATCACTGATGACATCATCCATGTGATAATTTCATGCATCTTCTCACACCCTAATATAACTTTTGATACACCCACTCTAAATTACAGACTGCCATTCTCAAAACCATAGACACTCCAATACCGATAACTACATACCAACTCACTGATTCTTAGGTCTACACACACATCCACTCACTCACCCGTACAGTCACTCATACTTACAGTCACTCAGTACAGGACTATCATATGCACTCATACACCTATATAAACACTGACACACCGCCACTCATCCATAGAGGTACTCACACACCTAGTCAGTCATGCAAAAATTAAACACACACCCATTTACTCACCTATAGAGTTATACACACACCAGCTCAATAACTCATACAAATACTAGCACATTCTTACGCTCTTATACAATAACTGATACAAGAACACACGCATCCATATAGCCACTCTCACAATCACACACTCTCACGTATAGCCTTTTAAATACTCTAACACACATATATACTTCCTTTTACATATGTAGTTACTCGCACATGTACCACTGAGATATACATTTACTCACTAACACACCCATACACACACTCACCCACCCAAGCAGTGCATCACAGACGCACTCTTCAAATCATGCACCCAGTGAATCACCCACTCACACATCTATGTACAGAGTCGCACACACCCCACCCACACAAACACTCAGGCACCCATACAGATACTCAGACAACCAATCAATAACTCATATAGACACTCATGTAGCTATTCACAAACCCATGCAGCCACTTACACAGCAACAGACAGACGGATACAGACATTCACCCAGTTTAGTCACTAACCCATGCATTCAGTAAGATACGTTTAATCACTCACTTATACAGTTAGTCACGCACCTACTAAATCATCCATTCAGACACTTATACACCCACTCACTCTTCAATACGCCTTTCCCTATATATATTAAACATATTTAAACTTTACAGAATCACCCACTCACACATCTATGTACAGAGTCGCACACACCCCACCCACACAAACACTCAGGCACCCATACAGATACTCAGACAATCAATCAATAACCCATGTAGACACTCATGTAGCTATTCAGAAAGCCATGCAGCCGCTTACAAACCAACAGACAGACGGATACAGACATTCACACAGTTTAGTCACTAACCCATGCATTCAGTAAGATACATTTAATCACTCACTTGTAGAGTCAGTCACTCACGTACTAAATCATCCATTCAGACACTTATACACCCACTCATTCTTCAATACGCCTTTCCCTATATATATTAAACATATTTAAACTTTACAGAAACACACAGTCACTGGATGATGTCATCAGTGATGTCATTTGAGATGTCATCAGTGATGTCATCAGTGATGTCACTGACCATGTCATGAGTGATGTAATATGTGACGTCATCAGCAGTGCATTGCGGGGCGCGAGTTATAGTTAGCTGAACTAAATATAACGGGGGAATTTCACGGGTTTTGTACGAGTGCAATGTCCAAGTAACTATAACTGTCCCTAAAACCTATGGTTTTTTCAGTGAATATATATATATATATATATATATATATTATCTACTGGCGGTCGCCAGTAGATAGTTATAGTTAGAACCTATTTTCCATAGGAAATCCGCGACATTCTATTTGAAATAACTCTCTTGCCGGTTGACGTATCTTCGCAAAATTTTCAAACTTTGTGGGGCGCTCCGGTCCGCTCCTACCCTGAAAGTCTCGGGGTGATTCGTCAAGCGGGGCCGAGAAAAAGGGGGTCCCAAAACGCGTTTTCCCCATTCATTTTTCCATAGGAAACTTTAGACACGGCTACAGCCCGAACTGCTGAACGGAATTACACCAAATTTGGCAAAGAGGTAGTTCTTGGTTCAGAAAGAACCCTTTTGTTAAATGGTGTAAATCCGTTCAGTAGTTGCTGAGAAAATCAAAAGTAAAAGTACATATATATCTATGGGCACGGAGGATCCGCGCACCCTGAGCGCACCCTGCGCGCACCGTCCCGATCATGAGCTGCATGTTAATTGGCTGTCAGCTGGCTGTCAACATTCCGATTCAGGAAATGTTTGCAGCCATTTTGTCCCTCGGTAGAACCGAGGGACAGAAACAAGTGCGCAAAGCGCACAAAGGGAGCAGGGTAGAAACACCCTGACCCCTAGGTCTGCTCAGGGGTCCCATAAGGACCCCCTGGGCAGAAAAAGCATTTTTTTTTTAAATCGGCAGGATGCATTCAGGGTGCGCGGATCCTGCCGAAAAAAAATCGAGCGCGGTCTCCCGCGCTCGATTGTATTTGCCCCCGGGTGGCCCAAGTCCCGGGGGCATGGTGAGGGGTTAAATATATGTATGGGGGGCCTCAAAGGGCCCCCAAGCCCCGAGGACCGCCACCCCCGGGGCTTTCATTTTAAAATGGTGCGGGAGGGCACTCGGCCCTCCCGCAGCCCCGGGACCACCACCTCCCGGGGCTTTTTTTTTTTTTTTAATTTCCTGTGTGGGGGCTCGAGCCCCCACACGCCCGGAGACCGCCACCTCCCGGGGCACTAACACATTTAAAATGGGGGTCCGTTTTGGACCCCCGAAGCCCCGGGGACCACCACCTCCCCGGGGCTGTGCTGATCTGGGGAGGGGGCCGCGCGGCCCCCTCCTGGAGCCTGTGGTGGCCCTGGGGACCGCCACCCCCAGGGCCGGCTCCTGCAGTGCCCCGGAGTGCCTACCCCGGGACACTGCTGTTTGCAATGACAGGACGGGAGCCTCGCGGCTCCCGTCCTGTCATTGCAAACTGCTTTGGATATTGGAAGAGAGAGCAGGAAACCTGCTCTCGCTTCCAATATCCAAAGACAATTGCTTTCCACATGGGGAGCAGCATGTTAGCTGCTCCCCATGTGGAAAGCAATGCCGGCTCCCTTAGGACACGGGGAGCCGGCGGGACTGTGGGGGTTTGGGGACCCCCACAGTCCCCAACAAGAGGCCAGGCCCCGGGGATGGGGTCCCCGGGGCCATAAGTGGCCCGGGAGGGGGCCACGCGGCCCCCTCCCCAGAAATAATAAAAAAAAAAAGTACAAAAAAAAGATAAATAAAGGGCCTGCCCCGGGGGATGGGGTCCCCGGGGCAGGATTCGGCCACGGGAGGGGGGCCACGCGGCCCCCTTCCCGTTTAATTAAAAAAAAAAGGGGGTAAGGCCCTGGGGAGTGGGGTCCCCAGGGCCCAAAAATAGGAAAAAGGAAGGGGGGCCACACAGGCCCCCTTCAGGAAAAAAAACCAAAAACAAAAAAAACGATCGGGCCTGCAGGCCCCGCCCTTCCTTCACCACTCTGCAAACGCGCCCCTGGTGCGTTTGCAGATGGGAAGTAATTCCCCTTCAATACTGGGGTCCTGGGGCCAACTAGCCCACCAGGAACCTCCAGTATGCGCCAGGGGCTGCCTTGCAGAGAGGTGTACAGAGGCCACGCCCCTTTTACACCTCTCTGCAACGCAGCTCTGTGGCGCTTAATGGAGGTAGCTGGTGGGCTAGTTGCACCCCAGGGACCCTCAGGATTCAAGGGGAGTTAATCCCCCGACTTAAAACGCGCCAAGGGGCGCGTTTGCACAGTGGTGAAGGGAGGGGGCGGGGCTTCAGGTGACATGTGTGCAAACAGGCCCCGTGGCGCATTTTAAGATGGGGAATTAAATCCCCTTCAATCCTGAGGGTCCCTGGGGGCCAACTAGCCCAACAGGTACATCCAGAAAGCGCCACAGAGCTGCGTTGCAGAGAGGTGTAAAGGGGTGTGGCCTCTCTACACATCTCTGCAACGCAGCCCTGGCGCATACTGGAGGTTCCTGGTGGGCTAGTTGGCCGCTAGGGACCCTCATGATTCAAGGGGACTTAATCCCCCAACTTAAAACGCGCCACGGGGCGCGTTTGCACAGATGTCACCTCAGGCCCCGCCCCCTCCCTTCACCATTGTGCAAATATTCCTCTAAAATCAGCCGAAATACGAATTCCGATTTACTCACCTGTTATCAGGAGAGACCTCAGTGCTGTATCTTTCAGCCCAGTACTGGTCCTGAAAAGTAATTTTAACCGTACTTACCAGTAACTTGAATTTCCTTCCATAGGCTAACATTGACTGGTTTCACTTGGAAATTCTTCTAAGTGTGGAGTTTTGGAACTTTAAAATATTCCTCTAAAATCAGCCGAAATACGAATTCCGATTTACTCACCTGTTATCAGGAGAGACCTCAGTGCTGTATCTTTCAGCCCAGTACTGGTCCTGAAAAATAATTTTAACCGTACTTACTAGTAACTTGAATTTCCTTCCTTAGGCTAACATTGACTGGTTTCACTTGGAAATTCTTCTAAGTGTGGAGTTTTGGAACTTTAAAATATTCCTCTAAAATCAGCCGAAATACGAATTCCGATTTACTCACCTGTTATCAGGAGAGACCTCAGTGCTGCATCTTTCAGCCCAGTACTGATCCTCAAAAGTAATTTTAACCGTACTTACCAGTAACTTGAATTTCCTTCCATAGGATATCATTGCCTGCTTTTTGCTGAAAAAGTTTCTAAGTGTTGATTTTTGAAACATGCAAATATTCCTCTAAAATCAGCCGAAATACGAATTCCGATTTACTCACCTGTTATAAGGAGAGACCTCAGTGCTGTATCTTTCAGCCCAGTACTGGTCCTGAAAAGTAATTTTAACCGTACTTACCAGTAACTTGAATTTCCTTCCATAGGCTAACATTGACTGGTTTCACTTGGAAATTCTTCTAAGTGTGGAGTTTTGGAACTTTAAAATATTCCTCTAAAATCAGCCGAAATACGAATTCCGATTTACTCACCTGTTATAAGGAGAGACCTCAGTGCTGTATCTTTCAGCCCAGTACTGGTCCTGAAAAGTAATTTTAACCGTACTTACCAGTAACTTGAATTTCCTTCCATAGGATATCATTGCCTGCTTTTTGCTGAAAAAGTTTCTAAGTGTTGATTTTTGAAACATGCAAATATTCCTCTAAAATCAGCCGAAATACGAATTCCGATTTACTCACCTGTTATCAGGAGAGACCTCAGTGCTGTATCTTTCAGCCCAGTACTGGTCCTGAAAAGTAATTTTAACCGTACTTACCAGTAACTTGAATTTCCTTCCATAGGCTAACATTGACTGGTTTCACTTGGAAATTCTTCTAAGTGTGGAGTTTTGGAACTTTAAAATATTCCTCTAAAATCAGCCGAAATACGAATTCCGATTTACTCACCTGTTATCAGGAGAGACCTCAGTGCTGCATCTTTCAGCCCAGTACTGATCCTCAAAAGTAATTTTAACCGTACTTACCAGTAACTTAAATTTCCTTCCATAGGCTAACATTGACTGGTTTCACTTGGAAATTCTTCTGTGTGGAGTTTTGGAACTTTAAAATATTCCTCTAAAATCAGCCGAAATACGAATTCCGATTTACTCACCTGTTATCAGGAGAGACCTCAGTGCTGCATCTTTCAGCCCAGTACTGATCCTCAAAAGTAATTTTAACCGTACTTACCAGTAACTTGAATTTCCTTCCATAGGATATCATTGCCTGCTTTTTGCTGAAAAAGTTTCTAAGTGTTGATTTTTGAAACATACAAATATTCCTCTAAAATCAGCCGAAATCCGAATTCTGATTTACTCACCTGTTATCAGGAGAGACCTCAGTGCTGCATCTTTCAGCCCAGTACTGGTCCTGAAAAGTAATTTTAACCGTACTTGCCGGTAACTTGAATTTTCTTCATAGGCTAACATTGACTGGTTTCACTTGGAAATTCTTCTAAGTGTGGAGTTTTGGAACTTTATAATATTCCTCTAAAATCAACCAAAGTACGAATTCCAATTTACTCACCTGTTATCAGGAGAGAACCCAGTGCTGCATCTTTTAGCCCAGCACTGACCCTGAAAAGTAATTCTAACCGTACTTACCAGTAACTTACATTTCCTTCCATAGGAATCCATTGTCTGGTTTTCAGCAGAAAAGTTTCAAAGTGTCGATTTTCACAAATTACAAATATTCCTTAAAAATCGCCTGTATGACTTAAACGCATTCTTTCAACTGTTTACAGGAGATGCACCAGTGCTGGATCCAGGATCCAACACTGAGTAAGAAAAAGTAACGATAACACTACTTACCTGCTAAGTGAATTTCCTCCCATAGGATAACATTGGTGATTCTATGTGAACAAGTTTCTAAGTGTCAACTTTTAAAATACAATAATATTCCTTAAAAATCACTACTGTAACCAAAACGCTTTTACTCAACTGTTTACAGGAGATGTCCCAGGACTGAATCTAGGATCCAGTCCTGTGGTTAGAAAAAGTAATCCATAAAGTAACTAATTGCATTTAACTAGAAATTCACATTGAGCTCAATGTTGCATTGTGTTTGAAATTGTGTTGCCCATTGCAACAACTGTAACTACTGTACTTAAAACTCTATTGCCTATTTGCAAACTATTTAAACTAAAGTAATTCATTCTGAGAAAGTATATTTTGTAATGTAATGTATAATGTAATTACAATGTAATTTAATAAATAAAATATATAAAAATAAATAGTTTTAAAAAATGTAGTAAATCAGTATCAAAAAAATAAATATAACAATTAATACATTTAAAAATTGTCATTTACAAAACCTTTGAAATTCACTGAAAAAACCATAGGTTTTAGGGGCGTTATAGTTAGAAATAAGCATTTAAAAAACCTTTGAAATTCACTGAAAAAACCATAGGTTTCAGACACGTTATAGTTAGAAATTAGCATTTAAAAAACCTTTGAAATTCACTGAAAAAACCATAGGTTTTAGGGACAGTTATAGTTAGTTGGACATTTCACTCGTACAAAACCCGTGAAATTCCCCTGTTATAGTTAGTTCAGCTAACTATAACTCGCGCCCCTGCAATGCACTGCTGATGACGTCACATATTACATCACTCATGACATGGTCAGTGACATCACTGATGACATCACTGATGACATCTCAAATGACATCACTGATGACATCATCCACGTGATAATCTGATGCACCTCCTCACACCCTAATATAACCTTTGATATACCCAATCTAAATTACAGACTGCCATTCGCAAAACCATAGACACTCCAACACCAATAACTACATACCCACTCACTGATTCTTAGGTCTACACACACACATCCACCCACTCACCCGTACAGTCACTCATACTTATGGTCACTCAGTACAGGACTATCATATGCACTCTTACTCCTATATAGACACTCAAACACCGCCACTCATCCATAGAGGTACTCACACACCTAGTCAGTCATGCAAATAATTAAACACACTGCCATTTACTCACCTATACAGTTATACACACACCAGCTCACTTAATCATACAAATACTACCACATTGTTACGCTCTTATACAATCACTGATACAAGCACACACTCATCCATACAGCCACTATCACAATCACTCACTCTCGCTTATAGCTATTTATATACTCCAACACACATATATACTGCCTTTCACATATGTAGTTACTCACACATGTACCACTGGGACATATATTCACTCACTAACACACTCTTACACACACTCTTACACACACTTACCCACCCATACACTCTTGAAACCATCCACCCAGTGAATCACCCACTCACACATCTATGCACAGAGTCGCACACACCCCTCCCACACAAACACTGAGGCACCCATACAGATACTCAGAGAACCATTCAATAACTCATATAGACACTCATGTAGCTATTCACAAACACATGCAGCCACTTACACAGCAACAGACAGACGGATACAGATTTTCACCCAGTTTAGTCACTAACCCATGCATTCAGTAAGATACGTTAAATCACTCACTTATAGAGTCAGTCACGCACCTACTAAAACATCCATACAGACACTTAGACACCCACTCATTCTTCAATACGTCTTTTCCTATATATATTAAAAGTATTTAAACTTTACAGAAACACACAGTCACTGGATGATGTCATCAGTGATGTCATTTGAGATGTCATCAGTGATGTCATCAGTGATGTCACTGACCATGTCATGAGTGATGTAATATGTGACGTCATCAGCAGTGCATTGCGGGGCGCGAGTTATAGTTAGCTGAACTAACTATAACAGGGAATTTCACGGGTTTTGTACGAGTGAAATGTCCAACTAACTATAACTGTCCCTAAAACCTATGGTTTTTTCAGTGAATATATATATATATATATATATATATATATATATATATATATATATATATATGAAAAAGAGAGTTGCCGCTCCGGTGGGACTGCACTCGCTGGAGGTGAAAGCCAAAACAAAAGGCTGCTCCCATGAAGCACTTCCCCATGCTTCCACTGCCGACGCGTTTCGGGATACTCCCTTCCTCTGGGCAGATATTGGCAGACAAAGGACAAGCAAACAGCATACCAGATTATCCCTCTTTTATTTCCACACTTCAGTTACGTTGTTGAGCAACACTTGAATTATGGGACTTGTAGTCTCGTATTACCCATGTGGGCGCTGCCTTTGAAAACCATTAAAAATCAAGTCCATGGGACAAACAATGTTCCAAGGGGATGCCTTTACAATCAATGACTCCTCCAACTCCGCATAACAGCTGTGCCTGTGCACTGCGGCGGACCAGCTCGGGTATCGCTGTGGTGCTGTACCGTGGCCTGGGCTTGGCCACAAATATTTGAAAAAAGAGAGTTGCCGCTCCGGTGGGACTGCACTCGCTGGAGGTGAAAGCCAAAACAAAAGGCTGCTCCCATGAAGCACTTCCCCATGCTTCCACTGCCGACGCGTTTCGGGATACTCCCTTCCTCTGGGCAGATATTGGCAGACAAAGGACAAGCAAACAGCATACCAGATTATCCCCTCTTTTATTTCCACACTTCAGTTACGTTGTTGAGCAACACTTGAATTATGGGACTGGTAGTCTCAGTATTACCCATGTGGGCGCTGCCTTTGAAAACCATTAAAAATCAATTCCATGGGACAAACAATGTTCCAAGGGGATGCCTTTACAATCAATGACTCCTCCAACTCGCATAACAGCTGTGCCTGTGCACTGCGGCGGACCAGCTCGGGTATCGCTGTGGTGCTGTACCGTGGCCTGGGCTTGGCCACAAATATTTGAATAAAGAGAGTTGCCGCTCCGGTGGGACTGCACTCGCTGGAGGTGAAAGCCAAAACAAAAGGCTGCTCTCATGAAGCACTTCCCCATGCTTCCACTGCCGACGCGTTTCGGGATACTCCTTCCTCTGGGCAGATATTGGCAGACAAAGGACAAGCAAACAGCATACCAGATTATCCCTCTTTTATTTCCACACTTCAGTTACGTTGTTGAGCAACACTTGAATTATGGGACTGGTAGTCTCGTATTACCCATGTGGGCGCTGCCTTTGAAAACCATTAAAAATCAATTCCATGGGACAAACAATGTTCCAAGGGGATGCCTTTACAATCAATGACTCCTCCAACTCCGCATAACAGCTGTGCCTGTGCACTGCGGCGGACCAGCTCGGGTATCGCTGTGGTGCTGTACCGTGGCCTGGGCTTGGCCACAAATATTTGAAAAAGAGAGTTGCCGCTCCGGTGGGACTGCACTCGCTGGAGGTGAAAGCCAAAACAAAAGGCTGCTCCCATGAAGCACTTCCCCATGCTTCCACTGCCGACGCGTTTCGGGATACTCCCTTCCTCTGGGCAGATATTGGCAGACAAAGGACAAGCAAACAGCATACCAGATTATCCCCTCTTTTATTTCCACACTTCAGTTACGTTGTTGAGCAACACTTGAATTATGGGACTGGTAGTCTCGTATTACCCATGTGGGCGCTGCCTTTGAAAACCATTAAAAATCAATTCCATGGGACAAACAATGTTCCAAGGGGATGCTTTTACAATCAATGACTCCTCCAACTCCGCATAACAGCTGTGCTGTTTGCTTGTCCTTTGTCTGCCAATATCTGCCCAGAGGAAGGGAGTATCCCGAAACGCGTCGGCAGTGGAAGCATGGGGAAGCATGGGGAAGTGCTTCATGGGAGCAGCCTTTTGTTTTGGCTTTCACCTCCAGCGAGTGCAGTCCCACCGGAGCGCCAATTCTCTTTTTTCAAATATTTGTGGCCAAGCCCAGGCCACGGTACAGCACCACAGCGATACCCGAGCTGGTCCGCTGCAGTGCACAGGCACAGCTGTTATGCGGAGTTGGAGGAGTCTTTGATTGTAAAGGCATCCCCTTGGAACATTGCTTGTCCCATGGAATTGATTTTTAATGGTTTTCAAAGGCAGCGCCTACATGGGTAATACTGAGACTACCAGTCCCATAATTCAAGTGTTGCTCAACAACGTAACTGAAGTGTGGAAATAAAAGAGGGGATAATCTGGTATGCTGTTTGCTTGTCCTTTGTCTGCCAATATCTGCCCAGAGGAAGGGAGTATCCCGAAACGCGTCGGCAGTGGAAGCATGGGGAAGTGCTTCATGGGAGCAGCCTTTTGTTTTGGCTTTCACCTCCAGCGAGTGCAGTCCCACCGGAGCGGCAACTCTCTTTTTTCAAATATTTGTGGCCAAGCCCAGGCCACGGTACAGCACCACAGCGATACCCGAGCTGGTCCGCCGCAGTGCACAGGCACAGCTGTTATGCGGAGTTGGAGGAGTCATTGATTGTAAAGGCATCCCCTTGGAACATTGTTTGTCCCTTGGAATTGATTTTTAATGGTTTTCAAAGGCAGCGCCCACATGGGTAATACGAGACTACCAGTCCCATAATTCAAGTGTTGCTCAACAACGTAACTGAAGTGTGGAAATAAAAGAGGGGATAATCTGGTATGCTGTTTGCTTGTCCTTTGTCTGCCAATCTCTGCCCAGAGGAAGGGAGTATCCTGAAATGCGTCGGCAGTGGAAGCATGGGGAAGTGCTTCATGGGAGCAGCCTTTTGTTTTGGCTTTCACCTCCAGCAAGTGCAGTCCCACCGGAGCGGCAACTCTCTTTTTCAAATATTTGTGGCCAAGCCCAGGCCACGGTACAGCACCACAGCGATACCCGAGCTGGTCCGCCGCAGTGCACAGGCACAGCTGTTATGCGGAGTTGGAGGAGTCATTGATTGTAAAGGCATCCCCTTGGAACATTGTTTGTCCCATGGAATTGATTTTTAATGGTTTTCAAAGGCAGCGCCCACATGGGTAATACGAGACTACCAGTCCCATAATTCAAGTGTTGCTCAACAACGTAACTGAAGTGTGGAAATAAAAGAGGGGATAATCTGGTATGCTGTTTGCTTGTCCTTTGTCTGCCAATATCTGCCCAGAGGAAGGGAGTATCCCGAAACGCGTCGGCAGTGGAAGCATGGGGAAGTGCTTCATGGGAGCAGCCTTTTGTTTTGGCTTTCACCTCCAGCGAGTGCAGTCCCACCGGAGCGGCAACTCTCTATTTTCAAATATTTGTGGCCAAGCCCAGGCCACGGTACAGCACCACATCGATACCCGAGCTGGTCCGCCGCAGTGCACAGGCACAGCTGTTATGCGGAGTTGGAGGAGTCATTGATTGTAAAGGCATCCCCTTGGAACATTGTTTGTCCCATGGAATTGATTTTTAATGGTTTTCAAAGGCAGCGCCCACATGGGTAATACGAGACTACCAGTCCCATAATTCAAGTGTTGCTCAACAACGTAACTGAAGTGTGGAAATAAAAGAGGGGATAATCTGGTATGCTGTTTGCTTGTCCTTTGACTGCCAATATCTGCCCAGAGGAAGGGAGTATCCCGAAACGTGTCGGCAGTGGAAGCATGGGGAAGTGCTTCATGGGAGCAGCCTTTTGTTTTGGCTTTCACCTCCAGCGAGTGCAGTCCCACCGGAGCGGCAACTCTCTTTTTCAAATATTTGTGGCCAAGCCCAGGCCACGGTACAGCACCACAGCGATACCCGAGCTGGTCCGCCGCAGTGCACAAGGCACAGCTGTTATGCGGAGTTGGAGGAGTCATTGATTGTAAAGGCATCCCCTTGGAACATTGTTTGTCCCAAGGAATTGATTTTTAATGGTTTTCAAAGGCAGCGCCCACATGGGTAATACGAGACTACCAGTCCCATAATTCAAGTGTTGCTCAACAACGTAACTGAAGTGTGGAAATAAAAGAGGGATAATCTGGTATGCTGTTTGCTTGTCCTTTGTCTGCCAATATCTGCCCAGAGGAAGGGAGTATCCCGAAACGCGTCGGCAGTGGAAGCATGGGGAAGTGCTTCATGGGAGCAGCCTTTTGTTTTGGCTTTCACCTCCAGCGAGTGCAGTCCCACCGGAGCGCCAACTCTCTTTTTTCAAATATTTGTGGCCAAGCCCAGGCCACGGTACAGCACCACAGCGATACCCGAGCTGGTCCGCCGCAGTGCACAGGCACAGCTGTTATGCGGAGTTGGAGGAGTCATTGATTGTAAAGGCATCCCCTTGGAACATTGTTTGTCCCATGGAATTGATTTTTAATGGTTTTCAAAGGCAGCACCCACATGGGTAATACGAGACTACCAGTCCCATAATTCAAGTGTTGCTCAACAACGTAACTGAAGTGTGGAAATAAAAGAGGGGATAATCTGGTATGCTGTTTGCTTGTCCTTTGTCTGCCAATATCTGCCCAGAGGAAGGGAGTATCCCGAAACGCGTCGGCAGTGGAAGCATGGGGAAGTGCTTCATGGGAGCAGCCTTTTGTTTTGGCTTTCACCTCCAGCGAGTGCAGTCCCACCGGAGCGGCAACTCTCTTTTTTCAAATATTTGTGGCCAAGCCCAGGCCACGGTACAGCACCACAGCGATACCCGAGCTGGTCCGCCGCAGTGCACAGGCACAGCTGTTATGCGGAGTTGGAGGAGTCATTGATTGTAAAGGCATCCCCTTGGAACATTGTTTGTCCCATGGAATTGATTTTTAATGGTTTTCAAAGGCAGCACCCACATGGGTAATACGAGACTACCAGTCCCATAATTCAAGTGTTGCTCAACAACGTAACTGAAGTGTGGAAATAAAAGAGGGGATAATCTGGTATGCTGTTTGCTTGTCCTTTGTCTGCCAATATCTGCCCAGAGGAAGGGAGTATCCCGAAACGCGTCGGCAGTGGAAGCATGGGGAAGTGCTTCATGGGAGCAGCCTTTTGTTTTGGCTTTCACCTCCAGCGAGTGCAGTCCCACCGGAGCGGCAACTCTCTTTTTCAAATATTTGTGACCAAGCCCAGGCCACGGTACAGCACCACAGCGATACCCGAGCTGGTCCGCCGCAGTGCACAAGGCACAGCTGTTATGCGGAGTTGGAGGAGTCATTGATTGTAAAGGCATCCCCTTGGAACATTGTTTGTCCCATGCAATTGATTTTTAATGGTTTTCAAAGGCAGCGCCCACATGGGTAATACGAGACTACCAGTCCCATAATTCAAGTGTTACTCAACAACGTAACTGAAGTGTGGAAATAAAAGAGGGGATAATCTGGTATGCTGTTTGCTTGTCCTTTGTCTGCCAATATCTGCCCAGAGGAAGGGAGTATCCCGAAACGCGTCGGCAGTGGAAGCATGGGGAAGTGCTTCATGGGAGCAGCCTTTTGTTTTGGCTTTCACCTCCAGCGAGTGCAGTCCCACCGGAGCGGCAACTCTCTTTTTTCGAATATTTGTAGCCAAGCCCAGGCCACGGTACAGCACCACAGCGATACCCGAGCTGGTCCGCCGCAGTGCACAGGCACAGCTGTTATGCGGAGTTGGAGGAGTCATTGATTGTAAAGGCATCCCCTTGGAACATTGTTTGTCCCATGGAATTGATTTTTAATGGTTTTCAAAGGCAGCGCCCACATGGGTAATACGAGACTACCAGTCCCATAATTCAAGTGTTGCTCAACAACGTAACTGAAGTGTGGAAATAAAAGAGGGGATAATCTGGTATGCTGTTTGCTTGTCCTTTGTCTGCCAATATCTGCCCAGAGGAAGGGAGTATCCCGAAACGCGTCGGCAGTGGAAGCATGGGGAAGTGCTTCATGGGAGCAGCCTTTTGTTTTGGCTTTCACCTCCAGCGAGTGCAGTCCCACCGGAGCGGCAACTCTCTTTTTCAAATATTTGTGGCCAAGCCCAGGCCACGGTACAGCACCACAGCGATACCCGAGCTGGTCCGCCGCAGTGCACAAGGCACAGCTGTTATGCGGAGTTGGAGGAGTCATTGATTGTAAAGGCATCCCCTTGGAACATTGTTTGTCCCATGGAATTGATTTTTAATGGTTTTCAAAGGCAGCGCCCACATGGGTAATACGAGACTACCAGTCCCATAATTCAAGTGTTGCTCAACAACGTAACTGAAGTGTGGAAATAAAAGAGGGGATAATCTGGTATGCTGTTTGCTTGTCCTTTGTCTGCCAATATCTGCCCAGAGGAAGGGAGTATCCCGAAACGCGTCGGCAGTGGAAGCATGGGGAAGTGCTTCATGGGAGCAGCCTTTTGTTTTGGCTTTCACCTCCAGCGAGTGCAGTCCCACCGGAGCGGCAACTCTCTTTTTCAAATATTTGTGGCCAAGCCCAGGCCACGGTACAGCACCACAGCGATACCCGAGCTGGTCCGCCGCAGTGCACAAGGCACAGCTGTTATGCGGAGTTGGAGGAGTCATTGATTGTAAAGGCATCCCCTTGGAACATTGTTTGTCCCATGGAATTGATTTTTAATGGTTTTCAAAGGCAGCGCCCACATGGGTAATACGAGACTACCAGTCCCATAATTCAAGTGTTGCTCAACAACGTAACTGAAGTGTGGAAGTAAAAGAGGGGATAATCTGGTATGCTGTTTGCTTGTCCTTTGTCTGCCAATATCTGCCCAGAGGAAGGGAGTATCCCGAAACGCGTCGGCAGTGGAAGCATGGGGAAGTGCTTCATGGGAGCAGCCTTTTGTTTTGGCTTTCACCTCCAGCGAGTGCAGTCCCACCGGAGCGGCAACTCTCTTTTTCAAATATTTGTGGCCAAGCCCAGGCCACGGTACAGCACCACAGCGATACCCGAGCTGGTCCGCCGCAGTGCACAGGCACAGCTGTTATGCGGAGTTGGAGGAGTCATTGATTGTAAAGGCATCCCCTTGGAACATTGTTTGTCCCATGGAATTGATTTTTAATGGTTTTCAAAGGCAGCGCCCACATGGGTAATACGAGACTACCAGTCCCATAATTCAAGTGTTGCTCAACAACGTAACTGAAGTGTGGAAATAAAAGAGGGATAATCTGGTATGCTGTTTGCTTGTCCTTTGTCTGCCAATATCTGCCCAGAGGAAGGGAGTATCCCGAAACGCGTCGGCAGTGGAAGCATGGGGAAGTGCTTCATGGGAGCAGCCTTTTGTTTTGGCTTTCACCTCCAGCGAGTGCAGTCCCACCGGAGCGGCAACTCTCTATTTTCAAATATTTGTGGCCAAGCCCAGGCCACGGTACAGCACCACAGCGATACCCGAGCTGGTCCGCCGCAGTGCACAAGGCACAGCTGTTATGCGGAGTTGGAGGAGTCATTGATTGTAAAGGCATCCCCTTGGAACATTGTTTGTCCCATGGAATTGATTTTTAATGGTTTTCAAAGGCAGCGCCCACATGGGTAATACTGAGACTACCAGTTCCATAATTCAAGTGTTGCTCAACAACGTAACTGAAGTGTGGAAATAAAAGAGGGGATAATCTGGTATGCTGTTTGCTTGTCCTTTGACTGCCAATATCTGCCCAGAGGAAGGGAGTATCCCGAAACGTGTCGGCAGTGGAAGCATGGGGAAGTGCTTCATGGGAGCAGCCTTTTGTTTTGGCTTTCACCTCCAGCGAGTGCAGTCCCACCGGAGCGGCAACTCTCTTTTTTCAAATATTTGTGGCCAAGCCCAGGCCACGGTACAGCACCACAGCGATACCCGAGCTGGTCCGCCGTAGTGCACAGGCACAGCTGTTATGCAGAGTTGGAGGAGTCATTGATTGTAAAGGCATCCCCTTGGAACATTGTTTGTCCCATGGAATTGATTTTTAATGGTTTTCAAAGGCAGCGCCCACATGGGTAATACGAGACTACCAGTCCCATAATTCAAGTGTTGCTCAACAACGTAACTGAAGTGTGGAAATAAAAGAGGGGATAATCTGGTATGCTGTTTGCTTGTCCTTTGTCTGCCAATATCTGCCCAGAGGAAGGGAGTATCCCGAAACGCGTCGGCAGTGGAAGCATGGGGAAGTGCTTCATGGGAGCAGCCTTTTGTTTTGGCTTTCACCTCCAGCGAGTGCAGTCCCACCGGAGCGGCAACTCTCTTTTTCAAATATTTGTGGCCAAGCCCAGGCCACGGTACAGCACCACAGCGATACCCGAGCTGGTCCACCGCAGTGCACAGGCACAGCTGTTATGCGGAGTTGGAGGAGTCATTGATTGTAAAGGCATCCCCTTGGAACATTGTTTGTCCCATGGAATTGATTTTTAATGGTTTTCAAATGCAGCGCCCACATGGGTAATACGAGACTACCAGTCCCATAATTCAAGTGTTGCTCAACAACGTAACTGAAGTGTGGAAATAAAAGAGGGGATAATCTGGTATGCTGTTTGCTTGTCCTTTGTCTGCCAATATCTGCCCAGAGGAAGGGACTATCCCGAAACGCGTCGGCAGTGGAAGCATGGGGAAGTGCTTCATGGGAGCAGCCTTTTGTTTTGGCTTTCACCTCCAGCGAGTGCAGTCCCACCGGAGCGGCAACTCTCTTTTTTCAAATATTTGTGGCCAAGCCCAGGCCACGGTACAGCACCACAGCGATACCCGAGCTGGTCCGCCGCAGTGCACAGGCACAGCTGTTATGCGGACTTGGAGGAGTCATTGATTGTAAAGGCATCCCCTTGGAACATTGTTTGTCCCATGGAATTGATTTTTAATGGTTTTCAAAGGCAGCGCCCACATGGGTAATACGAGACTACCAGTCCCATAATTCAAGTGTTGCTCAACAACGTAACTGAAGTGTGGAAATAAAAGAGGGGATAATCTGGTATGCTGTTTGCTTGTCCTTTGTCTGCCAATATCTGCCCAGAGGAAGGGAGTATCCCGAAACGTGTCGGCAGTGGAAGCATGGGGAAGTGCTTCATGGGAGCAGCCTTTTGTTTTGGCTTTCACCTCCAGCGAGTGCAGTCCCACCGGAGCGGCAACTCTCTTTTTCAAATATTTGTGGCCAAGCCCAGGCCACGGTACAGCACCACAGCGATACCCGAGCTGGTCCGCCGCAGTGCACAAGGCACAGCTGTTATGCGGAGTTGGAGGAGTCATTGATTGTAAAGGCATCCCCTTGGAACATTGTTTGTCCCATGGAATTGATTTTTAATGGTTTTCAAAGGCAGCGCCCACATGGGTAATACGAGACTACCAGTCCCATAATTCAAGTGTTGCTCAACAACGTAACTGAAGTGTGGAAATAAAAGAGGGGATAATCTGGTATGCTGTTTGCTTGTCCTTTGTCTGCCAATATCTGCCCAGAGGAAGGGAGTATCCCGAAACGCGTCGGCAGTGGAAGCATGGGGAAGTGCTTCATGAGAGCAGCCTTTTGTTTTGGCTTTCACCTCCAGCGAGTGCAGTCCCACCGGAGCGGCAACTCTCTTTTTTCAAATATTTGTGGCCAAGCCCAGGCCACGGTACAGCACCACAGCGATACCCGAGCTGGTCCGCCGCAGTGCACAGGCACAGCTGTTATGCGGAGTTGGAGGAGTCATTGATTGTAAAGGCATCCCCTTGGAACATTGTTTGTCCCATGGAATTGATTTTTAATGGTTTTCAAAGGCAGCGCCCACATGGGTAATACGAGACTACCAGTCCCATAATTCAAGTATTGCTCAACAACGTAACTGAAGTGTGGAAATAAAAGAGGGGATAATCTGGTATGCTGTTTGCTTGGCCTTTGTCTGCCAATATCTGCCCAGAAGAAGGGAGTATCCCGAAACGCGTCGGCAGTGGAAGCATGTGGAAGTGCTTCATGGGAGCAGCCTTTTGTTTTGGCTTTCACCTCCAGCGAGTGCAGTCCCACCGGAGCGGCAACTCTCTTTTTTCAAATATTTGTGGCCAAGCCCAGGCCACGGTACAGCACCACAGCGATACCCGAGCTGGTCCGCCGCAGTGCACAGGCACAGCTGTTATGCGGAGTTGGAGGAGTCATTGATTGTAAAGGCATCCCCTTGGAACATTGTTTGTCCCATGGAATTGATTTTTAATGGTTTTCAAAGGCAGCGCCCACATGGGTAATACGAGACTACCAGTCCCATAATTCAAGTGTTGCTCAACAACGTAACTGAAGTGTGGAAATAAAAGAGGGGATAATCTGGTATGCTGTTTGCTTGTCCTTTGTCTGCCAATATCTGCCCAGAGGAAGGGAGTATCCCGAAACGCGTCGGCAGTGGAAGCATGGGGAAGTGCTTCATGGGAGCAGCCTTTTGTTTTGGCTTTCACCTCCAGCGAGTGCAGTCCCACCGGAGCGCCAACTCTTTTTTTTCAAATATTTGTGGCCAAGCCCAGGCCACGGTCCAGCACCACAGCGATACCCGAGCTGGTCCGCCGCAGTGCACAGGCACAGCTGTTATGCGGAGTTGGAGGAGTCATTGATTGTAAAGGCATCCCCTTGGAACATTGTTTGTCCCATGGAATTGATTTTTAATGGTTTTCAAAGGCAGCGCCCACATGGGTAATACGAGACTACCAGTCCCATAATTCAAGTGTTGCTCAACAACGTAACTGAAGTGTGGAAATAAAAGAGGGGATAATCTGGTATGCTGTTTGCTTGTCCTTTGTCTGCCAATATCTGCCCAGAGGAAGGGAGTATCCCGAAACGCGTCGGCAGTGGAAGCATGGGGAAGTGCTTCATGGGAGCAACCTTTTGTTTTGGCTTTCACCTCCAGCGAGTGCAGTCCCACCGGAGTGGCAACTCTCTTTTTTCAAATATATATATATATATATATATATATATGTATATGTATATATATTATCTACTGGCGGTCGCCAGTAGATAGTTATAGTTACAACCTATTATCCATAGGAAATCCGCGACATTCTATTTGAAATAACTCTCTTGCCGGTTGACGTATCTTCGCGAAATTTTCAAACTTCGTGGGGCGCTCCGGTCCGCTCCTACCCTGAAAGTCTCGGGGTGATACGTCAAGCGGGGGCCGAGAAAAAGGGGGTCCCAAAACGCGTTTTCCCCATGCATTTTCCCATAGGAAACTTTAGACACGGCTACAGCCCGAACTGCTGAACGGAATTACACCAAATTTGGCAAAGAGGTAGTTCTTGGTTCAGAAAGAACCCTTTTGTTAAATGGTGTAAATCCGTTCAGTAGTTGCTGAGAAAATCAAAAAGTAAAAGTACATATATATCTATGGGCACGGAGGATTCGCGCACCCTCCCGATCACGAGCTGCATGTTAATTGGCTGTCAGCTGGCTGTCAACATTCCGATTCAGGAAATGTTGGCAGCCATTTTATCCTCGGTAGAACCGAGGGACAGAAACAAGTGCGCAAAGCGCACAAAGGGAGGAGTAGAAACACCCTGACCCCTAGGTTTGCTCAGGGGTCCCACAAGGACCCCCTGGGCAAAAAAATTTTTTTAAAAAAATCGGCAGGATGCGCTCAGGAGCGCGAACCCTGCCGAAAAAATCGAGCGCGGTCTCCCGCGCTTCGATGTTAGTGGCCCCGGGTGGCCCAAGTCCCGGGGGCATGCTGAGGGGGTTAATTTTATGTGTGGGGGCCTCTAAGGGCCCCCAAGCCCGGGGACCACCACCCCCGGGGCTTTATGTGCAATGGTGCGGGAGGGCTCTGAGCCCTCCCGCAGCCCGGGGACCACCACCTCCCGGGGCTTCTTTTTTTAATTAAAAACCTGTGTGGGGGCTCCAGCCCCCACACGCCTCGAGACCACCACCTCCCGGTGCACTAAGAAAAATTACAATGGGGGTCCGTTTTGGACCCCAGAGCCCAGGGACCACCACCTCCCCGGGGCTGTGCACTGAATGGGAGGGGCCGCGCGGCCCCCTCCTGGAGCCCTTGATGGCCCTGGGGACCACCACCCCCAGGGCCGGCTCCTGCAGTGTCCCGGGGTGCCTACCCCGGGACACTGCTGTTTGCAATGACAGGACGGGAGCCTCGCGGCTCCGTCCTGTCAGTGCAAGCTTGCTTTGGATATTGGAAGAGAGAGCAGGAAACCTGCTCTCTCTTCCAATATCCAAAGCCGATTGCTTTCCACATGGGGAGCAGCATGTCAGCTGCTCCCCATGTGGAACAGCAATGCCGGCTCCCAAGGGACGTGGGGAGCCGGCGGGACTGTGGGGGATTGGGGACCCCCACAGTCCCCAACGAGAGGGCCAGCCCCGGGGGATGGGGTCCCCGGGGCAAGTAGTGGCCCGGGAGGGGGCCACGCGGCCCCCCTCCCCCAAAAAAATTTAAAAAAAACGATCGGGCCCGCAGGCCCCGCCCCTTCCTTCACCACTCTGCAAACGCGCCCCTGGCGCGTTTGCAGAGGGAAACGAATTCCCCTTGAATACTGGGGGTCCCTGGGGGCCAACTAGCCCACCAGGAACCTCCAGTATGGCCAGGGGGCTGCCTTGCAGAGAGGTGTACAGAGGCCACGCCCCTTTTTACACCTCTCTGCAACGCAGCTCTATGGCGCTTTTGGAGGTATATGGTGGGCTAGTTGGACTCCGGGGACCCTCAGGATTCAAGGGACTTAACCTAAAACGCGCCACGGGCGCTTTGCACAGTGGTGAAGGGAGGGGCGGGGCTTGAGGTGACATGTGTGCAAACAGGCCCCGTGGCGCGTTTTAAGATGGGGAATTAAATCCCCTTCAATCCTGAGGGTCCCTGAGGGCCAACTAGCCCAACAGGTACATCCAGAAAGCGCCACAGAGCTGCGTTGCAGAGAGGTGTAAAGGGGTGTGGCCTCTCTACACGTCTCTGCAACGCAGCCCCTGGCGCATATTGGAGGTTCCTGGTGGTCTAGTTGGCCCCTAGGGACCCTCAGGATTCAAGGGAACTTAATCCCCCAACTTAAAACGCGCCACGGGCGCGTTTGCAAAGATGTCACCTCAGGCCCCGCCCCCTCCCTTCACCATTGTGCAAATATTCCTCTAAAATCAGCCGAAATAGGAATTCCGATTTACTCACCTGTTATAAGGAGAGACCTCAGTGCTGTATCTTTCAGCCCAGTACTGGTCCTGAAAAGTAATTTTAACCGTACTTACCGGTAACTTGAATTTCCTTCATAGGCTAACATTGACTGGTTTCACTTGGAAATTCTTCTAAGTGTGGAGTTTTGGAACTTTAAAATATTCCTCTAAAATCAGCCGAAATACGAATTCCGATTTACTCACCTGTTATCAGGAGAGACCTCAGTGCTGCATCTTTCAGCCCAGTACTGATCCTCAAAAGTAATTTTAACCGTACTTACCGGTAATTTGAATTTCCTTCATAGGCTAACATTGACTGGTTTCACTTGGAAATTCTTCTAAGTGTGGAGTTTTGGAACTTTAAAATATTCCTCTAAAATCAGCCGAAATACGAATTCCGATTTACTCACCTGTTATCAGGAGAGACCTCAGTGCTGCATCTTTCAGCCCAGTACTGATCCTGAAAAGTAATTTTAACTGTACTTACCGGTAACTTGAATTTCCTTCATAGGCTAACATTGACTGGTTTCACTTGGAAATTCTTCTAAGTGTGGAGTTTTGGAACTTTAAAATATTCCTCTAAAATCAGCCGAAATACGAATTCCGATTTACTCACCTGTTATCAGGAGAGACCTCAGTGCTGCATCTTTCAAATATTCCTCTAAAATCAGCCGAAATACGAATTCCGATTTACTCACCTGTTATCAGGAGAGACCTCAGTGCTGCATCTTTCAGCCCAGTACTGATCCTGAAAAGTAATTTTAACCGTACTTACCGGTAACTTGAATTTCCTTCATAGGCTAACATTGACTGGTTTTCAGCAAAAAAGTTTCAAAGTGTTGATTTTCACAAACTACAAATATTCCTTAAAAATCGCCTGTATGACTTAAACGCATTCTTTCAACTGTTTACAGGAGATGCACCAGTGCTGGATCCAGGATCCAACACTGAGTAAGAAAAAGTAACGATAACAGTTTTTACTTGCTAAGTGAATTTCCTTCCATAGGATAACATTGGTGATTCTATGAGAAAAGTTTCAAAGTGTCAACTTTTAAAATACAATAATATTCCTTAAAAATCACGACTGTAACCAAAACGCTTTTACTCAACTGTTTACAGGAGATGTACCAGGACTGAATCTAGGATCCAGTCCTGTGGTTACAAAAGTAATCCATAAAGTAACTAATTGCATTTAACTAGAAATTCACATTGAGCTGAATGTTGCATTGTGTTTGAAAATGTGTTGCCCATTGCAACAACTGTAACTACTGTACTTAAAAGTCTATTGCCTATCTGCAAAGTATTTAAACTAAAGTAATTCATTCTGAGAAAGTATTTTTGTAATGTAATGTATAATGTAATTACAATGTAATTTGACAAATAAAATATGTAAAAAAAATTGTTTCTAAAAATGTAGTAAATCAGTATGAAAAAAATTAATATAACAATTAATACATTTAAAAATTGTCATTTACAAAACCTTTGAAATTCACTGAAAAAACCGTAGGTTTCAGGCACGTTATAGTTAGAAATTAGCATTTAAAAAACCTTTGAAATTCACTGAAAAAACCATAGGTTTCAGACACGTTATAGTTACAAATTAGCATTTAAAAAACCTTTGAAATTCACTGAAAAAACCATAGGTTTCAGACACGTTATAGTTACAAATTAGCATTTAAAAACCTTTGAAATTCACTGAAAAAACCATAGGTTTTAGGGACAGTTATAGTTACTTGGACATTGCACTCGTACAAAACCCGTGAAATTCCCCGTTATAGTTAGTTCAGCTAACTATAACTCGCGCCCCACAATGCACTGCTGATGACGTCACATATTACATCACTCATGACATGGTCAGTGACATCACTGATGACATCACTGATGACATCTCAAATGACATCACTGATGACATCATCCACGTGATAATCTGATGCACCTCCTCACACCCTAATATAATCTTTGATACACCCACTCTAAATTACAGACTGCCATTCGCAAAACCATAGACACTCCAACACCAATAACTACATACCCACTCACTGATTCTTAGGTCTACACACACACATCCACTCACTCACCCGTACAGTCACTCATACTTACGGTCACTCAGTACAGGACTATCATATGCACTCTTACTCCTATATAGACACTCAAACAACGCCACTCATCCATAGAGATACTCACACACCTAGTCAGTCATGCAAATAATTAAACACACTGCCATTTACTCACCTATACAGTTATACACACACCTGCTCACTTACTCATACAAATAGTAGCACATTGTTACGCTCTTATACAATCACTGATACAAGCACACAATCATCCATACAGCCACTATCACAATAACTCACTCTTGCTTATAGCTATTTATATACTCCAACACACATATATACTGCCTTTCACATATGTAGTTACTCACACATGTACCACTGGGACATACATTCACTCACTAACACACTCTTACACACACTTACCCACCCATACAGTCTATCACAGATGCACTCTTGAAACCATCCACCCAGTGAATCACCCACTCACACATCTATGCACAGAGTTGCACACACCCCTCCCACACAAACACTCAGGCACCCATACAGATACTCAGACAAGCATTCAATAACTCATATAGAAAATCATTTAGCTATTCACAAACACATGCAGCCACTTACACAGCAACAGACAGACGGATACAGACATACACCCAGTTTAGTCACTAACCCATGCATTCAGTAAGATACGTTAAATCACTCACTTATAGAGTCAGTCACGCACCTACTAAATCATCCATACAGACACTTAGACACCCACTCATTCTTCAATACGTCTTTTCCTATATATTTTAAAAATATTTAAACTTTACAGAAACACACAGTCACTGGATGATGTCATCAGTGATGTCATTTGAGATGTCATCAGTGATGTCATCAGTGATGTCACTGACCATGTCATGAGTGATGTAATATGTGACGTCATCAGCAGTGCATTGCGGGCGCGAGTTATAGTTAGCTGAACTAACTATAACGGGGAATTTCACGGGTTTTGTACGAGTGCAATGTCCAAGTAACTATAACTGTCCCTAAAACCTATGGTTTTTTCAGTGAATATATATATATATATATATATATATATTTTTTTTTCTCCAAAAAAAGCTCAATTTTTCTGGGGGCCCCTGACCCTGCAGGGCGGACTCTGTACACAGGAACGGAGAATCCTGTTAGAATGGGTTTCACCAAAAGAACAATCAGAGCCCAACTCCGGCTTACTTTCAAGTAGGACATTTATTCGTCAGCGTCGCAGCATTGTAAAACCACTCTCACTTCCTTACGCGTTTCAGCGTTAACCGCCTTGATCACAGGTGAGTGGCATTATATACTGCCAGTGTCCACATGGCCCATCATATCAACTACAGGCCCCAGGATGCACTGTATACACATTCTCCATACCGTGAATTATTGCACAGTTCCATTATGCTTAATAGCGTTTTTGAATGCAAGTGTCACGAAAATCAAAAGTCATTTTTTCTCCTCAGTGCATACTGATAAATTTCATATTGCAAAGTGCCTTCTAATGCTGCCACGCTTAATATTTTCTCAAAATGCGGAGTTACCAGAGAGAGGGTTTCATCTCTCTCATCTCCCTTTCTCACTACCGCTTGCTTCGCCGCGCGCTGACGTAAAATATTTTTGAAACGGCTCCTTATCACCAAAAGGAATCCACGGCACTCCGGTGCAGAAAAAATAATTTATTAACCTGGTGCAGCCAGTGCTGTGTATCTCTAGATACATGTTTCAGGATAGTTGTCCTTCTTCAGTAGAGAGCAACACATTCTTTTTGGGGGTGCTGGAAATGCTGCCCAGCACTGGCTGTTCCACTGAAGAAGGACAACTATCCTGAAACACGTGTCTAGAGATACACTGCACTGGCTGCACCAATAAAGGTAAAAAACTAAAGCCTGTCACCGAAGGAAGTGTTATCATGCTCTGTATTTACTATGATGCATCGGGGCAAACTGAGTGCTGGGATGTGAGGCAGTGTGCGCCCACCCTCCTCATACTCAACAACATTTGTGTTCCTAGGGACTTGAATAAGGCGGGTACGCGCGCACACACACACACACACACACACACTCTCTCTCCCTTTCTCTCTCTCACTCCCTCTCTCGGTTGTTTCCCCTCACATACACACACATCACACCAGTTTCTGTGCATCAACTCCCGCTCCATACTGGCTCATGGAAACAAATTATTTACAAACCGCCAAAGAGATATGTGTACATATATTAATCCTCGAAGTAGCTTTAATTACTTTCAAACATGTTTTATATTACAACCAAATTTTGTATTTATGTGCACCTTTTTCTGGCAATTTAATTCTTATCAATTATTATAATTTTTCCTTCGACGAAAGAAAGTTTTCTTAAAATGTTCACTTTGAGTGATTAACTGTTTTGCTCCGAGAACAGTGTTTCAATTAGGTAAAACGTTCTCCAAGCTCTGCAGGGATCTGTTCCGAAAACAGTGCCCCGCTGTGCTGTCCACTTCTAATTGACAAGCTTTACACTCACTTCTTTTCTCCCTTCAGAGCCTGTATGTGGTTCTCACAGGAAATGAGAAGGCTCGCAGTTGCTCTCACCTCAAGTGAGCACAGCAATCAATGCCTGCAGTTTAATGAAATTATACCTAAGCAATAGTTGCCATGAGTCTATCACTGTATTCCTTCCTGGCCTGTCAACCACACACTGCTCACTCTTAGCAATGCATCACGTACTGCTGACCAGCTAAAGCAGCAATAGCAAACACAATAACATAATTGAAACAAGCATTGGCAAAGCCAGTAGCTTTGACCATACCATTTGAGCATTGACTAAAAAAAACACCAAATAAGCTTTGCAAAGTCAATCGGATGGGTTTGGTTGCCAGACTTTTGGTTTTGTCAATGCTTTTAATGCCATGGTTTTTATAAAATATAGGAGCGGGTAGGTCCTCACCAATATTGCAAAAAAAGGAAACAAGCAACAGTTTATTTTGGTCTCAAAAAGCAAACATTGTCAAAGTAGTCCTTGGCACTTAAGAGAACTTCTTTGTGTGTGGATGTGTTCTGTGTGAGAGAACAGAATGCTGTCACTCGCAGTTAAGATAGCCAATGGCGGAAGTGGGCTGACCCATTGCCCCAGACTGTAGCCTGAAGTGGGCTGAAGAAAAATGTGAATGACACAGCAGAACAATGTATGAAGATGGCTAAATGAGAGTCCCTCTTGGTAAGTACATTATATATATAATTTTACTAAAATCAAATGGTCTTACAAATGCCTGACCTAAAAATGCCTTCTGCGGTGCAAACCAATAATAAAGCCTATATGTCTGGCATTGGCTATTTGCCTTTTGGCTTTGTCAAAATGTTTTTTGTTTTATCATGGTTTTTGTATAATTTTATTGCTGGAAAGCTGCAGGGCCTTGGTAATATACAAAAGAAAAAATGACCAATGTCTATAATATGTTTTGGTCTAAAATGCCAGCTGGTTCCACTGTAGTCCCTGGCACTGAAGGAAGCTAGTTTGGGTTTTGAAGTGGCCCTTGTGTAAGAGCAGAATACCTTTACTCACAGTGAAGTTTGACAGTGGCTGAAGCTGACTGACCTGTTGCTCTGTGCTGCATGCCGTATTTGGCAGGGGAATAATGTGAATAACTCAACAACAAACCATTGACGGAAGAGGGCGAGCTGAAATCCCCTATAAGTACATATATATATATATATATATATATATATATATATATATATATATATATATCCTACTGGCGGTCGCCAGTAGGTAGTTATAGTTAGAACCTAGTTTCCATAGGAAAAGCATTTTTTCATGTGCTTATAACTTTGGCGTCGTTTGCCGAATCTTTACGAAATTTTCCAAAAAGTTCCTCTTTTCAGGTGAACTCCTATCCTGAAAGTTTGGTGGTGATTCGTGAAGGGGGGGCTGAGAAAAAAGGGGGGGTCCCAAACGTGTTTTCTCCTTGCAATTTCCATAGGAAACTTTAGACAAGGCTACAGGTCAAACTGCTGAACGGAATTACGCCAAATTTGGCAGGGAGAAAGGTCTTGGTCCAGAAAGCACGCTTTTGTTTAAATGGGGTAAGTCCGTTCAGTAGTTTTAGATAAATATCAAAATTTACAGATATCGATATTTGAGAATTCTGACATCTGAGTGGCTGAGGCGTTACGAGCACGAGCGTGCGGCTCATTGGTTGCGAACTGTTGAAACTAGGAAGTGTTGGCAGCCATTCTGTGCCTGACTTGAAAGGCGTAGGGCGAAACAAAAGAGAAAAATTGTATAAGAGGGTATAGTAGGAACACTGTGGTCTTAGTTTAAGCAGTCTGTACGGTGCAGAGGCAGGGAGTTTGAATGTTGCGTAGGCCATGGAAATCACGTCCGCAGATGTGGAAATCACATCCGCAGAACAACGGTGCGCGGTATTGCGGCAAGGTTGCGTAGGCTCTGGAAATCCCGTCGGGAAAATAACAATGCGCCGTATTGCAGCCTTCCTTTAATATAATGCGCAGTAATGCCTACTTATAATGCGGTGTTCACTTTTATCACGGACAGTGTCACTTTCTTACACGAAAATTAATATTATGTGGGAGGGCGTGTTCTGTTCGTGTGTCTGGAACAAAATTAACGTTTAATTGGCTGAGGTGTTCCAACAACAAGCTCAATGTTCATTGGCTGCGAACCATTGAAAGTAGAAGTGTTCCCAGCCATGTCCTCCCCGTCCACGGAGTAGCAGGGACATCTGATTGGGTAACGTGTTCCAAGCAGGACCTTCCCAAGCTTAATGTTCATTGGCTGTAAACCATTGAAAGTACAAGTGTTGGCAGCTATTCCCTCCCCCTCTGCGGATCACCATGGACATTTTATTGGCTAAAGTGTTCCTAGTACAAGTTTGCTCATTATTAGCTGGGAACGGTTCACTGTTGTGAACCATTTTGTGACGCACTTCAATGGAGTACGGGAAAAGAAAGTAGTAGCGGGGAGGGTAGGAACACTATTAAGTCTGTACAGTGGTCACAAGGTGGTGGAGAGGGATTGTGAAGGTAAAAATAGTTTTTTATATATTTTAAGGGCCATTTATATAAATGGCGTGGGGTGTACAAATCACGGCGGGAAAATAACAAAGTGTGTTGCGGTCTTCTTTTTATTAAGTTTGCGGGTGGGATACCGGGCCGGACTGGCTACCGGGCATTTTGGCATGCTGCCGAGCTGGGGGCTGATGTCACTGCGGTGGGGGCTAATTTCGTTGATGGAGACCTGCGTGTGCTTCGAAATAAACAAAGCAAAACGAATTTCGTTCAGCACACGCAGGTCCCCATCAACGAAATCAGCCCCCGGCTCGGCAGCATTCCAAAACGCCCAGTAGCCAGTCCGGCCCTGGTGGGATACTTCCCAGGAGCACTGTTTAGTTATAATGTGGTGTTTACTTTTCTAACGGGGAGCTGTGGTTGCGCAGCAAAAATTTCAGTCTAGGTTTGAAATAGTTTTTATTAAGCAATTACAAATATACTTTGTTCGGAAACTGAAGCTGTATATATCAAAGGGGTGACAAATAAAAACGCAATTCATAAAATATCCCTTAGCGTGGGCACACCCTCCCTTTTGTTCTGCTATAGTTTGTAAAAGTGTTGCCCCATATTCTTGATAATATAAGAGGGCATGAGTTACTTTTAGATAAAGTAGAAAAGAAGTGCTACAAGAAACACTCCCGCACTACATCATCTCAGGTCACAATAACAAGTAAAAAACAGTTAAACACAAATCACTTTATATTACATAGAAATGTACGCTTTATCATTTTTTATAATTTCTATTATTGTAGAATTCGGGAAAGTTCGGTCGTAGTGCTTAGATCACGTACTCCTTTAAGAATATATAGGATAGTAGTATAATAATATACACTACTGGTCGTATATATTCTATAGGGAGAAGGTGAATAGGAACTGCAACAGACAAAAATAGAAGTAGTAAAAAAACATTCAGAAATGTAGGGTTTATCAAAGGTATTCACTAAGAAATTATCTATGGAAACGATTTTTTTTTAAACTGCAATTTCCAAAAATATTGTCACTGTAAAAATATCTGATCAAGTTAGTTATAAAGGTCAGTAAACTGTATTTCAGATGGTTTATTCCTGGCGGCGAGAAATCACCAATTCCTGTTGTGTGGAAATATCACACTCTTACAATATACACAGTGTCACTGATGGCACAAAAAAATGAAAATGAAGTCATCAATACAAAACAAGATCAATAACGAAATACTTTCCAGCGATGAGTATGTTGAGAGCTTCTTTTCTCCGGGACTTCGAAATCTTTCATCTTCGCGCCAACGGGTCATAAAGTGCTCTGAGATCACAATGACTGTTAATATTATAATATACATATTCACAGTATATGATCCCAAGGAACAAACAGAGTAAGAACAAGAAGGTGCTGACGTTAAATATAAATCTTTAGTCTTCGCGTCGACGGGTCATAAACTCCACTGAGGTCAGTATAAATGTTCATATTACAATATACATACTCACACTATATGATCTCAAGGGAGAAATAGACTAAAAACCAGAAGCTGCTGACGTTACATATAAATCTTTAGTCTTCGCGCCAACGGGTCACAAACTCCTCTGAGATCATAATGTGTGGTTATTATAATATACATACTCACACTATATGATGTCAAGGGGGAAATAGACTACAAACTAGAAGCTGCTGATGTTACATATAAATCTTTAGTCTTCGCGCCGACGGGTCACCAACACTTCTGAGGTCAAGTACAGTGTCAATATTATAATATACAAAGTCACACTATATGAGCTCAAAGGAGCCAGAACAGGAACAATGTTTGCTGTATTCTGTCTGTTTCTGAAAACAAGCTGCTGATGTTACATATAAATGGCAAAAACAAGCAATAACACTTTTTTCTAAATACAAGTGTTTAAAGATTGACAAATAGCTACGTATTATAAATATCTAGTATTGCATAATCAAACAACTTACAATTTAGGATTATGTTTTGTGGCCGCAAAAGAAGAATCCGACTGTAGAAAAGAGCACCTGCATCACTGAATGGAGACGCGTAAATAACTCGCAAAAACGAAAGTAATCTATCAACGGGTGTGGTTTATATACTTTTTGGTTATTCAGTAGTCTATGGAAGGAAGATGCGGCTCCGCCCATTTACATGTCACGTTTTACAGTTGACACGTGCTCACGCTTTAACTGTTTCACTTGTGCACGTGTTGGGAAAAGTTACAAAATGTGAAGCGGAAAAAGTTTCGATTTCGAACCTAACACGTATAAGGTCCTTAATATGTACATACGTTGGAGAGCTTAAAAACTGTTACCCAGAAAACCGTGTCATTTCCATTCTCATGAGTAAATATATTTATTGATTGCCGTAATTCTAAATAGAAGACATAAAAAAAAGATCTATCAGAATAGAAGAAAAAAAAAACGTGATAATATTTCTCATCACTATGGTTTTAAATTAAAAAAAATGCGAGCATTTGTGAAGCGTACAGCTAACCCTGGAAAGGTGTGCCGGCGCTCGGGGGCGTCAGAAAGATTAAGCAAGGTGTTGCCCACAGTGACATAGTGGTGGGCTAACGTGCCGCTGGAGCCGGGAATCGAACTGTGAACGCTGTTGTTCGAAGTCAGGTATCATAGCTGCTCCGTCACACTTTTTCCACACTTATATGTTAATTAGTGCTAATTAAGTTTTAAACATTGTTAAATTATAACTTATAACAGACTACTGTTACAGTTAGTTTTTCACTACAAAAAGTATGCACGTCTTTTTTAAATTTAGTTAAAAACAATATAGGTTTTAGGGACATTGTAGTTAGAAATTAGCATTTAAAAAACCTTTGAAATTCACTGAAAAAAACCATAGGTTTCAGGGACGTTATAGTTAGAAATTAGCATTTAAAAAACCATTGAAATTCACTGAAAAAACCATAGGTTTTACAGACGTTATAGTTAGAAATTAGCATTTAAAAAAACCTTTGAAATTCACAAAAAAAAACATAGGTTTCAGGGGCGTTATAGTTAGCTGGACATTTCACTCGTACAAAACCATAGAAATTCCACTGTTATAGTTAGGTCAGCTAACTATAACTCGCGCCCCCGCAATGCACTGCTCATGACGTCACATATTACATATTACCTATGGTTTTTTCAGTGAATATATATATATATGTGATTTCAGTTAAATGAAAAAGTCTTGGCTAACACCAGAGTATTGTGTTATGCATGCAAAACTCTTTTCAGGTATAAAATAGTCCTTCATGAATTCCAATGGAGGCAGAAGGAAACACTCAAACAGCCAACAGAAAGAGAGTGAACCTAAAATCCTCACTTGAGCTGAACATGTCAAACCTAAAAGTGGTTTCGAACTGACAGAAGGAACTAATGGCATTGCAACAGTAAACATAGAGATGGACCATAACTTGGATCTCTCTTGGTACAATAGTCAGGGATACAGAAAGGTTGACTGGGATTTATAGTACTAACTGGTGGCCAGACAATATTCTGCTCATGGAGGCAGATCTTTGCCAAATAGAATTATGTTGCTAAGGAACAAAAAGGCCACATCCATGTTTTAAACAATAGTTTTAATAGAATAATTTATCAGTGAGTGGATTAGAATTGCAACTACAGCTAGCTTAGATAACACTACAGTAATGCAATACAACTGGGAGTGTAGTCTCTGATTGAACAAACCCAGACCAACTTCCAACCACTAAACATGAAAATCTGAGCTAACCCTAGGGCAGAGTTTGGAGGAAATGGCCAAAAGGCAAGCTTTTCACAAAAAACCAACTTGAAACACATGTCATGTATGACATTAATAATGTCAGCTCAGTAAAGAAAAGAGAAAGTCACAACTGGCGACAACATCTGCTGTAACTGACGGAACAGGTCACACCACAAGATACACCAACTGAACATCAAGACTAGGTGACCTCCACGCAACACAGTTACAAGTTGAATTTGATGACTATGGAAAAACATCTATGGGTTCAAAAGCAGCAGTTCTGTGCCCAAAAACTACCTTGGGAATCATGTGGCTTAATAGAACACTTCTGTCAATGTATAAGAAAGGTCAACAATGAATTGTGGGAGATGAAGGAATGTACTAGGTGCCTAATATGTAAGTAAGTCATTTATTTGCAGATTAATTAAAATCATTACAAATTTAAAACCACACGTGAGGATAAAACAAGAGCAAATTACTATAAAAAACCATTATAGGCTAAAAAGAAAACTCTCGTTATTGATAGTGTCGTCCTGTGCTAAAAAGATGACTGCATTCATTACGACCAGTAGTCCATTAAAAACGCTGCGAGCCCAGGAGCTATCAAAATTTGCAAGTGCGTATGTGCCAACTTCAAATTGGAAAGCCTCAGCGAAAGTTGTTTGTGAACCGGCAACAATTGATTTTGGTTTGAAAAGACTGCAGCCCCTGGATGAAGGGGGGCTGTATATTTAGCAATAATGAGAAAATGCCACCTAAGTCGGCTGGCATGTTGTGGTTGCTTTGTATATAATGTCCCTGTCGGGGAGGGGGGGCAGATTATTGTCTTGCATGGCGGGATGTGCTGATAATAATTTGTTCACCTGTAGTAGAAACTTGGCGGACCTACAAGAAAGCTGGATTGTTTTGCTATTCAGAAGTGTCATCACCCCACTGCGTCAGGATCTTATCTTGAGTGCCTGAAGTGCGAGGCAAAGTAATTTCTGTCTTGGTTGGTTAACAGTGGGACATATACACAGAAAATGTAGTAAGCTTTCGTTGAATTAGCCAAATAAACGGCAAAGGGGGTTCGGCCATCTTTGTTTCCAGGACGGAACCTGGTCTTTTGAGAGGACTAGGTGCATAAAAAACACAGAGTCCCAGATGGCAGAGAGCGTCTCCTCCTACCCACAGACTTCCAGACACCGCTCACACACAACACAAACACCCAACACCAATACAATGTTTGCGCTCTTTAGGACCTTGTCAGAGGAAACTCTGGCCAGGCACAGTTCTGTTGCAGGAGTCTGGTGTAATAGGGCAGTTTAATGCCACCACTCCTTACCTGAACATATCCACCACCCCTACTGGGCAGTGAAGCCTCCTCTGTGATCAGTGCACCCTTTATCAGTTGTACAACCACCAGAGGTTTGTGGAAAGGATGTGAAGACACCAATTACGCCATATGGAAGTCAAGGCAGGAGGTAGTAATCAAACACACATTCATGTATTTGGTTAAACATGCTTCCTTTTTTTATTTTCCTGTTTTATATTGACCAATTCCAATATGCAAGCCAGTTAGGGCTTCTTTTAATTTTGTTCTGTTTGTGACCTGCTGAGATGGAAAAAATATCCATAAATGGCCAATTTACAAAGGTAAACACACATGTATATTTACTAGTGTGTATAATGGGTGCAACTCTTCGCTTTTTTGCTATTCACCATTTCTGAGTGGAGATTGACACCTATGTGTAGACATACGTGTCTCCACTCACTGAAATGAGCAGGTGGAGATTCCTGAAACAGAATTTGCAAGTGTAAAGTTACCACTAACTTTGCACTTGTTGGAGAACATCTCCACCATGAGGGCGGAGAACTAGCTATGTAAAAGCATAGGGAAATGTCATAAAGTTTAATCTATTTTTTTATTTAAAAAAGTAGAAGTTTTTTCTGTTGTGCAAAATAAAAGCAACTTAATGGACAGCTGTGAACTCCAACATACTTTTACAAACTCTTACATCAGTAAAATTGCACTATGGTTGATCTGAAAGGGTGATGACGTTTCTGACTTTATTTTTTGACTGGATTATTGTTAAATCTAAGGATATCCAGCTAACTGTGAATTTTGATAAGCACTCCATCTCCTTTTTAGACTTAGAAGTTAGTGGATGCAATAATGTGCTCTAAACTACCTTTTTTGAAACCCTATGGAAATGAAGTAATTACTGACATATTCTAGACACCAACTTAGGGGCCTGTGAGACAGCCTCCCTTTTTGACAATTAGATGTATGTAGGTTAGTTTTAAACAAGGTTAGGCATTAAAGTCAACCTCTGCTCAATGATGCATTTATAATATGGAAAGTTGAAATTTATTGAGCTTGTCTGTAAGATTGATGGACCAGCCAACACATGTTTCGCCTCTTGTATGGAGTGCAGGCCTGGGGATTTTTCAAGGCCTTAAATTGAAATGAAAATGCAGATACAATAATTCATTATGACAAACAAAACAGACATCCAGTAAAAAGTGTAAATCATAATGTAATCATAAAAGTTAGGCAAATGAAACGACACTGGAAGACAAAAACAAAAAAGAGACAAACAAATTTGCCATTATTTTATAGCATTAAGTATTACATCAATACATGCATGCTTATTCAGTCTGTGAAGTTTTCACTGGAATCCGTGCCACCCAATAATTTAGTATGTGGTATATACGAGTCATTGATAACACGTATTTTCATTTGGTGGTGAGTTGCCCGTGTCTGTGTTTGTGAAAGCCTGAGCATTAAGTGACAGTGCACTAGGGGAGTATTTTGTCAAAGGGAAGCTAAAGCATGCTATATTTATTGCAAAGCATATTAAACTTCAGAGATGATGAGGATAGTTTTCTGCTGCAAATAGGTAAAACATACCTAATGTATAGAACAGTAGAGAGCTATTATCATTGAATTCTTTGTCTATAAAAGTGAACATTCAATGACAAGCTGGTTAATCTGCTGGGGGCAAAGGAAGCAGGTCTGTAATATAGTGTAATTTGATTTGAAAAAATGGATAAATATGTATTAAAGTGATAGTGCCTGAGAGCATACTATAGAGATCATATCCAAAATCCTAAACTGTATGGTCTTCCGTTAGAATATGCAAACTACTCTTTTTGAAACTCACAGAATGGAAGTTGTTACTGACATATTCTTTAACAAATACAGAGAGTCACCCAATAAAGCCAAAAGGGACTGGGTAGTTCAACAGACTAAACATAAAAAGAATCCCTTTTGTGCTGAGGATTTCTAGATCAACCAATGGTCTAGCACAATGCACTGTATCAGAGGTATATCGAAAAATACATTCATCCAAAAAGCATCTAATAAACATTTATCATTCAAGTTTTATTACACATGAAGAACAAGAAAAGTCAGTCGTAAATGTTTTTAAATGTTTTTATTTGAACTGAAAGTTGAATTGTAATGATACCTAATCATGTGTATGTTTCATTAAATAAGGACAATGTGTATGAGTTATCTTCTGAACTTATTTAACAATTTTTTTAAACTTTTTACGATGTATTAAATGTGAAATAATGATTTTATAAATATATTGGTACAGAAATTGTATAATAAAAACCTTTGAATAGAAATTAGAATGATGAATGTTTATCAGATGCTTTTTGGATGAATATATTTTTCGATATACCTCTGATACAGTGCATTGTGCTAGACCATTGGTTGATCTAGAAATCCTCACCACAAAAGGGATTCTTTTTATTTTTAGTGTACTGACATATTCTAGTCACCATCCAAGGGGCCTGCATGACAGCCTCTCTTTCGGACAGTTTCTGAGGTTGCGCTGAAATTGTGACAGGAAAATTGATTTCTTCATGAAGTCTGACTGTTGCAAAATGGATCCCGCCATTTAGTATGCCCAGATTCTTTGCTTTGTGGATCACCCACTTTTGGACTATTTACTGTGGGTGAGCCTCACTACATGTGTCTCACCCATGGTAAGCACATGGTAAATGTGCTGTGCATGTGTATCGCTAGTGTCTGCCTTTTAAGATTAGGCTGCTGCGACGCAGCTAGGGTAAGGGGCACTTGAGTGGTTACATGTGAACATGAGTGCACATGTGTGTGGGCTGTACATGTGAGACTACTGTTGTGCACAGCCCGGTCACTGCTCACAGGTAGCCTGGTGCAGTGGGGACTCTGCAGGACTATAATATTAGTGGGCACTCATAGGTAAAGTCAGTATGATTTACTGTTTTGTCTGTGGTGACACTTTATTATACATAGAGGGGGAAATCTGCATTAGGGTGCAGTTTCATTTCCCTTTGGCCTGCAAAGTCCATAAAATATCAAAATGAGGTGAAACATGTGCGCCAAGATGAATTATACAAGTTTCAAGAAGCTGTATGTATATCTTATGAGTCATGCAGAATTGTCATATTTCTCTGGCTCGGTTCAGGATCAGAACCCCGTGCCTTTTGTCAGCCTGCTGGGCCAAGTAAATTACATTTCTCTCCAGCAGAGGTTTCAAAGGCCTCCCCACACAAAAGGAGTAATTAACAATGCTTCCCTCAGCCCCTGAGCAGGAAGAGTGGGAAGAAAATCTGCATCTGTTCATTAGCTGTCACACTGTACCAAGGCTGGAAACTGCCCAGGCCACAGAAAAAAGGAGGGAGCGCAGACAACTGGAGCCAACACAGGAGGGGCCTCCTCTTTAAAGTTTTAGCGGGAAAGGCCTTGGCAGTGATGTCAGCGAGGGGCAGAGCTGAAGCCCACCGAGGAGATGTGACCAGTGACTACTGGATGATACCATCTTATCCCAGCATGCTGTGCAAGAGGGTTGGGACAGGGGTGGAGAGATGATGTGGCACCCTAGGATTGGCCAGGGGCATCTGACTTCAAGAACCTTCCACCCCCCCTCCCCCTTTTGAAATCTTTTGCGCAACGGAGAGACAGGGCTTTTGGGCAGTTTGTGCTTTTTGTTGTCAGACTCTGGGACTGTAACAGCCATGGACAACTGGAAGGAGAAATCCCTGATGTCCAAAAGGACCAAAGACTCTGTCCCAGTTGACCCCAGGGCCAGTGGGTTTTGCCAAGAGCCAGTGAGTCTGTCCCCCTTGTACCCTCTCAGGACCAGTTGAGGGAAAGATCTGGACTTCTGCACCAGACACAAAGGAAAGGAGGAAAACAGGTGCAGATAGCCAGTGGACCCAGCTCTCTGCATAGTACACCCCCTTGGAGGCCTGCTGGAACTGCCCCTGGTGGCTAGGGATCACCACTAGAAGTAAAATGAGCCCACAATCGACTAATTCGGCCCATTGGGGCAGAGTTATGGCCATTTTAATATTGGTGACCTTTAAACCCCCAGCGAGGATCAAGCATGTGGGCCTCTGCCGCCCAGTTAGGAATTACCCCCGGGGTGGACCAGAACCCGGAGTCTGTCTAAGGAGGATCTTCTATTTTTCACCCAAGGCAGAGGCATGCTTGAGGCACCCTCTCCAGGCTCACTCCCGCAATCAGGGACACCCTTCTCCCCTGGGGCTGACACAAACTGAATCCAGGGGAGAGTCTTTGTGCACCCAACAAAGAGAAAAGGCACCCAGGACCTCATTTCTGGGCCCCCACTGGCGGTGGCCTCATGTCCGCCCCCCGTGCTCGTGTTTGGGGGAAGCAGGGTGCCACCACACAAACACCCTGTCCACTTGAAGTGGGCAGTGGAGAAGCACGCTGCCGGCTCCTGCGCTGGTAACGAGGAGTGCTGGCCAGGCAGGGAGCCGGCAGGGGCAGCCAGAGGTGGGCTCCCCGAACTGCCCTTAATGAAGGCAGCTATGCAGGGTACACAAGTGGGATGGAGCACCCTCAACAAAAAATAAAGAAACATGAAAAAACCTGAAAATAAAAGCTATGCGGCTCTCCCCGGCACAGCAGAAGATCTACTAATTAAATATTCACTGCTCCTGGCTTTCCCAAGGCTGGAGCTTTAACCGTACAGCTGGGAGTGAAATGCCTACTACGGGAAGTGTATAAAGAAGACACTTGGAATGCCGCTCCCTCTATGGGCTGATTCTATAGCTGCATTTTATGTGGCTTGAGAGTGTATAAAGAAGATGCATGTAGTCCAGCATTCTCTAGAGGCAGGGTCTATGGCTGTATTTTATTTGATGTGAGGATGTGTAAAAAAGACACAAACACATGTAATATTTATTTTCAATACTTTATTAACCCTTTATGCTCACTCTGATTTTAATCAATTTGAAAATGTTTTATTGACAATGTTTTGTTGACCTTAACAGTTAATAATTAGAGTGAAAAGGTGATGATGTTTAACATGTTGTCTGTTAGCTTTTTACCTTGGTGCACCTTTGATAAAGCCAATAGGGTTGTTTTATTTAAAGCGATACCCCCCTATATTGTGATGTGCTGCCTGCTATAGGAAGGGGGTACTGTGATTTTGGAGGTCATGACCCTTTAGGGGTCAAATGTGATATCATAATGTATTCTAAGGTAGTTTCAATCTGCCTTATGTATATATCTGTGAATTAATGTGTAGTATTGAGTAGTGTGAGTCTAATATATATACTTTTTCTTTTTCTAAAGGAAAAGCACTGACTTTTATTGAGTATTATTATTGTGTGCCAGTGAATGATGATTGCTTGCCCACACCCTCCTCCCCTGAGTAGGCCTTGTACTGCTCTGTTTTGCTATCCTGCCAGAGTCAAGCGCTACAGTGGGGTGCTTGGTTCCCAGTAAGGAGAAATTGTGGACCTATTACTTGTGCAGGCCTCACATCCTGCAAACTAATAACCCAATTTTCTACACTGACCTACTTATCCAGAGTTTTTCTGAGAGGGGTTATCAAATGACACTTCTGAAACAATCCAGGAAACGGGTCTGTTTTACACATGGGAAACACTGTTTAGCCATGAAACAAGGTGATAATATAAACCAATGTACTTTTAACACTGCAAATCATGACATCAAGCTATCAATGTGTTTCTTGTTAACATTTACATTTACACTAGTTCCTAGAAACATTGCTTTTGCCTGCTGGTCCTTTTGTTTCTTTTTTATTCCAAGTTTGGGCTAGAGTACATTCATCCAGGTTTGACACCTTCAGAACTGTACTATCTTTAAAATATTATTTTATGAATTGCAATTATCTTACTCTTTAGTTGGAGTGTTTGTATGAGATCGTCCCTCCCAAACTACTCCTTAAATTTCCAGAAGCCTCTTTCATTTAGTAGTAGTTATTTCCCATTTTCCCACCAGTCATCCAGGTCCCTGCAATGTTTATCACTAATTTGTATTCCTACTTATGCGCAGATCTTATTGTGATGCAGAACTCTGCACAGAATCAGAGTAGCAGGGGAGGAGGTCTCTGGCTGTCAATTTGTAAATTGCATTTTGTAGTAAAGGTAAAACTACTGTAGTACTACTTTACATACTACAAATGCATATTATGAATTTTGCTCAAAGTATCATCATGTCTACCATGCATCACCTATTTTCGGCTCCATTGCACATTCTGTTGCTTGCCTCAGAAATAATTTTAAATCACTTCACTTCTCCTGGCACATCCTTTCCCAGCTCCATAACTGTTATGCACCTGTATTGCCTCAGAACATCCAGCATCCACCTCAACCACATACCCCACACTCAACGCCTCTGTACATCGCTGTGGTGTGTCCCATGGCACATGTTGCAGTGATTTTGCAATACAAGTTTCTAGGTCTTGTTCAAATTCCCAATCTTATTTGTGGAGGCAGCTGTTTCTTCCTTTCATTACACGTAAAGTATGCTCTATCTCATTTCTTGATCTCTTGTAGGCATTCTTGTATACTTTGTTGTCTGGCAGGTAGGTTGTAGGACTGTATGTAGCTGTGCAAACATTCTTGCACATGGATCACTGTAGCTTTACTGAATAGCAATTCATCCTCATGTCCATCATTTCGAAGTTGCTGGTGTATCACACTGTGCCTGCCCATGTAGGTGTTGTGGGTATTGCTTGGGTAGTTGACCATTATGTCAGTGATGATTTAACTACCATTACAGATGATCTGCACTTTTAATGCTCAATATCCCTTTCAGTTCTCAAATAAAATATATGCTACTTGGCCAACGATAAAAATATTGACGCATGTGCTGTCATTGTACACATTTCATTTGGAAAGTGTGCTTTGCTGTGAAATTTTTTGTTTCAATGCTATACTTCATTTTGAGGGTCAGGGAAGTGGATGGAATATGCCTTCAATGTTCTTAAGGATAGCACTTGTTAATGTGCTCAGGGAATGCATGAATGCACTCTGATAATGCAACAGTAATCATTACAAATGACAAACATGAGTCTGACAGAATATATACAGTAAAGTAAATAGTGGCATATGTGGTGATACTATGTGTCCTCTAGGTTCCATGCTACAGTAGTGGATGTTGCTCCAGAAGAAATTCTTATGAGTCCTGCCTTGCACATCTATGTGTGGATTAGTACATCATTTAATTGCAGTGAGGTGATCCTTAGACTAAACATCCTTTCTCTTCCTCTCCTCTTCTCATATGCTGCAAACTAAAGATTCAGGGTGTTACCAGGAAGAATCATATTACATTGATGCCGCACATGGACCCTGTCTCTGCAGCCATTCTCTGGTGATTCCAGCACAGAAGGGGGCAATTTCAGTGATCAATTTGTAAATCAATAGGTGCCCAGTGTTGTGTTCTGTATTACATCACTCTGTTTATGATGTCTGGTGTGTCAAGGAATTTAATGTTTTAAAGTGAGGGCAGTTGTTGGTCGTTTTCTATAGCCACTGGTCACATATTTAGATGCTAATTTTCCTGGTGTAGTCGCATCTTTACATTGGTGACAAGATTTTCGTGACCAGTGGGGTACTCTACGTGGCAGCTGAGGGCCGCTGACAGCGTCAGTGTTCGCGCGTCTAGCAGTTTGCAAGTGGTGCTCTTTACCACTGTTCTAGACTCTGTTCCTCATCCAGGAGAGGAGGAAGCCTTGGAGGAGGAAGCCTTGTAGGAGCATTCCCTGTTGAAATCCAGTGTCCTGAGGTTTTGTGAGTCATTACGGCATGGCGTTGCAGCGTGTTTCGGGGGCTTGCCATGCTGTCCTTACCATTTATGTGTTTTGGTGCATTTTTATAGGAGGTTGGCCATCAAGCACTCATATCATAGTGACCCTGCAGAGTTTCCTTATTACATTATAGGATGCTCACATTATTGTGTGTTTTGGTGCATTTTCAATTGGACCTTGGTCACCACGATATTGGTGGTGTTGCAGCATTCAAGAAAGGCCCATTGGTGATGGTAGCATGGGCCAACTCTGACTTGATGAGGGAGAGGAGCCGTCACCTACACACTTGCACATCACAAAGGTTCTGCCTGAGCACATTCAGAAAGGGTTTGACACTAGTCTACTGTGACCCCAGAAAATCTGGAGCCAAGACAGGGAGGCAGGAAATTCCAAACACCTTTGGGGGTGGAAACTTCCAGAACCTTTTCCTACTTCAAAGTGCGCAACAGGTATAAATATTGGACCCTCAGACCCCACTCTTCAGTACACCTCTGGACCTGTGGAAGACTCAGAAGGAATGTTGTGCTTTTCTGCCAGAAGGACTGCTACTCTGTTGCCCTACTGGCCTGCTGCCGTGCTTCCTGAGTAAGAAGGACAGGACCTGCATCTTGATCCCAGGACTGCCAGAGTGAATCCAAGGGCCAGTTGGCTATCCTTCTGATTAGAAGCCTGAGATACAGAACAGTCTCCAACCAAATTGAACCCAGCACCTGGACTCAGCTTCCTGTGAGTCTTGTCCCCCACATGGTGCCACCCTAGTTCTTCACCCTTGGAAGTGAACTTGAAGGTGCTCTGCCAGCCCAACAGTGGTCCTGTGGGCAGAACTGAAACAGTGTGAAGCATCTCCTCGCAGCTCCGCTTTGGAACCACCACTGCGTGACGCATCCCTGATGCAGGACTTCATATTGTAGCCCGCAGTTTCCACAGAACCACTGCTGCGCATTGCATCCTCGAAGCAGGCCTAATGGTGCAGGATTCTGCATAGCAAGCCCCACAACTTCTCTGGAACCGCAGGTGCATGACCCCCTTAGTGGATGGTCTCCCGGTACAGGCAAGACTTCCCTCCTGGGGCCCCCTTGGGGTACTCTCCAGGATTTGGGTCTGGACATAGAGCATCCTGAGACTTCGCCCACCTCCACCACTCCTCCTTCTCTGAGAAGGGACATGGGACCCTTTACCCACCCCACTACACTGGGAACTGTCTGGGATACTATGAACCTCCCTCACCCTCGGTTGGGGGGAACCTGAGCCACTCCATTTAGTATCACTCCCAAATGCCTTACCAGACCCTCTGGCACTCACCCAGAGGTTTGCCTCCTTTGCAAGGTGTTGGCATAGCCCTGGAAAACAACAACGGAACATGTGCTCTCTGACAATCAGATTGTACAGCCCTTCAAAAATGTTTATTGTGCTACCCTTCACCCATCCATCCAGTGTTTTGCAAAAATCCTCCACAAATTTCTCCCAAAACTGGTGGGACCGCTTCCTCCTGCCCCTGAACCTCAACCTATACTCTTCAGGGGTGAAGCCAAACTTCCTTATCAGTGTTTCTTTCATGGGGTGTACCTCTGCCTCTCACTCCCTTCTATGGCAATAGGGCAACCCTCCCATCCTCAGGCATATAGCTCCCCAGCCAGTTCTGCAATCCATCTCAGGGATCCTGCACACTGCTAGAGCTCTCTGATACTCCTGTAACCACTGACGTATGTCATTCCCCTCCTTGAAGCTAGTCCCCAAGTCTGTGGGTATGTGGGTGGTGTTGCTTGGATATGAATTTACCTTACAGAAATGAAAAGACAAGAGGCATTTGCCAAAGCAGGAACAAGTTGGTTAACTTAAATGCAGCGACCGGGAGAGTCTCTACAGAATGCGCCTGAGGAAAGTCTCTTGGTGTACAATGTTTTGGATGGTATTATATACATCTCGTGAGGTACAATAAAACAATTTCTGTATTCCTGAAAACCATCTCAGTTGTAAATTAACAAGCCCAGGCATCAGATAAAGACACAGATGGCTCTCGACCATGGGGAGAGCTAGTGTGGACCAGTGTGTATGTGTCCAGATGTCCGGCATGAGGAGCGTGTGATCACTATTTGTGGTATGCATAGGCTATCCTGATTGGCTGAGTGTTTCTATCTACATGTGGTATCTAGCTTTGTGGTAATTTTGGGGAATGCGAGCCTTTGGCCAAACTTATTTTCTTTGGGCCAATTGCCTTTGACCTGTTTGTGGTGCAACTATCTATCTGTGGGATCTATCAGAGTTTTCCCTGGGTGCGCATTTGTCTTTAGGTTAAGAGAGACCACACCTGTGACCTGTTATTGGATAGGCATGGGTGTGGGTCGCAGGAGCTGCCTGACCACGTATCTCTGACGCAGAGTTGATGGGGAGGTCACCTTGGGTAAATCTGACAGAAATGATATGAGTTCACTGAAACTCCTAAAAATATCATGGCAGTCACTGGTATTATTTTTATTGACATTCTCAACATTGTGGGTACAGTTGCCATAACTTACATCGATATTGTCTTCGCTGATATTACCATAGTTTATGCAGTCCTAGATCATGGCGTACATCGACATTGCTTTTACTTGTAACAACACTGTCATTAGTGTATGGATTTTGGCATACAATGGCATCGTTACTGCTGGTATCCTCGCTGTTGTCAGGTATTGATTATGGCATACATTGACATTACATTTATGGGCATTGATATTGTTATACGGGCACAGGTTATGGCATACGTTGGCATCGCATTTATTGGTATTGCCACTGTCAGGCCTACATATATCATGGTATTCATTGATCATATTTAGCCATTCCAATAGTGGTGTTCCTAACACTAGATTCACGATTACTGACACCACTGAACTCCACCTTCAGCTCTGGTGAGTCCAGAACTTGAAAAGTACGCTCATGGGCCAGCCTTTCCTCAAGAGCTAGTTTCTCTCTGGTGAAGGCCCTTTCAAACTCCGCCATCCTCTCCTGAGCCAGGGCTCTTTCAGCCTCTTGCCTTCTCTCTACTACAGCTAGCGCCTTGAGATTCAGTTCATGAGTCCAAAAGGCCATTTTCTCCTCCAAGGCTCTCTCAGCCTCTCTCTGATTCGCAGCCAGCTGGGCCAGCTGCAGCTTTAGTTCCCTCTCCTCCTGTCTATCCTTGAGTTCCTCCAGGGACAGAGTGTGGGAGGTGACACTGCTCCTGGCACTAGATCCAGTATGGGACTCCCTATCTATGGAGTCCTCTCTATCTGATGGAGTCCCTGCCCAGTCATTATCTCCCTTCTCATCAAACTCTTCAGGGCTATTGCCCTCATGGGGTGAAAATTTGAGACTCACCTACTCAGAGTCCTCACCATTCTCAGGGTCCTCCTCAGGGTCTCCCTCAGAACCACCCCCCTCCTGGTTGTTTGTTAACACTTTGTCCCTGAGTTCAGTTTGTTGAGATCAAACGTTGATTTAATTTTGGCCATGCACTAATAGTGCGAACAACAAGAGTCCCAGGTATAAAAGATGAAGCAGGAGTAAACAATAAAAATGACCAATGAGGGAACAGGAGAAAAAATTTAATCGTCTAAGTGCAGAGCTGTATTGCAACAATGAGTCACTGTGATATCACGCAAACGCAAGTTCTATCCTCCCCGCTGATCACCAATGTTAGAAATGGTGCTTCGGATTGGCTAGTGTATGCACTATGCACTTAAGCCAGGCAGAACCCACCACTTTAGTAAGGGCAAGTAAGTTACACACTAAAGATAACCTGTGCTCACCCCATGGCAGCTTGGCACAGAGCAGTCAGGCTTTTCCACTAGGGTCATGTGTTAAGCCTTTGTGCAACACACCATTAACACAATGAATACACCACAAAAGAGACTTCACACAGGCTTATATAAACAAATCTACAGTATATTGTGCAGATAAACCTAGACGAAAATGACATAATCAAGAAAACTGTGTATACTATGCCAATTCTGGATCAGTACTCATTATCCTGACAATGCAAGAATTAAAATGACATACATCCTAACGTCAGGGCAAGAAATGCAGCAGGTTATGAAGACACACATGAATTAATGATAGTGTGTATATTATGCAATCCTGAAAGAATACTTGTTATCCTGACTTGTAAGGATCAAACAACATATCACAGTAAACACTGAGGGCATAAACCGCAGTAGATCATGAACGAAACACATAAATCACCCACCATCGCCCCCAAAGGCTGTCAACACAGAGATACAGTTCACCCTTTGAGATAAATGTGAATGCAAACTATAGATCGCAGGGACACCTGTGCGCCTACTACATGGGGTATGGTAACTGAGGCTGTTTCCAACATGCAGCAAATTGCCAAGGGAAATCAGGGGCCTCCGTCGAGATTTCACCCGGTCCTGAAAATCAAGAAACAATGCCCCCAGGTATGTGCACCAGCAAGGGGGTACATGCACACTGCGGGATCCAGTGGAAGGGGAGGCCTGGCTTACCGGCACATGAGGGACCTCCAACTTGAACAAGACGGCTGCCCGCGAACAGGCGGTGCAACCACAGCAGAAGTATACTCCTCTGCCCCAGTGCCCAAGGCTTCTTTCGATCAGGGCAGTGACGTCGGCCTCACAGTGTCCGTTGGAGGGCCCGAGAGTAGAGCAGGACCGCCCATGAAGGAGCGCGGGACAGTCTCACACCTCACCAGGGATGTTGGTGCCGGGATTCCCGGTGGATGGGGTGAGGAAGCAGTGATGTCAGCGGAGGCTTCCCCTGGAGTCGCAGCAACTCTCTCGGCCCTTGCAGAGTGCAGCGCTGATCCAGGGGAAGCTCCTTTCAGGAAATGTTGCAAGCCTCTGTGGTGGGACCCATGTCTCTGGTTGGTAATCCACCTGGTGGGATCCACACGAAGCTGTCCTATAAGGCACTACAGCTGCTTCACCTCTAGGGCAGCAGTATGCTTCGCGATGGAGCGGGTGCCTCAACACGGCACTCCCGCCTCCTATATCACTCTACCTGATCTGAGGAGCGCTGAACACATGCTGGTAGGCCGGCAAAGTTCAAAACACACGTTGCTGACTCCTGGGAAGTGGGGGAGCACAAAGTGCTTTAGCGCGTGCTGGAAGCAAAATTAAGCTGGCAAACACAGGGAGGGAGCAAGTCACCCAGACCCTGGAGAACACTGGGTGTGGGGCACAGAGTGGACTAACAAGTACAGGCCAGCATATAGGGCAGGTAGTCCTGATGGAGGTTCCTCCTAGTAGACAGCAGTCCTCTAGCAAACCAGAGTCAGGAAGGAGCTGGTAACAGGGCACAAACAGAAAAGCAATCCAGAGAGTCCTTTAGGCCACCCAGCCAGTAGCAGGCAGCAGGGCAACAGCAGAAGAGTAGTCCAGATGAGTCCTTTGTGCAGCGCAACAATCCCTTTGACAGAGATTCATTCCCTGTTCCAAAAGTGCTCTCCCAACATGGGGTCAGAGCCCCTGTGCTTATACTCAAAATGTCTTTGATGTGGAAGTGACATCAAAAGAAACCTTAGAAGTGCCCAACACCCCCTTTCACCTCAGCCCTGGCTCCAAATGTACAGTAGGGGGTAAATCAGACCTTTGTGTGAGGGCAGGACACAGCCTATACAAATGTCAGTGCCCTCTGCCTCCCTCTCTCCCAGCCCAGGAAGACTATCAGTATGCAGATGGATGCAGATGCCTCTCTTGTCACCCCAGCCCTTTTTTGTGTTGTGGCTGTCTGTAAAGTATGCACAAAGTGTAGCTGTCAACCAGGCCCAGATGTGGAGTGGAGTCAGGCTGCAAAGCACAAAGGGACTCATGTACAAGGAAATGGCACGACGCTGTGTCAAATTTTGCAGTGGTGCGTTGCGTCATTTTAAAAATGCAGGGATGTGCTCTGTTTACAAGAATACGGCACACCCCAGTGCTCTCTCTTACGCTGGTGCTAAAAATGGCTGTCTAGCACCAACATAGACACCCTTGCGCCATAGTGCAAGGGTGCCTGCATTGCAGGCATGATTGTTTATGTGCAGGAAGGGACACCTTCCTGCACATAAACAATCAATAATGCCGATTCGCTACCTCTATGTGTGCTGAATTCTGCTGCACACGTAGAAGTAGCAAATTACCATTATTCATTGATTATCTTTGTACAGATAGGGACACCTTCTTAGACACAAAAACAATCATTAATGTAGTTTTGCTCTTTCTTTGTGTGCTGCAGAATGCAGCACACATAGAAAAAGCAAAAACAAGGAGAAATAAAAGTATTTCTCCTCGTTACACCAATCTAATGCCTGCCTTTGCATGAAGTTAGTTTTTAGCGCTGCCTCAGATTCACACATCCTTGTAAATCTAGGAAAGTGTCAAAAAGCAATGGGTGTTGCGGTGGAGCGCCCATAGAAACCCCCATTGCACGCCCCTCTCATGGAGATACCTGTGTGAAAGGGTACCATATTTACAAAGCGGTGCAGGGCATTGGACCACCGGAACTTCGAAAAAAGTGACGTTCCGGTGGTGCAATCTCCTTGTACATATGCCCCATAGAGTTATAAGCACGGAGAAATGCCCACTTTCTAAAAGTGAAACCAAAGGGGATGATGGACGGAGTGTTGAACATTGCAAGCACTCACCCCCAGTCAACTGATCTGGGTTTAATCCATCATCATTTTTTAGCTCACTCCGCCACCCCAGTTCAGACATGGTCATATGCAAATCAGTCTGACCCTGTGCCTCATGGGAACAGTCCCCTTTGGTTTTGCCACTTTCTAAAAGTGGCATTTCTAAAATAGTAATAAAAAAATCTACCTACTCCAGAAAGCATGATTTATCACTACCATTCTAAACATACCAAACATGGCAATGCTACTCCTTTCACATCAAGAATTACCACTTAAACATATATAAGCGAATTCCCAATGCTAGCCTATGGGAGGAGTAGGCCTCACAGTAGTGAGAAACAAAATAGGATGTTTGTCACTACCAGGACCACTACCAGGACATGCCACACAATAAAGGCCAATGTCCTACCTCTTACTTACACAGCACCCTGTCCATAAGGATACCTGAGGCCTACCTTATGGATGACCTTTATGTAGTGAAAGGGGAGTTTAAGGTTTGGCAAGTAGTTTTAAATGCTAAGTCAATGTGGCAGTAAACTGTGCACACAGGCCCTGCAGTGGCAGGCCTGAGATGGGTTTGAAAAGCTCCTTCTATGGGTGGCGCAATCAGTGCTGCAGGCCCACTAGTAGCCTTTAATGTACAGGCCATGGGTGTATGGGATACCCCTGTATAAGTGACTTACAGGTAAATTAAATATGCCAAATACATGTCAACTATTCATACCATGTTTAAAGGAGAGAGCACAGGCACTTTAGAACTGATTAGCAGTGGTAAAGTGCCCAGAGTCCTAAAGCCAACAAAAAGAGGGTCAGAAAAATAGGAGGAAGAAGGCAAGAAGTTTGGGGAGACCCATGTAAAAAGGGCCAGGTCCAAACAGAAGCATATTTCCAAAGTGTGTAGATCAGGATAAAAATGAGAATCCAAAAACTTAAATGTAATTGATGACGCTGAAACTAGTGTGGAACATTCTGAATCTGATTGTGAAAGTTTGGTGTTGTATTTGGACTGTGTGTTGATAGAGGGGGGTGCATGTGAATGATAATTCAATGTACAAAATAGATTTGACTACTATTCAGAAACCGTATTGCTTGATTGGTGTGGTTGAGAATATGAGGAACGTGATGGCTGGTTCTGGATCTCCATTTACCTTGATAGGTGATGGAGACTGGAAAAATTCAGAGATGTTAAGCTGGGAGATTCGTCTGTAAGACCTGTAGCATATGGTGGCAAGCCCATTTAAGAGTTGGGCGAATTTGACACTATTGTATATTTTAAAAGTAACCAAACTAGTGCCACTGTTTGTGTTGCTAAACATTGATTATCTTTGTTGGGGTGGTATGAACAATGTCATTTGGAAATAGTCTTGGGTCCCAAAAATCCTGATAAAGTTCTTCTAAAAAGAAATGTTTGCAGGTGTGGTCTGTGCAATGTTCTGAATGGGAATCACAGTATCCTAGAGTCTTTGCTGATACCTTGAGAAAAATTAAAGGTTTCAAGCACAATATTCTATTGAAGCCTAGTACGAATCCAGTGGTTCACAAAGTTAGAAGAGTGCCACTTATGGTAAGGCAAGAGTTGCACAAGGAACTGGACAATTTGTGCTCTCAATGCATATCCGAACCCAAAGAAAACTCTGAGTAGTTGTCAACTGTGGTGTTGGCCTGCAAACCAAATGGATCCCTGAGAATGTGTGTAGACCTGAGGTACTTGAATGGGAGGATTTGGGTGGACAGTCATCCCTTACCTAATATAACAGAGATGCTGACACAGCACAAGGATGCCAAGGTGTTTACTACCCTAGATATGGCATTGGCGTATCATCAGGTAGTTCTTTAATATGATTCACATAATTTAACTTCATTTGTGACTCCTGAGGGTTTGTTTCGCTTTTAGCACAAGCCTTTTGGGCATGCATCCGTGTCTGCAGTGTTCCAGCGATTGATGGAAATGTTGTTCACTGGAGTGAGGGGTGTAAAATGCTTCTGTATTGATCTTTTGTTTTATGCTGAGAACTAGGTGGATTATGACAGGAGAGTTGCTCAATTTCTTTCTGTTCTGGAAGAGAGAGGAACTACCTTCAAGGCAGAGAAATGCAAGTTTGGTGCCTCAAGTGTGGCGCATTTGGGGCACAAATTGTCGGTCCAGGGCACAGAACCTAAATAGAAATTGATCAGAGCTTTGGTTAAAGCACCTGTACCCATTATGAAAGATCAACTGCGGTCCTTCATGGGTTTGATGTCATTTTATTCCTGCTTTATACCCAGGTGTGCCGAAAAAACACATAATTTCTGTGCACTGACAAAGAAGTGTGCTAAACATGTTTGGACCCAAGAGTGCATGGGAGAGTTCCAGCAAATCAAAAAGGACATCAGCACTGCCTTTCCCCTCAAACCTTTTGACACAAATGATCCCAGTATCATCATGACTGACACCAGCCAGTATGGATTAGGCGCTGTTTTGTTACAGAGGAGAAATAGAAAAGACGAGGTTGTTGCATTTTCTAGTCATGGCTTGAGAGGTGCTAAGTCTTCTTATTCTGTCATTGAACTTGAAGCATTGGTGTGGCGTGTTAATGGGGTGTAAATCATTACCTTCACTATCTGTGGGGCTTAAGGTTTGTGGTTCGAGTTGATCATAAGCCTTAGGTAGATTTCTTTACCACTAGGGGAGCCAGCAAGGCCACACCTAGAATAGCTCAGTGGCACAGGTATTTGATTACTGTGTGGAATACATTCCTGGTGTAAGGAATATATTGCCTGACTGTCTAACTCATTTACTCTTACATGATGTAACTGAAAGTGTAATTATGGACGATGAACAAATTGTGATTATTGAAATTGGAAGTGCCACTAGTGGTGCTATTACTGAAGAAGATTGGGTTGATGCACTTGCTAAAGGTGATCTGTTAAAAGAGGTCATGAACTTTGTTGGCAAAGGTTGGCCTACAACTAAAGTGGCCAATTCTGAAGTTGATGCTTTCAGACATGTCAGGGGAACTTTACATTCTCAATAACTGTTTGAGACATTTGGATGTGCTTATGGTTCCTAAATCTTTGCAGGATAAGGTTGTAGAGTTGGCACATGAAAGGCACATTGGCATGCGAGCTATAAAAAAGGAAGATCGTAAATTATTTGGTGGCCTGGTGTGGATAGATCAGTGGAACATTTTGTCAGACAATGAGTAAGCTGTGCTATGAGTGATAAGTCTCAGTTCACAGTGCCAAGTGAGGTTCAATCTGTACCGGTAGCAGATAAGGCTTGGTCAAATTTGGCCATTGACATTATAGGGCCTATTTGTGCCTGTGGGGGTCGCAACAAATAGGGTATCTTAGTGAAATATTATTCGCGGTGGCCAGAGGTAAGTTTTGTGGATAGTATAACTACTTATAAGGTTATACCATTTTTGGAAACATTATTTTTGAGGGTGGGATTTCCTGAGGAAATGGTGAGCAATAATGGTCCACAATTTGTGTAACGGGGGTTTGAGAGTTTTTTTTACAGGATTTGGGCATCAAGTACGTCAGAACATCATTACACCAACCCATAAGTAATGGTTTGGTTGAGAGATGTAACAGGGTTATTAAGGAAAGCACACTTATCTTTGGTTAATAGTCTTCATTGGATGTGTGAACTGAGGAGGTTATTGTGGGCCATTTGCATCACTCCCAATTCTGACACTAAGCTTTCTCTTCTTGTGCTGTTGAAAGAAAGGTCTCCTGGTACCAAGATTAATAGACCTTGGATGATAAATAAGGGGGTATATTTGAAGCTGATCCATGATGTGACTATGAAACACCAAGGTGCTCTAAAACGGTAAGGGAGATCTGGTCAGAGTCAAGTTGCTACAAGTCAAGATAGGATGAATCTCAGTTCCCTGCCCCTAAGAGAGTAGTTCAAGGAGTGCAGAAGTGCTGTGAGATTGGGTGATGGAAAGTGTTGAAATAAGGAAAAACTGTCTCTGCAGAGAGCAAGGATGTCCAGGGAAGCGTGTGATGCAGATGTGCAGGAAGATATATGTGGAACGATGCAAGGAAGAATTTCAAGGAAACGTTCTCTGCTAATTAAGTTTCAGGATTATGTGATGTCTTGAATTTCATTTTAACATGCTTATTAGTGTGAGAGTAATCGCTAGTATCTTTGCATTATGTATTTAGTAATGTGATCTTAGAATTTCATATACATGTATTTTAGTGTTAGATTAGTCTTTAGTATCTTTAGTTTTATTTAATTTCGTTTAGTGCTAGTTTTTAGTTGTGTGTAAATCATTTTAGTAATCTGAAGGGGAAAGATGATTTGCATTCTATATGACATTACTCTGTTTATGATGTATGCTGATTTGGATGCATCGAGGAATGTAATGTTTTCAACTGAGGGCAGTTGCTGGTCGTCTTCTGTAGCCACTGGTTGCATACTTAGGGCTTCATTTACAAGAAAGTGCTACAGCTCGGCACTGCAAGCCCTTTGGCTGCACCACGATGCAGAACTTTCAAAGCACAGGGATGCGTCATATCTACAAGGATATGATGGATCCCTTTGCTCTCCCCTGCGCTGGCGCACAATTAGCTTCCATGCGCTGACGCAGGCACCCTTGCAGTATGGTGCAAGGATGCCTGCGTAACGGGATGATTGTTTATGTGCAGGAAAGTGTCCCTTCCTGCACATAAACAATCTGAAATGGCGTTTTTCAACTGCAGCACACATAGAACTTGTAAAACATCATTTTTTTAATGATTGTTTATGTGCAGGAAGGGACACCTTCCTGCACATAAACAATCATAAAAGGTGATTTCCTTGTTCTATGTATGCTGCCGAAAGAGGAAATAAAATGAGGAGAAATTAATATATTTCTCCTCGTTGCGCCTCTCTATGCCTCCCCTGGTGAGGCGTAGCATTCAGACGCATTTCCAGGTTTACGATTTCTTATAAATCTGGAAATGTGTCATGTTCCACGGGTGTTGCGTGGGAACACCCACAGAAACACCCATGGAATGCCACTTTCACGCAAAGTGCTGTGTGTAAAGGGGCCGTATTTACAAGGACAGGAAAAGCCACCAGGGTGGCTTTTCCTGTCCTTGTAAATATGGGGCAGAAAAATGCACCGCCGGTGCATCCAAAAAGTGACGCACTGGTGGCACAAAAGGCTTATAAATAAGCCCCGCAGATGCTAAATATATCACCTAATTTTCCTGGTGTAATTGGATATTTACTCCTGGGTCCAAACGTTTGCTCAGAAGCCTACGGCTGGCAATGTCTGGGGTATGTTGTGTGGGGTGGGTGAGGGGGCTGACCACCAAGCCTGTGTTGTAGTCTTGATTCTACCTAATCCTCTTTCAGCCACAACTAGACACTTCCTAACCATTTACCTCACTCTTGCTGGTTCTTTTACATTCCTGCTTTCTCCCTTTTGCCACTGTTTTTAGGTCTTTCTTATCCTCTTTCCTTTGTCCTTTTGGCTTTTTCACTCTCTTGCTCTAGGTGAAAGTCTGATAAGGAAATAAAAGTGACGCACCCTATCAAGAGTGCTGGTGAGCTCCACCTGCAACTGCCGGCTCACAATGAGAGCTTGAAAATGTGCTGCTTTGCTTGCATTCAGATAAGCACTGCCCTCCCATGCAGATTGAGTGGTTTTTGAGACAATTGCACTACCTTTCACTGTAGCCGGTAGACTGGCTGCCTTTGAGGAGGGTTAACTGATCTCTCTACAGGCAGGTGTAGTGTATCACTGCACTTACATGTGAAGGCATTATGAGGGTAGGCTGGGAATCACATTCTATCTCCTTAAATGCACTCTCAAGGGCCCACTCATTGTGCAGCAGGTTGTTGGTGATGCAGGGGTTTGTGTGCCACACTAGAGTCTGATTACATCTTCACCCACAGCCGTATTTCCTCTTGCATTACATTAATTGCATGTAACAAACTCCAAAAACTGTGGCTGACCCTTGGTTCAGCACCTCAATCCCCGTTCAATAAATATAAATGTCCTGTGCATTACACTTCCGAAGTCTGCCACAGTTAGGCTCCACTGGAATCCAGACAAGAAAGTTTACGAAAATGGAAGGTGCAACATGAAAAAGGAGTCCAAGCATGAATAAGGAAGTCCTTTAGATTTCTTTTATTCTTTATAATAAAGCATGCAGTCAGACATCAGCCAACGCGTTTCGTTCTTTACAAAACAACTTCTTCAGGGCTGAAATAATTGACACAAGACAGCACATAAATATACACAAATACATATAAAAACCACACCAATACATAAAAAAACTACATCACATGTATAAATACAAATAACACAAAACACATAACAAAAAATTATATATAAAAATATGTATATAAAAGATGTATATACAACATATATTTAAAGCAAATCCTTGTGACACCACACTATTTGCACCTATTACCGTCCAATCCAAAATATAAACCAAATCCTAATATAAACCATAAATATAAATGACCAATATAAACAATCCCATGACATACACAAATCCTCAATACAATAGAGTTCAACATACCACAAACAACATATTAGCTACACACTTATATACATGAATACACTTTTTTATATTATTATTTAAAAACTTTATATATAAAAAGAGAAATAGAAAAATCATAAAAAAAGTTAAATGAAAGCTTAGAAGAACAAGAGGGAGAAGAGAGAAAAGTAACAGAGGAAGGAGATCCTCACAAAGAGGCAAAAAACTATCAGGCTTGTTGTAAAGTCATGTTAAATTCTAATACTGTATCTAGATTCAAGAAAGGCGAAAGGATATATCTGTGTAAATGAGGAAGTAGAACTTGAAAGGAAAGCCCTACGAAATTATCAGACAATAGTAACTCAGCAATTCACAGACAATAAAGAATCAGAAATTCTCACCAATATTGGTAATTAGCAGTGGTCCTATCGGATTCAAAACACGGAGGGATATTAGTTGAATCCCTAGACAACCCCTTAATAAGAGTTCCAAAGTGTTGATTGTAGTTACAGCATTCTAAAAAATCAAAGCACCCAGAATTCACCTCATAGTAGACTATATGTTGATGGACAATAATAATTTACAATGGCAAAGGGCCTAGCAACTTGACAGAAAGCTATAGATCAAATATAATCACCTCATTTCGTTGTTTCATACAGAAAATCTATTACAGGAAATCCCATCTGGAGGCCTCACAATCAGAGATCCAGTCGATCAATTCCACTCCAGACTATCTAAAAATGAAAACAGTATAAATTGTACTAATTCCATAAATAGCGCATCTTGAAGAGAGTAAATACAATGTATATAACCCGAATCACAAATTAATGTGAAATTCAATGGGCTGGTGCGTGCCTTTTAGAAAAGCAAATGCAAAGAACCAGCGCACACCTAGAACACTACATATGTCTCCTTAGGTGTGATGGACCAACATCCCTTATTGGCATCCCTTTCATCCTATCAATATAAAAACCTGGATGCACGATCTCGGAGTATGCCCGTACACAATATATCAATAAACTGGCATGCACATCCATATAGTACATGGGGCATGTTCAGTATCTCACACACGAACATCATGAATGCGTCACTATCGTCATAAAAAGAAGGGGGTATTATCTTGACATACGCTCTCCAATGAGGTCAACAGACTACATAGCACTGTCCCGGCGCCATTAAGGGAATAACCACTCTGTAAGTAAGGCTCGTATATTAAAAGATCGAATGCCACAACGGCAGTATTACGAGGAGAGCAATTCCCGTCAAGTGACTTACCAGCCGGGTCCCGGAGACATCAAAGGCAGATATGCCACGCAAAGTGTAATCGGCGGCCGCCAGTTGTCTTAGATTTAAAAACTCGCGGTCTTGTGGCGTTCAGACGGAAGTGCGTCATGAGTGTAAATGACTACCAGAAGACCGTAGGAGAACGGGCGCCATATTGGAAAGGAAAATATCTTAACTAAAGCCTACAATGCGACTTATATGCAGCTGCATAAAAATAAATGGAATAGTTAAACAAAGAAAAAGTGAAACTCAAAACAAAAAAAGAAAAAGAAATGAGTAATAAAAACATTATATCAAAAACGTGCATTAAGTTAAAAGCAGACCCAACCTTCATATCACAGTATGATGCGAAATCGTAATAACCACCATTGCTCGAAAGATCAAAAAAACCCTAGGTGGAATGCTCAAAACCATATTTTAATATAGTGCATCCGACTGGTTCAAACACACATTCAATTCCAGTGTGAAGTGTAGGCTAATGACAGGCTCCATTGCATCGACGGAATCCATGGTTGACAAACTGGTTAGTAGGTGCCATCTTGGAGTGGCAAATCCCTACATATGGTGCATATAGGGCTGGCTGATCCATACAAGTGAGGGTTCACACTCTTCAGATCGGATAAGCACAACATTGATGCCTGCAAAACCTGTATCACAGAAAGAGAAACAGAAATATATGTGGCCACTTCTGTGGTAATATTGTCCACTGGGGGTGCAAGCAACAGACACAACTGTTCATGGTGCTGCAGAGGCACTTGCACCAAGCAATCCAGATAAGATGTTACCATTCTAGGTTTTGCCTGAGACAGCGAATGTGCTGTCATTGTGAAATCTCTTGTAAAAACAAAAAAAATCTAATCATTGGTTGATTTCAACATCACTCTCATTTCCTTGCGTTTCAGTGCCTCCTGCTTCCACTTTCTCTTTGTGTCTTCCTGTTTCCCATGAAGCATGGAATTCAGACAGTTTCCTGTCTGTGGGGAATGACCTTCCACTGGCTGAAGGCTTGCAGAGGTACTGTTTTTTACTTTAATCTATCACTCCAGAGGAGCGCATACCCCTCCATGCCTCTCGCACTCCCTCTCCCATCCATGTTGCTTTCTCCTGCCCCTCCCACCCCTTCCCACGTGTTTGTTGTTTGTTCCCCATCCTTCCCACTGACTCAAGCAACCTTCTTGCTTGCCAAATTCGCCCCACCCCTCCAGCTTCATCATTGCTTGCCCCGTCCCTCCCACCCCACGACCTTGCCTTGTCCCTCCCACCACCCCTGCCCTGTCCCTCCCACCACCCCTGCTTCATCCTTGCTTGCCCCATCCCTCTCCTCCCCCCAGGCGTCGTTCTTCTTTGTGTCTCCCTGCCATCAGAAAAAAACCTCTATGACACTTGTTACAGCGCTTTTTTGTTGTTGCTTTCTTCTGTACCTCCCACCCCCTTTCACATCCCTCTTTCTTCACTCTTGCCTGCCTCCAGAAAAAAATGCGCTATGATGTGGCCAGCACTAGCTGCATCATCGCACTTTTTTCTTTACTTTAAGCCATGTTGCACAGCAGCCCGTGCTACTATGCAACATGTCTAAAAGGAATTGCCAAAGCCAAGTATGACATAAGCGAAACCTATTGGCTGTGCCAATGCTTGTTTAAATTTGTAATGCATTGTGGCTTTGCAGTAGGTCTATACTGTAAAACATGTCTGTGAAAAGGTTTTGAAATCCTAAACATTCACCTGAGGCTGCCTACTTAAGCATCCTATAGAATTCAGTTTTAAGCCTAAAAAAGTCGTTTTGGTAGACGAGTCCTCCTTCTTTAATGGATCAAAGAAGGCACTTAAAGAACTAGATAGGTTGATGAACCTCAATGAGTAAAAATAAAACTAGCCCTACTGCCATGGCCCCAGTAAGAGAAAGTCGTCAAGATAATGAATGATTCCAACGGAGTAAACAAATTACGCTGCTGTCCACTTCAAAATGCGATTTATTACTTCAAAATATATATAATTTGAAACAGCAGATGGGTGTGCACTTGATGAAATATTATTACCCATGGTGCATACAACACCAACGTCTAAATTGATCATGATACACCTGAAATCTGATTGACTCAATGTTAAATTTGCCAATTGGATGTTATTCCCTAGTGTCTGCACTTTAGTAATTCCGTGATTGAAACAAAATTGGAACATTTAGCTTATAGGCGACAGTCTATGCCATTAATGAATGTAAGTCCTACTGGAAAAGAGAGATGAAATTTACTGTCCTTCTTCGCTCTGTCTTGGAGTCAGGGTCTGTCCGGAGGTTCCAGCTAAACTGGACAATATAAACACTTTGTAAAATATTTTGAAAGCCATCGACTTTTTGGACATAAGGATAGAACTTTGAAACCATCTCTGAATTTTGAAACCATCTCTTAAAGGACCTATAGTTATGTGCTAATTGGTCAGATGGTGCGATAATAAGGAAAGATATAAAACCTTCAACTGGTGAATTAGTTCGTTGGCTCATTATCCGCACTTTACTTTTATAAAATATTTTGTTATGACTGACCCGAGAATGTGTAGCTATGACTAAACCGGAACATTGTCTTCTTCCCTTAGAGCATGCTGTCTTATTGAACCATCCAACAAATGGATTTCATTTCACTCTGCTTTTAACCCTGAGGACTACCCAGACGTCCATGTGCTAACACTCATTCATAGTTCCTCGAATCATAACTTGACATCTATATGGTACCGCGTCAGCTGTGGTCGGCTGCCTTTCAACTGTCAGAATTTCACACCTTATTTCAACTTTGAATATTGTACATCATGCAAAAAGTGCATGGGGCGCAATGGATATTTGCACCCGTTTTTTGTGCCCAACGCACTTTGACATTTGCACAGTAGAGGCAGACCGACTGCTTCAAACAGAGTACAACATTTCACTAATGCACTGTTCCGAGTGCAGGAACAAATTCATGCCTGCACTCAGGCGCGGTCGGTGGTAGGAGTGCCGGTCGGGCGGTGACGTGGGGCGGGGGAGGGGCAGGGTGGGGGGTAGTAAACTACAGATTAAGGCCCAATACAGGTAAGTAAACATTTAAATAAATAAAACGAATTTCGTTGTGAGCGCTGCATCACCTGAGGCTGCCTACTTAAGCATCCTATAGAATTCAGTTTTAACCCTAAAAAGGTCGTTTTGGTAGACATGTCCTCCATCTTTAATGGAGCAAAGAAGACACTTAAAGAACTAGATAGGTTTATGAACCTCAATGAGTAAAAATAAAACTAGCCCTACTGCCATGGCCCCAGTGACTCTGTATGTAACTGGTCAAGCAGAGTTAGCACGAATCGTATTAAAACTTACAGGAGGTGGGACTACTCTATGGTCAAATCTCGGAGTAATAAAAAATGACTAGAGTGCTAACTTACCCGAAAGGATGTGTCAGCAATGGGAGCCATTTTGCTTGAGAAACTTAATGTATATTTCTGCACTTATCTGTGTAGCTGGCTGAATTTATAGGTGAAGTCACTGTTTGTTGTATATGCAGGGCTGAACTGGGAACCAAAGCAGCCCTGGGAAAAATGTTAAAATTAGCCTTACTCCCTTGCACTCTCATCTCTCTTGTCTCTTTCTTTCCTCTCTTTCTCCTGAAGCCCCCATCTCCGAGCCTGCTGTAATTTCCAGGAAAGCTGGAGAATGTGATAGAGGCACTAGCATAAATCTGCTTCCCTAAAAACCGGCCTCCAAAACCCCCAGACCCCAGGAGAAATGCCCAGTGGAAAAAACAGACAGTCAGGGACTGGTTGTATGTTCTACCTATTACTGAAGCCCTAAGACATGAAGGTTATATCACATACCATGAGCACCGCAAATGTTATTTAAAGGGACAGTCCATGCCCAGAGTTGGGATGGCTCGTGTCTTAAATAGTTGAAGAACTGGAGCAGTACCATTTTGTTGCCCATGATAGTGGTAAATTGTTGCTTTGTAAAGTAACTTTAGAGGCAACTGACAAGTTTTAGCTGGAAATATAGTAGAATCTGCTGACATATCGAAAGTAAACAACAGAACAAAACAGAATAACATACACAAAGCAATATAACAATGCAAATAAAACATAACAGGGCACAACACAACAAAAGAGTCAAAACAGAATGCAACACAGCAACCACAGTACAGAACATCACGCTGTTATAATGCTGTACGAAACACAGCAACACAAAAAAATCACACCATAATACCCTGCCTCTCAAAAAATAAGCACAAACATGCTTGTCACACATTACCACCTCCAGTAATCTGATTTCATAATATTGGTTTAAAAGGTGTTTGCACCAAACACTGCCTTAAATTGCCATCAAGTACATGAAATAGAGGCAGTCAAAAAATGTTTTGTTTTCTGCTCCTTACTATCCTGTTATTGGTTCGTCATTAAAAAAATGCATACAAATTTTTTGTGTATAAGTAAAAGATTCCAATTATTGTTGAATGAGAATTCTGTTTTATAACTCCTTCAGTATTCACCACTTTTGCACTGGTGTCATTTTCTTACATCAAGCAATCCAACAGACAGGTTGTATTTCTAAGAACTAGATCATTCACTGCCTGCTTTATTAAATATAGTTTTCCATTGCTATTCTGATTGTCTCACAAACTGTAAAAATAGTAGCAGTCGTATGAAATTGCCAATGTAGTACATTCAAGATTATTCATTATGTATTCCTATGGAGCTCTATTAGCACAAAACAACTCTATTTCAACATTCCCACACTTCTGTTTTTTTTCTGTAAACCACTAATGTATCAAAAGTTTTTTTTTTTTTTGTTTTACTACATTGTGAAAGTATGGTGTTGGACCAACTACATTACTTATTTTAACAAGTTAATTTTAAATTTAGCCAGACATGAACATAAACATTTCATTGTTAAAATATACACAAAAATGTATAGAGGGGTTACATATTGTAATATTTAAAATAAAAAATCACTCCCACTTCCGAGTCAAAGCAAACTCTACCTCTTTCTCTCTCCCTTTCTCCATCTTCACAGGCTATCTCTCTGTCTCTCAGTAAAACTGATCGTTATGTGTCTTTCAACTGCCTTGTAGTGGTTCGGTGTGGTTTGAGTCATCAGTGTCTATGCTTGATACTGGATGGAGCACACTTAAGCACAAAGACACATATGGTTTGTTTTGTCTCAAGCTGATTTAAACCAACCACAAGTCGAAATGAGGCATTTTTTAGGCTTAATTTTGAACCACACTTGAATCAGCCTCAGAATGGTTCAACATTTTTTTAAAGATTCCACCATGATTTAGGCCAAGCCAATAACAGCATGATTATTCTGCGAAAGCATGTCCACAGACCTCTGACTGTCCTACTTCCAATATCCGAATATTAGACTAGGTGCCAGCTCTACTTGGCATTACTTACCACACAAATGTGAATATGTTCTTACCTTCCCTCTGACCATCCAGCACAGGGTTATGAACATGGTCTTTTGCTAAAGGGTTTTTTGAAAAATATTAGCCTACCATCAAGTGTAAAATTGATACCTATTCCTATTCTAAATGCTCTATCTGCAACCATGTCATCAGAAGATGTAAAAACTAAAGACTGCTATTCCAGTGAACATTTCACCTGGATAACCACTAAATGAACGTGTGAGGAGGCTTTCAGATGCACATCTTAGGGGGATATTCACAAGAACGTGCGCTAAACATCTCCAAAAAATGTTAACGCAACTTTACACATCGCATTCCATCGCGGGAAAACAACACCATGTTAACATGGAATTCACAACACGGCGGTACCATGCGATAGTCCCCCGAAAACGCGGACAATGTCCGCGATACAACTACCACGACCGTGATAAAAACCCAAACCCCAACGCCAAAAAACATGCGATGGGCCAAACCGCGATGAGGAAATCAGCGATAAGCAGCGCCAGACCTGCTATACACACACGGCAGGCGGGAAAATCACTACAAAAGTAGAAAAAACACACCAACACAAAATGACCAACACCGAAGCACCATGGAGGCAGCCAGAGCAGGCGCAGAGGACGAGCGGAACCTCACAAGCACCCCGGTCGACCAGCCTGGGACCTCGGGGACAGGGAAGGGCAAGGACAAGAAGAAGAGGAAGACGAGGTTCAGTCCGCAGGAGAATAGGATCCTGGTCACCGAGGTGATAGAACACCATCAACAACTGTTCGTCACATCCAATGTGTCATTGGGCACCAAAAATGGAATATGGCGGTCCATCGTGGACAAGGTGAATGCCGTCGGAGAGCACAAGAGGTCAATGGACGAGGTCAAGAGGCGATGGATTGACATCAAGCCCAAAACCAAGGAGCAACTCGCAGGCAACCAGAAGGCAGCAATGCAGACTGGAGGTGGGAGCCCAGCGCCACAGCTGGAGCTGGATGACATGGAGGAGCTGGTGTCGACAGTCATCAGTGTGGAGACCGTGGCAGGAGTCAGGGCACCGGACACTGCTCGACATGACACAACACAACAGCAACAGGGTGAGTAACCACCAGGTACTGGGTGGACGGGGGGAGATGGCCACAATGGCACACATGCACAATCAAGCAGAGCACAGTGCACACCCACAATGACTCTGGATCATGGCCCTGATCTACAGGTTGTCACAATGTACATTGCCATGCTGTCTGAATGTGAACATGTACCATGCGGCTACATACATGTGGACACATTGTAACACACCATCTCCCCTTCACATTGCAGGGGCACCATCAACACCTCCTGCAGAGCAGTCCCAGCCACTCTTCACTGATGATGAGGAGGACACCACCAGCATCGACACCCAAGCCCTCCAAGACATCATTGAGCTCATCCGCCAATCACCTCCAAGACCAGGGCAGCTCAGCTGCATCGAGGAGACCCCACCAACTCCACAAACCACCCAGCAGGAGGCACCCACAACCCCGGCTGTCTCCCAAGACCCCCCGAACAACACATGGCCTTCCAATGCCGTGTGTTGGAGGGCCAGAGGGAGATGGCCGAGCAGGTGCGGGTGGGGTTCGACCTCATGGCTACCAAACTTGACACCATCCATGGGTGTCTGAGTCCCATCAGGGACCACCTCCAGTCCCTAACGGACACCCACATGCCGCTCCATGGTCTCCAACTAGCCCTGGCTGACATCGCTGGAGTCATGACTCGGAGACAAGAACACCTGTCCGCTCAGAGTGGCTCCAGCGATCTCAGCCGTGAGCTGGCACACATGCGGAGGCTCATGGAGGACATGGTGCGGATGGAGGCGGAAAGGATGGCAGCCACCGCTGCACATCAGCAAAATGTAGCTGGGATCTACCATGCCCTGCATGTCCTCATCATGGCATTGCAGCCACAAGGCGTGGTGCAGATGAATGCTGCTGCCCCTACACCATCCACATCTCCGCCCCCTGGTGTGTCAGTGCCTCACAGTGCGGCAGGCATTTCCACTCCGGCACCTGATGTGTCACTGCCACACAGTGCGGCCGACAATCCACATCCGGCCCCTGATGTGTCAGTGGCACACAGTGCCGCAGCCGTAACTGCACCACCCACAGGTGGGGCAGAGCACACATCCGAGGACGAGGACATGGATGGGCTTGAGATCAGAAGGAGGCACTAGCATTCATGTCCGCCACCTGGCCTGTTGCTGCTTGGTGCCGCACATGGCCCCATGACCTTCCACTGACCCCCGATACACTCTGCTGCACTCACCTTGGACCGCGACATGGACTGCCATATCCTGTTTGGTGGCCAATGGCACGGCGACCAGACTGCGGACTGTACCCTTCCTCTTCCGCTGTACTTGTCATTCCCCGATGGACTCTGGCTGGCCCTCCACGGGCCCATATTGTGAAGTGGGGTTGGCATGGCCCTCAGTAGCGGCCCGTGGTGGGAGTGCTGCCAGGCGGTGACGTGGGGCGGGGGAGGGGCAGGGTGGGGGGTAGTAAAGTGAAAAATACAGCCGTATAGAGGTAAGTAGACATATAAATAAATAAAACCAATTTCGTTGCGCGCGCTGCATCGCATTTGGCGATGCAGCGCGCGCAACGAAATTCGTTTTATTTATTTATATGTCTACTTACCTCTATACGGCCGTATTCCGTACTTTACTACCCCCCACCCTGCCCCTCGCCCACCCCACGTCACCGCCCGGCAGCACTCCCACCACGGGCCGCTACTGATGGCCCTGTACTGTTCCAGCTGCAAAACTCCACTGGATGTGCATTAAACATTCAGAAACGCACTGCTGTGTCATGTCTTTCATCATTCAGGTAAGAATGTGTGGATGAATGTAGGGTCAGTGATTCCCCATAACGTCAATGATGCTCATCTGGTGGGATTCCAGTCACAGTGTGCTACATTGCCGATTGCGTTCCGGGTGCCGTAGACACAACAACAGGGACACACGCATTAGTCACTTCCTTGTCCGGACATGGACTGAACCATGCCCAGAGCCCCCGAGTCATTGTTGCAAGCCCTGCGCTGGTCCGGCATACGCCAGGCCAGACCACTCCGCTTACGCTCCGAGGGGGGGGCCACATAGCTACAAGTCGCAGGTTTACACGCTAGTGGTCTGCAGGTCGCTGGTCTAGTTGTCAGCATGTCACGGCCACTCCCTGAGGGCAGGTTTGCACACACACCACACCCATCCGGCACAGGCGTCACAGGCCATGTGACCCCGCCAATATAACGTCACATTCCCCACTGCCGGTGGTGACTGGATGACGGACGTTCCACGATTCTCAATCATAAAGGGCCCATGAGTTGTTGCGCACAGGGTTAGTGGCACCCGAAGCCTTGCGGCCGTCACGGGCCTACCACCACGTGGTGCTGACTGGGGTTGCACAGGGTTAGTGGTACCCGGAGCCATGCGGCCATCATAGGCCTACCATCATGTGGCGCTGACTGGGGTTGCACAGGGTTAGTGGCACCCGGAGCCATGCGGCCGTCACGGGCCTACCACCACGTGGCGCTGACTGGGGTTGCACAGGGTTAGTGGCACCGAAATTGCTGAGCGGGTGTGCAGCCTGCGATGATGACGTGTGCACTGATGTGGTCTCTGCCATTGATGCCGCAGGACTCAGCGTCATGTGTGGGACCTGCTGGGCCGCGGTGCGGGTCCGCTTGATGTGGAGCATGCCATGGTGGCGGAACCTGGGCCTGGAGCTTGCATGGGCACATGGTGTGCCCACTGGTGGACACATCGTTGGCGGCAGGTGAGCAGTGGGGCCTGGGTGCGCAAGTGCAGACAGCCAGCACTGGCCGGCGGGAGGGGGTAGGGTGCAGCTGCATGTGTGAGCAGGGACGGACAGGCGTTGTTTCCGTGTGCAGTGAGATGGACTCTGCCATGATTGACTCTAGCCTCGTTTACAGATTGCAGACCTGGTGGCTTGCAGTGTATACCGGCACGTGGTTGGAGACACACCGGTGGCAGCAGGTGAGTAGTGGTGCCTGGGTGCGCAGGAGTGGCAGTGTCCCTCCTTCTCTCTCTCTTCCTTTCCTTCTCTCTCTCTCTCTCTCTTCCTTTCCTTCTCTCTCTCTCTCTCTCTTCCTTTCCTTCTCTCTCTCTCTCTCCCTTCCTTTCCTTCTCTCTCTCTCTCCCTTTCTTTCTTTCTCTCTCTGCCTTTCTTTCATTCTCTGTTTCTCTGTGTCTCGCTCCTTTGATGTGCGCATGACACACGTTCTGATTTTGTGCTTTATTTTCCAGGCTGTGACATCAAGATTGTCCCGGACGGACCCGACAGGAGTCTTCCGCATTGGTGTTTTGTGTTGTATTTCAATAAAGTTTTTGGTTGTTCCTTCAATGATGAGTGACTGTTTCTCGTTCTTCTGACCACACATGTGTGTTTCTTGTTGTCATTGTGCGACATCATGCGCTTTTTGTGGCTCTTGTGTCGTGCACGGTATGTGTTAGTAGGGGGGGTGGGGGGGCCTGGGAGTGGTGGCGGTGGGTGTTGTGGCCCTCATGGGTCTCCGAGCTGCATGATCATTGTCTCCATGGCATCTGTGGGTCTTCAGATGTGGCTCTGGGCTGGGCTCCCTTTCATACTGTAGGTAGTCGTCCTGCTTAACACCAGCAGAAGGCAGGTGTTAAATCCCTGTTGCTACTGCGGCTTATCCCCTGTTTTTGGTTCGCATTGCAGATCTGGCAGTTCATTGTGAATGTGCTGTAGTGGTGTTTTCGTGTGTTTTTGCACGGGAACGCCTACTCTGCATCTCATTAGGGTTAGTTGGTGGTGTCACCCGTGGAGGTAAATTTTGCGGCAGTTATCGCGGGAATACTGGCGATGTCTGCAGTTTGCACCCGCTTGTGAATGGGGCGTTAAATCTATCTCCGATTTTGATGCGTTAAGGTGGCGATAACTCGGCGATAAGTCCTTGTGAATATGCCCCAAAGAGTGTAAACTATCATCCATCAGGATGAAACTGGTGATAATGGGTATGTGGATTTTAAGCTATTAGAGTCCAACCCCAGGGATAGAAAGAAGGGGTAGGATATTCTCACAGAGAACTGATTCTAATGGATATAGCGCTTAGATGGATGCTATACATGGATAAGGACATAGCCAATAATGGTTGAATGCCGAAATATCGACTTCAGAAACATATTACAAAATATCGTGCCCAAAATATCAAGGACCAAAATATGAATGAGGTAAATATAAATAAGCCAGTATAAATTTACTGTTCATAACTCCACATCTACATACCTTGAAGCTATATGTATTATCAAGGTACGCATGCATGGAGTAAAGTAAAGTAAACCTTACCCACAATTTTCTGGTAGCAATAATATTCTCGAGTCCACACTACGGTGGAATTCTACCACTAATGCTGCCTGAAATACCAAGGCAGAAAAGAGAGAATTTATAGGTATTTTTTAACCACAGTGTCTCATATATTGAGGGCATATAATCTTGTTTGGTGCAAACAACATATTCTAGGAAACTGTTGTATACTAGCAGGGGACAGCTCGCAGAATATGTGAGTCACATTATGCAAGTGTCAGTGACACTCTGAAAGTGGAATTACCCAGATGCAGAAGGCAGAGAAAATCATCATGCTGGAAGTGCAATGGTAAACACCAAATGGTTAGAGGAATTGTTAAATGCTCTGTGGCTTTACTCCATGCAATGTTGGGGTTCTCGGGGGCATATTTACAAAGAAGTGACGGAGCGTGGCATTAGCCTTCTTGGCTTAACGCCGCGCTTCACCACTTCTGAAACGGAGGGCTGCACCGTATTTTCAACAATACGGTCCAGCCCTGCATTTCCCCCTGCGCTGGCGCTAAATTTAGCTGCCTAGCGCCAACGCAGGCACCCTTACACCATAGTGCAAGGGTGCCTGCATTGTGGGGAATGATTGTTTATGTGCAGGAAGGCATCCCTTCCCGCACATAAACAATCTTAAATGGCGATTTGTAACTTCTATGTGTGCTTCTTTGTGCAGCACACATAGAAGTTGCAACTTGTCATTTTTAAAATGATTGTTTATGTGCAGGAAGAGACACCTTCCTGCACATAAACAATCATGCATGACTTTTTGCTGTTTTTATGTCTGCTGCACAATGCAGCAGACATAAAAACAGCAAAAATGAGGAGAAAGAAAGCATTTCTCATTGTTGTGCCCTGTTAAGATAGGTTTCCCCAGGTCTTAATTTTGGCTCTGCCCCATATTTACGCCACTCTTGTAAATATGGGGCAGCGTCAAAATCAATGGATGTTGCGGCAGAATGCCCACCGCAACACCCATTGCCCACCCCTTTCACGCTAAGTATAGCATGAAAGGGTGCCTTATTTACAAGGCAGCGTTAAGACACGTTAAGTGGCTCAGCACTGCCTTGTAAATAAGGTGAAGCCCTTATTGCCACCACAACGTCAAAAAAAGTGACGTTCTGGTGGCGATAGGGACTTGTAAATATGCCCCTAGATCTTCTGGTAGTAGCCAGGATACATATAGAAAACTGACTACTCTGTGCATTATTGTAATCAATCTTAGATGCTGCAGCATGCTTTTCCTGTGCATGTGTCAGTAACCCAGGCTAGTATCATGCTTCTCAGGATGCTGACACTCTCAGGACATTTATAGAATGGCAGTCTGATAACATATTGTTACCAATTCTTTAAAATAAATATAGAGTGGCCTTTGGCTCTACTTAGAGGAGTAATTCTCTCTCATCTCATACTATTCGTAGAAAATGCTTTCATTGCAATGCACGAGAGACTATTGTACATCTTAAACCTACTTTGAATAAGCACACATTACATTGCCTATCTCATAGGTGAATTGTAAACAGAAAGCAATTGTATTATCTTTTATGTTTTTCACTGTGGGTAGGTTTTTAAAGGTTGTAGCCAGGACTCAAAATACAAGCCAAACCCATTGGCTTTGCCAAGCTATTTTTTTTTTGAGTTTAAAAAAGCTTTTATTTGAAAGATTAACAGAGTTACAGCAAACCAACAATGCATAAATATATTCAGAATAAAAATTATAATAATGGAGTTACTGGAATGTGACAAGCAAAAGCGAAAAGCTATTTTATAGGTTTTGTAGGGGAAATAAAAGAGAAGGGGGAGGGAAGGGGGGGAAGGGGAAGAGGGAAGGGCGGGGAGAGAGAAATTCATAAAACGGATAAAGCAAATAAACATGGGATAAATAAATAATTGCATTGTATAAGAAAAAATGACGGATAATACAACAATTCAACAATTCGATAATTATAATAAGCCAATAATATATAGGAATCAAAAAGCAGAGAACATTCAAGGTGGTTTAAAATCTGCAATAGTTGAACGACAATTATGTGAAGGCGCTAAATTATCTAAATAAGTCGTAAGAGGCAACCAAAAGAGGACTCTATTTAACTTTGGTTTGCAAGAGGAGGCAAAAGCAATATCAAGTCGATGAAAATGACAGAGACTGTTCCACCAGTGTTTGACAGAGAGTTTGTTGAGTGTTTTCCAGTTAAGCGTAATGTGTTGAAAAGCCAAAGCAAGCATGAGGTCAAAGAGACCATGTGCGAGGGAGAGAGATCTAAAGAATCTGACAAACTACCGGAAAAAAGGAGAGGGATGGAATAAGGAATAGAAATATTGAATATACGAGTAATGTAGGTCCAAGTGTTTGTCCAAAAAATAGAGACTGGGGAGCAAAGGAAAAGAAGATGTAAAAGATCAGCATTGGAGGAACCACAAGACCAACAATTAGTATCAGTAGAGCAAGAGAAGCGAGCCAGGGAAATAGGAGTGAAGTAGAGTCTATGATATAGAAAGAACAATGATTGAGTAAGAGAAGCAGAACGAGAGATTTTAAGGGAGCGAGACCAAAGTCGATCCCAAAAGGAAATATTCCACTCACATCCCAGGTCAGATTCCCACGAGAGTTCCAACCTAGTCTTAGCACGCTCTGGATTAGGAGCAGAGAAATATTTGTAAATAAGAGAGGCCTTAGGAGATAAAAGGAGGATTTGCAAAAGAGAATCTGGAACAGCAGGGGAAGAGGAAAGAGGAAGAGAATAAAAAGTATCTAGAATAACGGTCATTAGAGTAGAAAATTTGTGTAGAAAGGAGCGGGGACAGTGAAAAGTGGATTGAAATAGAGGAAAGGAAAGGGGGATACACCATCAAAAAGTTGTTTAACCCAAATTATACCTTTCAGTCTCCAAGTCCTCCAAAATAGTGTTCTATTATTCATAGTAATACGGGAATTATGCCAAATAGGCGAATCTAGAAAAGTATCCCTGGACATAAGATTTGGGGAAATAAGGGGTTTTAGTAAAGAGCAAACATGTTTGAACAGAGGGAGAGATGTATAAGAATTTTTTGCAGAAAAGGAAAGAACCTCCCTAAAAGAAAAAGGCAGTAGAAAGGTGCGTTCAATGGAGAGCCAGAGGGGAGCAAAAGGGGAGGATTCAGAAAGGAGCCACTTTGAGGCTTGTCGTAGACAAAAAGATTTGTGATATAGGCGGAAATCTGGAAAATTAACACCTCCATTAGATTTTGATTTACGTAAAGAGGATAAGGAAATTCTGGCTTTTTTGCTCTTCCAAAGAAATTTAGAAAGACAAGAGTCAATCCGTTTAAAATGATAAACAGGAATATGCACAGGGAGCATAGAGAGAGCGTAAATCAAAATAGGGGTAATCATCATCTTGATGGAATCTAAGCGGCCCCACCATGAAAGAAAAAGAGGGTTCCAAGATGTACATAATTTATCAATCCGAGATAAAAATACTGACATATTAAGTTTAACGGTAGAAGCGATGGAGTTAGAGAACCACATACCTAAGTATTTGATTTTGGAGCTATTCCACGCAAAACCAGTGGAAGAGAAGGAATGAGGAAAACAAGTTTTGGTAAGAGGAAGTATTTCTGTTTTATCAGAATTGATCTTATAGCCAGAGACAAGAGAAAAAGAAGTGAATTCACGTAATAGAGAAGGAATAGAGGATTCGGGATTAGAAATAAAGAGTAGAATATCATCCGCATAAGCTGAGAGTTTTAGATGTTGATCCCCGTAGGAAAAACCGGAAATAGAAGTATTGTTACGAATTGAAGCTAGAAAGGGTTCAAGAGTAAGAACAAAAAGAAGGGGGAGAGAGGGCAACCTTGACGGACTCCTCGTTGAAGAGGAAAATAGGATGAAACGAAACCATTAATCAGTACCGATGCTCTAGGAGCAGAATATAATAAAGAGATGAGTGAGATCAATTTGGGGCCAAAACCATGCCACTTAAGGGCTGCAAATAAGAAGGACCAATCTACTCTATCGAATGCTTTTTCAGCATCAACAGAGATAGCCGCTAGAGACGTGGAAAGGGAGGGGATCTTGTTTAAAACATTAAAGAAGAGGCGAGAGTTATCTGAAGTTAATCTACCTTTGACAAAACCACATTGCTCTTTCCCAACCAAGTGTGGCATAAGGGGGTCCAAACGCAATGCTAATGTTTTGGCAAAGAGTTTATAATCAACATTGACTAAAGAAATCGGGCGGTAGTTTTTGCAGTACAGGGGATCTCGCCCCTCCTTGTGAATAAGGCAAATGGTAGCTTCTTGAAAAGTACCTTCCGTCTTCCCAGAAAGATGGAAAAAATGAAAAAGATTTAAAAGTTTGGGAAGCAATAAGTTAGAAAAATGTAAATAAAATTCAACAGAAAAACCATCTGGTCCAGGAGTTTTTCCTTTTTTTAGAATCTTTAGGGCAGAGGATAGTTCAGCTAGAGTTAAATCTGTATCAAGATCCGTTAGGTTAAGGTGAGAAGTAGAAGGTGGTGGAATGGTAGCAAGATAGGATTGGACAAGGGAACTAGAAGGAGGGGCTTCAGGGGTATAGAGATCCATATAAAACTTTTTAAACGTATCCAGAATGTCTTGATCTTTATGTAGGAGAGAGCCATCCGGAGAGTATACGGAGTCAATTAGAGTACGGTCTTTACGAGCTTTCAAATAATTCGCTAAGAGTTTCCCCACCTTATTCCGGCCACCATAATAACGGGCGCTACTGCGTAAAAGAATAGAAGAAGCATTGTCGGTTGAAGTCTTATTAAATGTTAATTTGGCGCGTATCAAGTCTGGAAGAACTGAGTCCGTTGATGAAGTGTAAAACTTATGCTCCAGGTCTTTAATATGCGTCAAGGTAGTTTTATGCTGCAAAAGGAAACGTTTCTTTTTTGGAAACAAAATCTATAATAAAGCCTCTTGCAGTGGCTTTAAAAGAATCCCATAGAATATGGGGGAAGAAGTAGTAGGGCTATTTAGGTCAAAAAATTCATTGGTAAAGGCAGCAAAAGAAGAAGAAAAAACAGGGTCAAGGAGAAGAGAGTTATTGAAACGCCAACGGGAGGACCTGGGACGTGGTGGAAGTAAATCTAGATCAGTTATAATTGGAGCATGGTCAGAAATAACAATAGGCTCGATAGAAGAGGATAGCAGATTTTGAGACAGAGATTGAGAGAGGAAAATATAGTCTATGCGAGAAAGAGAGTTATGAGGTGGAGAAAAGAAAGAGAAGTCAAGAGTGTCAGGATTAAAGAGTCTCCAGGAGTCAACAAGATGGGATTGAGATATAGTGTCAAGAAAATGTTTATGAGTTTTGTGGGGAGTAAAGCGAACTTGAGATTGACGATCAATGAATGGATCAACAACTTGATTGCAATCACCCCCTAATATAAAATAATCATCTTTAAATTGGATGCATTTCTGTGTAATTAAAGGCCAGAAGGAAGAATCGGGATGTGTAGGCCCATATACATTAAAAACCGTTAAGGAAACATTATTTATTAACAACTTTGCTATCAACCATCTCCCCATATCATCAATTTCTTGTGATATAATTTTACATTGAAGTTTTTTATGACATAAAATTACAACACCATTTTTCTTGTTCGAAGTGGGAGAAAAGAGAACTGTACCCACCCAACCACGCTTTAATTTTAGTGCTTCAGTTTCTGTAAGGTGGGTCTCCTGGAGGAGGACCAAATCAGGGTTATAAGAGGCTAGATGAGAGAGTATCCTCTGTCTCTTGATAGGGTTAATAAAACCTTTCACATTCCATGAGATAACCCTGAACTTAAAACATCAAAAAACATATAAGAAGTGCAATCTGTAATGGAGAAAAATTGAAATGGACAATAAATAATAATAGGGAAGAGGGGTATAAAGTTCAATGAACGACAGATGAAAAAAAGATCAGTAGGATGAAGAGAGGGAAAACAGAAGAAGAGGGAGGAGAGCAAGGAAGAAAGAAAGACTAAGAAAAAGAGGAGACAGTACATGCCAAACGACGACTGTAATACGTACGTTAAGGGGAACAGAAAAGAAAGAGAGGCAGCAAAGGACAATAAGACAACCTACCCAACAGGGGCAACACAGCACATCAGGACATCCATAAGACGGATAATAACAGGAGCGGAAATAGGGAATACGGATTAAACCTGTAAAAAGGAGGGGAAATATATAATCAGAGAAAAGTCAGACATGGGAATGTATACATAACAGCAGGACGTCAATAAAGGTAAAAGAATGAAATAAAAAACATGTACAAGATGAGGATGATATCAATATACCTGTAAAGGAAACTATGGATTAATTACAAGAGTTCAATAATAACAACTGAGTAAACAAAAACTGAGTGAAAATCATACACCCTTAAAAAAGAACAAAGTCAAGTTCCAGACGAGGAGGAAGACGTCTCCATTGATGCAGTAGAGTGAGATTGAATAAAACGACGAAGGTTCGCAGGATCCTCGAAAGTGGAAGTTTTATTAAGAAAGGTGACTTTGAAGAGACATGGGTGAAATAAACCATATCGTGCACCTAAGGAACGGAGGGGAGGACGAAGATCCAGAAATTCCTTACGGCGTTTAGCGGTCAATGAGGAGACATCTTGGGAGATGAAGACCTTAGTACCATGCCAGGAGAGGTTCTTTTTGGCTTTGGCAGCATTCAGAACCAGCAGGAGGTCGGTGAATTGCAAGAATAAGATTATTATTCCACGAGGCTTAGAGGGTGCAGACGAGGAAAAAGGGCGAGGACCCAGTCTATGAGCACGTTGAATGTTTAGTTTGGTGGTAGTAGGAAGGTCCAAAAATTGAGGCAAAAAAGATGTAAAGTATGTGACGGGGTCCTCCCCCTCAAGTCCCTCCGGGAGTCCATAAATACGTAGATTATTGCGACGATTCCTGTTTTCCAAATCTTCAGACGCCTTTTTCAGTTGCGAGACTTCCAACTCCAACGAGGATAACTTGGTAGATAGTGCTTGAACATCATCGAGTTGGTGTTCTACCATTGTAATGCGAGTATCCATTGAAGACCACTTATCGTCTAGCGTTTGCAGACGGGAATTAGTTTCCTCAATGAATGGACGATGGGCACGCAGTTCCTCCCAAACCATTTCCAGAGACACCGGAGAGATGGGTTTAGGGGTGAAGGAGGATCCTGTTTAAGTCTCTTGCCAGAAGTGGAAGGCAACGACCCCTTAGTCGACATATTGGTAGAATAACTGGTAAAGTCAAGGCACCCCCGTTCCTCAAGGCAATCACTGCTTGACGGTACTTGAGAAAGACAAGAAAATTTATTAAAGGTGGAGATACTGGACCCAGAGGTGGTAAGATTATTTGTTGTATTTTTGGAATATTGTAAAAGACGTCTGCTTCTACCCATGGACAGCCGAAGAGGGCACTCGAAGGAGGGAGAGCCCCCACAAATGAAGATAAGAAGCACTCACATAGAAGAATTCCTCAAAAGCAGCAACTTTGTAAGGTGACCAGGTATTCACCAAAGACTGTGAAAAGGCGTAGCTTGAGAGCGATGGTATGAAGAAGTGAAGAAAAACGGCAGAGTCAGGGTAAATGACAAAATGGCGGCCGCCAAAACCGCAAAAAATTGAAACTACACCTCAGTAAATTCTTCCCAATTCTCCAGACTGACTAAGGCTACTATTAATAGTTAAGATGGCCATAGTAGGGTTTATATCATGGGATGAATGGAGAATATATATAAAATCTTGAGGAAAAAACATCCTGAGATGAAAAATGCGGTAAAAAGTCAAACAAAATGGCGGCCGCAACTAAGTGAACAGCATCACCTGCTTATTCTCCCCTTCTGGGCCGATTTCAGTAAGGAAAAGCATCCCAATCAGAGGCGCTAACGATCCGGTTCAAGAATCCGGCATTCTTCGCCTTTTGAAAGCGCTGGATCCGCTCTTGATAGAGGACGAAGTCCGACGAAGCGCGGAGTCACAGCGTCAGGCGGCCATCTTGGGTCGCGGTGCGCGCGACTCCAAGCTATTTTTTTTAAGTACAGAAATTTGCCTTTGGCAAATGCATACCGGCGTCTCTATAACAAAAAGAGTCTGACAATAGGCAATAGATAATATGTGCTGAGCTAAACGTGAGTTACATTTAGGATGAATCTAGGAGTTATATCCTTCAACAGAAGGACAGGGACTGTCGATCCAGTAATCGTATGCTAACCAAGACCAAACAGGTAGATAACAATATTGTTCTAAGAACAGTGCATCTTCTGTATCATCAAATTTAACACAATCCAACAATTGAGCGTTCAGTTCTCCATGGTATTGGCAGAGCTTTTTTCAAGGGTCTGACGTCCTATTTTTTTAATTCTTTTTTTAAATTCCAAGCTCATCGTACAAAGTATTGAGGACATGAATACAACTTTGCTCTCCATAATTTAGACAAGGATATACAAATAGGATGGCTCTTTGACGGCCGGTATACATTCCATAAGAAAGTCTGCAGGCTCAGCACAATGGAAATAAAAAGGACAACATCTCCCACTTGTCACCTTCAGTCATGATCCCCTGTATGTATGCACACCAAGTTCCCCACACCTCTACCCACTTTCTGGGACATCCCCTACTCTGGCACACCACTCTCTCTGCCCTTTGGCACCAGTCGAGATCTATTTCCCAGACTTCAATACTGGGGAGGGGGGTTCTTATCCCAACTGCGGGCTATATTACGCTTTGCCACTCCTGCTGCTAATACCAACCAGATCCTCTGATGCCTCGGACATGTGTCCACTACGGTTACCATCAGGAGGAGCCTTTTAGGCTCTAGGGGAACGGTCAATGACCAGACTCTGGACATTATCTCACTCAGGACATTATCTCGGTGACCCCCCTCCACTGATGTCTTATTCTTAACTAGCACTTTCTTCTCTCCTCTCTCTAAGCTCTGTGGGGCATATTTACGTTCCCTGGCGCATCCCTGCAAATCAGCAGGGATGCACCAGGGAAGATGCGACACGCAAGTTTGCCCTTGCGCCACCGCCGATGCGCCGCATTTACAATGCGGCGCGCCGTGGCGCACAGAATGGCAGATGCGTGTCGCATCCCCCGACGGAAAGGCGGCGCATTGCTGGAGTCGCGTCGCAAGCGCGACGGAGCTCCAGCAATGCTCGAGGGTGCCCTATCCCTAACATGGTGCATCAATCCTTACGCCTGCTTCAAGCAGGCGCAGGGTTTGACGCAGCATGGGCGTAAAGTGACTCAGTGAAATCTTGTAGATTTCACTGCGTCACTTTACGTGGCGTACCTGCGCTGGAACGCCCACCCTGCGCTGGAACGCCCACATGAAACCTGATGCAGGTTTCATGTGGCGCAGGGGTTTACATCGTGACGCATCTCCCTAGATGCGTCACGTTGTAAATATTGCGCAACGTTGCGCATGGTTTGCGTCACCGCTGCGTCACATGAGCGACGCAACGGCGGCGCGAAAGTGGCGCAAGGGGCTTGTAAATATGCCCCTGTGTATGAATTGTACCCCTTAGACTACTCCAGCTGACTTTTGATACCTGGTTGATCTGTGCAAAGTCTGTTATGGGCTAGGGCTTCACATGGGTTCTCCGTAATGGCTATAATAAAATAAATTATTAAGAGAAAATGACACTTGAATATACAATTGGGTATTATCTGTAAATTCAGAGATTGTGTGCCTGAGAAGACCATATAGTTCCACTTATAAGTGAGCAACACTGGTGAAAGAAAGGAACACAGTAGTACGCGAAATGTACCTTCATCAATCTTGCCCTATTGTATTTGTGCTCTTGCGTGCAGCACTCATGCTGCCAGAGTTCCGGTTAGACCACTAACAAAGTCAAAAAGAGTGAAGATGTTGGGACATAGAAAAACGGAAAAGTGTAGGAAAAGACTTGAGAAGACAACGATCTGTATGCATATCAGAGACAGCTTGTCTTCCAAGCTATTGGGGATTTCATATGGTCAACTTTGAGATGGGCATGTAGCAGTACTGCATTTGAGAGCACGAAACCTTGATATCACAGGCTCGACACCAAAATGAATGTCCTTGTGTCATTGGACGATCACAAGACCTATACTATTAGTCTGGTTGGATATTTAGAGGAAGAGGCTCCAGAGAGGTAGAGCAGACACTGGAAAGTTTATAGCCAGGCTTTGTATAACATTAATAGCTTGCTTTTTTTGTGACCAATGTAAAATGATCATAATTTGGGGTGTGTGGTCAGACTGAATGTAAATTAAGCAGCTCACATTTGGCTCATAGAGGGCTTCTCTGAATTTTGACAGAGAACTAACAAAGGATTCTTTCATCATAAGCCATTGGCAGTTAAAGACAGGAAGTAGGAATGCTTGGCCAGCATCCTACCATCAAATTACTTACAGCGGCGATGTTAATAGTGCACAGTGTGTTACAACAATAGACACACTCCCAGATAGTTTTATTTGAACAATAATGTTAGGGTAGGGTAGCTATTGGCAATAAACAATTGCAGCTGGTTCAATGATTGCGGCTTTAAAACCTTTATATTGTGCGAATGTTATGAAACACTTTCGCCAAGTCTAACCAAGGTGAATTTACTGACGTGCTGCATATAATGCAAAAAGTGTGATCTGTGGCACTGACCGTAGGATTGGCATATTGTGTGTGCAAGAGTTGAAATCCATTAGAAAATGAGTATTCCACTGCCAGGATTGTCCATCGTAAACCTTGTTAACTGTTCAAAATGTATCCAAGAGAAACTAACCAAAGTGACATATGCTACAGGACTGTAGACTATGTAGCCATCTTAATCCCTACAAATGCACAGATCTGTCAACAAAGGATCTTAAGGGATTAACTAAGTAAATGCTGTGACGACGTGAGAGAACACTGTGATGACGCGACGCACGTACACACCTGTGCTGAGACACCTGTGGGGAAGCCACCCATGAGGAAGCTGTGTGGGGACCGGCACGGTGAGGATGGGAGGCCGGTGCTGTTTAACGGCCTCAGCCCGTATCTGGCTCGCCCGCTGCTGCCTTCATACCCCGTTTTGCAGGATACTGGAGACACTGTAACCACGCCGGTAGCAGGGCTGCAGTAGCAGGGCTTGAGCCAGGGTCGGACCCCCAGCATGTGCAGCCCCACCCCCTGTTCAATCTGCAAGCTAGTGAACACACAGTGAACACACTGGTAACACTACTTTACCATTACACCAATCAGAGAGAACGCTATATGGTTGTAATACCATCAACACAGTGAGTGAGTGAGTGAGTGAGTGAGTGAGTGAGTGAGTGAGTGAGTGTGCTAAACTCTGTGGCGAGCGGGTCTGGCGCTGAGTGTCAAGGGGGCCTGCCTGGTCCCTAGGGCTTGCAGACCAGAGGGAGCCTGTTATACCAGTTTTACCAGTCTTAGCTGCAGGAGCAATCTCAACCAGTATAGTAGCAGCGGTGGTAGGGGGTGGTAGGGGGAGCAGTGGTAGTGGAAGTGGAGCCGCAGCACTAGCAGAAGTGGCCCGACTAGGATCGGGTGTGACTTGGGGTCAGGGGTGTGCTCCCACCCCCACGTTCTAAACTCACCAATCTACGCTTTATACACCCTGCTACTCCCAATCTGCCTACGTTGCTGCCTTGCTGCCTTGTTTACGCAACACCCTTTTTACGTGGGGCCAGTGTTAGGGACCGGATGTCATAAAATCTCCCCCTGTGAAGGTGGTCGGTACTTGGAGAGAGGGGGACTGTAGGTAAATAAGAACAGTTAAAGCTAGTAATCAGATAAGAAGGAGGATAATCCCCCAATAGTTCCAGAGTGCTTCTTGAACCATAAGTTGCCAGCGGAGGCAATAAAGAGCGACTTACCGACCACAAATGGAGTAACCCACAAGAACTTGTGCATCATAGCATGCAATAATTCCAAAATGATCAAGTTCGTAAATTCTGTGTTTAAACAGGCAAATGCAGAGTGCAGAGACTGGTCATGGAAGAGGCAGCATTGGCTCCCTGCCCTAGTGGGCTCACCAGAGGGGACTGTGACTGAGTACAGATTAACTCGCCCTCTGTGTTTGCTGCCGTGACCGAAATGGGGTGCCCCAAGGGGAGTGTAATGGACAGGGCTGGTAATGATGATTATTTGTATGTTCTATCCTCAGGGGCGGCTTCTCCGCAATAGCGGAGGAGCTTCGCCCCACTGGCTCAGAGCCAGCAGCTGAAAAATAAAACGCTTGTCCATTGTCATTTTATTTTTAAGCAGCTGGCTCAGACAGCATGTGCAGGGAGGGGCGGGGCCGGGGCATGGGAGGGGGAGGAGGAGTGCAATGTGCACTCTCTTAGTGCGTATGTGTGTTTGGCAGGCCATCTCAGGCCGACCAAAACACACATGCGCACTTAGGTTTCTCTAACCCGGCTGTATTGAACAGCCGGGTTAGAGAAACCCCACAGGCTCCCTGACCTGAGTGGAGCGTCTTTTCAGCCTGCTCAGGCCAATCCTCGAGCTGGATTGGACAGGGAGTCTGTGACATAGTGCCAGTGTCTGCTGGGACACGGAAGACCCAGCACCGAGGCGAGACGCAGGTGGCGGCCAGCAGCAGGTAAGTTTAACTTTTTTCCACATTTTTATTTTTATTAAAGTCCCTCATCCCCCCTCCCCCATTCCCCCTCCCGTGCTCCCCCATGCCCCTTCCTCCTCACCCCACCACTTTTTGTATGTGGCAGCCGCCACTGTCTCTCCTGGAACATTGTGGGCCTGGCCAGAAAAACAGAGGACGAGGATTGGCTGAAGTTCATTGAGCGATAAACCATATGCAGCTTCCAGGAAACATGGGCCCTTGAGGGAGTCAGTGTATACTGGTTTCTTGATAATTGTATCCAGGCTGCCTGTTACAAGAGGGGGCGGCCCCCTGGGGGCTTACTGTGTGGGTGTCTTGTAAATTGAAATGTAGAATAGAGCAATTGGGGTAGCTAAACTGTCACCGAGTGATCAACATGTGAGGATCTGGCTTGTGGGCCTGGAAAGAGATGTGGTTGACATATTGAATGTATATATCCCACCGGGATGGTCCCCAGCAGTTCAGGTGATGTGGGAGAATTTTGTTTCTTATGTTGGTAGTGTTAAAGAGGAGGAGGCCAACTGCAAGCTAATAAAGGAGGGGAAAAGGGGGAAGTACTTGCTATTGATCTGTGGTGATTTTAAATGAAAACCATCTGATTCTATTATTAACATCGAGGTCTTAATGGGAGACCGTTGCTTGGGTATCGCTGAAAGTAGTCGCGGCCGGCATAGCTTGCGGGTGGGGGGGTGGGCGCTGGTGGGTAGGTGTTGTACAAGAGGGGAGGGGGATCAGAAATTAAAACATTTTAAAGAAAAACTTACCTCGAGGCCGGGTCCCCCGTCTTCTGTGCTCCTGCTCTCCTACCTCCGACAGGAAGCCGGCAGCCAGGCTCCCTCCCCTAAGCCAATCACAATGCTGCAATGCAACGTTGTGATTGGTCTGAGTGCCGTGACACGGTGCTCAGCCAGGGGCTGGAGGGGTGGGCATGTTCTCCATGCAGGCTTTAATGCAGCCTGCATGGAGAACAGGGGAGTGCGCATGACTGTTTTGGGCGGCCCGATTGGGCCGACCAAACAGTCATTGCGCACTTAGGAGTGGACAAACCACTCCGACCCTGCCCTGCTCATAGAGCCAAGCAGCCCCGCCCACCAGCCCACCACAAAGCAGCAGGACAGGAAACATAAAATGACAATAACTCTAAGTTATTGCCATTTTATGTTTCTCACTGCTTAAAAGCAGTGGGGCGACGCTCCTCTGCCATAGCGGAGGAGCCGCCTCTGCCTGAAACATCTATGATTACTTTTAAACCTATTAAGAAGAGGGACGCATTCTCTGATCTCCTGATAAGCCATCAGTTGCATTTCGTTAATGGCCGCACCCTTTCAGATAGTACTTCCATGACGACGTTTGATAACTGGAGAAGCCTGACATTAATTGTCTATATTTTACTCAATACAGAGGGGTGGGAATGTGTGTATGATCGGACCGTAGTTAGAAAGGTGGAGAGTCATCATGACCCTGTGGCACTCTGATTAAAACTGTGTTCGTGATGGCGTAGCAGTGTGGTAAATTCATGGGTGAGGAATTACGGGCCAGTGATTACCTCATCCAATAGCAGAAGGAGAATAAGACGGAGCACTAAGAAATATCAACTTGAATTCTCACTGCTGGAATATATAATGGTCAAATATGGACCTACAATTTTGTATTTCCCGAGCGCTGATAACAAAGAAATCATAGCAGCTTATGGGGAGATGGTGAAGGAGTTGACGGTCCTATTGCCTAAGCCCTCCGGAACTAAAACTGTGGGCTCTAAGGGAGGGAGACGAAGTGTAGGGGCTAGTTGATATCATGAAGAATGCTTTAAAATGAAGGGAGCCATTTCATCTGCCCTAGTATGAAGCCACTCCAGTTCCAGGAGTGAATTGTTATTCCGAGAGTGTAGGAGTGTGTATGAACGCCTTCTAAAAACTAAGAAATTGCTACACCAATTAGCTGTCTGGGAGGAATTGAGGGGGTCCTCACACTGGAAAAATACTAGAAAGTTCTTGGAATTGGTAACACGGGTAGAGAAGGGGATAGTAAACATTATAGAAGCCCATATCAGCCCATTTGCGTGGATTAGACATTTTAGCACTCTATACAGTACCAACTTCATTTGACCACCTGGTGCTGTGCCACCCTAGGAAAGAGCCCATGTATTGGTCCCCATGCAATTGACATTCTAATACACGAGGTTGAGAGAGCATTGAATGAAATGAAGAGACATAAGTCTCCAGGACCTGACCTAGTGCCTATTGATATCTACTGTGAGGAGCCCCACCTGTGGACCAGCATCCTCACTAAAGTGTTTAAAGCAGCACTTGCCTGCAATGGCATACCCCCCTCGTGGTGCTCTGCCATCATTGTGCTGATCTACAAGAAGGGTGATGGGGATAGACCAACCAACTATCGCCCAATCTCCCTTCTGGATGGGGCGGATAACGTGTTGGGGAAAGTCCTGCTCAATCACCTCCAGGGATGGGTAGATGCCCACAATATCTCAACAGAGCTGCAAGCTGGCTTTCGGCTGCGAATATGGACCATCGAACAGGCACTCAGACTATATATGATTGCTCATAAATTTACAGTAGTTAGGAAGTCATCACTTTATCTTACATTTATAGATCTGATAGCAGCTTTCGATCTAGTTGATAGAGAGAAGCTGTGGAGATCCCTGGTAGATCTAGGAGTAAATTCCACATTGATAATGGCTATAAAGGCTGTCCACACTGGTAATACAGCCAGAGTCAGGCACGGCCCGGGTGGGGAATGTACTGAACCTTTCCCGGTTGAGAATGGTGTCTGGCAAGGGTGTGTGCTGGTGCCTTTACTTATTAGTCTTTTTCTAAATGATGTAGCAGAATACCTGATGGACGACCCTTTAGACATCCCCAATATAGCCGGAAAAAGGGTGCTGTTATTATTATACACGGATGATGCTGTATTGATGGCGCAAACAGAAAATGCCACTCATTAGCTATTAAAGTGCTATCAGGAATACTGTGCTAAGAAGTCTCTAACCATCAATGGTAGCAAAACAAAGAGAATCGTACTAAGGCCGTCTCCCAGTTTTAAGCAGAATTCCATGATTGAAGGTGTACCCCTAGAAACTGTCAAGCAGTTTGACCCTTTTGGAATTTGCTTTTCAGGGTATCTACATTGGAGTATCCATATGCAGAAGGCAGCTCTAGTCCTGCGACAACTGGCAGGTGAAGTACTGAAATTTAGACTCAAACCCGGTGCCAGAAGCATTAGAGTAATTTAGCAAATATATAAGCAAAGGGCAGTGGCAGGTGCACTCTATGTGGCGGAGCTTTGGGGTTACGCGAATGTGCAATCACTCCAAGTTGCTGAGAACAACTTCTTAAGAGCTCTGCTGAGGTTAGGGCCGGGTCCCCCCCCTTAGTGGCACTCTATGTGGAGCTAAATTTTACTCCAATATCAGAAACTGCAGCCCTTAGGCCAGTTCTCAACTGGGCTAGGCTTATAAGAAACCCCAAGGCAGCAATACAAGCTACCTACAACAAAGATTGTGGGGGGAGCTTATGGTTGTCTCTTGTACAGAATATCTTAAATGACCTACGACTGGAGTCCCTATGGGCAGTCCCCTGTAGATTTAGGCAGGATACTGTAGATCTAATTTAAGAACGGTATCACGTACATATGCAGACATGGAAGAGCCTGGCGTTGAGGCCAGGTTCTATTGCAAGAAATTATTTTAGTAACACCCATGGCTTCACCTGTATTGAGTATATGAATGTGTTATACTATGAACTAAAGAGAACGCTGTACGTAAAATAAAAATTGGGCATTTTGCCACCTAGGGACCACCTAACTCGAATCTACAGGTTCGCTGCTAGATCTGAGCACTGTGATTGTAGCTTTGGAGGGATAGATAATTCAACCCATTTTATCCTATTCTGCAATAAATATGATTCTGCTCAGCAGCGATAACTGCTCCCTCTTTTTAAATCTTATGAATTTAGATGTGTTAAATCGGCACTGGTACTGTGTATTAGGCCGAATCATATGTATGTGGTTAATTCAGTAGCATCATTTTTAAGGGTTGCGTGGCCTCATCTGAAAGAGCTTTCTACCACGCTAGGTATTAGTTTAGGTTAATAACCTAAGACGCTCTGCACACTTTCTATGACATGCCCTGCTGCTAGCCCTGGTTTAAAGCATGTAAATGTCGGAAATTGTATGCGCCGTCAATGTTCCTTTGCACTTGTACCTTCCACATCTGGTAAAGTGGTTGACTGTTTTTATTTGGATGGAATATATTGTCTAAGTGCTTTTATGATAACTAGATGATAGAGTATATGTTTTTAGGCAATAAGTCATCGATTGAATTATATCTCTTTTAATGTTTCTTTGCACCTTCACTTTAATATATTTCATACATTTGATGACTGCTATATTGAAATGGAATGCTGTGTCTAAATGTGATTGTGTCTCCAGCTGATTGCACTGAACATGTTTTTAAGAAACTAGCTTTGTAGCTATAGTGGTTTTAAACTGCAGTTTTAACTATTGTATGTCTGATAGCTGAAACAATAAACTTTGACTTTGACAAAGGATCCTTGTAAGAAAAGAACTGAAGGGTGCCTGGCTTAGTGTAGTGGTTCCAGGCAAAGATCTGGATTTCGACTGACAAATGAATGTTAATAGAACATCAGATAAGTGTTATGGTAAACTCAGTCTTTTACCTACTGAAGTTTGGAGATTCTAGCAAGAACCTATCCATTGCAGTCTTGCATTCCAAAACCAATGGTGTTGTCCAGCACATGTCCTCCCTTGTCCATGAACAAACAGCAATAATGGTGTGCTGTTCCGATAAGTATTTAACACTTCATTGGCATTGTATTGAGAATAAGTCAGACAAGGGGAGCATCCCTTTTGGGATGCACAAGCCCTCACTCACCTAGATGGCATGCTTCATCATCTGGCCATGCTCCTTGCTGGGCAGGCACTGCAATGCCCAGAGAATCCCTCAGACGAGGGCTCTTTGCCAGAGATCTTTTGACTAATGCTGCTGGTGATAAGGCGGTGGATGAATGCCCTGTGCACAGTTTATGGGAGGGATAAGGTGAATTGGAAGAAAGAATAATTGGCTATGGGTTGTCAAATGCCTGTAAATATTAATATTGCAGGAAACTCATGCCAAGGTTAAAAATGGATAGAACCCATAGGGATAACAATGGGCCCTGGGTTCTCCTATGTTCAACATGTTTCTTCCAGGTAATTTTAAACATCAACAATGTCTCACAGTGGAATAAGATTTAAGAAATACTCGAGGGATGTGTCCCAAGAGAACTAAATCAAAAATAATAGTAACAATGTAATCAAAGCTGCATGATTTAGGGCCCGATTTAGAAGTCGGTGGAGGGGAACACTCTGTCACAAACATGACGGATATCCCGTCCGCTGTATTACGATCAAATTCAATCGTAATATGGCGGACGGGTGTTAATTCTTCACGTTTGTAACGGAGTATTCTCTCCACTGCCTTCTAAATCAGGCCCTTAATCTTACAGATGAATTGTTTATGATACATATAGACACAGCGCTCAGCATTCAAGTGATCACACAGTAAACTGTACTGAGTGCAAAATACATATATAAATAAGGAAGTTTGTAGGTCAAATTGCTCTTCTGGAAAATCAAAATACATTAAAATCCAATCACAGAGATCACTTTCAAGAGTTATAATATTAGCAACTCTGGAGTTGATGTTTCAACCCTATCTATGCCACTATCAGGGGCTTCATTAAGACCGCAATCATTTAGGGTCCAAACACCAGGACAATAAAAAAACTTGGAGCTGAGTGGGCAAAAAATGTGGTGGCCAGTCACACGTAACCCTTTCCCATAGTTTGCCTAGTTCTTGAAATAAAGTTATTGGCCTGTAAGAGTTTATACTCAAAGGTGATAAGCCTGCTGTTTTAGCAAGTTAAACCAAAGCGATTTTTCATTTGTAGGGCATCATCCCATAAGTGAGGCTAGTATTGATTATTTTGGTAACTGTATTAGAGAAATTCCAAAATTGTTAGGGAACAGGGGCCTTCCAGTATTCCTGATTTGATTCCCAGGTGCAGGACTTTGATTTCTGCTTTCTGGATGGGCAAGCAATGGTTTCAGGAGAAATCCACCCCTTTCACGTCATGTGGGCAAGGGTAAGAGTCATCAAAGAGAGGTGTCCATAACAGAAGAGTAGATCTATTCTCCATCTAACATCAGCAGATTGTTGCGGGACGTCTGGAAGCAAGTGATGGACATTACTGTTAATATATTCACCCACATTGTCTTCCAACCGTATGGTTAGATATATGTACCAAGATTTCATTTTTGTGTTTCCTTTGATGATTATATGGTTGCCATCGTTTGATATTTTGGACAAAAGTCAAGCCTCTTGCTCTGATGTAATGTACATGGAGAGTTCATTCCTTTTTGTATTCACTATAACTAAAAAAAAACAACAAGAAAGAATGTAGAATTGAAAGTAGGTTTCAATGTGGCAATTGGTCAGTTATGATTTTTGAGCAAAGGTTTTCTGATCTAGCTTGCCTCAGTGCCTTTTAGTCATATTTTTGGGGAAGGCAGTACCAATAACTCATCTAAAGCTGAGTAGATTCTGAAGAGGAAGAAGTCCTTTACGTGATTCACATCAGCACATTGGTTCGCTGACACATTGATGTAATAAATATCGATGTAAAAAATATTGAGTAAAAAATATAGACAACAAAAATATCGACTCCTATACTTAAACAGGTAAGTACAAAAATATCAACTAAAAAATATCGATGTAAAAAATTTAGATGTATAAAATATTGACTTTTATATAAATATAAAATAGAAGAATATATATTAAATATGTTAAATATTAAATTTAATTTTAACAAAATAAAATAAATGTAATATACTTTTTAATAAAATATAACAAATAAACTTAATTAAAAAAAGATAAACACACAAACATAATTATTTATACATATATATTTACTTTAAAACAATTAATAAACTATTATTTTTAATTGATGTTAAAAGTTTAAAATTATATAAAAAATACAAATATATATCAATGATTTAAAATATAAAAAAAACTAAAATCTATAATAAATTAAAACATCAAACTATCAAAAAATATTTAAACTTTAAAAATGACTATTCCCACTCCAGTGAGTGCAACAGTAGGGAAAGTGTTGGATAGCGGAGGGATAAAAATTACTATTCCCACTCCAGTGCGAGCAACAGTAGGGAAAGTGTTGGATAGCGGAGGGGCAAAAATTACTATTCCCACTCCTGTGAGTGCAACAGTAGGGAAAGTGTTGGATAGCGGAGGGCTAAAATGTACTATACCCACTCAAGTAAGTGCAACAGTAGGGAAAGTGTTGGATAGCTGAGGGGTCTATAATTTTATTCCCACTCCGGTGACTGCAACAGTAGGGAAAGTGTTGGATAGCGGAGGGGTAAAAATTAGTATTCCAACTCCAGTGAGTGCAACAGTAGGGAAAGTGTTGGATAGCGGAGGCGTAAAATTGACTATTCCCACTCCAGTGAGTGCAACAGTAGGGAAAGTGTTGGATAGCGGAGGGGTAAAATTTATTATTCCCACTCCAGTGAGTGCAACAGTAGGGAAAGTGTTGGATAGCGGAGTGGTAAAAATTACTATTCCCACTCCAGTGACTGCAACAGTAGGGAAAGTGTTGGATAGCGGAGGGGTAAAAATTAGTATTCCAACTCCAGTGAGTGCAACAGTAGGGAAAGTGTTGGATAGCAGAGGCGTAAAATTTACTATTCCCAATCCAGTGAGTGCAACAGTAGGGAAAGTGTTGGATAGCGGAGGGGTAAAATGTACTATTCCCACTCCAGTGAGTGCAACAGTAGGGAAAGTGTTGGATAGTGGAGGGGTAGAATTTACTATTCCCACTCCAGTGAGTGCAACAGTAGGGAAAGTGTTGGATAGCAGAGAGGCAGAAATTACTATTCACACTCCAACAATTAAAAAAAATAAGTAAATATATTAAAAATTAAGAAAAATTATAAAAATAAATAAATTATATTGTAAAAATTGGAAACAAATATATTAAATATATAAAAAGAAAACATATTATAATATTAATGACATATAACAAATACCTACAAATATTATATAAAATTAAATAATAAATAAATACAAATTATTTTAAACTAGAAAATATTTACAAACAAAAACATTAATTAAAACATAAATGTATTTATTTTATTTCCTACCTGATAACACCACACCAATAACAACACACTTTGACATTTTAAATTAAATTCACTTCCATAATTAACATAATTAATAATCAATTCAAAAAATATTATTTAAAAAAACCTAATAAACATTAACTAACTACACACACTTTAACACTATAATGTTCACAACACACACCTAAATTAAACTATAAAATAATAAAACACAATTAAAACTTATTTTTAAATTAAAAACTATTACTATTAACAACTAATTATAAAGTAATTAAATTCTATTTAATACCCACCCTATACCCCTTTAAAAGTTAAAATAACACACTAAAACATAAACCATGACCCAAAATAAATATCAAATAATTAACATTAATTAACAACTAAGGGGCCGATTCCGATCTCGGCCGGTAGGGCTCCGAATCGGATTCGGCTTAACCGGATCCGATTCGGCGCCCTATTTCCCGACCGATCCGTACGCGCGTCCGGACGAGCGAGTACGATGCGAAATCGCCGACCGACTCGTTCGGGCGTCCCACCCGCTCCGACCGACTCGTCCCCGGGACTAACCGCACCGACCGACTCACTCGGACACGACTCGCACCGCGCAATGGAGACGTTCCCCGGCCGAGTAAGTACGATGCGCGCCGCGAGCAGTCCGACCAACCCGCGCCGTCCGGCTCGAAAGAGCAGTCGGAGCCGTACTTCGGGGGTCCGTGTCGGACCCCCCTGTACGCGTAGCCGCGCGGGTCGCACACAGGGGGGACCCATGGGTCCCCCAAACCTGTGCATGTACGGCGCGAGTCGCTTCGCCGCGTACCCGCTGTAGGGGGCGCCCTTGTTCGCCTCGCACCCATTGCGGCAATGGGAGCCCGCATACGCGTTGTTCGACCGGCTCCCATTGACTTCAAGGGGAGTCCGACCGACTCGAGTACGATAGCATACGGACGCATCGTACTCGTTCGGTCGGGCTGCACGGGTCCGAATCGGTCGGAAATCTTTCCGGGTCCGGCTCGGTCGGAGAGATTTCCGGCCCGAATCGGAATCGGCCCCTATATATTAATTAATTAAACACAAATTACTTCCCATCCATTACCCCTATAAACACCACAACACACACTTAAATTAATTACACAATTGCCATAATACATTTTTAATTAATTTATTTATCATCAATTAACAAATAATTATTAATAAAAAATAAACAAACTTTAATACCCTTTACCCCTATAAACCCCAAAACACACACCTAAAATTAATTACATAATTACCATAATTAATTACCAATTAACGCGCTCATTCATCAGCAGTCACTGCCGTGAGGGGAACGGCTCTGCCCCAGCTCTTCTTCTTCCTTGCCAGCCGTGAGGGGAACGGCTTTCCCTCAGTCTCTTCTTTCCTCCTGCCAGCCGTGAGGGGAACGGCTTTCCCTCAGTCTCTTCTTTCCTCCTGCCAGCCGTGAGGGGAACGGCGCTACGGACTACGAATCCCAGCAGGCGCAGGGAAGGACGCCCGCTGTCAGCATCACCGCGGCGCCAGGTGGCGCAATAAGTTGAGGCCCGGCCCTCCGCAGCGCGGGACGCGCTCATTCATCAGCAGTCACTGCCGTGAGGGGAACGGCTCTGCCCCAGCTCTTCTTCTTCCTTGCCAGCCGTGAGGGGAACGGCTTTCCCTCAGTCTCTTCTTTCCTCCTGCCAGCCGTGAGGGGAACGGCTTTCCCTCAGTCTCTTCTTTCCTCCTGCCAGCCGTGAGGGGAACGGCGCTACGGACTACGAATCCCAGCAGGCGCAGGGAAGGACGCCCGCTGTCAGCATCACCGCGGCGCCAGGTGGCGCAATAAGTTGAGGCCCGGCCCTCCGCAGCGCGGGACGCGCGCGGGCAGTGCCCGGGCGAAGCCCGGGCCAAGGGCGGGCCCGTCCTTGCCCGTCAGTGTCCGACTGAGGCCGGGCTGGGCCATTTCTCTTTCATTGGCGGTTTTGAACCAGGTGAGCACTGCCCCTTGATCACCTGTATCCCGGCTGCTTAAATTTCCAAATATGGGGAAGAGAATTGATACAATACCCTCCCGCCCAGTTATTACAAGTATAGACAGTATGCTGGAAAGGGCGGTGAATATAGTCTCTAATGAGATTGATTTAACAGAGAGGAGACTATCCCTTGGCATTGAGGCTTTGCACGATGGTCCTATGTTAGGGCCGGAATTGGCTGATACAGTTGGCTCTCTCCTGCCCAGTAGTGCTTGGAATGCTCATCCGTTGAGCTTACCAACTTCTGCCACCGGTTCTATGTCTGGACATGAAGCAATCTTGACACAGAACCAAAAGGCTATCAGTACCATTACTGACCAGGATTCTCCCTTGCCCTGTGTTATAGAGTGTGCGGGTGCAAAGAGGAAGAGGAAAATAGCAAAGTCCGCCCCTTTGAAAAGAAAACAACCACCTCGCACCGGTTCCACTCGTTCTGCTATGAGCACCTGGTTACATAAACCTTCACAGACTCAGTCTCCGAATCCTGAATCTGTTATCTCCCCTCACCATGAAGAACCAAGGAACTCTGTTGGCACTCAGACGAGTATTGTATTGCCCTCTTCTCCATATAACGGCTTGGGAGAGACTTTTATTGACACTGTTATTAATAGCATTTTTGGGCAAATTAAAGATCTAATTGATTCCAATTTCTGTGCTTTGTGGAAACGGCTTGATAGGTTGGATACCCTGTCAAATAAATTATGCTCACAACTCAAGATTGTTAAACCTGCTCTAGTAGAGGGGGTGGAATCAAGACTGATAGTGGCTGATACTGTCCCTCAGTTACATGTCCCTGCTCCACTAGCCTCACTGTTATTACCACCTGGGACATGTCCCACTTGTGAGAAGGTAACAGGGTGCCCCATAGCAAAGGACATTGTTACACCAGGGAATATACCTGACACTGTAGGTTTAAATATTTTGCCAGCTACTACTTTACACACACGACCTGTTTTTAGTAGCACTATGTGTGCCATGACAGAGAGTTCAAATACAAGGGATCCCAATATACATGGGGGATTTTACCCCAAGTAAACAATATAGATACTGAAGCCAGTAAAGATATATTGAAACTTCCACCTGCATCCTGTCCATTTGTCTGCGTATTTGCAGGTGTACCTCCTCTAAAGAAAAATCAAATTGAGACATGGTACCAACTTCGCAATAAGTGCGTTGATTGGTTAGCCAAACATAAGGGGTATAAGGTGGCTGATGCAAATAATATTATCATGGTACGAAGGGTAAGCTGGGTTGGGCCCTCTGTTAAAAATATCGAGGGGGACTGTATCGTTGTTAATTTTCGTAACCCTGCACTGGTAAAATCCCTATTAAAGGTTCAGGAAGATACAGGTATGGGGCCCAGCAATATCTTTTTGCTCCCATTGGGATATTTTTATAAACCTATTTTTAGCTCACAAATGAACGCTGGTGCCTCTTTATCGAGGCATAATAGGTTTTTGCCTCTGTCCTTTTTAGACACTCAAGATTGACTTGTACCCGCCCAGCCACCTATTGAAACTAATAGTTCAATTGATGAATGCCCTTTGGTAGGACACTTAAACCCAACTAGGTCTGGCATCAACTCTAAACTGAGTATACTTAGTTGGAATGTTGCCGGTTTGGCATCCAAAATGAATTTACCAGACTGGATCGAAATAGTTGAAAATCAGGACATCATAATGATGCAAGAAACCTGGGCCACTCGGGACTTCTACCTAGAAGGGTTCCAGTGTTTTAATAATGTTGTCCCGGTCCCCAAGGTAGGGCGACCATCTGGTGGGCTCTCGATTTGGGTGAATATTTTAACGGGTGGCAATGTGAATGTTTTAGATACAAGAAATGATAACATACAGGCTTTGATTTTTACGAGGGGTATTTCCATATGTTTAATTAACTTTTACAACAATGATTTTTACTCGGTGCCAAATATCATGTTTAATAATTTGTTCAACTTTATTTTAACTCTACAAAACCTTAAGGTTTTTACTAATGTTGTCGGTATTTGTGTGGGGGAGATTTTAATGCAAGGATTCCAATGAGTAATAATATACCAATATTTCCTACCACTTGTTTGTCTCGGTGCACGAGGGGTATAGAACTATCTGATTATTTATGTAATTATAATCTAATTAATACTATGGATATTGCTGCTATCCCCGATAAAGATAATCGTATTGAACCAACATATAGAGGCAGGGGTTGTGCATCCACTATCGATTATGTTTTTATCTCCTCAATCTTAGAAGATAGTTTGTTAAGTGCAGAGGTTATACCGACCCATCATGGAGACCACAACCCCATTAAAATATTATTGGAAATTGCCCCCAAATCTGTAAACAATAAGGAGTGTGGTGCTAGGAATCTGTTACCTTCTACAGATAATTTGAGACTAGTTTGGCGAGGAATTGATATCAATAAGTTATTTGATAATATGTTAACTGCTTTCTCGCCACTTGTCGACACCTGCCTGTCGTTTAAGGATCAAAATCCCGATGTGATTGGTGCATTCACTCAATTGTGTGCGGGCACAAAATGGTTGTTGTCAAGGCCTATTACGAAAGTTAGAACGGGACCGAGATGGTTTAATAAAGACTGCTCCTTAGCAAATAGGAAGCTTCGTAAGGCACTGTCAATGACCCCTAGAGATCGGGTACTTGTCAAAACCTTGAGGCTCCATTACAAGACAGTAACCACACAAAGGAAAGATGAAATCCTAAAAAATCACTGGGAGAGCTTAGCATGCAGTGCATCTCTAAAAAAGGGAAATGGTTTTGGGCGGCAGTTAAAAACATTAGGACATTAGGACATCCCCTAACTGCTATTAGTTGTAATATAACCAGCGACTTATGGGTGGCCCATTTCTCTACAATCTACTCGGCCCCAATTGGTACAGAGGACTTATATGAATATCATGCGCCTACCCCAATAGATATAACTCTGTTGGAAGTGGAGGATGCAATACAACAAAGTCTGGGTAACAAAGCGCCGGGCCCTGATGGGCTGCCCATTGATCTTATTAAAAATAACCCAGATTTTTGGGCACCTCTTTTATTGAACGTTTTTAATAACTTAACCTATGATACAATCCCGAGCACGTGGTCCATGAGTATTATCGTACCGATTTTTAAAAAGGGCGATCGCTCTAACCCCAGTTGTTACAGACCTATTTCCCTTATCGACAATACCCTGAAAATCCTGGGAAGGATTCTCTATAATAAGATACGGTCTTGGGCTGAGGGCGACAATATTTTAAGGCAGTGTCAACTGGGGTTTAGAAGTAAAGTAGGCACAGTAGAACAGTGTCTGAACTTAAATTTGATTATTGGCAAGTACACTGTCGCAAAAAAATCTCCCATATATCTTGCCTTCATGGACCTCACCTCTGCGTTTGACCTCGTTAACAGGTCACGCTTATGGTCTATTCTTTTAAAACAAGGCTTGGATGAAGTTTTAGTTCATTTTTTAGCATATTTGCACAGAGATTTGCATGCGCGCGTGAGGATTAGTCAGGATGGGGACGTATCAAGTGATATTAAAATTGATAGAGGTGTCAGACAGGGGTGCGTCCTGGCACCCCTTCTTTTTATTTTATATATTAATGATTTGCATGACTCACTAGTAAGACTTACCCACGACGTACCGAGTATAAATGGCAACACACTGCCTGCTCTATTGTATGCCGATGATGCTGTTTTAATGGCACGCACCCCGAATGCTTTACGCATCTTAGTACGAGGTTTTGTAGATTTTATGGCTGTTTTAGATTTAAGGACTAATTTTAAAAATCATTTTTAATGGCATGCGGCCCTAAAAGCGCCCCATTAATAAAATTATTGTTGATTCAGAAAGTTTACAAAGCACTTGCACTTTTTCTTATCTTGGGTTACTTTATGCTATGAATGGCTCATGGTCTGAACATGTGGCACACAGCAGAAGTAAACTGTCAAGAAGCATCAATACACTTCTGGGATTACCCCGACCCAAAAGGTCTGAAACCGCCCTAGCTTTTAAGAAAATTTTTAAACTGCAGTGTGCTCCCATTGCAACCTATGGAGCAGAAATCTGGGGCTTCACCAAATGTAGTAGTATTCAATCGGAAGAAAATAGATTATGTAGGAAACTCTTGGGTGCACCGATTTCTTCATCGGTATATGTGTGCCACAAAGAATTGAACCTGCCCTACATTGAAGATTACATTAGGGCTCGTCCGGCACTGTTCTGGGTTGCAATTTGGAAAAACACTGCGGCAACCCTCACTAGAGATATAATAACGGATTGCCTTAGATGTGAGAGGGGCGGGGATATACCATGGCTTGCTGCTGTAAAAGAGAGCCTAAAAGGCGTAAATTATTTACGCATCTTTTTAAATCCAATTCAATCCGAGCTAATTAATAAAAAAGCAATACAAGAAGCACTGTACAAAAAATATAGCGATGAAAGGCACCTGAGAGAGACCAAGAAAACCTCAGTTGTAAAGTATATGTCCATAGAGAATTGTTCTTATTTGCCTGCTAGATATCTTTTAAAACCCCTAGGATATTGGGAAAGAGGGTTGTTATTTCGTCTACGAGCAGGCACTATGAAATATTTATTATGTTTCCCTTTGGGCTATAATACCGATCTTGATGCATTGCCTTGTCCATGTAACGCACACAGTAATCAAACAATGTTGCATTTTTTATTCTTTTGCGGTTTTTATTTTAAATTTGCAAAAGGATTTTTGATACCTTTTCTTAAATCACGTGCTATTTCCGACTTCAGGTTAGCATACACGGAGGTGCTCAAATTGGCGGATGATGAATTAATTTTCCGTGTCGGATCATTCCTGAAGTCGGCTGTACGGTCACGTAGAACTATGTGTGCCCAATGAAGGTCGTTAGAAATGTATTTTATTGTATTGATATTTAAATTCTACCATTGATTGTTAATATATGATATATCATGTTATTTATGACCTATTTTAGTCATTACCATTAATGTACTGTATCTTTTGTCATGAATATGTTGCCATCTATGAATTGTTTTATTGTGCTTTTATGGATATTTTTATATTCGAATAAAGATATTTTGATTGATTGATTGATTGATTGATTGAATTAATTAACAACCAACTATTAATTCATGAATTAAAAATAAATGACTTCCCACCCTTTACAACAATAAACACCAAAACACACACCTAAAATTAATTACACAATTACCATAATTAATTTCCAATTAATTAATAAAAATTAATTAACAACCAATTATTAATTCATCAATTAAAAATAAATTACTTCCGACCATTTACACCTATAAACACAAAAACACACACCTAAAATTAAATACACAATTACCATAATTAATTACAAATTAAATAATTATTAATTAACAACAAATTATTAATTAATTAAGAATGAATTACTTTACACATTTAACACTATAACATCTCAATTAAACAAATATTAATAAATAAAAAATAATCATTTAATTTAACATAATTAAATTACTTCCCACCCTGTTCCCCTATAAACCCACAACCCACTACGGAACTAAAAACGCAAAATTCAAATAAAAAAATAATAATTACTAAAAATGTAACACATATATTAAAAATACAAACAATTCTTATACAAAAAAACATACATCACATACAATTAAAACATATACTAAAATACATAACGCTAATTAAAAAATCGATATTTTAACCTTCTCTATCCAAATAACTGAAAAACATATCCACCACTCAAATTACTTTCATATTTCACTATACTAATTTTCAACACTAATCCTTTGTGGGTTCTGGAGTAGTGTGCTACTCGCCAATAAAGCGCTTCAACACCGCATCAGGGGTAACAAGCGCTATATAAATGCAAACCTTTTTTCTCTTTTTTTATCCCTCCCCAACCCTTCTCAATCCAAATAACTGACCAACATATCCACCACTCAAATTACTTTCATATTTCACTATACTAATTGAACACTAATCCTTATGGGTTCTGGAGTAGTGTGCTACTCACCAAAAAAGCGCTTCAAAACCCCATCAGGGATAGCAAGCGCTATATAAATGCAAACCTCTTTTTCCCTCTTCTATCCCGCTGCTACCCTTCTCTATCCAAATAACTGAATAACATATCCACTACTCAAATTACTTTCATATTTCACTATATTAATTTTCAACACTAATGCTTTATGGGTTCCGGAGTAGCGTGCTACTCGCCAAAAAAAGTGCTTCAACACCCCATCAGGGGTATCAAGCGCTATATAAATGCAAACCTTTTTTCCCTCTTCTATCCTTCTGCTATCCTTCTGAATCCAAATAATTGACTAACCTATCCACCACTTAAATCACCTTCATATTTCACTATACTAATTCAACACTAATCCTTTATGGGTTCCGGAGTAGCGTGCTACTCGCTGAAAAAGCGCTTCGACGCCTCGTCAGGGGTAGTAAGCGCTATATAAATGCAATTACAATACAATACAATACAATAATTAATTTCCAATTTATTAATAACAATTAATTAACAACCAATTATTAATTCATTAATTAAAAATAAATTACTTCCGACCCTTTACACCTATAAACACAAAAACACACACCTAAAATTAAATACACAATTACCATAATTAATTACAAATTAAATAATTATTAATTAACATCAAATTATTAATTAATTAAGAATAAATCACTTTACACATTTAACACTATAACATCTCAATTAAACAAATATTAATAAATAAAAAATAATCAATTAATTTAATATAATTAAATTACTTCCCACCCTATTCCCCTATAAACCCACAACACGCTACGGAACTAAAAACGCAAAATTCAAATAAAAAAATAATAATAACTACTAAAAATGTAACACATATATTAAAAATACAAACAATTCTTATACAAAAAAACATACATCACATACAATTAAAACATATACTAAAATACATAACGCTAATTAAAAAATCGATATTTTAACAACTATATTTTTGCAAATGATATTAAACACTTCGATATTTTTAAAATCGATATTACTTACCTTAATTCGATATTCTTGACCACGATATTCTTGCTGTCGATATTTCTGAACCACAATATTTCTGACTCGATAGTTGTGCAACTCGATATTTTAAACTCGATATTCTGCCTGCACACCCAGCACATTGTAGAATGTGATGTCCAGTCAGACGGGGAATTCCCTCAGTGTCAGCTGATTTATTAAGCTTGAAAAAGGAGGTTTTTCCCCTTGTATGTTTTTTCCTCGCTTCTGTGACCATCTAAGAGGAGACACCTGTCACCTCTTGTGCACATTATTGTGTGTAATTGGTATTATGGCAACTGGAAGGAGTCTCCCTTTCCTCAGGCAGTTTAGAAGGCCACTTGACAAATCTCATTTGCATTTTACCATCTACTTTAAGTAGGTGGTAACCCATTTGCAAATGGGAAGGGCTCCCAGAGGGACCCCTTCCCCTTTGTGAATGTTTGTTACAGCGTTTTTTAAGAGCAGGCAGTGGTCCCACGGACCACTGCGTACTCTTAAAAAATGAAAAGAAAACTTTTCATTTACTTTTTGTAAAGCATCTCGTTTTCCTTTATGGAAAACGGGCTCCTATACAAAAAAAAATAGATTGCTTTATTTAAAAGCAATCACAGACATGGTAGTCTGCTGACCTCAGCAGGCCACCTTCGCAGTGATTTTTGCGATTCCTAGGGGGTCGCAAATTGCGATCTTCCTCATTAATATTAATGAGGTAGAGCGATTTGCGAACCCCTAGGAATCGCTATCTGAAACTCTTTGAGTTTCATACATTGTAAAGTGTGATTACCTAATTGCGATTCTCAGGAATTCGCAATTAGGTATTCACAATTTACAATTTTGATACATGTAGCCCTAAATTCCTTATTTTATTCATTGCTATCATCAAATTCCTTTTATGTTTCATGTTATTGAGGTTAAACTTTGTTGGATAATTTGGCCTGCTGGTAGTGATTCTGTACTTTTGCTATATATTCTTGAGACTTGTGTACCATAGTCTGTCTTTCAATATGTAATAAACCCATACTTCATTTCATATACCGACTTTGGGTCCTCACTGTATGACCAAATTGGTTACACTGTAAATTGAACTTGTGGATGATGTTAACTTCCTTTTATTCCTTAGTCACCTAAAAAGGTCAGTTGAAGGGAAATTTGGACCGAGGGCTCAGTGCTCTAGCACATGCATAATGGGTCAGAGAATGAACCAGGGTTTCTTACAGACAAGCATTGGTATTCTGTCAAGAGATTACAAACTGTCCCTGAGTCACGAAGGTTGCTAACCTTATGAACCAAAATATTTTTTGAAAGGGAGCTGTGAGGGATGACAAAAGGAGTAGGGTGTCAACTGCTAGCCCGTCCAGTCTCCTTGTCAATCACTTATTAAGAATGCTTAACTGGAATTTGTAGTTCGACAGGGAGTACTATGGTTAAAAACAAGTTTGGAATCAAAATGGAAGAAAACTGTGCTGTGATCAAAGGTGCCCCACAATAATAACTTGATTTAGTACATCCATTGACATAAAATAATCAGATGACTCCATGTGACCAAGGACGCAATGGTCTAGTCCTGAGCTTTTCTTTTAAAAATCATTACATTCAGGTCTGTTCTTGGACTACTATCAATCCTAGTGCAGCAGGACTACAACACCCAGAATGTAGTCTGTTGCGAAACAAGCCCTAGGATGGAACCATCTGGTCACCTCACTTTGACATTTTGTCCCAATGGGTGTTTTTCAGCATGGAGGAAGGCAGTATATAGTTTACAGTGTTATCCATCACAAGTCCATATTTTTAATTTGGCTGAACAAGTTGATGTGCAAGTGACCCAATATTAATCTCAAGCCTTCCCTAGATACTGTTATGTAATCTATAAAATGTTTCATTTCTGGGACAATGTAACAGTTTCAGTATTTTGAATTTGTATCAGCCTTTAGCTGGGTACCTCTTTTGTCTTGTTTCTCCAGTCCCCACTCTCCTCCGCCCCTCCCCCCTAAACCACTCTGACCTTCCTTCATATTAACAGGAATGCGAATAGTAAGGAAATGTACATTGTCCGAAAATCAAATTAAATCATTTGTTGGAGTCAAGGCAGTAAATCTTACTAATATATTTAGCAGAACAAAAGCATTAACATGATGTCAAGGATAAAAGATTGCAATGAGAAAAGGAAATGGCTGCTTGGATCCATTACACAAACCATCACCACGTAGAGAATGGGAAATTACATCAAACCTGGGTCAAAGGCATTTATATTATGTCCGATCTGTTCCGACATAAGATGCATTAGATAAGGTGGATCTTTTGCAACTTGTAGAATAAATATAGATGTTATGTATAAAATGTTTTTGATCAATGTACTGTTTTAATGCTAATGCATTCCGAGGCTCAAGTTTTAGTAATGTTTTAAGTGGGCACTTGTGCCAAAATAAATGGCGCTTTGTGGGTCAAAGTGAAATAGAAACGACGGTGGTTACTCCTAGGTGCATACATTGGAGAATCTGCAGTAGTAATCAATGGATAGTTAATAATAAAAGGATACACTTATAAACAATTACTGGATGTAAAGCTTTCAGCATATTACGAAAAACTAGAAAAGAAGTGAAAAAGTGCATGTGGGGCAGTGCTCATTGCAACTATAGAAAATCACAAAACAATACTGCAGAATTTCTTTACTTCACAGACAATGTAGCACTGTGGGAATATTATGTGACATGACTGGGATGCCTTTCCATGTAATATTAACACAACACCGAAAAGATGACCTCGGTTTTGCAATAGTAATCCTTAGCTCAGTCCTGGTAGAGTAGCAAAGAGCAGTCAAGCTTACTTAGATGAACATGTGTTAAGCATTTCAGAGCACCACATTGACAATTAGTAATTGATACAACTCAAAAGAAATCCGACACTAATTTACAAAAATAGAGCTTATTTTTATATAAATGTAGACACCAAAACAAATCGATACAAGGCATATAACCAGACTTATCAAATTTAAATTGTTCAGAAAATCAGTCCTTTGCAGAGCTGTCAAACTTCACCATCACGGTCAATGGAGAAAACACTAAGGGGTCGATTCCGATTCGGGCCGGAAAAAGCACCGACCGACTCGGATCCGGAAAAAATACCGACCGACACGTACCCGTGGCGCACGACACGCCAAGTACGATGCAAGGCGCGAAAAATCCGACCGACACGTACCGAAACAAAGTCGACCGACCAAGCCGCACGGAAAACAGCAATCCGGCCGGAAAAACACGCGAATCCAACCGACCGACACGCACCCGGAACAAATCCGACCGAAACGTACACACGAACTCCAAACCGCAAAGTACGATGCAAGGCGCGAAAACCACGACCGAGTCGGACGGAGGACAAGCCGTACGACCGACACGCAGACAAAACCGAGCCGAAGCAACACAATACACCGCGACCGACGCGTACGCAGCATAGAAAACTGCACAAACACAGCGTGAACGAAACGGAGAACACCGTACGAGACAAATGCAGGGTCCGACTCGGTCACAAGAACGTTTCCAACATACACAAACAGCACAAAGGAAAAATCACCCAAAAAAAGGCCAAACAAGCAATTACCAAGCCAATAAATACTGGGGGGGTGGGGACAGAGAACAAAGACACACCCACAACTCCACCTATATAAAGGACACAAATCACTACCATGAGCCTTTGCAAATGCCATTCCACTGCCAGCACCCAAGAGAAAGCAACCACACACCCACAGCTCATCCCTCACACAAGCCACACACCATCAGCACACCAACAAATACCTACCTCACATACACCCAGCAAAACACACACTCACACACCCTCACCTGCACACCAACACACACATCACCCACCATCACCACCCATCACCATGCCCCCCAAGAAGAATCCCAAGTTCCTAGATAGTGAATTGGAAGTCATGGTAGACGAGATCCTCAGGGTGGAGCCACAGCTGTTTGGCACACTGGTCCAACAGACCCCCATGTCGCAGAAAACCAAGATGTGGGAGAGGATCATCAACAGGGTGAACGCCCAATCACCATGTCGGCGCACAAAGACCGACATCCAGAACAGGTGGTATGACGTGCGCAGGAGGGTACGGAAAATGCTGACGAAAGACTACATCAACAGCCAACACACCGGCAGTGGCCCTCCTGCCAAGCCAATATACCTCAGGCCCTGGGAGGAGAAGGTGCGGGCCATCCTTCCGCCAGTGAGCGTATATGGACTAGAGGACATCCCAGAGCCTGGTGAGTACACAACAAATGTACACAATATACTGCCACAAAACACACACATCACTGTCAAGGGGAGAGTCAAACCATGCACTCATAGCAATTACACAGCAACCAGAACAGAATCATCCCAAAATGTGTATGTCAGTCAGATAAACACAACACATGCCATCAAAAAAGTCACATCCAACTGTGCCAACACATGTACAAACACAACCACAACTACAGCTAGGCAGTGGCACAAATAGAACTAACAAACACATCCACACATGTAGCCACCACAACAACACCAACACACAGTGAAGACCACTCAAAGGAAGGAATTCTGTGTATGCTGGCCAAGTCAGTGTAGCCAATAGCATCATGGGAGTCGCAGTCACACATATTGCCCCCCACAACTGTCCCATCAACACCACCATGAACCATGCGCACATCACAGGGAGTGGAGAAGGACTCACAAGATGGCTGACACTGGCTACTGCTGTGGGGAGCACAAGGCCCTGCTGGCAACTGTGCACCAACAAACAGCAGGACACCACTGACTGACATCCTGAGAGACAACTTACACTCCCTGCAATGCAAGCACGTTCCATGGTGGGATATCTGGCTAGCTGGGTGGGAAGGGGGACTTGCAGCACTGACCATAGTCACAAGCACCTCCCCTCATACCCCCCAACACAAACTCCACAGAACCCACCTGGTAGAATGCAATGCCCCCATCCTAACACAAGATCCCACAAAGAACCACCACCCTGGGTTATGTTGTGTGAAGCACAGGGCCACTCTTGGGACTCTTAGCCAAACAACTGCCAGGACAACACTCCCAGCCATCCTGTCAGCACAGCCAGCCCACCCCACAGGGAAGCAGAATCAAAAGGAAGGAAGCATGGGCATGCTGGGAAGGGGGTGGAGGCAATAGCATGATGGGAGTCGTAGTCACTGATATTGGTCACCCCCACAACTGTCCCATCAACACCACCCTGAACCATGCTCACATCACAGGAAGTGGAGAAGGATTCACAAGATGGCTGACACTGGCTACTGCTGTGGGGAGCACAAGGCCCTGCTGGCAACTGTGCACCAACAAACAGCAGGACACCACTGACTGACATCCTGAGAGACAACTTACACTCCCTGCAATGCAAGCACGTTCCATGGTGGGATAACTGGCTGGCTGGCTGGGTGGGAAGGGGGACTTGCAGCACTGACCATAGTCACAAGCACCTCCCCTCACACCCCCCCAACACAAACTCCACAGAACCCACCTGGTAGAATGCAATGCCCCCCATCCTAACACAAGATCCCACAAAGAACCACCACCCTGGGTTATGTTGTGTGAAGCACAGGGCCACTCTTGGGACTCTTAGCCAAACAACTGCCAGGACAACACTCCCAGCCATCCTGTCAGCACAGCCAGCCCACCCCACAGGGAAGCAGAATCAAAGGAAGGAAGCATGGGCATGCTGGGAAGGGGGTGGAGGCAATAGCATGATGGGAGTCGTAGTCACTGATATTGGTCACCCCCACAACTGTCCCATCAACACCACCCTGAACCATGCTCACATCACAGGAAGTGGAGAAGGACTCACAAGATGGCTGACACTGGCTACTGCTGTGGGGAGCACAAGGCCCTGCTGGCAACTGTGCACCAACAAACAGCAGGACACCACTGACTGACATCCTGAGAGACAACTTACACTCCCTGCAATGCAAGCACGTTCCATGGTGGGATAACTGGCTGGCTGGCTGGGTGGGAAGGAGGACTTGCAGCACTAACCATAGTCACAAGCACCTCCCCTCACACACACCCCAACACAAACTCCACAGTACCCACCTGGTAGAATGCAATGCCCCCCATCCTAACACAAGATCCCACAAAGAACCACCACCTTGGGTTATGTTGTGTGAAGCACAGGGCCACTCTTGGGACTCCTAGCCAAACAACTGCCAGGACAACACTCCCAGCCATCCTGTCAGCACAGCCAGCCCACCCCACAGGGAAGCAGAATCAAAAGGCAGGAAGCATGGGCATGCTGGGAAGGGGGGTGGAGGCAATAGCATGATGGGAGTCGTAGTCACTGATATTGGTCACCCCCACAACTGTCCCATCAACACCACCCTGAACCATGCTCACATCACAGGAAGTGGAGAAGGACTCACAAGATGGCTGACACTGGCTACTGCTGTGGGGAGCACAAGGCCCTGCTGGCAACTGTGCACCAACAAACAGCAGGACACCACTGACTGACATCCTGAGAGACAACTTACACTCCCTGCAACGCAAGCACGTTCCATGGTGGGATAACTGACTGGCTGGGTGGGTGGGAAGGAGGGCCGGCTGTCAACCAAACACAACCAATGCAGACCATGTTCACACCCCAGAAAATACATAGAAATGCCCAAATAATGCAGGACAATGTGCCACACCAATATCAACCCCTGACTGTGACGACTTAGGACAATGCAATGTACAGGCCCGCACCCAGAGGCACAGTCACAACTGTCATGTGTGTCAACCATTGATGCCTGCAGAAACATAACATACATTGTTTGTGTCTCCCAAAAACAGGTGATGATGGGGACACAGCAGCAGACGCTGAGGAGTCCCAGTCCCAGGCTCAAGAGGATGCCGAGCTCACTGGCGTCGTACAGCCTCTGTCCTCCTCGGACGATGAAGAACAACCTGGCACATCCGGTGCAAGTCAACATGCAGCACCAGCAGGACCACCACCTGCATCACCAGCAGGACCACCAGCTGCACCCCCTGCACCCACCCCTCCAACGACTGTCACCACGAATACCATCCCTGCCGACATGGACAGAACAAGGAGCAACACCAGCACAGTGACCATGGACCAACCTGGGGCCATGGACACCACCACCACCACCAACCCCCAAGGTGGACCAGGGTTATCTGTGCGTGCCACTGCACACACTGCACATGTCAGCAGGGGTGGTGGGAGGGGTGGGAGACAGAGGTCGCTGCTTGCAGACGTTGCTGGTGTGCATGATGACCCACAACTGGTACGCATAGCTGATGTGTACCAGTCCAGCACCGGAGAGCTCAGCCAGGTAGTGGGGCTCCTCAGAGACATTAAACAGCAGCAGGCTGCCCATCATGCCCGCTTGGACTCCCACATGTCCCACGTGGAGTCACACTTGTCCCGTGTGGACTCACACATGTCCCGCGTGGAGTCCAAGTGGGATGCACTGCATGAGATGACGGCGGTGCACAGGGACATTTTACAATGCCTCCGCCAGATGAACAGCAACCAGTCCACACCTCCCTGTGTGCCAACAACATCTGGTGCCGAACAAACTGCAACTGCCACAGGGAGGGAGGAGGACTCTGGCGGAGAGTCCCCTGCACCGCAGCAGCCTGTACTTGAGGGGCCCCCCAAGAAGAGGGGTCGTCCGAGGAGGGAAAAGTGAGAGGCCGATGGCCAAGCGCAACTCCCAGGAAGCCTGAACCTGTTCTGGATGTTCGCCTTTGTGCACAGACTGTTCACCCTGTTGACGGCAACACTACTCCCTCACATTGCATGGGGAGTACAAGTTGGACCAATGTGTCAGACAACTGTGGCCCCGATACTGGGGATCCTGTCTACCAGGACTTTCAATTCACCTAGGAACTTGGGATTGCAAGATTTATGTACAGCACAACCCATCCTATGCACTATTAACACAAATGTATCACAATAAACACACTAATACACCATACTTGCCTCTGTCGTGATTCCAACATGGGTGCTGTTATGGGGATGATGAACTGCAAAATTACACTGTGTATGCGAACTGCAACAGCAAGGACAACACAGGCATGTGAGTACAGGCAACGTGACACACATGAGGGAGACACACCACCAGGGCTACACAACACATACACACCTAGGCCATCTGACTCATTGCCTACACTGATGTTGCCAGGGAAGACGGTGCAATGCACAGACACCACACCCATTCCCAGTTGTAGTCAAGTAGCCCACAGGTGCAGTAAGCAAATGGCAGTCAAATGTGTGACCACAGACAACGCACATCACAAAGTGAAGCACAGGTTTATTACACAGTTGCAACATGCCGTAACCACTACAGATGCAAGGTAACCCCACCTGGCAGCGGGCACACAGTCAACAACTGTAGACGGAAGGAAGTCCATGGGTGTGGCGCACATCACCTGTAGGGACACAACAGCTACCAGCCTGGATGTGCAATCACGTCGTCGGTGGACACAGTTGACCAAACGAATCTGAAAGTACCCTGTGAAGGACAGAAATGACACACAGTCAAAAGCAATGGAGTACAGGACAGAACAGCAAAACTCATGCACAATACATGTTACAAGATACCCACCCAGAACCAAGTTAGCATGTCAACACTGTTGGGGAGTACAGCCCACCTGTCACCACACATCGCAACACACATCCAGTCAAGTAGCCCATGGACACACTCCAACAGCACCAGAGCACCACCCACACATCATGCCAACTCACATCATTGACATGACACCTCAGGATACTCACATTCAGCTAAAGAAGTTGGTGATGAGCTGTGTGCGGACATCACCATCACCATCATCATCATCATCGTCACTGGCATCGTGGTCCAGGCCAGGATCCTCCACAGGTGGCGGATGTTGGTCATTGTCATCCTGGATGAGAGGCAACTCCTTCCGCACTGCCAGGTTGTGGAGCATGCAGCAGACGATGATAATCTTGCACACTTTCGCAGGGGCATATGGGAGGGACCCTCCGGTCTTGTCCAGGCAGCGGAAGCGGCTCTTCAGGAGACCAAAGGTCCGCTCAATCACTCTCCTGGTCCGACCATGTGCCTCATTGTAGCGCATCTGGGCAGGTGTCACAGGGTTCCTGAGGGGTGTCAGCAACCACGGCATGTTGGGGTATCCCGAGTCACCTACGGACAGACAAGTGCACATTAGCTGACTTGGAAAAGTGGGCGGAATACTACAGATCAGATCACACACAATGGCACAAAGTCAGTACACACCGACAAGCCAGGCACGCTGGTTCTGCATCTGTGCCATCATCCTGGGGATGCGACTACTCCTCATCACAAAGGCATTGTGTGCTGAACCAGGGAAACGGGCACACACGTGTGTGATGGTCATGTCTGCAAGACACACCACCAGTGCATTGACCGAGTGGTAGTGCTTGCGGTTCCTGTAGGCCTGCTCCTGGGCCTGTGGTGGTACCAAAGCCACATGTGTCCCATCAATGGAGCCAATTACATGCGGCATCCTCCCCAGAGCATAAAAGTCACTCTTCACGTCAGTGAGTCGTCGCAGTATAGGGAAATAGATGTACCGGTTCAGGAAGAGCAACATTGCCGCCAAAACATCGCGGAGCACACGGCTGAACATGGTCTGTGACATCCCACCAGCAGTCGCCACAGTATGTTGGAAGGTACCAGTGGCAAAGAAGTGTAGGGCTGCCATCACCTTCACCTTGGGGGTCAGCGCTGTAGGATACGGCCGGCCAGGCTGCAAATGTGGGGACAACTGCACTGCCAAATCCTCAATCAGCTGCCTGGTGAAGCGGTACCGTCGGATGCTGTCCCGTTCCACCATCGTTGCCAGGTCTGGGAATGGCCGATGGACAGCAGGAGCCCTGCAGTGCAGAGGAGAAGTAAGCAAGATTGTCAGTCACCCCACATATGCGGCATTGAACACACTCAAGATCCCAACATACATCATTATGAGGCACAACTACATGAAGTGTGCAGTACCGGAAGGACATGTATGGTACATACATGGCCAACATCTGTCAACACGGTCCAACAGGTGGCATCAATTAGTCCCAGGTTGGCCCATTGGATATCATGAGGCTGTGTCACAGTTCCCATCTCCTGCTGCCGTGTCACAATAACCCCCCACAGTGACATGTGAGGACAGATGTGCCCCAGGCACCACAGCTCAACGACAGGTACATTCCCAGGGACCCTGTAATGCCACATGGACACTGGCATTACATGGAGTATCATGTATACACCACAGCAAAACAACCATGACCCCCACAGGTAGTGGCCCCACTTGCCACGGCAGGACAGACATGGACGTCTGTGACACACACGCACAACATCAGAGTCCATGCACACACAACGTGGATGTGGAGACTGTCTCCCATTGTGCACATGAAATCAGAGACATTGTAAACACTACATGCACAAAGACTGTGGAGGACCATCACTATTGTGCCACTGGGACACCCTGGCTCAAACATACCGTCCCACATGGGACTCACGGGGTATGTGACATGACATACACATACACCACTGTGAAATGTGACCATGGCACATGCACAGATATGAACAGTTGCACATCACAGTGGTCATGTACACGTAACACCCAGGATCCTGTCCCCATGAACACGTGCACAGCCTGGGGGTGGCTGCCCACAGGTGACACCCACAGGACAACATGTACACCAACATACACACAATAGGAAATGCATCCTTACATGCCTTATGATAAAGTTTGGACAGGCTGTCGTGATGTAGGTGTGCCCCTCACTCCCTGGGAGCTATCTGTGGCTGGCATATGTCCATCTGAGACAGGCATGCTGACATATGCCAGTCACATGTACAGTGATGCGTTGTACCGCAATGGACCGATCGGTGCCTCCGGCCGGCCCATTGCATTCAATGTGTGCGGGTACGCGTTGTACCCCTGTGCGCGTTGTACCGCAATGGACCAATCGGTGCCTCCGGCCGGCCCATTGCATTCAATGTGTGCGGGTACGCATTGTACCCCTGTGCGCGTTGAACTGCAATGGACCGATCGGTGCCTCCGGCCGGCCCATTGCATTCAATGTGTGCGGGTACGCGTTGTACCCCTGTGCGTGTTGTACCGCAATGGACCGATCGGTGCCTCCGGCCGGCCCATTGCATTCAATGTGTGCGGGTACGCGTTGTACCCCTGTGCGCGTTGAACTGCAATGGACCGATCGGTGCCTCCGGCCGGCCCATTGCATTCAATGTGTGCGGGTACGCGTTGTACCCCTGTGCGCGTTGTACCGCAATGGACCGATCGGTGCCTCCGGCCGGCCCATTGCATTCAATGTGTGCGGGTACGCGTTGTACCCCTGTGCGCGTTGAACTGCAATGGACCGATCGGTGCCTCCGGCCGGCCCATTGCATTCAATGTGTGCGGGTACGCGTTGTACCCCTGTGCGCGTTGTACCGCAATGGACCGATTGGTGCGCACCCATTGACAATGGGCTTGCCTGGCAACGGACGCGTTTTCGAATTTCGAACGAGTCGGTTGCTGGAAATTCAGTTGGTCACCCACAACAATGTTGCAAAATCATGTATGCCATGAAGTTGAGGATTTGAAGGATGCTGTGGGCGTGTTTTGGTGCTGCTATTCCATGGATTGGCCAGATTCAGAAGATGCAAATGACTTGGACCTATCACTTTGGACACAAGGGACAGTATCTGCCTCTCCAGCACATATATATTGCTGGCTGCTCCCCTGAGAGCTCACTTGCCTGCACTACATGCTCCAGGACGACATCTGCCACTGCACTGCTGCTGTCTCTGCCCCTCTGGACCCTGCAATGGCACGTACTGTGGAGAGAGCCCCAGCCTTCAGCCTTGAAGAGAACCAGGCCCTGCTGGACAGCCTACTTCCACAGTACAGCAAGCTGTATGGGACACCAGGGGAGCAGGTGAGTGTTCTGTGCACTGCCTTTCTGAATGTGCATTTTGTGTGACTAGCAAGGCTGAGAGTCTGCACGCCACTGGCTAGCAGGCTCACTGAGTAGTTGTCACCCCCCATAGTGTGTAGTGACTTGCACTGGACAGGTATGGTGCAGTGACAGTGCATTTGAACATGGTTTTACTTCCCATGCAATGATACCATGTAGTGACATCTGGCAAACTGTCCATGGTCAGCTTTGCACTGCCTGTGTACATCATGTGCCCCTGTGATTGAGACATGTATATACAACTGTGTCATGCACGGATATGTTGCATGTGTGGTAATGGCCTTTTCACTTTGTCATCCTGACAGGTTAATGCCCATCGGAAGCAGGAAATCTGGAAGGACATCGTCCGGGCTGTCCGGTCCGTGGGGGTCTACAAGCGCCGGATCCGCAACTGCCAGAAGAGGTGGCAGGACCTTCGGGGCTGGACCCGGAGGATTGCACGGGTCCAGCTGAAGCTGTCGCCTCCTCGCAGGAGGGGCGGAACACGGACCCTGACCCCCCACATGCTCCAGATCCTGGCGGTGGTCTTTCCAGAACTGGATGGGCAGCTGAAGGCCAGACAGCAGCAAGGAGGGGGTGAGTCAAAGACTGCACTGTGAACTCTGTATTACATGCTTTGTGCCCTCCTCTGGCCTGGTTCAACTGCCACAGTGCTGCAATCATGTTGTCCAGGAGCCATGTCCCTCTATTGTGCACTGCCCACTGCTCATCTGATACCCAGGTGTGGCCCTTACATTCAGGGAATTGTGTCACTTGGGACTGTGTCCTTGCAGTTTGCTTCACTAAAGGTGGGGGACAGCATCTGTTTCCCTAACTCTGTTGTGGGCATCATGGGTGGGTCCATTGTTCACACAACGCCTGGGTTTGGACATGTGATCTGCGTGTTGCTTTGATATGCGGTCCACTTGCTGAGCTGAGCCACCACATGTGCCTGGGGTATGTGGCACACGCCCATGCAGCGGGTGGGAACAATGTTTGGGCCCCAGGAGTGTGCAGATTACGTGTGTCACACATACATAGCCATCTATCCACTGTCCAGGGCACATCCCTCATTCATGTGGAGCAGGACAGTCATGCCTACTCCAGGCCATGCAATGCACTCTGTACTCCCACTCCCGTGTATCAGCTGACACATTGTGCACAGTGATTTGACCCCTCAGGTGTTTGCCTCTGTGTCAGTGTGCTGTGGATTAGTTGCCAGGACTGCTGGGGTGTTTCTTGGTAGGGGCTCAGCATGCCCCTGGAGATGTGACCATAGGAGACGATACTTGTGTGTCACATAGGTGTTTGATCAGCTGCCCGTGCAGACTGGGGTATGCGAATGTGAAGTTCAGGCAGCTGTTGCCCATTCACAGCAAATTGTGAGGGGCTCAGGTTCCGAGGGTAGTGTCACAGGTCTCCCATATGTCCAATAGGTGTGACCTGGACAGATGAGGGTTGAGATGATGTGTTGTGTGGGGGATGTACATGTGCACTTGTGCAGCTCCAGGACTTGCATTCCCCATGACCTACTATTGTGACACAGTGCATAGTGTTGTTGTCTGGCTGCCAAGTCATACATCACTGAGACAGTGATGTATGACTTAGCAGTCATGCCTCTGCCATGGCATGTGTCAACTTATTGGTGGTCCTGCAGGGGAGTGACATGTGCTACATGCACACCATAGTGGCGCGGGCTATCAGGACATGGGTGCATCATGGTGTCTGTCGCTGGTATGCATCACATGCATTTCCTATTTGACTCTGGGCATCCCTTTCATCCGGAAACCTGTACTGACTCAGTGGCAAGAGCTGTGATGTGTCCACACCGTGTCCTCTGCACTGTCCAACTACTGTGTACTTGGTGCATGTGTCCACACTGGGGTGTTGCAATCCAACAGACACCAGACAGATGGGTGCAAGGCCATGTGGGATGTGAGTGCCATGCTTGGCATCAGACTGACAATTGGCTTCTCCTGTTCAGTTAGGGCACTTTAAGCAATGTACAACTAATGATGCCAGGGCTTGCTCTGTAATGTGCTGTGCTCACAGTGGTGTGTGCGTTTGGTGCAGGTGACTGATGTCTGTCTGTTTCCCCATTGTTTGCAGATACATCCACGGCCACGGAAGGGGACAGCTCCACGGACCAGGAGGAGCCAGAGAGCCAGACTGGGTCAGCAGCCGAGGAGTGGTCGGAGGGACCCAGTGGCACGGAGGGCGAGGGGAGCCACACCGAGGAGTCCTCAGCACCATCCACCTCAGCTGAGGACCAGAGCAACTCGGAGGATGACTCCCTTGTGGAGGCGGGTGTCAGCAGCCACCACACCCCAGCTAGTGTTGCTGTCCCCGCCACCACCAGCACCACCACCGCCCTCCCATCGGCTCCCATTCCCCAGGTCCGTGGAGGCTCCCGTGTTCGGGAGCGTGTCTCCTTTGGCCCAGGCACCGCACCCCTTGCCCCTGTGTCCCCTGCTGCCCTGAGTGAGGAGTCTGTGTACCTCCTTCGCCAGCTCCATGTAGGGCAGACAGCCATGCTGAGTGTCCTCCATGCGCACACCGCACTGTTGACTCAGCTGGTGTCGTTCATGGAGGGCATCTCATCGGGCATGTCTGACCTACAGAGGGGCAACAGGTCCATGGACTCCTCCCTGATGGCAGCAGTGTCCCTCCTCAGACAGTCCCTCACCCCTCCTGCCTCTGCTCCATCCACACTCCCCAGCACCTTACCCGTCCCAAGCACACACACACCGGCACAGGCACACACCAGCACACACACATCCAGCACACAGACACATACGCCACAAACTAAACGCACACGCACGCACAGTCAGGGGACTGAAACCAGACTCACAGGGGATGGGGCCCTGGTACACACACACGCATCCACGGGCACTGCACAGTCCTCAGTTGCCTCTCCCTCCAAAGCACCCTCCCTTGCCTCACCTGCAACCCCAAAGACCCAGCGCCTCTTCCTCAGTGACCTCGGCCTCTTCCCCTCCAATCCAGCTGCCCCAGCATCCAGGGGGAAGAGGAAGCCCCCCACACGGAGCAGAGTGCCCCTCGCCCCCGGACACCCTCCCCCAGGCGCAGACAGACTGAGGCCCCCACCCGCAAGTCCCCCCGGAGTGCTAAGAGCAAGACCCCGCCGCCGCCCTGCAGCTCAAGCACCAGGTCTCCTTCCTCCATCCCTCAGGCCCCCACTCCACAGGTGCCCCCACCACACCCTGCCCCAGGTTCCCCCACCCACAGATATACCATCCCTAAGAGGCTCCGGCCTTCTCCCCCTGCCACTTGCTCTCCCGGCACCACACCCCCCGCTGCGCTTGTCTGTGCCACTGATGTGGTGAGGGTGTCCTCCCCTCTGTCCAGCCCACCTTGCCTGTTCCCCATTCTACTCCCCTGGTGGTAGGCACTGCAGTGGAGTCCACTACCACCCTGTCTGACTTGGGCACTGCAGTGGCGGACCTGTCCACTCCATCTGCAGGGTCCACTGCAGTCGTGCCGGCACCCACAACATCTGAGCCATGCCCCCCAGTTGTGCCGGCACACACCATGTCAGACACCTCCACTGCAGTTGTCAGTGGCTCTTCAGCACCCACCACCCCTTCCCTGCTTCCTCCTGGTGAGCCCTGATCCTGTCCCTGCGGTGCCTGGCCTACCCCCCCGGTTGCCCCTCCTAGTGGATTGTCCCTGGTTTTGTGCAGGCATGTGTAGGGTGGCATCTGCCACTGTCACCCACTTGTGACTTTCTTGATGGACTGGCCATTGGCCTTTGTTTATGTTCTACCGGACTTCTACTTTTAATGCCACATATGCTGAATAAAGCAACTTTCTGTTCTCTAGTGCTTTTGCTTCTGATGTACATGATGTTGATGATGCTAACAATGCCCTTGCTGCAGTGATGGTGATATTTGGTCTCATGATAATGAAGTGTTACTGTGCAGGAACCCATGTGGTCCAGGGGGAATGTGTCCTATCCTGTGGTGTATCCATGTCATCCATAGCAGCATCTGAGGGTGTCATGTGTTCAGTATTTGGCAATGGGATTTCCTACTTAGATTGGCAATTTCACATCTGTGGCTTCCACCCCTGCACATCTGTTGTGCCTGCCATTGTTCTATTCGTCTACTTCCCTGACCGTGTGGCCATCTCCAGTGAACATGCAGGTTTGGGCATCAATGGGGAAGGACTCATCTGTGTTGTCAGTGCAACATTGCTATACAAGTGTGTTGGATCTGTGCCGATGATTCCGTTGGCACTTCCATGACCAGGCTGATGGGACGGGAGCCCTCATTTGGTGCTAATTGTTGATTGTGTGTCCCATTGCTGCCATGGTATGGTATCTGTTCGCCTCACATCTGCAGTCTCCACAGGGTATCTGCATGTGTGTGCCCATTGGTGCAAATATGTGGGTCTGCATCGGATGGTCACTTCTGTCATTGTGTAATTGATGATTGTTGACGGTGTCAGCCCCCATGGGTGTTGTTTGTCTGCACATGGCCAAAGTTATGTCTTATTTGCACTGCAGGATTTGGCTCCCCCAATTTATGTTGCAATGGGACACATACACTAATTTGCCACTGATGTGTTTGTTGTTCTGTGACCAGGAATCATCCATGCAGTTTGGCAGTTGCACCTCTTACTTTGTTAACACTTACCTTTTGGTCACTGTGATGATGGGGGTTTGGACCCCATTGCCACAATGTTCAAAATGTGCTGCAGCTATGGACTCCACACTTACCTTTTGGTCACTGTGATGATAGGTGTTTGGACCCCATTGCCACAATGTTCAAAATGTGCTGCAGCTATGGACCCCACACTTGCCTTTTGGTCACTGTGATGATGGGGGTTTGGACCCCATTGCCACAATGTTCAAAATGTGCTGCAGCTATGGACCCCACACTTACCTTTTGGTCACTGTGATGATGGGTGTTTGGACCCCATTGCCACAATGTTCAAAATGTGCTGCAGCTATGGACCCCACACTTACCTTTTGGTCACTGTGATGATGGGGGTTTGGACCCCATTGCCACAATGGTCATGGCCTGCTTGCGTTGTGTGTGCCACACACATATTTGTGTGGCACATGTGCTAGGGGGTCACATTGTATGTTCGAAGTCATGTTCGGTGTTGTAGGCATTTGACACAGTCTACACACGCTTGTCATGGTGTTGGGGGATGTCTTCTTCTTGCATTCCCTAGGTTGTGGTGTGCTGGTTGTGTCATGCATTGTCCATCCTATGGGTGGGGGTGGTAGTGGTGGTAGGCATCCTGCCCCCCTGGGTGAGGGTGGTAGTAGTGGTAGGCATCCTGCCCCCTGGCTAAGGGTGGTAGTAGTGGTAGGCATCCTGCCCCCCTGGGTGAGGGTGGTAGTAGTGGTAGGCATCCTGCCCCCCCGGCTAAGGGTGGTAGTAGTGGTAGGCATCCTGCCCCCCTGGCTAAGGGTGGTAGTAGTGGTAGGCATCCTGCCCCCTGGGTGAGGGTGGTAGTAGTGGTAGGCATCCTGCCCCCCTGGCTAAGGGTGGTAGTAGTGGTAGGCATCCTGCCCCCCTGGCTAAGGGTGGTAGTAGTGGTAGGCATCCAGCCCCCCTGGGTGAGGGTGGTAGTAGTGGTAGGCATCCTGCCCCCCTGGCTAAGGGTGGTAGTAGTGGTAGGCATCCTGCCCCCCTGGGTGAGGGTGGTAGTAGTGGTAGGCATCCTGCCCCCCTGGCTAAGGGTGGTAGTAGTGGTAGGCATCCTGCCCCCCTGGGTGAGGGTGGTAGTAGTGGTAGGCATCCTGCCCCCCTGGCTAAGCGTGGTAGTAGTGGTAGGCATCCTGCCCCCCTGGCTAAGGGTGGTAGTAGTGGTAGGCATCCTGCCCCCCTGGGTGAGGGTGGTACTAGTGGTAGGCATCCTGCCCCCCTGGGTGAGGGTGGTAGTAGTGGTAGGCATCCTGCCCCCCTGGCTAAGGGTGGTAGTAGTGGTAGGCATCCTGCCCCCCCTGGGTGAGGGTGGTAGTAGTGGTAGGCATCCTGCCCCCCCTGGGTGAGGGGGGTAGTAGTGGTAGGCATCCTGCCCCCCTGGGTGAGGGTGGTAGTAGTGGTAGGCATCCTGCCCCCCTGGCTAAGGGTGGTAGTAGTGGTAGGCATCCTGCCCCCCTGGCTAAGGGTGGTAGTAGTGGTAGGCATCCTGCCCCCCTGGCTAAGGGTGGTAGTAGTGGTAGGCATCCTGCCCCCCTGGCTAAGGGTGGTAGTAGTGGTAGGCATACTGCCCCCCGTGGGTGAGGGTGGTAGTAGTGGTAGGCATCCTGCCCCCCTGGCTAAGGGTGGTAGTAGTGGTAGGCATCCTGCCCCCCTGGGTGAAGGTGGTAGTAGTGGTAGGCATCCTGCCCCCCCTGGCTAAGGGTGGTAGTAGTGGTAGGCATCCTGCCCCACCTGGGTGAAGGTGGTAGTAGTGGTAGGCATCCTGCCCCCCCTGGCTAAGGGTGGTAGTAGTGGTAGGCATCCTGCCCCCCCTGGGAGAGGGTGGTAGTAGTGGTAGGCATCCTGCCCCCCTGGCTAAGGGTGGTAGTAATGGTAGGCATCCTGCCCCCCTGGGTGAGGGTGGTAGTAGTGGTAGGCATCCTGCCCCCCTGGCTAAGGGTGGTAGTAGTGGTAGGCATCCTGCCCCCCGTGGCTAAGGGTGGTAGTAGTGGTAGGCATCCTGCCCCCCGTGGGTGAGGGTGGTAGTAGTGGTAGGCATCCTGCCCCCCTGGGTGAGGGTGGTAGTAGTGGTAGGCATCCTGCCCCCCTGGGTGAGGGTGGTAGTAGTGGTAGGCATCCTGCCCCCCCCTGGGTGAGGGTGGTACTAGTGGTAGGCATCCAGCCCACCCTGGGTGAGGGTGGTAGTAGTGGTAGGCATCCAGCCCCCCCTGGGTGAGGGTGGTAGTAGTGGTAGGCATCCTGCCCCCCCTGGGTGAGGGTGGTAGTAGTGGTAGGCATCCTGCCCCCCCTGGGTGAGGGTGGTAGTAGTGGTAGGCATCCTGCCCCCCCTGGGTGAGGGTGGTAGTAGTGGTAGGCATCCAGCCCACCCTGGGTGAGGGTGGTAGTAGTGGTAGGCATCCTGCCCCCTGGCTAAGGGTGGTAGTAGTGGTAGGCATCCTGCCCCCCTGGGTTAAGGTGGTAGTAGTGGTAGGCATCCTGCCCCCCTGGCTAAGGGTGGTAGTAGTGGTAGGCATCCTGCCCCCCTGGGTGAGGGTGGTACTAGTGGTAGGCATCCAGCCCACCCTGGGTGAGGGTGGTAGTAGTGGTAGGCATCCAGCCCCCCTGGGTGAGGGTGGTAGTAGTGGTAGGCATCCTGCCCCCCTGGGTGAGGGTGGTAGTAGTGGTAGGCATCCAGCCCCGCCTGGGTGAGGGTGGTAGTAGTGGTAGGCATCCTGCCCCCCTGGCTAAGGGTGGTAGTAGTGGTAGGCATCCTGCCCCCCTGGGTGAGGGTGGTACTAGTGGTAGGCATCCAGCCCACCCTGGGTGAGGGTGGTAGTAGTGGTAGGCATCCAGCCCCCCTGGGTGAGGGTGGTAGTAGTGGTAGGCATCCTGCCCCCTGGGTGAGGGTGGTAGTAGTGGTAGGCATCCTGCCCCCCTGGCTAAGGGTGGTAGTAGTGGTAGGCATCCTGCCCCCCTGGGTGAGGGTGGTAGTAGTGGTAGGCATCCAGCCCCCCTGGGTGAGGGTGGTAGTAGTGGTAGGCATCCTGCCCCCCTGGGTGAGGGTGGTATTAGTGGTAGGCATTCTGCCCCCCCTGGGTGAGGGTGGTAGTAGTGGTAGGCATCCTGCCCCCCCTGGGTGAGGGTGGTAGTAGTGGTAGGCATCCAGCCCACCCTCGGTGAGGGTGGTAGTAGTGGTAGGCATCCTGCCCCCCTGGCTGAGGGTGGTAGTAGTGGTAGGCATCCAGCCCCCCTGGGTAAGGGTGGTAGTGGTGGTAGGCATCCTGCCCCCCTGGGTAGGGGTGGTGGTGCGCATTCAGGCCCCTGTGTGCATATGTGGCATTGGTGATGGGCATCCCGCCCCTATGGTGCTGCTGTTGCTGGTGTAAGTATATTCTGCATCCCTGTGTGTGTGTGTGATGTGTCGTGTACGTGTTGTATGTGTTTTGTGGTTGGTGTCTGGCTTACCTTCTGCGCCGTACGCGTCCGTGCCTGTTCCGGTAGTATATGTAGAATATTGGTATGATCGGGACGAAGGGATTCATGGTTGGTTCGTGTCGTTCGTCCTTCTCGTTGATTCGCGTCGTCCTCGTCGCTTCGCCTCGTCGCTTCGCCTCGTCGCTTCGCCTCGTCCTCGTCGCTTTGCGTCGTCCTCGTCGCTGCCGTGTTCGTCTCGGAGCCGTGGATCGTGTTGTGGCGCGAATCGGAGCTTATGTGCGCCTCTCCCGGATGCTTTGACGTGCCGTGCGTAGCGACGGGTTCGGCGCGTACGGAAAGCGCATCGTACTTGTCCGGCCAGACGGGGCTGCATTTTTCCTTCCGTGCGACTCGATTCGGCGTTTCCGGATTCGCCTCGGTCGGAGAACAGGACCTGGTTTGGGTGAGTACGGCTCGGCCGGATTCTTTGCTGTTGTGCGCATCGTACTTGCTCGTTCGGTGTGCTGTATGGATCGGTCGGGAAACAGGCTTTCGCATGGCTTTTTTCCCGACCGAATGGTATTGGGTGCGCCTCCGACCGAGATCGGAATCGGCCCCTAAGTGACACTCGGTCACTTGCAGGGTGACTTTAACGGAACTCACTCGGAGTTAAGGTCTTTTGGGTCCTCAGCCCAAGTTTCAACAGTCAGAACAATTTTATTTTGACCAGGGAGTCCGATTGCAGAGGTGACTTGGCTGTCCTTGGTGCTGAACCGTGAGCTGCAGGAGCTGTCAAAAACACACTTGTGACACTCGGTCACTTGCAGGTTGGCTTCAGTGGAGCCCCTTGGAGGATAAGCTTAGAGGGGTCTCAGGACCAGAAATCACCAGGTAGAACAGCTCTACCTAGCTTGGGATTCTTGAATGCAGAGGTGTGCCTGGCTATCTGTGGTGCTGAACGGGAGCTGCAGGGCTGACTTTACCAGGTGCACCAACGCAGACAGATTTGGGATCAAGAACTCGACAACTGTGTCACCGAAGTTGAGGGTCGACAATGCAGGATGTTTCCCTCTTCTTGAAGTGTCGAGTAAAGCAGTCAGCCAGACCACTAACAAACTTTGGTGGTGGCAAATGCAGCAATGAAGCAAATCTTCTTACCGAAGTCCTGGGAACACGGTAGAAGGCTAAGACCTAGGCAGGTTCAGGACTATGCTTCCCAGAAGGCACCTGGCTGATGACTTTCAGGCTGGTCCTCTACAGAGCCTGGCGGACAGTCTTTCTTTGGATCATGGAAGTGTGGTTTGGGCCTGCTGACTGCATGGGACTAGTACCTCTAGTCCCAGGGAGTCCTGGTGAAGTCTTTTTGATGCAGATGGGTTCACCTTCCTTTTGGAACCAGTCTCTTGTCCGGGACGAGTTCTAGTCCAGGAGGTGAAAGGGGGCTGCCACAGGTGCAGAGCTTCGTGCCTTCTCTTTGTGGAGTCCTGCTTTGTGCAGACATGGGTCTCTCCTTTGTCCTTCTTCTTCAAAGCAGATCTGGAGTTCTGGTGTCAGGGGTGCCCCTTAAATCCTGTATTTAGGGGGTGTTTAGGGTGTGAGGGTCAGCACCAATGGGCTAATGATCCTGCCGCTAAACCGCTCCTGAGGTGACCACATCCTGGTGGTGTATGCCACCAAACTACCCAGAACCCACTATTTTTGTGACTTTTCAAGATGGCACGAGCCATCCCCTGCAGTACAGACCAGCTAGCCTGCCCTAGTGGTGTGGCTAGCCTTTGGGGGTTGTACGCCTCCTGGATAGCTAATTTCCTGTCTGCGCGCAAAAACAAGTGGCTGGGCACATGGGGTGTCTTTGTCTTCACTGGAAGACAAGTCACTTACTTATCAAAGGTAGTGTGGCCTTCGGGGCTCACTGCCATAATGTGTCATTCACTAGCCATCCTGGGAGGGCGGAGTATTGACCTCCTTCCTGCCCAGGCATTTTGTCTCTGTTCTCTGGGAATGACAGCACTTCCCAGCAGGAGGGCAGACATCTGTCTTGGCGGCAACCGGCTGAGAAAGCCCACCAAAGCACAAGGAGACTGAGACAACTTGGGGGCAACCGCTAAGGATGCCACCCGGGTACATGCCAGCTCATCCTCGACATGAGGATCGTGTCAGGGGTGAAAAAGCACGATGTGTGATACGAAACACGATGGAATTCGGTGATTACATAATGGAGCTGGCTAACTCGGGGGTGCCCAGTAGCCAGTTCATGTTAACCTGTGGACCACCATTCACTTAGTGATCTTTAATGGAAAGATCACTGTAGGGACATGTATGCTTGAACATACATGCCCACACTGTTAATATTAATATAATGTGCCCTGCCACCTGGGCTATAGAAGGCATACCTTAGTAGTGGCTTACTTTTATTAAGGCAGTGTAGTGACCCTGTCACACATGGTTTGTGCAGGGTCATTCTAAAGCAGGGAAGCTGCTCGTGCAGACTGCGGTGGCAGACCTGTAGACCTTACTTTTGCTTGGGTCATTCAGGATGGCACAAATAGTGCTGCCGCCCTGGTGACCCCTTTAACACCCTTGCCCTGGGCATTACTGGTAAAATATATTAGGGACTTATAAGGGGGGGTTAAAGCATCTTGTCAACTGGGTGTACCAATTCACATTACCTTTGAGGGAAAGAGCACTGGCATTGGGGCCTGGTTATCAGGTCCTAGTGCACTGCCAGATCTATCACCAAAACATCCAGAGCAAAAGGTTGGGGGAGGGTGACCATCCGAAAAGGGCACTTTCTTACAGGCAATATAAGGCCAATTATGGTATACGAGTGGCGCACAGGTAATGAGGCAGGGTACCCATCCAGCACTCGTCAATCAGTCCACCCCCGCCCTTTCTAGCCACCACTGAAAAGGGTGCAAATCCCAAAGTAGTTCAAGCATTCTGTAAAAATCCACTCAGTATGTTCAAGACACGTTTTATCAGGTATTATACATTAGCAAACAGAATGAGCAATGCCACCAAAACACCATAAACATATATAATTAGTTAATAATTATTTTTCTTAGAAAAAGTTTAAGCCATTGATTTAAAGAAAGTGTGTAAGTAGAACAACTGTATCATGCCGTTTGTATGTACATCATACCCGTGGGAAGAGCTAACAAAAATGAATGATAATAAATAAATAAATTCATGTGATGTAGATTAGACTACATGTTTCTTTGATATTTTACTCCCTAAAGAGAGCGGTATTGTTGTATTCCGCTTTAGGTGTCCGTATATAGGTTTTCCTGAAACATGTCCTTATATAGGCACAATTCGCATTACCCTTATATAGGCATAAGATCCCAGTCCTTATTTAGGCATTAGCCATGCTATCCAAATACATGCATGGTCACCTACATCCGTCCACCCCAACGTCACAACGAGTTCTTAGAAACCAGACCCTTAAGCTCTTGGGAGTTCCCCTAGCACAGGATTATTGATTTCTCCAAGAACTCATTTATTATGCATGAACCGACTATTCCTTAAGGGTTCATTCCTGACGTCTTCCTCTGCCCGACTTTACGTCAATGCTAACATTCCAAGGCACCTACCGGGTATAAATATACCTTCCCTTGCCCAAGCAAGTAGGAGGAGACCTCGACTTTAGAGGAGCCTGTATCCCGGCCTGACGCACTGACAAGAGACGCTGTCATCCCTGCTCGCAGAGAATCCAGCTTCCAGTGTTCTGACTCCCTTCGCGGGGTGTTAGAGTTCGAGACCCGGAAAGAGATTCCCACCTCTCTCATTCTCAAGGTATGGAGCTGACTAGAACCTAGAGGGACTCTTGGCATACCAGACTCTTGGCATACCAGACTCTTGGCATACCAGAGTCTTGGCATACTATAGCATATCATACTATAGAATACATCACCTACTTCTTACCTTGCACTACACTTAGGTTAGGTACACTGGGGTAGAACTAGTTAGAGAAGCATCTTATGAGTACTCGCATTTTTAGCTTATGTTATTTATGTATATGAATATATGTGTCATAGCTAAATGATAATGCTAGCGCAGTATTATTTATTTCTACTGCTTACGCTGTACATAATATATCTCGCATACTGTCTTGTGATCATAACAGCTCATATCTCTTACACGAGAAACAAGACTGTTCAATAAATCCTTTTATTGAAACGCCCGTCTATTCTTTCTGTGTAACTCTGAAGAAACTAAGCATGCACGTTTAGCTGAGTGAAACTGTTATCTGTTGTTTCCACGATTCTGAGAGTGTTCCGATTCTAAAGGGAAACAAAGTTGTCATGTTTATGCGGTTGCCAGAAACTACTCCCTTCTTGTTTACAAGGAGTTTCTAGTGGCCTCTGAGTTAGCTGGCACAAAGTAATTAAGTTTAATATACTCGATAGGGACATACTGACCTCAGTCCTATGTCGAATCTATAGGGTATATTATTCCAATGCGCAGAGTCTATTAGGGAAATAGGAACTACACTACATGGCGCCCAACGTTTGGTAAGGCACTAATTTCACGCTGGATACTGAGTAACTCAGTCGTGCTTTTCTCAGAGACCCCTACTCACATACTCCATAAAGACGTCTGGAGTGGGTAGGGTTAAGTATCCGCCAAAGCTGAATAGGACAAAAATCCTACATATTAGCTGTTTGGTTTGTTCAACGTTGAAGGATACAGTGTTCCAAAATATTGTGCACCTTATCTTTTGTTTCCTTGAAACTTGTTCTACATTTTTCAAAAAACAATGTCCCTGAACGGGGATACTAACACCGATAATGGTGTAGCTGCGGCTGATCCAGTCGTAACAGCTTTTAACTTTACAGGTTTAAATGAAACCGATGAGGGTGTTATAAACATCCCTCCAAACTTACGGAGAGCCATCACTCTAAAACTTATAAAACACGGCCTATCACCAAGAGGTGGTAGAGCAGTTTTCGTGATAGAGGCACACGAATCCTTTCAGACAGAGGTATTCTATTCATGGATAGTATTCCCAGAATCAAATCCAGTAACAAAAGTGTTTCACTTCTTTAAAGAAGATGAACCACCAGAGGAATATATTCCTTTCGAGGATATCGAAATTCCACTCACATACCAGGAGCATAATCTCTGGTTTAAAGGCGCCCTAAAACATCACAAAAACATTATCAGGCTCGGTCCACTGGGTAGACCAGGAGCAACATGGCCGATTCTAGCCGGCTACACACTTCATCCTGACATCGATGAAATGTCAGAAGAGGAATTACTTACTCAACTACAAGAGTTAATAAACATTTACAGACAATTAGTCCAATATGTCATGCGGACTTTCACAGTCCAACCACCAATGACCATTCCAAATCAAACCCTCAACAGGGGAATATACTAAAATTTACTCCACAGACTTTACACGCAGTCATGGGTAAAATGCCCACAAAACGTGAACAAATTCCATTCTGGATAGCTCAAAAAATTACTCAAATCGAAGCAGTCTTTCCAAATACTAGCCCTTATGAGAAACACAGAATCCTAACAATCTGTTTACCAATGGGGATCACACCACAACTGGAAGACTGCACCACTTGGGGCGCAGTCTTTGCTGCCATCTATACTAAAACACATGGTGTTCCATCAATTGCAGTAATACCAGATGTCCTGAAACAAATTCAAAACGAATACGGGGCAGAACCTGTTCTGAATTTAGGTATGAAATTACTGAAAAACTTCGACCAGGTCTCAACAATAATATTATCTAATATTAAAGGGGAGGCAGCATCAGTGGCGATCCGCCAACGCTTAAGGGAATTTGATGTAACAGAACATCAACATGAACTACCCAGAATAATAGAACAATCTTACGCAGAATTAGGCAGAGATAGTTTGGGTGGAAAACCATTGAAGCCAAAACTATCTGAAAGTCCTGAGAAGGACTCTATTAAACAAAATCCTACATCTTCTAAAAAGAAGTGGGAAACTAATAAACAAAATTCAAACGAGACACGTTCTCAATCTCGAGGTAGGTCTCCTCAAAAGGAGCCCTCTGAAAGGAGGTATAACCTCAGGAATAGGGATAATTTAAGAAAACCTGACAGGTATCAAGATACTGATACACGTTCCTCTCGTACCTTTCAGATATCGTCACAGACATCAGAAAGAAGAGGACGGTCAGAACACAGAGAAGAACGCGTGAAATCCAAAGACGATAAACACGTTCAGAAAAATAAATCAAAACCTCAATTCACAAAAAGAAGGTAGCAGGTCTGAAGATCAGACATGCCGAGGATACTGAGAACACAGCTCAAGAACGGAGAATGGGCTCAGACAATGCTGGACAGTGCAGCAGAAGTAACAATAGTTCGCCAGAACCTGAAGGAACTTCTGGAGATAGTGGACTTGAATGAGTACATCACAGTAGAAACTGTAGACACCAGGGTTAGTACTCCACAAAAGTTATATGAAATAACACTCCGAATGGAGGGAGACATACCAAGAAAAGTGAAAACACTCTTTTGGGAGAAACTTTCAAGGGGTTATGATATACTTCTAGCAGAAAAGGACTGGCCACCAAACTTTGTCAAGGAGTGCCCACATGGCGAGGACATCATTATGCCAGCCTTCTCCAACCATATTCCAATTCACCTAAAATATACTTATGCCAGGAAATGGGCAGTTGCCCAGGCCCCAGCATTATACAAAAATCATGTAGAATGGGATGAGGACTCACCTCACCATAAAATACAGCTAAAAAATAAACCTACTGCACAAAGGCAGCACCCAATAAAGCAAGAAGCTAAAAAACAGGTCAGGGAGATCTTAGATCAACTTGAATACCAAGGGGTGATTGAAACATGCACCTCCTCAATGAACAATCCTTTGTTTCCTGTATCCAAACCAGACAATACATATCGTCTAGTTTTGGATTACAGACACTTGAACACTTGTTCCAAAACATTTGCAGTGCAAAATGCACATAGTACAGCATTAATGAATAACATTGTGCGTAAAAAATATAAAACCACATTGGACATTTCAAATGGTTTCTTTTGTCAAAACATAGCACCTGAAAGCAGGTACTTAACAGCTTTCTCAATAATGGGGACCCAGCGTCAATTTTGTAGACTCCCACAAGGGTTCAAAAACAGCCCGGGGTTATTCTCAGCAAGGGTAACAGAGTTACTACAAATTTATGATAATGAGGCATTGTCATATGTCGATGACATCTATCTGACAGACGATGACCTAGATAGGCACTTGAACAGGGTGAGTACCATTATATTGGGCTTCGCCTCTGAGGGCTATAAATTCAACTTTAAAAAATCCAGAATTGCCCATCTCAATGTCCTTTTCCTAGGATATGAGCTTTCAAGTGAAGGCAAGAGCATGGCAGCCAACTTTTTAGAAAAGTGCGCGCTGCTCCAACCTCCAAAAACGCTGAAAACATTTACAATCCATCTTGGGTTTCCTAAATTTTGGAAGAACTTACATTCTAAATTACGCAGAAAGGGTTAAACCTCTCTACGAATTAATCAAACCTGATTTTTCAACAAAACATTGGACACAAGAACACACAGAAATCCTGCATTCACTCCAAGCTAACATGTTAGCAACAAATCACTTACAAACATGCGTAAATAAACGCAATTTAGTGATCCGAATAATTTCGGGACAATGCGGATTCACCTATTTAACATTTAATGAGGGTGAAAAAGTACCAATAGCATACAAATCACATTTGTATACACAAGCAGAAATGCGCTTCACTTCAACAGAAAAAATACTGACAGCAGTTCAAACCGCTGTAGCAAAAGAAAGAGCTCTAGCTCAAGGGAAACGCATTATTGTCGTAACTCCAGTACCAGCCTTAGAGGCGGTTACAAAAGCGAGCATTCCAAATGCAAAAGCTTTACATCCTAGATGGATACAATGGGTTAATTCTCTTGCTGCAACAGATGTTGAATATGTTTTTGATCCTGATTTAAAAACACAAGCGTTCCTGCAATATGAACATGAATGTCCTCTGCCCACTGAAATTTTGCCTCTAGATCAGTACGAATTTATAATTTATACTGACGGATCAGCACAACCCGCTACAGGGAGTAAGCAAGCTTACAGTGCAGCGTGCGCAATCGTTAAAGGTCGCATGCAAGATGGTAACTTCAGACCAATGGTCACTAAAACTCAATCTCTAGGAGATTGTACAGCTCAGTGAGCTGAGCTACAAGCATTCAAACTGGCACTTGAAAATACAGATCGCGAATTCCCCACACTTATAGTGTGCGATTCTTTTTACTGTGTTCAGTCGTATAATGAATATATACAGAATTGGCTTGAAAACGGGTTCAAAGATGCAAAAGGTGGCACAATAAAGCATAAAACGCTTTGGGAACAAGTAGTTCAGTTGAGAGACGAACTACCAAAAGCTCACGTGATACACACGCTGAGTCATCAACGTGATGGCGTTCACGTTGCAGGGAATTCATTGGCTGATGAAGCCGCAAAGGGGTCTGTTCAGACGGCTTCCGTAGCTGCGATCACTTGTTCAAAAACGAGAATAGACAGTGAGATATTGTTGGCTGTCAATGCTTCAAGCAAAGGCAGTGGTGCAGCGTTACCAAAGAAATTTCCACTCAATTACTCTTATGTAATTGATGCGAACAACGTTCCTTTTGCTCGAATCCCTGGAGTGGGGGATAGGGTAATTCCAAACATGGAAAGTAGAGCAGCTTTGATTTATGAAGCACATCTGGGGGAGGGTGTGTCACATCAAGGGATCTCTAAAACAATATTAACATTAAAAGAGATGTACTGGTGGCCTGGAATGAATACACAGATTCACATCTTCATCAATGACTGCAGAGACTGCAATAGACAGCGTGGTGCAGAACGCCATCAGAAACCAGACTACGAAGTAGCCTGCCCAGTACAGACACCATTGTTAGACAGCATTAGACTATCTAAGTGCAGGTGTCCTTTTGGACAAATGCAATCCCACAAATACTAAGTCAAGGTTCCTATGGATGTGGCCTCAGCGCTCGGCTGATGCTCGAACTGTTATAAAAGATTTGCGAGTCTTTATCGGCACATACGCAATTGGCACACTACATTCTGACCAGGGCCCTGCGTTTAGCTCTCGGGCTTACAAAGAAGCTATGGCCAGTTTGGGCGTAGCATTGCGGTACTCCTCTCCATTTCATCCTGAGGGAAATTCTGTTGTGGAAAGGAAAAACCGGGACATAAAGCAGTCTATAACAGAGTATTAGGTTCGGGTGATGGGTGGGTCAAACATCTTTATGGGGTCCAACGCTCATTAAATAATTTGCCAAGAAGTTCTCTAGGGGGGGTCACTCCATATGAGGTTCTATTTGGGACAAGAATGTGGGTTCCTGATCGCGAATGTAAAGGCACAGTGGTGGAAAATAAACCCTTTGATATCAAAGATCGTTTGGCTGTCTTACAGGATCTAAATGAGCTAAGATCGAAACAAAGCAACGTGTTCCTGAAGCCAACCACCACTGGGGAAACACCGGCAGTCCCAGCAAGGCCTGTCTGGATCCCAAAAGTTGGGGATCTAGTCAGAGAGAAGATTGCGGACAAGAAGGAATTTGGACCTTCTTAGAGACAACCAGTAACTGTCCTAGCCGTCCACGGAACAAGAACAGTACTTCTGCCGCCCCTTGCTGGAAAAAAGGAGAAAAGATTTGTGTCAATAGACCTCATCAAACCACACTATGTGGCCAATACTAAATAGTAGGCCTCGTGGACTCCGACCTAGTAGCAGACGCACTCCTCTTGCTACTATCCAAGAGGTTCAGACTGAAAGACTCATAACCATCAAGAATTCAGCAGTAAAAGATGAAGGACTAAGCAACAATGCTATGGAACTCATCCCTCTTGAAACTCACGTAACAGTTCGTCCAGATACACCTGTCTACACCAACGTAACACGTGATCAACTGGTTCCAGCGATTTCTACGAATCCTGATGCAATTTCAACAATTGACCGAACAGCTTCTGGTTATTTCTTTAACTTTGATACATTTTCTGAGGATCCGAGTGAGCCTGAAACGACGCCAGCCTCAAAAACTTTCAAACAACAAGTACAAGACCATTTTCATTTTCTGAAAGAGACTTATCTGGCTTCACCATGGATTGAAATATGGATTCTTTCTGGAATATTTTTCTTTCTGTTTTGGCTAGCTTTGGTTATGACTCTTAGCATGCTTATAAATGGCAGATACATTCGTATGGACACTGAAAGTAAAAATGTGAACTTACTTTTAAAACCACACAAATCTTCCCATCGTGAATCAAGAGACTTGTCAGCAGTGAACATCACAGCCGTTCCTATACAGGATGGTATAGTTTGGGACAAAACCGATTTTGACATATTCAGCCCGACGGAACTTTTGAAGATTCTACATTTATTTAAAATTTCATTAAGTGACTTTATTACCTCCAGTACCTATTCTGATGATTGGGACTTTGAGACTATTAATGATATGATGTCTGATCTAGAAAGGTCTGCTGCGTTCTCTAACAATGAATACTTAGAGGGCTCATCAGACTACGAACAGCTTTATTGTTACAACCACTATGGTCATCATTTTTTGCATAAATCTGCAACACCTAGAAATGTGTTTATGTTTAACCAATGGGAACATTGTCCTACACCACCAAAGGGTAGTTCAAAAACGTTTGCAAATAAGTTTCCATATTTTTCAGGGTACAATACATCTGATCCAGAAACATTTTACTATAAGAATGTAAACAAAACAGGACAGAAAATTATGTTAACTAATACAAAACAGATTTATTCTGCAGCCTTTATTACCCAACTGTCTAGACAAGGGTTTGACTTTTGGAAAGACACAATCGACACAAAATCTGTCTGGGGTTCTAAAGATTGGCAAGTACAGGGGATAGAAGCTTTGTTTAGAGCCTGTATCATCCCACAGCAAATAATGTTTTTGAATGACACTGTGCAACAAACGTCTTGCCTTGGTTTAGCCAAGATAAAACACATGAACACACCTTCTGTACCAACACCTGCAAGTAATACCACTACACAGGGAGCGGTCACAGTAGACACAATACTACAAAACAACAGATCAGATTCTGATTGGAAAAAATGGTTGCTCTGGCCCACAGACACAAACATCTGTCAAGAAAGATTCCTGAATAGAATACAGGGCTTTACTATTCATAGGCCAGACCCACGTTATGTTCAACGACAACATCCGGGGATAGTAACAACATACAGTGTAGGAAAATTGTGCCTCGACTGGTTACAAAAATCTACACTCGAGGATGTGAAACAACACTTATCTTTACTTAAAGAAGACGCAGACCTTAGGGATTTCTTGCAAGGACCAAGAAAACTGCGTCAAAAACGTTTCATATATGCCGGCATTTATGCTGCTTATAATGAAATATGGAAGGTTTCACAGGCAGAGGCCGCTGAACGAATACGTGAGCTTGATCGTATTAACTTAGACAAAACTCTCACTGTGGTTGACAATGGGTTAACAACTTTGTCATCCAGAATTTATTCATTGGACAGCATTGTATCCTCTGCTATAGACATACTGGAACAAGATTTAACCATGTTACAACAAGGCCAATCTAAGTTACGTTCTATTATGTTATTAGGCTGGACGCTGTAATCCTTGCGGGCAGGTTATGTGCCTTGGTGTTTTATCAACACGTCGTCTCTGTTTTCAGAATACAATCCAACGGATAAACAGATCGAACTGGCACAAAGGGGAGCAAAGTATACAGTGCTGAGCATTGAAAAACTGGAAAAATTACCATTTACGGTAGCAGAAAAACCAGCTACAGAATGGCTTATTCATGGCAAAATAACTCTGCCTGTCTCTACTTTTCATTTTCAGTATTGCCTCAAACAAATGCAAGCAGGCAAATATGAAAGGTTGGGTAAAGAATACATTAAGACATCCTGGGATTTACCTTACGAATACAGATGTTGGAGTGGGGATCGTGAAGTGTTTCTAAGCGGTACACACTGTGAAAGTGCACTGAGCGGATCTCTCATATGTCAGGACATTTCTTTACACGGGGCTTGTAATGGTTCTGTGGCAAACTTGTCCTGCCACCTGCAGGGTACACCGGCTGCTGTGATTAATCCGACGTTTGGCCAACTTTCTAATGGGGGTTACCTCATGTTGAATGATCAGAGTTGCTGTGGCATGTTGCCAGGAATCCCATATCTGGTAACGGTTGGCTCCAGGGTTACTTGTTGTATGCAAGTATTGTTCCCCCAAATAGACACAGTCAGGGAGTCGCCTCTATGGCCTTCATTGAATGTTTCTTTTATACGTTTTGATACTTTAAGCAGAATGAAAGCCATGCTTTTACAACAGACCGTGCCTTTGACCTCGGCCAAAGTAATCTATGATCTACAAATTGCAAGGACTTCGGCTGAGATACAGGCTTTAATTCGTACAAACTGCCCTATACATTTCGTAGAAATGTTGGGACGTATCTTAAACATGTCTGATACGAGCGGGATTGTACATGTATTTAAGACCATCTGTTCAGGACTGTCAACACCTTTTCAGGCAGTCCTCGGAATCATTCCAAACTTCGCACATTCAGTGTTTGGTGGTGTGCCATTAATTCTAGCACTCGTTGCAGGAATCCTGTTTTTATTCCTACTACTACGCTATGGCAAGCCTATCAACCGGCGTCACTCCCAGCAATTTGGAGAAAGCTCTCCTAGAACGGAAGTGCCGTGAGCGCATAGTGCAACTTTTGGGCATACCTCGTCTACGGGAACTTAATACAACATGGTTTCTGTCATTTAGACCAATCTGGCAAGATTGCATCTTACCTGTTCTACGCTGCCTGCTTTGCGGTGAAGAATGCGTGCTAGACATCTGTCTAACACTCCCATTAGTCATGCCAACGTTTATCGATACCCTGCTGGACCCGATAACGGCCCATGCTCTGTGTTGTCCCCAGAGGCTACCAATCCTGATGACGGCATTCGTTGAGATCTCACAGACGCTTCCTGCTGCTGCTGAGGTACGAGATGGATCAACAGGCACACAGGTAACAACGGACACGAACATTGCTGCAGCCTCCTATGCTGAAGGCGATGCTTCACATCTCTGTGCAGTTAACCTTCTAAACGAGGTGTTCCAACTGTTACCGACATCGGTAGACGATTTTTTGTCTACAGGAATAGATGATTTCATGTTTACACCAGACCCATGCACTGACTTTGATTCGGCTCACAGTGTACCGGGGACGCAATGAATTTGGCCTCCATATTTTCAAAACAGAACTAAACTTGGAAATCTTCCTAAAAATTGAATTTTTTTTTTTTCTTTCTCTTTATTTTTGAAAATACATGGCAATTCAATCTGCTTACAGTAGAACTATTCATATAGAACGGACTTCTTTGAATACTTCCAGGGACACATTGTCACCTTATTTACCACAATTTCATTTAGTACCATGATATGAAATGGCTTCGATTTTTTGAATACTTATCAACCATTTCGTCATATGTATATATTTCTGTTTTATCATTCATGTTGCATTTATTTCCAATATATGCTTAGAATGAAAAAATGCTTTAAAATGTACAGTACCTATTGCATTACATGTTTAGCAACAGTTTTTTCTTTTAAAACTTCTTTTAATATGCTTTTAGAAATGTTTTTAGCAACATGTGGTACTCAGTTTAATGTTTAGCATTTAATGTTTAGCATTTAGTACTATCGTTCATTCGAAAGTGGAGTGGGTGTTGTATTCCGCTTTAGGTGTCCGTATATAGGTTTTCCTGAAACATGTCCTTATATAGGCACAATTCGCATTGCCCTTATATAGGCATAAGATCCCAGTCCTTATTTAGGCATTAGCCATGCTATCCAAATAAAGGCATGGTCACCTACATCTGTCCACCCCAACGTCACAACGAGTTCTTAGAAACCAGACCCTTAAGCTCTTGGGAGTTCCCCTAGCACAGGATTATTGATTTCTCCAAGAACTCATTTATTATGCATGAACCGCTATTCCTTAAGGGTTCATTCCTGACGTCTTCCTCTGCCCGACTTTACGTCAATGCTAACATTCCAAGGCACCTACCGGGTATAAATATACCTTCCCTTGCCCAAGCAGGTAGGAGGAGACCTCGACTTTAGAGGAGCCCGTATCTCGGCCTGACGCACTGACAAGAGACGCTGTCATCCCTGCTCGCAGAGAATCCAGCTTCCAGTGTTCTGACTCCCTTCGCGGGGTGTTAGAGTTCGAGGCCCGGAAAGAGATTCCCATCTCTCTCATTATCAAGGTATGGAGCTGACTAGAACCTAGAGGGACTCTTGGCATACCAGACTCTTGGCATACCAGACTCTTGGCATACCAGAGACTTGGCATACTATAGCATATCATACTATAGAATACATCACCTACTTCTTACCTTGCACTACACTTAGGTTAGGTACACTGGGGTAGAACTAGTTAGAGAAGCATCTTATGAGTACTCGCATTTTTAGCTTGTGATTTATGTATATGAATATATGTGTCATAGCTAAAAGATAATGCTAGCGCAGTATTATTTTTTTCTACTGCTTACGCTGTACATAATATATCTCGCATACTGTCTTGTGATCATAAAAGCTCATATCTCTTACACGAGAAACAAGACTGTTCAATAAATCCTTTTATTGAAACGCCCGGCAATTCTTTCTGTGTAACTCTGAAGAAACTAAGCATGCACGTTTAGCTGAGTGAAACTGTTATCTGTTGTTTCCACGATTCTGAGAGTGTTCCGATTCTAAAGGGAAACAAAGTTGTCATGTTTATGCGGTTGCCAGAAACTACTCCCTTCTTGTTTACAAGGAGTTTCTAGTGGCCTCTGAGTTAGCTGGCACAAAGTAATTAAGTTTAATATACTCGATAGGGACATACTGACCTCAGTCCTATGTCGAATCTATAGGGTATATTATTCCAATGCGCAGAGCCTATTAGGGAAATAGGAACTACACTACAGTATAAAGAACTTCTAACCACAGGTCAATTGCACTGATGTTTTGTGTGACATAAGAATGAATCAAAAAATAGACAACAGGACAGAGAGAGAGGTGTTGATACGAAGACTTGTTCTAAACATGCAGTATGGGTTGGCAACCAGTAAGGCATACGGGAGAATAGAAATGGTGCACTTTAAAACCCTTTTGTGGGACATTTAGGAACAATAGGTGGTGCCCTAGAAATGCACCCCTATGAACGCTCAAAAAACAAAGATAACACAAAAGGGACTAACTACCATGCAATTTGCCCTAACAAGTAAATAATTTGCTATCTTGATGCTGTTACTTTCGTAGTCCACTCCTCCCATATTGGACAAGCACAGCTGAACCTTGGTGCTTTCACTTTTTTGTAGTTGAAGTAGGACTATTTGAAAGAAAGTCAGGCAAGGCTGTGAGTACTCGGTGCAGAGGTCTGGTTCAGGAGGTTCCAGAACCCTCTCCTGAACCGTGACACCTGCTCCTGAAGACCTTAGTGCCCTGGGGCAACTTGGAATGAAGATAACTGGACATACTCTGGGTGACATCTTGGATGTTGGTACTTTTTCTATACCACACTGCACAGTCAAGGGCAAGGCGGTGAGAATACAACCCTTATTCTTTCTTCTCTGTAGACCAGAAGAGCTGGCTCTAGGCTCCCCTCTTCATGAGCTTTGTGCTGACCACAACACTAGGAGATCAGTATTCATCTCCTCTTTCGAATGGAATTTGGCCACGTAGTGCTGCTCATACTCTGTGTGGCCTCTTAGGGGTATCTTAGTGGGGTGGTTGTTACTTTCCTGTTCACCAGCCCACTGAGGCTTGCAATGGCAGTAGGACTAGAAGCCCCACAATCGTCGCCTCCTCAAACTGGCTCAGGCTATTTCCAGCTTTTTTCCCTTAAGATGTTTCGAGCAGGCAGGAAGCTGCATGTCATCTTGGCAGGAGGCTTTTCTTTGCTTCCCACAGCATAGAGCTGAGAGTGGAACTACATGCCACATAAATCTCATGTGCCAATCATAGGTGACCCCATTAACGACCTTGTTTCAGGAACACTTGGCATTAAAACAGGCGTGCCTTCATGCACTCTATGTGAGCTCTATGGTGTGCTGAAATAATTGACCTGTTTACCGACCTATAGGAGGACTGTTGAGTGACAGCACTATAATACCCTTGTCCATGTAAAAGAAGTGAGGACCGTGGCTCTGGGTCCCATAAGCAGCTTTGAAAAGAGCCACTTTGTAAGTAGCCATGTAGGGATGCATAGCCTCCAAGTGTGAGCTTGAAGGCAGATATCCCCTTCCTATCCACTGGCCCAAATGGAATTGGACAATAAGCCTTATAACCCCTTGCTGTTGGACCTCTGCTCCCACAGCCAGGTCAAAGGGGGCTAGTTGCATAAAGCATGGCAGAGTATTGGTTTCCAAGTGATTTTATCATTTTAGTGGTTGGACATCACAATGTGCTTATTTGTAACTTCCACTTAATATGCCAAATGTGTAACAACATTATGTAACACTTGTTTTACTTTGCAGTTTGCATGTAATTCAAATTTAGGGGCATATTTACAATAGAAGTGACGGAGCGCGGCGTTAGCCTTCTTGGCTTAACGCCGTGCTCTGCCACTTCTGAAAGGCAGGGCTGCACCATATATACAACAATATGGTGCAGCTCTGCATTTCCCCCTCCGCAGGTGCTAAATTTAGCTGCCTAGCGCCAACGCAGGCCCCCTTGCACCATAGTGTAAGGGTGTCTGCGTTTCAGGGGAAGATTGTTTAAACAATCTTTAAATGGTGTTTTGTAACCTCTATGTGTGCTGCATTATGTGCTGCTTAATGCAGCACACATAGAAGTTGCACAACGTCATCTTTGCAATTATCGTTTATGTGCAGGAAGAGACACCTTCCCGCACATAAACAATCCATGGCATTTTGCTGTTTCTATGTGTGCTGCACAACCCAGCACACACGAAAACAGCAAAAACGAGAACAAATTAAACATTTCTCCTTGTTGCGCAGGGGTAAGAACAGGTTTTCCCTGGGCTTAATGCTGGCACTGCCCCATATTTACACCACCCTTGTAAATGTGGGTCAGCATCAAAATCAATGGATGTTGCAGTGGAACGCCCACCACAACACCCATTGCTCTCCGCTTTCCCCCTAAGTATAGCGTGAAAGTGGGCCTTATTTACAAGGCAGTGTTAAGCCACGTTAAGTGGCTTAACACTGCCTTGTAAATAAGGCGAAGCCCCTATCGCCACCAGAATGTCGTGAAAAGTGACGTTATGTTGGCGATAGGGGCTTGTAAATATGTCCCTTGGTGTTGTTTCATCATGATGAAATCGATGGATGGTGAGCTGAAATGTCGTCAGGGTACTGAGGTGCTTGACACTAGGGGCCACTTGCTGCACCTATTCTATCAAATAGCACCGAGTTAGCACACAATTTTGAAATCTTTTGCTTTCACTACAGGGTCAATCCATTACCTATTTTCTGTTTTGTTATGGTCATGTTTTATATTGTGTGTAATTTATGGTTTAAATCTGTTTTATAATTATTTGTTCAGTTCACACATACCCCCACTTACAACCACTGGTCGATGGGGCGCATAAAAGATGTTCAAGTCTTTATTATACAAATAGCCTCAAATACAAATTACTCGACCTAACCCTCACTCCCTCCCAATCCCCTTGAACAGATTTAAATGAACGAGCTATCTTGCATTATTAGTCCTGTTAGGAGCTGTTGTTAGAAACATACTTGGGAGATCACCCAGTCCTTTTCTAAGGGCCTTATTACAAGTACAGTGGTCCATAGGACCGTCCTACTCGCGGAGGTGGTCCGAGCATATTCTGAATCGCCTGTCCACCACCCTTTGATAGTGGTGAGCCTGCCATGGAAAGGGTGGCGAAGATGCAACTAATGGGGCCTTAACAGGGCCCCCGTGCTGCTCCTGGGCCTGGGTGTACATGCAGGGGGTACATGTTGTGCCCCCCTGGAATTGCACCCCTGTTCCTGCACAGTGTGGCATGCATGCCACACTGTGCAGGAACTTGCTGCAGGCGCTGTCACGGTGGCGGGCGGCAGATTAGGCTCTCCTATGAGCCTAACAGCCAACTGCCTTGAGACTGCCGCAGCACTGCCCAACTGTCATGGATTACAATCGTAATCCCTCGGGTGCACCGTGGCTTTGGCGGGCCTCCTGCGGACTGCACGGTGGTGGCATCGCTGGAGGACTGTCAAACTCGTAATAAGGCCCTTAGTGTGGTACTACGAGGTTGGAGCAGCCGGAAGGGACCAGCAACCTCTCTGAATTCCTGGGACAGGAAAGCTATGTATGGGCCCCATGTTTTCTCAAAGTGGATTTGCCTTCCCTCTAAGCTAGATGAAAGGTGGTCAGAGGTCGGCTGACCTAGGTTTTAATAGAGGGCTGGGTCTCCCAGTGCTAAATTTGCATGTAGCCTATGTGTTATTTGTCCAGGAACCCATATGCCTCCTTCAGTGTTCAAAGGACAGCAAGCCCTCCAGGTCATAAAAATTGTGTACCGTCTTCTAATGTGTAAGTTGCCATTCTATATAGTCATTGCCTTTGAGGGCTGGAGAGAATTTGGGAATGTATGGTCTTTATCTTTTATATGAATCACTGTGATTACAGTTTCCTGCAAGGTGGGTGTGATACAACCTGTTTCTGCAATGACTTACATAAGTGGCTAATAGTGACATTAATAATGTGCAAAAATACCTTGCAGAATGTGGGAGTGAAGCCAACTGGCCATCTAGGCTCGGAGCTTTGCTGGCGGGTTATTTGGCTATACAGGATATAACCTCCTCCAGAAGAATATCTTTTTCTAACATAGTCGACTGTTGGGTAGTAAGAATCGAGGACTGGACCGCATCTAGTTAAGAGGTGATATCAGATGTCGGAAGGGAGTTAGGGGAGTATAGAGTTGTGTAGAATTGTCAAAAAGCTCAAACAATCCCTTCATTCTCCTATGTACTTTCCCCTTGATCAGTGGTTATTCAGTCTATAGTGCCTCTCTTAATCTTAGCTCTCAATTTACAGGCTAACAGTTTACCAACTCTGTCCCCCCTTTATAGTAGCATTGATGAAGATGCAGCAGAGCGTACTCCACCCTGTCCATATCTTGGGCTTTAAGTTGTTGTTGGGTATGTGTGGTGTTATGTTTTCCATGACTCAGTAAATTTATATTAACTTTCCAGTTCCTTCACTCTACCCTCCTGTTCAAGCTTTTTCTCTCTACTCTCTACATTATGTTTGGTGGCAAGTGAGATCAGTTCCTGCCTTACAGGACTGTAACGTGGGAAACCAAACCCTCATTCTCCTGTAGAAAACCAGAGAGTCTGTCCCTAATTGTAGCGAGTGTAGTCTCACTTTTCAGGATTTAATCATTTAATCGCCACATCCACTTGGGTGTGGGCGAGCGATGGTCTAGTTATGTTATTGTGATAGGCACATGGCTGATACACCAATAATTATATGGCTATATGGCGTGTGTTTGCCAGTATCTGTGAAGTGCCCATAAATTAGTCCAGCCTAGCATTGGTTTGGCGTGAAGTGGAAAAGAACACATAGTCCCTGGAAGTGGGGTTGTCCAATTATCTGACAACCCTATGCCCATTCCAGCCCCTCCTTGACTGGAGATCTCGATTGTCCCATCCCCTGGGTTGAGCGAATTAGGGTAGATTCCATTACCATGTTCAGATGCCCTCCCACCAGCACATCAGAGTCAGGAGAGGTCAAGATTTCTGATAGGGATTCTCATAAAAACCTCTCCTTGTTATTGTTAGGGGCATACATAGAACTCACTGTGAAAGTATGAGTCATCAGGGAGACCGGCACTGCCAACATGCACCTGGGGATTTCGGCATGAGTGTTCAGAACCTTCCCTTTAAATTTGTTTGCCAGCAGAATGGCCACTCCCCCATTTTTACTGGGGCCTGAGGAGACACACTGTCAGGAGAAACCAGCGGGATCTTAGTTGTCCCCAGTCTTGCATTATGAAGTGGGTCGCTTGAAAGAGGCATACATCATATTTTGACTCCTTCAGCATGCTGACCAAAGATAGATGCTTAGCCTCCAGATGGTAAGGCTCATAATTTTCACCACTGGTGGACTGTCACAGTAACTTGGCAAGTGTAAGTGGGCTAAACTGGTCTATATTGTGTGTAATTCACAGAACAATCCATTAATTAGTGATCTCTGTCTCAGTGGTTTATAATTCTTAATCTTTGGAAGACATCATCTGTTAACATACCTGTTGGAAAATGGAGATGCATACTAAACTAAAATACTTGTAAGGGACCTAGTGAGAGACCTGACCTCACCATGCAAACCCACAACTAAATCAGGCTGACACATTCAACTAAACAGAGGGACATCCCTTCAATACCCTGACTTCACTTTTCTACAAATGTTCTACCATTGAAACCTCAAAAGGTTTTGCAAAGTCACCTCAACAAATATGAAAATACTACAGTGCCATGGTAGTTGCCAACTGTGTGTTATATATTGCAAATACAAATTAAGTTCCACTTTCTCATCCTTAAATGCTGCCATGCCTTTTGGATTTGTTGATGTTAATGTAATTTGAAAAAAAAACACATCAGGCTTACATTTATAATAATCATATTTCATCATTGTAGTAGTTCCTTCTTCTATTTGCTCCTTGTGAACAGTTTTAAGGCCAGATATAGAAATGTTTTTTGGTTGGAAGCACTCCAATTTGGTATTTGGGACTGCAAAAATGTTTTTCCCATTTACGAAAGCGAGGATATGGTCTAACAGCTAGAGCTGCCAACTGTGGAACCAGGTTCAAGCCTCGGCATCGGCTTAACATCCTGTGATTCTGGGAAAATCAAATAATCTCTTTTAGAAATTGGGTTACTGGTTGACTTGGGTGTGATCCCTGGTCAAGAAGCAACTACAATCCAAGTCATGGCAAGGCAGACGCAAACCCCAAATTAACCTGTGCGCAAGCCGCTGGTAGCTTGGCACAGTACGGTCAGGCATAACTTAGAGGCAATGTGTAAAGTATTTGTGCAACACTTCAAACAGTAAAACAGTGACAACACCACACAAAAAGGATCCTACACCAGGTTAGTAAAATTGGGCTTAATTTAATAAATTAAACAGGACCAAAACAACAAACATTCAATCAGTAGAACCAGAGGTATGAATTTTTCAAGAATAAACTGAAATATAACGCCTAAAAGCAAAAGGCTCCAACTGCAGCTATCTGGTCATGCTGGGCCGAGTCAAAGTCAAACTTTCAGGCCGACCGCAGTAGAGCGCAAGTTGGATACAGTCCCAGATCAGCCCATCTGAAGGTTCAACTTCTCAAGTTTTGTGTAAAGAGTCCTGTTCGCGTTGCAGAGGGCCAAAGGGAGCAAGAAAAGTGTCATGACCGGTGGTTGGCTTGGAACGAAGAGCAGGCCGGGGGTTGCGGACAGGTGGGCTGGAGCTTCGTGTTGGTGGTCCTCCATGGGGGATCGAAGCTTGCTGTGCGAAGAGACGGGCTGATGGCAGCTTGCGCTAATTTTCAGTGTGAGCAGTGCGGTCTTGGTGCGAACGGCCTCATTTGCAGTAGCAAAGAGTCCATAAGCTTGATTTAAAGAACCCGTGAGCCCCACCAAGGGTCCAGGACCTGAGAGGCAACACTTGGGGGTTAGAAACTCGCTGCCACTGGTCCAGGAGCTGGTTGGGGAGCATCTTATGTCCCTGAGGCTCAGATCAGGAGGACAGTACAATAGCCCTTTAAGTCACTCTCAAGTCGTAGGTTCAGGATGAAGTTGCAGGTCCTTCTTCCCCAGGCAAGAGGGCAACAGGTCAGCACAGCAGGGCAGCAGTTCCGTTAGAGCAGCAGTCCAGTAGAGTGGCAGTCCTTGTACCACAGCAGTCCTTCTTCCTGGCAGAGCATCCATAGGTCCAGAAGTGTACTGAACAGCTGGTGCCTGAGGTCTTGTACCCTGGTGCCCTGGTTGTGGAAGGTGGGAGAAGCTTCCAGCCAGAGGCTTGGAGTTGCAAGGAGTTCTGTCTTGGAGGAATTCACAAAGTCTAATTGTCAGTTACACCTAATCATGTGTCCCAGGACAGGCTATGGGCACAAATAGACTAACAGCAGAAAAATGCCAACGTTCTAAAAGTCAATATATCTTAGGGCGCTTTTACGCGCCCCATCTGCCGCACTGCGATGTGGGAACACTTCCCTCCTTTAATCCACTTCTTCCAATTTTATCCAATATCATCTTAAGACACCAATTGTACTCAATATTTTAAACACTTTTCAATGTTCATTAAAACACTGCGGAGACAGCGTCCTTTCACCTTCCATCTTTATTTTAGCATCTTCAAATGTTTACTGAGTGCCCATCGAGGCTTTTTCACAGCAACACGTACAATCAAAGGTGAAGCAAAACAGAGTAGGCTTGTCACGTAATATACCCAATGCATTTCAAGCCTCATAGGCTCTTCGTCAGGGGTTTCTGCAAGAAATAAAAACAACTCAGCTGGTAGTTCCCTGCTGGCCTCCACGACTCAATCACAATCCTAAGTAACTCACCATGCACCCAAAACTGCTACCGCCCACTCAACCCCACAATTCCTGTGATTTCCTTAATGTTTAACCCAGCTAATCGAGCAGCAAGCAATCCCCTTATCCCCCTCCCTTCTCCAACCCTTCGTGCCCTCTCCCACTAAACTGCCTGAAACAAACATATAAATAAAACTAGTGCCTCATTCCCGATCTTCTCAATTCAAACCCACTTTTCAACAAATAAACAATCACCCCATAATACCTCCAAACCTACCCTACATTTCTGTGCCCCATCATTCGGAATTATAATAAAATACCTTGCTGAAGCCGCAGCCAGCGACCTAACCTCCTCATCCACCTTCCCCATTGCCTCAGAAAATCGTCCGTTCCCGCTGTCACTCAATCCGTTAGTTTTTAACCACCTCCTCACCGGCTTACACCCAATCCACTCAAGTATGTTAACCCTGTGACCTGCTCTCATCAGCTGCAACAAGTTATTCTAACACTGCTCCCGAACTACTAATTCCACAATGCACCCTCCCCTACCTCTTTCCCGAAAGTAATACAATAACCTAAACCAGACTAATAAACCCCCCCTCCCCTGCCTCACCCTATATCTCCAATGTAAATCTAAACCCAAACATCTAAGTGATGCCGAAAATAATATGTAATGGTTCCGTAATAACTCATTTAAATGAATAAGTCCGTTTCTCCACGGTTACATGTGCTCAAACCAATCATGCCTACAAAAATTAATTAAAAGTAAACAATACATAAACAACGGCCAACTGTCCATAAGTTTGCTGAAATTGTTCTCTTGTCAGATGTTCAATGAATCCACTCCAGTCCTTCGCTGTCCCAACAGTATGTCAACGCTCCTTATTTTGAAGTTCTCTCACTGAAACTCATCCTTGGGGTGCAAACTACATTTGGGACGGTAAAATTGCAAAGCAAGAAAAATATGGAGAGAATGCACTCCTTCCCTTAATTTTAAGTTTAAGTTTAGGGGATTTGTAAAGCGCATGGCTACCCTTGGGCATCCCAGCGCTGAGGTGAGACAGGACAAGCAGGTGTTAGCGCATGAGTTTAGGGAAAAAGACATGTTTTGAGTCTTTTTCTGAAGGACGCTTCGTTTTCTATTAGTCGGAGTTCTGGATCCATGCTGTTCCACAGTTTAGGTACCAGGTGTGTGAATGACCTTCCACCCCACCTAGATCTCTTGATTCTGGTAGTATTCATCAGAAAGTTAGAGCCGGACCTTAGATGGCGGCGGGGTGAATAATGTGAGACCAACTTTTGTATCAGAGTAGGACCTCTCCCATACATGGCTCTGTGAGCCAGGCTTATGGACTTAAATTTGATCCTGGCTTGGACCGGGAGCCAATGAAGTTCCCTCAAGGAGGATCTTGCTGATTGATGTCTGGGTATGTTCAGAAGCAGTCGTGCAGCTGCATTCTGTACCACTTGCAGTATATTTGTGACGTATTTCGGAGAACCCAGATAGAGAGAGTTGCCGTAGTCAAGCCTCGATACCACCAAGGCCTGCACTACCGTCTTCCTGGACTTTTCTGGGAGCAGGGACATTATTTTTCTGATCATACGAAGTATCCCAAAACAGGTACTTGACAATTTTTTGGCCTGGACCTCCATCATCAGGTTCTGGTCCAGCCGCATTCCTAGATTTTTTATGGATGTTTTAGGAGGGGGGCGGCCCCCATTTAGCTGGCCAGGGTATCTCCAAGCGGGGGCTGAAGTTGCTGCCCAGAATTATTAGCTCGGTTTTGTCCCCATTCAGCTTGAGGCTACAGTCAGCCATCCAGGATCCGATTTTTTCCAGGCAAGGGACTAGTTGTCTATGGTCCAAGTTAAGGGAATCTGAGATTGAGACCACTAGTTGTGTGTCATCGGCATATGACACGATGGAGAGGCCAAACTCCTGTGTTATGTGGGTCAGGGGGCTATGGTATATGTTAAAGAGAGTCGGGCTTAAGGAGGATCCCTGAGGGACTCCCCATGGTGCTGAGAGGGAGTTTGACGTGATTCCGGCACCATGCATTGAAAGGATCTCCCACTCAGGAATGACGCCACCCATTGGTTAGCTGTTCCTCTAATTCCAACTTCCTCAAGCCTTTGGATCAGTACTGTGTGGTCTACCGTGTCGAACGCCGCGCTTAGTAGTACAAGCGCTGCGGCTCTCCCTTGGTCTAAAATGTTTTTACGTTTTTCAGTGACTACAAGCAGTGTGACTCTGTGCTGTGTTTTGGTCGGAATCCCATCTGGGTCTGGTGTATGATGCTATTGTCTTCCAGGAAATGTGAGATCGTGCTGTTCGCGTGTTTCTCTGCGATCTTGCCCAGGATGGGCAACAGGGATATTGGGCGATAGTTAGCCAGAGCGGCAGGGTCAAGTTGCGGGTTTTTAGAAGGGGTTTGATAATGGCGTGCTTCCACTCTTTAAGTACCTTGCCATTTTCGAAGGAAAGAGTGATTAGATTGGAAAGTTGGCTTAGGACAGCTCTCCCGCCCTGGGCAAGAATATGTGGTGGAGCCGGGTCTAGAGGAGAGCCGGATTTGATATTCTGTAACAAGGAGCCCACCTGTTCTTCACTCATTTTGGGGAAGGATAAGAGGGCGGGGGAGGTGGGGAGTCCTGCTTGTTCTCCCTTCCCTGGGGATTTTGTGGTGCTGTTGGAGTCCTCTGGGGTAGCTAATTTCTTGGTGGAGTTAGGGTGGAGGGAGTTATAAATATTTTCCACCTTGCCCTTGAAGAATGAGGCTAGCCCATTGCATCTCTCTTTTGAATGTTGGGAGATGTTCGTTCCGGGGTCAATTGTGGTAAGGGACTTGACTATTTTAAAGAGCTCCTTAGAGGAATTGGCAGATTTTGCTATTTTTCCTTCAAAGAAAGCAGCTTGCGCTTTCCTGATGCTCTTGTGATAGAGCTGTATGGCTAGTTTATAGGCTCTTTTGAGCTCTGGATCGTAAGATTTCCTCCAGTTTTGTTCCAGCTTTTTACAGCTCTTCTTTTGAGCGACCAGCGTTGAGCAGAACCAGGACGATCTGTTTGAATTTTTTTTCGTCAGTGGACCTGGCTTCTTGAAGTTCTGGTCTATGGTACCATTTATCCAGGTTAGCCAGTTGTTGTGGGCCTCTTCTAGGTCTTTAGTGTCTGGTGGTACGGAGGACTCAAGATCTGTGTTCCAAGCCTCAGGGACTCTTCTAGGCCATTTGCGCCCCACTTCCGGAAGTTCTTTTTTATGGTCAACTATGTGAGGTTTAAGGAGGCGCAACGGGATCAGGGAGTGGTCTGTCCAAGGCATCCGTTTGGGTGCTAGCACCTCCAGTCTGGGGTCATTTGAGAAGATGGGGTCTAGGGTATGGCCTTTTTCGTGAGTGGCGGAAGGTACCAGTTGTGTGAGTTGTAGGGCATCCAGGTCAGCTAGGCATCCCCTTGCTGATGGGTCATTGTGATCATCCAGATGGATATTAAAATCGCCTAGCACTGTGAGGGCGCTTTTCCCTATTAGCATGCTGGCCAGCGTGTCAGGGGCGGCTTCTAAAAACTGTGTACAGGAGCCTGGGGGGCCTGTAGATAAGACCGCCTGAAAAGGAGCACGACGGGGTGAGGGACAATCTGAAGGCCAAGGCCTCACATTTAGCAATATTAAGAGGGGTGATAGTACAAGCTAAATGTGTTTTACAAATTATAGCGATGCCCCCTCCAATAGTTCCGGCTCTATCCAGGCGAAATATTTCAAAGCCCTGGGGAAGGGCCTCTATGATCTCTGGGGTTGAGCTTTCTCGGAGCCAGGTTTCTGTCAGAAACAGGGCCTCTAATTCTTCCTCCTCTATTAGAAGTTTTATCTCTTCTGTGTGCTTTGGGAGGGATCTACAGTTAATTAGTCCCATCTTCCAAAATTTGTGGTGATCCGTCTTACCTTCTGATCCCTTTCCATATGGCACCCCGGTCTCTGCTGTGAACCCACAGACCGAGCAGCTCAAGGGCTGCTCTGCTCTCAGGGAGTGCAGGCAGGGTGGATGGACTACTGTGTTCAGGGCCAAAAGCTCTGTGTTAGTGTATATAATGGGTTTTACAGGATGACGGGTGATTTGAGCAGGGTTCCTGGCCCCTGGCCCCGGATGGGCGCGGACGGGCGCAGACGGGCTTGCCGTAGGCGGGCCCGCTGCGCGCATCCGCTGCGCGCGTCGGCGCCATCCCGAGTTTAAATCTAGCCTCGGGCAGTGCTTCGCGTAAGGACTAGACTGCCGACTTCCAAGATGTGTAAGTATCGTTTACTTTTAATTAATTTTTGTAGGCATGATTGGTTTGAGCACATGTAACCGTGGAGAAACTGACTTATTCATTTAAATGAGTTATTACGGAACCATTACATATTATTTTCGGCATCACTTAGATGTTTGGGTTTAGATTTACATTGGAGATATAGGGTGAGGCAGGGGAGGGGGGGTTTATTAGTCTGGTTTAGGTTATTGTATTACTTTCGGGAAAGAGGTAGTGGAGGGTGCATTGTGGGATTAGTAGTTCGGGAGCAGTGTTATAATAACTTGTTGCAGCTGATGAGAGCAGGTCACAGGGTTAACATACTTGAGTGGATTGGGTGTAAGCCGGTGAGGAGGTGGTTAAAAACTAACGGATTGAGTGACAGCGGGAACGGACGATTTTCTGAGGCAATGGGGAAGGTGGATGAGGAGGTTAGGTCGCTGGCTGCGGCTTCAGCAAGGTATTTTATTATAATTCCGAATGATGGGGCACAGAAATGTAGGGTAGGTTTGGAGGTATTATGGGGTGATTGTTTATTTGTTGAAAAGTGGGTTTGAATTGAGAAGATCGGGAATGAGGCACTAGTTTTATTTATATGTTTGTTTCAGGCAGTTTAGTGGGAGAGGGCACGAAGGGTTGGAGAAGGGAGGGGGATAAGGGGATTGCTTGCTGCTCGATTAGCTGGGTTAAACATTAAGGAAATCATGGGAATTGTGGGGTTGAGTGGGCGGTAGCAGTTTTGGGTGCATGGTGAGTTACTTAGGATTGTGATTGAGTCGTGGAGGCCAGCAGGGAAAAACCAGCGGAGTTGTTTTTATTTCTTGCAGAAACCCCTGACGAAGAGCCTATGAGGCTTGAAATGCATTGGGTAGATTACGTGACGAGTCTACTCTGTTTTGCTTCACCTTTGATTGTACGTGTTGCTGTGAAAAAGCCTCGATGGGCACTCAGTAAACATTTGAAGATGCTAAAATAAAGATGGAAGGTGAAAGGACGCTGTCTCCGCAGTGTTTTAATGAACATTGAAAAGTGTTTAAAATATTGAGTACAATTGGTGTCTTAAGATGATATTGGATAAAATTGGAAGAAGTGGATTAAAGGAGGGAAGTGTTCCCACATCGCAGTGCGGCAGATGGGGCGCGTAAAAGCGCCCTAAGATATATTGATTATATAAGCTGTGCGCTGGGGCGGTACACAGTAACTGTTTCGCACGCATTAAAGGACGACATAAGATTTGGAGAATGAGTTTATACAAGGGAAGGAGTGCATTCTCTACATATTTTTCTAATGTTCTAAAAGTGGCATTTAATAATTGTGATCAAAAACCCGACTTTACCATTAAATGGGGATCTTCACCACAATCCCAAATACACCAAACATGACATAGCTACCAGTTCCCAATTGGAAATTACAGCTTATTAAATGCAATAAGGGGTCCCTAATGTTACCCTAGGGGTAGGCCCCACAGTAGTGAAAATTGAAGTTAGTAGTTTTTCGCTACCAGGACATGTAAAATGTAAAAGTACATGTCCATACTTTTAATTACACAGCACCCTGCCCTATGGGCTACCTATGGCCTACCTTAGGGGTGACTTATATGTAATAAAAGGAGAGTTTAAGGATTGACAAGGGGGTTTAATACCAAGTCAACATGTGGCAGTTTAAACCTGCTTTCTAGCTGCAATGGCAGGTTTGGGACATGTTTTAAGCTGCAGCTTAAGTGGGTGGCACAATCAGTACTGCAGGCTCACTAGTAGTATTTAATTAACAGGCCCTGGGCATATGTAGTACCACTCTACAAGGGACTTATAAATAAATTAAATATTCCATTTAGGTATGAGCAAGTATAACCATCTGTTAGGGGAGTGAGTACAAGCCGGTTAACACTGATTAGCAGTGGTAAAGTGGACAGAGTCCTAAGGCCAACAAAAATAAGGAAAGCAAAAATGGAGGAGGTATGGCAAAACGTTTAGCAGAAGACTACCTTAAGGATGACAAGTCTAACAATCTTTCATTCACAATGAGAGAGCGAGATAAGAGGAATCCTAGTTGTGTTCTCACAAACATAATACAAACACAAAAGGTCAGCTAAGGTAAACTTGTCAGAAAAGAGAGTCATGGGGGCATCCAAAGATTTTGGAGTAGATGCCTCACCCACTTTATAGTTGTGTGCTTCATCACCAGCGCCTATCAGCACCCTGTATGATGGTACAGCCAGGGCGGACCCAACCAAAAAAGGTGGGAGTTCTTATGTAAATTGTAGCTGGATTTGTGTCAGGGATCCAGAGGGCAAGAGATAAAAATGTTTCAGGGTAAACCCTGTGGGTTTCCACAGGCACCCAGCCTTGACGAATGTGTGACTAAAGGAGGGTGCCTCCCGTTAGATGCCCATGACCCTTGAACCATCCGAATATAGGGGTTTTGAAGGAAAGATTCCTTGATTGGAGGTGAGAGCCTGAGGCCTCATTTTTGCATGGCATGACTGCTAGAAAGGCAGGGACACTTCCACCCCTTATGAAGGCACTACACCAGGGTTCTCCAAAGTCGGTCCTGGAGGGCCAGATCCATGCCAGATTTTTAAGATAACTTTATTTATCAAAATAGGGATATGCTAAAAATCTGGCATGGATACGGCCTTCCAGGAACAACTTTCGAGAACCCTGCCCTAGACCCTTGTGGGCTTTTAAGGTGGGCTGAAACAGGTTGACTTTAATAGTTTTTTTTTGAGACATTCGAACTCAATAATAAGACCCAAATTCCGTTTTAGTTATGTATTGGGTACCCACTTATTAAAGGAAAATTCCCTGGGTTTACCCTGAGACATTTTTATCTCTTAACCTCTGGATCCCTGCCACATATCCAGCTACGATTTATATAAGAACTCACACCTTTTTGGTTGAGTCTGCCCTGGTTGTACCATCATACCTGGGTGTGGATAGGCACCGATGAATGAAGCATGCCACTATAAAGTGGGTGAGGCATCTACTCCAAAATCTTCGGATTTCCCCTATGACTCCTTTTCTGGAAGTTTACCCTAGCTGCCCTTTTGTGTTTAAGGTCTAACAATCTCCCTGTGCCTTAAAAATGAAAAAATGGATGTGTCCTTGTGAAATGTAACTGGTACTTATGTGAAGTGCTCCAATACCTTTGGGTTGAGTTTGCGCTATTTAAAACTGCAAAAAAACAAACATTTTAGGAGTCAGACTCCTAACAAGAGTTTGCAATTTGGAATAGGGGTTTTGTGGGCATCACTTGCAAATTGTGATTCAACATCAATTCATAAACGATTTGAGAATGGAATTCCAGTCCTGAAGTTCCAACTTGGAGGTTGAAATGTTACCCACTCCCAAGTAGGGGCGGCAACTGATTTGCAAAAGGGAAGGGGGCACCTATAGATGCCTTCTATTTTGGGAATCAAGCTACATGTTTTCGGGGAAGTAGGCAGTAGTACAGGAGGCCACTGCCTAGTTTTTCTGAAACATTTGAAAAAAGATTTTCTCTTTTTTTAAGTAGCAAAAGCCCCGTTTCTTTTGATTGCTTTGAAAAATATATATTTTTGGAAAAGCAGTCAAAGAAATAGTGTTTGGCTGACCTACCATCTCAATGATTGTGACCAATCCTAGTGAGTTGTGAATTGTGACCTGCCTAATAAATATTAATTAAGCAGGGTGGTCTGCAACTCACGACAAGTTCTTATTTTGCAACCAAACTATTGGTACATAGGTCGAGTCACAAAATAAGTTTCTAGTCACAAAAAGTAGTGTTGCAAATTGCAAATTCTTTTTCCAACCAGGAAGTTAGTTCATCTGGCCCTTGATGGATTTTTTTTAGATTGATTGGTCACTCACTCAAACTGCCAGCTAAGTTTAAAGTTTGGTGGACAGAGTAACCTGCCACAAATTTGGCGCAGTACCTTGTCTGGCAAACTAACAGTCCACTGACTCTATTTAGGCTCAGGTGAACGCGCATATTTTCGACTGTGGTACCCCTGCAGGTTCTGCTGACATAAACCCTACATCAAGAGCTCCAACAGGCTCAGGCCATTGGTGGTAATAGATCAGACCATCAGCACTCTTAGCAGCAGATGATCTGATGTATTTTTTTTCCGTTTCTGGCATCTGGTGAAAGCTTGACTGTCCCAAATAGAAGGAAAAAAAGAGATCCACATCTTGGGTTAATATTCCAAGGGTGCCAAGGTCATTATTTTTGGGTTTTACAAAGAAAACTCCCAACTTAGGAGATTGTTTTTAAAAAAACAAAGGGGCATATTAGCAAGACCGGCGATAAAATTATCGCCGTTTTAGCGGCAGGAAACTGCTGCTAAAACGGCGATAATGGGCTTGCTAATATGCGTTATAGAATTCCAATAGAAGCCCAGGTTAGATGTGCAGGACATCTAACCTGGGCTTCTATTGGAATTCTATAACTCATATTAGCAAGCCCATTATCGCCGCTTTAGCGGCAGTTTCCTGCCGCTAAAACGGCGATAATTTTATTGCCGGTCTTGCTAATATGCCCCTTAGTTTGCTGAGTGACCACATGAAGCAAGATGGCTCCTCAGCAAGCTTTCAGTGCCTTCAGAGGAGCCTGTGTGGCATCTCCGCAGGGCTAGAAAGATCTCTAAATATGGTGGGTGGAAGTCCAGACAGGGTGGCGGAGGTAATGGCCTCCATCAGGGCCGGCTCTTGTGCTGGTGGTGCCCAGTGCGACCATTTTGTTTGGCACCCCCTCCCCATGACCTCCTCCTTTATTTCCCTCACTACCATCCCACAAAAGTGCCCCTCATCTCTCCACAGCCCCTCTCTCACATACATTTCATTTGTATTAAAGAGCTGTTAAAGGCTGGCTTTACTAATCCACTCAGCTATCCTCATAAAATGCAGATCTTGTTCTTTGCAGCAGGCATATTAACCCTCTGCGCTACTTTATGGTGCGTCAAAACCGCAACTAGACAAAACTCCGATCTCTCTCTCCAGCAGGAACATTAAATACAAGAGTTATCTTGTATTTTTATTGCTGTCTGAAAGCTGGGCAGGGGTACTCTTCAGCAAGTGCTTCTAAATCGTAAGTTACTGCTAAACACAGCGCCCCCCCCCTGTTGTTAGTGCCCTCCCTCCAGGTCAGCACTCAGTGCGGCCGCACCCGTCGCACTGCCCTAAAGCTGGGTCTGACCTCCATCTTGGCGGGCGGGCTGCCGGCCAAACTCTAAAACAAGCCCTAAGTTTAAATGTGTTTTTGCTGTAGTGAGTCTGCATACAAATGTAGGGGAGGTATGTGCCATTATTTTCTCTGTAACGGTATTTTCTGTTAGTGTCTGTTTGATAAGTATCAATTTTCTTTCGTGTAACTAATGTAAAATGTAACGCTTTGCATTGCTATGATGACAAATAGCCTAAAAAAATACTTTTAGTTACTGAGATTAACAAATGAATGAGATTCCTCTGTGCACACTTTTTGCTTTATTGAGAAAAATATACTCCAATTTGGCAGGTCACACAGCCCTGCCTTTTGCAACTGACTAGTACACTGTGGAGGAATTCATCTCTGATCATTTCCAAAGGCAGGGCATAAAGAAACAGCATAGTACTTGCGAACAAAAGGGACCATTCAGCCCTTGTAAACACTTTGCGCCACTACTGGAATACACTTCAAAACCTGTATCCAGACAAGAGGCCTTTGTTAAATATACCACACCTCAGACTTTTATTGTTCATGTACTGGTGCAATCAAAACCTTGATGAGAAGCAGTTAGAGACATTGTGGGTAGGCCATTTGGAAGTCCTTGAACACAATGACGTTATTCATTGCCACACGAAGCGTTTCAGCACACAGCAGCTACTGTGTAAATCCTATATTTAAAGATGCCTGTCTTCATTGCATCAACTTAACCTCGAATTGCATCATTTGATCTTCCTTTGAACGACAAACAGAAAAGAATTAACTTTGACAAGCAACCAGATTTAACTCAGCTCAACGAATTGGGTTAGTAGAAGGGAATTATGTGAGACACACGTACGTGCACACAACCAAATGTTTAAACGCATATACTATATATTCACTGTCAATAATTTTCTAAAGGTGTTAAGGGTGTTTATGGGTCTTTACTAAGACCAGCAACTAGCCAGCATTATAACAGAAAATAAAAATCCCCATTAAAGTACAGAGTAAAAAGGAATGTTATTTTAACGATCGAAAGGCTAAACCCACAAAAATGCATACATTGTTGTGTGGTGCATCACCACAACTCTCTTGCCCAAGTGCACTGCTCGTGTCCACACCCATGATATTTTGTATGAGGGTCGCCGCCCTTGACACAGGGCTCTGATCACAGCCGACAGCCATACCCAGAATTCTGTGGGCATGGACAGGTCCTTCACACTTTTTTCTTGGCCCCAGACCAAGCCGTCAACCTGTCCAGCTAGCTCTGTGTGTAATGCAAGGAAGCAAGAATGTCTCAAAACTGTCAGCAAATAGACTATGTGACAATGTGTTAGTGGTGATATGGTATGTAATGACCTCAATGATGACACTAATGATTTCAATTCTGATGTCAACAATGTATAAACATAATAAAGTAAACTGCGATCTCACACACACACTAGCAATAAACACACCCAAACACACACTAGCATGCCATATCAGTACACATCCACTAGGGAGAACTGCAAGACCTGGCTCTTCGGCTGAACCAGAGCTGCACAGGCGCGCCTTGAGACCCTCACGGGTGAGTAGTGCGCTTTAAACCCCCTGATTGATTGATTGATTGATTGAGAACAAACCCTGCAAGTGATTTTAAAAATTTTCTTTCTGTGGGGGAGTTCAAGTCCCCACAAAGATTTTTTGTCATCTTGCTCAGACGGAGACTGGGATAGCTGTGAGCTTCCCTGATCCTCCTCCAACCCCTGTTTGTGTGTAATTGACAGCACCTTCCATCTTCTCACCTTCTGAGATTGAGAAACCAGCCTACTGATCGGAAACTCTTCCAACCAGGGGTAGCCAGGAAGACAGAAATGGACAGCCCATGTGTTAGCATATAATGCCTTTACATGGCATGCAGCAAGCTGTCCCTCCCTGCCCATGTACATGTCAGGCTTGTGTACTCTTCCTCTCAGGGTTTGGCAATCATGGCAACCCACTGGAGGTATTTCCTTTGCTTTGTTGGTTGTGAATGGATCATTGGTCTCTACCTGTGTGTGCTGCACAAAATGGTGGTCTCCTTTGGGCTGAGCTGGTGTTGTCCATCGCAGGAATCACAGCCTGCACCAAAATACTCTCATTCCTTTTCGTTGAAAAAAGTCTGGATCCTATGGCTCAACCGAGTGGATGGGGAGATCTTCAACCAATTCCATTTGTTTTAGAGAGGGGCTCCACTGAGTGAATTGAACCCAAAATGTCTCCATTTCTTTTGTAGTGGCTATCCCTCTACGCTGACGATGGGGCCTCCAGATGGAATCAGAATCACATTGCACTTGAACCAGCCTAAACTATTATCAGTACTCAATTTGCAGTGGAATAGTTTCTGGGGTCCAAAGTTTTCCTCAGAAGCCCGCGGCCAGAGCAATTCAAGGTCGGGGTGCTGAGCCAAGGACACATAGTCTGGATTCCACCTCATTCCTCTTTAACCCACTTGCAGACTCTCCTTGTCCTTTTATTTCATTATTGCAAGTTCCTGCTTTCCCCATGTCATGATTTTTCTGTTTTTCTCTTCCTCGTTCTTTCCCCCTTGCGTGTTCTCTTTAGGAAAAAGTAGTGCAGGGCTCCAAAAAAGAGTGCTGATGGGCCCCACCTGAAACACCCGGCTCAAATCAAGCGGTGAGCAACCCCATATGAGGGCTTGTGCCCAACAAACCAACAAATACAACAATACAGTATGAAATTTAACAAATAAAATCTTAAAACTCTTAGGAAGAATTTTTAAAGGTGTCAAACAAGGCCTGCCCACGAGTAAATGCAGCTAGACTGACGATGCAGCATTCAATCAGTTGGTCCTTTCGCAGATGAAGCTTTAATTTTTGTGAAGCTCAACAGAAATCAGATCCCACTGCATTGTTTGCTGAAGACTAGCATTTCGTGGACAATGGATATTCTATGGCCAGCATCACCTACTTGCCTCACAGCATTATTTCAAAGAAAATCAGCTTATAGTAGTTGGCTTTCAACCATTCAAATACGATTGTACAAAGACTCAGGCCTTATTGTGCCTCGAGACCAAATCAGAAATTTGGCTTTTTTCAGTTCTAAAAATTCAATGGGAAATGGAATACAAAGAAGAGCTAAAAGCAGACTGTAGGTAGGTAAAAGCCATGAAAGCCACGAAAGCCTTCCTTGCTGAACCTTTTACACCTCTTGATCTTAGGAAATTGATGAAACATTTTTACATTATTGATTGTGGCATACCAGCCCACATACCCTCGATGGAGCAGGAATCTTTGAATCTCAGGGGCTTATTTATTATGGGCCCTTGCGTCACTTTTGTGACGGTGGTGCGTCACTTTTTGTGACGCACCAGCGGTGTAAAAAATGTGCCATGTTGCGTCATATTTACAAAGTGATGCATCTAGGTAGATGCGTCACTTTGTAAACCCCTGCGCCACATTATACCTGCGCCAGGTATAATGTATGCAGGCGGGGGAGTTCCGACGCAAGAAAGGGTCTTAGAAGTGACGCAGTGAAATCTATGACATTTCACTGCGCCACTTATAGGACGCAAATGCGTCAATATCTTACACCTGCCTCATGGCAGGCGTAAGACTGACGCAGGCACATTTAACATGGGACTTGCCCATGTGTAATGACCCATTGCTGGAGTTGCGTCACTTTTGTGACACACTCCAGCAATGCGTCATTTTTGCGCCTACAGATACGTCAGAAATACTGACGTATCTGTAACTCCTTGCGACATGATGCGTCATACTGTAAATATGACGCATCATTGGTGTCGCAAGGAGGGCGCAATGAAAAGTGATGCATTGCTGTTCATTGCGCCCTCCTTGCGACACCAATGATGTGTCATATTTACAGTATGACGCATCATGTCGCAAGGAGTTACAGATACGTCAGTATTTCTGACGTATCTGTAGGCGCAAAAATGGCGCATTGCTGGAGTGTGTCACAAAAGTGACGCAACTCCAGCAATGGGTCATTACACATGGGCAAGTCCCATGTTAAATGTGCCTGCGTCAGTCTTACGCCTACCCTGAGGCAGGCGTAAGATATTGACGCATTTGCGTCCTAGAAGTGGCACAGTGAAATCTCATAGATTTCACTGCGTCACTTCTACGACCCTTTCTTGCGTCGGAACACCCCCCTGCATACATTATACCTGGCGCAGGTATAATGTGGCGCAGGGGTTTACAAAGTGACGCATCTACCTAGATGCATCACTTTGTAAATATGACGCAACATGGCACATTTTTTACACCGCTGGTGCGTCACAAAAAGTGATGCACCAGCGGCGCAAAAGTGACGGAAGGGCCCATAAATAAACCCCTCAATCTCTTGGTAAAGCCATCAAAGAGAATCCCCCATTGGTCGTTTGGACCTTTGATTGTTGACTTCAAGCGTAAGAAAAGAGCTAGCATCAACAATACATTTCCAAGTACAGTGAATCAAATGTGGTTCAACAGAAACAAGAGAGAGGATGTTGTCCAAACTTTAAGGGTGTGTTAGCAATTTAGTCAAATCAAGACCCAAATCAGTTAGCAAAGATTCAGTTAAAATATCATATGAGCATACATATTAAAATGATCATGTAAACGAAATGTGTATATTATAAGGAAAATAATGCAAAATATAATCACAGAAGAGAGGCAAAATTCCAAATATGTGTTCCATAAAGGAGCTTCCCTACGAATACGTTCAGCCAAAAGATCATGATTGACCATATGGAAAGCTGCTGAAAGATCTAACAGGATTAGGGCGGCATTTCCGCCCCCGTCCAAAGCTGCTCTGATTTCCTCGGTGGCCACTATTAGAGCAGATTCTTTACTATGGCCTTGCCTTAAGCCAAACTGAGTGTCGTCGAGGAGATGATTCTTATCTATGAATGAAGTAGGTTGCTTATTCATCAGTTTCTCCACCAGTTTGGCTGGATAGGGAAGATTGTGTTTTTTGAATAAAGGGAGAGCTGAAGCTTACTTCCAACAAGCGGGAAAGACACTGGTCTTGAACACAGCAGTGTAGATTTTAAATAAATAGAGTGCTAATGCCTTAGATGCTAATGCACTATTTTTGGGGGACATAGATCCAGAGAAGATCCAGATTTGATGTTCAGCATGGCCTTTTCTAATTGGTTAACTGAAGAGGCTTCAAACTGCCTAAAGCCTCTATATTTAGGAGTCACCTTTGATGACCGGTACCTATTATAACAACCGGATCCAGTAGTGGTGAATTTATTGAAGATGGTCACAACTTTCTCCTTGAAAAAGCATGCTAGTAAGTCAGAAAAGTCCTGGCAGTTTGCTGCTGAGTTACTTGCTGTAGGTCTTATAGCTTGAAAAAGAGTTCTATTGGAATCACTTGCTAATTTAATTTGCTCTGTATGATATGCTGATTTAGCAGTAAAAGAGAGCTTGAAAATGAAATTCATGTTTTTGGGACTAGTTACACGTTACAATAACTTTGCAATAAAATGGCTTCCATGCAAATACAGTTAGTATAAGTAAATGGCATTGATTACATTTCTGGTATATAAGTGGCTCTTGCCAGAAATAAATGCAGCCACCTACTGTTAATCAATGAATACGATGCACACAGATTTATATGATTGTTGTATAACATGTATAAATGATGCGCAAGTGCACAAAGCACTCAAATTACTCTCCAACACCCCTCCTCAAAACAAAGTTTTCTATCTAAGGTCTCATGACACTTGCTTTCACGTCAGACATCTATAACGGTACAGATTGATAATTATTAATGTTTCCAACTGTGCAGTGTAATCTTACTGTCTGTTCCCTGTGTCAGGACTAGCCTGCAATAGGACGGGCTGTACTGGTATAAGAGGCATGTGCCATTTTGTCTCACTACCCCAGTCCCTCTCTTTTACTCTGTCTGACTCACTCTCTCTGTAAATCTAGCCCTATCACTCTGCCACTCAATCACTTTCCATGTCCCTCTCTCAGTCCCAATCCCTCTCTGTTCCTCTGTACCCTGATCCTCTCTCTATGTCTCTAGCACTCTTTTCTTGTCCCTCCATGTGCCCCTCTGTTTCTTTCCAAGTTCTACTGTCTGTTCGTGAACATTGGCAAAGGGTGGTAAAGTTGGTGCTCATTGACACTGCTGCATCACTCAGTGACAAGTGTTATTAAGTGCTTTGAGCCAGGCGCGGCCGGCACAGGTAAGAGCGGTGGAGCGGGGCGGGGTGGGTCGAAGTCAACAGATGACGGGATAGGTCAAATTAAATAACAAAAATAAATTAAACCACTAACCTTGCGCTCGCCACATCGCTTAGTCGGTGATGCGGCAAGCGCAAGGTAAGAGGTTTTATTGATTTTTTTGTTTACATTTTACCTATCCCGTTGAATGTTGACTTCCCCCACCCCGCCCTACTACCCACCACCCCACCGCTCTTACCTGTGCTGGACACGCCTGCTTTGAGCTCTACTCCATCTTGACCAGATGTGTGGGGGTCTAAGAAAAACTAACACTCCGCCATCTTGTCCAAGAGAGTGTGAGCCATCATGTCCAAAAGAGTGTGAGTGGATATGCTGCCTTCCCTAATTTCCCTAAAGGCAGGGAATATTTTTAAAATGTCTTTGCAACATCGCAGGAGATTAGCAAAAACTGAGTGGTGGGTGTACTGGAATACTGTCTTTTGCAGCAAAATATTGGCTGTTCCCTCCGGTAGCCTGTCTGACTCTTTTCTAACTGCTAAGTGCTATTTTCACTTGGAAGAGTACATGGACTATGTGAATTCTCCTTCAGTTAGATCCCTGTTTATCAAGTTCAGGCTGTGGATCCTGTCATTGGCCTCTTTCACAAGCACATGGAGCAAAAGCGACGGCAAGCCCAACAAACTATGCCCTATAGGCTACCCGAATGCCAAAAATGAAGAACACATTTTGTTCTTCTGCCCTGCTTAGGCAAAGCAGCGCTCACATTGGAATGCCCCCCTTTTCCATCTCCTCCACTTTTAAAACCGCCACTTGGCTCTGAGAATCTGCAAGTCAGATACTAGGTCCAGTGTTGTATATTCTGTTTCCAACTTCGTTCGTGCAATGTGGTATATTAGACAAAAGGCTGCTTGGCCAAGCACTTTTTAGGATAGTGTTCCATACACATTTACGCTGATTCGCAACACATTCTCTACATCTTTACTCTTTTACTCAGATTGATAGAGCGCCATGTTCTTGTGAAATTTGTAGGGGTGCATCATAATCACCGTTAGTTCGCACCCGCATATATTCAGCTATATATCAATGAATGGCCAGCAAAATGTAGTTCTAAACTGCATTTATTAGAGTGAATAAGAAGCGTAATTGTGCTATTTTGATCATGCAAATGTAATGCTTAACTGAATCGTGTTTAAAATAATGCATAAATGAATCAGCCCATGTGTAATCGAGATGCAGTAGTTAAACGTGTACCATATTAAGTTGCACGTGTAGTTCACTTTTTGCATATGAAATGTAATGAACCAAATGCTTATAGAAGTAATTAAGGCTTGTGTTTTTAAAATTTGTGTAACTGCCTGACTGCATATATGCCAAGGAAAGGCCTGTTTGTTCTTATGTTAGCTTATTTTACAGGCAGAGAAGGTTCTTTTGGAAAGGCTCTCTGGGCACCGACATTAGATTTAATTAGCACAGTAGAGGGTTTCTGTTGAACGTATCTTCTGTTGCAGGTGCAAGGACACATGCCTCGTTAGTTAAAGACTGGCTCTTTGTTTCACGAGTTAGAGCGATGGGAGACATGGAGATGGGAGTGCAATGGAATTTAGGGATGATACTTTCAGCGGAGAAGGTGCCTGGGACTCAAGGTCATCGCAACCGTCCAAGATGAAGTAACCGTTTCGATGGAAAAGTACAAGAAGGAAGACCTGGCCGAAGAGGCGTGACAAAGGGCGTGTTCAATTGTATTTGGGTTTTGTATTAGGGTCAGTGCCCCGAGGGTGGAGGGTAGAGTAGAGGTAGGGGAGACCAGAGAGGAGGACAGAGAGGGATTTGGTGAAGGAGCATCTCAAAATCTGAGCTTAAGTACTATGTGAGTGTACTTCTCAGGAAGTCTTCACATCTGACACCTTTTACTTACTCTTGCCTGGGAAATTCGTTAAGTAGGTATGTCATCTTAGAGTAGAGTAGGGACAGTCAATGGGTCTTCTGCTTGCTTAGATAAATGAGGAATAACATAGAGATTGGAGCTGTTATTGCTTGTCTAATACTTCTGGAGCTAACGATTCTTCTCATCCTGAGTCGGATGAGACTCCTGCATAGAATGCTATTTGTATTAGTGCCCATTTATTTCTTTAACCTCGTGTTGAGGTGCTTGCACGTGCAGTTATTCTTGGCTGTAATAAATCCATGAAACTGAATCCGGAGTCAGTGGTCATTATAGGTGAACCAGATTCAAAGGAAATGATTGCATGACTGAAAGGATTTTCTTCCCTTCACACTATTCAGCAGGTAAAAAGATCCTGGCGACCTGAGGATCCTTAGAAAAGACAAGATAAGGATCTGCGTTACCAGTTGGTAGCAGAGTAGGATGGTTTCCTCTATTAGTAAGGGGAGATCTAGATTAGGATAAGAGATTAGTTGCCCCATAGAACCCCAGTGATGGTGATCCAGTGGATCGTAAGAGGAGGACGTCGGCGGTCGCTGAAAACTGACGAAGAGTGACGGTGCGGCGGAAGTAGCAGTTCGTGGTAGAGTGAGTATGAAAAGGGTGATGGTTGTTAGATTGCGGTGTTTGCTCGTTGTGAAATGTCTTGCGGAGTTGGAATGAGAGTTGTGTGATTGAGGATCGGACTGTGAGCGCGCGCGGGGCCGAGAGATATTGTGGTGTAGAAGACACCCAGAATAGAGATTGTTGATCAGAGATGGTGGGGATCACGAGACGTCATTGATCAAACCACTGAAGATAGGGAGCAAATGTGTGAGTGTGTGAATAACCGACGCTGGTCGTGGGTTGTTGTGTGCAGAATTTAGAATGGTTGAATCCTATCGATTGTATTAGAGGTGATTGTCTGGTCGTTTAGCGGACAGACAGTTGCCTGATTGAGGCCAACAATTTTGAGAGGCTGATCGGTCATTGGAAGACCGACAGTCAGAGAGGTAATTGTTCGGTAGAACGGACCATTGCTTCAGAGTGTGATTGAGACACGTGCGAACGAGAACGAGAGAATTAGTAAGGAGGGGAACTGATGCGAGCGGAGGAAGAGTGACGTCAGACAGTGCCGCGCTGTGATAGGCCGGTAGGCGTGAGCCGCGCTGGCATTGGTGGATTGAATTAGGAAGCAAAAACGAAATATTGGGTGCGAACAGATATCTGCTTTACCATGAAATGTTTTAAAGTTTTACGAGAGCTTTGCAGAGGTGATAGACATGTGGTTACTCGGGGTGGAGAGGAAGCCCCTCCCGAGGATACGCCAGCACATTATATGGCTACGAATGTAGGATTGCACACTATAATTTGGCTTGAGAACTGGCATAAAATGACAGAAGGGGAAGGAGAATTGACTTTCCCACGCTACGGCACTTTCAGGTTGGAAGTGTTGTACCAGTTAAAGACTATAATGGCTTCTTCGCGACCACTACCTAGACCGACACAGTTTGAGGCGGTACATGCATGGATTAGGGCAGCGTATGACAGGAAAAGGGATAAGAGCCAGGAAAGGGTGAAGAAGTCGATCAGGGCCTTCCAAGATGCGAGATGGGATGCACTGGAGAAAAAGTGGAGGGTGGAAATGATCGAAGGAGATAGGTTGTACCCACTGTTAATAAAAGGTGGGAAGATAACAAGGGTTGAAGAGGACGACAGTGATACAGATGACAGCCTGTTAGATAGGTTGCTAGCAGAGAGACCACCTCCATTTAATCCAGATTTAGAAGAGGGAAAATCAACTTCATCAGTTGAACCGGGTGAGACGCAGAATCAGACTAACATGAGGGTAGTGGGAAGAATTTCCACAGGAACAGAGGGGGTGGCAACACAGCCTTCTATTGGGAATACCCGATTACCGGACTCCCTGACAGTACCGGTTACCATTGGCCCTATAGTACCGGTATATGACCCAGACCGAATAAGAGAAGGAAGTTCAATGCAGATGAGAGGAGAAGAAGGAACCAGTGCTGGTGGGAATGGTTTCGGAGTACAAGTGATCCACTTCCCGAAGCCATTAGAAACAAGCACGCCATTACCAGCCACGGCAGATTCCTCTTTTAGGCAGGAGGATGAGAGACCGGTCAGACCAAGATCTTTACACGAATCTAAGTCAGCTTTGAGGATGTGGACACCAACAGTAAGAAACCAAAGTGATAGAATGCCAGGTGATAGGGAACGAGAAATTTCCGAAACCAGGTCGAGCTTCAGGAATACGATAGAAGAGAGCAAGTCACAAGAACAAAGTGGTGACTATGATGAGCAGAATGGCGCAGCTTGTTGAGAAATACTAAAGAGTGCAGTACAGGCAAGGTTGCTGGACGTAGTAAGGTTAAAAGCAGAAGTAGACAAAATGATTAGCGGAAGCCTGCCTTTAGAAAGAATAGAAATTTATGGGTCAGATGAGTTGCTTTTTATAGTAAAAGATGTAACTCGGAAAGCCAGGATAGCACACGAGAAATTGACAGCATTAGCCAGAAGATATGAGGTAGATTTGAATAAAACAAAAACGTTGCAAGGACCGCATAGGTTGCAATATAGTGATCAGGAACTGGAGGAGAAAAGGATCACAGGATTAAGGACACATACTAAAGATTTGATCGTAGGGATGCGAATATGGAACTTGTTGGACAAATGGGAGGAAAGGTGGTCAAAGAAGAAAATAGCAAAGAAAATTGTGGGAGAAACGCCGTCTCCGGGGGGAGGGGCGACGGGCGTTGGAAACTTTCCTTTACAGGAAGTACAGAATGGGGGGTACGTATATGTGCCGTGGAGTAGAGGTGACTTGGCTGCGTTTACAAATGACTTTCCTCGGCTGAGGGAGAAACCCGTAGAGTGGTACAAACAGGTTGAGCGGTTTGTTAAAATCTCAAAGGTGCTGTGGACTGATTTGAACACCTTGTTTGACATAGTGGTGCTGGGAGATTTGTGGACAGCTTGTAAAATCGCCGTTGAATGGCCGACTTTTGAACCTGAAAGGGATGCTGTCACGAATGGTCCGTCACCCCTTGTTATGAAAAAATTTGAGCAAGTGATTACATGGTTGAAACTGAAGATTTCCCCTCAAGATATAGATTGGGTTAAGATAGACCGAACTGTGCAGGAACCTAAAGAGACGGTGCACGAATATTATGAAAGACTTTTGCAAGCTTTTAAACAGTATAGCGGATTAGATGCATTAGACCCCAAGGATATGGGACAGTTTGTCTCAAAGCTTGTGCTGGGCCTGAGACCAGAAGTCAGCCTCATGATACAGCATCATTTGATCTGTTGGCAGAACAAGCCGGTAGATGAAATCTTGTGGTATGCGAGGTATTGTAGCGATGAAGTGGACTCGAAGCATCGGAAGCTAAAAGACAAATTGATGCTCGTTCAGATGCAGACTGCTCAGGTCCAGCCTAATGAAGGGACCTTAGGAAGAAGACAAGGAAATTACCAAGGGAACCAGAATGGGCAAGGTCAGGGAAAGGGAAAACCCATAGATCCCAAGATGGGGTGGATGTGGCGACACTGAAGAAGACCACTGCGTGTCATCTTTGTCACCAGATCGGGCATTGGAAGCGCGAGTGCCCCTCGAACCCAGCCAACCAAGTGCAACAGGAGGGAGAGGGGGTTCAGGCACCTGTGATGGAGGTAGTCAATACTGTAATGAGGCCCAGATCGATGAAAGGGGGAACGCATAACCAACAAGTACAGGTCCCACAGCCACCAAGGATCTCGCAGGAAATACGGACTTACCAGCAGATGCCCCTTTTCGAAGGGTATGATGAGTACAGCCCAGACCCGTTATCCTGACGGTGCCTGAGAGGGGAGGAAGACTGCACCCTTGGAGCAGTCTTGGAGGTAGACCAGAGAGGACCTTTTGTGGAGACAGACATTGATGGTCACCCTACCACACTTTTGGTTGACACTGGTGCTACCCGGTCTACTGTAAGATCAGCAGTAGTCCCCAACCTACCCCTCTCGGGACAATCGATCCAAGTTGTTGGAGTAGCGAACAAAAGAATAAACAGCCCGCTGACCGAACCAATTCCAGTAAGGATAGGCTCCTTCCAAACTAGACATCAGTTTGTGGTGTGCGATACTAGTCCAGTTTGTCTTCTAGGAAGAGATCTGTTATGTAAATTGAACTGTACGATTTATTGCACGCCTAAGGGAGTGGAGGTTCAGACGAGGGATGATGATGCTACTTTTAAAGTTGCTAATCAGCATCTGTGTATAGACTTGTATCCAATGGTGACCGTGGAGGAACTTCCACCGGATTTGAGAGATACTGTGTCACCTGAGGTGTGGGACTTCACCGGAGAGGAGATAGGGCTAATCAAGGGAGTTGAACCTGTGCAGATCCAGGTGAAACAGAATGTTGTGTTCCCTAGAACGCCTCAGTACAATCTGGCGCCTGAAACGATCGCAGGGATTAAACCTGTAATCGAGTCTTTCATCAAAAAAGGCATTCTGAAGGAGATCAGAGGTAGCCCCTGTAATTCACCTATTATGGGACTACAGAAACCGAGCGGGAAATTCAGGATCGTGCAAGACCTGCGAAAGGTCAACACGATAGTGGTCCCTTGTTGTCCAGTGGTACCGAATCCATCAGTGATACTGTTTCAGATTCCATGCAAAGCCGAGTGGTTTACTGTCATTGACTTGTGTCAAGCCTTTTTCTCAATACCGCTCCATGAAAAAAGCCAATTTCTTTTTGCATTCCGGCTGGAAAATCGTGTGTTAACGTGGTTCCGTATCCCTCAAGGGTATACAGAAAGTCCATCGATCTTTAATCAGATCCTGAAAAGGAATCTTGAGAGTCTCATATTGCCGCAGAACTCAGTTCTCGTGCAATACATAGACGATTTGCTAATTGCCTCAGAAACGGAAGACGCTTGCAGGATAGACACGGTAGCCCTGCTGAACCATTTGGCAGAGAACGGGCACAAGGCGTCTCCAAACAAGTTGCAGTATTGCTTAAATGAGGTACACCTTGGTAGAGATGCAATGATGCGTGTGTTTAGACAGATGTGGTATAATCCACGATTTCGTGCAATGGCTGAAACTGTTTGTCAGAGGTGTGTCACGTGTCAGCAGATGAATGCTGGAAAGAAAACAGTAGTCACCTTGAGTCACATTGGGAGGTCAGGAGGGCCCTTTAATAGGATACAGTTAGACTTCGTGGAAATGCCTAAGTGCAATGGGTTGAGATACATCTTGGTGTTGGTATGTGTATTCTCACGGTGGGTGGAGGCTTACCCCACACGCAGGTGTGACACTCTCACAGTGGCTAAGTTATTGTTGAGGGAGCTCATCCCGAGATTCGGGATCCCAACCTCTTTGGAATCAGATAGAGGAAGACACTTCCACAGTGAAATCACGAAATTACTTTGTGCCGCATTGAATGTTGATCAGAGGCTCCATTGCAGTTATCGACCAGAGGCTTCTAGGATGGTGGAACAGGTCAATGGAACTTTGAAAGCCCGGATGGCAAAAATGTGTTCATCAACGTCCCTGAAATGGCCTGACGCTTTGCCGCTCATACTGATGAGCATGCGAAGTGTCCCAGATAGGAGGACTGGATTGACCCCTCACGAGATATTGATGGGAAGGGCAATGCGGTTGCCAGCAGTACCAGCTACAGCTTTTATTAACATCACTGATAACTTGATTCTCGATTACTGTAAAGGACTATCTGATGTGGTCCGTTCTGTGTCCCAGCAGGTGCAAGCTGTAGCTGTTCCGGCCTCGAGTGATCTGTGCCACGACCTGTGTCCAGGTGACTGGGTGCTTGTCCGAAAGCACGTGAGGAAGAGCTGTTTGGATGTTCGGTGGCGAGGTCCGTACCAGGTGATACTGGTAATGAATACAGCAGTGAAGTGTGGAGGATTACCGAACTGGGTACATGCCTCCCATACCCGCAGAGTTTCAGCACCCTTGGAAGAAACAGCTCCTCTCGTAACTGAAAATCCAGCTGATGTGGCAGGGCCACATGAGAGGACAAGTCAAGCTGTAAGGGTCGCTGACACAGCTGGTGGTGCACCAGAACAAGCTGAAGGGGTTTCGACAACCCGAACCTCGACTCTGACTCAGAAGACAGAGGTGGTGCAGTGGGTGGAGTAGAGTCAGATTCAGCAGAAAGGGGAAGTGGTGCACTGGGTATAGCAGGGGAAGGCGGAAGAACGACCAGAACTGAGGAAGGTTGGCCTGAAAGACAGAGACGACTGAATCTGAGGTTGGCACCCGAAAGAGATCTTGCTCCAGTGTCTGAAACGTCTGAAACAGAAGTAAGCGACGAAGAGCAGACTCAAGAGGGTCGGAGAAGGTCAAAAAGAATGAGAGTACCCTGCCGGAGATACTCTACCCCTGAGTGGACTTACACAGTGACTGATGCAGGGGGTAGTGAGCACGGGGAGACTGAGGTCTGTGCAGGTGGTCAGCAAGAGCCCGAATGTGGTAGTGAAGGTGGTGCTGTTGTTGCCAGGGCTCGAAGTCGAAGGAATACTGACCCTCACCGTTCCGAATCCCCCGCTTCTGAGTAAAGTCCGAGAACTGGTTCTGCATCGACTTGAATTTCCGTCCTTTGGATTTGAGCCGTGTTCACATGAAATGGTAATTCTTCGTCTTGAACTTTTGTATCACGTTTTGGAAGCACTTACAAATGATCTTATTGTGGATGAAATATAACCGGGTGTAAATAAAAAGTCTAAAGAAGAAGATAACCTAGATCCGAGGGGAAGAAGAATAAATTTAGGGACTTTCCACAGAAGAGGAACGAAAACCTAGGGAAGTCTTTTTCTGGACTATGTAAATAAGAGACTGTCGTTGAAAGGGGATTTCCAGAGGTTTCAAAGTATTGCTCGAGCTGGTTAAGCAAGTCACGAGTGGAGGAAACAAAGACTTTTGAGTGTTCATTGCTGAAACCAAGAACTTTTGAAAACTTTCGAAATCATGGAGGTTGGAGACCCAAATCGTAGATCTAAGTTGATTGTAGGCATACTTATAGGGGGTGTGATAGTTTCTATAATAATAGTAATTGTAGTCTCATATACCGTTCCACATGAGCTAGCAGTGCAGGGGGTGCCAGGGACTCCTACACCTACTGCACCTAGCCAAAAAGAGGTAAACATAAGAGCCGACAAAGCTTTGCTATTAGAAGAAAGTCGTAGATTGCATGTAGACTTGTCTAGAAGTGATTTTAAGCTCAATGCTTACGCCAAGCTGCTATATGAGTACGTGGATGCGATGGATGCGAAAGATTGCTATGTGTGTATGCAGTTGCCTGCTTCAGTGGATGAGGGTATTAGGTATCACCATCTTCCACTGACATATGGAATTTCATGTAGCTTGTTGCTTAGTATATTCTATGAAAGAGATCAGTTTGAGTATTTCTTTTCCAATTACGATGCAGTGCTTCCTGAAGTCCCCGCTTACAAACATTTGAATAAGTATGATTATTATAAGTCGGAGGATAGACTTAGGAAGTTCTTCATACCGTCTTTGGAACTGGACACAGCATATGCCCACCGACATAATTTGACGTGCTCATTATCAGAAATAGAGAAAAAATTTGTGGATCAGGTAGAAGACAGATATAGAAAACTGACACAGACACGAGACACAGGGCATAGTAAAGTGGATTGGACAGAGGAGGAAAAATTGCACAGGACAAAGGGAAGCTATGGTCCTATAGCTTTGGACAAAGAGCAAAGGGGAAAGCTGTGTGTGAGACGATATCAGACCTACTATGAAAAGGTTCCCGTGGGACAGAGTACGTGTGACCTAGGGGCATATTAGCAAGACCGGCGATAAAATTATCGCCGTTTTAGCGGCAGGAAACTGCCGCTAAAGCGGCGATAATGGGCTTGCTAATATGCGCTATAGAATTCAATAGAAGCCCAGGTTAGATGTCCTGCACATCTAACCTGGGCTTCATTGGAATTCCATGCGCATATTAGCAAGCCCATTATCGCCGTTTTAGCGGCAGTTTCCTGCCGCTAAAACGGCGATAATTTTATCGCCGGTCTTGCTAATATGCCCCCATGTTTTTACTATGGCAGATGTGGCTAAGAACTTTCTTCAAGGTCCTGTACAAGTGATACTTACAGTGTATTTTGTGTGTGGAAGGAATGCTTATGTGAGATTGCCTGCGAACTGGTATGGTACATGTTACTTGGGAATAATATTTCCAAAGATTTACCATACAGAGGATTTGGAACTCTTGGAAGGTGGAAGGCATTCAAGAGTAAGAAGAGATGCGAGTGCAGGGGTCGTAGTGGGAGATATCTTTGGAGCTATGATACCAAGTTTGGGAGTGATTTTGAACGATGTGAAGATCAGGAGACTGGCGACTGTGATAGATGAGCTATCGATGAATACAGCAAAATCGTTAGTACTAGTAGAGGGAGAGATGTTGTCGATAAGGACAATGGTTTTACAGAATCGCCTTGCTTTGGATGTCTTATTGGCAAAAGAGGGCGGAGTCTATAAATTATTGAAGGTTCAAGAGTGCTGTACTTATATACCAGACCGCAGCAAGGATCTGGAGAAATATATAAGTAACATCACTACTATCCACACGAAGATAGCGGACTTGACTGAAGAGGGAGCCTGGGAAAAAGTTGGAAAAGGGTTTGGTCAAGTAGGGAGTTGGTTTGCAAATTTGGGAAAGGGATTCCTTGGCTATGTTCTGAGACCTCTCCTTATCGTAGTGGTTTGTGTGGTTTGTCTGTGGGGTCTGATCAAAGCCTACAAGTGGTATCGAGCAGGCAGAGTTGAGAGAGCTCTGAGAGAAAATGAGACGAGAATGGCTAGACTGCAGGACAGTCAATATCAGAGACTCCAGAGATTGGAGAATCACAGACCAGGGAGAATGGCAACGAGTTCTGTTTAGGTCGGTTCTTTCTCCAAGGGAGTTGAATAAAATGTGATGACAGGAGTCATCAAAGGGGGGAACTGATAGAGCGCCATTTTCTTGTGAAATTTGTAGGGGTGCATCATAATCACCGTTAGTTCGCACCCGCATATATTCAGCTATATATCAATGAATGGCCAGCAAAATGTAGTTCTAAACTGCATTTATTAGAGTGAATAAGAAGCGTAATTGTGCTATTTTGATCATGCAAATGTAATGCTTAACTGAATCGTGTTTAAAATAATGCATAAATGAATCAGCCCATGTGTAATCGAGATGCAGAAGTTAAACGTGTACCATATTAAGTTGCACGTGTAGTTCACTTTTTGCATATGAAATGTAATGAACCAAATGCTTATAGAAGTAATTAAGGCTTGTGTGTTTAAAATTTGTGTAAAGGCCTGACTGCATATACGCCAAGGAAAGGCCTGTTTGTTCTTATGTTAGCTTATTTTACAGGCAGAGAAGGTTCTCTTGGAAAGGCTCTCTGGGCACCGACATTAGATTTAATTAGCACAGTAGAGGGTTTCTGTTGAACGTATCTTCTGTTGCAGGTGCAAGGACACATGCCTCGTTAGTTAAAGACTGGCTCTTTGTTTCACGAGTTAGAGCGATGGGAGACATGGAGATGGGAGTGCAATGGAATTTAGGGATGATACTTTCAGCGGAGAAGGTGCCTGGGACTCAAGGTCATCGCAACCGTCCAAGATGAAGTAACCGTTTCGATGGAAAGTACAAGAAGGAAGACCTGGCCGAAGAGGCGTGACGAAGGGCGTGTTCAATTGTATTTGGGTTTTGTATTAGGGATAGTGCCCCGAGGGTGGAAGGCAGAGAAGAGGTAGGGGAGACCAGAGAGGAGGACAGAGAGGGATTTGGTGAAGGAGCATCTCAAAATCTGAGCTTAAGTACTATGTGAGTGTACTTCTCAGGAAGTCTTCACAGCTGATACCTTTTACTTACTCTTGCCTGGGAAATTCGTTAAGTAGGTATGTCATCTTAGAGTAGAGTAGGGACAGTCAATGGGTCTTCTGCTTGCTTAGATAAATGAGGAATAACATAGAGATTGGAGCTGTTATTGCTTGTCTAATACTTCTGGAGCTAACGATTCTTCTCATCCTGAGTCGGATGAGACTCCTGCGTAGAATGCAATTTGTATTAGTGCCCATTTATTTCTTTAACCTCGTGTTGAGGTGCTTGCACGTGCAGTTATTCTTGGCTGTAATAAATCCATGAAACTGAATCCGGAGTCAGTGGTCATTATAGGTGAACCAGATTCAAAGGAAATGATTGCATGACTGAAAGGATTTTCTTCCCTTCACACTATTCAGCAGGTAAAAAGATCCTGGCGACCTGAGGATCCTTAGAAAAGACAAGATAAGGATCTGCGATATCAAGATTGCCAGCAGAGTACTTGAACAGCTGTGTACAACCTGCTCCTGCATGGCCAGCAGCATGTTTTTGGTACAGGGAGGAGCAGGGCAGCTCATAGCTGAAGGTAGTGCTGAGTCTGATGCCATCTATTTTGAACAGGGTGTATGGCCATCAGGCGCTGACCCAAACATTCAAGCCCTGCAAAATTTGGTGGGCCATGGGGGAGTGAAACAGTTTGCTTTCTTTAATGATTGACAGGCCATGTATAGATCTGTAAAAGTGGACAGGCCAAGCACCAAGACCAACAACTCTCCTTTCCCCATACGTTCAATTAGTAAGGATGCAAAAAACAATGGGTCATATTTACAAGGGGATATCGCCACCAGAACATCACCAGTGACGTTCTGGTGGCGATATCCCCTTTTCCTTATTTACAAGGCGGCGTTAAGCCACTTAACATGGCTTAACACCGCCTTATAAATAAGGCCCATTTTCACACTTTACTTAGGGGTCGATTACGATCCTGTTCGGAAGGCCATTGTTTCTGACCGAATCATACACAGCTCCCAATGACCGATTACGATCCCTGTAAACCGGTAGGGCTGTCCGAATCGGTTCCGAAAGGCATTCGGACAGCTCGCGTCTTTCAGAGCCGAATCGTACAGCTCTATGGACTGGGTTTTCAATTACGATGACCGTTTCGGACAGCCCTTCCGGCTCGATTTCTCCGGAATGAATCGGCTACCGGAATCTGTCTTTGGGGGCCCATAGCAGGCCCCTCTTCACCCGGGGCCCTCCGAATCAGGTCCGTGGGGTTAACCAAGGGACCCCCCTTTCCACCCATGCACAGTGTGGCAGGCACCATGGGGTGCCTGCCACAGGGTGCAAGGTTTTTCCCAGCCACCCCTTTCTTCAATGGAGTCCGACCAAATTGTAACCGGAAGCATCCGGATACATCCAAATCGCTCGGTCGGACTCACTCGATCGGAGAAATCCGGAAAGCATTCCGGGACTCATTTGGTAGGAATGCTTTCCAGACGAGATCAGAATCAGCCCCTTAGTGTGAAAGGTGCTTGCAATGGGTGTTGCAGTGGGCGTTCCGCCGCAACACCCATTGCTTTTTTACGCTGCCCCATATTTACAAGGAAGGGGCAGCGCCAAAAACTAAGGCCAGGGAATACCTGGTCTTAGGCTGGCGATACGAGGAGAAATGATACATTTCTCCTCATATTTTGATCTTTCTATGTGTGATGCATTCAGCAGCACACAAAGAAACAGCACAATGCCTTTAAAGATTGTTTATGTGCAGGAAGGTCTCCCTTCCTGCACATAAACAATCGCTCCTGCAGCACAGGCACCCTTGCAACATGGTGCAAGGGTGCCTGAGCTGGTTCTAGGCAGCTTTTTTAGCGCTAGATGAAATTCAGTGGTGCGCCGTATTTTTGTAAATATGGCACGTCCCTGCGTTTAAAAAATGTCGGTGCGCGGCGTTACCAACTTTGGAGTAGCACCGTGCTCTGACATTTTATTGTAAATATCCCCACAAATCACCTAATAAATTCGATGTCGACTTTACATAAAGAGGTGCAAAGGAGGTTCCATTTGGCTTAATTGAAAGCATAACAATGCTTGTAGGACAGGAAGAGTTCATGATCAGGACGCATCCCTATACAGAATAACGTTTAGCTGCTATTTTGGTGTCCACTGGGAGCTGAAGGCGGAGAATAGATCTGCTCTTTTCAGATTCTGTTACTGTAGGGCAGTGTATGCCATTCTCATGTGGCTTCAATGTAATTTAGCCTTCTATTTAAGATAATTCAGGTTTTGGGGGTCGGACAGAGCACTGAAAACAGTACTGAACTTGCACATTCCATACTTGTTGGTATCAAACCATTTTCGTTTATCTTTTAAGTACTGTCATCCCCAGAATCTAAAAATGTCTGAAGCAACTTAAATGAGCGCGTTCTTTCCTATACTTCCCCCGTTGGGTCTGATCTGAACCGTGAATGCAAATGGCTCTATTGGGTCAATCCCTGGGTTGAAGAGTGAGTCATGGTTAGTGATGGAGTAGTTGAGGTTATGGAACATGGTGTGCAGCATATGTGTTTGTGAGTTTGTCCATGTAACATGTATTGTCGTGTGCAGTATATTTTGCGGTATGACTTTCATTTTGCATAGTATTTGAAGGTGCTTTTGTGGTGCGCGGCATGTGTTGTAATTTGTGCTCTTATCTGCAAAATGTACTGCAGTGAGCAGGGGGTTTTGCAGTGTGTAGCGTGGCTTTAGGTAAACAGTGTGTGTGCTATGTTGTGCCACTTGAATCTTGAGATCTTCCTTGCATTATGTCCTATGTTACATGCTATACAGTCTGTGGGGTGGAATTTAGTATGTTGCATGTGTTGGGGTAATTGTTATTAGTTTTTAGATAAAGGGTTGCTATTGTAATTAGTCTCGGTTAATATGTGGTGAATAACATGTAACGTGTGTGCGGTGAATGCTTTGGTGTTTGGTGCATGTGTACTGTGATTTATACTGCATGGTTTGAGCCATTTTCGAATCTTTGTCATGTGTTCCGCTATAGAGTGTGTTATTTTATGTGATGCTATAGAGTGTGTTATTTTATGTGACATTATGTGCCATTTTTATGATGTGCGTTGTGTGATATACTGATCAGATTTGAATAACATACTTTGTGCTAAATGCCATGTGTTATAGGGTGGGCTGTGCGTTGTGTGGGGGAGTCGTGTGCCTCCTGGTGCACCCCATATGTCACGGTGGGGACATGTGATCCTATGTGCCGTAAGTGTTATGACTTCAAGATTGTGTTGTGTGCTTTGCATGCAGTTTATGTGTGGCATTGTACGGAGTGTGTGCGGTATTTTTTAATGTCGTTTGCTGCTCATGTTTTGACAACTAATAAGTGACAGGGCATATAGCAAATGACTTGATATCCATTCTGTTTATGCTGTGCATTGATTTGTAGTGTGCACACAAAACTTTGTATGTGTGGTGTGTTTGTTAGCATGCTATGCGTGCTATGGTGTACACTGTGAGTTGTGCCATGTATTATGTTGTGCTCTGTGTGATTTTTTAACTGTGTGAAATTGTGTGTGGCAAATGTTTCCTATGTCAACTGTACCATGGTGTAAATGCTGGAAGGAGTTTGATATTGGTTTTATTACATTTCATAAGGCGTGGTTTCTTTTATGCGAGGTGGTCTTTGTTGTACAAAGTGTTATGGCATGTCATGCTGTCCATTAATATATAAATCTGGCAACACGGCATTAGGCGAAAGATATTGGGACAATGGTTGATGTAGAGAATTGCGTTTTAAAGTGTGGCTAGTTTATTCTGTTGTGTACCCGGTTATGATGTGTTCTGTATGACTTTGTGTTCAGTATGTGTTGCAGCAGTCCAGGTGTGTTGTATTAAAGACAGTGTGCTCAATGAAGCCCATGTTCTATATGGTGCGCGAATTGTTATCGTAGCATGTTAGAGACGTATTAGAATGTGTGTGCGTGTGGTGTACTGTTGTGAATTGAGGGTATTGAGGTTTTAGACCTCTATTTTGCTGTAGGGTGAATGCTCTGATGAGCGGTGGGCGATTCTGTGTCTAGTGCTTATAATACAGCTCGTGAAACGCTGTGTGTTGTGTGCAGTGTGTTACAGTGTGCTATCGTGTTCATCCTGAACTGTGATGCGTGTAGCGGACGATGCTGGGTTGAACATGTATTTTTTCTTCATGCCTTTGGTGCCTCACATGCCCGTTCTCGTGTTGCGTGTTTAGCACCGGAGGAAGCCAACACCAAATGAATATCTAATGCAGTTACAGCAAGTTGGCACACTTTGTTGTTCCCTAATTTGCATCAGTCTGTCAGGAAGCACGAAAACTGTACAAAAAACAAAAATAGTTAAAAACAGCTGCCTGCTGACCTAGTTAACCTCTTGCAACTTTTTCCTATAATTGAATCAAGGTTTTTTTGTTTTTTGTTTTTTGTTTGTAGTGCTTTTGCGGGAGTATGCGCTGCACTCATTTTCTTGATGCCGTGCCAATCACTTGTGTACGTGTCACTTTTGAAAGCTGCACCTTTTGAATCTTTGAACAAGGGCTTGTATTTTTGGCAGCTGCCAGCATTCAACTGACTGTTTGAAACTGACTGACTGGCTTGATGATCAAACAACTTCCTTCCTAAGAATACATATCCATATTGTTTTTTATTTGCTTTTGTTAAAGTGTTTATTTCAGAAAAAGTTTTCTTTCAGGATACTCTTTCCTACAATTATTTCCCAGCAGACTACACAATAAGCTTTGTAAGACTTGCACATTGTATTTATTGTAAGGACTTAAACTTTTAGGCATGCAGACTTACTGTAGTAATTAATTTTCAATTGTTCTGTCTGGTTAAGGAGTAGTGCTCATGATGTCTGTGGATTTTCTTGTTTATTTATGATTAATACATAATTTATACTCGTAAGCTAATTGCAAAGTTTGACTCACAATATTAATTGGAGTGAGTTTTAAAACAGAGGGGCATATTTACAAGCCCCTATTGCCACTACAACCTCACTTTTCTCGACGTTATGGCGGCGATAGGGGCTTTGCCTTATTCACAAGGCGGCGTTAACGCTGTCTTGTGAATAAGGCATCCTTTCACGCTACACTTAGCATGAAAGGGGCGGGCAATGGGTGTTGTGGTGGGCGTTCCACAGCCACACCCATTGATTTTGACGCTGCCCCATATTTACAAGGGTGGCGTAAATATGGAGCAGTGCCAAAATTAAACCAGGGAAAACCTCGTCTTACCCTGGCGCAACCAGGAACATTTTTTAATGTCTCCTCGTTTTTGCTGTTTCCATGTGTGCTGCGTTGTGCAGCACACATAGTAACAGCAAAACACCATTGATTGTTTATGTGCAGGAAGGTGTCCCTACCTGCACATAAACAATCATTACAAAAAAATTACGTTTTGCAACTTCTATGTGTGATGCAGTAAGCAACACACAAAGAAGTTTCAAAACGTCATTTCAGATTGTTTATGTGCAGGAAGGGACAGCTTCCTGCACATAAACAATCATTCTCCTCAACGAGGCACCCTTGCACTATGGTGCCAGGGTGCCTGCGTTGGTGCTAGGCAACTTAATTAGCGCCAGCGCAGGGGGAAACGCAAGGCTGCATCGCATTCTTGTAAATACGCTGCAGCCCTGCATTTCAGAAGTGGCGGAGCGCGGCGTTAAGCCAAGGAGGCTAACGCCGTGCTTTGCAACTTCCTTGTAAATATGCTCCCCAGTTTCTAAACATGTATATATAACTTTCATCTAGGGGAAAATGCTTTATGTATTCATTTCTATTTTTGGAAAGAGGAGTCCTTTTTCAACCAGAAACTCTCTAGTAGATGGATATTTGAGGCCTGATTCACAAAGGTAAGCTTATAATTTTGTGTAAATTTACTATTTTTTGGTATTCACAAACTACAAGTTTAATTTTACTAATAGTAATTTTACCACTCCAAAGAGTCCGCTCTTGTGGCAGAAGGAGACCCTGCACATAAAAAGATAGGCCAGTCCTATCTTTTTTTTTGTGTGAGATTCTCCGTCCTGACTCCAGAGTCTCTGCAATCGTAAAGTTACTATTAATAAAATTAAACGTAGTTTGTGAGTATCAAAAAGTAGTAAATTTACACAAAGTTGTAAGTTTACCTTTGTGAATTAGGCCATTTATGCACCTAATCAGGAAGCCCAGGATTTGGAAAATAAGTGATAAATAGGCCAAAAACAATGCATGCATACAATGTGATTTATGTTATGCATTGAACAGGCTTTTTGATGATTTCTTGTGAAGTTGGGCATGCACCACAATGGCGTGTGAGGTAATCATCTGGGCAGAGATTCTAGTTGGTGGAGATGCTCTTTGAGGGCAGCCTTAAACATGTTCATAAGTTTTTTGGACTGTGGGAGTGAGCTTCAATAATGGTGGCTCAGCCATTGCCAAGCATGGAATCTGGATTTATGGCATGGAGTTTAGGTGAGCTGAGGAGATTTTGAATGGTAGAACAGAGATCGTGTTACTGATGTAAACTGTGAGGGTTTGAGTAAGGTACGTGGTAGTTGTGCTGTGAACCTCCTTTAAAAGTAGGGTCAACAGTAAAATCAAAGACTTAGGGGCATATTAGCAAGGGCTGGCGATATAATTATCGCCGCTTTAGCGTTAGTTTTTGGGCGAAAAGCGGCGATAATTATATCGCAATATCATCAAGGACACGCTAGCGCGTGTTTCCTTGATGTAGAGCCCGTTTTTTCACAGCCTCGCCTGGCATCGCTAATGAGATGCAAAGAAGGCGTGGCTGTGAAAACAACACATGTTAATATCGTGAAGGCAGCTTCGCGATATTAACAAGGAGGTGCAGCGATAAAAAAAATCACGCTACCTCAGCCTTAACTCAGGAATTTAACGTCTGTTAAATTCCTGACTAAGGCATACTTTTAATGGGAGATGGATTATGCTGATACGACCACAGGGTCGTATCAGCAATGTTATCGCTGTTTTCAATGGAACATCGCTGGAAAACCAGTGATGTTCCATTGAAAACTACCGCTATCGCTGAAATATTATCGCCATAGCGATATGCGTTGTAAATATAGCGTTATCATGGCGATAATATTCAGCGATAGCCAGCGATAATATTTCTATCGCTATGTACGGCCATCGATAATTATCGCTGGCCGTTGATAATATGCCCCTTAATTTTAGCTGATGAGCAGCTGACATGGGTGACAGGGAAGGTGGGTGTTTGTTGAGGGAGATTAAAGACCATGACCATGCAGGTTGCAAAGTGTATGACTTGTTTCAGTTGGGCAAAGGCATATGTGGGTAGGTCATTAAGAAATCTATGGCTATAGACCAACCTCAACATAATAGGAGAATTGATCAGGGTATTGACAGTTGCAAATCGGCGATTAATGTTTAGTTTTCTAAAGCTGGAGACATAAAACCTGGTGGTAATTGCTGTTGGTAATATGAATGGGTCCAACCCCAGAGTGTAATTGCAAAATACTGCAAGATTCCTGTTAGAGGAGGGGTGGGATAGAATGCCAGGAGAAATAGGATGGGATGGATGATGGAAGAGGAAGAGGCTGAACAATAGACAGTTTCCATCTTGGAAGACTTCAAGACTTTAATGGCTCTTCAATATAATGAAGAGCCATTTAGTGACAGATGGCTGCACAACAGTAAGTAGTTCATAATTATAGGTGGGAGGGAAATGTTTGAAAAGAGATTATGTGCATGTTGTCTATCTATCTATCCATCCGTTCATCCGTCCCTCTATCTATCTATCTATCTATCTATCGATCTATCTATCGATCTATCGATCTATCGATCATGCAGATGTATAGAGTGCATTGTGCTATTAAAATTATTGGATCTGCAGAAGTCATGACTCATGCTAGGTGAAGTTTTAAGTGGGGTCATGATGTCCTATCCCCTCTCTCATCATTGATAATGATTAGTATATTAAAGAGGACACGTGAAGGTCGGGAAGTTGCTTGTCTATGTAAATAAATTGTAACATGCAATATGTAATTCAGTGAGCAATGTTTTTGCCATACAATTTTGCTGCACTGCAGGAAAAAACATAGAATATGTCATTTACACTATAACACTAAATCTGTGAATATGCGATTAGCACAGATTCTCAAATAACGTGTTATTTAACCACATTTATTTTCACTGACATTGCATCAAAATGTAGTTTTTTAGGTTTATTTCTGTTTTATTGTCGCATTAGAAAATCAAGAAAACCATACACTCTGAGAGAAAATCTCTCTGAATCACAGAATAATAATGCAACTTTTCAATCCCAATAAGAAGAAAAAAGAAGAGGGAAAAGGAACTAAGCATCCCCCCCCAACCCACCCTTATACCTCCCCCCACCCGACCCCGGTACCACTTGCTAGGTAAGCTGTAATGTCAGGGTAGTTGTAAGGTTCACATATGTGTTCTCAACAATTTAGGTTGCTTCTAAGTCGGCCAAGCGCAGTAGCCGCAAATAACGGGGGCAGGTCAGTTCTCTACATTCCTTAGTTAACAAAGCTAGGAAGGGGTGCCAAATGGTTCTAAATGTCTCGCCCCATGACGTCAGTGTGAGGGTGAGTTTTTCCATCCCCAGTATGTACCATAGGCTTCTGAGCCAAGCCACATGATTCGGAGCAATGGGTGTGCCCCAAAGGGCCAGGATGGTCTGATGAGTGGCTCCCAGTGCTTTGCTACTCTGGTGCCCCCTGCGGGATGAGAGAGGATAAGTGAGCGTGTTAGGAAGGCCTACTAGTGTGTATGATGCAAATCTGGGGAGCTGAGTAGAGAAGTGAGTGTCAATATCATCCAGGACTGAAGCCCAGAATGCTGTGAGTCCCGGGCAATCCCAAAGTAAGTGCGTGAGCGTGCCTTTTGCCCCACATTGACGCCAGCATGCGTCACTGCGAGCCGGGTTCCCCCTGTGAAGTCGCACCGGAGTTGAGTACCAATAGGAGGTAAGTTTGACTGCCGTTTCGGTGCTCACCATGCTGTAGGTGGAGTGTCTGGCTCAGTAGTAAATATCGTGCCATTCCTTAGGGGTGAGCGAGCGGCCAAGTTCAGATACTCAGCGCTTCTGTGAGGGGGATTTATCGCTGGTCTGAGGGGGCTGGAGTAGGACATATAGTTCCGATATGAGGCATTTGTCTGTGTGTTTACCCAGGAGCCACTTCTTGTACGGTGTCAGCAACCTCTCTGCCCCCGGACGGATCGACGAATGTGCTACCCAGTGTCTAATTTGGAAATATCGGTAGCGTTCAGATTCGGGGATAGCGTAGTCCGATCTTAGAGTGGCAAATGGAACCAGCCCTTCCTGATCAAAAAAAATTTCCTATCGCCCTGCAGGGCGACTCCCGCCACACCTGGAATGATGCTCATAATCCCGGTGTAAAGTCCGGGTTATCGGCTATTGGGGTTAAGGGAGACGGTAGGGAGGTCAGTCTCCCCTTGCGTACGCAACCGTCCCAAACCTGTGACAGTGAATGTGTTATCGGACAGATGTAGAGGCTTGGAGCTCGGTGAACTCGGGGCAGAAACAGGACCTTTGCCAGCGATGTTCCGGCCAGGGCCCTGTCCATAAACAGCCAACGCTTCTCTGACTCGGCCCTGGACCATTCTACTAAATAACGAAGCTGGGCTACCTGGTAGTACCTAATGAGGCAGGGCACTCCCAGACCCCCCTCCGCTGGGGGAAGCCAGCTTCGTTCCCTGCTCATTCTAGGCGGTTAGCCAGCCCATATGAAGTAACTTATCATGCCAGCCGGGGGCCAGGGACAGGGCCTGAAATAAATAGAGGATCCTGGGTAGGGTGGTCATTTTCGTGGCCGAGACGCGACCCAGTAGGGAGAGCGGGTAGTATCGCCATTGGTCCAGTTCAGCACGAACACGACCCGTCAATGCCCCATAATTTAGGACGTTTGTCTTCTGTATTGTCCGGCATCGCTGGACTCCTAAATAGGGGATGGAGTCAGGCGCCCAGCAGATCGAGTGCGCTCGTTTTAGTGCCTCTAACTCAGGAGGGGGAATTGTGAGATTGAGAGCCTGAGACTTGTGAAGATTCATATGGAATCCAGACACCGCTCCGAACTCTGTTAGCTCTGTTAGGAAGGGAGGCAATCTCCTCACTGGGTTATCTAGCATTACCATAATGTCGTCTGCGTACAAACTGATGCAGTGTTCTTCCCCTCCCAAGGGAATCCCACTAATTAGGGGATGATCTTGCACCCGCTGTGCAAAAGGCTCCATATAAAGAGCGAATAAGAGAGGGGAAAGTGGGCAGCCCTGTCTCGTGCCTCTGCGTATAGGAAAGCTCTCTGAGCCCACCACGTTAACCCTCACCGAGGCCGACGGAGCCCTGTATCCACTGAAAACCCAAGATCAAAATCTCTCTCCGAATCCAAAATGTCACCTGAAGGAATGGCCAGTGGATCAGATCAAAGGCTTTCTCAGCATCAACTGAGAGTAGCATGCTGGAGCCCTGCCTACGATGCGCCTTGTCTATGATATGCAGAAGCCTTTTGGTGTTGTCCGCGCGGTGCCTCTTTGGTACGAATCCCGCTTGATCAGGGTGAATAAGCACCTGCATCAGGGGGTTGAGACGGGCTGGGAGGATGCCTCTAAATAGCTTCAAGTCCGTGTTTAGGAGTGATATAGGCGATAGTTGGCGCAGGACCGCTTGTCCTTCCCAGGCTTGGGGATAACTGCGATGGTCGCTTCAAGCATGGAAGCTGGGAGAGAGCCAAAGTCTGCAATAGCGTTAAAGAGCCGGGTGAGGACTGGGGCCAGCTCCGAACAAAAGGACTTGTAGAACCCGGAGAAGAAGCTGTATGGGCCCGGGGACTTCAATGGCTTCTGCCTCGAGATGGCAGAGATGACTTCTTCCACTCGTATGGGCTCATCCAGAGAGGACGCTTGGGAGTCAGTCAGTTTTCTCACAGCAGAACTGTGGAGATAGCCTGCTATGTCCTTGGGGGAACGGGTTTTTCCGAGTAGACCGTCGCGTAGAAGTCCCTAAACCGGGCCGCTATGGAGGTGTCCCTCACCAATTCTCTCCATTCTCTGTCAAGAGGGAGTGGACTGTGTTGGCTTGTCGTTGGGCTCTGAGCTTGGTGGCCAAGAGTCTGCCGCTCTTGTTCCCATTCAGGTAGAATGAGTGTTTGAGGAGTAACAGGGCGAATTCCACCCTGTCAAGGTCCAGGCCGGCCAGTTGTTTCCGTGAGGCCTCCAGCTGGCGCCAGACGCTGGGGGCGCCGGTTCGGTGGTGAATACACTCCAGCTCCCTAGCCTTTTCCTGCAGCTCAGCCCGCTTAAGCATCCTCTGTCTGTTCTCGGCGGCCGAAAGGGATATCAACTCCCCTCTAACCACTGCCTTTAATGCGTCCCAGATGACCGGGAGCAGCACCTTCGAGTTGTCATTGTTTTCCAAATAGTCGCCAATGGCCTCCCTAAGCCGCGGCGTCACCTCCGGTTTCTGCAACAGGGTCTCCCTGAGCCGCCAGTGTACTGCTGTTGGGGATTGCGTATTTCAAGTACGAACGCTGAGTGATCGGAAAGAGCTCTTGGCTCTATCTCGACTGTGCGGAGGAGTTGGTGAAAGTCATGGGTGCCCAGAAAGTAATCTAAACAGGCGTAGGACTTGTGAGCGTGTGAATAAAATGTGAAGTCCTGAGTGCTGGGGAGGGAAGCTCTCCACAAGTCTAAAAGCCCGGCCTCCTTTAGCCAAGCGAGGCCCTCCGCTGACAGAGACCCGGAACTCTCCTCCCTATGTACGGAGCGGTCCATATTCTTATCAAGAACTATGTTAAGAACTATGTTAAGGTCACCCCCTATCAGCACCAAACGGTCCTGTGATGTTAATGTCCCTGCTAGTGCCTCCCGGATAAAGCGCTCCTGCCCTTCATTTGGTGCGTAGAGGGTGCCCAGTGTTAGCGTCTGTGAACCCAGCTGTATTTGGTAAACTAGGAGACGGCCTTTAAGTTCCAGCAGTTTAGGGCTGATTGAGCCTCTGAATGTGCGTTAGAATAGGATAGACACCCCCGCCACCTTGCGCCCTGATGAGGAGAACAGCTGCTGTGGAAAGGAGCTAGATTTAAGCCGCTGAGAGTCCCCAGCCAAGAGATGGGTCTCCTGTAGGAGGCAAATATCTGCCCCGGTGTGCTCTAGATAAGAGAGGACAGCCTTGTGTTTCACTGGGTTATTCAGCCCTTTGACGTTCAGGGAGACCACCTTTAAGGTGTCGCCTATAGTCATTGCAGGTGAGTGAGGTCTTGCTGTGAGGAACTGACCTGCCCCATCGCCCCCCTATCAGTGGTGTAGCACAGTGCGAGAACCTGAAACGTTAAAAGTGATACAGTAATACCCCCCGATTGTGCAGCATGGTGGTACGTTACAAACAAACATTCAATAACAAAAAACAAGAAAAAAGATCTCCCGGGGATACTGAACAAAGTCTCTGGAAGGAAGAAGGCCATGGAAACGGTCTCCGCCCACCAACGAGAGAACAACAGGATAGGGTTCTTCGTGACCTGTAATCTTCGTGGGGATCACCCCTCTCACGGCCCTGGAAAGCGTCCAGTGTGTGCCCTAGCGGCAGGCAGGGCGAACTGTATAGAATCAGTCCGCTCCCCCAGATGCTCAATCCCCCGCCAGGCTTTCTAGGACAGCTTTTCTCTCCTGCGCCATTGCCTCAGAATCCGGTTTTAGGGGCCTCTTACCCCTCGGCCTCCGTTGTTGTCACTCCCAGCGGACAGTTCCAGTCTCTGCTCCAACCACTCCCCCCGATGATGCCTCTGGCTGCTCGATCTGAAGGAGGGCGCATGCCGTACTGAAGGAGCGCAACTGGCAAATTTTCCCTTCCCAGGTAAAGATCAGATGGAAGGGGTGGCCCCAGGTGTACGAGATGTTGTGGTCCCTGAGAAAGGAAGTCACTGGGCGGAATTCTCGTCTCTTCTGGAGCATGATTGCCGACAGATCCTGATACAGTTGGAGCGGGTGACCCCTAAAATGCATCGAGTCGGAGCCCCTGACGGCCCGTAGAATACGTTCCTTCAAGGGGAAACTGTGCACACAGGCTAGGATATCCGGGGGTGGCATATTCGGAGCTCTGGGAGGCCCAGCCCGGTGGACCCTATCCAAGCAAATGTCCGACTCAGGTGTATCACCTAGGATCTGGGCAAAGAGGGCCTTCATGTATTCCTCACATTCCCTGCTTCCGCGGAGGTGGGAGCATTTCGGATCCTGATGTTATTTTGCCACGACCTGTTCTCAAGGTCCTCGGCATGGGCCTGAAGGTCAGTCTGTCTATCCGAGAGGTGGATTATTTCTTGTCGAAGTTGTTCCAGTTCCTCTTCCCTGGTACTGTCATTCGATTCCAGTGTGTCCACTCTGTCGCCTATGTCCGAGATCTCCTTCCTGACTCCCTGCAAATCTCAAGCCAAGACTCATTTGATCAATTGCAGATCCTCCTTAAGTGACGTGAATAGGGACTCAAGGTAGGAGCGAGTGATGGGGGCCTCTCCGTCATCCGCTCCCTCCGGGGGTATGGAAGCTGTCTGGGGGTCTGAGGGGTCCTGGGCCGGGGCTTTGACTAGCATATCCTTCAACGTGCGGTCTTTTTTGACTTGGGCCGAAGCCATCCTCTTCCGTGGGATAGGGGTCCGGGGGTCGCTCAGGAAAGGAGGAGGATGATCACTCTTCACTCCCAAACTGCCCAGTCCAGCACACAGTTCTATCCCTAAGGCGAGGGGACCGCTGTCCAAAAATATGCGTCTTTCCATGAGGGGGGTACGGGGTAGGGCTCCCTATGCTGTGGCCGTACGAAGGGGGGGCCTGACGGTGTGTATTCAGAGGGGGCCATTTAGGATTAGCAGCCTCTATTACCTTGAAGCACTTATGGGGGAGCTGAGCCGGGCTGCTCTCCCGAAAGTTCTCCTCTGCACTTCCCCTTCCCCAGGGCCCTCTTGCCCATCGGCCGTATAACACTAAGGAATGAGGCCTGCTCCTCTCTGCCAGTCGGTGCTCCTCTCGAGGCCGAACCCACCCCTGGATCAGGCCTTGCCTCCTAGATCTTTGCCTTGTGCGGGGGCCCAATGCCAGCGGGACTTCGACGCCTCTCCCGTCCTCCAAGCACGGCCCATCACGCTCCATCGTTCTGCAGGTGAGAAGGGTCCCCCTACCTCCAAGGAACATCGTTCTGCTCCTGTCTCGGGGACCCTCCCCCTCCAACTTCGACTCCCTCGATCTCCGTCGCTTCTCGGGGACCCCTTCAGGCTCTCTCTCGGGGTTCCGTAGGTCGGGCCTGCACTGTCCCCGTAGGCCGGGGGGATCACTGAAGGTGCCCTCAGGGTCAGCCCTGCTACATCGGGAGCCAACCAGGCCCAGGCAACACTCAGTTGGGCCGCAAATGCTAGCCGCACTCTTGCCTGCTCAGTGAAGGACTGGCCTTGTGGCGTCCCCGGCCCTAGTTCAGTCCCCCCGTGGCTGCGGGTTGTGGCCAGGAATCAAGACGTCCAGGTATGGCAGACTCTCAACAGGTGTAGTGGCTTGCTGGCAGGCTATGTGCAGGGGGGCCGCGATTGTCCCAGCCGACCACCCCCGCGGCTCTGGCGTCCGCCTCCACTTGCCGCTCTCAGGCGCGGCGATTAGGATTCAGCCCGGGTCCCATGGGTCGGGCCTGCACTGCCCCCGGGGGCCAGGGGGAATTGCTGAAGGTGCCCCCTAGGTCAGCCCAGCCGCATCAGGGGCCTAAACACACAGGGCCTCATTTATGACGTTCCGTGGCGCAGAAGCCTGCGTGATATTTACCAGGTAGCACTAAGCCACTTTTTTGGGCTTAATGCTCCCTGATAAATATCAGTCCCTTTTGTAGGTTGCCAAAAAAATACTAGTTTTTAGGCCCTGATCGCTAGCCTGTATTTTAATGTAGAGGGTGTCCGCTGTTCTCTTAGCTGTATTTATGATCAGAATCAGCCAGTCCCTCGTACATTTCCAGGCAATCAGAGCCCAATCCTTACGAAAAACCGCATCTTCCAAGAAGATGAGGGGTTCATTGATGACAATCAGACCCCGTACAGAAAGAAACTAGAAGAAACTAACTGTGAGATAGGGGAATGCAAAGATTATCTCCTCAGATCCAAGGTAGACAAACTCCAGAAAGACCTCAAGAAATTTTCAAAGGAGAAAGTTTATCCCTATACAACGGATGAATATGTCCAAAAAAAACTAGAGGACATGAGGAAGGGCCCCAACAGGGAAGGCAGGACCTCAGATAGAACCAGTACAAGCAGTGAGAACAGCAATTATGAGAGGAGACCACGGAGAAGGGGGAGAGGGAGGGGCTCTTTTGGAGGGCCCCGCCCTACATTCAATCCAATGTACCCTAATTTCCCAGGACAAAATTTTGGGTACCACCAATTCCCACACATGCAGGCAGCCCAGCCACCACAATATCCACAGATGCCAAATCCTTTTTTAGGGAGAGGCGGAGGAAGAGACAGGGGCAAACAGAAGGGAGAGACAGGTGTACAATGGGAAGATTTGGACCAGAGGGTGACCAGGAGCATGGTGAGGGACCCCTCTCCGGGGTCGAGCAGGGAGTGACCCTGGTAATGAACCTGACAGACACACCCCTCACTGGCCCGCAAGAAGCACTCCTTAACAAGAGACTTGGTTTTGTCCCTACCAATACCTTAGATGTCTTTAGGATCCGCCAAGAACTGGCAGCTTTTTTCCGCAATATCAAACTTAAGGTTTTTTTTTAAGGGAAACCAGAGACGAATGAGGAAGGAGGTGAGACCAACCTCTGCCCGAAGTCAAAATTCACACCCCCTACTGCCGCCCTCCCCATTGAGGTGGAGACTTTTGAACAAGCGGTCATACATGAGATTGAGACCCTCGCGAGACAGGAAACACTCCCCTTCAAGAATCTTACAAAACAGGAAAATGAGGCTTTGAAACAACTGAGGAATAATCCGGACATCGTGATTAAACCAGCGGACAAGGGGGGAGCAAGTGTGATCCAAACGAAAGTCAACTACGAAACGGAATGTCTGAGACTCCTCTCAGACGAAAGAAATTACAGTATACTTCGCAGTGACCCTACCCAGTACATCATGCAGACAATTTCCTCCACTGTTGAAGAAGCAGCGAATAACGATTGGATAACAGTGAAGGAAGGGAGATTCCTGTGCCAGAAGAACCCAGTGACTCCGTATTTCTATACCGTTCCTAAGGGGCATAACCCAACGAGACCACCACCCGGTAGACCTATCGTTTCCGGAATAGGCTCGGTCCTAGAGCCATTGTCACAATTTTGTGATTTCTTTCTTAAACCTTTGGTACAAAACAGGAGAGCCTACCTCAAGGATACAACAGACGTCCTTAACCTTCTTAAGGACCTTACTTTTGATCCAGAGAAAGAGTTCCTGGTGGGTCTCGATATAGAGTCATTATACACCAACATACCGCAGAGGGAGACACTGCGTGTGGTCGAAGAGATTTTGTTTGACCAAGATTGGGAATTCTGCACACCGAGATAATTTATTTTACATCTCGCTGAGTTAGCACTGACAATTTTTTTTTCCGAATTTCAAGGTACACATTACCTTCAAACCCATGGCACTTCTATGGGTAGTGCTTTTGCCCCGAGTCTGGCAGGTCCATATGTGGCGTATTTTGAAGAACAGTTCATCTACTCCCCCACTAGCCCCTGGAGGGTGAATATTAAAATGTGAAGGTGCTATATTGACGATGTACTTCTTATTTGGGAGGGAGACGCCCAGTCCGTCAAGGACTTTTTGGACTGGCTGAACAGCCAGAACCCCCTCCTATACTTTACATCGACCATCACAACAGAAAGCCTGCCTTTTCTTGATCTTGTGATTTTTGCCAGAGAGGGACGCTTACAAACACGAGTGTTCCACAAACCCACCAATAGGAACAGCCTCCTCCTGTTTGACAGTTTCCACCCGAAGTCACTAAGGGATAATCTCCCGGTGGGTTAATTCTTACGTCTTCGTAGAAATTGTTCCAATACAGGTGACTTCAAGACAGAAGCTGATATACTCACGGGCAAGCTACTGAAGAGGTTACCTACGCAAGATCATTAATAGGGCCAAGAAAAGGGCTACCAACTGCAATTGGGAAGCACTTCTGGAGACAGTGGAAAAACTGTCAACCAACAAGGCCATCTGCGTGACTACCTTCAACACCGCCTCCAATAGTATCAAAAGGATCATACTACGCAACTGGAGGATCCTGAACTCGAGTGGCCTCCACTTGGAGAATCCCCTGTTTTCATTCAAAAGGAGCCAGAATATAAGGGACCTACTGGTCCATACCAGGCCCAGGAGCATACCTACAAGACCCAGTGCAAGGCCCCACCAGGAAAACATTTGGGAACTCCCCCCCCGTCACGGGTCACACGAGATGTCATTCATGTGACGTGTGCCATCTGACTGCCAATACAAAGACGGTGTACGTGGGTCTGACCTACCCATGGGAACAATGCAGACATACCAATTGTAATTCCAACAACGTCATCTACATGATTAAATGCCCATGCGGCTTAATATACATTGGGATGATGACTCACAAAGTGAAAATCAGAATAATGGAACATAGATCCACCATTAGGTGTCAATGGACTACGACACGTCTGACTTCGCATGTCAAAGAGAAGAAACACATGGGAAACGAGCTATTTTGGACAGTTCTGGATAAATCAAACATCTCTCCTACGGCCCACAATCCGGAGAACATCTTGTTCCTGAGGGAGCAGAAATGGATTTACTGAGTCCGGAGCCATGTCTACGGTCTCAACGATGATATCCCCTGGAATACTTTGAACAATCTGTAGGAGTATGGGTTGCCCATTTTTGTACTCTCAGCACCATCTAATCCCACTTTTTATACACTACACAAGTGGGTCCTGGACGCAGCATACATGTCTGGCGCCAGGGAATCATTACCCGTCAAAGCCCTGTATACATCTGGGATTTTGTCCTTCTTAAATTTCATACCCTGCCTTGCACGGACCTCTGGTGGCTCTCTGTGGCGTATGGTTCGGCTGAACTAATAACAATGGTACAGAGTGATCGGCTGCCCATCGAGACACATGACTTGCTCCTGTCACCGGCATTTTATTTTACACATAGGGGGGTGATTCATTCTAACACTTTCTGGGTTGTGGTGCATGTGTGTGTGTATTTTATTTACAGCCCCATACTTTTGACTGATCACCATTTGAGGAGTGCTTGGTGCCACACTATTGGTCTTAGGCACATACATCCCTCGATACATAGGTTTATGTACTATTCATCGACAACGATCGATTGTTAACACATTTCTTAGGCTTACTTGTACTTAGGGTGGGCAGAGGAAGTCGCTCTAGTCTTAATGACGTGACGTCTCTTTCTGCCCTGTATACTCGTGGACATGCGCACATTGTATTCGCCAATTTAATCAACCCTCTATTATGGTGGCCGATGTCAGCGCTCCAGCTTTCATCTACTCGTTAGCACGCAACAGATCATCCGCATCAAAAACGTGATGACGTAGACGGCAACAGATCAAGGTCAGCGCTCCAGCTTTCATCTACTCGGTAGCACGCCACCATCCGTCCGCGTCCAAAACGTGATGACGTAGTCGGAAACAGATCAATTATCTCCCCCCACCGTTGATCTCAGTGTAGCTGCATGGCGCTGGGAGAGACAACGGGTTTTGGCAACAGCTCACCTTGATGCAGTAAGTCTGGGGGCTCTGGGGGTAGTCCGGCTATCTTTCGGGGATAGGGCCTACGTGGCCCGTTCCTTACGAAGGAGAGCGGTTGGTACACCTCACCATGCCGGTTTGACACTCTCCCCTTTTCCGATTGGAGTCTCTTCCGGTCGCATGTGTCTACCGGATGCAAGCACTCCGGAACGCTGATTTCAAGTGTTACTAATTAATAAGTACGATCATCTCTTTCTCTCTCTCCTTTTTATATTTCCACAACTATAGAGTGTGACTATAGGGAGCTGTCCTCGCTCCCCCGCCAGTTCAAGTACTGTTTTCAAGTAGATTCGGTAAGATACTCCGAGTAATTGTTTGTGTTGAACCACCGAGTAGTGGTGACCCAGCATTTTTAAGCATGCTTATGCACTAGTAGAGCGCCATACACACGCTCTCATGGGATATTGGGCCCTGCACATGGCTGTGTGGTGCCTACTTTTAACTATAGAACCCATCTATTTGCACCTTTGAACTAGAGGGATATAACCATTTTTCTTCACTTTTGTCTGTATGTTTTTATTACTCTCAAACACCGTGAATACTTAATCTAGTTTGTTCATGTATGTAACTCTCTCATTGTTTACAGGTTACTCACTGGGAGTAAGTTACTCTACCAAGAGACCTGAGCATATACTCAGAGTGGGACCACGCTCTACTCCACAAGTAAGGAGGTAGGGATAATTTGTAAGGGATCTGTCTTATTCCTGATGAAAGCCAGGGATTTCATGAGAGCCGGCTGAAACATGTCGACATTTTGCAGATTGGAGGGGTAGGTGGCTCATTAATACCCACCATACCACCATCCATTGGTCTTGGAATTACCTTTTAATTAGACCAGAGAGTCCATCATTAAAGGGTTTGTTTCGGAGATCCCGCGGTCTATTTTTAACTTTGTTCTGCACTTTTCACTTGATACCGCACAGTGTCTTTCAGTGTTTTGTTTTGTCTTCCCCTCCCTATTGCTCCACCTCCAGCGTTGGCTTGCGCGGAGGTGTGTCAGCAGCCCTATGATGAAGCATGCCACAGATTTCTGTGGGTGAGGGCAGTATTAAAACACTTGTGGTTTTTCTCCTCTTTTTCACAGCGACATCACTTACAAAGCCCCATTTCTAAGTGTGTGCATCAGAGGCCTGCCAGGGTGGGCTGCAAATGCTCGCTGCGCTCTTGCCTGCTTGCTTGGGAGAGGGCCGGCCTCATGGTGTCTCTGGCCCAGGCTCAGTCTCTCCGTGTCTGCAGGTCGTGGCCAGGGATCCAGACGGCCGGATAGATGGAGACTCTTGACAGGTACTGTGCCCCTCAGGCAGGCTATGCGCGGGGCGTGAATGTCTCGGCGGGCCACCCCCAGGACGCTATTGGCCGACTCTGCTTTGCGGCTCTCGGGCACGGCGGTTAGGGCTCGGCCGAGCCAGAGATCCACTCGTCACCCCGGGGCTGCTGGATTGTCCACCAGACCCGGTCTCTGGAGTGTCTGGTGGGCTTCACTGATAAGGCTCCTAATTTCTGGCCCCCCATGTGCAGAAAGTGCCCCCACTCGACCGTGGGGCACAGCAATATTTGGGCTTTGGTCCGGGGCCGGAGCGGAGAGATCGTTGAGCACGTCTGCTCACTCCGCCATCTTGGCCACGCCCCCAAAAATGTAGTTTTTTTAACAACTTTTTTTTACTTGGTGATGTTTTGATCTGTAAGCAGTGCCACTCTTCAATTTGTAGGTGGTATTATATCTTCCAATTTATTGTGATCAGTGTATATGAGGAAGATAGATTTATTGTTATGTGTTTTTCGTTCTGTTAAACATCATTATGGATTTTTTTTTATGAACTATCTTTCTATGAATTAAGTACTTTCATTTTGCTAACAATATTTTTAGACAGAAAAGACTAGATGGTGAGTGGGTATCACCAGTGGTAATGACTGATGCAATTACATCTTAATGTGCCTGTATGTAGGTCTAGTCAAGATGTTTTCTGTGCTAGTCACTTCAAAGTAAGTTAAACCATTAACTTTTACAAGACACCTTGGAAAATGTATGGCGTAAGCCTATATTATACCAGAAACCACAAAACAGCGGAGAACAGGAATATCAGGGTTTAAAAGGGAATTCAGCTTACTTTGTAGCACAAGCCACAGGTTCTTTAAATCCTTATAAAACAGAGGAGAAAAATACCTTGAGACAGATTTCTCAAAATGTCACACAAGGTAAGGTAGCAAGACAACTTGCTGCGTCACGTTGCTTGACAGGGAGAGAGCAGGAATACAACATATCTACTGAGTATTGCCTAGCACCGATGCAGGCACCGTTGTGCCATGGTGCAAGCATGCCTGCTTTATAGGCAGGATTGTTTTTGTTCCTGAAGGGACACCTTCCTGCACAAAAACATTTCTTAGAAGCATTTTCCTCTTTCTATCTCTGCTGCAGAATGCAGCACATGGAAGAAGTGGAAATAACAAGGAGAAACTAAGATATTATTTTGGGAAGGAGTACCATTTTGATGCAATCCCAGGTTAACTACCTTTAGTAAATCTGGGATTGTGTGAAAATCCATGGGCGAATGCATGGGAATGCCCATGCTCCACCCATGGAACGCCTTCCAAATGCAGAGTAACGCAAGACAGTGATTTGCGCTACCATGCATTACTCTGGATTTACAAAGCCATCCAGAGCCACACATGGTGGCTTTGTGTGGCTCAGTAAATCTCACTTAAACCTTGTGTTGCTTTGCGCGGGCCATGACCATGTTGATTCTTCAGAGGGCACAGTTGAAAAAAAAGCTGTTATTTGCAGTAGCTGACTCATGGCCTGCACTGGTCAAAAAAGAACACAATTTGAATCCATTCTGACTATAGAAAACAGTTCATATTATGTGATGATATTGGAAGCTTTAAAGCCATAAAGAACATTTCCCAAAATCCTAATATCTAAAATGAGCCAGCACTCAGTTAAGTAATGTGCTGGAAAACCTGCTGTTTCCGACAGTGTACTTTGGTGCTTAGTATCGGATTTTCTTAAGACTTTGTTTGCCAGAGTCAGGCTTCATGTTCTACACTGGCGGTTGGTGATCCTTGAAGTGGGGGGCATAATACTTACCACAGATACACCTCATTGTTTTAAAAGTTGCTTGGGGTACCGCCACACACAAAGGTACCCATACACTCACATTCACTGTTTCTCACTCACAAATGCACGTGCACACACTTCCACTCCCACAATCACTGACACACACTCACAACTACTGTTGTACAGGGACTTTGATTTGAACTCCTGGGGTACTGGTGTTCTGCTTTAATAAAGCAGCAGGTGTAGTTGCACCAGGGACTCTATGCCCCAGTGCAACTACACCTGTTGCACCATTGATAGAGACCCCCCTGACTCACTCCCACTCCCTCTAAGTTTCCCCCTCACACACTCATCCTGACTCACACTGCTTTACTCACTCCCTCACTTTCCATTATTCATGCTCACTCTCACTCACTCATTGATTCTCGCTCTTTCATTCTCATTTACATTCGTAAGCAGAAGCCCACTCTCACTCGATCTCATTCTCTCTCAAGCACTCACAAACACACTTTCACTCACACATGCACAGAAAAACAACACTGTTTGTTTTTTACTAACCTTTCGTCCTTTGCTGGTAGCTCAGAGGCTCCGTGGCAGCAGCAGAGCAGGAATCTGGTGCTGGACATAGGAACTAGCAAACTAAGGGGTATATTCACAAGAACGTGTGATAACTACCGCAAGAGTAGCGTAACGCAACTTTCAATATCGCAGCCTAGCGCGGGAAAATAACCCTGTGTCAACGTGGAATTCACAAAAAGACGGTAGCATGCGAAAGTCTGCCGAAAACCGCGGACAATGTCCGCGATACAACCACCACGATGGAGATAAAAACACAAACCACAACACCAAAAAACACGCGATGGGCCAAAGCGCGATGAGGAAATCAGCGACAAGCAGCTCCAGGCCTGCAACACACACCTGGCAGGCGTCAAAAATCACCATAAAAGTAGAAAATACACCCACATACAAACTGACCAACACCCAAGCACCATGGAGGCAGCCGGAGCAGGTGCAGAGGACGAGTGCAACCCCACAAGCACCCCGGACGACCAGCCTGGGACCTCGGGGACAGGGAAGGGCAAGGACAAGAAGACCAGGAAGCCCAAGTTCAGTCCGCAGGCGAACAGGATCATAGTCACGGAGGTGATGGAACACCATCAACAACTCTTCGTCACCTCCAACGTGTCATTGGGCACCAAAAATGGAATATGGCGGGACATCGTCGACAAGGTGAATGCCGTCGGAGAGCACAAGCGGACAATGGACGAGGTCAAGAGGCGATGGAATGACATCAAGCGGAAGACCAAGGAGAAACTCAGCGCCAACCAGAAGGCAGCAACGCAGACCGGAGGTGGGGGCCCAGCGCCACAGCTGGAGCTGGATGACATGGAGGAGCTGGTGTCGACAGTCATCAGTATGGATACTGTGGCCGGAGTCGGGGGACCGGACACTGCTCGACAGGACACAACACAACCGCAACAGGGTGAGTGACCACCAGGTACTGGGGGGAAGGGGGGAGATGGCCACAATGGCACACACGCACAAGCAAGCAGGGCACAATGCACACCCACAATGACCCTGGGTCCTCACCCAGACCCACAGACTGTCACAATGTACAATGCCATGTTGTCTGAATGTCAACCTGTACCATGCGGCTACATACATGTGGACACATTGTAATACACCATCTCCCCTTCACATCGCAGGGGCATCATCAACACCTCCTGCAGAGCAGTCACAGCCACTCTTCACTGATCACGAGGAGGAGGACAACACCAGCATCGACACCCAAACCATCCAAGACATCATTGACCTCATCTGCCAGCAACCTCCAGGATCAGGGCAGCCCAGCTACATCGATGAGACCCCACCCACCACCCAAACCACCCAGCAGGAGGCGCCCACAGCCCCGGCACTCTCCCAAGACCCCCAGGAACAACAAATGGCCTTCCAACGCCGTGTGCTGGAGGGCCAGAGGGAGACGGCCGAGCAGGTGCAGGTGGGGTTCGACCTCATGGCTACCAAACTGGATGCCATCCTTGGGTGTCTATGTCCACCCCATGGTCTCCAACGAGCCCTGACTGACATCGCTGGAGTCATGACTCAGAGGGAGGAATACCTGTCCGCTCAGAGTGGCCCCAGCGATGCCAGCCGTGAGCTGGCACACATGCGGAGGCTCATGGAGGACATGGTGCGGATGGAGGCGGAAAGGATGGCAGCCACCGCTGCACATCAGCGAAATGTGGCTGGGATCTACCAGGCCCTGCATGTCTTCATCATGGCATTACTGCCACAAGGCGTGGCGATGATGAATGCTGCTGCCCCCACACCATCCACATCTCCGCCCCCTGGTGTGACAGTGCCTCCCAGTGCGGCAGGCGTATCCACTCAGGCACCTGATGTGTCACTGCCACACAGTGCGGCCAACAATCCTCCTCCGGCCCCTGATGTGTCAGTGGCACACAGTGCCGCAGCAGGTACTGCAACACCCACAGGTGGGGCAGAGCACACATCTGGGGATGAGGACGTGGATGGGATTGAGATCAGAAGGAGGTACTAGCATTCATTTCCACCACCTTGCCTGTTTCTGCTTGGTGCCGCTCATGGCCTCAAGACCTACCACTGACCCCCTATACACTCCGATGCACTCACCTTGGACAGCGACATGGACTGCCACATCCTGTTTGACGACCATTGACACGGTGGACAGACTGCGGACTGTACCCTTCCCCTTCCGCAGTACAGGTCATCCCTGGATGTACACTGGCTGGCCCTCCACGGGCCCATATTGTGTAGTGTGCTCGGCATTGCCCTGTACCGCTCCAGCTGGATGACTGCACTGGATGTGCAAATAAACATCCAGTGACGCACCGCTGTGTAATGTCTTACGTCATTCATGTATGGATGTGTGGATGAATGTGGGGACAGTGCATTCCCTTGCGTCAATGATGTTCATCCTGTGGGATGCCAGTCAGAGGGTGCGACATTGCATTTTGTGTACCGGGTCCCGTGAACACTACAACAGGGACACACGCATCAGTCACTTCCTTGTCCGGACATGGACTGGACCACGCCCAGATCCCACGAGTCATTGTTGCAGGCCCTGCGCTGGTCCGGCACACGGCAGGCCAGACCACTCCGCTTACGCCCCGAGGGGGGGCCCTCATTGCTACATGTCACAGCCGTACTCGCTGGTGGTGTGCAGGTCACTGGTCTAGTTGTCAGCATGTCACAGCCACTTCCTGAGGGCAGGTTTTCACACACACCACACCCATCCGGCACAGGCGTCACAGGCCATGTGACTCCGCCAACATAAGGGGCCGACGACGTCACATTCCCCTCTTCCGGTGGTGACTGGATGACGGACGCTCCACAGTTCGCACTCATATAGGGCCCATGAGTTGTTGCGCACAGGGTTAGTGGCAACCGAGGCCTTGAGTACGGCACGGGCCTACCACCACGTGGCGCAGACTGGGGTTGCACAGGGTTAGTGGCATCCGAGGCCTTGAGTACGGCACGGGCCTACCACCACGTGGCGCAGACTGGGGTTGCACAGGGTTAGTGGCACACGGGGCCTTGCGGACGGCACAGGCACCCCGCCACGGGACGGTGACTTTGGGTGCACTGAGTCAGTGGCACCTTGAGCTGCTGAGCGGGTGTGCAGCCTGCGATGATGACCCGTCCCGGCGGTCCGGACAGCTCAGGTTTTGTGTGCCCTGCTAGACCGCAGTGTAGGCCAGAGCCAGCGGGCAGCGCGGGCCTACCGCCATGTGGCGTCGCTTCCGGGATCCCAGAGTTGGTGGCACCCTTTGGGCTGAGCGGGTGTGCAGCCTGCGATGGTGCCGGGTGCACTGGTATGTCCTCTGCCATGGAGTAATCAAGACCCAGCACCAAACGTGAGACCTGGTGGCCTGCGGAGCGGGGCTGCATGATGTGGAGGGTGCCATGTCCGCGGGCCCTGGGCTTGTGGCTTGCAGCGGCACGTGGTGGGACCTCCTGTCTATGCGCCGGTGGCTGAAGGTGAGCATTGAGGCCTGGGTGGGCATGGGCGGGCATGCTCCGATGGGCGGTGGGAGGGGTTGGGGTGCCTCTGCTTGGGTGTGCATGGGCGGGCAGGCGATGTTGTCTTGTGCAAGTGTGTGTACTGTGCCAGTCATGTATCTGGGCTCTGTTTCAGCTGACGGCTCTGACTCAGATGTGTGAACTGGTGTCCTGCTATGCATACCGGCACGTGGTTGGGGACACACCGGTGGCAGCAGGTGAGCAGTGTGGCCTGGGTGCACAGGGGCGGCACGTTCTCTCTCTCTCTCCCTCTCTTCCTCTCTCTCTCCTCTTCTCTCTCTCTCCCTCTCTTCCTCTCTCTCTCTCTCCCTCTCTTACTCTCTCGCACCTCTTCTCTCTCCCTCTCTTCCTCTCTCTCCCTCTCTTCCTCTCTCTCTCCTCTTCTCTCTCTCCCTCTCTTCCTCTCTCGCTCTCCTCTTCTCTCTCTCTCTCTCTCCCTCCCTCTCTTCCTCTCTCTCTCCTTCGCTCTCTCTCTGTCTTCTGATGTGCGCAGGACACACCTTCTCATCATGTTTTTTGTCTTACAGGCTGTGACCTACGTATTGTCCCGAGGGGAGCGGCCATGTGTCTTCATTTCATTTTGTTGTTCATTTTAATAAAGTTTCATTTGTTGCTTCGAAAGTGAATGTGTGCTGCTCATTTCTGTGACGACACATGCATGTCACCAGTTGTGATTGTGCGGCATCAAGCGGAATATTTTGTACATGTTTAGGTGTGGCTGATGTGGCATGTCTTTGGTCGGGGGGGTTGCCAGGGAGGGGTGGTCCTGGGGGTGGTGGGGGTGGGTGTTGTGGCCCTCTTGGGTGTCCGGGCCGCATGATGGGTGGCTCCATGGCATCTGTTGCCCTTCCGATGTAGCCCTGAGCTGTGCTCCCTTTTGGTTTGCAGGCTGCCGTCCGACTTTACACCAGGTCAGAGCAGGTGTAGATTTCCTGGTGCTAACACGCCTTATCGCCTGTTTTGTGTTTTTATCGCCGATGTGGCTGGTCGTTGTGAATGTTGAGGTGTGATGTTGTCGCGCCTTTTGGCACGGAAACGCCCACTCTGCATCTCATTAGCGATAGTTGCACGGGTCCTCTGTGGCGATGTTGTTTGCGGCTGCTATCGCGGGTAAACTGGTGCTGTGGGCTGTTAACACCGGTGTTAGACCTGGCATCCTTGGCGTGGGTCTCCCTTCCATTTTTTCGTAATGCCTCCACTGTTGCCGATATGTTTTTGCTGGACTAGATGCTCATGGGCACTTTGCCGCTGCTAATCAGTGCCAAAGTGCAAGTGCTCCCTATCGTTAATTGATACATGTATTAGTGACTCCATGATTGGATGATTGGTTTACTTGTCAGTCCCTAGTACAGTGCACTCAGTGTGCCCAGGGCTTGTAAATCCAATGCCGCTGGTGGGCTTGCAGCACTGGTTGTGCCACCCACAGAAGCGGCTGGTAAAATGTGTCTCAGGCCTGCCATCGCAGAGCCTGTGTGCAGCCTAGGGCTGCCATGTCGACTTGGTGAGTACACCCACTTACCAGTCCCTAAACCTTCCCTTTACTGCATGTTGGTCACCCCTAAAGTAGGCCCTAGGGCAGGGTGCATTGTAAGTATAAGGTAGGACATGCCCTGGTGTGTGTGGCATGTCCTAATAGTGAATTACAGCCATTTTCGTTTTTCACTATTGCAAGGCTACCTGCTCCCCATAGGCCAGAATGGGCAGACTGACTATTACACCTTATAGTCAGAACTGACCCAGGGAACATGGTAGAAAAACGAATTTAGTATGCCTGAACTCAGGATGATAAAATACATCTTTTAGTGAAGTTGGTTTTAACATTCTGTGTTCGAAAATACCACTTTTAGAAAGTGGGTATTTTCTTGCCTAACTATCCAAGCCTGCCTCTGCTAGGTTGTGTATTCCTTGTCTGGAGATTGAGTGACAGGGGCTGGGGGTGGCTACCGGAGACAGGGTGAGTCAGCGCAGGGCTGAATAGAAAGATCTGCAGCCAGAGTGGAGGGAGGAGTTGCACCTGGGTCTGAATAGGGCTGTGCCTGCCTTCCACAATGCTGGCTCCACCTCCTGCCGGGCGGCTGAGCACTCTGCCCCACATTCTGAAAGGAAAGAAGGAGTCAGAAAAACAAAGTGCTCCAGGACTGACCAGAACTGGTTTTGGACTAGGCAGAGGCCTCTCTGCCTCCAGAGAACAAAGAGAATCAGGGTATAAGAGGGGCACCCAGACCCCAGGAAAATTAGATCACTTTTGGGAACAAGAAGAAACCTTTACTGAGGAGCGGAACCAAGAAGAAACTGAGGAGAAACTATCCCTAAGCCTGAAGTGCTGCTTGGGGGATTGGCCTGCAGTGGTTTGCCTGACTGCCAAAGAGAGGAGAAAGGAACTTTTGCTTTGCTGTGACTTTCATCAACTTGTGAAGGATCTCCAAGGGCTTGGAAGAGAGCTTGCCCCCTGACCGAAGTCCCAGGACCATTGGACTTCACCCCTTTGTGAATTGCTGCTGGAAACTCTGTTTCAGTGGCTACAGAGGTAGGGAGCTGTGACCGACTCTCACGACCGACTCGGTGTCCTGCAAGCACCGCATCGAAGCACCGTCTCGCCCTGCAACGCACGGCCCTGGTCTCACCGACTCCGTCAACGAGCCGCTGCCTGCACCGCATCGAGGGACAACGCGTCCTGCAACGCTTCGCTACGCCGAATCGAACTGGTCCGACCGACACGGTCACTGCTGCTGAGTTCGAGTCCTGTGACCGCACCGGAGTTGGGCACCGCTCGCACGCTTTGCGACGCACCGCCCGACTCGCACCGCTGTCCGGACTGATCGACGCCAGCTCCTGAATCCGGCTCCGTCGCCGCACCGCAACCTGCCAGCACCGCATCGAAGCACCGTCTCGCCCTGCAACGCACGGCCCTGGTCTCACCGACTCCGTCAACGAGCCGCTGCCTGCACCGCATCGAGGGACAACGCGTCCTGCAACGCTTCCATTTTTGCATCGCGACTGCGACGAACAGCCATCCGGCTCGCACGCCCGTGCCTGCCGCTTCAAGTAAAAGGTACTGTGACCGAGTCTGTCTACGCTGTGTTGGCCCGTCTCGACGCGGTCAGCTGGATTTGTTAGACTCTGTTTGTTCTCGACTCCGCCGTAGCCGGAGGAGGCTACCGACTCGCACAGAACCTTGAATTAAGCCTTTTTGATCAGAACTAAGTATTCTTAACAGTATTGTGGATTATTTTTGTCGTTTATGGTCTTGTGATAAATCTATATAAAGTATACCTATTTTTATAAATATATAACCTGTGTGGTGTCCATTTGTAGTGTTGTCACTTGATTACTGTATGTGTTCACAAATGCTTTACACACTGCCTCTGAACTAAGCCTGTCTGCTCGTGCCAAGCTACCAAGAGGGTGAGCAGGGGTTATTTCGGGAGTGTACCTACTTTCCCTGACTAGACGCAAGGGTCCCTATTTGGACAAAGGTACATACCTCTGCCAACTAGAGACCCCCAAATCTAACATTTGGTGGTCAGCGGTGAGGATTCTGGACTTGCATTTGGGACTCATGTACAGTGATTGGTGAACACTACTTAGTGAGTGCAGACCAAAACGCAACCACATACTTTAATAGCAGTTTTTCTGGGATTTCCTATTTTTGCAAATGCCAAGTTCAGTCACTATGGAGAAACCAGCATCAGTAGCCTCTGTTGAATGTGATTGGGAAGAAGAGAGGCTAGAATGCTACACCCTTAAGCAGCTCAAGCAATTCTGCAAAAAGTTTAAAGTGTCCATGACCGGGATCTCCAGGAAGGAGGACCTCCAAAAGGCGCTGAGGGCCTGGGTCGAATCAAGGAGTGCCCCTGTGGAGGGGGCTGAGAATGCAGAAGGGCAGCTGGAGGGGCTATTGGGTCTAGGGGCTAGAAGACCACCTTCCCCAGTAGGTAGCAGTGTTTCTGCCAGAGGACTGTCTCCAGAGGAGTTGGAGGACAGGAAAGAGAGTAGGATGCACGAAATAGAGCTGACCAAACTCAAGCTGAATAAGCAGTTAGAATTCGAAATGCAAACAAGGAAATTAGCCCTAGAGGAAAAGAAAATGCAGTTTGAACATGAGAAAGTTTTGAGGGAGTTGGAATTGAAGGCCAAGAGCTTAGAGATTACTCCCTCTGGTGGCAGTGTACCGCCTGTGCCTGTGGAAGCTAGGGTGTATATTCCCAAAGATGTGGTGAAGGAGTTTTTAAAAATGACGACATAGGGCAGTGGTTCAAAGCCTATGAGGTAGCCATGTCTTCCCACCGGGTCCCTGAGAAGGATTGGGGAGCGGGGTTGTGGGGACGGTTCCTCAGTGAAGGGCGGGATACCTTGTTGGATTTGCCCTCTGAAGTCTATAATTCGTACAGCCACATGAAGGATGCCTTAATGACTAGATATGGTTTGACCCCTGAGCTTTATAGGCAAAGGTTCAGGAACTGTAGTAAGATTGAAAGCAGTACCTGGGTTGAATATGTGACCTTCTTTTGCAGAGCCTTGGATGGTTGGGTAAAGGGTAGCAAAGCGACTGATTTTCAGGCGCTCTTTGATTTGATTGCCTGGGAGCACTTGTCCGGTAATTGTTTTCCTGAGCTACGCCAGCACCTGATTGATAGTAAGCTGACTAACCCTAGGCAGCTTGCTGAGGAGGCGGACCGCTGGGTGAGTACCCGGGTCCACAAGGGTCACGTGGGAGACTCCGCCAAGGGTGGGCAGGGTCCCCAGCAGAAGAGTGGGGGGACAAGGGTAAACAGAAGGAGTTCCATAAAGGGCCCCAAAGTAGACCCCAAGGGAACCAAGGGAAAGGTTCCCAGCCTCCCCCTGAGAAGAAGCCAGTGGCCCTGACAGGCCCCCCTGTTCACCAGGGACCACTGGTATGTTACAAGTGTGGCGCCCCTGGCCACAAGGCAAACGATCCTCGTTGCCCTTTGCATGGAAAACCAGCACCCACCAGTGCAGTCCCCCGGCAGTTGGCTAGTGTAGCCCTGGGGGAGGAGTTGGGTGCCCAAGGTGGGGGGATCCCACAGTGTTTTCCCTTGTCTCCTTAGGAGACTCTGAGATGGTCCCTAGGACCCCGCTGCCTGAGAACACTAAGAAATACAGGCAGTGGGTGACCATCAATGGCCATAGGGTGGAGGCTCTGAGAGACACAGGAGCCAGTGTGACAGCTGTCAAGTGTCACCTGGTGTCTAAAGAGCAGGTTATCCCTGATGCATTCTATCCGGTTGTTGCCGCTGACAACACAGAGAGTCACTGCAAGGTGGCTCAGGTTCCCTTTGAGTGGGGGGTCTCGGGTACTCTTCAAGTAGCTGTGAGGCCAGCCATGCCTGTTGACTGTTTGTTAGGGAACGATTTGGAGAGCTCACCTTGGGCTAAGGTGGAGCGGAGTGCGCATTTAGAAATGTTGGGCTTGCCTGATTGGGCATGTGTGACCACCCGGTCAATGGCAGCTAAAGGTGTTCAAGAGGACCTGGAGCCTGAGAGGGAGGCCCAGGTGCCTGCCGGAGAGAGAGGAGGCAGGGGGCGCGGGAAACCGGCCCCCGAGGTTCCCACGGTCCAGGAGGAGGCAGACCCTGAGGGGGATGCCCTGGAACCTACAGGGGAACAGGTAGCTGAACTGGGGGACCTACCTGAGCTGACCCATTGGCAGCAAGAAGGAGGACCCTCCAGGGAAGAGTTCTGCAAGGAGCAGAACACATGCCCTTCTCTCGTGGGTCTGAGGCAACAGGCCACAGACCAGGCAGCAGGTGATCAGTCTGGATCACATTGGGTTTACTGGGAGAATGGTCTCCTGTATTCAGAGCCTAAGGTTGCTGAGCCTGGGTCAGCCCGTGTGCTGGTGGTACCCCAGCGCTTCAGAGCCTTCCTACTGGGGTTGGCTCATGATGTACCATTAGCGGGACATCTGGGGCAGGACAAGACCTTTGACAGGCTTGTTACCCATTTCTATTGGCCCCAGATGCGCAGGAGTGCCGCCACTCACTGCAGGACATGCCAGACTTGCCAGGCAAGTGGAAAAGTGGGAGGAAGCACAAGGCTCCTCTCCAGCCATTCCCTGTGGTCAGCACCCCCTTTGAACGGGTGGGTATTGACATTGTGGGGCCACTGGACCCCAAGACAGCCATGGGCAACAGGTTTATCCTGGTCTTGGTGGACCATGCCACCCGGTACCCTGAAGCCATCCCTCTGAGGACAGTGACGGCCCCCGTGGTGGGACGGGCACTGATGGGAATTTTCTCACGTGTGGGATTCCCTCAAGAGGTGGTGTCTGACAGAGGTACCAACTTCGTGTCCAAGTACATGAAGTCCCTGTGGCAGGAGTGCGGTGTAACTTACAAGTTCACCACTCCTTACCACCCTCAAGGAAATGGTCTGGTTGAGAGATTCAACCGGACCCTCAAGGGCATGATTATGGGTCTGGAAGAACCCATGAGGCGTAAATGGGACGTCCTCTTACCATGCCTGTTGTTTGCATACCGGGAGGTGCCACAGAAGTCTCTAGGGTTCAGTCCCTTTGAGCTCCTCTATGGACACCCGGTGCGAGGACCTCTGAGTTTGGTCAAGGAAGGCTGGGAGCAATCTCCCAGGAAACCTCCCCAGGATGTATACAGTTACATGCTGGCCTTCAGGAACCAGACTAGGCGTTTCAGAGAGCTTGCTGAGGCAAATCTGGAAGCCAGCCAGGAGGAGATGAAGCGGTGGTACGACCAGAATGCCACTCTGGTAGAGCTTCAGCCTGGTCAGAAAGTGTGGGTCATGGCCCCTGTGGAGCCCTGTGCGCTCCAGGACAGGTGGACCGGCCCTTTTACGGTGGTGGAGCGCAAGAGTCCAGTTACCTATTTGGTGGACTTGCAGTCTCCCAGGAACCCCTTGCGGGTCCTGCATGTGAACCGCCTGAAGCCCCACTTGGAGAGGTCCCAAGTGGGCATGCTCTTAGCTACAGATGATGGAATGGAGGAGGAGACCGAGCCTCTTCCTGACCTCCTGTCAGCCCGAGAGCAAGATGGATCAGTGGAGGGAGTAAACCTCTCTACCTCCCTGACACCTGAGCAGCAGGGTGACTGTCGCCAACTGTTGGGACAGTTCCCTGACCTGTTCTCCCTGGTTCCCAGTGTCACCCATTGGTGCGTCCATGATGTGGACACTGGGGACAGTCTTCCTGTGAAGCACAAGGCTTACAGGGTGACTGACAGGGTCAGAGCCTGCATCAAGGAGGAGGTCTCCAAGATGTTTGCGCTAGGGGTGATTGAGTCCTCTAACAGCCCTTGGGCCAGCCCCGTGGTCTTGGTTCCAAAAGCTGCCGCGCCTGGTGCCACACCAGAACTCCGGTTCTGTGTGGACTACAGGGGACTCAATTCCGTCACCAGGACTGACGCCCACCCCATCCCCAGAGCTGATGAGCTCATAGATCGGTTAGGGGCTGCGCGGTACCTCAGCACGTTTGACTTAACGTCTGGATACTGGCAGATCGCCTTGACTGATGGGGCAAAGAGAGGTCAGCATTCTCCACACCAGATGGGCACTACCAGTTCCGGGTGATGCCCTTTGGGATGAAGAATGCCCCTGCCACCTTTCAGAGGTTGGTCAACCAGGTGTTGGTTGGACTGGAGGATTTCAGTGCCGCCTACCTGGATGACATCGCAGTGTTCAGTGCCCGTTGGGAAGAGCATCTGCGCCACCTCTGGGAAGTGTTGATGGCGCTGCGGAGGGCAGGCCTCACAATCAAGGCGAGTAAGTGCCAGATTGGGCAGGGTTCTGTGGTGTACTTGGGACACCAGGTTGGGAGCGGCCAGGTGGCGCCCCTCCAACCGAAAATTGATACCATTCTGGCTTGGGAGCCCCCAAGACCCAGACAGAGGTGAGAGCCTTCCTAGGACTCACCGGGTATTACCGGAGATTCGTCAAGGGGTATGGCAGCATTGTTGCCCCCTTGACCGAGCTGACTTCCAAGAAGCAGCCCAGGAAAGTGATTTGGACTGACGCCTGTCAAAAAGCTTTTGACACCTTGAAGACTGCCATGTGCACGGCGCCTGTGCTCCAGGCACCCAACTTCTCCAATGAGTTCATTGTTCAGACCGACGCTTCAGAGCATGGTGTAGGGGCTGTTCTATCACAGATCAATGAGGAGGGCCTAGACCAACCTGTAGCCTTCATCAGTAGGAGGTTACTTCCCGGGAACAGAGATGGAGTGCTATTGAGCGTGAGGCATTTGCTGTGGTCTGGGCACTGAAGAAGCTGAGACCATACCTGTTTGGGACTCACTTCCGGGTTCAGACAGACCACAGGCCCCTCAGATGGTTGATGCAGATGAGGGGTGAGAATCCAAAGCTGTTGAGGTGGTCCATTTCCCTACAGGGGATGGACTTTACGGTGGAACACCGCCCTGGTACAGAACACGCCAATGCTGATGGACTGTCCAGATTTTTCCGCCTTAGCGATGAGAACTCCCTAGGGGTAGGATAGTTCTCCCCACATTTCAGCTGGAGGGGACACGTGTTAGACCTGGCATCCTTGGCGTGGGTCTCCCTTCCATTTTTTCGTAATGCCTCCACTGTTGCCGATATGTTTTTGCTGGACTAGATGCTCATGGGCACTTTGCCGCTGCTAATCAGTGCCAAAGTGCAAGTGCTCCCTATCGTTAATTGATACATGTATTAGTGACTCCATGATTGGATGATTGGTTTACTTGTCAGTCCCTAGTACAGTGCACTCAGTGTGCCCAGGGCTTGTAAATCCAATGCCGCTGGTGGGCTTGCAGCACTGGTTGTGCCACCCACAGAAGCGGCTGGTAAAATGTGTCTCAGGCCTGCCATCGCAGAGCCTGTGTGCAGCCTAGGGCTGCCATGTCGACTTGGTGAGTACACCCACTTACCAGTCCCTAAACCTTCCCTTTACTGCATGTTGGTCACCCCTAAAGTAGGCCCTAGGGCAGGGTGCATTGTAAGTATAAGGTAGGACATGCCCTGGTGTGTGTGGCATGTCCTAATAGTGAATTACAGCCATTTTCGTTTTTCACTATTGCAAGGCTACCTGCTCCCCATAGGCCAGAATGGGCAGACTGACTATTACACCTTATAGTCAGAACTGACCCAGGGAACATGGTAGAAAAACGAATTTAGTATGCCTGAACTCAGGATGATAAAATACATCTTTTAGTGAAGTTGGTTTTAACATTCTGTGTTCGAAAATACCACTTTTAGAAAGTGGGTATTTTCTTGCCTAACTATCCAAGCCTGCCTCTGCTAGGTTGTGTATTCCTTGTCTGGAGATTGAGTGACAGGGGCTGGGGGTGGCTACCGGAGACAGGGTGAGTCAGCGCAGGGCTGAATAGAAAGATCTGCAGCCAGAGTGGAGGGAGGAGTTGCACCTGGGTCTGAATAGGGCTGTGCCTGCCTTCCACAATGCTGGCTCCACCTCCTGCCGGGCGGCTGAGCACTCTGCCCCACATTCTGAAAGGAAAGAAGGAGTCAGAAAAACAAAGTGCTCCAGGACTGACCAGAACTGGTTTTGGACTAGGCAGAGGCCTCTCTGCCTCCAGAGAACAAAGAGAATCAGGGTATAAGAGGGGCACCCAGACCCCAGGAAAATTAGATCACTTTTGGGAACAAGAAGAAACCTTTACTGAGGAGCGGAACCAAGAAGAAACTGAGGAGAAACTATCCCTAAGCCTGAAGTGCTGCTTGGGGGATTGGCCTGCAGTGGTTTGCCTGACTGCCAAAGAGAGGAGAAAGGAACTTTTGCTTTGCTGTGACTTTCATCAACTTGTGAAGGATCTCCAAGGGCTTGGAAGAGAGCTTGCCCCCTGACCGAAGTCCCAGGACCATTGGACTTCACCCCCTTTGTGAATTGCTGCTGGAAACTCTGTTTCAGTGGCTACAGAGGTAGGGAGCTGTGACCGACTCTCACGACCGACTCGGTGTCCTGCAAGCACCGCATCGAAGCACCGTCTCGCCCTGCAACGCACGGCCCTGGTCTCACCGACTCCGTCAACGAGCCGCTGCCTGCACCGCATCGAGGGACAACGCGTCCTGCAACGCTTCGCTACGCCGAATCGAACTGGTCCGACCGACACGGTCACTGCTGCTGAGTTCGAGTCCTGTGACCGCACCGGAGTTGGGCACCGCTCGCACGCTTTGCGACGCACCGCCCGACTCGCACCGCTGTCCGGACTGATCGACGCCAGCTCCTGAATCCGGCTCCGTCGCCGCACCGCAACCTGCCAGCACCGCATCGAAGCACCGTCTCGCCCTGCAACGCACGGCCCTGGTCTCACCGACTCCGTCAACGAGCCGCTGCCTGCACCGCATCGAGGGACAACGCGTCCTGCAACGCTTCCATTTTTGCATCGCGACCGCGACGAACAGCCATCCGGCTCGCACGCCCGTGCCTGCCGCTTCAAGTAAAAGGTACTGTGACCGAGTCTGTCTACGCTGTGTTGGCCCGTCTCGACGCGGTCAGCTGGATTTGTTAGACTCTGTTTGTTCTCGACTCCGCCGTAGCCGGAGGAGGCTACCGACTCGCACAGAACCTTGAATTAAGCCTTTTTGATCAGAACTAAGTATTCTTAACAGTATTGTGGATTATTTTTGTCGTTTATGGTCTTGTGATAAATCTATATAAAGTATACCTATTTTTATAAATATATAACCTGTGTGGTGTCCATTTGTAGTGTTGTCACTTGATTACTGTATGTGTTCACAAATGCTTTACACACTGCCTCTGAACTAAGCCTGTCTGCTCGTGCCAAGCTACCAAGAGGGTGAGCAGGGGTTATTTCGGGAGTGTACCTACTTTCCCTGACTAGACGCAAGGGTCCCTATTTGGACAAAGGTACATACCTCTGCCAACTAGAGACCCCCAAATCTAACAACCGGCTTGTGAATGGGGAGGTAAATTTATCACGACTTTGGCTGCGATAAAGTGCCGTTAATTTGGCGATAGCTCCTTGTGAATATGCCCCTAAGATTCCTAATGAGGAGCCAGGCAGAGCAGCAGAGCCAGGTTTAAGAGGAAGACACACCTCAAGCCCTCTCCCAGGTTCTTGATAGGATTGGAAGCAAAGTCCTATCGGAAGCTGGGGGAGTGTTGGGGCCCTGCCCCTGCTGCTCTGTTGGCTCCTTATTGGCCTGAGGGATGCACTGATGTGCGCCCTGACAGCCCAATTTTAGCAGGTATACTGTGTTGCCTGAGGCACGTGCAGTATGTCTGCTAAACAAAAGGGGTTGTGCCTGTGTTAGGAGATCGTAGTTGAACTATGCCCCTAGATGCGCTATCCAGACATCCATCTACAGAGTGCTGTGTTTTTAAACAAGATTCTGTAGCTGGACCATCACTCAGCCCCCTCAGCTCCCTCCTCCTCTCATCAGAAGCCTGGTGGAGAGGATGAGAGGGCTGACCTGCGCACTGAAGAGTTCATGTAAACACGCGCACTGAAGAGTTCATATAAACACAAAAATCATGTCTGAGTGCCACAAACATCACCATAATGCAATATAATACAATTTATCAGGGTTTAATGCCTGTTAAATACTGATAAATGCAGAATTTGGTGCGGTGAGCACCAAATCCTGAATGTTATGCTCCATTGTCCAAGTAAAAACTTGGAATAGGAGGTGTTTACCGCAATCTTAAATTCCTTGCTCCATGGTGTCAGTGATTACCGTATGTGGTGAATACCGCATCCCCTTTTCTTTCCACTTTTGATCAGGACAAAAGCTGCAAAATGAACATCAGAGACCATCTAGAATTTTTTTCCTTTAAAAACTGGTGCTGCTTACTTTAGCCACAGCACATCCAGTCTCCCTTACCATTCATTGAAAGAATGAGGTACTAAATAAGGTCCCCAACAAAACTGAAAGTCTTTTCAAATAAGAAAGAAGGATGCAGGGCAAAAAGAGTAGTCGAGGGAACACAAAGAGAGCATCAGCCCTTACCCCCAGATCAGCAAAATAATGCATTTCAGCCTGCAGTGGACCTAAGATACCAAAGCAAGAGTTTTTGTCAGTTACTGAAATATTAACAAGCAACCCAGCTTCTGAAAACTGTTCAGTGGCTGCAAGAGAAATGGAGGATCACAAATCTAGAGTGGCTATAAGAGGAACGAAAGATCACATTCAAAACAATTTTAATCATACAGGATAAAGTAAAGTACTTGACTATGGGACAAAGAAGGACACACTGTACAAACCAGCAAGCAACTTCTTCCAGAAAGAAACATTGTGATTTTGAACGGATGTGGAATCAGAGTATCTAAGAACCTCGGAATAGACAAATGTTCCCATGCTTTTAAAAGATTAAATAAATACTTTTCACAACTAAACCTTCTTGTTGACAAAACCCTAAAACTGCTCTGTAACTTGCTAAAAACTCAACATTAACCGAAAAAAAGAACAAATGCATAACTCGTGAGGACCATCGGCTTTAAATGTATAGAAACAGCAGAATGTCCAGAAAATGCAAATACCCACGTAACACCACTGTAAACCTTACCATTGCTCCTATCGATGGGCCAGCTAACTTCAAGTTTCTTCTCTGTACCCCTCCAATTTAAAATGTTTTTGATATGTGTTTGTAACTTACAACAGTGCAAGTGACGGCCTTCTTAGGCGCACTAGTTCTATACTGGTGGTGACAGGGGCTATTGGTCTTGTTGGGGAAATCCTGAATGACCTTAAACCTCCATTTTCTGGAGCCACCTCCCTGGCTCATATTGCTGGTGACATCATTATCCAATTTGGGTCTAACCTGTCATTTGACTCTAATCTGAGAATCAAATGTATCCACAACCTTTTCCGTCTGTAAAACTCACTAGCACGCTTGCCAACTAGGCATATAGCCAGTCCTTTTTGTTCTCAACTGCAAATGTTGCTTAAGAAAAATATATATTTTTTTCTAATATTCATTAAATCCCTTTCTGCAAATAGGTCAATTATTCAAAGGGATTTTTTTGTTCACAGTTCATCAATGTAACTCTTTCTATGTAGTGCTGCAGTGGCTTCATTGGAAACACTGATTAAAAATCCTCCTCTATACATTTATACTTGAAAATAAAAGAAGAAAGGAACGTGAAGTGCTTCTGTGCACATTTAAGAGAACTATTGATTTTAATTCCAAACACGCAACATTAAGACATTTCTGAAACTGACATCTCATTCAAAAACTTTCGTTTTTTTGGTTTTTTTTAATCAACAGAGGGGAGACATATATTTGCTCTCAATAACCACGCGCTTGTGCGGCTTTATGTATACAATGTTCCTCCAGAGGAAAGCAGCAAATATCAGAAAATATTAATGACGCCCAGCTCTTTTGTGGAAGAGCTGCAATTCTCGCGCAGAGAGGGGTGAGTAATGTTCTTTGGTGATAGTTATTTCAAGATGGGGTTGATTTGAAAATGGAAAAAAGGGATGTAATATTGTAGAATGAGATATGGGATTCCCTGCAGGCAAAGTCGCCCATATCCATTGTGGATGTAAATGGTGTTCTTTTTTCTGACATTCTGATGGGAATGGGCTTGGATGTATTAAATGATCCTTTCCCCAAGGAATGATCAGCTGGTTTCGCATCTCCAAAGGAGAGCGTGGACCGGCTCTGCATGCCCTGGCTTGCAAGCATTACTCAGTTTTTCCATAGCTGTTTGTGCTCGAAGTGCTTCCTAAACCTGACCTAATAGGAAAGGTCCATACTCTGACCTACACAAAATTGCAAAGTATATACATAATCATTATTCTTAATTACATATATACCTACCTCAGTGGTAATATAGTGGAAGTTAAGAGGAGTAATTATAAGCGTATTTATCATTTATCAGGGACACCTTCCTGCACAAAAACAATCCTGAGAGGCGTTTTCCTGTTTCTAAGTTGCTGCAGGAAATGGAAAGGAAGAGAATAAATAAACATAATTCTCCTCGTTGTGCCTCCCCTGGCAGGACGAAGCATTTTGACGAATTCCCAGGGTTACCAGTCTTTGTAAATCTCGGAATATGCAAAAATCCATACATGGATGCCTGGGAGCCCACACGCTCCACCGATAAAATGCCTTCAGATGGGGGAGGAAAGAGTAATGCAAGGCAGTGACTTGCACTGCCTTGCGTTACTCCAGATTACCAAGCCACCAGGGCCACGCAAGGTGGTCTTGTGTGGCTTGGTAAATCTCATCCTATGTTTTGTGTCTCCCTGCGTCCTCGATGCGTGGCACAAAGGCTACGCAAATCCTTGATAAATCTGGCTCATAATATTTTTATTTAGATTACAAATAATTACTATAGCAGTGAAAAGTAAAGTGATATAAGGTATTCCCTAAAAATCCCGGATTGGAAATATACAGGTGGAAGTTCAATGGGCAGCAGAGGTAAAGTTAAACCATTTGCCACGAGTGCTCCCAAAAAACAATCCAGTGTATTCCCATGGCAACATCAATATCAATAAAGCCTAATATTCGGAACCACAAAAAGCCATCTGAAAGTTCTATCTATGGAACCCTTGTAAAGAAACTGTCATCACAATCCAGGGATTGGTCAGGATTCAGATGTTAAACACCCCATTGCCAACAAAGCTTCTGAAACACTACATAAAGGTTACATGACAGAGGCATGCATGGCAAAACCACACGTGCCTCTACCACGCAGCTCAAACCACAAATGCATTTGAACAACGCATTCCTTTACCATGCATGCCTTTACCACGCATGCCTTTACCATGCAATTTCATGGTAAGGCATGAGTAGTATAGGGATGTGTGGTAAAGATTACACCCTATGCCACCTGCCCTTAGCCCTAACAACTACCCTGACCCACCTGAACCCTAAAAAATACCCAACCCCACCCTGAGCCCTAAAAACTAACCCAACCCCCCGGAGCCCTAAAAACTTCTCTGACCCCCCCTGAGCCCTAAAAACTACCCAAACCCTAAAAAGTACCCCGTCCCGCCCTGAGCCCTTAAAACTGCCCAACTCCCCCTGAGCCCTAAAAACTACCCTGACCCCCCTGAGCCCTAAAAAGTACCTTGACCCCCTGAGCCCTAAAAACTACCCTGACCCCCAAGCCCTAAAACTACCCTGACCCCACCAGCCCTTAAAGCAACCCGACCTTCCCAGCCCTAAAAACAATCCAGCACCCCAGCCCTGAAAGCAACCTCGACCCCCTAACCCTGACCCCTAAAAACTACCCACAACCCTTAAAAACGACCCGCCACCCCTCCCACCAAAACCCGGCCCCAGCCTCACTTACCAGTCCTCTCCCGATCCTTCCTGTTCCTGGGCCCGCCCACCTCAGGATCTAGACCGCGCATTGCCTTACCCACTCATATTCGTGGTTAAGGCATATGCATGGTTAAGGCAAGCGTGGTTGCGCTTGCGCTGAAATGCACGTGTGGCTCTGCCCGCGTTGTTCAGGCCGTTTCTCCTACATAAAAGATGTGTATTGAGAGTAAACTCTGCTTTAAGAGGTGACACATAATCGGTCATGTACACTAGATTGTAACCTAGACCGTAGAACAGCTGTGCATCTCACTGGTTGGCAGTGAGAATTTGATCTTCTCAAGTTACGGCAGATAAAAGAACAAGGGAGACGAAATTTGTTTAATGGTTGTGTAAAGAAATAGGACTAAATAGGATCTAAGGGTTCATGTTCACTGTTTGCAAAATGGAGCTGAAAGCAGCAGGTGTCGGCTGGCTGCTCACGGTGTTGACAGCCACTACATAGACTAGGCATGCATCCTGGAAAAGACCTGAGCTGAGGTCATTCACACAGCTCATGCATCAGAACAAGAACTGAAATACTCCTCACTGTTCTCATTCCTACTCATGCCGAGCCTCTGTTTTCACAAAGAAACATATTCTTGGCCTTTGGCGCTCACAGTTCATTTTGCTTTCGTTCTTCTTGGTAGACAAAAAATATATAATTTACTTCTAGCTTTCAGTATATAATATGGTTCACAACTATGTTTAATGTGGTAAATTTTACAATGCAGAAATAATACACAATGTAGTACTTTCATTTCAGGTACATTAATCTTTTAAGCTTCATGAGCAATATTTTTTTATTGGAAGCACATCATATAACACAAAATATAAATACACATGACCGTCAAATCGCTATCTCATATCATGACAATTTAGTCTGATTGGATTTAGATGACTCATATTCCTTAGAGCAAGGTATCTAACTTCAGACGTTGCTACGATAATTTGGTTATTTCTCCCTTGGTGGATATAATATAGGTCTTTAATGCTTGTTCGAATCCCCACCTTGCTTAAAAAGTTTTCCCTAAGCGAATGTACTCACTTTGTAAAATAGATTCATTAACAGGGAAGGCTTTAGGGTTTCCAATTTATCAAGGTTCTGTTTACTACTCATGAAGGCAGATTGATGAATTGTGATTTTTTTTTTTTCTTTGATAAAGTATAGGAAGCACATTCTCAAATCAGAATCTTCCTATTGCATATAAGTTTCAGAATTTGAGCTATTACGCCTTTATTTGTGAACTTGGGGCTTGAAAGCTGACCATGGAGATTTCAAAATGATTTAAGAATATGTAAATGCACATTTTCCACATTTAGGCATTACAGGCTAACAGAATTTCATTTACAATATCTCTGAAATCTGATGGTGAAATACCTTTCTGTATAATGTACAAATGTTCTTTTCAACATTGGTAAAAAGTATAATTTAAAAGATTTCGTGAACTATTACTTATGAGCAGAAGTTCTCATTGACCACTGGAGAGATAGCGATGATGCTTCCGCTACACTGCTAATTTAGCAGCCAGCAAACTTAAACAAGCATTTTCAAAGCCAATAGGTCTGGTCTTGGAATGAATGGAATCTTTTTTATTTTTTTTTGTTTGCAAAATATGCAAACAAATATGAAAAATATATAAAAATAAAGAAGTGGCCTTGCTGCCCCAGCAATCTAGCCCTGTCACTGAAATGCATTTCTACTCAGGCAGCTGGGCAGATATGATCTGGCAAAACACCATCACTCAAGTGCAATAGAGTTAGTGGATGAAGTAGGCTGACCTGTGCCCCATGCTGTAGGCTGTGGTGGTAGGAAGCAATATATAAATAACACTTCAATAGTCCAATGTATAAAAAAGGCTGACTTGGAAGCTCCTACATGTATGTCTACATGTATGTACTTTAAGATTTGTTTGCGGGGAAAGTGGCTGATTTAGAATAGGAAGTTAATGTAAATCATATGATTTCTGAGGAAGTTTGTCAGAACCCCTTCCAGAGGGTCACGGGGCAAGCACGAGTTGAGGCCGTTTGCTCCTGATGTCCCGGGGCCTGACCTACTATGGATCCTGAGCAACTGAGCAAGAACCCCTTCAGCACTTGACTCTCAGTGATAGCGCGGGCTAAGCAGTCCAAGCCTTCTTGGAGGGGTGGGGGGGGACAGGGAAGTGAACACAGGCTCAAAGTACATTCAATAGCAGCAATAAATGATTGCCCAGTTAAAAGCTTTCTTTCATGTCAAAGGTAGTATTTACATACGCACAAAGTGCAATACCGCATACACAAACAATACACATGGCTGCGTGAGGTCAGGACTCTCGTGTTTAATAGGCAGTCCCCTGAGTCCCACTTTCCCCTCACTGGCGGCGGTGGTTATTCTCCATTCACCATAGGCGACATTCATGTTAAACCTCACTAGTAGATTCCAAGTCTTAGGAGTCCCACTCCGACTCTGTTAAAAAGTCTAATGTGTTCCAGCGCTATCTGGCAGACAAGACCCTCCCCCATGGACTTCTGGCCCTTCGCTCACTCTTTCCCGCTCCAGCAGGGATTGTCTGACTGGAGTCTCTAAAAGCATCTCTTTCACTGGTGTGAAGGCTCCAGTGGCTGCCTCTGCTGAGTATCAAACACCCGACTCTGCAGGGGCCGCAGCTGAGTGCCCTCTGCACTCCTCCGATGGGACTGTAGGCTTCCTTTGAGCTTTCCCACAAGTGGGGGATTTCAGCAGCTTCTGGTTCTGATCCTCAGTCAGGGTTCAGGCCTGCATGGATCAGCACAGTGGCCTCTCAAAGCAATGATGGCATCAACCAGGCTACGATCCTTGTCTTTTTCCAGAGGACCCCTCCGGCATTCAGGGTCACCACACCTGCTCCTCAATCTGGTGACAGTTCATTCGGCCCAGCAGCAGGTTCCTCTACACGGCGGCACCCTCTGGCATATGGGGTTACTGACTTACACATCACACATGAGCGACTACCCTGTCGGCACAGCAAACTTCATGGTGGACCCCAGAGGCATAAGGGTGTTACTGACTTACATACTGCACATGGATGACAGGCCCATCGGAACAGCAAACTTCACAGAAGTCTCCTGTGGCATACAGGGTTGTCGACTTACATACCGCGATTGTCTAAGGCCTACACCCACGGGTGGCCAACCTACAGCAGCCTGGCATCCCTTGTCAGCTTGCTTCCTTGCCCCCTCATACCTGCCCTCTGTTCTCTCTCTCTCTGCCCTGGCGGCCTCCCTCCTGCTCTCCGTGGTCAGGTTCCTGCCCCTGCCCATGCCGAACCTGCTCTGAATATTCAGCTTGCTACCCCTGCATACATCTTGCCTGCCCCTCCATTCTCTGTCTCTGTGCCCCTGTTCCATCTCATCTGCCCTTCGTGTTCAGCTTGCTGCCCTTTGCCCATGTTAGATCAACCTACTTGGACAGCATGCTGTGCCAGCTCTACGTTCTGTGTGTGTGTGGCCCTGCTTCTTTCTTTCTGCTCTCTATGGTCCATTGAGCGGCTCCTCCTCAAATTGGCCTGCCCTCAGTGATGCCTCTGCCCTTCTCCCAGGTCCCCTCACCTTGCCCTTCTTTCTCCAAGTGAGTTCCCTGGCCCCCTCTCACCCTTCCCCTGTGGTCGGTTGTGGCATTGCGCTGTCCATGCCCATGCCAGCCTTTCCTGTATGATCAGCTTGCTGCAACTGCCCCTGTCGCATCCCACCTGCCCTCCATGGTCAGATTGTTACAGATGTCCTTGCCAACCTGTCCTCTGATGTCAGTTTTGTGTTCCTGCCTCGATCCCCTTACCTGCCCTGCGTTCTATGTCTGTGTGCACCTGCCCCTCCTGCAAGCCCTCCATGGTCAGTTTGCATTTTCTGTCACATCGCCCATGTACTCAGTTCTCCATAAATGTGACACTACCCACCCCTTCCTGCCCTCCATGGTGCATTGTGCTGCCCCTGCCGATGCTGACCTGGCCTCCATGGTCAGCTTGCTGCCCTTTGCTCTCCCCTGCCCTCTGCTCTCCATGTGTGTACCCAGTCCACTCCCTCCTGCCCTCCATGGTCCATTGTGATCTCCCTGCTCATGCCGATCTCACCTTCATAGTCAATATGCTGCCCCTGTCTCCCTCTCGCCTGCTCTCTGTTCACAATCTACATGCCCCTACGCCTTCCCAGCTGCCTTTCATAGTCAGCTTGATGCCCGTGTCCATACCAGACTTGCCTCCGTGGTTCAGCTTGCTATCCTGGCCCTCTCCTCCTTGGCCTCCACTCTCTCCGTGGATGCCCCTACCCCTTTCCCTCCTGCCTTCTGTTACTCATTGTGCTTCCCGTGGTGGCCTGCTCTCCATAGTCAGCTTGCTGTCCCTGCACCCTTCCTTCCTGCCCCTCATTGTTCATGTCCGTACCCCTGCACCCTCCCTACTGTTCTCTGTGATCCGTTGTGCTGCCACTGCCCCTGCCACCTGCTTGTCATCATTTTAGCTTTGTAGAGCCCTGACCATTATTCCTATGACAAATATACCCCCTCCCCCCCCCTCCAATTTTGTTAATTTCTAAAGGACAAGCTTTAGGTTTTATAGCTTTGATTCCATCAAGATGACTTCAGGTGTTCCACTTTTCTGTCATAAAAACAAATGTTAGCCCTCTAGTTGGTAATTAGAGCACTGTGAGAAGCTGCAGTGGCACACTGAGGAGTTAGCTAACAGACTCCTGCTGGTGTTGAAACTACATGTTCCAGTCTGCATGTCAGAATATGTTACTGACATGGATGAAAATTAAATTTGAGAATTCATAGAAAGTGTGTCCTCATTTGAGCTTTCTAAAGATCTAACCATAATTTCAATGACAAAACAAACTCCCTCATTTTTTTCATTTCCTAAGGAAATGTTTTAAATGTACAGCTTTGAATCCATCAAAATGACTTCAGGTGTACCACACTTCTATCATAACTACAGAATGTTAGTGCTCTAGCTGTTCATTTGAACACTCTGGGAGGCTGCAGTAGAAGGCTAAGCAATCAACAGACAAGATGTTGCTTCTGTTGGATGTACATGTTTTGCTCAGAATGTCAGACTTTATCATCACGTGGCTGAGAAAGATAGTGTAGATTGATAGAAAGGTGCTCTCAATTTATCTTCTGGAGCGCCTTCCATAACCTCTATGAGAAAATCATGAGAGAATATAGTTTTCTTTCAAACATGGTTCATCAAATCCCAGCAGAAGATGAGCATTTTCCACTGGGTAAAATCATGTTAAGGCACACCACAATTGTGGTGTGGCTCTGATGGCAGAGAGCATGGCTCCTTGTGGCACAGAGCAGAACACGCCACCTCTGAAGATAAAGGAACCAACCCTTGCCATAATCATGACAGATCCCTGCATTGGAAATCTTTGTGCCTTAAACATGAGGGTTTGAGCACTCAGCTATCTCCCAAAAGGCTACAACTAATCACTGTGGGGCCGACGCCAATCCGGACCGCATCAACAAGATGTCGGCTGCAGCGCGAGAGTGATAGTCAGAACTCCCCAATGAGAAAGTGGTCACAGCACGGCTCAACAAACACCACTACTGAACAAAGTTGAGGAGACCCCACAAGGTACTACTTTATCTCAGTAAATTACCAGCGCTCAAGCAGAAAAATCTGACTCATACCACCGCTCTGTACTGGCGCTGCCTGACCTTAAAATGGCGGACATTCTGCAATGTGCTCATGCTTAGTCTGCCTTTCTGTGCCAGATCAAATCTATTTTACACGCAACCGATATTTGAGAGCTTACTGCTAATTGGGGGCACCCTGGCATTCCAGAACATTTTCACACACCCTTCTACCAGCCACTGATGCCTAATTGCTGAGCACAAGCAGTGCCTATTGCCTCCACACAAAATAGCAGCCATTACCACGTGTTGAGCCTGACAGTCAACCAATTGGGCTGAATGCCCTGCACTATTCTGTTCAGAAACACCAAGGATGAACAGTAGAATCTATATTAAGCCATAATACAGAACACTGACAGACCATTAACAACAGCAGGCTAATATTAATCTACAGTGTGAAACTGTGCTGTTGTGTCAGCGATACTCTGACAGCGAGCTAACAGCGTTAATAATAAATGTGATTGTGGCATCATTGTTTGTGTCAGTAATATTTTGAGAATGGTCTAACAAAGAGATAACAGCAGCCCAACAAAGCGACAACAGCTGAATCACGTGTTTATGGGACATGAACATCGAGTGGAAGTGGAGTTACGCTTAATACAACGACCAACGGCCAAGCTGACTACTATGACCTCCTGATCAATACCAACTCGTAAAACTTCACCACTACCCCAGCACACTAACAACCTGACTGCTGGGAAAACTACACTGGAAATGAACATCAACAGAGTAATATTGAGACTCCAGAATCTGAAATAGAATCTGAAATAGAGCTCTATATCTACATTTTAATCATAGTGCACTTGTAACTGCAATTATAACCACAATTATGGGTCTCAGTTTGACTGGGCAAGCCGGCTGATATATCTGCCTGGGGGTTCTGCTCTAACAACAGGACCCGTTACAGAGCTGCATTATCTACAGTAACGCTCCCCTCCCCAATCGGAGAGCTCCCACCGCACTCTTCATCAGTCATAACAATATCACAAGTCCCAACGACACATCTACTTACTAACAAGATGGCGGAGAAGGAGTCAAAACCGCACTATAAAAGATCAAAGGTTGAACCACCCTCTCCAGATTAACCCATCAACAGTCAAACAGATGCTAATAGTACAATGTACATGATACTAAAAAAGTTGCCGGAAGTTCATGACTTAGCGAAGTCAATGAAACAAAATACAGACTCGATGCAACTAGAACTGACTCCGATAAGAGCTGATACAGCACAATAAACAACAGGATAACTGATGCAGAACACAGAATTAGTGAAGTTGAAGACCCATCCAACCACACTGCCAAAGAACTAAAAGCACCCCAAAACTCTGCAAAAATTATGAAAAAAGATATCTCCAAACTCGAAGATCGAAACAGAAGGGGAATTTAAGAATTTTCGGTATCCTGGAAGGTTCTGAAGAATCCTCAGGCTCTTACATATAATTTCACGAGAACTAGCTCCCGCTGGTCACCGGCTTCAAATTCCCCAAAGAATTTCAGCTAGAAAGAGCTCATAAAGTTCCAACATTTCGTCAATCGTCATCAAGGAATACAACGAGTCTGATAGTCTGCAAATCACTGAGATTCCAACATACTGAAGCTATCTTAGCATACGTATGCAAAAATCATCATAAAATCTGGAATGGAAATAAAATCCTCATATCTAATGATTACTCACAAATAACTGTTGAAACCTGGAAAGGATTCTTAAGCTTACGCAACAGACTAAGAGAAAAGACCATTCAATTCTCCTTTGCAGGCCCAGCGAGATTCAAAATGCTGGCAAAAGGAAAATCCCACATCTTTGAAGACCCTACAGCCCTATAAAGCTTCTGGGCCATCTCACGAAACATGAAATGGAGCTTTTCAAGAGCCACTTCCAACAAAAAGAAACCATGATGGCTACTCCCCTTGAACTTGATCATCATTTATGTCCTTTATGTACTACACATGTTAGAAAGGCTAGAATACAGTATACCTGAATTCTCCATGATTACTTCACAACTGTTCTGTTACTGTCACTCCTCAGTATGGGATTTTTGCAGATAAGTATCCTCTACATTGGCTCTCCTACATAACAGACAAATAGCTCTGCAGTAGACAGTCACCACCTCCCACAGTAGGTGGGGTTCCATTCAACATGCATTACTAACACTAGGCACTAACATATGCTTTAATCCCTACCTTCTCTCCACGATAGCTTAGCAGCTTTATATCCTCTACATGACTCTATATGGCTCCTCCTAATTAACACCAGCCAGCCTTCACAACATATAACCACTGCCACCCACAGATGGTGAGTGAACTCTAATGTTTAGCATCTCCTAACAATACCTAAGTGCTAACATTCAGATATTCCAAAAAATACCTTATCGAAACGTTTCAAAAAGTTTTGCTCTAGGCTTCCTAAATCTTACTATGCGGAGACACCAAACAACTAACTTTGAACTACAAGCTAATCTTGTGCTGCCGCCATAGTAATAGTAATACAATATTTTGTACCTATACTTATGCTGAAGACTACACCCACATCTTAAGCCCTACAGTATGCTCCCTGAGTAAGAACTTATTACTGATGCAGACATTATCTTACAAATATGCTACCCAAATGTCATTTACCTGTATTAATTTCCTATGCCCGTAAGCATTACTGACTGTGTTGTAATGGTTCCTAGTTATGTTGCACATCGCTCTGTTCTGTGCAAGAGGATGGACGCTCTTAGTCGTCGCTCCCTCTGAGTTAGATGGTTAAGGGAAGGGGGTGGGGACAGGGGGTATGGGATACAGGTTTTGTTCCTACACTTTTATGCATATGTTTTGCCTATGTTTCCCCGTTTCTTTTTGCTCTAATGTTCACACAAGAACATGACAGGTGCCATTCCTATGATTCCACTGTTAATAACACCTCATTTGCCACAGTCCTATCCCACAAAAGATAAGCCCCAATATATCAACCTCAGCACACGCTCATGTTATGACACCTTAATTATCACACACTCAGCTATATACTCTCATCAAAAATGACCCATACTACCTATATCCAAAATAGCCCTAGGTGATATGTTCCTTATCAGGAAGCATAATAGACAGGAACCCTACAGACACTCACTTGATATACCCTTAGGCAGTAACCACAACCTCCTAACACTCTCTGCAGACCCTCCCATACTACACACCCAAGCAGTCTCAATACCACCACCCCCTAATATCATGACCACACAAACTCTAACAGACAACCTCAACATCATCTCCTTAAATGTCAAGGGATTAAATTATCCTGTAAAATTAAGTAAAATAAGGGACTATCTTTATAAAACCAAAGGAGACATTATTCTCCTTTACGAGACTAAAATCACCGACAAAGAAACCACCTCACTCAAAAACAACTGGATATTGGAGGCCTTCTGCTCTCCTGCACCACATTAAAAAATGGGGTTATTACTCTAATCTCTTAACCTGTCCAACATCACATTTGAATCCTATTCTACAGACAAAAGGCAGACTAATACTTACCACCCTACGCAGAGGGGAATCCCTTATCAATGTTCTCAATATCTATGGACCCAACAATGACTATACTGCCTTCGGGAACAAAGTATCAGATAAGATAGGCCACTTACCCTGCGACGACCTTATCATTATGGGTGGTGATTTCAACTTACCAAATGATACAATTCTAGATCGCCAAACCACCTGTAAGTATCATCCTCCTAATACTCCTAAAATACTCCATAAAATATGTTCTAAATTCAATTTCAAAGATAGCTGTTGTCTACAGCACCCCGAATCCAGAGAGCATACCTTTTATTCGGCACCACACAATTCCTACACAAGAATTGACTAAATTCTCATTTCAAGTTCATACACACACTTGATTGATCAAACAAATATATCTCCAAGACTTCTTTCTGACCACTCCTGCATCAATACTCTTCTAGCTGGAATTAGACCTAAACGCCAAACTAAAATTTGGTGATTTAGCAATGATGTTGTGGCCAATCCTGGCAACATAAAGAGGATTGAGGAAACTATTTCAAACTACCTTATTGGCAACGATAAACCAGATACAAATATGTAAACAATATGGGACACTCAAAGCTGAGAGGTATCCTCGTTGACATAAAAACCAAGATTAACAAAGATAAAAATAGTGCACTTCTGAAGCTAGAGGGAGAAATTAAACAACTAGCACTCTCACATATCAAAAACCTAGGAAACCTGCCTCACCCCCAAAAAGTATGAATATACCAAAATCCTAAGCGAAAAAGCTGGTGTGTGGATAAACACATTTAAGGGCCTCGAACTCTATGAAGGTAACAAAGGAGTGAAACTGCTGGACTCATACCTCAAGCACAAACAAAATCAAAGAAAGACAACAGTTATCAGAGACCAAAAGAATAAAGGGGCATATTATCAAGCGGCAGCGATAATTATCGCTGGCCGCGCTTTGCGTGAGATTTGTTATCGCCGGCTATCGCTGGAAATTATCGCCATGCTAGCGCTGTATTAACAACGCTTAGCGCAATGGCGATAATTATTCCAGCGATAGCGGTGTTTTCCATGGAACATCGCTGGTTTTCCAGCGATGTTCCATGGAAAACGGCGATATCCTTGATGATAGGGCCTATGGTCTTAGCCACACAATCCACCCCCATGTTAGGTATGCCTTAGTCTGGAATTTAACAGACGTTAAATTCCAGCGTTAAGGCATAGTTAACGCGATTTCAAATATCGCTACCCCTCGTTGATGATATCGCGAAGAAGGATTAGCGATATTTTCCCATGGAGTTTTGTCAGGCACGCCTCCTCTGCATCTCATTAACGATGCGATGCGAGGCGTGCTGACAACGGGCGCTAAGGCAAGGAAACACGCGCTAGCGTGTCCTTGTTAATAAAGCGATAATATTATCGCCGCTTTTCGCCCGAAAACGGATGCTAAAGCGGCGATAATGTTATCGCCAGCCCTTGATAATATGCCCCAAAGTCCTTACGAACCCCAAAGAAATTCTAAACACTTTTAGACAATTCTGTGAATCACTTTATATGGATGACCAACCTATCAACACTGAATAATGCCAAAAGTACTTGAGTAAACTACAAATACCCCACCTATCAGAGGAAAATAAAGCGCATCTATGCAAACCATTACCTTGGCTAAAATTTCCAATTTGATTGATATGCTAAAAGAAAACAAAGTGCCCGGATGGCTTCATGGCAAAATTCTACAAAACGTTTTTCCAGTCACTCTAACCGACCATGTTAAAACTATTTAACCACTTCGCAAATACAGGAGTTATTACAGGTTCTACAGCAGAAGCCAACATTGTAGTAATCCCGAAAGAAGGAAAATACCTTATACTTCTCAAAAATTACAGGCCCATCTCCTTGATTAATTTTGACTGTAAAATCTACACAAAGATCCTAGCCAGGTTGGCTTCTTAAAAAAGCGTATGTCAAACGACAACACCCGTCTCTTGTGCCATGTCCTTGATAAAGCTTCATCAGCTATCTCAGCCTCTGTCACGATCACACTAGACGCAGAAAAAGCATTTGACAGAGTATCATGGGCCTTCCATGAACAGACCCTTAACACCTTGAAGGCATTTCACTCTATCTATGTGTGCTGCAGAATGCAGCACACATTGAAAGAGGGAATAAGGAAGAGAAAAAAAGATGTTTCTCCTTGTTATGCCATCCTCTGGGAGGCGTAGCAATTTCAGGCACTCCCAGGTTTATAAACCTTTGTAAATCTGGGATTCCATGAAATCCATGGGTGGAAGCATGGGAACACCCTTCTCCACCCAAGGAATGCCTCCCAAAATGAAATGTAAAGCAATGCAGCGCAAGTTGCTGCATTGCATTACATTTCTTTACAAAGCCACCGTAAATCGCCCATTGGGTTGCTAAAAAATATATCTACTAGCATTATGTATCATGGCTGTGCCACAAATGTAGCACAGTCAGAGCACACAAAGAGGGCCCAGGGGTGATTTAGAGACCAGCAGGAATTGTTTTTTTAGAAGACATTGATGGCTAGTTTGTAATAGCAGTAGCAAGTCCAGCTGAGGAGATGGGAGGCTGCGAGTGGCTGTGTTCTTCCAGCTGACTCTGTGACTTGCCCTTTGTAAAGACATGTTGTTCAGTCTTACACTGGGCATTTGAAACTATGGAGTTTGAACACTTGATGCAACCGTCCGCCGACGGTTAAAGACATTGTTAAGGCTTAATGTTTCTGATAATATTCTAATCAGGCAGGGCTCCTGTTTCTCCTCCTTAGCATACTGTCCAATATACCAAGTGAGACCAGAGGGCCCAACAGAATACCATTAGCCATGAATAAGATACATTTTGTGCTTTGTGTTTTACCTGTATCATTGAGGTTGTACAATGGCTATACATACCAAGGCAACACTATCTGCTTTGAATATTTAATTCTTGAATTACTAGGTCCCTCTCTCTTTTCTGTTTTTACTACATATGGTTCTAATGCTTGAGAGTCATTTACTCAGTGGTTTTAATTGCTCTGATACTAATTTTGTTTGTTCCTCTTTCCTCTTATGATACAATTCTAGGGGTGAATTACCCTGAGCTAAATGCCAGGGCCAAGTTGAGGCCTTAATCCAGATGCTAGCTGGTAAGCCTTGATACAGTATAATGGAATATTTCACCTGCTTTCCCCAGTGGGGGCAAGTCACATGGTCTGCATGGGTGATGCACATACATACGCAAAATAAATTCACGACTGACTAATGGATTGTGGTATTGCTGAAAGGATATTGTTTATTACTCTGACTTGCCACGTACAGTGTATATGTATAATACTCTTATAATATCTATTGCAGGAAATCACCAGTGGATCACTAATTGGACCTAACTTGGACCACTGGTTGTCTATATTTATTTTTGTTGTCACATTTCTGTTCTATCACTGAAGCTCATAAGCAGGTGCTCTTGTCATACAGGTCCTTAAGAATGCTGCGACACCTCTGAGGAGGGTCATAGGCAGAAACATGTTGACCTACTCCTTTGAAAAGAACCAGTGGTCGTAATCACCCCGGCTGGCCCATTAGCTTCTTTTTAACTCTGACCCAGGTACGCCTGAGTAAAGCGTATCGTGTACTTTGAAGCCAGTTTTAACTCACATATTTCTAACTCACGCCCTGCTTTCCCTCACCACTTTGTGCTTATTAGTAATGTATTTACTATACCTCTGAAAACATCCCTGAGCTCCCCCATCTAGAGCGTGGGATGTAGCCCACACCCTGACTAGGCATCACGGTGTGAGGAGGTTCCCTATGATGAAGCATGCCACCTCTGGTGGGTGAGGGAATTAGTCCTGAAAATGGAATACCCCAATTCTGAGTGGCAATTTTTCCGTTCTTCTATTCTGATCTCTCTTTATCTACTAGACCCAGGGGTTCTTTTTGCGGTAAACAAAAGTAGCACAACCATGACACAAAATGTTAGTACATCTGGTCCTGTTTGTAGGAGCCCACAAAGAAAAGGAAACATTTGAGGACAAACACTTCAGGTAGGAGATGCTTCTCTGCAGCAGATTCACCATTCTCACAATTGTTCCTTCTTTTTCAGAAGTCCGGAAGCTTGGATAGGCTTGATATTTGCTGATACCAATCCAATCCAACAAGCTTTATTCGGCAGTAAGTCATAAAAGCACAGTAGATACAATACATACTCCATGAGTCACAATACAAATACAAAGATTTAAGACCATGATTAAATAGTTCAGTTCTTAGGCCGGATTGGTAAAGGAGATAAAACAGGTTAAAACACCTATAAAATGCCAATACATAAAAACATTAAAATTCATTATATACAATTTTATACGAGACGGCACACTACAATCACTAACAGTGATAACAAGTTCATGTGTTGCATCTACGCCAGTTCAGTTTGAAAAGGACTACTATAATCTTCAGTACGCATAGGATGCCTTCGACCTGATTGCCCAAGCCCAGCCCAGAAATTTTGCTACTGCAATAGCAATAGGTGCTGAAGTGTTCGTGCGCAATATTCTTTGTGTGTCTTCGCTCTTACTGGTACCCAATGTCCTGCAGATTGGCGTCAGCCACGATCGACGAGGAATGTCATATGCGGTGCAGACAAACAACAAGTGGGCTAGTGACTCCAACTGCGCCATGCAAGCTGGACATGCGCTATCCCCCTCTGTGGCCCATCTTGCTGTATAAGATTTTACTGGTAGAGAACCTACCCTGAACTGGAAATATAATTTCCGATCGAATTGCTTAGTTATTATGTCCCAATTCTGCTACAGGCATGGAGATGGTTTGAATTCTATAAATCTGCCCGTGAGTGAGGACGTATCACCATTCCTGTAGATATTATGGGTCACTAATTCCCAATATTTCTCTTTTAGGATCTCCTTGGAGGGGAAGGAAGCACCTGATGGATTTTCCCAGAGTGTTGCCATGCCCATGTTTGTTAAAGATGCTCTGACCTCCCGTAGCCATTTGATTTTGTGGGAGCAGTCAGCACTGATTAGATCTTTTAAGCCTGCTGCGAAGGTTGCCAGTTCTGGGGTACACCAAATTCTACGCCAATATATTATAGGGCGCAGTCTCGCTATGTCTACCAGCGCTTTCCTGCCTCAATTATAGAGCAGTGGGCGTGTTGGGGTACTTTGTGGGAGGCTCGTAACCTTGCGTAAAAAAACATTTTCGGCAGCTGATAGCTTTGGCATCTTCTCATACCCCCAGAGTTCAGCTCCGTATAAGGTGGAACTGACCACTTTCATATTATATATTTGAAGGACCGGGCTAACTGGTTTTGTCAATGAAGTGTTGAATTCTGCTTGTAAAACTCCTGATAGCTGCCGGTGTTTCAATGTGGCCATATCTAGCTGTCGATCCCACCTCAGATCGTTCTGTAACATGACCCCCAGATACATGAAGGCACTAACTTGTTCCAGGGGGCACTCGTTCAAAAGTATACCTCCTCTGAATCTTTTGTGTGGGTTAAATGACATAAATTTTGTTTTGGACGCATTAATTTCCAGTCCCCGCAGGAAGCAAAACTCCTCAAAAAGCTTCAATGCTCGCTGAAGGCCGTTTGGAGTTTTTGAAATTATTAACGTATCGTCAGCGAACATTAAAATAGGAATCTTTATGCCTGCTAGGACCGGGGCATCTGTAGGAGTGGACTCTAAAAACTTTGCGATCCCATTGATGAACAAAGAAAATAATGTGGGAGCCATGACGCAACCTTGGCGCACACCTCTCTCTATGGGGAAGGGGTTGGTGACATTTCCCTGCATGCCCCATCGAATTTGAGCATAGTTGCCCTCATGAAGTCTAACAATAAGGGACAGCAGTTCAGGAGGTAACCCTAACTCCTGCAGTACAGACCATAATTTACTGAGGTGCACAAGGTCAAAAGCTGACTTAAGATCGACAAAGGCAGCGTACAAGCTGCCCTTGCCTAGGACCACCGTCCTCCAATACACTAATATGAACCTGAACACTTGGTCAATAGTACTGATGTGTGATCGGAATCCAGCCTGTAGCGGGGATAGAATGCACAGCTCATCTATCCAATCTTGGACCTTATTTAAAACTAATCGTCCCATTATTTTTTGTACTGAATCTATTAGGCTAATGGGCCTATAATTACCTGGTTGGGATTTGTCCCCTTTTTTTAAAACGGGGATAATCTCCGCCCCTTTCCAGGAGTCGGGCACAGGTGCGCCTCGAGCAATTGCATTTGCTAACAAAGTAATATACCGGGACCATCTTGATTTATCATGGAGGAATATATCGGCCGGAATACCATCTAAGCCAGGAGCTCTTCCGCCCGGTACAGCACTTAGGGCGATAATAACATCGATATCTCCAAAGGGTGGATCTAGATAAAAGGAATGTTGGAACTCGGCCTGACTACCCTCAGGTGTTCTACTGGCATATTGGGGTTTGAAGTGGTCAACCCATTGGTCCTGAGCTACATAATTTTGTGGTGGTGATGGCTGTCCTCCCCTGCCCCATTTTACTATATGCCAGAACTGCTTAGAGCTATTACTAGCGCAGGTAAGTCTGAGGTCCTGCCATCTGCTTTCATCCCAAATTTTCTTGGCTTTTTCCTGGGCCTTCCTATATGTTAGTCTAGATGATCGTACCTGATCTGGGTCCCCTACCTTAATGGCATCCCATAAGATCCCACGGGCCTTTCGGCACTCCTCATTAAACCAGTGGGTTCTTTTCATTTGATGTGAGCTCTTAGCTTTATGATGCCTCACAAAATGGGAGCGTAACTGGGCAAAGAATTTATTATGAACAGCAGTTATATTACCAGGAGCCTCAGGCCTAGTTGAACAAGCTTCTAGCTCAGCTATTGCAACATCAATACCATTATTAATAATAGCTAAGGTATCGGGCATCTCCATTACCTGTGCCCACTTCAAACGTCTCTTGTCATTTGTGGGGACCACATCAAGAGTGGTCAGCTTGCTGTTTTGCTGGGAGAATACCCTCTCTGGTAACAGGTCAAAGGTCGCACATAAAGGGTTATGATCACTCTCTACCCGCCCCAACATAGACATGTCACCAAAAGCATGCCATAGCCGCAGATTAATTAGAATATAATCAATGCGGCTAGAGCTGCGTCCATTGTTAAATGTATTTATCCCCTGTCTATCAGAAGGAGATCTTCCATTTGCTGCCCGAAGGCCTTTTCCCAGGCACATTGAATTTATCTGAATAGCTACATCCGTCCACTTAGTTATTGGAACAAGTTCCAATTTTGGGATGCCCCACTGGGAATCTTCCTCGGATGTGAGAGCATACTCTTCTGTAGCAAGGGGCCCAAAAGTCGAGTTAAGGTCCCCGGCAATTAAAATTTGAGAATCCCTTGACAGCATGTCTAGAAGATCATCGAGAGTCGCTATAACTTCCGACTTCTTCCCCATTCTAATACCTCTTGCATAGACATTATAAATGTCAATGTTTCCCTTTGTGCCCATTTTCAACCTGATTGCGAGGATGTCCCTGCTCTGTGTTGGGAGCACCTGGATGTTGTAGCCAATCGATTGCCGAACCCAGATTGTCAATCCCCCTGATGGCCGACCTTTGCCCCCGCTGATAGCTGGAGTAAAGTAATTTAAATAACCGGTGCAATAAAGGGATTCCGTCAGCCACGTTTCCTGGAAAAGACAAATGTCGTACCCCTCGATAAAAGTAAGCCAATCGGGGGAATTGACCTTGGGCCTTAGCCCTGCAATGTTCCAGGATAATACAGCTAGTTTATTTACAGTGGAGCAAGATGCTAATTGCTCCACCGCTGAGCTAAACCCCATACCACCAATAGCCTGCTTCTCTTTGCCGGATATTGGACTAGGTGATGTAATACTAGACGCTTGATCAGCGTCACTAAATGATGCCTGGATGCTGGGAGTGGGGGAAGCACTAGTTATGGGAACCATAGAAGGGTCACAAGCCATTTGGGACTCGCTCAGTAGTCAGTCATTTGTGTCCAGTTGGGAACTTCCTACCCCAGAGGTATTTGATTGCCTAACTAGGCTGTTAACCTGACTAGCTAGCGGGAATCGCCTGAATTGGATGGAGGAATCTCCAGGCGGGCAGTTGCGAAACTCCAAAGCCAGTAGGCCTTCTGCCAGATCAGCCCTAGTTAGGGTGGGCTCAATATATTCTGATGAATCAGCAGGTAAGGAGATCCTCCTAGCCCTGATGATGTCATCTCGTATAATTGAGCGACAACCCCGAACTTGGCGGATCCAGTGAGTGGTCTTATTGATCAAGGAGTCCGCGTTTTCAAATCCTTTTCTAGCGTCTAGTTTAGGCACATTTACCATATAGATTTTAGGTGCTTCTGCTAGGCTAGAGGTAGTCGACTTGGTCGGCCTCCGTTGGACATCACAAAATAAATCTTGAACATGAGGTGGGGTGGGAGTTCTGGGGCAAAATGAATAGCCCTGTGCGGATACAGGAGAACAACGAATAGGGATAAACAGTCTTGTATCAATGTTGCACAAGCGTATTCTGAGAGGTCTTTCAGGTTTGCATTTTCAATGAGCTAAACAAGGCACTTCTTGATGATGACTAGGGTGAGTATATCTTGAATGGGTGCTGGTGAGTTGACATATGCCTTCATGTTTCTCAAACTTAGACCTAAATAGTTGGCTGTAATTTGCCCACATAGTGGTGCATGGGTGGCAGTACCAGTGATACATCAGTGAAGGTTTACATGTCTTCATAACTGATTTAAATTATTTCAGAAGGCAGTGATTCAAATTAAATTCTGCCACAAAGATTGCCCATGCAGATCCATAGTGCACCTAATCCAGATTCAGAGACATTACCATAGGCAGATACTCAAGACTCTAAGCACTGAGGCTGAAAGAAGCAGGAAGAAAGGGCATTTCACACTTGGAGTATAACTGCATCTGCATGGTCTGGTGTTGGTCTGTTGTTGGTATTGGTGTCTGCTCTGCACCCCAGCAAAGATTCAGGATCAATGAGATGATCCCTTCTCATTTCCAAAGCACATGTGTAGGATATTATCCTTCTCAAATGCTTGTATAAATCATAAGCTTTCCTTAAGCTGATCTACATTCACTTTACAAATTGTAAGAACAGAGAATTTTGGTTTCTAGTGGACCAACACTCTCAGGCTATGTCCTAAACTTTTGCCCACAGCAGAAGTATTTGACTATCTTTGTTCTTCTGCCCCTTAATATCAAAGTGTCAGGCATCACTATGGTCACAAGAGGGGGGGTTTGGATACAAGTGCTAATTGGTACAGATGGAATAGAAAAACAAATTGCTCACAGTAATTATGTTTTAGACCTGCTTGCATTTCCTTTGATTTCATACTTAGATATCTGGTTCTGCATAAATTATCTACTCAGACATTATAGCTGGATATATCAAATCAAACCATATATTCAATCAAGATGGATGCTGAACTTAGACATGAAAGGTTGGAAGAGGAAATTTAGCCTTATCCAACATGGCAGATGTTTTCTCACGATATCTGATGTGATGTGATGTTATCAGAATTTGAATGATGGCGGCAATTGTGAGTGTACTTAAAGATGCCAGTATTGAGTACGAAAGCTTCTCATTCATTTCGCTTCTTGCTGTTCATCTCAGCAATGGAACTTGCAGGATTGAAGCATTTTTTGACTCCTTTCTGTTTTCACTTGGAGTGGCGGTATGGATTGCTGCTGTGGTATTGTCATGTTGGTAGTTTTAGAACTTTTGAACATAAGTATTTTGAGTTAATGTTACCTTGTTTGTCTGCTTAACCACTGAGAATTATCAAGAAAGACAGACCTCCACTAGTTACCTGGAGTTGAGAATAGAACAAGGCAACGCAACAGCTTCCTGTAAAACATTTCCTGACTGGACTTCCTACACTTTGAACTTCTGAACATCCAGTGTGATATCCTTTGTTTATGTGTGAGTACCTGATTTATGTGCATGTAGTTAGTAGGAGACATAGAGTTCACTAATGTTGTTTATTTAAAGATTATCTATATGCACGTTACAGCACAGAATATCAGCTGAAGAAAGGCAGTTTAAAATGAAGTATAATTGTACTCATATGTTACCTAGAATTATTCCTAAAGAAAAAGCAGTTATTCTAAATCTACCCATTTATCTTATAAGATCAGAGGTAGTAATCTCTAAGCAGAAGTTCAAACCCTCATTGATCCAATTATAAGACTGTCATCTCAGCTAATGTTTCTCTCCCCATTTTTTCTTTACCCCTCAATGTTCTCAGGTATTCATAGAATTGAAACCCCAGACTGCAGGGTGGGCAAGACACAGACTCTTCTGACTTCTGACATTGTTGCGGACTTGGTGAAACGTGACAGTACAGGAAGTCCATGTGTGCTGTCCGTCTGAATGTCATGGATTCAAACACTTCCTCCTTGTATGATGTAGGATGTGTCATTAGAGTGCTACAGAAAGATATGGTAGAGGCTAAAACTGATAAATAATGGCTATGCCAACAATTAGATGAAGTAGCACAGAGATTAGAAGGGTTACCAGTGATTGAAACAAGGTTGAGACAGAAGATAGTCCTTGTAATCCATGCACATCAGAAGCTGGCAAAAAGCCTCTACTCATGCTGCAGCAGAGTTTAAAAAACCAACACTCACAACCACAGCTACATCTGTGTTATTCCAACACCAGATACAAATGAATTCCCCAGTGTTCTTCTCTGGTGATCATAATAAAATAGTAGAGTTCACCAATCAGTGTAGTTTACTTTTTTTGGAAAGCTTTTACAATCCCGACTAAGAAAGCCCTCTCCTTTGTAATATTGAACTATTTAAGACTGTGCTTTGAGGCTATTTAAAACTGAGCTTTGTTGCATAGTCAACTGAATGTCATTTGAATAATCTACTGATTTAGAATGATTATATCTAAAAGTGATAAATGTTTCCTATCCTATTTAATTCAGTTTCAGTATTTGGTAGTAGTGGCTGAACAGTGTATGGAAAAGCGAGCATCATTCTGAGAACCGTTGAACAACATGTTAGGACAGGTTCAAAATAAACTTATTCATTATAAAGTGTTAACTGACTCAGGGCCTGATTACGAGAATGGCGGTCCATAGGACCGCCGAACTCATGGTGGCGATCCAATCACCACCACACTGCGGCACCTCACGCCGCATTATGAGTGTGGCAGTGGGACTGTCACTGGACCACCGCCTCCGCTGGGATCCAGGATCCTGTGGCTTGGCAGTGGCGGTATGAGGCAAGAATATGCTGGTGGTGCTGCACTGCCCAGCATATTCCTTGTTGCCAAACCACCACCCTTTCCATGGCGTTCAGCCCGCCATGCAAAGGGTGGTGGTGAGGCAACTCCTGCTGCCTCTGGGCCCAGGGGGTGCATGTGGGGGATCACATATAGTGCCTTCCTAGATTTGCACCCCCAGTTCCTGCACGGTTTGGCATGTATGCCACACCGCGCCGGAAGGTGCAGTCGGTGCTCTGCATGTTTGGCTATTCTATGAGCCTGACAGACCGCCACAGCACGGCCTGCCAGACCAGGATTTAACTCTTAATCTGGCAGGCAACAGCACCATGGCTTTGGAGGCCCTACAGCAGACAGCGCGTTGCACCGTTCGCTGTAGGACGGCCAAAGTCGTAATCAGGCCCTTAGTAATACAAATGGTTCATCGAATGGAAAAAAGAGTGAAAAGAAGCATAGAGAATTTCATTATAGAGCACAGGAATGATCATGTCCTAAACTAGCATCAGAAAAGGTTCGACTCCCTCCACCGAGCCCATGCAGATTGGAACTTTATATCCATCCTTATCTAAGGAAACAAGGGAAACAGACGTGTCTGTACTGTGGTACTGATAAACATTATTATGAAAAGAAGTTAAAAATGTATACATCTATCAAAAATAAAAAAGAAACAATTAGTAAACATAAATTAGAATAATATAACAGATATATATATATATATTACCTACTGGCCAGTAGGTAGTTATAGTGAGGACCTTGTTTCTATTCAAAAAGCATTTTTTCTTTTGCCAATATCTTTGGCACCGTTTGAAGAATCTTCGCAAAATTTTCAAAACTAATGGGGTGATCCGGTCGGCTTCTGTCTTGAAAGTATTAGGGTGATTCGTCAAGCAGGGGCCGAGAAAAAAGGGGGTCCCAAAACGCGTTTTCATCATCTAAATTTCCATAGGAAACTGCTGAACGGAATTACACCAAATTTGGCAGAGAGGTAGCCATTGGTCCAGAGTGCACTCTTTGCTTTAAATGGTGTAAATCTGTTCAGTATTTCCTGAGAAATTCATATATAAACAAATATGGATATCTGGTGACCGCGGTGGATCCACGAACCCTCCCGATCGCGAGCTTGAGTCTGATTGGCTGCCTAGACTTCAAACCAGGAAGTGTTAGCAGCCATCTTGTGACTCAGTTGACCGAGTCACAAGAAAAAAGGTAAAAAAAAGTATTAAAATCAAGAAAAGGGGGCAGGGTAGAAACACCCTAAACCCCTAGGTCGGCTCAGGGGGTCCCGCAGGGACCCCGAGGGCCAAAAAAAGCATTTTTTTTTAAATCTGCGGCAGGATTCGCGTAGGGTCCGCGAATCCGGCCGAAAATGAAAAAAAAAAAAAAAGTGCGGTCTTCTGCACTTCATTTTCTTGAAGCCCCCGGGTGGTCCAGGTCCCAGGGGCATTACAAAATTGTGATGCGGGGGCACTGCGGGGCCCCCGCAGCCCCGGGGACTGCCACCTCCCTGGGCTTTTTCATTAAAAAAAGCATGGGGGGCTCCTGCCCCCCATGCTGTCCTGGGGACCACCACCTCCCCGTGACATTCCTTAATTATGGAGCCCCGGAGACCGCCATCTCCCCAGGGCTTTAATGTTTAAATACGGGGGGGCCTCGTGCCACCCCCACAGCCCCAGGGACTGCCATCTGCCCGGGGCTTCAATTTTAAAAATTAAAGTGTGGGGGTAGGCTCCTGCCCCCCCCACTGCCCTGGGGAACACCACCTGCCCGGGGCATTGATTAATTAAAATACGGGGGTCCGTAGTGGACCCCGGGCCCCAGGGACCACCACCTCCCCAGGGCTTAAAACCTGATGGGAGCCCTCCTTGACCCAGGGGAGCGCCACCCCCCAGGGCCGGCTCCAGCAATGTCCTGGGGTGCCCTGCCATAGCAAACTTGTGATTCACTTCATGGAAGAGAGAAAAACTGCTCTCGCTTCAATGAAGCAAAGCAGATTTGCTTTTTGGCAAAGGGAGCTGCATGTTTGCAGCTCCCTTTGTCCAAAAGCAATGCTGGTTCCTGCAAGAGGCGGGGAACCGGCAGGGACCGCAGGGGCATTAGGGCTCCACCCACGGTCCCCAAACAGAGGCCATGCCCAGGGGGATGGGGTCCCCGGTGCTCAAAATGGCCCTGGAGGGGGGCCACTCGGCCCCCTCCCCTTTTAATTTAGAAAACAATTAAATAAATAAAGCAGGGCCCTAGGGAATGGGTCCCCAGGGCCAAAAATGGCCCAGGGAAAGGGGGCCACGCAACCCCCTTCCATAAAAAAACTATTTGCTGGGCCCCAAGGGATGGGGTCCCCGGGGCCGCATGGCCCCCCTCCCCTTTAATTTTTTTTTATAAATATAGGCCTAGCCATGGGGGATGGGGTCCCCGGGGCCCAAAAGGGTGAAGGGAAGAGGGGCCACACAGCCCCCTTCCTTCCAAAAAAAAAAGAAACCAGCAACTCGCCGGAGGCCCCACCCCCTCCCTGCGCCACTCTGCAAGCGCGCCTCCTGGTGCACTTTGGGTTGGGGGATGAAGTCCCCTTCACTGGTGAGAGTCCTTAGGGGCCAACTAGGCTACCAGGTACCTCCAGTAAGCCCCCCTAGTCGAAGGTATGAGCAGGGCCACTGGAATTATAAAACTGTTCGGCTGCACTGATTTTCGCATAATTAGACATTTTCCGCATTTGCCACATAATCCATCATCTGCTGTATAATCTGCAGATTTGAACAAAAAAAACCTTGTCTCTAGCTCAAACGTTACCAAAAATGCAGCGACAAGTGTTACAGCGTGGTGGAAGGCCCTTTGCAAACCTGGAATGGTCACATGTTACTTATTGCTAAATGTGGGGGTTAAATTGGTACTAATGGTGCACAAACCACTCTTGCTTCTTTCTGTGGCTCTCTTGCCTCTTTCTCCATTCCTCTTGCTTCTTTGTGCACCTTTCTTCCTTTTTCTGCACTTCTCTTGCCTCTTTCTGCACATCTCTTCCGCTTTCTGCACCTCTCTTGCTTCTTTCTGCACCTCTCTTGCTTCTTTCTTCTGCACCTCTCTTGCCTCTTTCTGCACCTCACTTGCTTCTTTCTGCACTTCCCTTGCTTCTTTCTGCACCTCTCTTGCTTCTTTCTGCAATCTTTTTGCCTCTTTCTGCACATCTGTTGCCTCTTTCTGCACTTCTCTTGCTTCTTTCTGCACCTCCTTTGCTTCTTTCTGCACCCCTCTTCCCCCTTTCTGCACCCCTCTTCCCTCTTTCTGCAACTCTGTTGCCTGTTTCTGCACCTCTTGCCCCTTTCTGCACTTCTCTTGCCTCTTTCCGCACTTCTCTTGCCTCTTTCTGCATTTCTGTTGCTTCTTTCTGTACTTCTCTTGGCTCTTTCTGCACCCCTCTTGCATCTTTCTGCACCTCTGTTGCTTCTTTCTGCACTTCTCTTGCTTCTTTCTGTACCTATATTACTTCTTTCTACATCCCTCTCGCCTCTTTCTGTACCCCTCTTCCCTCTTTCTGCACCTCTCTTGCCTCTTTCTGCACCTCTCTTGCCTCCTTCTGTACCCCTCTTGCCTCTTTCTGCAGTTCTCTTGCCTCTTTCTGCATTTCTGTTGCTTCTTTCTGCACTTCTCTTGCCTCTTTCTGCACCCTTTATTGCTTCTTTCTGCACCTCTATTGCTTCTTTCTGCACCCTCTTGCCTCTTTCCGCACCCCTCTTCCCTCTTTCTGTACCTCTCTTGCCTCTTTCTACACCTGTCTTGTGTCTTTCTACAGTTCTCTTGCCTCCTTCTGCACCTCTGTTGTTTCTTTCTGCACTTCTTATGCCTCTTTCTGCACCCCTCTAGCCTCTTTCTGCACCCCTGTTGCTTTTTCTACACTTCTCTTGCCTCTTTATACACTTCTCTAGCTTCTTTTTGTACTTCTCTCGCATCTTTCTGTACACAAATGGGAAGTGCAAGCTGTCAAGTTTAAAGATCTGCATGCTGTCGTGACTGTGGTATATGTCTGCTTGTATATGTATTCTCACATGTGTTATGCATCTGCAGATGGTAGCTTAAAAAGTGGGTAGCTTCACCTATAGGTGGTTAAATGTTCTCAGTTCTGCTCTGTCATTCGGTTGCACAGGCAGACATGTCTTATGTATATAAGTGTTATAGAGCCCCTCAAATATACTATTGAATACCCATGTGCCCTGTATTATGAGCAGAAAGAAATACGTACAGCTTTTTGTACACACATTTACAGAGTATGCTGTTTGAAACACAGGTTTTCAAGTATTTGTATGTTTATTTTTATGTAACATGTCACTAGGTAAAAGCAGCGACTCACGCATGCATACCTTCACAAACTTGGTCAGACTTACAACAGTGATATGGTTAGGATTGTTGTTTTACATTTGTTAGGCCTAACATTCTGAGCAGTCGATGAATAGTGAACCTTCAAGAGAAAAGTGAAGTTTAATACATCTTGGGAGAAGGATTAGAGATTAGGCTACTTTGTATGAGTCTGTGGTAAGGTACAGTGGAAGTAGGCCTCTTTCTGCACCTCTGTTGCTTCTTTCTGCACTTCTCTTGCTTCTTTTTGCACCTTTCTTCCTCTTTCTGGACTTCTGTTACCTCTTTTTGTATTTATCTTGCTTCTTTCCGCACCTTTCTTCCTCTTTCTGCACCTCACAGGTTTCAGAGACGTTATAGTTAGTATTAGCATTTAAAAAACCTTAGAAATTCACTGAAAAAACCAGAGGTTTCAGGGACGTTATAGTTAGGAATTAGCATTTAAAAATCCTTAGATATTCACTGAAAAAAACACAGGTTTCAGGGACTTTATAGTTAGGCTGACATTTCAATCGTACAAAACAAGAGAAATTCAGCCGTTCTAGTTAGCTGAGCTAACTATAACTCGCGCCCCCGCAATGCACTGCTGATGGCGTCACATATTACATCACTCATGACATGGTCAGTGACATCACTGATGACATCACTGATAACATCTCAAATGACATGACTGATGACATCACAGTCTACATAGATGAGATTCTCATTTTTCTGAACTCAAGGCTGAACATGTTGCTAATATCCAGGCTATGCTACAGGAGAGAATTCATTGTATGCCAAAGTAGAATATTTTACTTTTTTTGGTCTACTTTTGAATGTTTAGGATTCTTTAGCACTGAAAGGCCTGCAAAGGGACACTAAAAAGATTACCGATGAAATGGTATCTTTTCTTTTAATACAATTTTGCCATTAAATATATACCAGGACAATATAATTGAAAAGCACAGTGCTATCTAGAAATCAAGCACAGTTCTCTGGTGATCATGCAGAAAAGAATCAGTGTATCATAGTGAAGGAACAAATTACTTGTGACAGCACTAAGATAAACAATTGGAGTTGCAATAAGACATGAAAAAGGCATTCACTCGTGGTGAGGCATGGCTAAGATGGTCAGGATGGCAGATGCCAAAGGTTAAAGCTCTGTGCACATCACCCGTATCATCCAGTGTAATCCTCATGAGGGGAGCCCTCGTGCACCCCTCACTCCTGTACCTCAACTGTAAGATGCCAGCCAGGAGCATCTGCTGGAGCTAGTGAGGGAGTGTGGAGGGACACCCCTTCTGTAGTCTGACCCGCTATCCTAGGTAGACCTTCTGTGCTTGGCCTAGCTGGAAGGTCCTGAAGTGGAGGGGAGCCGGCAGACTGCAACGCGGGCAGAGATGACCATCTGAGCCTTTGCAGGGCCCTGGATCATAGCCCTAGATACACCACCAACCTCAACTCCAGTTGCGGCCGGCATGACTCACAGGTGGGGGACGGGGGGTCGCGCGGGGAGGGGGGTTATTTTAATAAAATTAAAAAATAAAACTTACCTTCGCCTCCGGTCCCGCGTTGCATCTCCTGCACTCTCTCTGCTCACAGGAAGCAGAAGCAGGCAGGCTCCCTCTCCTCCTCTAAGCCAATCACAGCGCTGCAATGGCAGTATTGTGATTGGCTGGGACGCCGTCCATACAGGCTTCTATGGGGAGGCCGTTTTCTCCATGCAGGCTGCATGCAGCCTACATGGAGAAAACAGGAGAGTGCTCATGACTGGTTTGGTCGGCCCTGGGGCCGACCAAACAGTCAGCGCCCATAACTTTGGGCTAGCCACTCCTCCCCGACCCGCCCACCCGCCTGCCCCCAACCATACCCTTCTTCTGCTTTTTCGCAGTGCGAGAAGCAGAAACATAAAATGGTATTTATACCATTTTATGTTTCTGCTTCTCGCACTGGGAGAAAGCAGTGGGGCGATGCTCCTCCGCCCACGTGGAGGAGCCGCCCCTGCTCAACTCAGCTGTAGCCCCTGATGGGACAGGGTCGGCTGCTATTGTGAATGGGTCCTGAATGGACATTCTGCCGTGAGCTGCGGGATTGTGGCCTATCTCACTGGGGGAGCAGCTGGAAACCGGCTGGCATCACAGTAGGGTAGAAGACCCCTTAGCACATCGGGGCACTTGAAGGGGGCATACCACAATACCTATTAACCACATTGCACACTTTACTGTTAGAGGTTTTACAAGATGAAGGTTAGCCTCCCTTGACTGGAGAGAGCGGTGCATTTAAGACACCATTCAGTGGATATGCCTGTGCCGCGCAATGTCCTGGGCCTAGGGAGGAGGCTGCATGAGATGGTCCTGCCTTGTTTGAACTCCCCTTCGTTCCACACTGTCTGGCAGGCAGACCTTGGTCCTTCTCAGGTGGGAAGACCATCCACAAGGCATCACCTTCCACCTCCCCAGTGGGGCTCATTGGTGCAGGCCTTCGATGAGTGCTAAGTAGTATAATGGCAGCTGAGTGGGGCCCCCGCATGGCATGATGCCCTCAAAAAATCTCTCCTTCAATGCTCGCTTGTTTTTAGCTCACTGGTGGCGAGGAAGCATAGACCCCTTCTGCTGCTGACCGGCCTCTCCTGCCTGGCCCCCGAGACTATCATTCTCTATCCTGCTTGCATTCTTGTTCCATGAGTGTAACCTGCAATCCTCCCTTTGCCACCACCCACCTATAATTGGGGACCAACCTAACATCACTCACCACTAACAATTTGACGTACTAATGCCTCGCTTCTGCACCACAATGCAAAAATGTTGGGCCCTTACATAACCTGTGCTGCAACTTTTTGATGGTAAAACTATCCTACGCAGTGTAGAATAGGCTTGGAAGATGTGTTCTGAGCCTCTGATTGGGTAACAAATCAACTACTCACTGCCCTCTTTGTAGTTATTAGTGCTGGGGCTCGTTAGGGTTTGTTTCACCCTACATTATTGTGCAACTCATGCTGCTGTGGCTGGCCACATTTTTGGGGGCTGGCCAGCCACGGAAAGTGGGCTTTCGTTTCGTACTGGCTACCTTCGGAGCTGACAGCTGTTCAGTTTTCATCACACCAGAGGACTGCATTTGACTTGGTGTACTGGTTTATACATGATGTTATGCTCCTTATCTTGCACCTACAGTGGCGCTGGGGAGACTTGTATCTGTCAAAATGACACAATTGTCCTCTGCAGATTGCCAAATATACAAGGCTGTGGCATCTCCAATGCCCAATACACCGTCACACCTTAAAAAAAAAAATATGCATTGAACATTATTGTAGAAGCAATAGAAATGTCTAGAACATCCCTTGAAACCAAAATAGATGCAGTAGTGCTTGATGTAAGTCTACTGCAAGACGATCATAAGAAATTGCCCGACATGGTGTCAGAGTCAGAATGAAAGCTGCAAGGGCTACAGCCACAAAGGTCAGAACTACAACAGCAACTACTTGACCTGATGGCCTATGTGCACTTCGTTGAGGGTGAGCTGAGGACGCTGCATGGAGCAACATCAGACTTGTGCGGCTGCCTGAGGGCTCAGAGGGGCATGACACCATAGCCATCTTGGAGAAATGGATCAACAGCTTTGTTCTCCAAAAAATATCTTCTTTTTCTCCAACCGAAGAGCACACAATGTACCTTCACAAAAGCCCCCTCCTGCCTCTGCATCTCAACCGATTGTTCCTAGTCTACTGTACTTCAAGGACCACAATGAAATCCAACGGCCAGGCAAGTTATTCATTTTGATACAAACAGCAATCGGCTTCTTGTGTTCCCAGACTTTACCCTGGGTACTACATCAAAGGGCCTCATTTATAGGAGTAAAATGTTAACCAAGAGACATGGGTCTCTTTCCCTACTGCTGCCTGCATAGCTCAGAATTATATGTGCACACAACTCATACTTCTTCTTCACGGATCCCAAATAGACGTCCCCCGAAAATGGGATCAAACAAGACAATACTCAAGCAAAAGCCACAAGAAGAAGCCTACTATGCAGCAAAACTGCCTTGTGATTATGCCCAAAGAACAAGTTCAAGTTGACTGATGCCCAGCTTTAGGCAGCGACTTCATTTAGAGACTGCATGGTGCCACCAAAAAGACGGGCTCCTGCATGACAAAAAAACCTTTTCATTCTAGCCATCTCCACCCAGATCAGTATCAATTATGGTTATGACCCCACAAACAGCAAACAATTTATTGTAGGGATCCTTGAACTTGTTTTCAGTTACTCTATTATTGCCAATTTGTTCTACGTCCCTGAAGGGAGTCATGCCCAGACTTCAACCCTACCCTTAGGGTCAAGTTTATCAATCTTTCAAGCAACATAGCAAGACAACTTGCAGTGCTGCCTGAAAGGGAGAAGGCAGGAATGCGCCATATTACCAATATATGGTGCTTTCCTGCTCTCTGATGGTGCTGGTGCACAATCTGCTGCCTAGCACCAATGTAGACACCCTTGCCTAACGGAGCAGGGGTGCCTGCAATGCTCCCTTGCTCCATGGGGCAAGGGTGCCTACATTGGCACCAGGATTTTTTTGTGCAGGAAGTGACACCTTTCTGCACAAAAGCAATCTTCTGAGGCTCTTTCCTCTTTCTAAGTATGCTGCAGAATTCAGCACACTTAGGGGCCGATTCCGATCTCGGCCGGTAGGGCTCCGAATCGGATTCGGCTTTACCCGATCCAATTCGGAGCCCTGTTTCCCGACCGACTCGAACGTGCGTCTGGGTGAGCGAGTACGATGCGAAATCTCCGACCGACTCGTTCGCGAGACCCAATTGCACCGACCGACTCATTCGCGAAAGCCGACCGCTCCGACCGACTCGCACGGACACGACTCGCACCGCGCAATGGAGACGTTCCCCGGCCGGGTAAGTACGATGCGTGCCTCGAGCAGTCCGACCGACTCGCGCCGTCCGGCTCAAAAGAGCAGTCGGAGCCGCACTTTGGTGGTCTGTGTGGGGCCCCCCTGTACGCCTAGCCGCGCGAGTCGCACACAGGGGGGACCCATGGGTCCCCCCTACCTGTGCATGTATGGCGCGACCCGCTTCGACGCGTACCCTCTGTAGGGGGCGCCCTTGTTCGCCTCGCACCCATTGAGTCAATGGGAGCCCGCGTACGCGTTATACGACCGGCTCCCATTGACTTCAATGGGAGTCCGACCGAATCGAGTCCGATAGCATGCGTGCGCATCGTACTCGTTCGGTCGGACTGCTAGGGTCCGATTCGGTCGGAAATCTCTCCGGGTCCGGCTCGGTCGGAGAGATTTCCGGCCCGAATCGGAATCGGCCCCTAAGAAGTAGGAAACAATAAATAAATATTTTTCCTTGTTGCGCCTCCCCAGGTAAGGCGCAGCAATTTGACCCATTCTCAGGTTTACCAGACTTGGTAAATCTGGAGATGCACCAAAATCCATGGGTGGATGCGTGGGTACACCCATGCCCCACCCATGAAACGACTTCCCAGGGCAGAGTAATGCAAGGCAGCAACTTGCTCTGCCTTGCATTACTCCAGATTTACCAAGCAATGCAGGGCCAAGCAAGGTGGCCTGGCATTGCTTGGTTAATTCAGATTTTCCACAGCAGGGCTGGGTAGAAAATCATGATTTGATTAAAGACATGGAGGCTGATATTATGCATATCCTCTGTTTTGCAAACTCACAGCAGCAACTTCAACAAACATTAGAACTTAGAATATTAATCTTAGAACATTCCAATCCAATAAAATCCCATGTCAGACAGCCATCTTCCTTCTTCTTTGCTGCAACTTGAAAGAGCAAAGTTCCAAAATTAAACTTAAATCATCTTTTCGTGGAAACATTTCCCCCCAAAACTTCTCCGCTCTTCTAAATTACTTCCTGAAGTCTCCTCCTCCTGGAACAGAAAACACACATTATAGGTTGGGTACAACTCAGGGAGAGATAATATTTGCTTCCATGTCTTAAATAAAATCATGATTTTCGACCCAACCCTGCTGTGCAAAATCTGAATTTTGTGACAAGGCACGGAGGCCAATGGTATGCATGTTTAAAGCCTTGCCATTATATTCCTCACTGCACACTCTACTGGTTTAAAATAGAATTTCTTAAACACAGAATCTGAAGATCAATCTGCTGCAGCTAATATACTACTCAAGCCGCCACCTGTCACTAATGCCTGTGCCCCTCTCACAGAATGAGCCCCAAATCTCACAAAATCCATTCCTGCCTTTTTCATGACCTCCTTAACCCACCTAGCCAGCGCAGGGCTTGAGATAGGTTGCAAAGGGTACCTGAATGAAATGTGTTTATCATTCACTTCTCATTTTCTCAGTCCTTGTGTCATACTCACGCCAGCATCTCACACACACAATTTTCTGTTCACCTCCAAATTTAGATAAAATATTGTTCTAGACATAGTTTTAGTCCACTTCCTAATATTTAAATAAACTTCCTCTAGTAAATAGCTGCGTGATCCGTGATGTCACCTTCAAAGCCTTAACATCCAACACCCTTTAAAAGATATTAAACAAAGAAGCATGACCAACTTGAATAATATGCACTTTAAATCTAAAAACTAATTTTCCGTCCAACTAGCCAACTCCACTAAAAACTAATTCTACATCCCACAAAGATGAATATTTTGAGCCGTGTGGTAGCCACACTCCTCAACAACCTCTTCACTACATCATGCTGACCCACTGGCAAGCTACCTACCAACTCATGGCCCACTGATATTGCTGACCTGCTAATATTCACAGAACTGTAGGAGTTCCCTTTCATGAAAAACTCTGTCCAAAAATTGACCACCTCTACAACAGGAGCTGATATGAGATCCAAACTTCTTGCAACACACCAACAATCCCATCTCTTCCATGCCAACCTGTATACCCAGAAGTTCTTAGAGCCCAGGACTCCTTGATGAGCATTGAAACCTCCGACGATAAGCCTGACACCTGCCAGGCTCTCCCGAAATCAACCATCCCATCAGTCTCAACTGTCCCTGTGAAACCAATTTATGTCTCTCTCCCATCGTGTTCACTAAGAGATCCGAAACTTCTGACAGAAGCACTGCATCATCTATCAACAACTCCATGACGTCTGGATACCATCCCTGAAATGGCCAAAACGGAGCTACCAGTACCATTTCCGCACACTCTCTCCTCACTTTCAAAATTAGCCTTTGAATCAACGCAAACAGTGGAAAAGCACAGCTGCGGCCATTTCCCCAATGCTGCAGAAACGCATCCACTGCTTCCGCTTCTGGATCCAGTCTCCAACTGTAAAACCTTGTCACCTGAGCATTCACCCTGTCCGCAAACAAGTACACACCTAGTGGACCCCATCTGATGTCCGATGCTCTGAACACTTCCCTGTTCAGCATCCAATCACTGAAATCCTTTAACTTCCTGGAATTCCAATCTGCCACCATATTGGCCATTTCCGGAATGTACTGAGCTTGTACCATAATGTCGCAGACACCTGTTCTCTGACAAAACTCTTTATCTCAAACGATCCTGCCAATAACTCCAGGTAGTTGATATGCATCTCCTTCTCCTGCTTTGTCCATTTTCCCCCTGTAGCAAGGGAGCCACACCTTGCTCCCCAACCCTGAAGGCTTGCATCCAACTCTATAACCATATCCGGAATGTCGCCAAAAAATGGCCCTTCCATTTCAGGCTTCCAAGTTCCCATGCCACCACTCCAGTTCCTCTGCTGTTTCTTCATCCAACTGCACCTTCTGTGAATATCTCAATCCCTTCCATAAAAACCTGGGGTTCAACCTCTGCATAGCCCGATAATGTAGTGGGGCTGGAAAAACTGCCTGTATCGATGCCGATAGTAATTCCAGTACCCTGGCTATCTGATGTAATGTCACCCATTCACACAACAACATCCTCCTTATCTCCCTGCGAATTTTCTTTACCTTCTCCAGGAGTAGCCTCAACATACATTCCATCATTCAAATCTGAAATCCTTGCTTTCTGACATAATTAAAATGTTGTCCAAATACACTATTAGCCTGACACCCCTTGTCGGTAGCCACCTCACAATTGGCATCCTCACCTTGGTGAAACACCAGGGAGCTGATGTCAAACCAGATGGAAGGATCATGAACCTCCAATTTACCCCTCACCAAAGGAATCTTAAAAGGTCCCTCTGTTCCTTGCAAACTGGGACTGTCAAGTACACGTCCTTCAAATCCAGACGTGTCAACCAATCCCCTTGCCTCAACAGTTCTCCCAGTGTAGGAATCCCTTCTCTCTTGAAGTGACTGTATTAATCCCAATTGTTCAACTCCCTTAACCCCTTGTATGCTCATGACGGCTCCCGGCCGTCATGCGTCACGGTGGGCGTGTGCGCACGACGGCCGGGAGCCGCCGAATCCCCGCCCATTAATAAAAACCCCCGCACAGCGCAAAAATTCATGCCGCATGGAAGGGGTTAAGTTTATAACCAGTCTCATTCCTTTGTCCTTTTTTTCCCACCAAAAACAAATTGCTCACAAAACTCTGCATCACACCTTCTACTTTTTCTATTGCTCCTTTCTTAACCAGTTCTTTTGCTTCCCGGTCTACCATCCTTTCTTCTTCCTTAGAAGAATCTTAGGCCCCTTGGCTAACCCTCCTGTACCCATATTTCTTCAAAATCTAACCTATAACCCTGCACAGTCTGCAAAACTCAAGGATCGGCCATTATCTCCTTCTATCGCTCTAAAAGAATGGGTGAGTCTGCCACCCAGTTGTATTGGGATACACAAAGGGTCTCTTGCCAAACATATCTTGCTGGCCTCTTCCCCTTCTGCCTCCTCCTGTTCTTTCTCTTCCCCTTTGTCTGTGGGGGTAGAAACTTGTTGTATGGTATCCTAAGGATCTGTATATATGCAAGAACAATGTGCGTGTGTTCTCATAACCACGGCCAGGGAATCGACCTGCTTCCTTCCGGCCCCACGAAAAACCTTTCGAATATCCTTTTGTACTTTTTGTATCGAATTAAATGCTCCGACATACTTTGCCATTCCTTGACAAATTCATCTCCAAAAAGAAGGCTTTTTTGCCTCCTGGCCTGATTCCTTATTAGCAAGCTCTGCTAGCTTTGGATAAATCTTCATACGAAGGCTCTTCCTATGTTAATTACACAATGCTGCATTAGTGTTTCCAAATAACCACACAGCTCGCTGCACCCTCTGTCGCAGTTCCAAAACATCTACAGCAGCCTCCTGTAGATATGACTCCTCACACATATCGAATAGCGTGGTAATGGACCAAATTCATTGAGTAAATGGTCCTGACAAATCTTCAGCCCCTTGTCTAATCCTCTTCTAGGATCTCTTACCAACTTGGTTAAAAACGTCAGCATCCTAGAATCCAACTCTGGTGTGAAAGCCACCTTATTGGCCAAAGAAGGCCTTGGGCACTCCGATCGAAGTCTAGTTCTGACTTCCTTAGGCATCTCTCTCCTAATCGAAACTCTACATATTTCTCCACATGCCGTGCCAGAACCCACTGAGGAGACAAAGGATGCTGTATGGTATGAGGGTCAAAAATATACTCTCCCTATGGATCCTTCATCTGATCCTTTCCCTCAACTCCTTTTTTTGCTCTTTTGCTTACCACCTCATCATCATCCGTGTCTCCTAAATCAGAAAAATATGATATTATTATGTCCCCATAACTGGAGGATTCATCACAGGCCACTGCTTTGCGATCCCTTTTACCTGCCTTTTCTAGCTTTCTCACTTAACTCCATCCGAGTTGCCCTTGTTTTTTCCTTTGGACCGTAATGTCCTTTTGCCTTATTTTCCTTTCTCTTTCTGCAGATGCTTCCTTTTATGCACCACCTTACGGCCCTCTTTTGTTCTACCTGCAGCACCAGCCTCCTCCACAGACAAGAACTGTTCCTCCTCAACTTTACTCCCTCCATACTTTCCTTCCAACTATTGCATAAAATCATCAAGTTTCTTCCCCAACGGGCTTGCCAATGAAGAAACTGTCTTACTTATACACTCCTGGATCCGATCATCTTAACTCTGCTCAGATGCACTGTTTGCATCCATATTCCTTGCTCCCAGTAAATCACAATTCCTCCAGGGAAATAAACTACTTCTTCCCTCAAATTATATCTGTTAAAAACTTGTTAATTACCTTCAGTTTACTAAATAATCTCTACCTACCTTCCAAAAACTTCTCAAACCTCGCAACGTTGAAAGAAACTGACCAGAAACTGCCCAGAAAAAATGATTGTAATTGCCCAAAAATGGCCGCACTGTGCACCATTTATGTACCTAAAGGCTTCCTATTTCAAAATCGCCTCTTGTTACCTGACTCATGTATGGCAACAAAGACTGTCCACATTCAAGCCGGAGACTCTACCGTGCCCAGACCTAAAGGTATTTTTCCCAAGTAAAGGTTTGCTCTGGAATCTCTTAGTAGCATCAGCCTGCCAATTGTGCATGTGTAACTTTTGTGATTGCTTATGTTTTTGCACTTTCACCATGTAAACGATTCGCCCTTCGTTTCAAACGTCACCTGCCTCGTGCATATGAGTGTGGCCATTCAACCATTTTACTTTGCCCTTTGTTTTAATCTGTGCTTGCCTCAAGCGCATAAGCGCGCGCCTAATAATATGACCTGGTTCTTACTTACCAGTGCTCTACAATGGCACAGTCGCACGAAGGTCAAAACAACTGCCATACTCCCGGGATCTCGCCGCTTTACTTATTTAATATTGAATTCTCTTCTCAAGCCAGCCGGTCCAAATCTCTGGCTTATACAGACCTTCTCGCACTGCTCCCCTCGGAAACGGCCCTTTAGCTCTCACTTGCGACACAATTCCATTCGACACACCAAACACTGTTTCAGCCCGAATCTAGGCCTCAAACATTCATAAATGTAAAAATTGTACATTAAGTACTCGACACTCAACACATTAAGCTATATGCATATGCTCTGACCGCACTCAACAGTCAAAAGTGTACACTACCACATGCAATATCAAGGATAATTACAAAGGTACTTAACTTGAAAGTGAGCAGCAACAAAGAAAGACGATAGCTGTCTGACATGGGATTATATTGGATTGGAATGTTCTAAGGGCCAGATGCATCAAGGTATTTTGCGATCGTAAACAGTGCAATTCGCAATAATCGGCCGTTTGCGATCGCAAAAGAGCACTAAACAATGCATCATTGAAATTCACAGAATAATTTGGAAAATCGTTAAATTTGCGATTCCCAATTTTGCGATTATGAAATAGCGAATCCGTATCTGCGAATTCGCAATTAGGTAATGGCAAACCTATGCATCAAACATTCGCAAATTGCGATTACGATAGGATTCGCAATCTTGCACATGCAAAATAGCACCAATTCAAATCAGGTGTTAACCAGGTGAAAACTATTTAAACAGCCCCAGAAGGCCTCAGAATGTTTCACAATGGCCGCGCTGTATGTCATGGCGAGGAGGATCAGGATTCAAGCAGCAGCACAGAGAAGAAGGAGGAAACAGGAACGTATTTTTAGATCGCGCATTACATTGTTGGGGCAGATAGAGGAAGAAATTATTGAGAAATATAGGTTGAATTCTTCCATGATCTATGATCTGATAGCTGAAATAGATCCACTACTGCAGCATCAGACTTGCAGAACACATGCCATCCCCACCCATGTGCAGGCCCTATGTTCACTGCACCTCCAAGCCTCAGGTAGCTTCCAGTGGGGTAATAGCTGCAGCAGGAGGGGTTTCCCAAAGTGCACTATTGCGTTTCTTTATCGCATTCCTGGACGCTATGTTGCTGAGGATACACCACCACATAGGATTTCCCTCAACACAACAGGAATTGCAGCAAACCAAATTTGACTTTTACCAGATAGCCCATTTCCCCCATGCAATTGGTTGCGTTGATGGGACGCATGTAGCTATATGTCCCCCCTCAGTAAATGAGTACATTTACAGGAATAGGAAGTCATATCATTCACTGAATATACAAGTCATATGCAATGCAAAGAAAATCATCACAGACTTTGTGGCAAGATTCCCAGGTAGTATGCATGATTCCTACATCTTCAGACACAGTGGCATACATACACGTCTCCTTGGGGTGAATTTGGTGAAGGATACTTGCTTGGTAAAAACATGAATGTCTGTTTTGCTGATTCTCTGGTCATTGTGAGACATAGCAGTGAGTAATCTTTTGCCTTCTACCCCATAGGTGACAGCGCATATGCTGTGCGCTCATTCATACTGACATCATACCTGAATCCAAATACACCAGGTGAACAGCGGTACAATGCAGCGCACATATCAACACACAATGTGTTTGAGAGGACCTTTGGCCTACTGAACAGTTGCTTCCGCTGCCTACATAAAGCTGGCGGGGCATTGCAGTACAGGCCAGACACTTGTTGCAAAATTGTTGCCACTTGTGCCATGTTGCACAACATTACAATTGCTAGAGGCGTACCCCTGGAACTATCGGATAGTGAACCCGATGAAGACGATAAGCCAGGACAACCTCAACAAGCAGCAAGCGCATCGAGTGCAGCAGAAGGAAGACAGAGGCATACAGAAATAACACAGAATTATTTTTAAGGTGGGTAATGATGATACAAGACACTACATGGTTTCATTTCTATTGTGATTTATTTAAACAAAAAGACTTCAGGTGTGTTAATGCACACATACCAAGCAGAAAACGTGCAATGTGTAAGTCAGAACGCAACAGGATAACTTTGCCATGGTACTTGTACATCAGCCCAGACAAATCTGGATAATGGTTACCTCACCAAATGACATTCCTGTGCTCAATGCCACACTATTTTCGGCAGCCACTCACTACGTTGCCCGTTCTGTGTGCTCTGACACATCCCTGTTTGAGCCTTGTGATGCTGGAGTATTCCTTGTACTGTGCCTTCTGCATTCGGTCACTTGTGCCATGTTGCTACTGAGGCTGGAGCTCACTATCCCCTCCACCCATGACATTACTGGCAGCAACTGAAGTAGTTTGCAATTGCTCCACAGCATTGGTGACCTGTATCAGTCCCCTGGCCACATCACTGCAGCAATGTGTCATTTCAACCTGCATGCCTACAGCACGTCGAGACAGTTGTGCTGTTGTGGTGCTCAGGTGGTTGATGGCCCTAGTGTAGCCATCAAAGCAGCCAAGACATTGATGGTGTCTTTTGCGCTGGGGCACCTGGTCTTCCTGCATCACCTTGCATAACTCCTTGAGTGCTTGTGTCATGTCACTAAAGTGTTGATTTGTTTCCTTCCGACCTTCGACCACAGCTATTGTGAGCTGTTTGAGGCTGTCACTCATCTCTGCCATGTTCCTTGCAAAAGATGAAAAGTGGGCCTGCATTGAACGCATGTGTTTGCATTGCAGGCGCTGTACCCTCAACATTGCATTCTCCAGCCTACCAAATGACGTTGAACTGTCGCCTTCCTCAGCTCTCATTTGTGCACCTGCCCTGCGCCTCCTGATGCAGACATTCCTACGTTGCACTTGGACTCGTGGTCTTGATGTGGGTGTCTGCCCAGACTGTGCTGTTGGAGGGTCAAGTTGGCTCTCCTCTTCCATTTCTAGTGCAAGCAATGGTGCCACTGTGATCCTGCGTCTTGTGGGAGCAGGTGTTGTGGGTGATGGAGACACTGCGATTTCATTTCCTGACTGTGGCTGAGTCTCCAGGGGATCATCTGTGATGTTAAACAGTGCAATTTCAGTTTGCATATTTAGACATGTTTTTCATCTTGCACATAGTATTGTTTAATACAGTTATTTATCAGCACACTGTGTGTAGAGTTTAAACTTGCTTGTCATAATTGAATGCACTTATGCTGGTTTGCACCCACTCGCCTTTCCAATTGGAGTTGCTGACTGCTATTTTCATAATGCATTTGTGTGTTACAAGTAAAATGCCAGCATTTGTAAAGCGCACAGCTACCTCCGAAGTGGTGTCCCGGCGCTGGGGGCCGTCAGGAAGATTAAGCAAGCTATTGCCCAGAGTCACATGGTGCTGGGCTAACCTGCCGCCAGAGCCGGGGATTGAACCGTGAACCCTGTGGTCCGGAGTCAGGCACCCTGGCCGCTGCGCCACACCTCTGTGGACTGGAGTACTGTTCGCTACACTAAGCCAGATCTGACTTACGGAGTATGTTTTGTAATTCTAGCATTGTATGGTCATTTACATGCATCTTACCTTGGGAAGTACTAGGCGGTGCAGAGGTATTGATTGGCGTCACACCAACAACAGCCTCAGGCTGAAGGGTAGACTCCAACAGGTCCTCTAAGGCTGTGGAGGCTGTTTGTGTGGATGGTCCTCCTCCAGTCTTTTTTGCATCAGATAACCTTGCAGCAACCCTTTCCTTCGCCCGGCTCCGCAGGTCATACCACCGCTTGCGCAGATCTGGAATGCAGCGCTGTGTGACCCCCACTGATCTGATTTTGGATTGTATTCCCAGCCATATTTTTCTTTTTTTCTGACTCTGGGACCTGCAGTGACTGTTTGCCAAACAGTTTTTCATGTCTCTTCGCCACTTCCTCTATGAGGATTTCCAACTCCTTTTGAGTGAACTTCAGCTTTCATTTGCGCTCCTTCTGGGGGGGTTCCAGATCCCATGCTGAATTATTGCACAGGTTCAGCTGTCCCAACAGGCTTCCTAGTGCTGTGCTCCTGCAGTCTGCCTCCTCCTCCTCCTCACTCTAAGTACACAGGTAATAGCATGGGATGGCTCACTTCCTGATTGTGAGGTCATCATGCTGTATGGGATTCACGGATTCGCTATTAGCGATTCTCTAATAGCAGATTCGCAAAAAATCCGAGTCGCATTTTTTAAATCGCTAATTGTAATTGCGATTTTTATCGAATCGAAAAAAAATGCGCATTTTTGATGCATTGACATTTGCGATTGCCAAATAGCGATTCGGTTAAAATCGCTATTTGGGAATCGCAAAAATAACTTTTGATGCATATGCCCCTAAGATTCTAATTCTAAGTTCAAATGTTTGTTAAAGTTGCTGCTGTGAGTTGGCAATAAAGAGGGATAGTGTGTGATTATAGTGATTTTTAAGTCTGCAAAGAGATAGTTTGTGGAGCCAATTGTGTATACGTCCCCTCTGAAATAGCGTGTAAAGACAATGTTCAATCCACACACAGATAGTGTGTGAAGATTATGATGTTTATGTCCAAATATAGGGGCATATTTACTATAATTTCAAGCAACATGGTGCTGCTAGGAAAACTGCTGTGTTATAATGTTGGCCTCCGTGCCTTGCCATAAAATCTGGCTTTAGTATTAAATTGGACTTGCAACACAATGCGTGACACAAGGACTAAGCAAAACTGTGACAAATCTGGCCCCAGTCCCTACCACCTAGGGTACTTATGGTTTTCTACTTATGATCCAGGTTCACTTTCACACCTCTTTCTATTTACAATTGATGAGTGGATTGTCTGGTACACTGATGGTCCCTTATACCTACAGGTTTTCCTTCGGGAAAGATGATCCCGCTCAATAACAACCTTGGGGCTTCAGGCACCTGCCCTGTTAAAAGAAAGAAGCAATAGGGGGCTTATTTATGAGAGCCCTGTGTCACATTTACACCAGGTAAAGTGGTACATGCATGACGCAGGGCTCATAAAGATTTATGAAGTCACGCAAAGCCACCCTCCGTGGCTCTGAGTGGCCTCATAAATCATGAGTAAAGGCAACGCAGCGCAAATCGCTGGGTCGCCTTACTCTGTGTCCAAGAGACGCTCCATGGGTGTTGCGTGGGATTTCCCACTCACCAGCCAAGGAATTTGACCCTGCCCCAGATTTACAAAAACATGTAAACCTGGGGAAGCACCAAATCTGTACGCCTCCTGAGATGAGGCGTGACGAGGAGAAATAACTTTGCTTCTCCTCGTTTTTTCCTTTTTCCAAGTATGCTGCATTCTGCAGCACACATGGAAAGAGGAAAGCGCATCATAGGATTGTTTTTGTGCAGGATTGTGTCCCTTCCTGCACAAAAAAAATCCTGCCTGCAACAAAGGCACCCTTGCACCATTGTGCAAGGATGCCTACGTTGGTGCTAGGCTGCCAAAACGGTGCCAGCGCAGGCAGAAAGGGCAGAAATGCACCGTAGTGCTTAAATACGGTGCATTCCTGTCCTTTTACTTTGGCGTGGGGCAACGCAGCAAAGTGCCTTGCTGCACTGCCCTATGCCAAAATGCCATAAATGAGTCCCTGACTTCAACATGTTAGGAATGTGCATTTCATGAAATCACCATTGTGTATTTCGTGAAAATTTGGCTAACACACATTTCATTTCAAAATAACAACAAAACACAACATTACATTTCAGAAATCATCATGCACGCAAATTTAAGTTACAAAACTTTAATGATCAAAATGATTGAAACATCTGATGTAGGTTCCCATATTTATTTGCAAAAAGCATTGACATCTCACAATCAGTCTTTGGAAATAAAAATTCAAAACACCAATGAGCTGGCTGTGATTCTCAAACCTGCATTGGTTTTTGGTTCTTAGATAAAGCAATGCCTCCTAAAGAAAGTTTCAAATAAAATAGTTTTGGGGAAAATATTGTCCTTTAAAAACTCAATTCCTCTCAATTGCAGCAAATGTTCTTGATTAAACTGTACTGGATTAAAGAAAATTTCCAGCTCTCCAAGACTAGTTCAATAATATCTTCACTGGTGGTTTGAGGCTCCCCGAATCTTTAGTGGAGGAGTCCCAACATTTATAGCTAAAACCTCTTGAACATCAGCCCAAGAAAGAAAAGACTTTCGAGATTTCTTGAAAAAAAAAGATTCAGGGGCAGATTTACAAGCCCCCTGCGCCACCAGTACGTCACTTTTCGTGACGTACTGGTGGCGCAGGGGGCTGCTCCATATTTACAAGGAGAGGAAAAGCCACCCTGCGTGACTTTTCCTCTCCTTGTAAATACCGTCCCTTCACACGCAGCACTTTGCGGGGAAGGGGCGTTCCATGGGTGTTGCTGTGGGTGTTCCCACGCAACACCCATGGAACAAGACACATCTCCAGAATTACGAGAAATCGTAACTCTGGAGATGCGTCTGAAAGCTACGCCACCCTAGAGGTGGCGTAGCGAGGCGCACCGAGGAGAAATGTTTCATTTCTCCTCGTTTTTCCTCTTTCAATGCGTGCTGCATTCTGCAGCACGCATTGAAAGAGGAAAATGGTTGTAGTGATTGTTTTTGTGCAGGAAGGTTCCCCTTCCTGCACAAAAACAATCTCCCCACGACGCAGACATCCTTGCACCATGGTGCAAGGGTGCCTGCGCCGGCGCATGGCAGCTGTTTGTGCGCCAGCGCAGGGGGAAGCACAAGGATGCGACATATTCTTGTAAATATGTCGCATCCCTGTGCTTTCCAAACTAACGCAGCATGGCGCAGCAAAATGACTTGCTGCGCCGTGCTGCGTTAGTTAATTGTAAATCTGCCCCCCAGCTCTTACTTTTATGCCATGGTTAAGTGTTATGCTGAATTCCACGTGAGAATTCCCAGCATGTCAGATTTAAATTGACCCGCCAGAGTCTCCACATGGAATTCCACCTATTATGAGCTAAAACCCTCAGAATGGAGATTAACTGTATGGGCATGGAATTACTGTATGGTATTCCACATGGTATTCCCTATTCTGAGGGGTTTAACACACACATTCACCACATCACATACTCTGAGCACGGTGTAAATGTTTATGAGGCTTCTGTATAGGGCGGTGGTAGAGGGATGAGGCAGGGAAGTTAGGGGAGGGAAATGGAAGGGGAAGATGAATTCTGGCAGGGGAGGGTTGAACGCTGTTCCTTGCCAGAGTCAGTTTGGAGTGGGGGACAGGGTTTGGCTGCTGTTGCAGCCAAGGCAGTTTGACTGATTCGATTTACCATCCAGTAAAACAGTGTCTGGTGTTCCCACATCCAGAAAAGCTGGATGCAGGAACACCAAGCGAGTTGTAATCAGAAGTGGAATTCTATATTGTAAGTACACCCCCCTGACTCTTACTCAAGATCATAATAGGCTATATTGAAATTCTTCACTGCTGTTCTAGAGTTCATGCCACAAGGTTTGCTAAAAATGAGCAATGGCAAAGCTTCCTATCTGACGTAAGTCTGGAATTTGCCATATAAGGAACCCTCATAATTTGTATGCATTTTACACCTGAAGTGCAAGAAAGTCAAATATACTAAGTTTACGGACATGCACATGGTGCTAGGGTCTGTTAAGTATGTCCACACTCACCAGCCATCAAAAATATAATTTATCCAGGGTACAAAAATTCAAAAATATCATCTATCCAGGGTCCAAAAATAAATGAAAATCACAGGAAACAAACCAAAAAGATGGACTTCCTGCAACTGCCTTCTGGAATGCCTTCTAACATTGCTTGACCGGAACTTTCATTTTTTAATTATTTGCTTTGAGAGATATCTCTGGCTGTCTGTGACTCGCGAAGGGCAGAGAGGAGGTGTCATCTCAGATTTTGCTAAAAGAAATGGACACGTCTGAGTCGAAAGATGTTGGGGTGAATTCACAAATGTATTCATGCATACAGGAAGTGATACTTCAGGAGTACTCATTTATGAACTCTTACATACCATTGTGAATCAGCCCCAAAATATCAAACTCTCTATTACAGTAGCGGGGAGAGTAAAGAGGGGAATACAAACAAATAAAATTAAACTGACTTACCTGGCTGCCGCCGGGTGCTGCCGCCTCTGCTCCGTCTCCTCCGCCCCACAACAGGAAGCTCCCAGCCTCCAAGAATCCCCTGCCCTGTGATTGGTCTGAGCACTGTGGATTGGCGATCAGACAGGGGCTTGGAGGCTTTGCATGTTCCTCACCAGGCTGTGTAGTGCTGTCTGTTGGGGAAGATGCAAAGTGCGCTTGACAATTTGACCGGCCCTCTTGGGCCGGCCAAACCATCATGCCCACTTTAGAGTGTGCTTTACACTCCGCTCCCTGCACTGGCCAACCCGGCCCACCCGTCCCGCCACGCACCCAAGCAGGAAGGAAAACTAAAATGATAATCACGTTAGTTATTATCATTTTATTGTTCCTTTTTACACTGCTCACAAAGCAGTGGGGCAATGCTCTTCTGCCTTAGCGGAGGAGCCGCCCCGGCCCTAATAGTAAAAGTATAAAGAGTGCACATTTCTTTCTATTTGTACTAATTCTATATGAATATTCCCACGACATATTGCCATCTTAAGTTTACATTTGTTTTATAGTTAGAACCAAAGGTCAGGCAATACAATCACAATATATGTCGTATCATTATACTTCTGTAACAGACCTCTCTGTCAACTTTTCATGTATAACTCCCCACCCCCCACCCAACTACCCTCCCCCCCTTCCGGGTGCTCTTGTCAATATTGTGTTTACCAAAAGGAGTCTGTGACTATGTAATTTCTCTCGGTCTACCAGACTACGGGATCAGTCTGATTGCGCCGTGAGGCAGAGCAATTGCAGGTATTTAGGGCAGGTAAGTTCCATGAATTTCTGTGAGAGGAGTTGAAGGAACGGCTTCCACAATTCTTGGTATGCGTCACCTTGTTGTGTCAGGGTCAAGGAAAGTTTCTCCATCCCAGTATATGCCACAGGCTGTGAAGCTAATTTTTTTGTAGATAATTGTCTGCCTATCTCCTGCTCCCACTCGAGCTGTGTGGGAGACTTCTGGTCTAACTCCCCCTCTCGTAACAGCCCATACAGTTCTGTGATTAGGCGCTTATCTGTGTCCTTTTGTAACCGCCACCTCTCAAATTGGGACGGGGGCGTTGTGCCGCTTCTCTTACTGCAGGTTGCATCAACCAATGCCTTATCTAGGTATAGCGAAATCACTCCCCTTCATGAATTACTAGTTCATCACTCAAGATGTCAAAGGGTAAGGCACCCTCCTCATTGAAAAAGTGTCCCACGGATCGACACTCTGGCATCTGCCAAATCTTGAACGTATTGACATTTAGGCCTGGGGTAAAGTCCCCATTTCCCACCGCCGGAGTGAGAGGGGAAGGAAAAGATGTAAACCCTCTTCGACTCGCTACTGCGTCCCAAGCTTGCAGTGTGAGTGAGGAGACTAGGGATAGGTCAAGATTCGTCGGGCGATGGGTACGTGCCAAAAAAGGAACCTTTCACAAGGCCGTTCCTGCTAAAGCCCTGTCCATAAATAACCATCTTTTTTCAGACTACGGGTGCGACCATTCCGCTAAGTACCTAAGCTGTGCAGCCTGATATTAATGGAGCAGACACAGGACCCCCAAGCCACCCCTCAAGAGCGAGTCCCAACTACGTTCTCGGCTCATCCTAGGACGTTTACCAGACCACACAAATTGCTGCAGTTCGCCCTGCAGTTGTCACAGAGTCCCCTTTGGAGGTTGCAGTGGGAGGGTTTGGAATAAATACAGGATTTTGAGTAAAATCGTAATTTTTAAGGCAGCTACCCGTCCTACCCAAGATAGCGGATAAAGCCTCCAACGCGCTAAGTCCGCTTTCACCCTTTGCAGCAAATTGCGATAATTCACCTCTGCTAAAGTCGGGGCAAGCTGCAGGCCCAAGTATGTGATGTACTGTGATGCCCACCGAAGTGAGAACGCCCGGGAGAGATCCTCTCGAGTCTTGGCAGCAACAGTGAGGTCCAGAGACTGAGATTTGGAGATGTTTATGTGAAACCTCGACACCACCCCAAACTGCCGTGCCTCCTCTAAAAAGCTCTGAAGCATCCTCCCCGGGTCATCTAACTCAACCAGCACATCGTTGGCGTAGAGTGTTATAAGGTGCTCCTCTCCCTCAAAACTCACTCCTGACACATCTGGTGTGTCCTAACTCTTTGCAAAAATGGGTCCATATAGAGCGTGAAAAGTAGGGGGGACAGAGGACAACCCTGCCGAGCTTCCCGCTGGATTGGAAAGTGCACCGAACTGTGGCCATTCACTTTTACAGAGACCACTGTAGTGCTGTATCCGCTTAACACCCAAGCCCGGAATCTCTCGCCCAAGCCAAAGTGGGCGAGCGTCTCTGCCAGATAAGGCCAGTGAAGACAGTCGAACGCTTTCTCTGCATCTATGGAGAAAAGCATGGCTTCGCGGTGCGAGTGGGTAACCTTGCCTATCAAGTGCAATATCCACTTTGTGTTGTCCGCACATTGTCTGGTCAGGATAAACCCTGCCTGATCGGGCTCAACTAATCCCGGCATGCATCAGGCCAGGCGGGCCGCTAAAATACCCGTCAGCAGCTTCAGGTCCACACTTTAGAGGGAGATGGGCCAATAAGACCCATATTGATGTTTATCCTTCCCCGGCTTTGCTATGACCGTGATTGAGGCCTCTGCCATCGAGGGCAGGTGAGTATCTGGGCCCTTAATGGAATTAAAGACCCTAGTAAGTAGAGGGGCTAATTCCCTGCAGAAAGTCTTATAGAAAAGTCCAGGTGACTTGCATGTCTTCAAACTTGAGATTGCTGAAATAACCTTGTCTACTCCAATCGGAGCTTCCAAACTGGTCGCTTGGTCCGCCGTAAGGCGCGTTACCTTGGCCCCTGCCAGGTAGCTATTAATATCCGGGATAGAATGATCTTGTGACACATACAGGGCTGCATAGTATGATCCAAGCCTCTCTGCTATCTGCTCATCTCCAGTGATCAGAGTGCCCTCCTTCGATTGCATCAATTCCACCATGGCGGCCTGTATCTGTTCCTTGAGTTTATTCACCAATAACCTTCCGCACCTGTTGCCCCCAACATAGAAAGTGTGTTTGAGACACAGGAGTGCGTATTCTGCATAGTCCAGATCTAACCCCGCTAGTTGTTTCCTAGGTGCCTCTAGTTGTCTCCATACCCTAGGTGCCCCTGTGCGGTGGTGGATGCGTTCTAGCTCTTGCACCTGCTGTTGAAGCTAGGAGCGCTTCTCTCGCCTTATCCTGGTGTCCGCAGCTGAAATGGCGATACACTCCCTCCTGAACACTGGCTTCATTGCCTTCCACACCGTCGAGGTTCTCTCCTCCGGTGTATCATTTGTCTGTAGATAATCCTCTATTGCTGCTCTCATCTGCTTGACCACTTCCGGTCTGCTAAGGAGAGTCTCTTGTAGTCTCCAGGTACGAGCCAGAGTTTCACCACGTGGGATAGACATGTCCATAAGGACCGCGGAGTGGTCCGATAGGGCACGTGGCTCGATCTCTATCAAATCTGTACTTCGCGAGAGCCTAAAAAGTAATCAAGCTGAGCATGAGATTTGTGCGCATGGGAGTAAAAGGTGTAATCATGTGTGTATGGATGTTTGTCTCTCCATAGATCTTTCAAGCCTAACTCCTGAAGCCATCAGAACCCTCCCTTGGATAATGCCCCCGTGGCCCCCTGTCTCTATGATGATCAATCCAATTCATTATGGAACACTAAATTGAGGTCGCCCCTGAGGATCACCCAGCGGTCCCCGTTGACATAATATCGGCCACATCCCCTTGTAGGAACTGTTCCTGCCACTCGTTAGGGGCATAAATGGAGCCTATAATAAGGAAGTGTTGGCCAAGATGGACACGATACCCCAGAAGATGGCCTTTGATTTCTGCTATTTTTGTCCCCACCTTCCCTTTGAAGGAGCGTGAGAAGAGCAGTGCCCCCCCTGCCACCTTTCGCGGTAGGGAAGAGGAAAAACTGGTGGGGTAATGCCCTGGATCGAAGTCTATGCCAATCGCTAGACTGAAGATGGGTTTCCTGGAGTAAGCAAATATCGGCCCGTGTCTGCTCCAAGTGCAAGAGTATGGCCCGTCTCTTAACCGGGTTGTTAAGCCCCTTGACATTGAGAGTCAATACTTTTAAACCACCTACCATGGAAACCTTGGGAAAAACTGCTCGCTTATATCGTTCCCCTCCCTCCTGCTCACCTTACTCCTTTCTGCCCCGTAAGAACTCGCCCGAACCATACCTGTGTTGTTGCATAAATGTAGTGTAAATGTGATTTTGTGTGTTACACCCGGAACCCCCCCCAATCCAAAACAATATACAACAATTGTCACTGGAATGTGGAATGGGCAAGAAGATCTGAAGAATGCCAAGAACCTTTTCAGTCTTATAAGGCAGAAACATGTTGCCCATATAGTAGAGTAATATCATTAATCCCTATTTCACTTAGCTCCCTTTTAATCCTATCCACTGGGGGCACCGGAATAAAGATTTTTTGCCCACCAGGAGTTCGTTTTATTCACTTTTTTCTTATTTAGGTTTGCACTCTGCCCCTCTCTCCCCACATAGGAGGTAGTACTTATTGTGCTTTGAATACCCCTGCTCATCTCTCGAGGGAGAGTCGTAGCCCACACTGGGTACCTTGCGGTCCCACTGTGAGGAGGGGACCCTATGATGAAGCATGTCACCCTTGAGTGAGTGAGGGTTCTCATCCTAAAACAGCAGTGCTCCATCAGTTCCCTTCCTTCCCACCCACGTACATAGTGTGTGTTTAGTACAAGAAGATCCAACCCCGGTCCAGTGGAAAAGTACAGTAGGGGAACGTGACCATCCACCTCTCCTCTCACTCGGCCCTCCCCCCGAATCATTCAGCTGGCCCCCAGTGACATATCTTTTATCTTCAGGTGGGGTCTTGGGACCCTGAATCTTCCGACAGCTTATCAAGCAGGGCTTTCCTCTCTGATGCGATGATCTCTGAATCTGGTCTGGCGCTTCCCCACCCGGAAGGCATCCGTCTCCACCGCTGGTGCCCTCCTGCTCCGCCCTTTCGCCTCTTCGGTCCTGTATTCTCCAAGTCCTGGGTGTCATTCTGCAGCAATTCACAGGCCTCTGCTAAGAAGTGAAGGTGCTGGAGTTGGTCCTGCCAGCAAAATGTCAGCCTGAAGGGGTGACCCCAGGAGTAGGGGATCTTTGGTCCCTCAGGAAGGACGTAACCAGACGGAACTTCCTCCTTTTCTGAAGTATGGAGGCAGCGAGGTCCTGGAACAACTTTACAGTGTGTCCTCGGAAGATTATTGACGATGACGATCTAGCTACTCGTAGGATCCTTTCCTTCAGAGGGAAGCTATGTTCGCAGGTTAGAATGTCTGCTGTTTGCATTTGCCCTGGACCCCCGCAGCCCACTCTGTGTGTTCTATCCAAGCGGATCTCAGTAGCCGGCACACCACCCAAGACCTGTACAAAAAGATCGGCCACGTAGGCTTCCACAGCTCCTTTTTCCGCCTCCCGCTGAGTCCCCCTGATCCAGATGTTATTCTGTCTTAAGCGGTTCTCAAGGTCCTCCGTGTGGGCCTGCAGTTCCCATTGCTGATCTGTGATCTCCTGCTGCAATTGCTCTATTTCCTCATCGCGTGTGCTCTCATGTCCTTCCAGAGCATCCGCTCAATCCCCAATGTCTGTCACCTCCTTCCTAATAGACTGTATCTCACACGTGAGGTCCCGTTTGACATGTTGCAGGTCTTCTCTTAGTGAGGAGAACGGGGTTTCCAAGTAGGAGCGGGTGATCGGAGCTTTTGTATCTTCACTGGCGGGTGAGGTCGCCCCGCCCGCCATCCTCTGAGCTTCAACGTCCTGGGGGGCCTCCGATTTCGTGAACATGTCTTTGAGTGTACCTCCTTTTTCTGCACGGGCCGATGACATCTGGGCTTCACCTCTGCTCCTGCTGCATGTCGGTGCCAGAACGCTACTCTCAGCTCTCAATCGTATCTTGTAATCAACAGTGATGCTTCACCTCTGCAGAGGAATCTCTCCTCATGTCTCTAACACTCTTGTGTGCCTCTCCGGCCCGACTCCCAGTGAGGTCTACCCGGTGGCCCCCCACCAGGGTCTCAATGTCCAAAGATGCTCTGCCCCAGGCCTCGCCGCTCCTCCACCAGGCAACCACTCCTCATCAGTGCCCTGTCTACTCCCCGGGTGTCCGGTCAGGATGGTCAGCCAGATCCGGCCCCCTCGCACCTCTGTCTGCACCTGGAGAGTTGTGCCCTCGTCGCCTGGAGCTCTGGGTCTTCACTCTCCCTCCAGAGTGCTCCGCGAGCGCCGCTGTATCGCAGTCTCCGCCTTTCGTGCCTTGGAAGTCCACGATGTTGGCCTCTAGCGGCTCCCCTGCTCGCCCTGCGCCGCCTCCGTTGACGTGATCTTTTGTGCGTTGACTGCCCGCCTCATCTCCCTCAGCTCTGGCAACCGAGTTAATACAGCCGCTTGATAGTCCTGGTGATTCCCAGAGTGCAGGGGCGAGCCCAACGGCCCTCTCAACTGCTCCGGTCACTTAAGATGACGGGCAGGCCGTACCCCGACTACGGCGTAGGCCACTTGGACCCTGTTCCGACTCCTGGTTCCACGCCCACTGGCCTCCGCCTCTCCTCTCACGTCCGGTATTAAGCACCTCCTGGGACCGGATTTCGGCCCGGAGAAGATCTTCACGTTCCCACAGCCAACTCCTGCACTCTGCTGTAAGTCCCCACCTCAGCTAGACAGGCTGGTGGGGAAGCCGGGCGGCGCCGAGGACGGAGGGACCGAATTCCACGTCCTACTTGGTAGCAATCTTGGCCACGCCCCCCATATTGCCATTTTAGTCCCTTTTTCTGTGTTTTGAGGCTAGTTTATTGTGAAGTGATATTTCTCATGGGCTCTTGTTACTGTATGGAAATCTCATGGCATATATTTAAGAATAGAGGGAAAGCTCCCCCACGTGCAGATATACATGTTTCAGTATGCTTTTCCTCCACAGGAAAAAAAAATTTTGATGGAGAAAGCCCTTCCCTACTCCTCAGCAAATCTGGGGATGATCATTCGTCTTCCAATCCTGGTAGGTGAGGGATCTGGGTGGGAATGGATAGGATTTCAGTTTGATAATCCCAGTAATTTTATGTTTGTGGGTATTCAGAAGCTTGTAAGGCAAACCACCCCTAGTAATGCCCACTTCCCACTTCCTGCATGCAATTTACTGCTGCCATTTCTCTGCAACTGTGCAGAGAAATCAGCAGTATCAAATCCATTTACATCTGCTAGGAATCATTGTGTACATTCCCAGCTATTGTATTGCATATTACCATTTTAATAAGTGTTGTACTGATTGCTGCTAGACCAGCATACCTGGAAGTTCTAGAACTTCTAGCGTGGGGGATTCTGAGAGTGGAGGAAAGGAGAATGGCAGAGGAGGTAGGAAGGAGTGCTGATATGTACACAGCAGGGTTGCAGTAAAGGGACTTATTCCTGAACCCACTGCTTCAAAGTGGTACATGCAAGAATTGGCAACTAAAATAAGGCTAAGCATTGATCTGCAGGACCATTTAAAAACATATTTATAGATAGATTTCAAATGTAGAAAGTGGATTATTATGTAGTGTAGGGGTTAGACCTCACCATGTAATACTAGCCCACTACCCCAAAGATGGTCTTTGGATTCATAATAATAACAAATCCATAGCTCAGTCCTGGTAGAGTGGCAAAGAGCAGTCAGGCTTTACTAGAGGAACACGTGTTAAGCATTACAGAGTAATGGCATGGACGAAAAGTAATTGACACGACTCGAGAGAAATCCGTCACTAATTTATAAAATAGAATGTATTTTTATCTGAATTTGGACACCAAAAGGAATGTAATAGCATACATTTAACCAAAGTTATAGATTTTTGTAGAAATATTAAATCAGTGCAGAAAAATACATGAAAAAGATAGCATTGGGGTCAATGGCAAAAACCACTAGTGACAATCGGTCATTTGCAGGTCGAGTTACAGGGTTTAGGTCATGGGGGACCACTGGTTAATATGTAAAGAAATAAGTGCTGGTTCTCTAATCAGGAGGCAGCTTGCACCAGCATTTCTCCTGTTAGTGCCGTCTAAAACAGAACAAACTACTGATCATTAAAGTGGGGAGAGGATGGGGTGTAATGGTTGGAGCTGCCGACCTTGGAGCTGGCGAACCCGGTTCGAGTCTCGGTGTACCCCAACATCCTGTGATTCTAGGCAAATCACTTAATCTCCCTGTGCATTACTGGGAATTGTCCTTAACAGGTGTTTGTGAAAAGCGCCGGTGTTGATAATTAAGTGCTGGTGCTGAGCACCGGAAACCACCAGCTCAAATTAAGCACTGTGTGGGACCCTGGGCCAGGCTACAACAGTCAGATCAATTTTTACCGAGTCCGGGTGCAGAAGTGTCCTGACTGTCTTTGGTGCTGAATAAGAGCCGTGTTGGTGCTGATTTTACCACTTACACAGTGCTGCAAGAAACAGAATGCAAAGACACAGCAGATAGACAGCTGCTGATGTAGGATAAGGTTGCACAGTGTTCCCTGTAGATACATCGTCGAGTGTGGGGGTCAGTTACTGGGTTGGTGACCAACAAGCCTTGGTAGTGGTAGGCACAGCGAAAAGGTACTGGAACTTCACTGGGTCCGGGGGAGGGAGGTAACAGCCTGAAACTTCGGGACAGGCGAGACTACAACTCCCATAATGCGCCGGACCACCTGGATTTGGTTGATCCCATGGAGGGCCAGATGACCAACGATTCTAAGGGCTTCCATAGGGCTCACTCTCTTCAGGAGTGCTGAGTTTTAGCTAAGGGTGAGGGCCGTTCACTCAGTTCCAAGTCTGTTGCAACAAGGACAAAGTATTCCTCTTTTGCTCTGGTGCTGCAGGCAAAGTCTTGTTGTCGGTGACATGGGTCACCTCTTGGTCCTTCCTTGATGCAAGTTGTTCACGTCTGAGGTTCTGGTGTCAGAGGAGTCCCTTAAACCCTAGGGGAATTAGGGGTGTGGGAGCTTGTAGCCAATGGGCATCTAGTCCCTGCAGCTAGTCTGCCCATAGGTGACCATATCCGGGGGTGTGGGTCACCTTTTCTACACATAACCCTCTATTCTGTCACGCCTAAAGATGGCAGAGATTTAATTTTAGTGTACAAACTAGGCTGCTCACCCTGGAGGTGTTGCTAGCCTTCTGGGGGTATACACATCCTTGACTAACTAATTTCCCACCTGTTCTGGTGCAAATGTACCTGGGGCAGGGGGAGGGCAGTTTCCTCCACTGGGAGTCAACTCTGAAGCTCACCACCTTCATGTGCCAATTCACTAGCCTGCTTGGGAGGGCCTGCCCAAGCCTTGTTCCAGACTCCTATGAGTGATCACACTGCCTGGCAGGAGGGCACAATCCAGTCGTGGCAGCAGCAGGCATGGGAACATGTGGGTTGGCCAGCCAGAGCACAGAGAAGGCTGGGACAACCAGGGAGGTAACCTCCAAGCTGCCACCTGGGTGTATGCCACATCATCCTTGACACAAGATTTGTGTTAGGGGTTAGGAGGCATGCTGTTTGACACCAAACATGACATATTTAGGCATAATGGAGCTGCCAACCTCGGGTTTGTCTGGGTGCCAGATCATGTGCCCTTTAATGGCAAAGTGCTCTATAGGGACATATAAGCTTTCACTTACATGCCCACACCTTTAATATATTGCACCCTGCCTCCTGGGCTCAAAGAGTCCTTACTTAGGAGTGACTGACATATATCAAAGATAGTGCATTGCCCTTGCACACATGGTGAGGGCAAAGTTGAGTTTGAGCAGTTTGCACTACTCCTGCAGTGTGCAATGGCAGGCCAGCTGTCTGTAGTTTATTTGGGTCACTCAGAGTGGCACAAACAGTGCTGCAAGCCCTGGGGACCCCTTTACCACCCATTCCATGGGTACCACTTGTACCATATACTAGTAACTTAAAAGGGGGGTAAAGTCCTGCCAATTGTTGTTACCGATTCACACATACCAGTTTTGAGGAAAGAGCACTGGCACTGGGGCTTGGTTAGCAGGCTTCAGTGCACTGTCAGAGTTGAAAAGGAACATCTATTAATCGAAATGGGGGCAAAAAGTGGGGGGTATCTGCACAGAACACTATTTTCTTACAGGTTCTCTTTACTAAAAATCAACGAGTTGCTGTTGTTAACTAAAGGCATTGATTGGTTTTCTACAATAGACTTAACTGGTTCAGATCACCAGGTGACTCTCCATCCAGAAAGGAAGAGATTAATCGCATTTATAACACAAATAGGGTGTTTCAGTTTCTTAAGAGTACCATTTGGGTTGGCATCTGCTGCCACCACATTACAGAGACTCGTGTTTTTTGTTCAGGGATGTGCAAAATGTGACTTTTTTTCAGGGTGATATAATTATGATGGAAAACATGAGGGAGATCATGATGGTAAACTATATGAGTTGTTGGAAACATCAAAGAGAAAAGGATTAACAGTAGAATATACCAAATGTAAATTTGCAAAGAAAAATGTGCCATGTTTGGGGCATGAAGCTGCAAATGGAGGAATTAAACCATAGAAGGAAATAAATAAAGCTATCAGGGATGCACCAGCACAAAAAGGAGGATACTCTATGCTTCTTGTGTCTTGGTGAATTTTATTAACGATTTGTAAGCAATTTCGCATAGAAGACATACCCCGTTCATCAGTTTCTAAAGTAAGAGAAGCAAGTTTAGTGGTAAATAGAATGCAGCGAGCTTTAAATAAAATCAAGGAAGACATTTGTGGGGCGCCATACATTCAAGGGTTAGACTTGGAGTGTAAATCTGTGTTTACAACAGATGCTAGTGGGAAGGGCCTAGAACAGTGTTTCTTAACCTGTCGTCTGTGGAGCCCTGGAGGTCCATGAAGCCTACCTGGGCAGTCTGTGACTTTTTAGAAAATTATATAACATTATCACATTATTAACATGTAAATAAATAAAGAAGAGAAAAGGTAAAATTGAACATTTTAAAACGTTATGTAAATGTGAAGGAATTTGAAAATGGATGCTAAAAGTGAGGTTAGTATCCTCAGATTTATTCATGGGATCTGTATAAGTGCATCAAACAGAACATAGTATGGACAAAGAGTAGTCTCAATTGAATGTAGAAAAGCTCCAACCTTCCTCTTAACATCAAAATGTTTTTTTTTTGTTATATGTGTTTGGGAATTAAATAAAATATTTAATCAGTTGTGTATTTGATGAATGCTCATTTCTGTATTTTTTGAGCATTGTTTTGCCGTTCGAATCGAAAATGCTTAAGCCGGGGTCTCCAGCTTCCAGCAATGACTCAGTGGGGGTCACTGGATTCCAATAATGATTCAGTGGGTATCCACGGGTTCCAGTAATGATTAAGCGGGGGTCCACAGAAGTCAAAAGGTTAAGAACCACTGGCTTAGAAGCTGTATTAACACAAATTAGAAAATATGGCAAGACAGCTGTGATAGCATTTGCCTCTCATTTCCTAACTCCTGGGGAGATTTTTTTAAAATCTGTAATCAAGACGGAAACTTTGGCATGGGTGTGGGGTTTAGAATATTTTACCCAGTATGTAGGGGGGTCTCCTGTTTTATTGAGATGTGACCACAAACCACTTATCAAAGTGCTTACAACAAGAGGGGAAATAGAGCATCTTCACTGATAGCTTGTATGCCAACAAGATTGCTGGATTACAATTATGAGGTGCAATACGTTCCCAGCGTGAGAAACAGAGTGACAGATTTCTTGAGTCGTATGCCATTATAAGTGATTAAAGCACAGGAAAATGATTGGAATGCGTTCTGTCTTGCTAGTCTTCAGGAAAGAGAATTCAATGAATTCATTGACGAGAAGTGGGGAGAAAGCATGTATAAGAAAAGCATAATGATGGAAGTATGTGAATTGTGAAGGGAGGTTAGCGTCTGAAGAAGGAATTAGACAAAGAGATGCAGTAGCGGCTCCTGGAGCGAGTGCTGCGGGGCGGTGAGGCGGGGGAGGGGCAGGGTGGGGGGTAGTAAACTCCGGCATACGGCGAACGGAGGTAAGTACATAAAAAAAAAAAACTAATTACATTGCACACGCTGCATCGCCATTATTTATTTTTTATGTACTTACCTCCGTTCGGCCGTATGCCGGAGTTTACTACCACCCACCCGGCCCCTCCCCCGCCCCAGCGCCCCGCAGCACTCCCTCCAGGAGCCGCTACTGAAGAGATGTGTACCTTTTGGGGAGTGAGGAATGAATTGACTCTGGAAAGAGAGAAGTTGCGGAGAGGAGAAAGAGTAATCCCCCCCTGGTAGTACTAAGAAATAAATAGTGAATATTTGCCAGGTGGGGCTTCTAGAGATAATAAAAACAACAGGGTCTACTGTGCACGTTTTTATATCATTTTCAAACAATGTGTACATTATTAACATGCAGAATAGTAATCTGCCTTCGAATTCATGTGTACACTGACATAATATGCGAAAGCCACTCAAATGATGTTGATATGACCTGTTAAAGTGAATTGATTTGGCTTATACTAACTAGGCCTCAGATAGGCCTTAATGCCATCTTGTTCAAAAGGATGTCTCATCATGTTGGTGCTCTGTTTATCATTTCTGCTGCACGTAGCCAAGTAAGTTGTGTTCGTTTATTTCAGATTAACAGTTTCTGAGGAAGACTCTGTTGCATGGACTCAGTATTGTAACTTTCCTCAAGATACTTCAGCTTGCATGTGGTATTGCATTCACTCAACTTGGTTCAGTGTTGTTCTTGTAACCAGTTTGTTCTAACATCATCGGATGACATTAGGTCAGAGAGGCTGAATCAATATGTATGTAGTGGGATAGTGTTTAGATGGTAAAGCTGTATGAGGCTTATTAATTAAATGTTCTGATTTGCTGAAATTGTATTTCTTTTGCTCATTCCACGATTGACCTGCACTTTCTATGCTTGTCTCTGGAGAGATTTCCTATATAGACCCTTGAATTTGGGGGCAATAAATATCTTCTATGAGACCTTTCCTGTGCCTACTAGGGATACTCTCCGATTTCTTACTGATTTTGCTGTACTTTTGCTGAGATGTGGCATTTTTCTCTGATTTTGTCACTTTTCTGTACTGATGGCCTTTATGGCAATGATTTATGCATTTAGCTGAGACTTGCTGCAATAGCACTTTAATTAATCTGCATTGTACCTTTTGCATTTTTGTAATAAATCCTTATCATTTCCAATTCCGCCGTAGAATTCACTTATTGAGCCAGTCCTTTCTTAACTGACTGTATTTTTGTTATGCTGCTTTGCACCTTATCTTGGGGCAAATTGCCTCATGAAATTGAGGATTAACACCGTCTCTGATACACCCAACATTGGCACGTGTTATTGAGGTGTCTTTAGGGGTGTAAGAATTTAGAGGTACACTGCATTTGCAGTAATAAAGTACATTGTAAATGATAATGGTACTCAATTTATGTTTGAATATTTTCACTGATTTTTAAGGAGGAATGGTATCAAACAAAAAAACACTTATATTTTCCATCCTGTAGAGAATGGTATTGTGGAGCGTTTCAAAAAAGTAATTGAAGGCATTATTTAATTAGCGAAAAGGAACAGAATGGATTGGGAGAGAGAACTAATGGGTATTATGTGGTCCTATAGAATTATGCCTTATGTTAGTACAGGACACAGCCACTTCAGACTAATGAGGGATAGACTATCATTCATAAATGTTAAATTAGTATGGATGTAGAAATCAAGAAAACGAGACTGGTCACCAGAAAAAGTGAGAAAAAGTATAGCTCAAAAATAACAAGCATATATGTCTTGGAATGATAGGAAACGTTGGGTCCGATTCACAAAGGTAAAGTTATACCAAAAGTCTAACTTAGACCAAAAGTCTAACTTTACTATTTTTCAGTATTGGCAAAGGTAAGTTACTACTAGTAACTTTACTACTAGAAAACTTTCTACTAGTACTAGTAAAGTTACTACCCGTAAAATTACTAGCAGTAAAGTTTCTATTGGTAATTTACCTTTGTGAATACCGAAAAGTAGTAAAGTTAGACTTTAGTTTAAGTTAGACTTTTGGTCTAACTTAACCTTTGTTAATCGGGCCCATAGTGTCAAGGAGGTGATTTTAAAGGCAGGAGATTGGGTCAGGATATAGGAAAATGTATTGAAAGATGGGTGAAAGCAAGTACTCCTCACCGATGCGAGTTAAAAGATTGTTGTGCAATGCAGCTATATTCAAAGGTGAGATTGCTTGGCATTTGAAAAGGCTGGTCAGGCACAACATAAATGGTGAAGCAGAGATAAAAGGTGTCAATTTTTTGGTACCTTGAAGTCGATAGATGAAGAATGGGAAGTTTCAGTCAAGTAAGTGTGAATATGAGAGAGGTGGATATATGAAATGCAGAGTTGAAGTTGATGAACCCAGTACCTCTGATGATTGTGAATTGAAAGGCAGATTTGGGTGGTGGGTGGATTTGGGTGGAGGACTGTGAAACTTTTATATATGAATATATTAATGTGTTTTTTTCAAAATTATTGTACCCCAAGTGGGGCACATTAGAACTCTTGTGCACACTATGTGAAACCATATAAACACATTTTATGTAGATCTAATTACTGAAAGCTATAATTATTGTTAGTTATGATATAGTTAGGCTGTTTTTGCACATTAACCATTGAACAAGTGTTGTATTGATTCTTGCTAGGCCATCATACTTAGAAGTTCTAGAGCTCCTAGTGTGAGGGATCCTGAGAGTGGAGGAGAGGAGGACAGCAGAGACAGTAGCAAGGAGTTCTGTAGAGTTCAAGGCAAGGTTGCAATAACGGGGCTTATTCCTGAACCCACTGCAGTGGTACATACGAGACTAGCTGGTGTAAATTGAGGTATTTTCAGCCATTAACATTAGTCTACGGGCGAAAATACCTTTGTAAATTCGACTACAAATCCTTTTACGTTGGCTTGATTTTTTAAGTTCGTGTTGCACTATTGATGATGGAGCGGACAGTTTTAGAACTGATCCAAGATATGTTAATTTGGGATTACATAGGAGCAAAAGAAGTGAAAATCTGTATGGTTTTCCTGTAAATTTCTGGAATTAATTCAGTTTGTAGGTCCTGGAGAAAAGTTATTGTAGCACAAAATGAGGGCAAAGAAAAATAATTCACGGTCAGTGTTTTCTTATAATCAGTTATACTACAATGTTGTCATAACCTTTTATCTCTGGGTTTCCTAATACTGGTGTATTCCAAGGCACATACTCATTTTTCAGCAACGCAAGGGAAGTACAAATATTCAGTCAGTGAAGTTATAACAGATTGCTTTTTTTTTTTTTTTATTATCCACTATATCAGAGTATCAAAAATACATACAGATCTGATAACAAGACATGAAAGCAATTCATTTCATTCCATTATACCACAAAACAAAGTTGAGATAAATTAAATTGGATTATCATTCCACTCAACAATTCATATGATCGGCCATTGCCCCCATATATATATACCTAATTTGCGTTTCCTTGATCCTTTTAGAGAATAGAGACTATGCTCCAAGTTATACATATTATAGAACCGGGCTCGCCAGATTTCAAAAGATGGTACTTCCGGTTGAAGCCAAGAAGACGCTACACATAGTCGAGCAACCGCCGTAGCAATAAAGAGCAAATATCGGAGTTTATACATGGGTCTCCCTTGCTCGAGATCCTCGCCGGTCCCCAACAACATCATAGAGGCAGATATTTTAACGCTGACCCCGAAATTTCTGTCATAAATTTCTCTATATGTCGTATATATGGCCCTAGTTTGACACAATCAAAAAAAATATGAAGACTATCAGCGTTATCCGTACCACATTGAAAGCATTTGCCATCATTACCCCTCCCCCATTTCATCATCTTGGCGGGAGTATAATAGAGATTAAATACAGTTTTGTAAAACTGGGCTTTAAGATTCGCCGACAGACAAATTTCCCCGGCAACAGCAATTGCCTTCTCTATAGACACCCCTGGCTCTCCCACTTTTGCTGCCCACTTACAATTGTGTTTTTCCAGATCGTCCCTCCTTGACTCTAATAGGATTTTATAAAGAGCCCCTATCTTTTCTTGGCCCCTAATAGCTTCGACTATTTTATGTGGTACCATAGTCGTGGATAATTTGCTCAGGAAATCTCGTATTTGTAAGAATTTAAAAAAATGATTCTTATGGAGAAGAAATTTTGCTGCTAAATCTGTAAAAGAAGCATAAAGCCCCCGACTTCATAAAAGTCCCCTATTTGAGAGATGCCATTCTGTCTCCAACTACTAACGACTTGGTCATGAAATATTGGTGGCAATATGCCTACGGCCGTAGTTGGAGTATAAAAATGTAATCCCCGAATTTGTAAGTATTTGCGAACCACATTCCAAACTTTAAAAGCTGCCCCTAAAATTTTAAAAAGTGTTCTTTTATAATAGCTCCTATCCAATTGCTAGTTGGGATTGCCTACATCTTTCTCTGGTAGGTAGAGCAAACATTCTCAAAATGAATATTCTCCCCAAGGTGTTGTACTTCTTTAGGTCTGTACCGTTGGAGGTATCCCGCGCCCAGCTTCAATATCTGCAGGCACTTTGCGCCAAGTTCTTGTGGGCTCCAGGGAAACCCAGGAGAGCAATGCATTATATGACTCTTCCCAGAGAAAGGGGGGGGTGGTCAGTCCCCGATTTTACATTGTATTTCTACTCTTGTCTCTTATTGAATATGCGGTTATTGTTGACTGGAGAAGAAGTCAGCAATACGGCTGAGGCTCCCTCAATTTATCAGATGGTGTTAGGTAAAGAGGTCAAGAACTGCCTGTTCAACAGATTGCTTTTTAAGTGAGAAAATGTTCCTGCTTCTTTTTCTGGATTACGCTTGAAATGCTCAATGATAATCTATTTTTAATCTTAGCAGTGCTAAGAGTTTTTGTCCAATCATCTTGAAAATAATGTGCACTCTTGTCAATTAAAGGAAAATATACCCTTAAATAACTCCTGATTTTTCTGATTTTGAACAGATTTCTCATCATTTTATGAATTAAAAAATCGGCTGATGCTTAACACTGCTTTCTTCAACTTTTGTAGACACACCTAAGATGCTTGCTTTGCTCGTATGTTGAATTCTTGCTAAAGTACAAATGCTAGTTGCTCTAATGTATAAATAATGATCAGTTTTGGGGGCTAGCGATGACGTATGTGAGTTAGAAGAGTAGAAATCAAGATGAGCACAGCACGTGAACGGAATGAGAATTAGCATACAAGGGAGTGTATTTACTTATGCACAGGCTGATAGGCAGGCAAATCTATTTTTACTGCCTCTTGCAGCTGCTGTTTTTGTTGGTGTTAGACTACTGTATAATCAGACACAATGTTAATGCACACACAGTCTGTTTATTAGGGAAGGCACACTTTAATTTGCATCGTATCACTTGTGGTGCTTGCCGCTAGTTTGAGGCAGTGTCAGGAAGTAAACAAGTATTCCCAAAGCAGTGTGACTGGCTTTAGTCTGGTATTGTATCCATCAATCAATCAATCAATCAAGGGGTTTGCAAAGCGCGACAAATCACCCTAGAGGGTCTCAGAGCGCTGAAGAAGCTAGCTGCTTCATGGTGATCTGTTCATTCGAACTGCCAGGTCTTGAGTCCATTCCTGAATTGCTGGAGCAATGAGGTGGTCCTGAGATGTAGGGGAAGGTCATTCCAAGTTTTGGCCACCAGATGTGAGAAGGATCGTCCTCCACTGTTCCTTCGGCGGATCCGGGGGGTGTCTGCAAGGAAGAGAAAGGCAGATCATATGCAAACAAAAATGCATTCAAAAATACTACGCATAATTGCTAGTTAGTTTATATATAGCAAGCCATGGTTTAGAATGTTGGTATTAGAATGTGGGGGTGAGCAGTTCTTCCAGGTGCAGTTGCAGTCGGGAGCTTGCCTGGCTGGTCGCATGAATTATCTGCATTAAATCTACTTTTCTGACCCAATGCATTCCAGGAATTTTTTTATGAATGTGACCTTTCAGTGGTGCTGAGGGGAGAAAAGACCCGCCGTGAAAGACCAGCCCAGCCTCTGGATATTTGAGGGACAAGGTGTGAGTGTAACCACACAGGGGTCACACGCTGCACCAATTTTGGAACTAGGATTTAAAGTAGGAAGGCAGAAAGCGGTTGTGTTGAGTATTTGTACCATTTTAAGGTGAATCTTCAATAAGATTGGTCATGCCCATTTGGGAGCGTGAGTTCAGTACCTTCACACTCGTTTTCTCAGAACATTTAGAAGCACGAGTTACTAGCACGCAGTTCCCACTGTCCAATCAATCAATCAATCAGGGACTTGTAAATCGCGGCTACTCACCTGTGAGGGTCTCAAGCCGCTGGGGGGAGGGGCTGCTGGTCAGACTGGGTGGAGGATAATTCGAAGAGCCAGGTCTTGAGGTCCTTCCTGAATTGGGTCAGTGTCGCGGATTGCTTGAGGTGGAGGGGCAGGGTGTTCCAGGTCTTGGCGGCGAGGTAGGAGATCGAGGGCGAGCTGGGAGGATCGGAGTTGTCTGGCGGGTAAGTGGAATGTGAGGCGGTGGTTCAGGTATGCTTTTCCTTCGTCGTGTAGAGCTTTGTAGGTGTGAGAGAGGAGCTTGAAAGTGACTCTCTTGCTGACTGGGAGCCAGTGGAGTTGTTGGAGGTGTTGCGTGATGTGGCTGTGGTGGGGAATGTCGAGGACCAGTCTGGCTGCGGCATTTCGGACGTTCTGTAGTTTCTTGATCTGTTTCTGTGTGACGCCGGCATAGGGTGCATTGCCGTAGTCGAGTCTGCTGGTGATGAGTGCGTGTGTGACCGTCTTTCTTGATTCTAAGGGGATCCATCTGAATGTCTTTCGAAGCAGGCGGAGCATGGGGAAGCAGGCTGAGGAAACTGCATTGATTTGGCGGATCATAGTGAGTGATGAGTCCAGAATGATGCAGAGGTTGTCCTAATAGAATTTGAGGTGATTGCGCCCCAAGGTACTGCTCGCGCACCGTTCTAAGAAATATTCCGGAGTGCGACTCTCCAGCGTGTGGCTCCCGTGGTCCTAGCAGGATGCGTTATGTTGCAGCTCAGCCCCAGCGAAGGATTAATAAATTTGTTCCTCAGATGGTAGAGCATAATTTGAGAGCTCTTTTGTTTTAACTGCATATACAGCATCATGCAATACAAATTTTTATTGGCTGGATATTTAACTTCAGATACAGCATTCTCCAAGACAAATTTTCACTGGCAGGTGACTTGAGCTGTGATTGGTTAAACTAAGATTAGGTCTGATTGGTTGGTATTGTGAAACTTTTTTAAGTAAATTGAAACCGGTATCTTAGACGAAAGGAAACATCAGTGACAACTTTTATTATGTTGGTTTATTGTTTGAAACTGACCAGACAATGGTGACTACTTTTGTTATGTAATTTTATTTTGTTAAAAATACATTTTGTGAACAGCTATAGTGTTGGAATGGGTAACTACGAACCAATGAGTACCATGATATGTTCAGGCCCTACAACGGCTATACCAATAAATGTAATGTCAATGTATGCCACAACCTGTGCCCGTATGACAATGTCAATGCCCATAAATGCAATGTCAATGTATGCCATAATCTATGCCCGAATTGCAATGTTATTACAAATAAAAGCGATATCAATATACTCCATGATTTAGGAATGCATACCTATGTCAATATCAGTAAAGACAATATCAATGTATGCTATGACAACTGTACACACAATGTTGAGAATGTCAATAGAAATTAAACCAGCGACTGCCATATTATTTTTAGGAGTTCCAGTGAACTTGCATCATTGGGTGACCTCCCCATCAACCCTGAGTCAGAGATATGTGGTCAGACAGGTCCTGCGACCCACACCCATGCCTTTCGAATAACAGGTCACAGGTGGGGTCTCTCTGAACCCAAAGACAAATGGCCACCCAGGGAAAACCTTGATCGATCCCACAGATAGATAGTTGCACCACCAACAGGTCCGAGGCCATTGGCCCCAATAAAACACGTTTGGCCAAAGGGTTGCATTCCTCAAATATACCACAAAGCTAGATACCACATATAGATAGAAACACTCAGCCAATCAGGACATGACATGCACACCACACATAGTGATCGTGCGCTCCTCATGTCGGACATCTGTACACATACACACCTGCCCATACTAGCTCTTCCCGAGGTCTGTGTCCTTTTCAGATGCCCATCCTTGTTAATTTTCACATGAGATGCTTTCTCAAAAATGCAGAAATTGTTTTATTGAACCTCACAAGATGTAAATAATACCAGCCAAAGCTTTGTACACCAAGAGACTTTCATCAGATGCATTCCGTTGAGGCTCTCCCGGCTGCTGCGTTTATTTTAACCAACTTGTTCCTGTTTTGCCAAACGTCTCTTGTCTTTTCATCTCTTTAAGGTAAATTCATGTCCGAGCAACAATGTTATTTTGTTTTTGACAATATTTAATGTAATAATTGTGTGTTGGGCTGATACATATTTAGCTCTAAAGACACCATGCAATCAGTTGCACCTCCATCTACATTCTTGGCTACTCCAGGTGAATCCATCATGCTATGGGAAGACTGGCGAGAAGCTTTTGAGACATATTTGGAGGCTATGGATGCCGAAATGTTTGATACAAAGAGAAAATTGGCCTTATTGAAGCATAATTTGGGGGTGGAGGGCAGAAAAGTGTTGGAAACATTGCCAGTATTTGCAGATTATAGGGAAGGAAGGGACAGTGAATCTGATATGGATGAGGAGGTGATTGGTTACATTTCTGTCTGGCATAAAAGCTCTGGAAGAGAACTATGGGAAAAGAAATTAGTTTTGTTGTAGAAAGACACAAGTTTTTCTCTGAAACCCAATTGCCAGGCGAGGCTATTTATCAGTATGTGCCACATTTACAGATTTTAACTGCAACCTGCAAATTTAAGGATTTGCACATGGAGATAATCAGGGACCAATTAATCAATTAATCAATTGCACCTCTAGCATGAAAATTCAGGAGAAGTTATTGGAGTTAAAGGAGCCATCATTATTAAAGTCTATAATGGTGGCCAAACGTAATGAAAATACCTCCGTTGAAGGTAAAGGATGGTGGGTAAAAGTCTAAGGGAGAGTCTTTGCAATCTACATTGCATGTGTCTGACAAGTTCAAGGAAAGAAAATAGGTCAGGTTAAGAAATATGCCTGCTAATGGAAAAAGATAGTAGATGTGAAAGTATAAAACATAGCAACTTCTGGTAATTGTCCAGCGGCAAAAGCAAAATGTTACAATTGCTAAAGAATGGGTCATTCTTTGAGAGTATTTAAGGAAGTGAGTAAAGATTCTAAGGGCAATGTAAATGTGGTACCAGAGGATAAGATAATTTCCAAAGAGGTCCAAGGGGAAATAGATTCAGGTGATATAGTGGATGTGTGGTGGGCTGTGACATATCTAAAGAAACAGAGCTTAGGACAAAAATTAATATTGAGCTCTGTCATCCACCAAAATGCATTGTGGGAATGTGTGAAAGGGAAATTGCAATGTGGGCAGATTCTTCTTCACCCTACATCTTGATGGATGATGAAACATGGAGCAAATCAAATGAGAAAAATCTGCTGGAAGCAGATGTTGAACAGGAAGTTACTGTGGGTGAAGTTGCCTATTATAGGATATTTTGAAACGAGATTGCATTTCAAAGGAAGGAGTGCGAGTGCATGGGGATGAGTGTATGTGGTAAAAAAGAGAAACTCTCTTTTACTCTGGCATGAACAAAGAGCATTGCAAATTATTTTGAATCCTAATGCAGAAGACCAAGTTGTGCTTTCGGATCATATTTGTGCATAGAATTGTTCTGAAGAAAGATGCTACACCAATTCTGTACAAAGTCATAATGTTCCATTGGCTCTATGAGATTCTTTAAAGGATGAATTAAATAGGTTGACCCTGATACTATATCATTGAACCTAAAGAGGCTTTGGAATGGCTGAGTCTGGTTGTTATAGCATGGAAGCCCAATAGTAAAATTTGGATGTGCATGGATCTTAGGGACCGTAACAAAAATATATGTGTTTATCACCATTCTTTGCCCAATCTAAATGAAATGCTGGCCAGTATGAGTGGGATTAGTTGATGCTAGATTTGTCTAGTGCATATCATCAAATACAGCTGCACACTTACTCTAAGCATTTGACTTCATTTATCATGACAAAGGGTGCATTTTGTGTTGTGTGTATAAATCAATAACTCAATCAATCAGCATTTGTCTAACGCAGCACTGTCACCCCTAGGGGTATCTGGTCGCTGAGGGTACTGTTTCTGCATCGAAAAGCCAGGTCTTAAGCTTCTTTCTGAAGTCCGCTTGAAGGGGCTGTTCGGAGGTGGAGGGGCAGGTTGTTCCACATCTTGGCAGCGATGTAGGAAAAGGAGCTGCCCCTGTTGCGATGGATGTGGGGGCTTTGTGTGAGGGCGAGCAAGGCGCAGCTCAAGTGTCTTGCGGACAGGTGGAAGTTCAGTCGATGGTTGATGTAGGATGGTCTGTGGTTGTGCAGAGCTTTGTAAGCATGTGTGAGGATCTTGAACCAGCATCTCTTCTGGATGAGTAGCCAGTAGAGGTTTCTGAGGTGAGGGGTGATTCGGGTCCATTTTGGGAGGTCCAGGATGAGTCTTGCTGGAGTGTTCTGTATAATCTGGAGTCTTTGAGGATCTGGGTGGAGATTCCGGCGTAGAGATTGTTTCCATAGTCGAGGTGGCTGGTGACGAGGGTCTGTGTGACGGTCTTTCTGGTGTTGATTGGGATCTATTTGAAGATTCTGCGGAGCATGTGCAAGGTGTGGAAACAAGAGGAGGTGACTGCGTTGACTTGTCGTTTCATGGTCAGTTGGCTGTTGAGGATAATGCTGAGATTGCGTGCGTGGTCTGTCGGTGTTCATGTTGGTCCGAGTTCTGCTAGCCACCATCTGTGGTCCCATGCGGAAGTGTTCTTCCCAAAGATCAGTACTTCTATTTTGTCAGAGTTTAGTTTGAGACAGCTGTCTCTCATCCACTTGCTATGTTGGTCATGATGTTGCAGAAGTTGGTTTTGGCCATGGAGGGGTCCGCGATGAACAAGAGGATAAGTTGAGTGTTGTCAGGGTAGGAGTTTGTGCTGAGTCCGTGGGATCTGAGGACATCTGTGAGGGGGGCCATGTAGATGTTGAACAGGGTGGGGCTGAGGGATGAACGTTGGGGTATGCAGCATATGATGTCCTTGGGTGTGGAGGTGAAGGGAGGCAGACAGATGCTCTATGTGCATCCTGAAAGGAAAGAAGCGATCCACTTGAAAGCGTTTTGCTGTATGAGGATGTTGTGTAGTCTGTCAATGAGGGTATGGTGGGAGACGATGTCAAAAGCAGCGGAGAGGTCAAGGAGGGTCAAGGCCACAGTTTCTCCACAGTCGAGAAGGGTTCTGATGTTGTCTTTGGTGGCAATCAGCACTGTCTCAGTGCTATGGTTGGCACTGAATCCCGATTGTGAGGTGTTGAGTAGGTGGTTTAGTTCCAGGTATTCGGTGAGTTGTTGGTTGATGGCTTTCTCGAGTACTTTGGATAGGAAGGGGAGCAGGGAATTTTTGAGGTCGCTGGGTTTGGCAGAGGGCACCTTCAGGAGAGGTCTGACTTCCGTGTGTATCCATCCATCTGGAAAGGTTGCTGTGGAGATGGAGGTGTTGAGGATGCTGGTGAGTTCCGTGCTGATTGGGTTGGCTCCAAGGTTGAAGAGATGGTGGGGGCAGGGGTCAGTGGGGGGCCTCGGAGTGGGTGGACGACATGATGGATGTGGTAGTCTGAGTGGTGATCGGAGGCCAGGTGGTTATCGTTCGGTTGGTGGTCACTGGTTGATTGAGGTTGTCGAGGCTGGAAGTGGTAGCATTTAGGTGGAAGTTGTAGATGGTGGCAGTGTTGCTGTGGAAGTAGTCTGTGAGGGAGTTAGAGAGTTCTTGGGAGGGGTGGATGTTGTTCTCTGTGGCTGTCGGGTTGGAGAATTCCTTCACAATTTTGAAGAGTTCTTTCGTGTGGTTGGCCACGGTGTTGATGTGGTCGGTGATTGCTGCTCTCTTAGCTTCATTGATGCGAAGGTGGTAGTTGCTGAGGGCTGCGTTTTAAGTGACTCTGTCGGAGGGGTCCTTAGTGACTCGCCAATGCTTCTCGAGTTGGTAGCAGTTGCACTTGGTGCTTCTGAGCTCTGGAGTGAACCATCTGGCTTGTTTGGAGGTTTTGTTGGCTTTTGCTGGTTTCAGCGGGGTGAATGTTGGCACATTTGGTGATCCAGGCGGTGACGTTCTGGACAGCCTGGTCAAGGTCTGTTGTGGTTTTTGGTTGAGTGATGCTGAGGGCCTATATCCATTGGGTCTTGGATACCTTGCCCCAGCTTCGGTGAGTGGCGCTGTGGTGCTTGAAGACGGTATGCTGGGTGTCGGAGATTGGAAAGTGGACAATGGCGTGGTCGGTCCAGGTGAGTTCAGAGATGTGGGTGAATTTGATTCTGTCACTGGAGGTGAAGATGGTGTCTAGTGTGTGTCCGGCTGTGTGCATGGGTTCGGTGACTAGTTGGGTGAGGCCCATGTTGTTGAGGTTCTCCAGGGGGGAGGTGGAGTTGGCGTCATTGGGGTTGTAGATGTGAAAATTGAAATCACAGACTAAGACATAGTGGAGGGAACCAATGGTAAGTGGGGAAATGAGGTTGGAGATGGTGTCGCAGAAGGCTGGTCGGGTTCCTGGGGGTCTGTAAGCGAGGGTGCCTCTTATTGTGGTCTTAGTGTCGGTCTGTAGTGGGAAGTTGAGGTGTTGCATGAGAGGCATTGAGTCATCGTTGGTGACTGCGTATCGGATGGCATTCCTGAAAATGATGGAAATGCCCCCTCTGTGTTTGATGGTGTGGTCTTGGTGTATCATCTTGTAGCCATCGGGGGTGGCAGTGGCGATGTCAGGGTTCGAGGAAGGGTTGCGCATGCCCTCTGTATCGGCTGCATTTCAAAGGGTCATCCAACAACAGTTGGGTGGCTTGGAGAATGTAACATTTTTCCAGGACGATGTGTTGGTGTGGGTAGCAAATAAAGAAACTTGTGATAAATTTTTAAGGAAGGTACTTAACATCTTGGAAGAAGTGGGTCTTACTGTGGAGATAGAGAAATATAAATTTAGTGTAGAAGAAATGGAATTTTTGGGGCATAACATCTCCAGGTCTGGTGTAAGCCCTAAGATTAAACTTATGTAATAAATTGAGAAAGCACCATGTCCCCAGAACAAGGATCAATTGAGATCTTTTTTTAGCTGAGCGGAATGTCATGATAGTTTTGTTGACCACTTTTCAGATAAAGTTCAACCTAAAAAAAATGTTTATGAAGACAGGTCAGGAATTTGAGTGGTCACAGGAGTGCCAAGATGCGTTTGGTAAGATTTAGGAATGCATTGTGAATTCTGTGGATATGTTAGTTGGTTATTTCGATTGAGAAGGATAGGGGAGGGATAGGAGAGTAAAAGGTTTGCATTTATAGCACTTGCTACCCCTGATGAGGTGCTGAAGCGCTTTTTGGCGAGAAGCATGCTACTCCAGAACCAGAAACCAGAAAAGGATTAGTGTTGATTTAGTACAGGGAAATATGAAATTAATTTGAGCGGTGGACATGTTAGTCTGTTATTTGGATTGAAAAGGAGAGTGTAGGGATGGAAGACGGAAGGGGTTGCATTTATATAGTGCTTGCTACCCCTGATGAGGTTGTTAAAGCACTTTTTTCGGTGAGTAGCAGGCTAATCTGGAACCCAAAGAGGATTAGTGGTGAATTAGTATAAGGAAATATGAAATTAATTTGATTTGAGCAGTGGACATGTTAGTCTGTTATTTAGATTGTAAAAGGAATAGTGGAGGGATAGAAGAAGGAAGGGTCTAGAACGTTTTTGGAGTTCATAGCAGTAGGAAGGGATTTGGGATGAGTAATGTGGAGGTGGAAAAGTCAGAGGGAAGGGTTTAGAAAGGCTTATTTGGGAGATCTGAATAGTAAAAGAGGTATGAGATGATGCAAGGATGGGTAGAGGAGGGAAGACTCTAGAAATGGTCATTTTGGGGATCATTGTAGTGGTATGGGGTTCGGGATGAATAGGAGAGTGGAGGTAGAGGATATATTGAGAGGTATAGGGTGAGAAATAGGGTGGTGCATTGGAAAGAGTAGTAGAATGAGGTTTGAGATGAGTCAGAGAGTTGAGGTAGAGGATATATTGAGAGTGGTATATGGTGACAAATAGGGTAGTGAGTTGGAGAGAGTAGTGGAAAGAGGTTTGAGATGAATCAGAGTGGAGGTAGAGGATATATTGTGAGAGATATTGGGTGAGATATAGGGTAGTGCATTGGATATGCTGAATAAGAAGCAAAGTAATAAATATAAAGATACATAAGTACATGGAAGGTATATCATAAGTACATGGAAGATATACCTGCATAAGGAAGGTAATATATGTAGATTAAAGTTGCATTTAATAAACTCAGACTTTCAAGTGTTGCTGTACTTTAAATTCATTTATTTGTTTTTGTGTAATTCAATAGTGAAGCAATTGTAGATAAATAGTTATGATAAAAGATTTACTAATTTATGCAATCACTTATATACATGTTAAACATAGAATAATGTAACTATAAGTAATATGTACACTTGTTAAGCAGAACTAAAAAATATCTATATCTTTAACAACATATTTATGATACATGTTTATACAAAGCAATACACATATGTGCCAAGGCACATAACCAGCGTGCAATTATTGCAGCGTTCAGCTCAACAATACAATAGAACGTAACTGAGATTGTCCGTGTTGTAGTATGGACAGATCCTGTTCCATTATATCTATAGCAGAAGATACAATGTTACCCAGAGAATAAATTCTGGATGTTAAAGTGGTCATACCACTGTCGACGACAGCCAAAGCCTTTTCTAAGTTAATTCTGTCAATTTCACGAAGTCTCTCCGCAGCTTCCTGTTGAGAGATTTTCCAGATTTCATTATAAACAGCGTATAAGAAGCGTTTCTGACATGGCTTTCGGGGGCCTAATCAAAAGTCCCTTATATCCATGTCTTCTGATAGTAAGGATAAGTGTTGGTTCACTTGGGACAGTGTCGAGGTTTTTAGCCAATTGAGGCATAACTTCCCAACACTGTATGATGTCACCACCCCCGGATGTTCTCGTTGTACATAGCGTTGGTCCAGCCTATGGACACTAAACCCTTTGGTGTTACCCCTGAATCTTGTTCGACACTTATTTGTGTCTGCAGGCCAAACTAACCATCCCTCCCAATTGGGGTCTGATGAATTGTATGAGACTGTATGTATGATTTCATCTAAAGTATTCTCACCACGAGTTGTAAAGTTTGCCACCCCTAAAAGTGTAACGGCAAGGGAATCCGAGGTGTGTTCAAATCTTTGTTCTTGGCTAATCCAAGACAGGAAGTCTGTTGCATAGTGTTGTTCAGAAAGATTATTTGCTGCGGGATGAGGCACGCTCGAAATAGTGCTTCTGTTCCCTGAACTTGCAATTCCTTTGAACCCCACACTGATTTTATGTCATTTTAAATACTAAACAAGTGGATCCCCACATGGTGGTCCAAGAGTTTGAAACATTTAAAAGTTATATGTATCCTTGTTGTGTATTAGGATCTCCTGGCCTATTGTAAGTAAGTCAACATTTTATTTTTGGGGCCTCTAAGTACTTCACCAGTGGTTAGCACACACAGATTAGGGACACTAGTGCACAGTCAGTCCTTGTAGGGTAGGATAAACATAGACAAGGCCCTGAAGAAACACATATGACCTGGCTGGCATCTTTATGTGTGAAACATGTAGATCTAAGTAGAGGAACCACCAAACAATTTAGGTTCAACTGGACCTCTTATGATGTTTTTTTAATCTTGGCATGAATGCCCGCGGAATAAAGCAACTGCCTGAGGGACTTCTCAGTCAATTTCAAAGTTCACTAGGAGCCTGATTCCCAAAGATAAACTTACGCTTTTGTATAAGTTTACTCATTTTTGGCATTCACAAACTATGCTTTAATAGTAACTTTACGACCGCAGAGATACCGCAGTTGGGGCAGAGAACTACGCACATATACAGATAGGCGTGTCCCATCTTTTTATGTACGGAGTTCTCTGCCCCAACTGTGGAGCCTCCACAGTCGTAAACTTACTATTAACTCGTATGTGCATAACGCTTTAGAACAACTGGATTGACTACCCACTACAGCACCCCGATTAACTTCAACTGATGATCATCCTTCACTCCCCACACCAACTTAACGGGCGTTCCATGGCACTCCCCAGAAAGAGGGGGATTTTGGTTTAATCTCTTGGAAAGTGGCAGGTCTGCGATCCAAACTGGAAGTCCCAGAATGGCTAAACCTAGTGGGTAATTATCAAATAGTCTGTTGTCAAGAATCCTGGCTACTAGACCCACAATATATAAGTGGCTTTGTGACTTTTCATATCCCAGCAACTCCCTCAACATCAGGTCGAGCTAAAGGGGGATTGGTAACATTTGTCTCTGTGACCCTGATGGACTGCAAGGCCTCTGAAGTAGTTATCTCTCCGTTCTATAACATACTCTTGTTCACGCTGAAGAAATCTTTTGATCTACTACTGATTAACTATTATTACGATATATTTGATTCCACAGAAACCAAGATCATGGATGGGATAGAGGACGCTTTGCACAAGACCTTAAATAACCATGGAAAAGAGTTATTAATCTTGTGGGTGGAGATTTTAGTATAGAAATGTGTGGAAAGGGCTCCTATGTAATGTGCATTATCTGTGATCATTTCCAGAAACACCTCATGCACTTTAGACATACCCCTTATGGGTATGCACTAATTAGAGTGTCCTCTGCTGACAACCTGGTATTTGCACATGACTATAGTATGGGGACCCACGCCCGGATTCCGACATATATTGGGTCAGGGTCTAACTCCGTCATAGACCATATACTAATAACTAAAGAGCTAATACCAGTATTGATCAACTGTAAAATGGTGCCCTCATGCATGAGTGATCATAACCCACTACTATTGAATCTAAACTTACCTCTATGTAGGGACACCCTGAAAACCCCACAGCATCTAATAGAATTCAATACAAAAAAAGGTCTAAACATCAGATGGGGACAGATTGATAAGGAGGCCTTTTATGGCAATCTATTTATACACAAACAAAAGGAGATTAATCAGGACCTAGGAGAGGCCTCAAGCCCAATGGAGGTAATCAAGGCTTTTACCTCTCATATAAGTATATGGCAGATAAATTGACCAAAAAAGATGGAAAATCCCATACTAGCCCAAGGTGGTTCAATAGTACCTGCTCTAAAGCTTATAAACTCCTAAAGGGTGCTCTCAGTAAACATCCATGGGACACAATAGGAGTAGCGATGGCCAGAAAAATTGACAAAGAGGCCATCTCAAAAAGGAAAATAGAAATAAGGGAGAAGGCTTGGGAGGAGCTAAGAGCTGCCAGCAAGCTGAAAGATCCCCAAGCCTTCTGGCAGGTAGTAAACTCTCAGACCCTTTTAGGTGAGTTCCTCCAAAAAATTGAGTGTATCATCACAAGTGATTCCTGGGGGAAGCACTTGTCAGATATTTTTGGCCCAAAGGCACAGACGCTAACACAAATTTTAGATGCCACACCCATTAGCGATCTAAGCTCCAACTGGGAACTAAGCAGATCTATTGAGGTTTCTGATGTTACTTTAGCAATCGAAAATTGTCCCTCTGAGAAAGCCCCAGGACCCAATAGAATCCCCTCAGATATTTTTAAATCCCTACCACAGTTTTCTGCACCCCTAAAAACTTATGTCCTAAGATATGCAATCATCTGGCCTCTGGTTAAAACCTGGGAAGAGACCATCATTATTCACATTTTTAGAAAGGGAGATAAAAGCCAGCCACACTGCTATCGACCAATGTCACTCTTGAAAAGTACGATAAAAACCCTAGGAAGGGTCATATTGGCCAAACTAGAAAGTTGGGCTGAAGAGACTCAGGGGCTATCAGACCTACAGTTTGGGTTTCGGCCAGGCCTAGGAACAGTGGAGCAGACTCTATATCTGTCCCTTATAGTCTAAAAATATACAAAGGCTATAAAATTATGTGTCCATCTTGCCTTTATGGACCTAACATGTGCTTTTGACATAGTGGATTGCCCCAGATTATTGTCAATAATGTCAGATTTATGTATAGACAGTGCAAAAATCTCTTTGCTGCATAGACTTCACGCACATACCACAGCTAAAGTGCATTACACTATGAACAGGGATCTCACAGAAGATTTTCTGTCAGTAACAGGGATTAGGCAGGTCTGCGTCCTGGCCCCATTTCTTCCATTTCTTTTTTTAATTTACATTAATGTACTTGGTGGCTACTAAGTAAAGACCGGAAAAGATATCCGCAAAATCAATTCGCGAGAAATCCCTGCCCTGCTCTGTGAAGATGACGCTGTCCTAATTGCTTGAACAGCTAAGGGTCTCCAATCCTTGTTAGATGCTTTTAACAATTTTATGGACAACCTATGACTTAAAATTAACCGAACCAAGTCATTCATAATGAAATGTGGCCCAAAAATGTCGAAGACCAGAAAGTTTCTGCTTGGTGGAGAAGAAGTGGAAAAAACCTCCCACTTCACTATCTGGGTGTCCCTATTGATACTGGGCCCGATTCACAGAAGTAATCTGAGACGAAAGTCTAACTTTACGACTTTCGGTATTCACAAGGGGCATTTACGAGTAGTAAAGTTAGACCTTTGTGAATACCGAAAGTCGTAAAGTTAGACTTTCGTCTCAGATTACTTCTGTGAATCGGGCCCACAGATTTTAACTTGAGGTTTTTATTGAATGTCTGAGTTTTACAATTTCAAGGGGCAATTGATACAGTTTTTAGATTTGCAAAAAGGCTGGGACATAAACCCATAAGTGAGCTGCTATGCATCTTTAAAAGTAAATGTTTATTGATTGCAACATTTGGGGCAGGTATCTGGGGACACATACTGTAAAGCCCTCCAGATTGTACAGAATAAGTTTATAAGAAGACTTTTGACCACATTGTATGTATGTATGTATTTAAGCTTATATAGCGCTCAGCTACCCCCAACGGGGGTGTCCCGGCGCTTGCAGATACAGTGGGGGGTGAAGGCAAGTTAAAGTTGTCGAGTCCTAGTTTGCTAAAGGAGGCTGAAGAGCCAAGTCTTCAAATCCTTCCGGAAGATAGGTTCCGACTTGGCTTTTCTGATATGATCAGGCATGGAGTTCCATAAGGTCGCGGTTTTGACGGAAAAGGACCGTCCTCCTATTCTGGACTTAGAAAAACGGGGGATGACAAGGCACTCACGATGATTAGATCTTAGGGTCCTGGACTGATGGTATTTGCGAACTCTCTTCTTTAGATATTGCGGGCCAATATCATTAAGTGCTCTCTATGCAAGAGTTAGTGCCTTAAATTCAGTTCTTCTCTTGACAGGCAGCCAGTGGAGACTACGCAGATGAGGGGCTATATGATGTCTTAGTGGGATGTTCCTAATAAGCCTGGCTGCTGCATTCTGCACAGTTTGCAATTTCCTGAGCAGGTATGCTGGCAGCCCGATGTACAGACTATTTGAATAGTCAAGCTGTGATGTAATCACCGCATGGACTATTGTTTTCCTACAGTCCATTGGTAGGAAGTAGAGGAATCTCCGAAGGGCCTTCATTTTCCAAAAGCAGGACGAGGAAACATGGGCTATCTGAGTCTTACATGACAGGGAAGTATCTAGTTTAAACCCCAGATTCCTCGCAGACGAGACTGGAAGAGGAGGGGGGTTGAGTTCTGCGGGCCACCAGAAATCTGATAATGGAGGTGAGGGCTGGTTGAAAAATAGCACCTCCGTTTTTTCTGTGTTCAGCTTTAGGCAGTTAGCTGTCATCCAAGCTGGGATGTCCATGAGACACTGCCTAAAGTTTGAAAATCCGGCCTCAGAGCAATCTTGGAAAGAAAACACGAGCTGCGTGTCATCAGCATATGAAATAACATCAACCCCGCATTGCTTTACCAGAGGCGCCAGGGGGGCGAGGTAGACATTAAAAAGGGTCGGGCTAAGGGCTGAACCCTGAGGCACTCCACAGATCAAAGGGCGAGAATTAGAAGTGTAAGGATGCAGCCGAATTCTCTGGGAGCGGCCTTCTAGGAAGGAACAGAACCAAGCTAAAGTAGTCCCAGTCACTCCCAACTGTTGAAGCCTGTCTAAGAGGATCTTATGAGACACTGTGTCAAATGCTGCTGACAGATCCAATAGCACCAGCATTGCACAGTTCCCTTTATCCATTGTCTCCCGGACAGTTTCTGCTACTTCGAGTAGTGCTGTCTCCGTGCTGTATCCTGCTCTAAATCCCGACTGGGTGTCGTGAAGCAGTTTATTTGATTCAAGAAATGTGGACAATTGTTTTTGCACTTCTTTTCGAGAATCTTAGCAGGTGCTGGCAAAAGGGAGATAGGTCTAAAGTTTTTCAATATTGTAGGGTCTGCATTCTCCTTTTTGAGGATTGGTTGAACAACAGCGATTTTCCAGCTAGATGGATAAATGCCAGTTTCCAATGAGGTGTTCCAGAGCTGGTTTAGCGCAGGGTTGAGCAGTGGAGCTAATATTTTAAAAAACCTGGCCGGGCAAGGATCAAGTGGAGACCCGGATTTGGTTTTTTCCAACTGCTTGAGGGATGTAGCCAAATCTAAGGGGCTAAATTCAGACCAGGTTTTTGTCGGGAAGGGGCGAGGCAGTGGTGTGTTAAACGGTTCTGTCTCAGGAAAAGCTGCATAGATGTCTTGGATCTTTTCCTGGAAGAAGACCGAGAGATCCTCACAGAGTGTGGCAGAGGGAACTATATTGCTTTTCATTGCCTCTGGTTTAAGGAAACCCTGAACAATTTTAAAAATTTCCTTAGTGGAGTTGTCAGCTGATTTTATTTGATTGGCAATATGATCCTTAATAATATTGTGTTTTAGTTTGTGAAACTGTTTTATTGCCTTTCTGTATATGATTTTTGCTTCAGGGTCGTAGGCAAAACGCCAGGCCCGCTCAAGTTTCTTACAGCGGCTTTTTCCTGCTCGAAGTTCTGGTGTAAACCAGGGGGCAGAAGATGTGTTCCTGGCCTGTTTCGTTCCACTCCAACATCATTTTGCCATGAGGAGGTAGGGCTAAACTATCTGGAGGATTACATCAAATTACAAACCCTCTTGCTGTGGTAGCGTATTTGGAAAAATCCAGAAGCCCAATTATGCAGATCAGTGCTGTTAGAGTGCATGAATCTGGACAATTGCTTAGACATCCCTTGGCTCAAATCTGTCAAAAGGGCTTTGAAAGTCTGGGCATCCCAGCTTTTTATCATAACCCAGCTCTTTTATTTAAAATCTCCTCAGCACACATAAAAAATCTCTTTTATCAACATGCGCAAAAGCCACGACAGGGCAGTAGCCGGGAAGAGTGCGGAGTCAACTTTCGGGCTCCACTACCACGCCCAGCACTTTATTTACAGTTTATTGTAGATGAAAGACAGAAGTTCTTACTCACAAGGTTTTAACTAAAAACCATACACTTTTTAGTGGCCTATCCCATCAAAGGTACCTGGTTTTCATCTTTACCCCTTTGTCATTGTGAGATCCCAGCCTAACGAAGGACTTTGCACTTTACTTTATTTTTCACATTTTACCTACATCAAAGAAGGCAGTTCTTGCGCCCCATATTGCGTGCTTTGGATTCTAGATCCCACATAGCAGCCTTTTCTTACTTGCAGTGCCTGGGAAGTGAAACTGTTATTACTGCTCTTTTAAATTACATCTTACGTTCCCTGAGACTATGAACTAAATATTGAAATATTTTGGTATTTTGCTGCTATTACACTATTTAATGGACCTTTATGAAGTTTTTATGGTGTATTTTTATAATTGTCATCTCCCTGACTTTTTAATCATGTATGAACCCCTTTGTACCATATATTTTATGAGATGACATATGGCTCGTTAGAGCCTAATAAAGAATTTTGATTGATTGATTGATTGATTGAATACCAAAAAAAGTAAACTTACACAAAAGCGTAAGTTTACCTTTGTGAATCAGGCCCTTATTTTCCACCTGTCACACACAGCCATCCACCAAATAATTTGATGCACATTTATCAAATACAGGCGCTGCATTTTGATTAAAAGTGCCTCCTCTCTTCGAGAGGCATTGCAGAGCCCACCTAGAGTGGAGCGGAACACGATGATGAAGCATACCAGCTAGGTGGGTAACGTTTCATATTCTTGAATAACGGATGCCCCGAAAAGCACCTCTAGTATACATTAGGTCACCTCATATTGATTAACCCCTGCCAAATAGTTGGGCTGTGGTTACAACTTTGGAACATCACATTTTAAAATTATTTTGAACATAACAAAAACTCTTTAAAGATTTGAGTAAACTTGTGTTCATTCGAGTAGCAAGTTGTGCTGTTTAGTGAGTGATTCAGTGATTCAGTTCATATGAAGGGTGTTACCAGTTTTTGGAGCAAAATTTGCTTATGTGATAAAAATGTATAGTTTAGAATACGCACCAGCATTTTTGAGGAGACATACAATTGCTATACTTCAGTTGAGTCTACCGCTAGATGATGATCCCCAGGCCCAAATCCAATCAGGCATTCAGGATTTTCACAATTGCTATTCACATGCAATTAATCTGAATAGGAATCATTTGCATATTCATTGGCTACACTGGAAGCCTGGTGTAGCTAAACCATGAGGGCTGTCAGAGCATGCTCACATTATTGTATGCATTCCAATCCCATAGCTAGCCTTGCTGGCAGTCAGCAGTAGGCTGCCCTCCTTTTTAGGTCCTTTTTAGATCTCGGCTAAAGGAAGCTTTACATTTCACCCCGAGATCCTATTGTTTTCAATTCATAATAAATACTTAGGGAAAGATCACAAGGTGGTCAGTGTATTTCGGCCGGTGCTTAAACCCCTATATACGCACAGGGCAGAATTACGAGTTGAGTGTTACTTAACGCATCCACTGGTAATCCAATGCATTATTTACCTCAGCCTTCATTGAATTCCAGCCAATGAAACCTGCAGTAATTTAACATTTGAAAACCATATGGTAATTACTATATCATGGATTTCATTAAACACCAAGGGGCAGATTTACAACTTCTGGCGCATCCCTGCAAATCAGCAGGGATGCGCCAGAATAGTTGCGACACGCAATTCTCTCCTTGCGCCACCACGGATGCGCCGCATTTACAATGCGGCGCCCGTGGCGCAAGGAAAGGCCGATGCGTGTCGCATCCTGTGGCGCAAGGGCGGCGCATTGCTGGAGTCGTGTCGCAAGCGCGACGCAACTCCAGCAATGCTCGTGGGCTGCCCATACCTAACGTGGTGCGCCACTCCTTACGCCTGCTTGAAGCAGGCGTAAGGATTCGTCGCAGCGCAGTCGGAAAAGTGACTCAGTGAAATCTTGTAGATTTCACTGCGTCACTTTACGAGGCTTTCCTTCGACGGAACGCCCACCCTGCGGAGGAACGCCCACATGAAACCTGACGCAGGTTTCATGTGGCGCAGGGCTTACAACGTGACGCATCTCCCTAGATGCGTCACGTTGTAAATAATGCGCAACGTGGCGCATGGTTTACGTCGCCGCTGCGTCACAAAAGTGACGCAACGGCGGCGCAAAAGTGGCGCAAGGGGCTTGTAAATCTGCCCCCATATCCGCATGTTATTCCCCAGAAACCCATAATAGGTGCTATTTATCGCACCTGATAAATAACGAAGCCCGTGGTATCATTATTTACCAGGTGCAATAAATAGCATCTGTGCTTGTAATCAGTCCCTTAGTGTGGGCTTTGGCTCAGCCACTTGCTTGAGTGGATGGCTTGGTTGACTATCTCAGTTGTCTGCTCTTGATTTTATGCTTTTCTCCTTATTCTTGTGTTTGTCTAACAAAGGAAGATTTTAGTCTCAGAGTGTCCTGAATGAGTTAGTTATATATTTCCACTGCTGACTTTAAGGGACTCTTTTTTTATTTTACAAAGAGTGTGAGTGTATGTACATATCTCATCTCTCCTTCTGCCTTCCAGAGCCCACATACTACTCTCTCTTTTGTGCACCTGCACTTCTTGTTCCGCGCCTCATTAAAAATAATTTATTTTTAATGGGTTTTTCAAGGGCCCAGCAGCTGCAAATTGTGGCAGGCCACTCACTTGCATTTTCACTGTAACAATCATTTGCCATTCACTTTTCAAAATTTTTAATTTACTGTCCTCAAATGGTTATTCGTTGGTAAATAAAAAATTACCATGTGGCAAGAATTATGCACACCTCTGATAAAGCATGAATGTTAGACCTGTCAGTCTTAGGGTGGTCTTCCCCCAAACATTTTGCTTCTCCTTCTCCTTTTTGCTGAACTTATTTTTGTTGGCCTTAGGAATCTGTGCACTTTACCACTGCTAACATGTGCTAAAGTGCTTGTGCTCACTCCCCTAAAACATGGCAAAATTGGCTTATACCGAATTGGCATATTTAATTAACTTATTAGTCCCTTATAGAGTGGTATACCATACACCCAGTTAAGTAGCACCTTAAAACATGTCCCAGGCCTGCCACTGCAGCCTGAATGCAGTCTTAAACTGCCATGTCGACTTGGCAATAAAACTCTCTTACCAAACCCTAAACTCACCTTTTCTTACATATAAGTCACAACTAAAGTGGGCCTTAGTTAGCCCATATGGCAGAGTGCCTTGTAACTGAAAGGGTGGGCATGCACTTCTTAGTTTACATGTCCTGGTAGTGAAAAACATGTACATTTGTTTTTAACTACTGTGAGGCCTACCTCTCCAGTAGAATAACATTGGAACTTCCTTATTACATTTTATTAGCTGTATTTTCAATTGGGAGTAGGTATCCTTCATTTTGGTGTCTTTGGAATAGTAATGAAAAACCCTATTGAAAGGTAAAGTCGTTTTCTTTTTTTTTTTTTGCAATATTTGTTTATTGGGGTATTTTATAGGTCTCACGTATCATGAACAACATACAAACAGTCTATATATAGCTTGCTGTGGAATCTGCTGGATACATATAAGGTTCTAGGGAGCTGAAATGACCTATACATGTTGCTTAATGAGTGGAGCAGGGTCCTAGGTCAAGCTGTGGTTCCATAGCAACTCTTCCTCATTGGTATGCTGTGATCCGTATAGCTATGGTTCCTGAGTAATGTCAGTTCTGGGTGCGGCAGAGGGGAGTGCAACTCTATGTGCAGCCTAGTGGTGGTCTGCTCGGGGTGGTTCTGTGTCATCAACGGTAAGGAAGGAGTTCCAGACTGCCTCAAAGGTATCCAGATTATCATTGTGTTTATACATCATGCGTTTGTGGCTGGCTATTCTGCGGAGTTCAATTCTCCATTCATTGGGGGTAGATAAAGTAGGTTGCTTACAATGCCAAAGGATGCACAGCTTCGCCAGGGCAAGGAAGGTTGCCAACCATCAGTGTTCATGAGGTGCTAGGTCTGGAAGATCAGAAGAGTCTTGTAGAATGGCAAGTTGGGGGGGGGAGGGGGAACTTGGAACGGAGCAGTGGCGACGGAGCAGGGACCATGCATTCGTCCAGTGTCTCCCAAGAAGCGGACCTGCCCAGAGTATGTGGAACAGGTCACAGCAAACAGTGTTACATCTCCAGCATCTGTCATGGGGTAGCAACTTGGTCGGTGGAGCTTCCATGGCGACCAGTGCCAATTATGCAAAACTTTGAAGTAAACAAATTTGAGTTGGGATTCCCAGAGGGCTCTGTCATGTCCAGCCAGCAAAGATGCACAAGCCTCCGCCAAGCAGGCTTTGCTGAGTGTCATCTGCCATGACAATCGCTTTGTAGTACTTACTTGATGGTCCAGAATAGGATAATTTAATAAGGACCCTGTAGAGGCCCTATACCACTCCTCGGTAATGTCCCAGGGCATGGAGTGAGTTGGGGAGTTGTGCCGGTACCGATCAAAGGGTAGTCCAGAGGCCGCTGCCAGCTGGTGGTAACACCAAATATTCATGGGCTAGAGACTGAATTTCATTCGGAGTGCCGGGAAAGTTTTAAGTAGATTACAATCGTACATTTTTGGTCCACAGAGTGCAACCCACGTGCTTTCCAGGACTCCCAGTAGAATGGCGTGCCCCCAATGCATAGGGCCGAGTTGCAGCATAATGGCACCTTCAGGTCCAGGAACGGGGGCACGCCCACTAATCTGTGTGCCTCCTTCCATGCCTAGGCAGTCTCCGCCAGTGTTGGATTAAAGGCTATCTCTCTGTGGAAGTGGGAGGGGGACAATTACGGTGCCAGGGGGAGGGACGGGTCGCCAATTAAGTGATGCTCTATCCATGCCCACAATGGGGCATCCCATTGCGGGCCCTGGTGAGACGCGACTTGGGAGAATTTCAAGTGGGGCTATCGCAACACACCTGCCCCCATTGCTGCCCAAAGATGGGTCGCCTGGAACATAGGTTAATGTCTGCTCCAGATGTAGGCAAGGATATCCGCATCTGTGTTCACAAGAAAGGTCTGCAATATTCGTAAGGGCAGCATTCCAAATAAGTAATTTAAAAAAGGGGCCATCATCATCTTAATGGTCTGTACTCTGCTCCATGGGGAGAGATGCAGGAGGAACCACCTCTGAAAATCCTGTTTCATGCAATCCACCAATGGGAGCAGGTTGTCCTCCTCTATACGAGTGATGCCTCAGTTAATCTTGACTCCCAGGTAGGTGAGCCCCGTCAGGACCCATCTTTTTGGATAGCCGCTGATACAACCTTTGGTGCTCAAGCAGGACATAGGGACAGGCCTTGCTCTTTCTCCAGTTAATTTTATATCCCGAAAGGTGGGAGAAGTCATTGATGAGCAACATGGTGGCTGCCATCGAGGTTCAAGGGTGGGACAGGAGATGTCGGATGTCACCCACATAGAGAAGTGCCTTAACTTCTCAAACAGCTGTATGGATACCTGACACTACTGGCGAGCGCTGTATCGCTGCTGCCAGGGGCTCCAGAGTAATAAGGAATGAAAGGGTGGAGAGTGGGCATCCCTGACAGGTGCCCCATTTGACTGGGAACGGGTCTGATATGAGTCCACCACAAGAGACCTCAACCATAGGGGTGTTATAGGGAAGATGAACCTTATGGATGAAGTCCGCTCCCAAGCACATGTGGGACAGGACATGTAAAAGGTATCATCAGTCAACACGATCAAACGCCTTCTCGGCATCCAGAAAAAGAACTTGGAATTCAGTTGGGACGTCCTTCATTTGCCACAACAGGTGGGACAGCTGCTTGATTTGGTCTCGGGAGCTGCGACCCGGGGCGAAGCCCACCTGAGATTCATGGATCAAGAAGAGTATTACCTTACCCAATCGAGCAGCCAGCACCGTCGCCATGATCTTTGTATCAACATTGAACAGCGATATCGGGCGGTAGCTTGCACAATCTAGGGGGTCCTTTCCCAGCATGGAGAGAAGAGTGATAGTGGCTTTATTAGAAATAGTCATCACAAAATGAGGGAGGTACCCTTATATTAGGAAAAGGGATTGGGTATGTATAGACAACAAAACAAAAAGTTCCCCTTTCTCGTCAATCTAACTAAGTCACTAGTACTTTTAGCAAACCAAAACCATACCAGATATAATGAAACCGTGATCAAAATTATTAAAAGGCATTAACTTGACATAAAAAGTAACATAAGTTACTGTGCTCACAAAATAATCCTCTGTGTCCAAACAATAAAGTTGTCATAAAAGTATTAAAGAAAGTTTGGATTAACAAATATATATTTATTAAATAATAGTTACAATTCATTCACAAGATTTTCCTGAATCAGTCTCATAAAAACACAGTGTTACACAATTTTTTTAAAAAGTTTTACAATTTATAATCACATCAATAAAGTACGAAATTAATTTTAATTTCGTATTTTATTGATGTGATTATAAATTGTAAAACTTTTTTTTTTAAATTGTGTAACTATGTGTTTTTATGAGACTATATTATTTAATAAATATATATTTGTTAATACAAACTTTCTTTAATACTTTTATGACAACTTTATTGTTAGCAAAACCAAAGGGGATGATGGACGGAGTGTTGAACATTGCAAGCACTCACCCCCAGTCAACTGATCTGGGTTTAATCCATCATCATTCTTTAGCTCACTCCGCCACCCCAGTTCAGACATGGCCATATGCAAATCAGTCTGACCCTGTGCCTCATGGGAACAGTCCAGCCCGAACTGCCAAGCCATGTCTTCCCTGGACCAGAAACAAGCATCCTGGGACCGGTTTCTGGCATACAGCCGTCATCAGCCAGGCTATCTTGAATCCAGTGGCAAAGTGAGCAAGGGACCCACGTCTGGGCATACCCTGCCAACTTAGGGTGAACATAGCAAAACCCAGACGTGGGTCCCTTGCTCACTTTGCCACTGGATTCAAGATAGCCTGGCTGATGGCGGCTGTAAGCCAGAAACCGGTCCCAGGATGCTTGTTTCCGGTCCAGGAAGACATGGCTTGGCAGTTCGGGCTGGACTGTTCCCATGAGGCACAGGGTCAGACTGATTTGCATATGGCCATGTCTGAACTGGGGTGGCGGAGTGAGCTAAAGAATGATGATGGATTAAACCCAGATCAGTTGACTGGGAGTGAGTGCTTGCAATGTTCAACACTCCGTCCATCATCCCCTTTGGTTTTGCTATGTTCGCCCTAAGTTGGCAGGGTATTGCCAGACGTGGGTCCCTTGCTCACTTTGCCACTGGATTCAAGATAGCCTGGCTGATGACAGCTGTAAGCCAGAAACCGGTCCCAGGATGCTTGTTTCCGGTCCAGGGAAGACATGGCTTGGCAGTTCGGGCTGGACTGTTCCCATGAGGCACAGGGTCAGACTGATTTGCATATGGCCATGTCTGAACTGGGGTGGCGGAGTGAGCTAAAGAGTGATGATGGATTAAACCCAGATCAGTTGACTGGGAGTGAGTGCTTGCAATGTTCAACACTCCGTCCATCATCCCCTTTGGTTTTGCTATGTTCGCCCTAAGTTGGCAGGGTATTGCCAGACGTGGGTCCCTTGCTCACTTTGCCACTGGATTCAAGATAGCCTGGCTGATGACAGCTGTAAGCCAGAAACCGGTCCCAGGATGCTTGTTTCCGGTCCAGGGAAGACATGGCTTGGCAGTTCGGGCTGGACTGTTCCCATGAGGCACAGGGTCAGACTGATTTGCATATGGCCATGTCTGAACTGGGGTGGCGGAGTGAGCTAAAGAATGATGATGGATTAAACCCAGATCAGTTGACTGGGGGTGAGTGCTTGCAATGTTCAACACTCCATCCATCATCCCCTTTGGTTTTGCTATGTTCGCCCTAAGTTGGCAGGGTATGCCCAGACATGGGTCCCTTGCTCACTTTGCCACTGGATTCAAGATAGCCTGGCTGATGACGGCTGTAAGCCAGAAACCGGTCCCAGGATGCTTGTTTCCGGTCCAGGGAAGACATGGCTTGGCAGTTCGGGCTGGACTGTTCCCATGAGGCACAGGGTCAGACTGATTTGCATATGGCCATGTCTGAACTGGGGTGGCGGAGTGAGCTAAAGAATGATGATGGATTAAACCCAGATCAGTTGACTGGGGGTGAGTGCTTGCAATGTTCAACACTCCGTCCATCATCCCCTTTGGTTTTAACTTTATTGTTTGGACACAGAGGATTATTTTGTGAGCACAGTAACTTATGTTACTTTTTATGTCAAGTTAATGCCTTTTAATAATTTTGATCACGGTTTCATTATATCTGGTATGGTTTTGGTTTGCTAAAAGTACTAGTGACTTAGTTAGATTGACGAGAAAGGGGAACTTTTTGTTTTGTTGTTTATTAGAAATATCCCCCGGCGTACCCGCTTATTCGGCCTCCTGGAAAGCCCTCATCAGGTGAGGGACCGGTAGGTTTTTCCCCACCTTGTAATATTCACTTTGGAATCCGTCCTCCCTTGGGGATTTGCATGATGGAAGGGCCGAAATAGCATTGGCTACTACGTCTTCAGTCAAGGCTTCTGATAATAAGTCACGACCCTCGTTAGAGAGCACCAGCACGTGGAGGAGGCTAGGGAGGTGTCCAATTATTCCACTGTGGCCCCTTGTTCTGTGGTGTAGAGAGAGGTGTGGAAGGAAGAGAAATGGTAGGGAAGGTCACACGAGTGTATAAGCAGTGACCCTGTTTGATCCTGTATCACTAGTTGTGCTTCTTTGTGGTTCAGCTGGGCAGCCACAAGCATACCCACCTTTTCTCCATGGTCATATGGCCCCCACTGCAGTTTGATCAACGCCTTCTTGGCCACTTTCGTGAAATGGGAGTTCAGTCGAATTTTAGCAAATTCACGTCATTTAAGGAGAGACTGGGTAAGGTAGATTGTGTATTGCGCCATAAGGATGCATATCTCTCTTTCTAGGAGGTCCCTGTCAGTGCGGTCCTTATTGTTTATGGACACAGTATCTGCCGTCATGGAGCTTCGGAGTGTCACCTTGCCAGCCACCCACAGCACTCTATGGGAGGGCACAGAGCCCTTGTTGTCAGAGAAGTAGGACTGTATGTGCGCAGATGGGATTTTCCCTCAGGTTGCCGATAGTCAAAGGCTTTCATGCACCAACATTGAGGGTGGTGTAGGAAGTCCAATGTAGAACCCGAGCAAGACCAGGCTGAGGTCAGTGATGCCCGCCTCGACGATGTCGCAAGTGGTGACATGGTAGGAGCTTGCTGTGGAGCATGAAGTAATCGATCCGGGACTGAGTCTCGTGTGGGCAGGGAGAAAAGGTATATTGTTGGTCCCTCAGGTCTAGTAGACACCTCACATTCACCAGTGCATGATCAGTCACCAGGTCCCCAAATAGTGCCCTATCTGCCCTAAAGTGAAGCATCTTCCCTGATTTCACTTTCCAGAATTAGGTCCAGCGCCAGATTCCAATCACTACCCACCAGCAGTGGTGTTTTGCAGAGGGAGGACAGGAGCCTGGGAAGCTGAGCCAGGAAATAGGACTTGCCAGTGGTGGGGGCATAAATCGAGCCAGCTACTATGATTCTGTCTAGGATCCATAGCTTTGCCGACAACCAGCGGCCTCCATTGCCTACCCATGAATTAAGTACAGTGCAGGGTAGGGATTTCCTTATGAGGATAGCCACCCTGCGTTTTTTGAAGCAGTCATGCGTAGGAGAGGCAGCAGCATAATCTGAGACCAATCTACTGCTGCTAAGGACTGTGCCCACCAATTGTTGTTTGAGTTTGGCAAATTCGGCTTAGGATAGATGGGTCTCTTGCAGCAAGGCCACCTCCATTCATTTGGTGTGTAGGTAGTGCAGGATGTTCTTGATTTTGAGACAGTGGAACATGCCATTAAAATTCATGGAAATCAGGATGAGGGGGATGGGTCACATGTTACAGTGGCAGAAAGAATGCAGTGTTCCCCAGTGCAAGGGCAGTCACATGGGACATGACGATTATGCTTGGGCGGAAGTGAGGGGAAGGCAGGTCCGAACATATGCTGTGGGGAGTTTTGGGTTGTAGGTCCCTGTTGTTTTTGATGTGCTTTGTGGGTGGTGGTGTAGAGGAAAGCCGTATCCTGGGGTAGGAAAAGCCCTATGGGGATCCTAGGGTGATAGAGTCTTGACTTGGAGCAGGGCTTGGGATTGTGCGGGTGCACCTATTGGACAATTCCATCCGTGCCACCGGAAGTGTGGTGGCAAAGAGTGTGCAATGGAGATGGGACTACCCCTGCTAGTGCCATCAGACACCTCCAAGAAGGGAGACATGGTGAAGTGAGGGTGAAAAGGGGGGAGTATACACACGCTAGTTAAGTAGGGAGCAGCATGGGCACCCTGTGTCCAAGATGCAGCAAAAGATCACAGGTATACCCACATGCATGAAGTCAGAGTGGTTCTTCTGAAGGGGAATTGCCTAGGAGGGAAGGGGGAGTGCTAGGCCATGGCCTGGCATCAGAGACGGCACCCAGGGGGCACGTCGTAGGGGCCACAGTTGGCAGGCACACACCATTGGGAACCTGGAGGACAACAGCAGAGAAGCCATAAAGAGAGGAGCAGAAAAGGGGATAGAAATATCAGCAGGAGGCAGAGAAAAAGAAAAAGAGTCATCACAGAGCAAAGGATATGATTAAGTCTCTCTGTTGTTATTATGGGCTGGTTCCCCCAGCTTAAATGGTATCTGGATTTGTCTCTTTCCTTGTGAAGCGCCTCCACAATTTGATGGAGGACCTCACAATCAGACTCCCTCCTTAGTGTACTGCCAGTGTTGTTGAAGTTGGGTTGGTATTTGGGCTTCCATGGGGGTAGGCAATCCTCTCAGAGAGTAGGGGCCGGCCCGTCCTCTCTAGCAGTGTCCATTGCAGGGACGCCCCATGAGTCCAGGACCAGTTCAAGGTCTCCAGGGTCCGTGAAGTCCCTTGTGGAGCCATCAATCATCAGTACCATTGTTGCCGTTCCATGAGCCCATATTGGATGCCGTGGTGCTTCAGGCAGGGCTGGAGTGCCAGGAAGCACTTGCTTTTGAAGTTGGAAATGGTAGAAAAGTCAGCTGAGAAAGAGATGTGGTTGCCATTGACAAGTAGGGGTTTAGTTTTGCGCCTGGTGGCAGAGAGGATAGCCCATGTATGTTGATGCCAGAAAGTGCATGCAATGATAGGCTGTAGAGAATTGGGCTGCAAGGTATGGAGGGAGTGGACACTGTGCGCCCATTGTAGGTCCAGGGGTTCTTGCAGTTGGAGGTGCAGCAAGTCCGGCAGCTGCGACTTAAAGTAGCCAACCCTGTCAGCTTTCTCTGCTCCCTCTGGAATGCCATACATCCTGAAGTTGTCTCTCCTGGACCGGTCTTCCAGGTCTGTCACTTTGTGAAGTAAGAAGTCGATATCCCGCTCCCAGTTCATTATACTGTCGTAGCAACCCTCCACATCATCCAGTCTACCGTCTAGCATGCCCAAGCGGGTGTGGAGGGAGGACACCTCCTGCCTGACTGATTGCACCTCGATTGTTAGGGCCATCATCTTGGCATCCATGGTAGGGTGAGGGTGGAGCTAATGGCCGAGATTTCCTAGAGGATGGTCTCCATGATGGTGCCCGAAGTGTCTGAGGTAGGCTTCACAGGTGGCTGTGTGTGGCTCACTGCTTTGGAGATTAGGAGTTGGCAGGCTGGTCTCCTCCGGCCAGACATGCAGCACCCCTCCCCTAAAATCACCCGCGGGCCACCCTTACCTTTCAAGGGGCTGGGTGCATGCTGTTCAGGGCTCACAGCAGGCCCACGGTAAGAAGTGTCCCTGAGGCAAGGGCTCTACCGTCCGACTGATGGATTTCCGCAGCATCTCAGGAAGCCGCTCCCGCAGGAGTAATTAAGGCCGGCGGTTGCTGGTTAGTCACCCCCTGGAAACAGGTGCTGGGCCCCACAGTGCAGCAGATGTGAGGGTAATGACGGGTGCATAGCCTCCATGGGGTCCCCACTTCTGCTGGATGCCTCTGGCCCTAGGCAATGTGGTGTAATTGGGTGATTCCTATGCGCACTTGGAGGACATCACTCACCCCTGTTGTCCCCCCCACTCACAGGCTATGCCCCAGGTGTGTCTCCCTTGCAGGGGGTGCTTGCAGCCGGGTTACACCATCTCATGCGGGTGCAGGGCATAAGGGGGACAGCAGCACAGGCGCCTCTATGATGTAGGCCGCATCCACAGCTGACTCTGCCAGGCTGGACAGCGGAGGAGGTCAGCGCTGTCCCCACGTGCGATAGTAGAGGTGGGGGGCCTTGCTCCACAAGTCCAGTGGGTGGTATGTACATCAGATCCTAGGCTCATTGGTCTGCCACTAGAAAGAATATAGAGCACTGTAGACTGTGGGCTTGGCTTGGGACACGTGGTAGCCCAGATGGCTCACAGAACATGCATCGATCCCCCTGTGGTCCCTCTGGGCAGGCAGTGGGTCCAGGTCTGGCAGTGCCATGTGTGTGCTGGTGCAGGGTTGGTCGGTAAGCGGCCAGACAGGAGACACAGTGCTGGTGTCTGCCGGAGCTCTAGCAGGAAGTGCCCATTTTGGTCGGCTCTAAGCTCCTGCTCTCCTGTAAAGTTGGGTTTTTTATTACAATTTTAAAAATGCCACTTTTAGAAAGTTGCCATTCTTCTTCCCTTTTGTGCCGACAGCCTGTCTTAGTTCAAATAACTGGGTGTAACTGACAGTTACACTTTGTGATCCCTCACAGACAGTCACACAATGGAGTGATTAGGTTTGTCTGAATGGGCCATCTGCTGGCAGGATGGGGGGAGGAGCTGAGCACAGCACCACTTGTCACTGAATAGGAAAGGTGCTGCCTTCACACAAAGGACACGTCACCTCCACATTTTCACTGCAGCCAGCTTGGATCCATGGACAGGGGAGTCAGGAAATACCACACACTTCAAAGCCAATGTCTATAAGCTTAAGACCCCCCAGGCTGAAATCTTAAATACCTTGTGCTCTTGCCATGCACTGCTAATTATTTCCCAAATGACATCACTCATGACATGTTCTATGACATCATTGATAGCATAACTGAAACTTCTGAAATGCCATCATTGACGATAACACTGCGCTTGGTGGGGACACAAGTTATATCGATTTTAGGGCACGAGTTACAGTTACTTGACATAACTATAACTGTCGAATTTCAGTGGTTTTGCTCATTTAAAATATAAGGTTTTACTGACACTTTAAACCTAACTATAAACACGTCATATTGGTCTTTGTGTTGCTGGAACTAATACCAATAAAAGAAGCCACTATCCATTCTGCAGTACCGCCTGAGTGTTTTAGATTTCGATACAGGAGTGGTTACCCTAAGAGGAGGCACTGGTAGGACATAGCTGTGTGCTGCGGCGTCAAGCTAACCATCTGTGGAAGATATATAAGTATATATTTATTGTCACTGGCTTATATATAAGGTCTTGGTAAACAGGTTGCATTAAAACATGCACAATACTATTGGAGTCGGTATATATATATATATCATGTGATCAAGGTCACTTTGATGACCGAAACGCGTCATGGCGAGCTGGAGCGGTTATTTGTAATAAACTGGATTTGCACGAAAATTGGAGTCCGTACCCTGTTTCCATGTTATGGTGGAGTTGGATGGGACGTGCTTGTTTGGATATGTATATATATATATATATATATATATATATATCAGCATGCAGCTACATGACATAAATGTAAACGGATGACCAACATTGAAAGGCAACATCAAGCAGAATTCAGCTTAAATCTTATTACAGATTAAGTTTTGAAAGATTTACAATTAGCATCATTGTTTTAACATGGTATTAATGGTTTTTACTGTTCTGCCAGATGCGTTATTACTAGCCAAGTTCTCTTAAAAATACGCGATATGAGGCGATTTTTAAATGATATTTTAGGCATATCCTTGTTTACATATTTAAATGTTTTTAAGGACATTTTACTAATTTATGCCCAATGTTTATGTATCCAATGTAAATATCGAGTTTAAGCTGCTATGAGAATGACCATGACCGTGTAACACCTTTTCTTTGTCTATGTACCAAGTGACAGGTCACGAGTGATTGCACAAGCACTTTTAAGGAATGGCACTTCGCATGCGCGTTATGTGAACAAGACCTCTGGAATGTCGAAACGCGTCGTGGCGGAGGTGCAGGGCATATAAAATAAAATAAAATCCTAAGCACCGAATTGAGGGTCCGTTTTCGTCATTTCCGTACGAATTGGATGTTGGTTGGCAAACTCCTTCGATATATATATATATATATATATATATATATATATATATATATATATATATTCACTGAAAAAACCATAGGTTTCACACACGTTATAGTTAGAAATTAGCATTTAAAAAACCTTTGAAATTCACTGAAAAAACCATAGGTTTTAGGGACAGTTATAGTTAGTTGGACATTTCACTCGAACAAAACCATAGAAATTCCCCCGTTATAGTTAGTTCAGCTAACTATAACTCGCGCCCGCAATGCACTGCTGATGACGTCACATATTACATCACTCATGACATGGTCAGTGACATCACTGATGACATCACTGATGACATCTCAAATGACATCACTGATGACACCACTGATGACATCATCCAGTGACTGTGTGTTTCTGTAAAGTTTAAATATGTTTAATATATATAGGGAAAGGCGTATTGAAGAATGAGTGGGTGTATAAGTGTCTGAATGGATGATTTACTATGTGCGTGACTGACTCTACAAGTGAGTGATTAAACGTATCTTACTGAATGCATGGGTTAGTGACTAAACTGTGTGAATGTCTATATCAGTCTGTTTGTTGGTGTGTAAGTGGATGCATGGATTTGCGTATAGCTACATGAGTGTCTATATGGGTTATTGATTGGTTCTCTGAGTATCTGTATGGCTGCCTGAGTGTTTGTGTGGGTGGGGTGTGTGTGACTCTGTACATAGATGTGTGAGTGGGTGATTCACTGGGTGCATGATTTCAAGAGTGCATCTGTGATGGACTGCTTGGGTGGGTGAGTGTGTGTATGGGTGTGTTAGTGAGTGAATGTATATCTCAGTGGTACATGTGCGAGTAACAACATATGTAAAAGGCAGTATATATGTGTGTTAGAGTATTTAAATGGCTATAAGTGAGAGTGTGTGATTGTGAGAGTGGCTGTATGGATGCGTGTGTGCTTGTATCAGTTATTGTATAAGAGTGTAAGAATGTGCTAGTATTTGTATGAGTAAGTGAGCTGGTGTGTGTATAACTGTATAGGTGAGTAAATGGGTGTGTGATTAATTTTTTGCATGACTGACTAGGTGTGTGAGTACCTCTATGGATGAGTGGCGGTGTGTGAGTGTTTATATAGGTGTATGAGTGCATATGATAATCCTGTACTGAGTGACTGTAAGTATGAGTGACTGTACGGGTGAGTGAGTAGATGTGTGTGTGTAGACCTAAGAATCAGTGATTGGGTATGTAGTTATTGGTATTGGAGTGTGTATGGTTTTGAGAATGGCAGTCTGTAATTTAGAGTGGGTGTATCAAAAGTTATATTAGGGTGTGAGAAGATGCATGAAATTATCACATGGATGATGTCATCAGTGATGTCATTTGAGATGTCATCAGTGATGTCACTGACCATGTCATGAGTGATGTAATATGTGACGTCATCAGCAGTGCATTGCGGGGCGCGAGTTATAGTTAGCTGAACTAACTATAACGGGGAATTTCTATGGTTTTGTACGAGTGAAATGTCCAACTAACTATAACTGTCCCTAAAACCTATGGTTTTTTCAGTGAATTTCAAAGGTTTTTTAAATGCTAATTTCTAACTATAACGTGTCTGAAACCTATGGTTTTTTCAGTGAATTTCAAAGGTTTTTTAAATGCTAATTTCTAACTATAACGTGCCTGAAACCTATGATTTTTTAAGTGAATTTCAAAGGTTTTTTAAATGCTAGTTTCTAACTATGCCTACAGAGGTAGGACATGTGAAGAAAGAAGAAAAAACGCACAGAAAGAAGCAAAAGAAATGCAGAAAGAAGCAACAGAAGTCCACAAAGACGAAGAAAAGTGCAGGAAGAAGCAAAAGATGTGCAGAAAGAACCAACAGAGGAGCAGAAAGAGGCCTTGTTGCAAAATCATCCTGTGCCCACAACTTTTTCAGACGGGTACTGGTGGTAACTGACTCTGACTAACCAGAGTCAGTGCTATGCTAAAAGACACTTAGAATACAGTGAAAACACCTACATACACTAGGGAACACTATGCGTTGGGGTACCCCTGTGATTAGCATGACCTCCTCTGTAAGTCCCTAGTACATAATAGGGCAGGGGATTAAAACTACCTCTTAAAACGTGCTACAGGGCGCGTTTGCACAGTGGTGAAGGGAGGGGGGCCTGAGGTGACATGTGTGCAAACGCGCCTGTGGCGCATTTTAAGTTGCGGGATTAAGTCCCCTTGAATCCTGAGGGTCCCTGGGGCCCAACTAGCCCCCCAGGTACCTACAGTTAGGACCACAGAGCTGAGTTGCAGAGAGGCGTTCCGAGGCCACGCACCTTTTTTCACCTCTCTGCAACGCAACTCTGTTGTGCTTACTGAAGGTACCTGGTGGGCTAGTTGGCCCCCAGGGTCCCTCAGGATTCAAAGGAATGAATTCCCCAACTTAAAACGCACCACAGGGCGTGTTTGCGCACATGTCACCTGCGGCCCCGCCCCCTCCCTTCACCACTGTGCAAACGCGCCCCGTGGCGCGTTTTAAGTTGGGGGATTAGGTCACCTTGAATCCTGAGGGTCCCTGGGGCCCAACCAGCCCACCAGGTACTTCCAGTAAGCACCACAGGCCTGCGTTGCAACGCCTGTAACAAATTGTGCAGTTGTGTTTAGGTAGTGAAGGGGGTCGTGCTGGGGTAGTGTTTTAGGGTTTAGGGTAGTGCAGTGGTGTTTGTGTAGTGTAGGGGGTCATGCTGGGGGTAGATTTAGGGTTTAGGGTAGTGCAGTGGTGTTTGGATAGTGTAGGGAGTCGTGCTGGGGGACTGTTTTAGGGTTTAGGGTAGTGCAGTGGTGTTTGGGTAGTGTAGGGGGTTGTGCTGGGGGTAGTGTTTTAGGGTTTAGGGTAGTGCAGTGGTGTTTGGGTAGTGTAGGGGTCGTGCTGGGGGTAGTGGTTTAGGGTTTAGGGTAGTGCAGTGGTGTTTGGGTAGTGTAGGGGGTACTGCTGGGGGTAGTGTTTTAGGGTTTAGGGTAGTGCAATGGTGTTTGGGTAGTGTAGGGGGTACTGCTGGGGGTAGTGTTTTAGGGCTTAGGGTAGTGCAGTGGTGTTTGGGTAGTGTAGGGGGTACTGCTGGGGGTATTGTTTTAGGGTTTAGGGTAGTGCAGTGGTGTTTGGGTAGTGTAGGGGTTCGTGCTGGGGGTAGTTTTTAGGGTTTAGGGTAGTGCAGTGGTGTTTGTGTAGTGTAGGGGGTAGTGTTTTAGGGTTTAGGGTAGTGCAGTGGTGTTTGTGTAGTGTAGGGGGTCGTGCTGGGGGTAGTGTTTTAGGGTTTAGGGTAGTGCAGTGGTGTTTGTGTAGTGTAGGAGGTCGTGTTTTAGGGTTTAGGGTAGTGCAGTGGTGTTTGGGCAGTGTAGGGGGTCATGCTGGGGGTGGTGTCTCAGGGTTTAGGGCAGTGCAGTGGTGTTCGGGCAGTGTAGGGGTTCTTGCTGGGGGTGGTGTTTCAGGGTTTAGGGCAGTGGTGTTCGGGTAGTGTAGGGGGTCATGCAGGGGGTAGTGTTTCAGGGTTTAGGGCAGTGCAGTGGTGTTTGGGTAGTGTAGGGGTCATGCTGGGGGAGTGTTTTAGGGTTTAGGGCAGTGCAGTGGTGTTCGGGTAGTGTAGGGGGTCGTGCTGGGGGAGTGTTTTAGGGTTTAGGGCAGTGCAGTGGTGTTCGGGTAGTGTAGGGGGTCGTGCTGGGGGGAGTGTTTGAGGGTTTAGGGCAGTGCAGTTGTGTTCGGGTAGTGTAGGGGTCGTGCTGGGGGAGTATTTTAGGGTTTAGGGTAGTGCATTGGTGTTCGGGTAGTGTAGGGGGTCATGCTGGGGGTTGTGTTTCAGGGTTTAGGGCAGTGCAGTGGTGTTCGGGCAGTGTAGGGGGTCGTACTGGGGCTAGTGGTTTAGGGCAGTGCAGTGGTGTTCGGGCAGTGTAGGGGGTCTTGCTGGGGGTGGTGTTTCAGGGTTTAGGGCAGTGCAGTGGTGTTCGGGCAGTGTAGGGGGTCTTGCTGGGGGTGATGTTTCAGGGTTTAGGGCAGTGCAGTGGTGTTCGGGCAGTGTAGGGGGTCTTGCTGGGGGTGGTGTTTCAGGGTTTAGGGCAGTGGTGTTCGGGCAGTGTAGGGGGTCGTGCTGGGGGGGGTGTGTCAGGGTTTGGGGCAGTGCAGTAGTGTTCGGGCAGTGTAGGGGGTCGTGCAGGGGGTGGTGTTTCAGGGTTTAGAGCAGTGCAGTGGTGTTCGGTCAATATAGGGGGTCGTGCTGGAGGTGGTGTTTCAGGGTTTAGGGCAGTGCAGTGGTGTTCGGGCAGTGTAGGGTGTCGTGCTGGGGGTGGTGTTTCAGGGTTTAGGGCAGTGCAGTGGTGTTCGGGCAGTGTAGGTGGTCTTTCTGGGGGTGGTGTTTCAGGGTTTAGTGCAGTGGTGTTCGGGCAGTGTAGGGGGTCTTGCTGGGGGTGTTGTTTCAGGGTTTAGGGCAGTGCAATGGTGTTCGCGCAGTGTAGGGGGTCTTGCTGGGGCTGGTGTTTCAGCGTTTAGGGCAGTGCAGTGGTGTTCGGGCAGTGTAGGGGGTCGTGCTGGGGCTGGTGTTTCACGGTTTAGGGCAGTGCAGTGGTGTTCGGGCAGCGGAGGGGGTCGTGCTGGGGCTGGTGTTTCAGGGTTTAGGGCAGTGCAGTGGTGTTCGGGCAGTGTAGGTGGTCGTGCTGGGGCTGGTGTTTCAGGGTTTAGGGCAGTGCAGTGGTGTTCGGGCAGTGTAGGGGGTTGTGCTGGGGCTGGTGTTTCAGGGTTTATGGCAGTGCAGTGGTGCTCGGGCAGTGTAGGGGGTCATGCTGGGGGTGGTGTTTCTGGGTTTAGGGTAGTGCAGTGGTGTTCGGGCAGTGTAGGGGGTCGTGCTGGGGCTGGTGTTTCAGGGTTTAGGGCAGTGCAGTGGTGTTCGGGCAGTGTAGGGGGTCGTACTGGGGCTGGTGTTTCAGGGTTTTGGGCAGAGCAGTGGTGTTCGGGCAGTGTAGGGGGTCGTGCTGGGGGTGGTGTTTCAGGGTTTAGGGCAGTGCAGTGGTGTTCGGGCAGTGTAGGGGGTGGTGCTGGGGTGGTGTTTCAGGGTTTAGGGCAGTGGTGTTCGGGCAGTGTAGGGGTTCTTGCTGGGGGTGATGTTTTAGGGTTTAGGGCAGTGGAGTGGTGTTCGGGCAGTGTAGGAGGTCTTGCTGGGGGTAGTGTTTCAGGGTTTAGGGCAGTGCAGTGGTGTTTGGGCAGTGTAGGGGGTCGTGCTGGGGTGGTGTTTCAGGGTTTAGCGCAGTGCAGTGGTGTTCGGGCAGTGTAGGGGGTCGTGAAGGAGGTGGTGTTTCAGGGTTTAGGGCAGTGCAGTGGTGTTCGGGTAGTGTAGGGGGTCGTGCTGGGGGTGGTGTTTCAGGGTTTAGGGCAGTGCAGTGGTGTTTGAACAGTGTAGGGGGTCGTGCAGGGGCTGGTGTTTCAAGGTTTAGGGCAGTGCAGTGGTGTTCGGGCAGTGTAGGGGGTCGTGCTGGGGGTATTGTTTTAGGATTTAGGTTAGTGCAGTGGTGTTTGGGTAGTGTAGGGGATCGTGCTGGGGGTAGTGTTTTAGGGTTTAGGATAGTGCAGTGGTGCTTGTGTAGTGTAGGGGGTCGTGCTGGGTGTAGTGTTTTAGGGTTTAGGGTAGTGCAGTCGTGTTTTTGTAGTGTAGGGGGTCATGTTTTAAGATGCAACGCTCCAATACCTGACCAGTCTGCACTACATAAAACTGCAAAAAAACTAAAAATAAAAAGTGTTTTGCACACTTTTGTCATTGGGCTATATGTGGGCTACATCTGGGTAATATTTGTGCTACATTTGGGCTCTTTTTTCTCTGGTGGCCATCTTGGAAGATTTCTTTGTTATGAAGTTTCCTAATTTCCTCATTTACTGCAGTCTCCTCAGTAGGAAATGCTTTCAGTTTTTTACTTTGATTCCATCAAGAAGGCATTCAGATGTGTCTCACATTTGCCATAAATTCAGAATGTTAGCACTCTAGTTGCTCATTAGATCACTGTAGTAAAGCTACTGCTCACCAGGGAGTTAACTGGAAGTCTGCTGCTGGTATTGAAAGTGATTGTTTCAGTCTGTATGTCAGAATTTTCTAATGAAATAGAAGAGGATTTGAGAAACACAAAGGCATCAACTGGCAGGCTGCTCCTGTTGAAATATAACAGGAAGATATTTGAGATCACACTTGAAACATGTCCTAATTTTTCTTTCTACAGCACTACCCATAATTTCTATGACAAAATGAACCCCATCATTTTGTTCCTTTTTAAATTAAATGTTTTAAGTGTTACCAGTTTATTCCAATCAAGATGGCTTCAGGTGTGCCATACTTTTGTCATAAGTAAGGCTGTTAGCACTCTAGTTGTTCTTTAGAACACTCTGGGAAGCTGCAGTAGAACACAAAGGCATCAACTGACAGGCTGCTCCTGTTGAAATATAACAGGAAGATATTTGAGATCTCACTTGAAACATGTCCTAATTTTTCTTTCTATAGCACTAACCATAATTTCTATGACAAAATGAACCCCATCATTTTGTTCCTTTTTAAATTAAATGTTTTAAGTGTTACCAGTTTATTCCAATCAAGATGGCTTCAGGTGTGCCATACTTTTGTCATAAGTAAGGCTGTTAGCACTCTAGTTGTTCTTTAGAACACTCTGGGAAGCTGCAGTAGAACACAAAGGAATCAACTGACAGTCTCTGCCCTTGTTGGATGTACATGTTTTACTGAGAATGTCAGACTTCATTCTCACATGACTGAGAAAGATAATGTGAATTTACAGAAAATATGCTCTCATTTTAGCTTCTGGAGCACCTTCCAAAACTCTATGGGACAAGCATGTGAAAATAGTTTTCTCTCAAACATGATTCATGATATCCCAGCAGAAGGTTTTTCACAGGGTAAAATCACCTTAGAACACACCACAATTCCTGAAATTAGTATGGTACCATCAACAAATGAATTCTAATGTAACTAAAGTCTGTTATCACCCTTTATAGTTCTCATTTTGGTAACCCTCAAAATCTTTGATTCACTACAATGCATTTCAATGGGGTACTATCATTTATATTGGTCCCAAGATGGCTGCCAGCAATTCCAGGATGAAGTGCTGACAGCCAATCAGATCTCACGATGACATGTGTGGTTAGGCTCCGCCCAGATATATATGTGATTTTACTTTTGATTTTCTCAGCAACTACTGAACGGATTTACACCATTTAACAAAAAGGGTTCTTTCTGAACCAAGAACTACCTCTTTGCCAAATTTGGTGTAATTCCGTTAAGCAGTTCGGGCTGTAGCAGTGTCTAAAGTTTCCTATGGAAAATTGCATGGGGAAAACACGTTTTGGGACCCCCCTTTTTTCTTGGCCCCCACTTGCCGAATCACCCCGAAACTTTCAGGATAGGAGCGGACCGGAGCGAGCCATAAGTTTTGAAAATTTCGCCAAGATTCGTCAACCGGCGCCAAAGTTATTGGAAATAGAATGTTGTGAATTTCCTATGGAAAATAGGTCCTAACTATAATTATCTACTGGCGACCGCCGGTAGATAATATATATATATATATAAAAAGACCACAATCCTGAATCACCAATACCTCGGCAGAAATCAGGTACGGACCACAGGGTGCAGTTCAGAACGTGGTGGGCTTTATTCCATGGTATGAGGCATCAAAATCATAGTAACACGGCAAGTGCCCAGCATAACGTGTTTCGACCACGTTGCCACGGTCTTGATCACAAGCTAACCATCTGTGGAAGATATATAAGTATATATTTATTGTCACTGGCTTATATATAACGTCTTGGTAAACAGGTTGCATTAAAACATGCACAATACTATTGGAGTCGGTATATATATATATCATGTGATCACGGTCACGTTGATGACCGGAACGCATCATGGCGAGCTGGAGCATTGATTTGTAATAAACTGGATTTGCACGAAAATTGGAGTCCGTACCCTGTTTCCATGTTATGGTGGAGTTGGATGGGACGTGCTCGTTTGGATATATATATATATAATATATATATATATATTATCCACCAAATTTGTCCACACGAAGGGTGATCAAGACCTGCTGGTCGAAACGCGTTGGTGAGGGAAGGAGAAGTTCCATGGCACAATAAACCGTTAAAACAATCCCCTGGAAGAGTGCAGCGTATTTTTGTTGGTGAAAAATATATATATCACCCAAATCTAAATTCTGTCCTGTGATGGTTCGAGACAATCTGGACATCTTCAATGAAAAGGTCACCACAGAATTGAAGAAATTGTACTTATCAACCACGCGAGTACGAAAAAAGTACAATAAACAAGATAATTTATATTTTCAATTAATGAAAAAACTTCAAACTGATCAGGATATCATCATTCGACAGTCGGACAAGGGGGGCAACGTGGTACTGTGGCCACGTAATCTTTATATGGAGGAGGCCCTCGGTCAACTAAATGACAGGGATTGTTATCGCAGGAGCACCATGGCAACGGTCAAAGAATCTTGGAATGATATCTATATTAAACTTCGTGCATGGAAAACCGCAGGATTACTCACTATTGAGGAATTTAATTTTTTGAAGACTGAGCATCCGGTAATTCCAGTAATCTATTTCATTCCTAAAGTCCATAAAGACATGAGTAAACCCCCTGGCAGGCCAATTATATCAGCATGTGGCAGCATCATGGAAAATACTTCAAGATACGTGGATTATTTCTTGCAGGAGCATGTGAGGAAACTCCCGTCATACGTCCAGGACACCAGTGATTTCCTGAGAAAGATACAAGATGTGACATGGGATGCAGATTGTATACTCATTTGACTTGATGTGAAGTCACTTTACACCAGTATCCATAATAAGGACGGAGTGAGAGCTGTAGAGTATTATTTGAACTTGAAACCTATGTACCTCTACATGCATAACAAAATGCTGATTTCCATGATTGTATCCTGTCTGGAGAATAATTTCTTTCTTTTTCAGAATCAGGTTTTCCAGCAGACCAGAGGTGTTGCCATGGGGGCCTGTTTTTCTCCAAGTTATGCCTGTCTGCATATGGGGTATTGGGAGGAACAGGTGCTCATGGCGGCACACAGTGAAACTTTTCCAAACATGTCCTTTGCTGGTACAGGTACATAGATGATCTGTTCATGATTTGGAGAGGTATAGAACGGGATGCCCTAAAATTTATTGAACAGATCAATGTGAACAATTTGAACTTACAATTCTCTGCCCAAATGAGTAAGGAGGCTATTATTTTTCTAGATGTAGAAGTGTTTGTGGTTAACAACAAATTGGAAACAAAGCTTCATCGGAAACCAACTGCGGGGAATACCATTCTCCATGCATCTAGTCATCACCCCCAACACTTGATTCACAGCATCCCCTATGGGGAGATGCTGCGAATACGCAGGATCTGCAGCACAGACAAGGAATACGTTCAGGCACAGGAGGAGAGTAGAAAAAGATTCCTAGCCAGAGGGTATTCCAGGGATGTTATTAGAATGGCTGTAGACAAGGTTAACAAGAAAGAGAGGGTTGAAACATTAACAGCTAGATCCAATCCTCGCATTTGCAGTCAGGAGCAGAGCGTACAATCAGCACGTCTCATTCTGACATATAACCGCCAACACAAAGCCCTACGGAAAATAGTTAATAGAAATTGGGCTTTGGTTGAGAATGATTCGGTTTTAGAGGGCATAGTTACCAATAGCCCTAAAATCACGTTTAGAAAAGCTCGCTCCATGAGTAATTCCCTCGTAAAAAGCAGCCCTGAGATTAAATCCATGACAACATGGCTTAATGCGAGGAATGGTTTTATCAAATGTGCCATTTGCAAGGCCTGTAAATATGGGATAAACAGAACATCTTATACAACTCCATTTAAACCTAAGCCTGTAGTCATCAACAAAAAACTCAACTGCAAAACAGAATATGCAGTATATGTGCTGGAGTGTTCGTGTGGCCTGCAGTATGTGGGTAGTACCAAGCTGCAGGTCCACAAACGAATACTCCAGCATATTAGGGCCATCACTAACAATGATGAAGCCTATCCGGTGGCAAGACATTTTAAAGCCTCACATAATAACAACTTGGAGGATCTGAGATACTTTGTCATCGATACAGTCTTGCCTCTCAGACGAGGAGGCAACCGTGAGTCAATGCTGAGGAAACTGGAAACTCACTATATACTAGAGTTAGATAGCAAAACTCCTAACGGTTTGAATTCCAGTGAGGATTTCTACACCTGCCTGTAATTATCATGATTCACCATGATTATTGTGCCTGTATTCATCATGGATTTTATGCATTTAACCTATTTTTTATACATCTCGTGGGTTTACATATGCTGCCTCAATTTTTTACATTTTTTACATTTATACAATTTTAACAATTTGTTGTTCCATTGTTTTAGCTTTCACACAATGGTAATTTTTAATGTCTTATACCAGGTTTCTAAATCACGGCCGTGAGGGAACTGGTGGCAGATTAGTTTGTTTAAAAATCATACACAATTGTTTCAATTTGACATAGGCCAAGAACAAAGCCCACTAGGGCACAATTTATTACTTTTCCTTGTTTCTTTGTTTTGGTCATGTTTTTATTATATTATAAACATTTCCATATAGTGAGAAAGTGCGGTATTCAAACTCGGCATACTCACTTGTTCAGGCACATAAGCTAAAGCAACTATGTACAATGGGATTTTAGAAAATGATTTACTGTTTTCTTTTAAGTCTTATGTGATGTTGTTTTTAGCTTGTTTTTAGCATATTTTAAGCTACCTTTTACTATGCTATGCCTGTCATTTATATATATTCATGTATTTATTTATTTATTAATAATTATATGAAATGTGGTTTTGTCTGGGGAAACTTTTCTCGATACATGACTATACAATGACACAATATTGCCCATGATACAAGGATGTAGATACATTGTATCTGTTCTTCTATGTCTATGAACGATTGTTAAGCACTGGCACTTTAAATAGGTGAAAGCACCACATCAGCGCGTCATGTGATCAAGGCATCGTGGATGCCGAAACGCGTAATGGCGATGGTGCAGGGCGTTCGTTTGGAATAAATCACACATTGCACCTCAAAGGGTCTGTTTTCGTCTGTCCAGGAGTGGATGTTGTGGGGCGAAGTCCAGGGATATATATATATATATATATATATATATATATATATATATATATATATATATATCAGCATGCAGCTACATGACATAAATGTAAACGGATGACCAACATTGAAAGGCAACATCAAGCAGAATTCAGCTTAAATCTTATTACAGATTAAGTTTTGAAAGGTTCACAATTAGCATCATTGTTTTAACATGGTATTAATGGTTTTTACTGTTCTGCCAGATGCGTTATTACTAGCCGAGTTCTCTTAAAAATACGCAATATGAGGCGATTTTTAAATGATATTTTAGGCATATCCTTGGTTACATATTTAAATGTTTTTAAGGACATTTTACTAATTTATGCCCAATGTTTATGTATCCAATGTAAATATCGAGTTTAAGCTGCTATGAGAATGACCATGACCGTGTAACACCTTTTCTATGTCTATGTACCATGTGACAGGTCACGAGTGATTGCACAAGCACTTTTAAGGAATGGCACTTCGCATGCGCGTTATGTGAACAAGACCTCTGAAAGGTCGAAATGCGTCGTGGCGGAGGTGCAGGGCATATAAAATAAAATAGAAACCTAAGCACCGAATTGAGGGTCCATTTTCGTCATTTCCGTACAAATTGGATGTTGGTTGGCGAACTTCTTCTATATATATATATATATATATTACCTACTGGCGGTCGCCAGTAGGTAGTTATAATTAGGACCTTGTTTCTATTCAAAAAGCGTTTTTTCTTTTGCCAATATCTTTGGCGCCGTTTGGCGAATCTTCGCAAAATTTCCCAAAGTAATGACCAGCTCAGGTCAGCTCCTGTCTTGAAAGTTTGGGGGTGATTCGTCAAGCGGGGGCCGAGAAAAAAGGGGGGTCCCAAAACGTGTTTTCCCCATGTTAATTTCCATAGGAATTTTGGAACAGGCTACAGCCCGAACTGCTGAACGGAATTACACCAAATTTGGCAAAAAGGTAGCTCTTGGTTCAGAAAGCGACCTTTTTAGGTCTCGCAGACCTGTGTTGCAGCGCGCATGCGCTGCTCGCTCTGCGAGGCTTCTTGTAATCAAGCAGATTTCAGAAGTGTACTTTAAGCCCCGCCCCTTCTTTCCATTGGCTTGCGTCATAGTTCATGCTAAACTCTGGCTTTCTATTGTGAATGAGGCTTCTTAGTCCCTCCTTGTTACCCCCCTGTCTCCTTCTGGCCCCGCCCACCCGGACTGGATCTTTTACTTGCGGCGTTACACTGTCTCCTTCATTAGTCGTTAAGCACTTTTTTTTTCATTCGCGCAATGGCGACAGCGCGTTCACCTCCCCTTTTTTCTGGACACGTGGAGCCCTGCTGCACTGGACCCGTTCTGTCTTTACTCACTGTTTAGTTAATATTTGTCGGGGCCCTTTAAAGCCGCGCGCGGCTGAAGTTCGATTAAAATGGGACCCGAACTGAAAGTTTAATAGGTACAGAACGGGTCGCGTGCACTAGGGCTTTAGGTTGTGACGTCAGCGCAGCTCTAGGAGAACAACCGGGAAAATACTGGGTTTTAGGAAGATTCACCAATTAACCCTTTTTTCCTCGGCGCGCTCGTTTCGCATAATTAAATGATGCTTTGCTTTAACGCCCGTGACATTTTGCAACCTTCGAAGTTGCTCACCGAGAAAATAAAAAACAAAAACAAATATGTTGTAGGCAGTAAACAAGGGGGCGCGGTGAGGACGCACTATTTTCTGTCTAGAATATATTCACTTGTGCTACTTACTATAGGGTGCAACTCGCTGACACGACTGCGCTTCGTTAAAAACATATATATTTTTAAGTATCTTTCTCTCTCTCCGTGGACAAATAAAGCTACTGGAAAACGACAAGACACACGTGTATTAACATAAATAATTATGTAAATGACTCAGTTTCACCAAACTATAGGCATTAACACGCACGTTTAAAAAAATGACATAAACAGAATAAAAACACGAATATTGAAAAAAGGAACGTATGTGAAACTAGATTGAAATATAAACACGATAAGAAGGATTATTAATGGGCAGCATTGTTCCTCTTTGCCCCTGGATTTTTGAAGGTGACTTGAGTGGGAATTCGTTTTATGAGACGGTCATCTCGGAGACCCAGACACTTGACCAATGTTGTTGTAAAACACCAGGCTGTTGAAACTACCTTTTTTAATGTTCTTGGATCCCTTTATCATGTAACAATTACGAGGCAGACGTTTGTCCTGGCCCCCTGTGCTTCGGCGACCCCTGCCCGGGGGACAGAGCGACTGCCTTCACGGGGACAGAGCAGTCTGCCTTCACGGGGACAGAGCAGTCTGCCTTCATGGGGACAGAGCAGTCTGCATTCACGGGAACAGAGCAGTCTGCCTTCACGGGGACAGAGCAGTCTGCCTTCAAGGGGACAGACCAGTCTGCCTTCAAGGATGTGAATCGAGGCGAGCTTGCTCAAAATCCTACCCTCCCCCTTCAGGCTAGAGATCCCTCGACTCCCCCCTCCCCCGTCCACTGAGAGACAGAAAAGACACAAGCATTTGCAATGCAATAGGTCTCGCATTTACGCGAGTTTGAGCTATTCACACTGCAAATATCAATGCCTTTTATTTTCGTTTTTTAAACATAAATAAAAGGCATTGTCATTTACAATGCCAATAGCTTAAACTCGTATAAATGCGAGACCTATTGCATTGAAAATGCTTGTTTTTAAATGGTGTAAATCCGTTCAGTAGTTCCTGAGAAATTCACAAAATAAAAATATCGATATCTGAGCACCGAGGAGGATTCACGAACCCTCCCGATCACGAGCTTCACTCTAATTGGCTGCCAACACTCCAAACCAGGAAGTCACAAGAAAACAGTAAAATAAAGGTTAAAAAACAAGAAAAGGTGGCAGGGTAGAAACACCCTGACCCCCTAGGCCTGCTCAGGGGGTCCCACAAGGACCCCCAAGGCCAAAAAAGCATAATTTTTTTTTTTAAATCGGCCGAATTCACGCTGGGTGCGAGAATCCGGCCAAGAAAATAAAAAAAAACGAAGCGCGGACTCCTGCGCTTCATTTGTTTCAAGCCTCCGGGTGAGCCAGGTCCCGGGGGCAATTCTTAATTATGGTGTGGGGGCCCCCACAGCCCCGGGGACCGCCACCTCCCCGGGGCTTTTTGTTAAAAAATGCGTGGGGGGGCTCCTGCCCCCCCCACGCTGCCCCGGGGAACAACACCTCCCCGGGGCATTCCTAATTATGTGCGGGGGGCTTCATGGCCCCCCCAAGCCCCGGGGACCGCCACCTCCCCGGGGCTTAAATTAATCTAGATAAGTGTGGGGGGCTCCTGCGCCTCCCCACACTGCCCCGGGGACCACCACCTCCCCGGGGCTTTAAAAATGCTGGGAGGGGGGCTGCGTGGCCCCCCTCCTGGAGCCCTAATTGGCCCTGGGGACCGCCATCCTCCAGGGCCGGCTCCTGCAATGTCCCGGGGGGCCCAACCCCGGGACATTGCCATTTGCTCCCCCCCTGCCATAGCAAACACTGCTTTGCTTTGTTGAAGCGAGGTCAACGAAGCAAAGCAGAATTGCTTTTGGGCAAGGGGAGCTGCATGTTAGCAGCTCCCCTTACCCAAAAGCAATGCCGGGTCCCGCGGGAGGCGGGGAGCCGGCTGGGACCGCGGGAGCATTGGGGCTTCCCCGCGGTCCCCAACGTGAGATGCCGGCCCCAAGGGATGGGGTCCCTGGGGCCAGAAGTGGCCCGGGAGGGGGGCCACGTGGCCCCCATCCCTTTAATGAAAAAAAAAAGAATGGCCTGGCCCTGGGGGATGGGGTCCCCGGGCCAAAATCGGCCTGAGGAGCGGGGCCACGCGGCCCCCTCCTTATATTATAATGATTAAAAAATGGCCAAGCCCCAGGGGATGGGGTCCCCAGGGCCAATAGTGGGCCAGAGAAGGGGGGCCACGCGGCCCCCCTCCCGTATAAATTATTTAAATTTATTTTAAACTGAGGCCAGGCCCTGGGAGATGGGGTCCCCGGGGCCAAAAGTGACCCCAGGGAAGGGGGGCCAGGCGGCCCCCCTTTCTTATAAGTATTAATAAAATAAAGGAGGCCATGCCCCGGGGATGGGGTCCCCAGGGCCGAAATCGGCCAAGAGAGGGGGGCGCGCAGCCCCCTTCCCATTTTTTTAATTTAAAAAAAAAATAAAAATGGGGCAGGCCTTGGGGGATGGGGTCCCCAGGGCCCCAAAAATATTAAAAGAAGAGGGGCCACACAGCCCCCCTTCTTGCAACAAAAAAAAAGCCGGCATCTCGCCGGAGGCCCCGCCCCCTCCCTGCACCACTCTGCAAACGCGCCTCCTGGCGCGTTCTAAGTTGGGGGTTAAGTCCCCTTGAATCCTGAGGGTCCCTGGGGGCCAACTAGGCCACCAGGTACCTCCAGTAATTCCCACACAGTGGGATTGCTGAGAGGTGGTCCGAGGACATGCCCCTTTTTTTCATCAATGTGCAAACACGCCTCTTGGCGCACTGCTGGTGGGGCGATGAGGTCCTCTTGGTCCTGAGGAAATCCGGACTAAAGTGGACTTCATCCCCTGAGCAGCAGTGCGCCAGGAGGCGCGTTTGCAGAGTGGTGTAAAAAGGGGGCGTGGCCTCCGACCACTCTCAGCAATCCAGCTGTGTGGGGCTTACTGGAGGTTCCTGGTGGGCTAGTTGGCCCCCGGGACCCTCAGGATTCAAGAGGACTTAATCCCCCAACCCAGAACGTGCCAGGAGGCGCATTTGCAGAGTGGTGGAGAAAGGGGGCATGGTCTGCTACCACCTCTCAGCAATCCCACTGTGTGGGGCTTACTGGAGGTAAGAGGTAGGCTAGTTGGCCCCTAAAGGACCTCCAGCAGCGAAGGGGACTTTAATCCCCATCCAAGAGCGTGCCAGGGAGTGCGTTTGCAGACTGGTGGTGAAAGGGGGCGTGGCCTGCTATGAGAACTTAGCAATGCTGCTGTGTGGGACTTACTGGAGGTAATAGGAGGGGTAGTTGGCCCCCAAGGTTGTCCTTGGGGGCCAACTACCCCTCCTGTTACCTCCACTAAGTCCAACACAGTGGGATTGCTAAGAGGTCTTCTGAGGCCACACACCCCCTTTCTCCACCACTCTCCAGTACTGCGCCTCCTGGCACAGTACTGGTTGGGGGATGAAGTCCACTTTACTCCTGAGGGACTTTGGGAGCCAAGAAGCCCTCCTGGTACCTCCGGTAAGTCCTACGCAGCGGAATTCCTGAGCGCTGGTTGGAGGCCCAGCCCCCTTTCTCCACCACTCTGCAAACGTGACTACCAGTTAAAGAAGTATTTGTAATTTAATAGGTCTCGCATTTGCAAGAGTTAGAGCTATTGGCGTTGTAAATGTAAAAGTGTTTTACTAATGTTTTTTGGAGTGGAGTGGATGTATGTTGTGTGTAGTGGAATTGTGTGGTATGTTGTGCAGTCAATTATGTGGATAGAAAGTATGTGGTATTTAGTGTATAGGAATTATGTAGAGTGGGATTATGTGTTATGGAGAGCAATTATGTGGTATGGTAGTCTGTGCTGTGGAGTGGTAACCTCAGGTTTAGTCTTCCTCATTTCCATAGAAGCTAAACTATGAACTCAATGAGAAAAAAAAAAGAAGGAATCACTGAGGAGCACTTTTGGACCTAGTCAGAGGTATGAGCAAGGCCACTGGAATTATGCGACTGTTTGGCTGCACCAACTTTTGCACAATTATACATTTTCCGCATTAGCCACATAATCCATCATGTGCTGCCTAATCTGCAGATTTGAACAGAAAAAGCCTTGTTTCTAGCTCAAACGGCTCAAACGTTACCAAAAATGCAGCGACAAGTGTTACAGCGTGGTGGAAGGTCCTTTGTAAACCTAGAATGGTCACCTGTTACTTATTGCTAAATATGGGTGTTAAATTGGTACTAATGGTGTGCAAGCCACTCTTGCTTCTTTCTGCACCTCTCTTGCCTCTTTCAGCATTTCTGTTGCTTCTTTCTGCACCTCTTTTGCCTCTTTCTGCACCTCTGTTGCCTCTTTCTGCACATCACTTGCTTCTTTGTGCACCCCTCTTGCCTCTTTCTGCACCTCTCTTGCCTCTTTCTGCACCCCTCTTCCCTCTTTCTGCACCCCTCCTGCCTCTTTCTGCACCTCTATTCCTTCTTTCTGCACTTCTTTTGTTTCTTTCTGCACCTCTCTTGCTTCTTTCTGCATCCCTCTTGCCTCTTTCTCCACCCCTCTTTCCCCTTTCTGCATGTCTGTTGCTTCTTTCTGCACTTCTCTTGCCTCTTTCTCCACCCCTCTTCCCTCTTTCTGCATCTCTGTTGCTTCTTTTTGCACTTATCTTGCGTCTTTCTGTACCTCTCTTGCTTCTTTCTGCACCCCTTGTACCTCTTTCTGCACCCCTCTTCTCTTTCTGCACTCCTCTTGCCTCTATTTGCACCTCTGTTCCTTCTTTCTGCACTCTTTTTGTTTCTTTCTACAGCTCTCTTGCTTCTTTCTACACACCCTTGCCTCTTTCCCCACCCCTCTTCCCTCTTTCTGCACCCCTGTTGCCTCTTTCTGCACCCCTGTTCCTTTTTTCTGCACTCTTTTTGTTTCTTTCTGCACAGCTCTTGCTTTCTTCTGCACCCCTCGTGCCTCTTTCTGCACCCCTCTTCCCTCTTTTTGCACCTCTGTTCCTTCTTTCTGCACTTCTTTTGTTTCTTTCTGCACCTTTCTTCCCTTTTTTGCATCCCTCTTGCCTCTTTCTGCAGTTCTCTTGTCATTTTCTGCACCTCTCTTGCATCTTTCTGCACCTGTCTTGCCTCAGTCTGCCCACCTGTTCCCTCTTTTTGCACCCCTTTTGCCTGTTTCTGCAGTTCTCTTGCCTCCTTCTGCAACTCACTTGCCTCTTTTTGCACCTCTGATGGTTCTTTTTCGCTGCTCTTGCTTCTTTCTGCACCTCTCTTGCAAATTTCTGCACCCCTCTTGCAAATTTCTGTATCCCTCTTACCTGTTTCTGCACCTCTCTTGGTAGTTTCTGTGCTGCTCTTGTTTCTTTCTGCACCTGTCTTGCAAATTTCTGCACCCCTCTTGCCTCTATCTGCACCCCTCTTCCTCTTTCTGCACCTCTATTGTCTGTCTGCACCCTTCTTGCCTATTTCTGCACCTCTGTTCCTTCTTTCTTCACTTCTCTTGCTTCTTTCTGCACCCCTCTTGCCTCTTTCTGCACCTCTGTTGCTTCTTTCTGCACTTCTCTTGCTTCTTTCTGCACCTCTCCAAGGTGACTTTCCAAGATCTTCTTGTAAAAGTTAAATCAGGTGCCCCCTCTGACTGCTGCCCACCACATATACTAAAGGACTGCCTTGCAGTCTATCCGGGCCCTGCACTCGCTCTTTTGAACGAGTCACTTTTATCTGGCCAAGTTCCCTTGGCTTTCAAGAAAGCTACAGTGGTACCTCTTCTAAAAAATCTGGAGCGGATCCCGCGCTCCTGTCTAATTACCGCCCGATCTCTTTGCTTCCATTTTTGGCGAAGATCTTGGAAGCCCATGTAGCTAAATGTTTATCTAACTTTTGGAGGAATCTAAATACCTGGACCCTTATCAGGCAGGGTTTCGGCCGGCCCACTCTACTGAAACTGTAATCCTCGCTGTCCTGGATACTCTCCGGGACAATGCAGACAGATGTTCCCCCAGGCACTGGTATTACTGGACCTCTCTGCCGCCTTTGACACGGTCGACCACACTATTCTGCTCGACCGTGTCAAACATGCTGGTATTCAAGGTACGGCGGCTCTCTGGCTTGCTTCCTTTTGGAAGATCGTTCCCAGGCTGTCTGCCAAGGCCATTTTTCAGCTCCCCCACGTAAAATCACTTGTGGCGTTCCACAGGGCTCGGCTCTTTCTCCCCATTTATTTAATCTTTATATTGCCCCCTTGATCCAGTCCCTTAAAGATATGAAGGTGACTGTTTTTAATTATGCAGATGACCTCCAATTACTCTTCAAGATCGATAACTCACAAAACTCGGTCATGGGCTTTCAGGCTACAATGCGGCACATTCAACAATGGATGGACCTCAACCATCTTAAACTGAACCCGGGTAAGACAGAGCTTGTTCTTACTGGGGACAGTCATAAGTACTGGGGCCCCCATTACTGGCCTCCAGAGCTAGGACCTCCTCTTTCCCCGTCCCCTCGGCCAAAACACTTGGAGTTTCCCTCAACAATGACCTTTCATTAAAAACCCAGGTCGGTGCGGTCATTTCTAAGTGATTCTTCCAAATGCGCAAGATCAGGAAGATACACCGCCTTTTTACTCGGGAAGCCCTGATTGTGGTCATAATAGCCACTGTCCTGTCACATCTTGACTACGCCAATTCTGTGTACTTGGGCATGCCTCTCTATCTGCTTAAACGGCTTCAGATGGTCCAAAACCATGCAGCCCGACTGATTTTCCGTCAACCTAAATGGCAATCAGCGACTCCCTTGCTGAAGAAACTGCACTGGCTCCCTATCGCCCAGCGCTGTGCCTTTAAAACAGGTTGCCTTATTTTTAAATCCTTGCATGGCAATAGTCCTGTCTTCATCAACAGCCTGATTTCTAAACATACCCCCTTACGTAACCTACGTTCTGCCCACCTCTCACTCCTTATCACTCCGACATTCAAGCGGGTGCGTCAAGGAGGCTGCAGATTTGCGATTCTTGCCCCCAAACTGTGGAATTCTTTTTTGCTGGAAATACGGTCTTGCACAAACCTCCTGCAGTTTAGGAAGTCCCTCAAAACATGGCTTTTTGAACAGGCCTATGACTGATGTTCTATCGGATAGCACTTGGAGCCTTTTATAGCACCATGAAGCCTCCTGGTGTACGTGCGCTTTATAAATTATTTTTAACATTAACATTAACATTAACCTCTCTTGTACATTTCTGCACCCCTCGTGCCTGTGTGCACCTGTCTTGCCTCTTTCTGCTCCTCTCCTGCCTCTTTCTGCACCCCTCTTGCCTCTTTCTGCACCTAGGGATGGTTCTTTCTGTACTTCTCTTGCCTCTGTGTGCACCCCTGTTCCCTCTTTGTGCACCTCTTTTGCCTGTTTCTGCAGCTCTCTTGCCTCTTTCTACACTTTTCTGGTATCTTTCTGCACCCCTGCTACTTCTTTCTGAACTTCTCTTGCCTCTTTCTGTACCTCTGTTGCTTCTTTCTGCACTTCTCTTGCCTCTTTCTGCTCCCCTCTTCCCTCTTTCTCCACCTCTCTTGCCTCTTTCTGCACACACATGGCTACTTTTAAACTGACATCAGGCTCAGCAGCGCACACATGCAAGTGCAGAAAAGGGCTGCTGGCCTCTAAACTGCCATGCCCTATTATATGCTAGGGACTTCGAGATAGTTTTAATCCCCCTGCCCTATTATGTACTAGGGCCTCACAGGGTAGGTCATGCCAATCACAGGGGTACCCCAACCCATAGTGTACCCTAGTGTATGTAGGTGTTTTCACTGTATTCTAAGTGTCTTTAAGCATAGCACTGACTCCGGGCCTGGTTAGTCAGAGTCAGTTACCACCAGTACCTGTCAGCAAAAAGTTGGGGGCACAGGATGACTTTGCAACAAGGCCTCTTTCTTCTTTCTGCACCTTTCTTCCTCTTTCTGGACTTCTGTTGCCTCTTTCTGCATTTCTCTTGCTTCTTTCTGCACCTTTCTTCCTCTTTCTGCATATGTCCTACCGCTGTAGGCATAGTTAGAAATTAGCATTTAAAAAAACCTTAGAACATCCACGTGATAATCTGATGCACCTCCTCATACCCTAATATAACCTTTGATACACCCACTCTAAAATACAGACTACCATTTTCGAAACCATAGACACACCAATACCAGTTACTACATACCCACTCACTGATTTCCAGGTCTACACATACATCCACTCATTCACCCATACAGTCACTCATCAATACAGCACTGTCATATGCACTCATGCACCTATACAGACACTCACACACCGCCACTCATCCATAGAGTTACTCACACACCTAGTCAGTCATGCAAAGAATCAATCACACTCCCATTTACTCACCTATACAGTTATACACACACCACCTCACTTATTCATACAGATACTAACACATACCTACTCTCTTATACAATCACTGATACAAGCACACACTCATCCATACAGCCACTCTCACAATCACTCACTCTCACATATAGTCATTTATATACTCCAACACTCATGTATACTGCCTTTTGCATATGTAGTTACTCACACATGTACCACTGAGACATCCATTCACTAACCAACACACCCATATACACACTCACCCACCCATACAGCCCTTCACAGATGCACTCTTGAACCCATACACCCAGTGAATCACCCACTCACACATCTATGCACACCCCCCACCCAACCACACAGACACTCAAGCACCCATACAGATACTCAGACAACCAATCAATAACCCATATATACACTCATGTAGCTACTCACCAACCCATGCAGCCGCTTATACACCAACTGACAGACTGATACAGACATTCACACAGATTAGTCACTAACCCATGCATTCAGTAAGACACGTTTAATCACTCACTTATACAGTCAGTCACGCACCTCCTAAATCATCCATTCACACACTTATACACCCACTCATTCTTCAATACACCTTGGCATATATATATATATATATATATATAAAACATATTTAAACTTTACAGAAACACACAGTCACTGGATGATGTCATCAGTGATGTCATTTGAGATGTCACTGACCATGTCATGAACGATGTAATATGTGATGTCATCAGCAGTGCATCGCGGGGGCGCGAGTTACAGTTAGCTCAACTAACTATAACGGCCAAATTTCTCTGGTTTTGTATGAGTGAAATGTCCAACTAACTATAACGTCCCTGAAACCTGTGTTTTTTCCAGTGAATATATATATATATATATATATATATATATATATATATATATATGTGCTCCTTCACAGCGTTCAAAGTCAAAAACACCTAATGCAGCGGCACAGCAGGAAAAACCAGCATCCGAAAGATATTGCCCCAGTTTTTCTTCATGTCTTTTTTCCTTTTATGTGCAAACTCCAATTGTTTCACAAAAGCACCTAAGGAATTAAAAGAATCCTGACCGACGCGTTCCGGCTGACGTCTTCTACTGGGTCAATATATATATATATATATATATATATATATATATATATATATATATATATATATATATATATATATATATAACCCAGTGTTGGTCTGCATTGGGTAGTTATGGTTAGGACTGCATTTCCATAGCGAATGCATTTTTTGAGTTGCTAATAGCTTTGGTACCATTTGATGAATCTCCACGAAACTTTCCAAAAGGTGCTACGTTTTGACTAGTTTGTACATCGAACGTTTTGGAGTGGTCTATCAATCTAGGGCTGTGAAAAAAGGGATGGTCTTAAAACGCAAAACCCCATGCATTTTCCATAGACTTCTTTAGGCAGGGCTACAGCAAAAACGGCTGACGGGAAATACACCAAACTTGGCAGGTAGCTAGATCTTGGTACGCAGATTGTGTTTTTGTTTGATTTGGTGTAAATCCATTCAGTAGTTTTTGAAAAATAAGGTTAAGAAATAATTGTATGTCTGGAATGGTTGGGTTTGAGTGACTCTCGCAAAAGTTCATTGGACCCAATTTTAAAAAGTAGAGCATACTGACTGGCCCAGGGAACTTTTTTTCCCTTGGGCCATCTCTCTCTCGTGGAAGTGAGTGCTCTGACTGGCTGCCAGCAACATGAGTAAAATGTTCCTGGCAGCCATTACAGGACTTGGGCCCCTCTCCTGAACATGCATAAAAAAAAAATATATAAGGGAGCAGGGCAGGGATATCCTGCACCCCTAGGCCCCATGAGGGGACCCAGAGGGACACCCTGGGGCCAATATTTTTTTTTTAAACATTTTGCCGTGATCTCAAAAAAACAAAATGGAGGCCAGAGGATGCATTGTTTAACTAAGGGTGAGGGGCATGGGGCCCCCCTCCCTGAGCCATTTTCAGCCCTGGAGACCCCATCCCCTGGGGCCCGATGTATTATTATGGGGGGATACAGCTCATCTCCCAGAGCTGTAGTCGGCCCTGGGGACCTCATCCCCTGGAGCTCGATTTCATAAATGTGGGAAGGGGACACGCAGCCCCCACTCTCTGAGGCAAATTCTGCACGAGGACCCCATCCCCTGGATCCGATTTCATAAATATGGAGAGGGGACATGTGGCCCCCTACCCAGGCCGCATTCGGCTGCTGGCGAACCCCATCCAATGGGGCTTAACATATTTTTTAATGGCAGGCCCCCTCCCAGAGGCTTTAAAAAGTCCTGGAGACCCCAAACCCCAAGGCTGTAATTAAACAAGAAGAGAAGGTGCCGCACGGACCCCCTCCAAGCCATTAATGACCCTGGAGAAACCATCCTTGGGCCAGCTCACACACTGTGTCTCAGGAGCCCTCCCCGGGTCACAGTGGTCTCCCTGCCCGTGCCAGCGTGGACAGGAAAACTTGTGTTTGCTCCTGCCTGGTGGGAGGAGCTCCTAAAACTCCTGCCAAATGAGCGCAAACACAAAGTCTGAGTCATTTGAGATGTCATCAGTGATGTCATAAATTATGTCATAGAACATGTCATGAGTGGTGTAATATATGAGGTCATAAGCAGTGCATGGCGGGGCGCAAGTTATAGTTAGCTCTGGCAACTCTAACTGGTGAATTTCTGTGTATTTTTAGTTAAAATCATTAATGTTTTCACTGATAAATTCACCTAACTATGACGTTAATTTACCTTCGTTTTTCAGTGAATGTATATGTTTTTTTAATTTAAAGTAATATTTAATTACCATATATAAATCTAACCCCCTGCCGTGCATAACTTCATCTGCCTGCAGGGCCTGTCCTGGGACAATGCCCTGCGGCCAACCCCCTGCATGCAGCCAACCTCATGCTGCACACGGCCTTTGGCCGTGCGGGGTGGGGGTATGGCCACAATGCCTGTAAAGGCAGCCAACCCCACCCTGCGCAGGGCATTCAGCCAGGCCCCGTAGCCAACCCCCCAAAAGGCAAGCAACCCCACACTGCACACGGCCTTCGGTCATTTGCAGCAGGGTTTGGCCACATGACCTGGCCCTGGGGACCCTATCCAACAGGGCCCATTTTTTTAAATGGGAGGGAGGCCGTGTGGTCCCCTCCCCAAACCTATTATGGCCCCCAGGGCTGTATATATTCTGCTCTGGGAGGGGGCCCCATGGCCCCCCTCCCCGAGCCTTTTTGGGCCGTAAGGACACCTTCCCCCAGGGCCATTACTAAAAATAAGGTGTGGGGGGCACACGGCCCCCTCCCCAAGTCTCTCTAGGCCCTGAGGAACTCATCCCCCAGAGCTGTACATATATATAAGAAAGGGGAGGGAGGCCCCCTCCTCAAGCCGGTATCAGCCCCGGGGAGCTCATCCTATTAAAGGTCGATGCCCCTTGTGCCCACCATACATTTGTTGGGGACTGCAGGGAAAGGCCAAGAGTCCTCATGGCCCCAGCTGACTCCCCACATGCAGCAGGAGCCGGCATTGTTCCACCTGCAGGGAGCAGCTACTAATGCTGCTCCCTGGAGGCAGGAGAAATATTTTGATCTGTTTACCTACCCACATCAGTGCAGGCTGGGAAACAGATCAAAAGTCTGCTCCCAGAGTGCGAGAGCCTTTTTAAAGTTCCCACCCACTGGGAGCAGAGTTGGTGTTTGCCCCCGCTTGGATTCTAAAATGCTCCCACCAAACAGGAGAAAATACAGGCTTCTTTGCCGGTGCTGGTGTGGGCAGGGAAACCGCTATGTCCTGGGGGTGAGCCGGCCACGGGGGATGGGCACAGTCCGCCTCCCTTAAAGTATTCCGTTCCAGGGGTGGGATCCCAGGGACCTTTAATGGCTTGGAGAGGGGACCACGCAGCCCCCCTCCTCCTTTATGAATACAGCCCTGGGGTGGTCATTTTTGGCCCCAGGGAGGTCCCTTGGGGTCCCCTTCATGGGGTCTAGGGGGTAAGGGTATCCCTACCCTGCCCCCTTATACTATTTTTCTTTTTCTTCTTCAGGACAGGGGAAGAAGTCCCCGACTCCTGTAATAGCTGCGATCAACATTTTTCTCACGTTGCTGGCAGCCAATTAGAGTGCTCGCTCCCAGGGGAGTCAGATGGCCCAATGGAAATAACTCTCCCTGGGCCAATCACAATGCTCTACTTTTAAATTGGCGCTCCCCCAAGAGTTTCTCAACACTCTCGCGGACCCAACCGTCCAGATATACAATTATATTTTAACCTTAATTTCTCAAAAACTACTGAATGGATTTACACCAAATTACAATAAGAGCAGTCTGCGGACCAAGATCTAGCTTCCTGCCAAATTTGGTGTAATTCCGTTCACCAGGTTTTTGCTGGAACCCGTCTTCAAGATGTCTATGGAAAATGCATGGGGATTTTGGAGCCTCTCTTTTTTATCCTCTGCCACTTGATGGATCACCCTGAAACTTTCCATCCACAATCTAGTCTAAAGTAGCACATTTTTGGAAAGTTTATTAGCAACACAAAAATGCTTTTCCTGTGGTACAGCTGACCTAACTATATCTACCAAGTGGCAATCGCAAATATATATATATATATATATATATATATATATATATATATATATATACAGAGAATTCTGGGTAGTTCCCGAGTTTAGGAGGAGACAGCTCATTTATATGGAGCATCCCACAAAACCACTGACACTCTGAATATGATCACCTTAAAGGTCTGTATCTCTAACAGAGTTTTTAAGCGCCAGAAGTGTTTAGCAATCTGTCAAACTCATTGAATGATATAATCAGTGATGCCATCAGTGATGTCATCAATGATGTCATGGGATGTCATCAGTGACATAATCCATGATGTCATTGAACATGTCATGAGTGATGTAATATGTGAGATCATAAGAAACGCATGCTGGGGACTCAAGTTATAGTTAGCTCAGAGAAGTATAACTGGTGAATTTCAGTGTTTTTTTTAGTTTCAAATGATATTTTTTAACTGACAATTTCACCTAACTATAACCTCATTTTAACCTTCATTTTTAAAGTGACCAAGTCACCATGTCCTGTAATGGCGGCTGCTACATATCTGAAACTGTTGATGCCAGCCAATCAGGAAGCGAACTCCAGTGGGACCATTTCTCTCCATGAGATCTCGGAAGAGGCCAATGTGGGAAAAAAGCCAATTGGAATGCTGTATTTTTTTAATTTGCGGTCCCGCATGATTCTTGCAGGATCAATTGTCAATATATCTAAACATTTTGAGACATTATTTCTAAAACTGACAAAACAGATTTACATAAAATCACAAAAAGCATGCATGCTTTCTGGGTAAAAATCTAGCTTTCTGCCAAATTCGGTGTAATTCTGTTCAACCGTTTTTGCTAAAGCACTGCCTGAAATTACAGTTGGAAACTTCATGGGGAAAAAAGTGTTTTGGGCTCACCCCTTTTTCTCAGACCCCACCTGACAGATCACCCCGAAGCTTTCCAGAGAGGAACTGAGGTGAATGAAGTTTTTTTGGAACGTTCTGTGAAGATTTATCAAACTGCGTCAAATGGCAAGACAAAAACGCTCTTCCTAAAGAAACTGTGACCTATATATAGATATAAGAACGGTAATTGCAATCACATGTGAATTGAAGAAAAAGGACAACATGAATGGGTGAATGAAAAGATGTTAGGCAAAACACACAGTATAATATGCCTCAAAATACAATCAGCCACTTATCTGTACATATGAATGACATGAACTGATTGTACTGTAACAGTGGCCAACTGAGCATTCTAACTTCCTGCTGATGTTACACGTGGGTGGACCACAGACACATAGAATAGACAACGAGTATCAACTCTAGTGCAGACACAGATGTGGGCCTTTCATGCTATGAGCGGGCAGGTGGTACTGATGGACAGGGTGGGGTGGCCCTCCATCATCACCCTCATACTACAAGCCCAGGAAGCCTGACAGATTGGGGTTGTGCTCAGTGGTGTAACAGAAAATGATGGTGCCCCCTGCAGAATATGAAGAAGGTTCCTTGAGTCCCCCATATCTCCCATATATTCATTTGTCTTGATGTGTGGGGGGCTCCTTCAGGATTGGGAAACTCCAGAAGGGTTGGGGGTCCCCACTGTGCTGCAGGGGCTGAAGGGGGGTGCGTTACACCCCTGGGTTGTGCTTGAATGAATGTGATGGCACCACCTGCTCTTTGCTGGTATCACACAACTGCATTTGTGGAAACACTGTGGCAGCTAGCAATATGTGTAAAAGAGCAAAACAGATCGTTTAAGATGAAATAATCTAAACATTTCTATAGGCACAGCTGCTCATTTGTCATGCAGGAACAGAAGTCATACCTCTCTGTCCTTGCTGCCAGCGCCTTTTGTGCCCTTGTGATTCTATCAAAGTGCCTGCAGATAGCAGTACTACGGGGTGTAACCTAGAACCCTACTGCCCCTGCGGCCCCCCCCATTCAGCTTAATTAAGGCCATTGTATGTCTGCGAGATAATAGAGACTCTGGGGCCCCTCATCACACTGGGTGGAGGGTGGGGCATCATTGTACGTTATGCCACTGATGAGTAATAGACAAGGTTCCCTAGGGGGAACTGTGTAATTCAGGCTGGAACTGCGCCACCTAGAGGGGATTCATGTATGTAATTCTTGCAGGATTCGGTGCTGATAAATTGACCACACGGACAGATTACAGAGAGGCACAGTCAAGATATTGTGCCCCACGAAATGTTTTTCTCTTTATGGTTTTCAGAATTATAGCAGATATATTCAAACAAAAGGACTAGTCGGGATCAACAATGCCTCCCCTTTCCGTAAGTCAAGACTTTCATTGACATGATACCCCTCGTGTAAATGCACATGTCTGGATTCAAAGATGGATGTTGCCTAAAGAAACACTGGCGGTAAAGGCAAGTTGTGCAATCCCGCTTGGATGAAAAATTACAAAAAAATAACAATATTCCCGTTAACTCCTCCCAGGGGAGTGCGGATTCCATTCTCCAAAGCTCCTCTGCAGAAGCAGACACTTAGCTTGCCAAATACTGTTCGTCATTATCCCCTTTCTCTGGTGGACCTGTGGCGCCAGAGAGCAGACAGAGTTGTGCTCAGGGAGAGATCACCGCTTCAAATGAATGGGGCTGGGTGGGCAAATTCAATTTCAAAGAGGAAATGTGCATTACAGTTAGAGCAAGCGAACAGAGCAAACACAGCAAATGTGCGACTTCTACATCAACAGAAGGTAAGGACAAATATTATACTTGAAAAACAACATTCCTCTGAGCATATTGTAATGAAAAACAAACAACAGGTCGCCAACAGCTTTTCACCTCTGTATTATACAGTTGTCTCTAAGAGTATGCTAAAATGCGTGTGCATGCCACACACTTCTTACTACATCATCGGTTTCTAATACCTCTTTTTCTTGAGCACTTCATTGTACTTTTGATATTTCCTGCACATGTTCAACTCTCCTGTCAAAACATAAACACACAGCGGCAGATACATCCAATCTAAATTACAATGGAAATGCTGCGATGACTTACCGGTAATGGCATTACTCTGAGTCCTTCTCTTGCCGTGCTGGCTCACATAGTGAGGCCCCTGTGTCTCCAATCACAAACATTTCCCACTCATAAAATTCCCTCCCCCCCTTAGTTCCTGTTACGTACAATGCCCAAAGACCACACAGCTGGACTGGCTGAAAGGGCGGGAGGGAGGGCCTGAGTCAGCATGACGAGAGAAGGACTCAGAGTAATGTCATTACCAGTAAGTAATCGCAGCATTACCCCTTCACCCCTCTCGCCATGCTGACTCACATAATGAGATATACCCAGGCCAAAAATCAGACCAGGACAACAACACAGGAATGCAAACACAAGTTTAATCCAGAGGCTAAAAACTGTTTACAACATGGAAGCCAGAACCCTGGGGAGAGGATGTAGCTTTACAGCTAGAGCTGCAGACTTTGGAGCCAGGGAACCGGGTTCGATCTTCGGCATTGGCTCAGCATCCTGTGATTCTGGGCAAATCACTTAATCTCCCCCACCTACCAAATAATGAATGTGTCCTTGTGTAATGTAACTGGTGCTCAAGTAAAGCGCTCCAATACCTTCGGGTCGAGTTTGCGCTATATAAATCTGCAAAAAAATAAAATTAAAATAAACCCTGAACCTAACAAATTTGGGACCTCCGAACCCTGGACCACCCGATAATGGGGCTCAGAGGTAGAAGGAACTGCCTCAGTGGCAGCCTGACAGATTTCTAGCAAAGAAGCATCCTGCACCTCAGCCATGGAAGCAGAGAAGCCCCTAGAAGACCTCTTCTGGATCCCCAGAGGAGAAGACAGGCCAAACTACTTATAAGCCAGCAAAATTACAGACTTGCTCCACCTGCTCAAAGTCTAAGTCAAAGGTTTCGCCCCCTTCCGGGAGAGACCAAAGTCAACAAATAAAGCGAAAGAGACCCGGAACTCCTTCACCCGGTCCCAATAGATCAGCACCGCCCTTTGCACATCCAGCGAATGAAGCTCCATCTCCTCAGGAGATTGAGGATCCAGACAAAACACCAGAAGAATCACTTCCTGCTGATGATGAAGCAAATAATTCCCCTTGGGCACAAATCCTGGACCCAGTCGTAGAACAAGCCTGTCCTCGAACACAGGAAAGAAAGGAGACAAACAAGACAATGAGCCTAACTCCCCCAGCCGGCAAACAGATGTGACAGCCACCAGAAAAAACACCTTTAGGTCAGAAGGAGTTACCCCACAGAAGCCAGCGGTTCAAACGGAGGATGCTGAAGATGCAGATGCAGCGGCAAATCCCAAGAAGCACACACCACCTGGGTGCCCATTGCACCTTAAGAGTGGTAGGTCTCAGACCCAGCTGGAAACCATCCTGGAGACATTCCAGCACCTGAGGCAGGAAAACAGAAAGAGGAAGCACATGCCGGCGATCACATCAAACATGAAACATCTTCCAATGCCAAGCATAAGAAGACTTGGTAAACAACCATCTATACACCTGCACAAAAGAGGAGACAGAGGCCGACAGACCCTGTAACATTATGCCTCCCTGCTCAATCACCAAGCCGTCAGCTTGAGCATTGCCAGGGAGGGCACCTGGAGACACAGAAACCTCAGGGGAGACAGAACTAAAGGAAATCTCCATTCCTGACCCACCTTCATCTCCACCAACAGAGGAAACCAGACAGAGCAGGGCCATGCAGAAGCCACCAGAACAACTTGAGCTTTCTCCCTCTGAACTCGAACCAGAAACATCTGGATCAAAGGCAACGGAGGGAAGGCAAACATCAGTCCCACCGGCTAAAGACATGTTAGGGCATCCATCCTGGAAGCTGACTCTTCCTGTCTGCGGTAAAAAGTCCAGGAGAGAAGTGCATTGCCAGGGCTTACAAACAGGTCCACCCGGGGGCAACCTCACAACTGAAGCACTTTGCCAAATATCTGGGGACAAAGACAAAAGCTATGAGAGGACGGAATCTCCCTGCTCAGGTGATCGGCATGACAGTTCAGACCTTCCTGATTAAAGATGACCCTTACCGAACCCACAGTTGACTGAGCCCAAAAGGAACATTTGATTCGAAATTTCAGCCAAGGACAGGGCCCTTGTCCCACCCTGTCAATTGACATAGAACTTGGCTGTTGTATTGTCCATCTGAACGATGACAACCCTGTCCTTAAAATGAAGGAAAAAATGAAAGAGGGCCAGATGAATTTCCTCCAACTTTCTCCAGTTGGAAGAGCGGGAACTATGGCACTCCTGCCATCGTCCCTGGATTGTCTGAGCCCCTGAGCAGGCACTCCGGCCACTCTCGCTGGTGTCCATCGTGATGATGATTGGCTCTGGTTACTGCAAGGAGACCCCCTTCAGGATGTTTGATGGAAGGAGCCACTACCCCAGCTTCTCCTGGATCACCTGCGAGACAGAGATGAGACATGTCAAATCGTGCACATTGGGCACCCATTTGCCCAGAATGAACCCTATCAAAATACTGAGGTGCTCTGAGCCCAGAGCACCAAGAATACCACGGCAGCCAGATCTCCCTGAACCCTCATCCAAAGGGAGACATGCTGAACGTGTGCTGACAGAAGATGCAGCAGATGCGAATGAATCCTATAAACCCTTGAGTCTGGCAAGGTCACAATGTCCAGATCCGTCCGGAATGGGGCCCAATGAATACGCAATCCTGAGAGAGAACCAGCTGGGACTTCTGCCTATTCCCCAAGAAGCCACATGATGACAAGAGATCCAGAACCTGTTGAATATGTAAACAAGTCAGGGGAAGAGAAGCCTCCTTGACCAAACAGTCATCGAGATACGGGAAGACGGCAATCCCCTAGAGTTGAAGAATTGCCATCAGAGTGGTCAACACCTTGGTAAACACACGGGTAGGAGACTTCAGACCAAATGGCAAAACCTGTAATTGGTAATGTGCCACCCTCACAGCAAACCTCAAAAACTTCTGATGACTTGGATGTACGGAAACATAAAGGTATACATCCTGCAGATTGATGGCCGCCATGTAATCCCATGGAGACACCAGGGGAATGAGCTGCTGGACAGACAGCATCTTGAATGGAATGAACATCACCCATTGGTTGAGATGCTTCAAATATAAGACAGGCTGAAACCCTCCCGATACCTTTTGGACCAGGGACAGGATCGGGTACACCCCCTGACCGACTTGATCCATCAGCACAGGGATGACCGCCCGTTTCTTCAACAAGGCCTTGATCCCCTCCAACAGTGCAATCCTCTTTGCGGGGAGTCCTTGGGACAGGAGTAGGGATGCATCGTGTACTTAGAGGAAGTGAGACGAGGTCTATACGATAGCCTCTCTGAACTATGCTCCTCACCCATTTGTCAGAGATGGACAGCACCCAAGCAGGAAGGAATGCTGCTATCTGTGCACCCACCGGAAGAGAGCCCAAAGGTGTCCCATAGTCAGGAGCGCTGACCGGAGGGCCCTGCCTTGGGGGTGAAATCCTGCTGCTTAGCCCTCCTGGACTGGAACCTCTTACTGCTAAAGGCATAAGAACGGTTGCCTTTGCGAGGGAAAACCCTGCTGTCTCTGGCATACGAGCGAGTCAAAGCCTTTAAATGGCTTGCTTGACGTGGTCGTGTAGGACCAAGTGTGCTTCTTGTCCTTAAAGGATTTCCGGATCAGACCTTCCAACCGCTCACCGAGCAGCTTGCCTCCTTCAAAGGGTAGTTTGAGAAACAAACCCTTCTCTGCCAGATCCGTCTTCCAGTTTCTCAACCACAGGTTGTGTCTGCCTATGATAGCTGAAGAGGAAGACACCAAAGCTGCCTTAATGACATCGGCCAACACATCCGCCAGGAACTTAGCCTGTTGCTCCATGTGAACCAGGACATCCGTCATATTGTTACCCTCCTGCATGACCTCCGCCAAGGCCTCAAAATCCTTCACCAAGGACTGAGCTGTTAATGCCCCATATGATGCTGCCCTGAGCACCATATTAGAATCTGAGAAAGACATTTAAGTGCACCTGGCGGTCAACATGATCTGAAGGCAAATAGTCATCAGGATTCAGAGACAAACACCCAATGAGAGGGGCCAGGATGGAATCCACCTTGACGGAACATGGCAACAGTGTATCCCCATCTTCTAAGACATAGGACTTTTGGAGGAAACTGGGAACCTGGCTGTATTAAGACTTCTCCCAGGACCTCCTTGAATTTAGGATGCAAAGGCAAAGCCAGCACCGCAGGCTTGGTGAATTGGGGGAACAGATCTTCAGCAGTCCCCTCCACCGGAGGCAATCCGATGCCCAGATTGTCTCTAATATGGGACAGAATGTCCTCCAGCTCATCCCTGAATATGAACTTTCCACCAGGTACCACATGTCTCTCTGGCTCAGAGACTCCAGAGTCATCAGAATCCCCATCTTCATCCATCAGGGTAGAAGGACGCTTAGCCTTACGCTTGGAAGACAAGGCTCTGGTGACAGCGGCATCAATCATGCTCTGAACCTCCAAGGCCATCAGGGATACTGAAGCCCCAACCGGGACTCCACCAGCACCCCTATCTGGCACATTCAGATGGGAAATACTTTCCTTCAAATCAGGAGAGTTAGACCTTCTCCTCTTAGCCCTTCGCTTCTCCATTGTAACTACAAGAGTAACCTAGAACCATAAACTAAAAATAAATAAGACCCAACATCACACCATTGGAGAAGGAAAAAATCCCTCCAAAACAGCACAACCCGGAATAGAGCATACACCTATGGCCTGGTCACTCACAAGGCCTTCAAGATCATGAGCCAAACATGCATGTATATGCAGGAAAGCGAAACTGCTGCAAACTCATTCCAGAGCAGCTACTACCCGTTAGTCCTCCTGTAATTGCAGCTGCACCCCTCCACCAGAGGCCCACCTAGCCGATAGTCAGTTTGCCAAGGAAAAACAGACTCCCTGGCAATTAGGACATGTCCTTAGCTGGATGGAGGCAAGCACCACGGACCTCCTGTCCTGCCTCATAAAATGGGTGCAGGCGGAAGTTATGACCTGTTGCACCACAGGCTGACAATCTTCCCCTTCACTCACCTGAATTGCCATCTCCCGCTGTACACCCGATGGGCTCACCACCGCTCACCAGGGAACTTGTATTCATCAAATAAAGAGTCCAGCAACCCGGTCCTCCCGGTCTCCACAACCCCACTGTCACAGCAAAGCAGGGAACACAGCAGCTGAGAAACGCTGGAGCACACGCACCACGAGTGCCCATAGATTGGACACACAAAAAAAGGAACTGAAAGTATGGAGGAAGGGAGGGAAGGAATTTTATGTGTGGGAAATGTTTGTGATTGGAGGCCCAGGAGCCTCACTATGTGAGCCAGCATGGCAATAGGGACGAAGGGGTAGTGATTGAGCTAAGGCTCCAAAACCACTTGGGACTGGCCTTTTCATCATTTATCACTGGGAACTGACCTTTCCATCATTTTCCACTAGGAACTGACCTTTCCATCATTTACCACTAGGAACTGACCTTTCCATCATTTACCACTAGGAACCGACTTTTCCATCATTTACCACTAGGAACCGACCTTTCCATCATTTATCACAATGAACTGACCTTTCTATCATTTACCACTGGAAACTGACCTTTCCATCATTTACCACTATTTATTCACTAGGAACTGACCTTTCCATCATTTACCAGTAGGAGCCGACCTTTCCATCATTTACCACTAGGAACCGACCTTTCCATCATTTACCACTAGGAACTGGCTTTTCCATCATTTACCACTAGGAACCGACCTTTCTATCATTTACCACTAGGAACCGACCTTTCCATCATTTACCACTAGGAACTGACCTTTCCATCATTTACCACTAGGAACCGACCTTTCCATCATTTATCACTATTTATTCACTAGGAACCGACCTTTCTATCATTTACCACTAGGAACTGAATTTTCCATCATTTACCACTAGGAACTGACCTTTCCATCATTGTTATCTGACCTGAGTGTTAAGGAAGGAACCCTGTTACACAAGCCAGTCCATCGCCCCCTCCAAAGGGGTTAGTCTGGTAGGCCTTGTCCCTTCTGATGCACTTAATGCTTGCAATTTACAGCTGCAATTAAGGGTACACTTTTACAGAAAGCTCAAAACTGGACTGGGGGAATTTCTGCCTTAAAAACCAGTTCATATTACCAAAGTCGTGCAATGACTGCACCTACTTAAATTGGGAGTATGCCTCCATATGACTTGGAGCGTAACAGTTTAAAACTTGATGCACTTAAACACACTATGTGAATAATTGACTTGCACCTCTCAGAGAGACTGTGGCCCACATTTATTATTCTTTGACAGAAGGCAATGCTGCACTGAAGATACTGCGCTGTGTAGGGCAAATCAATACCCACCCTCAGAGGGGGATACCTCCACTGAGTGTCCTGAATAATCCTTATAAAATGTATTCAACATCTGCTGTCCTAGAGACCAGGTTAGACTGATTATCCGTGTGCCTTTGTATTTGGTTTTGTTCTGCTAGGCCAACTTTTTTGCTCAGCCCCCCCCCCCCCCCAAGCAAAATGTTTTAAGGTTGGGCACCCCTCCAAAACTTTATGACAAGGATTGGGGGAGCGAGAGGGACATGCTGAGTGCAGTACTTATGAGGTGATTTCAGGAGTACTTTTTCTATAGCTCATAAACCGCACTAAATATGAGACTTATAAAACAGCAAATGCATCAAACAAAAACAAGCATTATCCCAAACATACTGCTCCCCATAAATGGGGTGATATGTTCCCCTCACACTCTTGGACCCCAATGCAACTATACATGCTGCTGCAATAATAATAACTTCCTGAGTAGCAGGCTATCTCCTCTGCATCTTTTACCTCTTCCCCGCCATGACGGACCATCACCTCTGTCCTACTGCTAGAAAGGAAAATAAGCTCCCATGCCCCTTTTTTAAAGGTTGACAGTCATAATTGTGATGCAGTGGGCCCCTGAATCCCCTGGGACCCAGTCCTTCTGTATCTGCTTCATTAATTATAACCAGCTGTGGCCACTTACACACCTGGCAGCAGTAAATGCTGCACTGATGAATGGTCCTTTAAAAAAAAGGCCACTTATGTTATCCCCTTCTTTGGGGTATCTCTCTGAAGAAGCTGTCTATGGCAATATTAAACAAAAATGAGTCTCCATACAGTGCTCCCTATTCTGGGCCATCTCTTTGAAAATAACTATGAATCTCACTCCTTTCCTCTGTCTCCTGGACCATTACTGTGAGGCCCCAGGGGTCGAGAGGATTAGGGCTCAGCATCTGAATACAGCCCTGCTGGTCTTCTACCTGCCACTCAATGGACTCAGATTGCACACAAAAAACTGCCCCTGAAGGGTTAATGCTGACTTTGAGGTGCCTCTGCCTGAAAGCGAAGGGTGTGGTGGTAGTGCAGAAAGTTAAAAAAGAAACCAGCCTTCTTACCAGCTGTTAATTGATTGAGTCACTTAAAGCCAGGGCCACTGGAATTATTAGTTTCTGCAGCAGCAGCGTTTTCCACATAATTATGAGTTTACCACATTTGCTACATAATCCATAATCTGCTGCATAATCAGCAATTTCAACAAAAAAACTTGATTCTAGCTCAAACGGAACAAAAGTTACTTAAAACGTTGCAAAGTGTTCCGGAGCAGTGGAAGGCCCTTTGCAAACATTCACTGGTAATCTTGTAGTTGCTTACTGCTGTATTTGGGTGTTAAACTGGTACTAATGAGGTGAAATATTTCCCCTGACAGTGTTACCATGAGTTAAAATGACAAAATAATAAAGTAATGCTAACCACAAAATGTGCTGCATTGTGCCGCATAATTTACCTTTTCTTGCTGCATAATTTTGTCAACCCCTTCTGCATAACGTGGTTCTCTCCTGCTGAATAATTCCAGTGGCTCTGGTTAAAGCTTCATGGTGTCAAAGATTTATTCTTTTTGAGATGTAATGTAGGGGTGTTATCTAATATCTGGAAAAATGGAGACACTTACAAAAGTGTCTGCATTCGATACAGTTTGATTACTTATTACTAAAAAACAATTTTAGTAAGAACTTGTTTTATCTCAATCACTGCATTATTTTGCAGCAGCCTAGTTTAGACTATGTAAATACAATTTTAAAATAACGACTTACATATTCACAGTGCTTTCTGCCACAGGCTGGGACTGCGTAGCACTATAAAGAGGGCCACAAGAATTATGCGGCAGGAGAAGGCCAAATTATGCAGCAGGGTTGCTTAAATTATGCAGAAAGCAAAGGCAAATTATTCTGCATAATGCTGCATATTTTGTGATAGCATTACTGCATTATTTGGTCATTTTTACACTTGTTAACACTGTCCTGGCATATATTGCCCCTCATAAGTACCAGTTTAACACCCACATATAGCAATAAGCAACAAAAAGGTGACCAGTCAACCTTTACAAAGGGCCTTCCACTGCGGGGCAACATGTGTTGCTGCATTTTTAGTAACTTTTGAACCGTTTGAGCTAGAAACATTTTTTTTGTTAAAATCTGCAAATTTTGCAGCAGATGATGGATTAGGTGGCAAATGCAGGAAATCCATAACTATGCACAAAAAGCCAAAAACAAAAAATTGCATAATTCCAGTGGTCCTGACCATAAATACAAAGGTCACTATTCCTCTGCACCAACTAAGGTTCAATTATGTGTTGCTCAGCTTTAACACAGACTGACATCTGCAGTGATGGTAGTCACTAACTGAGGTTTCATAACCTAAAAGAGTACATTTATCACCAGTTAGTTTAACTTGCATTTATTTTTCAATTAAGTTGTTACTGCCTTATTTATACGCACTTCCAACACTTGTGAAAACACAGAACACTTGCTTTTTTGATTCTTTTTTTCTCAACCTCTTTGACTCCCGCCCCCACAGCACTCTGATTACAGTTCTCACTTCAAGGGCTCGGAGTAAATGAAGACAGCCTGGAAATGCAGCAAGTAAACATCGCCGCACTTCCAGGTCATCTTCATTTACATGTACTTGCGGAGGCATTTGCACCACCCTGGGAACCCATCCACGCCCCCCCCAGTGGGGCGCGCCCCACAGTTTGAAGACCTCTGTGCTAGGCTGTAGTGTATTTTTTAATTTTATACTATGTATTTTTTTCATTTTATACTATTTATGGCTACAGTGCCATTCATGTACAGAATATAGGAGCTGAGTTGAGGCTCAGACCCAATGTAAAATGGTTAAGCATCCCCTCACTTTTTTGCTTGCTGCCAGTCACAAGGACTGTCTTAAATATTTATACAGATCTTACGACTCACTTTCATTGCGTGGTACTGTGTGAATAAAACTAGTAAACTACCCCATTCAGAGAACTGCCGCGTATGTTTGTGCACGAGGGTACTTTGAGGTCATGTTTATTTATGCCATTTTATGTGTAAATTATTTTCCTGATTACTTCAGGTTCAGCTGCCAATGAATTAAGCACATTTTCAGCCACCACTGGTTGTACATATCCGTACGATTTTTCGTCTATTTCTTATTTTGCACAGTGCAATCTTTGGCCCAGCTTTATACCTCTACACTTGTTCTTCTGTAGGCAGAAACATGTTGACTGTATATATCTTGCTTAATAATATCCCTTTTTTGCAACCTCTACCCATTGGCGGCAGCAATAAAATAGTATAGGTCCACCAGGGAGTCGCTTTTAACAGTTTCTTCCCTTTTAAACTATTTCATTATCTGTACACCCACACCTACCGCTACGAAGGACCTCCCCTCAGCTAATTAGCACAGCAAGAGCTCCTCTAAGCTAAGGGTTGTAGCTAGTACCACTAACTCTTGGGATTGTAGTGTGAGGAGAGGCCCTTTTATGAAGCATGCCACCAAAGTGGGTGATGGATTTCATCCTTTAAGTTTATTGGACTGACCACAGACACACAGATTTTCTCAGTCCCAGTTTTCCCCTTTTGTTTTTTTTTTAGTTTAGAAAGCTTTATTGAGATGGTAAACCAAGTAAAACATCAGTACAAGTGATATGGGGAGAGGAAGAAATATTAAATGTAAGCATGACAATAAAATAAAAGTGAATCACAACCTCAAAATGTAAATCCATACATAGACAAAATGCGTTTTTTCAGATTATAAGAAGAAAGAAGAGAGGAAAAGAGAGAAAGAGAAAGAGAGAGAGAGAGAGGAGGAAAGGGGAGGGAAGAAAAGAAGAGTCCAATACAAGAAGAAAGACAATCTAGTTGATAAGGAATAATATCGAAAGCAAAAATGCAGTAATAAAAGCATAAACAAAATCAGTTATGCAACCTAGAAAGAAAAGAAGTTAAAGGCAACCATAACAAATCTTTTTTGATCAACAAAGTGGTAGAGTTAGCGAAAGCACGGTCAAGTCTATGATGATGACACAGTAAATTCCACCAGGCTTGAAATGAAATTTTTGAAGTGTCCTTCCAATTAGTAGTAATAATCTGAAATGTGATAGCTAAAAGTAAATCAATAAATTTACCAACATTGCTATGAACATCCCAAACAGGCGAATAGCTACCCAAAAAAAATGTAAAATATCAAAAGGAACATTAGTCAGTAAAATGTCATTCAACTTAGACCAGACTTGAGACCAAAAGATTTAACTAAAGGGCAATGGAAAAACATGTGAAGAAAATCACTATGGTCCTTTAAACAAGACCAACACTTCGGGGAGTCTATTAACTTAAATCTGTACAAGTCAGAAGGGGTGAAAAAAGTCTGTTGTAAAAGTAAAACAGGGTCTGAGTTGTGCTGGCAGAGCGTGAGGAAGTATGAATTTTTGACCATAGGGAATCCCATGTGCGAAGAGGAGGTCTAGGGCCAGGTCTTTTCCCATGTGAGTTCCAAACTAGATTTTATCCTAACTTTCAAAGGGTGAGATAATAGTTTATAAATAGTGGCAGCTTTAAATTGAGTGGAAAAGTCAATGGAGGGAGAGGAAACATGGTCAGAAGGAGACGTGGGATATCCCTGAAGGGAGAGACGAGTAAGATAATCCTTAAGCAAAGGGTAGTGAGGGGCGTGAGAGAAGGAAACACCATAAAGGGTTTGGAGATCCGAAAATTCCATGAAGGACCCATCCTTCATTAAGTGCTGAGGAGTAATAATACCTTTATCGATCCATTCCTTCCAAAATAGAGCTCGATTATTGATCTTAAGAAATTTGTTATGCCAAATTGGAATGCGTAAAAAAAGGTCAGCAGAAGAGAGATGAGAGGTAAGCAGAGAAGTAGTTAGTGCTTTGGAATGGGTAAAAATAGGAGAAGAGAAGCGTTTCGGAGGTTGGGAGATGCGGGCGGCTGAAATAAAAGAAAAAGGAGATTATTGAGCTTGCTCCAGCGAGCTCCAGGAAGTTAAAGGCGGTTCTGAGGTCTCAGATAAGAAAGTCCAGATTTGCTTTAAGGTGAATGCTGAGTGGTAACGTCTAATATTGGGAAAGTTAACTCCTCCCAATTCCTTAGGTAACTGAAGACGAGCAATTGAAATCCTAGGCTTGCGACTATTCCAGAGAAGCTTGGACAGAGAACTATTGATAACACGAAAAAAAGAATTGGGAAGAGAGACAGGAAGCATAGATAAGTAAAAATTTATTATTGGAAGAAGCATCATTTTAATTGTGGCTAATCTACCCCACCAGGAGAGGAATAGCGGAGACCAGCCTTCAGTTAAAGCAGAGAGTTTTTTAAGTATATCTGCAAGATTAATTTTAATAGTGTCCCTCATGCTGCTGGAGTAAAGGATGCCAAGACACTCAACATTTTTGGAGTTCCATTCGAAACCCGTGTCTAAAAACATGGAAGGGAGACAGAACTTATTAAGAGGCAGGATTTCAGATTTATCTATATTTAACTTGTAACCAGAGACTCTAGAGTAATCGTGTAAAAGTGAAAAAAAGACAGGCAAGGATGTGGAAGGATTGGAAATGTACAAAAGAATATCATCAGCATACACAGTGAACTTAATATCGAGTGAGTTAAATTGAAAACCCGTGTAGTGTGGAGAACGTCTAAGTGTTTCTAGGAAGGGTTCTAAAGCAAGGATAAGGAGAAGGGGGGAAAGGGGACAGCCCTGTCTAGTGCCTCTGAGAAGAGGGAAATATCGAGATTGACATCCATTTACCCAAACAGAAGTGGTAGGAGCAGAATATAGTAATTGAATGTATTGAAGAATAGGAGGGCTAAAACCATGCCATTTGAGGGCACCAAAAATAAATTCCCAGTTGACTCTGTCAAATGCTTTTTCAGCATCCAATGTGACAGCAGCAACAGGAGAATCAAGTTTGGAAGCCAAATGGACAATATTAAGGAAAGTACGTGAGTTGTCTGTAATAGAACAAAGCCAGATTGATATATATTAACTAAGTCAGGGATAACTTTGTTGATACGTATGGCAAGTAATTTAGCATAAATTTTGCAATCTGTGTTTATTAAAGAGATGGGTCTATAATTTTTGCAAAGAGAGGGGTCCTTATCTTTTTTGGGTATAAGACAGAGCATAGCCTGAGTAAAAGAACCATGTGATGTACCAATGGCAAGAAAGTGGTTGATCAAAGAAAGGAGGTGAGGAATCAAGAGTGATTTGAATTGGAGGAAAAAACTAACGGTAAAGCCATCAGGGCCCGGTGTTTTATCTTTAGGCAAAAGGGAGATTGCATCGATGATTTCTTGTTCAGAGATGGGGGCATTCAGAGATGTAAGATCAACACGACTCTCAGGGGGTTGAGGAATATTTTGAAAAAAGGAGTCTATAAGGTCAGAGGAAGGGGAGGACTCCGGAGTATAAAGAGAAGTGTAATACTCAGTAAAGCAGTCAAGCAGTAAAGCAGTCAAGGGTCTTGGTATCAGAAAGATGAAGAACTCCAGAATTATCCCTGATAGCAACAATTTTAGATTTTTGCTTCTTAATTTTAAGGTAATTGGCTAAAGATCTGCCCGCTTTGTTCCGTCCACCATACATTTTTGCGTTAAATTTGAGAAGATTATTACAAGCAGAATCCCAAGACTGTTTGTTGTATTGCATTTGTGCTTTAATGAGATTAGATAATGTGTCAGGGCAATTAGTGGTAAAATATTTATGTTCTAAGGCTTTAATTTTTTTAAGAATTGATGTTGTTTCCAAGAGAGCTTTTTTTCTTCCGAGACACAAAGTCGATTATGAAACCTCTGGCGGATGCTTTAAAGGCATCCCAGACAAAATGAAATTGGGAAACAGAGGAAAGGTTTTTGAGAAAGATATCTTGAGCAAAGTGCGAGAACTGCTCCAAAAATTGAGAGTCCAAGAGAAGAGAATTGTTAAAGCGCCAGCACCGAGATAAGGGTGTAGATGAAGGGTATTCTATATCTAAAATGACAGGGGCATGATCAGAGACAAGAATGGAGCCAATCTCAACATTATTCATGAATTGCAGGGTGCGTTGTGTGAGGAAAATATAATCAATACGGGAGTGGGACCTATGAGCAGGGGGGAAAAAGGAAAATTCTAAAACGTCCGGATGGGAGGTTCTCCATGCGTCAACAAGTCCTCTTGCAGTAATAGCCTTATGAAAGGTTTTTTGCATCTTATTGGGGATATACTTGGTTTGGGATTTTCGGTCGAGGAAGGGGTCCATGAGTTGGTTGCAGTCGCCACCCACAATCAAATTGGCAGCAGCATGAGAGGAAAGGAGAGTGGAAAAGTCAGACCAAAAGGATAAGTCATTGCCGTTCGGGCCATATACATTGCAAAAAGAGATTTGGGTATTATTAACTTTAACATTTAAAAAGAGCCATCTCCCATTAGTATCTTTAAGTTCATCTTGTAAAAGAACATTCAAGGATCTATGGAATAAAATAACAACTCCGTTCTTGTTATTGGCAGCTGGGGAGCAAAACATTTCGCCCACCCAATGTTTACGTAATGAAGGCAAATCTTGTAACCTGAGGTGTGATTCTTGTAATAACGCTACATGACATTTCAATTTAGCAAGATTGGACAACACCCTTTGTTTCTTAACAGGATTACGCATACCTTTTACATTCCATGAGATGATGCGGAGACCTTTCATGAGTGTAACTTATAGAAAATTAAACAGCAGGAAAGTAAAGCAGGTATAGAGTAGATAGTTGTTAGACTTGGCACCATTGGCGTGGGTCTCCCTTCCATTTTTTTGCTGTTGCCTCTTATGTTTTGCTGGTTTTAGTTGCTTTTGGGCACTGTGCCACTGCTGTTCAGTGCCACAGTGCAAGTGCTCCCTACTGTAAATTGATGTATCGATTAGTGACTCCATGATTGGATGATTGGTTTACTTGTCAGTCCCTAGTACAGTGCACTGAGTGTGCCCAGGGCTTGTAAATCCAATGCTGCTGGTGGGCTTGCAGCACTGGTTGTGCCACCCACAGAAGCAGCTTATAAAATGTGTCTCAGGTCTGCCATTGCAGAGCCTGTGTGCGGTCTGTGACTGCCATGTCGACTTGGCAAGTGCACCCACTTGCCAGTCCCTAAACCTTCCCTTATCTTCATATTAGACACCCCTAAGGTGGGCCCAAGGGCAGGGTGCATTGTAAGTATAAGGTAGGACATGCCCTGGTGTGTGTGGCATGTCCTAATAGTGAATTACAGCCATTTTCGTTTTTCACTATTGCAAGGCTACCTGTTCTCCATAGGCCAGAATGGGCAGTTTGATTATTACACCTTATAATCCTAACTGACCCAGGGAACATGGTAGAAAAACGAATTTAGTATGCCTGAACTCAGAATGATAAAATACATCTTTTAGTGAAGTTGGTTTTAACATTCTGTGTTTGAAAATACCACTTTTAGAAAGTGGGTATTTTCTTGCCTAAACTTCTAAGCCTGCCTCTGCTAGGTTGTGTATTCCTTGTCTGGAGATTGAGTGACAGGGGCTGGGGGTGGCTACAGGAGACAGGGTGAGTCAGCACAGGGCTGAATAGAAAGATCTGCATCCAGAGTGGAGGGAGGAGTTGCACCTGGGTCTGAATAGGGCTGTGCCTGCCTTCCACAATGCTGGCTCCACCTCCTGCAGGCGTCTGATGGCTCTGCCCCTCACTCACAAAGGAAAGAAGGAGTCAGAAAAACAAAGTGCTCCAGGACTGACCAGAACTGGTTTTGGACTAGGCAGAGGCCTCTCCGCCTTCAGAGAACAAAGAGAAACTGTGTATAAAAAGGGGACCCAGACCCCTAGGAAATTAGATCACTTCTGGGAAATCAAGAAACCTGTTGCCAAGGAGAAGAACCGGAGAAGCTGAAGGAGGAGTACTGCCCCTGTGCTGTTTTGCTGATTGGGGTTGGCCTGCAGTGGTTGCTTTCTACCAAGGACAGGAGAAAAGACTTTGCTGTGCTTTGTCATCTTGAAGAAGAGAATCTCCAAGGGCTTGAACTAGAGCTTGCCTCCTGCCTGAAGTCTCAGGGATACAAGACTTCACCAACCAGCTCCCCCCCTGCATTCCCTTGCTGAGAATTGAAGTGCCTGCTGTTGTGCTGGGCCTTCTGAGAGACTGCATGTCGCTGGGAGCTGGAAGCGCGACGCAATCCACGAGAAGCGTGTCGCCGCCGCAGCCGCGGTCATCGCATCGCCAAGGAAGCGAGACGCCGCTGCCGCTGTCATCCTCGCATCGCCGAAGCGCGGTGCATCACCGGAGAAGCGGGACGCTGCTACAGAGGTCATCGTCGCATCACCGGAGAAGCGCGTCGCAGGGCCTGTCGCGGCTCCAAAGATCATCGAGTCACCGCACGGCCGTCGGGCGTGCACGCATCACACCAACGTTGTCACATCGCAACCAAGACGCCATTTTGTCGCATCGTACCGGAGAAGAGTATCGCATCGAGGTGCCATCTTGTCGCATCGCACCGGAAAGCAGTAAGAAACCGACGCATCACCTCCCCACACAGTAAGGAAGCGAGCATCAACTCCCCTGCGCAGCAGTAAGGAACCAACGCAGCCACTCCCCTGAGTGTAAGGAACCGATGCATCACCTTCCCTGCGACCCTTTTGTTTTCTTTGCGTTACGCATTCAAGGTACATTGAGAGTAAAGTGTCGCATTTACAACTTGAGAGAACTGAACTATTTTATAACCTTTTAAAGTCTATTTTTGAGTACAGTATTGTGGATTTTTGCTATTGGGTCTTGTGATAAGTCTATATAAAGATTACTTATTTTTACATAACAACCTGTGTGGTGTCCATCTGTAGTGTTTTCACTGTATTACTGTATGTGTTCCCAAATGCTTTACACACTGCCTCTGAGATAAGCCTGTCTGCTCGTGCCAAGCTACCAGGGGGTGAGCAGGGGTTATTTTAGGAGTGTATCCCCCTTATCCTGACTATAAGCAAGGGTCCCTATTTGGACAAAGGTGCAAACCATTGCCAACTAGAGACCCCCAGTTCTAACATTGGTGGTCAGCGGTGAGGATTTGGACTTGCATTTGTGATTCATATACAGTGATTGGTGTACACTACTAGTGAGTGCAGAACCAATACGCGACCACATACATTTTGAAAGGACTTTTTTTCCTGGGAACCTTTATTTTTGTTGAGAACTGCCAATTTTCACAATGAGCAAAAGAGGATCCATTGCACCTGCAGATATTGAATTTGAAGAAGATAGGGTTGATACCTACACTGTGCCAGAGCTCAAAGCCGTTTGTAAAAAGTTTAAAATCTCTATGAGAGGCCTCACCAGGAAGGAGGAGCTTCAAAAGGCGCTGAGGGCCTGGTTGGAAGCACGGAATGCCGGTGGGCAGCCCGAGGAGCCTGTGGAGGAGGCAGAGAATTTAGATGAGCAGCTTGAGGGGCCATTAGGCTTACCGGGGAGGAGAGTGCCTTCCAGGGAGGGCAGCAGTGTTTCTCAAAGGGCCTGTCTCCAGAGGAGCTGGAGGACAGGGACAAAAGCAGGATGCATGAAATGGAAATGGCCAAACTGAAACAGGGAAGCCATGATAGCCTTGAGCACAAGAAATTGGAGTTGGAAAGTAAGAGGTTGGCCATGGAAGAAAAAAGGATGCTTTTAGAGCATGAGAGAGTGGTGAGGAGCTAGAGCTAAAGGCTAGGAGCCTAGAGATCACTCCCTCTGGTGGCAGCACACCTCCAGTGCCTGTAGAAAGTAGAGTATACATCCCCAAGGAGGTTATTAAGGATTTCATGAAGGGGGAGGACATTGGGCAATGGTTTAAAGCATATGAGATCGCCATGACATCACACCGGGTCCCTGAGAAGGATTGGGGAGCGGGGTTGTGGGGCGGCTTTACAGGTGAGGGAAGGGAAACCTTGCTAGCCTTGCCCACAGAGGATCAGATGTCCTATGCCCACCTGAAGGAAGCTTTAGTGGCAAGGTATGGGTTAACTCCAGAGCTTTATAGGCAGAAGTTTAGGAACTGCAAAAGCTGGAGTCTAGTACCTGGGTGGAGTATGTGTCTTATTTTTGCAGAGCATTGGATGGATGGGTGAAGGGTAGCAAAGTAAATGACTTGCAGGGGTTCTATGATTTAATTGCATGGGAGCACTTGTCCAGTAGTTGTTTTCCAGAGCTACGCCAGCACCTTGTTGACAGTAAGCTGACTAATCCTAGGAAGCTTGCTGAGGAGACGGACCGCTGGGTCAGTACCCGGGTCCACAAGGGTCTTGTGGGAGACTCCGCCAAAGGTGGGCAGGGTCCCCAGCAGAAGAGTGGGGGGACAAGGGTAAACAGAAGGAGTTCCAAAAAGGGCCCCAAAGTAAACCCCAAGAGAACCAAGGTAAGGGTTCCCAGCCTCCCACTGAGAAAAGACCATGGGTCCCAACAGATAAGTCTGTTCAGAAGGGGCCCAAAGCATGTTTTAGTTGTGGTCAGGTGGGTCACTTTGTAGGAAGTCCCAAGTGCCCCAATACCGTGACCACTGCACCCACTGGTGCACCACCCCGGCAGATGGCTAGTGTAGCCCTGGGGGAGGAGTTGGGTGCCCAAGGTGGGTGGGGTCCCGCAGAGATGTCCCTGGTCTCTTTAGGAGACAGTGACATGGTCCCTAGGACCCAGCTGCCTGATAACACTAAAAATACAGGCAGTGGGTGACCATCAATGGCCATAGGGTGGAGGCTCTCAGAGACACCGGGGCCAGTGTGACAGCTGTCAGTTGTCGGCTGGTGTCTGAGGAGCAGGTGGTCCCCAACGTATTCTACCCTGTAGTTGCCGCTGACAACTCAGAGAGCCACTGCAAGGTGGCCCAGGTTCCCTTTGAGTGGGGGGGTCTCAGGTATCCTTCAAGTAGCTGTGAGGCCAGCCATGCCTGTTGACTGTCTGCTAGGCAATGATTTGGAGAGCTCCCCTTGGGCGAAGGTGGAGCGGAGGTCTCATTTGGAGATGTTGGGTCTGCCAGAGTGGGCGTGTGTGACCACTCAGTCAATGGCAGCCGGTAAGGGTATTCAGGAGAACCTGGAGCCTGGAAGAAAGGCCCAGGTGCCTGCCTTAAAGAGAGGAGGCGGGGGCACGGGAAGCCGGCCCCCGAAGTTCCCACGGTCCAGGAGGAGGCAGACCTTGAGGGGGATGCCCTGGAACCTACAGGGGAACAAGTGGCTGAACTGGGGGACCTGCCTGAGCTGACCCATTGGCAGCAGGAAGGAGGCCCCTCCAGGGAAGAGTTCTGCGAGGAGCAGAAGAAGTGCCCTTCTCTTGAGGGCTTGCGGCAACAGGCTGCAAGCCAGGCAGCAGGTGATCAGTCTGGATCACACTGGATCTACTGGGAGAATGGTCTCCTGTATAGTGAGCCTAAGGTTGCTGAGCCTGGGTCAGCCCGTGTGCTGGTGGTACCCCAGTGCTTCAGAGCCTTCCTACTGGGTCTGGCTCATGATGTGCCTTCAGCAGGACATTTGGGGCAAGACAAGACCTTTCAAAGGCTTGTCACCCACTTTCATTGGCCCCAAATGCGCAAGAGTTCAGATACTCATTGCAGGACCTGTCAGACTTGCCAGGCAAGTGGTAAGAGTGGGAGGAAGCACAAGGCTCCTCTCCAACCTTTCCCTGTTGTCAGCACCCCCTTTGAGAGGGTGGGTATTGACATTGTGGGGCCTCTGGATCCAAAGACAGCCATGGGCAACAGGTTCATCCTGGTCTTGGTGGACCATGCCACCCGGTACCCGGAAGCCATCCCTCTTCGGACAGTGACGGCCCCCGTGGTGGGACGTGCACTGATGGGGATTTTCTCCTGTGTGGGGTTCCCCAAGGAGGTGGTGTCCGACCGTGGTACCAACTTCATTTCCAAGTATATGAAGTCCCTGTGGCAGGAGTGTGGTATAACCTATAAGTTCACCACTCCTTACCACCCCCAAGGTAATGGGCTGGTTGAGAGATTCAACCGGACCCTGAAAGGCATGATTATGGGTCTTGAAGAACCCATGAGGCGTAAGTGGGACGTCCTCTTGCCATGCCTGCTCTTTGCTTACAGAGAGGTGCCCCAGAAGTCCTTAGGGTTCAGTCCCTTTGAACTGCTGTACGGCCATCCTGTAAGAGGACCTCTGAGTCTGGTCAAGGAAGGCTGGGAGGAAGCTCCCAGGAAAACTCCCCAGGATGTATTTAGTTACATGCTGGCCTTCAGGAACCAGACTCGGCGTTTCAGACAACACGCTGAGGCGAATCTGGAAGCCAGCCAGGAAGAGATGAAACGTTGGCATGATCAGAATGCCACTCTGATCGAGTTTCAGCCTGGACAAAAGGTTTGGGTCATGGCCCCAGTGGAGCCCTGTGCGCTCCAGGATAAGTGGACCGGACCATTTGAGGTGGTGGAGCGCAAGAGTGATGTCACCTACTTGGTGGACTTGCAGTCTCCCAGGAACCCCTTGCGGGTCCTGCATGTGAAACGCCTGAAGCCCCACTTTGAGAGGTCTGAAGTGGGCATGCTCTTAGCAACAGATGCTGGGATGGAAGAGGAGACTGAACCTCTTCCTGACCTCCTGTATGCAAAAGAGCAAGATGGGTCAGTGGATGGTGTGAACCTCTCTCCCACCCTGACCCCTGAGCAGCAGAATGACTGTCGCCAACTGTTGGGGCAGTTTTCTGATCTGATCTCCCTGACTCCCAGTATCACTGAATGGTGCATCCATGATGTGGACACTGGGGACAGTCCTCCTGTGAAGCACAAAACTTACAGAGTGACTGACAGGGTGAGAGCTTGCATCAAGGAGGAGGTCTCCAAGATGTTTGCCTTAGGGGTGATTGAGTCCTCTAACATCCCTTGGGCCAGCCCAGTGGTCTTGGTCCCAAAGGCTGCCGCGCCTGGTGCCACACCCGAACTCCGGTTCTGTGTGGACTACCGAGGACTCAATTCAGTCACCAGGACTGACGCGCACCCCATCCCCAGAGCTGATGAGCTCATTGATCGGTTAGGGGCTGCCCGGTACCTCAGCACGTTTGATCTAACGTCTGGATACTGGCAGATTTCCTTAACTGATGGGGCCAAAGAGAGGTCAGCATTCTCCACACCAGATGGGCACTACCAATTCCGGGTGATGCCCTTTGGGATGAAGAATGCCCCTGCCACCTTTCAGAGGTTGGTCAACCAGGTGTTGGCTGGGCTGGAGGATTTCAGTGCCGCCTACCTGGATGACATTGCAGTGTTCAGCGCCACTTGGGAGGAACATCTGCACCACCTCTGGGAAGTGGTGAAGGCGCTGCGGAGGGCAGGCCTCACGATCAAGGCGAGTAAGTGCCAGATCGGGCAGGGTTCTGTGGTGTACTTGGGACACCAGGTTGGGAGCGGCCAGGTGGCGCCCCTACAACCCAAGATAGATACCATCCTGGCTTGGGAACCCCCCAAAACCCAGACAGAGGTGAGAGCCTTCTTAGGACTCACCGGGTATTACAGGAGGTTTGTCAAGGGGTATGGCAACATGTTGCACCCTTGACTGAGCTGACTTCCAGGAAGCAGCCCAGGAAAGTGAACTGGACTGATGCCTGCCAAAAGGCTTTTGAAGACCTGAAATCTGCCATGTGCACGGCGCCCGTGCTTCAGGCGCCCAACTTCTCAAGGGAATTCATTGTGCAGACAGATGCTTCAGAGCATGGTGTTGGGGCTGTGCTTTCACCGATGAATGAGGAGGGCCTAGACCAACCTGTAGCCTTTATTAGTAGGAGGTTACTCCCACGGGAACAGAGGTGGAGTGCGATTGAACGTGAGGCATTTGCTGTGGTCTGAGCACTGAAGAAGTTGAGACCATACTTGTTTGGGACTCACTTCCGGGTTCAGACAGACCACAGGCCCCTCAGATGGTTAATGCAGATGAGGGGTGAGAACCTAAAACTGTTGAGGTGGTCCATTTCCCTACAGGGGATGGACTTTACGGTGGAACACCGCCCTGGTACAGAACACGCCAATGCTGATGGTCTGTCCAGATTTTTCCGCCTTAGTGATGAGAACTCCCAGGAGGAAGGGTAGTTCTCCCCACATTTCAGCTGGAGGGGACACGTGTTAGACTTGGCACCATTGGCGTGGGTCTCCCTTCCATTTTTTTGCTGTTGCCTCTTATGTTTTGCTGGTTTTAGATGCTTTTGGGCACTGTGCCACTGCTGTTCAGTGCCACAGTGCAAGTGCTCCCTACTGTAAATTGATGTATGGATTAGTGACTCCATGATTGGATGATTGGTTTACTTGTCAGTCCCTAGTACAGTGCACTGAGTGTGCCCAGGGCTTGTAAATCCAATGCTGCTGGTGGGCTTGCAGCACTGGTTGTGCCACCCACAGAAGCAGCTTGTAAAATGTGTCTCAGGCCTCCCATTGCAGAGCCTGTGTGCGGTCTGTGACTGCCATGTCGACTTGGCAAGTGCACCCACTTGCCAGTCCCTAAACCTTCCCTTATCTTCATATCAGACACTCCTAAGGTAGGCCCAAGGGCAGGGTGCATTGTAAGTATAAGGTAGGACATGCCCTGGTGTGTGTGGCATGTCCTAATAGTGAATTACAGCCATTTTCGTTTTCACTATTGCAAGGCTACCTGTTCTCCATAGGCCAGAATGGGCAGTTTGATTATTACACCTTATAATCCTAACTGACCCAGGGAACATGGTAGAAAAACGAATTTAGTATGCCTGAACTCAGAATGATAAAATACATCTTTTAGTGAAGTTGGTTTTAACATTCTGTGTTTGAAAATACCACTTTTAGAAAGTGGGTATTTTCTTGCCTAAACTTCCAAGCCTGCCTCTGCTAGGTTGTGTATTCCTTGTCTAGAGATTGAGTGACAGGGGCTGGGGGTGGCTACAGGAGACAGGGTGAGTCAGCACAGGGCTGAATAGAAAGATCTGCATCCAGAGTGGAGGGAGGAGTTGCACCTGGGTCTGAATAGGGCTGTGCCTGCCTTCCACAATGCTGGCTCCACCTCCTGCCGGGCGTCTGATGGCTCTGCCCCTCACTCACAAAGGAAAGAAGGAGTCAGAAAAACAAAGTGCTCCAGGACTGACCAGAACTGGTTTTGGACTAGGCAGAGGCCTCTCCGCCTTCAGAGAACAAAGAGAAACTGTGTATAAAAAGGGGACCCAGACCCCTAGGAAATTAGATCACTTCTGGGAAATCAAGAAACCTGTTGCCAAGGAGAAGAACCGGAGAAGCTGAAGGAGGAGTACTGCCCCTGTGCTGTTTTGCTGATTGGGGTTGGCCTGCAGTGGTTGCTTTCTACCAAGGACAGGAGAAAAGACTTTGCTGTGCTTTGTCATCTTGAAGAAGAGAATCTCCAAGGGCTTGAACTAGAGCTTGCCTCCTGCCTGAAGTCTCAGGGATACAAGACTTCACCAACCAGCTCCCCCTGCATTCCCTTGCTGGGAATTGAAGTGCCTGCTGTTGTGCTGGGCCTTCTGAGAGACTGCGTGTCGCTGGGAGCTGGAAGCGCGACGCAACAACGAGAGCGTGTCGCCGCCGCAGCCGCGGTCATCGCATCGCCAAGGAAGCGAGACGCCGCTGCCGCTGTCATCCTTGCATCGCCGAGCGCGGCGCATCACCGGAGAAGCGGGACGCTGCTACAGAGGTCATCGTCGCATCACCGGAGAAGCGCGTCGCAGGGCCTGTCGCGGCTCCAAAGATCATCGAGTCGCCGTCGGGCGTGCACGCATCACACCAACGTTGTCATATCGCAACCAAGACGCCATTTTGTCGCATCGCACCGGAGAAGAGTATCGCATCAAGGTGCCATCTTGTCGCATCGCACCGGAAAGCAGTAAGAAACCGACGCATCACCTCCCACACAGTAAGGAAGCGAGCATCAACTCCCTGCGCAGCAGTAAGGAACCGACGCATCCACTCCCTGAGTGTAAGGAACCGACGCATCACCTTCCCTGCGACCCTTTTTGTTTTCTTTGCGTTACGCATTCAAGGTACATTGAGAGTAAAGTGTCGCATTTACAACTTGAGAGAACTGAACTATTTTATAACCTTTTAAAGTCTATTTTTGAGTACAGTATTGTGGATTTTTGCTATTGGGTCTTGTGATAAGTCTATATAAAGATTACTTATTTTTACATAACAACCTGTGTGGTGTCCATCTGTAGTGTTTTCACTGTATTACTGTATGTGTTCCCAAATGCTTTACACACTGCCTCTGAGATAAGCCTGTCTGCTCGTGCCAAGCTACCAGGGGGTGAGCAGGGGTTATTTTAGGAGTGTATCCCCCTTATCCTGACTATAAGCAAGGGTCCCTATTTGGACAAAGGTGCAAACCATTGCCAACTAGAGACCCCCAGTTCTAACAATAGTAAAAGAGAGGTAAGGAACCACCCGAAAAGGGATAAGAGGAGCAATAACAGAAATGAATTGATGAAGGCGTAAAGGTATGACCAAAACATAAGAGAAAGAAAATAGCAAAAGGGAAGGAAAATAGCAAACATAGCTTGATGTAGTCGAAAAAGTAAGCGAAGGGATGAGCAACAGATTACCGTAGTGGAGAAGTGAGAGGAGCCAGATGCATAAGAGGACCCAAGAAAGGAAAGACAGAAGATGAAAGAAAAGTAGGAAGACAGGAGTAGAGAAGGGGAACATAGTCGCCCTTTAAGAGGTATCAAGGAGTAGATGACAAAAAGCCGGATGACTTTAGTCACAAAATACAATAAAAGGAGGAACATTACTAAGGGAGGGGGGGCGGCAAAGAGCAAGACAACCATACCAAAAGGGGAACACCGAGAAAAGATAAGTTTACTATACAATATAAAATAGAGAAATGGAAAAAAAAATTCCAAAGACAACATAGCAAACAAATGAAACAAAAAGAAGGGAACTTACCAAACAATAGGGAAAGAACCAGCGGAGTAAATCGTACGGGACAAAAGGAAGGACTACATAGGTAAAAACAACAGCGGCAAAACTGCAGAGGGAAAACCTAAGAAACATGGGAAAGAACAAACAGGAACGTAGTGAAGGAGTGCATACTACATAATGAAAACCAAGTTAACAATCAAGAGAACCAATAACATAACAGTTAAGGTTTGCTCAATTCCATAAGTTCTCCTTTCTGAGCATGTATAAACTTCCGTAGGTCAGCTGGATCATCAAAACTCAGAGTTCTGTCCTTATATGTGACTTTAAAAAAGCAAGGATGGATTAAACCATAACGAGCGTTCATCGATCTAAGAACTAAGATCTAAGAACTCCTTCCATCAAGTGGCTGTTATCTTGGAGCCGTCTTGACTAAAGAAAATTTTGTGTCCAGACCAAAGCATCTGTTTGCGTTGCTTCGCAGCGTTAAGAATTGCCATGAGATCGGAGTATAGAAAAAAATAAGCAATTATGCCTCTAGGTTTGGATGAAGAAGATGAATTCTGTGGCCCCAATCTGTGCGCTCTTTGAATATTAAAATCCATGGACTTTGGTAGACCGATGATTTGTAAGACTTGGGCCTTCAAGAAAGTGATCATATGCGATCCTTCAGAACCTTCTGGAATTCCATAAACGCGAAGATTGTTTCGCCGGTTGCGATTTTCTAAATCTTCTGTGGTCTTTTTGAGTTGAATAACTTCCTTAGTAAGGCTATCCACCTTGGCAGCAACATCCTGTGCATCACTGACTTTATGCTCCACATCCGAAAGTCGCGAGTCAAGGCTAGACCATTTCTCCTCCAACCTCTGAAGAGTAGCGGAAGTATCCGTCATAAAAGGTCGAATAAGTCGCAGTTCCTCCATAATATCCTCTAACGTGAGGGGAAGTGGTGACTTTGACGGAGAGGGAGGATCCTTTTTGGTGCGTTTGATGGTACCTGCAGCAGAGTCTTTACGACTTCCAGAGGTGGTCCCATGAGGCTTATTTGTGTGAGAAGATTCCATGATGAAATAGCGTATGTGGCACACAAATGTATGAAAACTTGTGTAGCACAGACAATTGTGACAATATCGCCAGTGTAAAGAAATATAGCACAGACTAGGCCACGAGCAAAAGATGAGGAGGCACGGTAGAAACAGGAAGGAAGCACCCAGTATCAGAGCCAGCCGCAATAACTATCCAACGTGAGGAAAAGATCTCGGATAAAATCCAATGACAATGAGCAGTCCACTGCAGAACTAAGAAATTGCGCAGTTATGCAAAGCTGAGAGAAAACTGCATGGACATGACCATACTCAGAAAGGGCTCGCTTCTAACTACATATTAAGGCTCCTCAGCATTCAAGACGGCGTAAAACGATGAAAAGCATGTTTCCTTTTGAAGAACACGGAAAAATTCAAAAGCCATTCACAGGTAAATATAAAAATATCCAGAAATTACTCTCTTTTCAAGGTGAGAGACCAGCATAGGGAAAAAAGTTGAAGCACCAAGAAAACACAGCATTGCAGGAGAAAATCAGTTCCGCGCTGGAAGTGCTCAAAATGGCGGCCGCAATGAGGCAAAACCGAATGAAGCAGAAAAAGAGTCAGAAAAGACCTTTATGTGGTCCAATAACTTGCCTAGTTAGTGGCTGCTGCCTCCGGTGCCCATAAACGTCATTTTTGGGGAAAACCGCCGAGAAAAACGGGACCCTTCGTGTTCGAGCGCAGCTCGATAATGCGGAGCTCCTCAGGTGGCGGCCATCTTGCGCCGCCGCTGCCGCGCGCCTCCAGTTTTCCCCTTTTTGAAACAATGGCCACTAGCCTTTGTGAATATTATGATGTACAGGAGGCTGTGCTTTGTGGTTATATTTTCCTCATTTTTGCTCTTGTGTGTTGTTTTGAAATTAAACATACCACGACCTGTAATTCAATCATTTTCCAATATAGTACAGTTCACTGGAATTTAAATTACAAGAAAACGATATGTAAGTCACTGTAAAAGAAAAAGTTGCTGTTTTGCTCAGAGGTGATATTACCAAAGCTTATTTTAGGTTTTGCTTTGATGATCATGTAGTGAGATGAGCACACCAGCATCAGAACAAAATATGTGTGTTACTGTTGGTACAGAAAAGTCTTTCTATGTTTTAAGAGACGTGTACCCCTGCCCTGAGTGCGCAACTATACTGTGGTCTGGATCCCTAATGTTGATTTTTGTGACACAGGTAAACACGGATCATGCATGTGTGCCATGACATAGGCCTGTCTCACAGTTTTCTGTCTTGTTGGACCAGGAGGGGCGGCCAGAGCGATACCCTCAGAATGGTGGAAGGCTACCACCTTCCCCAAGAGTTAGGCAGCACAAGCAGTGGCAGTATACCTTGTAGTGATTAGTAGGAGTTAACAGGTCCTTTTTAACGTGTGTCACTAGGAGTGAGGCCTACAGTCTCACCTTTATTAAAGTGCCGCTGCTGTGTGCTTAACTCACCCTTGGTCTACCTCAGATGGATGTGTAGTGCTGCTCTGCTCAGGAGTAGTTACTCTGCGCTGGATGTATGTGCGTGGAATGGGTACAGTATGGGACAGAGCAGTACAGTGAAGTATATGTGTGGTTAGTGCATGTACTGAGTGTATGTATGCCTGTAGGTAATACATTACACAGGAGATGCAGACAGCCTTTCAGGAGGAAAGAAGAAAAAGAAAAACATACACATTAAAAGAAGCAGAACCCCCAACATAAAACATCAAAGACTCAGTCCCTAAATCACATTTGGTGTCAGGGAAAGGACTATAAGAAGGGGAGGTGAGACCCCCAAAAATTGTCATCTGCCAAGAAGGGAGACGGGCTGTGTGAGAAGGAGAAGCTCTTCAAGACATCTGCCTGTGACCAGGAGTAGAGGCAAAGGCCTGCTAGCACCCTGCTGGCTGAGGGGACATTACCTAGGGAAACCACAATCACCTGCCCTGGAGCCCAGAGCACCAGTGTCTGCCCGCTTGCCAAGACAAATGTGCCCTGTAAGGAAGAGGAGATTGTTGAAGGAAGTGAGGTCCAGTAGGGACCCTACCGAGAGGGCACCCTGAGCACGGTGTGAGGAAACAGCTGTGCACCAATCAGGGATTGCCCATGAGCAGTAGTGAATCAGTGACCCCCGTATGCCAGTAAAGGGCCGCAGTGGAATTAGCTGTGTGCTAAGCACCATGCAGGACTTTTCAAACCCATACCACTGTGTTGCGGTGACTCCGTATGTCAGAGGGGGCCACGATTGAAGTTACTGCTGCAAAAGTGCGGAGACTTGTAACTGCTGAGGTGGAAGCGACTGCATCAGAGGAGTCTGCGCTCGATTTGTAAAGTACCTCTGCAACTCCTTGTGGCAGAAGGGGCTCCCTTTTGGCAGGAGGGGCTGACCGACGCTGCCAGGAACTTTAGGCTGCCGTCCAAGGAAAGACTAAGGCTGCGTTCGGCAGGTCAAGCCCGCAGAGCGAGAACTGGTCCTGCCTGATACCTGAAGACTGCGGAGGATGCCGCAGATGATGTTGTACCTTTGCTGGGCTCCAGTCAGGAGCTGAAGGACCGATTGCCCACTCCCCACTCTCCCGCGTAGAGAGGAAGCCGGCAGCGTCACTCGGGAAGAGAGCCCACACCTGCAGAGTGCTGTCGCACGACTTCTCTAAACAGGATCAGAACTCTCAGAAGCCCGGGGTCAAGGCACTCACCACAACGCTGAATGCTTCTGTGCTGCTGAAGAGGGTAAGCCTGTTGCGCCCCGGGGGACTTGCTGCTGACAGTGCTGCGACCCCATAGACATTTTTGACTAAGTTCCTAAAGAGTTAAAGAGAAACATACTCTTGAGTACAGCCTATCATTAAAAATTCCTTGGATGTGACCAGCAGTGAATGGGGAATAAGCCCGTCTATGTTACAAGGAAGAGGGAGGGACAGGGATTCGCCTGATAAACACTGGTGCCCCGACCTCAAGGGGATTGTGTTATTGCTGATGAATGCTGTTATTCCTTTGCACGCGTAAAGTTAGAAATAAAATACTTCTTTTTCTTATAAAATCAAGTATTTAACTGGACATTGATTTATTGACAATGAAGAGTGCACTTTTAGTTATGAGTTGCGTTCACTAAACTGTATACACACTTTCCCCCAACCCCCAAGAGAGCCTTTGATGGCTTATCCGCAGCTACCACTCAGAGTCAAGTGCAGAAGGGATACTTGCCCATGTTGCTCTGGATTCATAGTAGGTTGGACCCCGGGACATCAGGAGTAAAAGGCTTCAACCACCAAGTTTGGGCCCAGTAGCCCCTGGTTGCCCTGTGGCCCTCTGAAAGGGGTTCTGACAGTTACTATGGCAGCAGCTTTGGAGGGCTACATGCTACACAAGGGCTTCCTTTCCCTGAAGACCTGGCTGCTTAAATACACATATCTATGATGGTCACTCTGACATCCTTTTCTTGCAATGGCTATCATACTCAAGGGTAATTCGCATATGAAAAAGGCTCTTTTTCATCACTCGTCATATCAAATTCACAATTAAAAAATGTATAACTTCAAAATACCCCTGATACAAAATGTGACAGACACAGCAAACATCGAATGCCTGAAGGGAGCTGATCCAAGCAAGTAAATGGCTGAAGGGGCCTGACTCTGTAATTGTGTGTGTTGGTGACATGAGCACTGGCAGACTCCTAAATCTGTCTGTAGCTATACCTAAAAGCTTGGAATGGAAGGAATTGTGAAAATGATGTCCAGCAATGCCCGTAATCAGGGTTGTAGCATAAAATTGATTTGAATATAGCCTGTTATGCATTTACACTCATCTTCATACTGGGTTCACCCAATAGCGCTTGCTTCCAGGCTTGGGTGGTGGGGCGGGGAGGGCGGTGTGCGGGGGGAAGGGATGAAAATAAATAAATAAAACAAAAAAAAGCACTTACCTGGATGCGGCCAGCCGCCGCCTTGCCTCAGTCCTCTTCATCTTCTTCCTGTCCTGACCTGCAGGAAGCACCCAGGCTCCCCTAAGCCAATCACGACGCTGCTGTCACCATGAGAGCAGATGCTTGGTCTGAGCACCATGGTTCGGCGCTCAGACGGGGGCTGGGAGCCTGTGCATGTTCCCCACCAGGCTATGCTAACAGCCTGGTAGGGAACATGCAAAGTGTGCATGACTGTTTGGCCGGCTCAAGACAGCCAGCCATACCATCATGGGCACTTAGAGAGTGACACCACTCCTCCCCCTGCTCTGCCAGCCCTGCCCCGTATGAAACTGAGCCACTGTAGTAGGAAAAATAAAATGATAATAATGTTGCGTTATTATCATTTTATTTTTCCTATTGAACAGCGGGGCGACGCTATTCCGCCCTAGTGGAGAGCCGCCGCTGGGTTCACCTCTCTATCTAGCCTGTTCACATGGAAAATCGAATAGGCCCACACAGAGATTTCTATTCTGCCTATCGTCAGAACATAGGCATCTGTGCGACCTGCTGTAAGTGCAGACATTCATGCAAGTGCATCGCTTGACTTATTGACACAAGTAAGAGGTGTCCTAATCTGTGCTGCACAAATTGAAAAAGTGTATACAGTTGTACAGTTTACTGTTAGCTGCAGTGGATTATGCATAATAGAAGGATACTAGTATGTGACGATACAGACATACATATTAAGGCGGGACAAACATACCTGAATAATGACTCTAGGCAGAACTGATGTATCATCCATTGTGCTAGCTATGTACCTCAGCCTTAATGATGAGTCTAGGGGACAATGGTATCATATTTACACTTTTCAACTTTCCTTTTGGCAAGTGGCATACAAATTATGCTTATATGCATGAAATTGTTTTTTTTCTTTTATCAATACTGGTGCTAATTGTGCTGAAGAGATGTTTTTGATCAGCTGTTTTCTAATTCCTTTAAAATAAGAATGTATCAGAAAAGTGAATATACAATGAGATTGAGCAAGGAAAAACATTTTAACCAACTTTGTGTTAGTCATCCCATGACAACCATGAATAAAAGTTTCTAGAATGAACACATGTATTTGCATACCGTTGACCCACAATACATGTTTTGTAAACCAAACACCAATGTGACTGGAAAAGAAGACTGTTAGAAATGGGGGTCTTTCGTTGGCAGTGCTATACACCCTGTCTAAGTAGGGGCCCTTCCTTCTAGTCAGAATTAGGGGATTACACACCCAAGATAATCCCTTTTCACCCCATTGGTACCTTGGCATGAGCAGTCAGGCCTATCTCAGAAGCAATGTGTAAAGCATTTGTACATAGCACACACAGTAACAGTGAAAACACAACAAATGGACACTACACCAGTTAAGAAAAATAAAGTACCTTTATCTGAACAAAACAAGACCAAAACGACAAAAATCCAAAATACACAACTCAAAATATGATTTTTAAAAGGTGTCAAGCAATTCTTTCCATAGAACTCTATGGATGCAGTGTTTTTACACAAAGTACCTCAATTGCTTCAAAATCCACAAGGCAAAACAGCCACTGAGGAGGAATCATCGGAAAACACAGCGATGCGCCGGTTCCTGAGTCCACAGGGAGGCGATGCATCAGTTCTGCTGCACGCAGTAGAAGTGTTGCATCGAATCCGTACTGTAGGGGGAAGCGATGTGTCAAAAACCCAAGACCGTTCTGGTCTGCGGGTGATGCATCAGAAAAACTTGGCACACAGGTGCAATGCGTGGCAATCCGGATGCGCTGGAGGTCGATGCAGTGGCTGCAAACAGGCGCTGCGTCGATTTGTTCAGCCGTAGTCCCACGATGCGTCGATTCTTTATGCCGCACAGCAGGGCCTGCGTTGGAGTCAGTGCTGGGGTCTCGGACTTTGGAGATATGGTGCGCTGATCTCGGGCTCCAGCGGTTTCTTTGGCTGCTGACAGGCACTGCATTGATTTCTTCGGCCGCACGGTGGCGGTGCATGGATATTTCTCCCTCACGGCAGTGCTGCATCAGAAAAACAAAAAAAAGGAGATGATGGCCGGAGCACTGAAACTTTTCAGACACTCACCCCCAGTCACAGATCTGGGTTGAATCCATATTCATTCTATAGCTCACTTCGCCAACCCAGTTCAGACCCAGCCATATGCAAATCAGTTTTTATCTTGTTCCTCATGGGAACAGTCCACCCGAACTGCCAAGACAGGTCTTCCCTGGGGCGGAAACAAGCATCCTGGGACTGGTTTCGGGGTAACACCCCTCATCAGACCGACACAATCCAGGGGGGTGGAGATAGCATTGTGATAGGCCAGGCACAACCCTATTCAGGTGCAGGTGACAGCTCCTCCCACAACTCTAGCTCAGGAAGGCTCATCAGCCTGGTGATGGGCCATCAGGATATGCATGGCACACCTCAACTCCCTTTGTGTGACTGTCCAGAGTGAATGCACAAACAGTCCTTTGTCAGTCTAAACCAGATGTTGATTACACAGGCAGGCAGAGGCACAGGATGGTGAAACAAGAAAATGCCCACTTTCTAAAAGTGTATTCAAAACAAAGCACTCTTCTCGTGCTTATTACTGTCGCACTGCAAAAATCAGGAGCTTATCCCGCCAAAGTATCCAATTCATCCTGGTATTCCAAAGTACACCTGAATTCACTTGCTTTCACCATCCATTTTTCAGACATTTCCTTAATACTCTTCATCACAACGGAGACAGCGTGGATCAATCTGTAATCTTTATTAAATATTTCTAATACCGACTGTATGCCGTTCTAGGCTTCGTACAACGGTACGTACAAATTAATCTCAATATAGATTTAGAAGTAAGCACGAAGTTTGTTGCTCCAATGCATTTCGAGCCCCTAAGGCTCTTCGTCAGGGAATTCTAAAACAAATAAGATAAACAGCTTAACTGACTGATCCACAATACTGTGTGCATGTTAACTGAGCCCAAAACTGTGATTGCGTAAACACATGACCCCCTGCATGCCCCCTGCCCTATCCCACAGTCATACAAATCATAAACCTAAAAAGGCCAAACCCTGCTCTTCACCCAACTGAACCCCTGTTACCCAAACCAAATCAACTTTACCATTAAACTCATACTCGCTCTTTCCTCCAGTGGCTAATCTCTCTTTCTCATTATTCTCCCCTTCCCTCTCCCATAATCGCCTCCCTCACCTTCACCAAATCCCCCGTATTGTTCTCTAAAGTGAAGCTTCCTATAACTATCTTAGCCCTCATCCTCTTCTCCATAAACCCACTCCCTGCTACAATTGTACTTTCTGTGGCGGGGGCGATCCACAGTACTGATCGCACGCACCTTTGAATTAAGTTTTAAAGTATGGTGTCACCTCAAGGGAAGGAGTGCATTCTCAACCTATGTTAGATTCACTTTCTAAAAGTGGCATTTTCAAAAACACAATTTAAAAACCATCTTTGCTATAAGATGTGTTTTTAAATTCTGAACTCAAGAGCTCAAACTCCAAATCTCTAGCTGTTCCCAATTGAAAGTTACACTTGTAAGATGTTAAAAGGCAGCTCCAATGATAACCTATGGGAGAGCTAGTCAGAGCTAGTCCTTGCAATAGTGAAAAACGAAATTGACAATATTTCACTATCAAGACATGTAAAACACACCAGAACATGTCCGACCTTTCACATACACTGCGCCCTGCCCATGGGGGTTCCTTGGGCCTAATTAAGGGGTGCCTTACATGTAGTAAAAGGGAAGGTTAGGGCCTGGCAAGTGGGTGCACTGGCCAGGTCGACATGGCAGTTTAAAACTGCACTTACAGACACTGCAATGGTAGGCCTGAGACAAGATTCCCGGGCTACTCATGTGGGTGGCACAACCAGGGCTGCAGTCCCACTAGTAGCATTTGATTTACAGGCCCTGGGCACACACAGTGCACTTTACGTATTACTTGTTACTAGGGACTTACAAGTAAATCAGATATGCCAATCATGGATAACCAATCAGAATCACAATTTACAAATGGAGCACTTGCACTTCAGCACTGATCAGCAGTGGTAAAGTGCCCAGAAAAAATAAACCAGCAAAAACGAAGTCCAGCACACAGTCAAAAATACAGGAGGTAGAGGCAAAAAGACAGGAAACCACGCCAACAATGCCAGGTCTAACAAAGACATTTTCTGTCTCTTTATAGAAATTAATTACACAAATGCCACCTTTATGTGCTACCTGGAGGGATGATAATATCAGAATATTTGGATTTCTGTATATTTCCATTTAAACAGGTAAGAGATTTGAAACTGATTACAGGCCCCTTTGTCTTCTTCGCCTAACAACCACTTGAGCTGGATCTACTAATGTCATTAAGGGGTGCCAGGAGTAGCATCTTCTACCCTTTGCCGGTCCTTTAGTACCCCTGATATTGCCCTTGCTACCCCTAGTCTCAGGGGACATGAAGGCCGCGGGAAGAATAGTAAGTAAACAGCTGTAAAAAAAAACAATATTTCCTTTTAGTTTTTCCCATACTTGCATTTTTACTCACCCCTCTGCAGCAAACATAAGTTTGTTGACAAGCCAAGAAAGAGACAAGAGGTCTACATTGTCATGTCATAGGAAGTGAGTTTGTGTGTGATGTCACTTCCACTACCCTGGCATTTTGGCGATTTGACATTCATGGTTGGATTCTTGTAGCCACGTTAAAAAATCTTTTAAAAACTTTTCACAGCTTTACTGCCTCTGGTTAAATTTGCATCGAAGACTTTGAATAGAGATCACTCTCTTGCTCATACGCTCATCCTTGACTTTGTGGCCATCAAAGCAGATGTAAAAAGGTAACTTAGCCACACAAAATAACTTAAAAAGACCCCAAGAGCTTATAGCGCACATGCCACATCACATGAACCTTTTAACGTCAATAGAGTGAAAGTACCCTAATCTCAGCCTGCAAATCTTGACAAATAATGACACTAAGAGCATTTCTTATGCGATGTTTAATCGAGGAGAATCCTTCCTGGTAAAAACTAAGCGTCACATCTCCTTTTTAGGGATACCCAGTCTTCTTCACTTTTATAAGATCATTTGCAGAAGGCACCTCTGCGGTGCTTTCAATGGATTTAAAGGTAAAAGTGAAAGGTTGTAGCTGAGGCTGGGATTCCCTCTTTTATTGGCTGCTCCTCTACAGTTAAGTATAGCCTTTTTTGACTCTAGCTTTTAAAGTCACATTAACCTTTACTTTAATTGTTTCTCTCCAAATACCTAGAAAAGGTTCCGTAAGTGTTGCTGTTTTGTTTTCACCCTTCCAATTTCTGGTTGGGTTCTTTACTTCAATGCCCTTTTAAACAAATATTCTTAAGAAAAGAAAATGTTTTTAAATGTTAATATATCTATTTACACATAGTATGTAACTGGAATAGGGCATGTTGGTATAAGTACCGGAGTCGCCACTGAACGCTTACCTCACAGTAAGGTTCCGACGTGGGATGGCTGTGGAAGCACGAGTCCGGGTGGTGACACGCTGTTTTTGCTGCTCGAAGCAGCAGAAACAGGCCTATCCTTCACTCCGTTTACCTTCCCTTCCTGCAAGCTTAACACAGGGATGGAAGGTGGCCGTAGGGGGATAGGGGTCAAACGACTCACTCCCGGACCACCGCCTTAAGCTAAAGCATAACTCGTGACCCGCCCCAAGCAAAAACACAACTCCACCGGTCTACGCATCGCAGTACGGAGTTGGGGCAACTGGCCCAGTCCTCTCCCACGTGCGAGGGAATGATGCATTGAAGGGGGAAGAAAACAGAAAAACAGAAACAGGACTAAGGGTTTTGGGCTAAATAACAATAAGACGCTACGTGTTCCCATGACTACATAAGTAACGCGAGTATTAACGCCCCAGCTAAACAAACCGAGAAGCAGGTTACTCTGTGCTGGAGATCAAAGGGACTAGTATTTTGAACTTGTTTTCGTTATAAAAAAAAAAGGAGGGATTAGAAAGTAGGGGGCATATTATCAAGAACGGCGTTAAAATTATCGCCGCTTTAGCGGCAGAAAACTGCCGCTAAAGTGGCGATAATGGGCTTGATAATATGCCCTTGAGAATTCCAATAGAAGCCCATGTTGACACCAGAACATGGGCTTCTATTGGAGTTCACAAGGCCATATTATCAAGCCCATTATCGCCACTTTAGCGGCAGTTTTCTGCCGCTAAAGCGGCGATAATTTTAACGCCGTTTCTTGATAATATGCCCCTTAGTATTTATTTAGACTGAGAATTAGAATCAATCTGTAAACTCCCTTTCGCCATGTCAGATAATGGGATGCAGGGAGGTGCAAATACACCCCTTAATGAGAATGTACTCATTAGTTTTTTTGGGAAAAAGTTCAAGTCCTCCTTAAAGGAGGCAGCAGAAGCCGTTTTTAATGAAAGAAAAAGGGATTATCCTGCAGAAGAGGACTTGGTGATCCTTTCAGAGGAAGAAAACCCTTTACCAAGGAAAAGAGGTAAGGCCCTGAAAAGACAAAGCAGTTGAGTAATGAGTTTCCCCCTCATGGTAGCCTGTGCTCTACAAACGAATGGAAACAATCCCTGGGTATCATGTGCGCTACAGATGACCTGGGTGTCCACAGCGGCACAACTAGCAAGAGCAGCCATATTGGGGCAAATAGTTTAGGTGTCCCTCGCGGCACAAGAAGGTCAAGTGACCTTCATGGCACAAAAGCATCCATTTCCAAACTGACAATGAAGACTACCCTTTCTCAATGAGCTTCGAGGATGAGGCGAACGTATATATTTGACGACCCTTTACAGACCCTAGATAATGACCTCCTCAATGAGGACTTGGAACAGCCTTCTAATTCTAAGGCTATCAAAGACCCGGCAGGTGTGAAGATGTTTAACCCTACCCGTATCACACACCCGAGAAGGTCAGATTGGTGGCCGATGGACCACATAGCGAACTTTATGAAGTTCTGTATTCGCAAGTCCCTTGAAAAAGACACGCAAAATTTAATGTGGGCAGAATGTCCCAGGCCCTTCCTAGATAACAAATCAAGTATGACACCTAACTTAGACCCTGAATTATTGAAATTTCTATTTAAAACAGGAAGGGACCTTAGAAAAGGACTTGAGCGCTGCCTTAAGCAGTGCCAAGACAAAGTACTGGACATTCTAGGGCCACTTGCTAGAATTTTGGATTTGGCAGAAGAAGCCTCACTTAAGGGCATCCCTGTGGACGTTGAACCGGAGGTGGAGTCAACGAGATCTATGCCTCCTCGGTAACACCAATCCAGGCCTAACTGCCGAACGTAGGAGAGCTATATGAATTAGAATAAACCCCAAATTGGGAGCCCTTGCTAGCAAAGATACCCAGGGAGACCCGAATGGCCTACTCTTCTGGGAAAGTTTTATTAAGGTACTAGGGAAGTATGTCTCGACCTTCTTGGCCTTCAGTAAGGCTCAGACAAACATGAGATGCATGTTCAGCAATAGGGTTTTTGGAAGGGCTAACAGGATGGGACTGGCTGTCAGCCACGGACATTAGAGGTCCCTGTATTATCAACAAAGTCAACATGGTTACGTAAGAAACTTCCTTGGAAACAATTCCTTCTTTCCACAAAGAGGTCAAACCCCTTGCACACGGGGTGGTGGCAGAAGCAAATTCCAGGGACCTGGACATCAAGGTAAGAGTCTTACCTCCTGTTGGTTTTTCCCAATCAAAGTTAGGAGGAAGATGCGTTTCATCAGCAAACATTTGTCATTAATAACAAACAATTCTTGGGTGCTGAATACTGTATAAGGGTTCAAGATAGAGTTCAACCAGTCGCCTTACCAAACGCATCAACCCAGAGAGTTAGTCCTAGATCAGGAACAAACAGCACTAGTAGATTCAGAAGTGAGCCAAATGTTATACAAAGGGGCCATTTGCAGGGTGTCAAACCCGAAAATGGGTTTCATGAGTACGATCTTCTTAGTAAAGAAAAAAGACAAAGGCTGGCGTCCTCTGATAAATTTAAGGGAACTGAATATGTTTCTAGTTTACAGACATTTCAAGATGGAGGGTATCCATCTTCTAAAGTACATTCTACAAAGGAAGGATTGGCTTGTGAAATTGGATCTCAAAGATGCTTATTTCACAATCCCTATGGACCAACATTCACAAAACTATCTACGGTTCACTTGGAAAGAGATAGTTTACCAGTTTTGTTGCCTTCCCTTTGGCCTCTCTTCAGCCCCTTGGTGCTTCACCAAGGTTCTAAAACCAGTGGTTGCCTTCTTGAGAAGAAGAGGTGTACGGTTAGTGATTTACCTAGATGATATGTTACTGATGTCACAAAACCAGAAGGTATTGTTAAAGCACATGAACTGGACAATGGATCTTTTAGAGGGGTTAGGATGTATTATCAAAGTTGAGAAGTCCACGATGACCCCTATACAGAGTCTAGAATTCCTAGGGTTTCAGGTAGACACCATTACGGCTCAGCTACAATTACCACTAAAGAAACTGTCCAAAATAAAGAAGAAGGTAGCTTATGTTTTATCAAAAGATGTGGTGACTCTACGAAACCTAGCAAGAGTGGTTGGTCTTCTGTCCTCTTCCATTCAAGCAGTTTCCCCACATCCAATTTCATTACAGGGCTTTACATAGACTGAGGGTTGAAGAAAGGTAAATGGTACACAGACTTGATCCCTTTGTCACAGGAGGCTCGGGAAGACCTTCTGTGGTTGTGGAATAACCCAGACAGTGGAATGCACAGCAATTTTTGGGAATACCCCAGATTATACAGTGGAGTCAGATGCAAGCAACCTGGGTTGGGGTGAAAAACTAGGACAGGCAGAAACAGGGGGGAAGTGGTCTCAGGAAGCACTCCCACTTCAGATAAACTGCTTAGAAATTATGCCGGGTTTGAACGCTTTGATGAACTTCAAATCCACTCTAAGAAACAGTGTTGTATTGATCACGCTAGACAATTTTGCAGCTGTCTCTTATATCAATCGCCTAGGGGGTGCAAGGTCAAAGCTACTTGCAGATCTGGCCAAGAAGATTTGGTATTTCTGTTGGAGTCAGAAACTTCTGTTGAAGGCAGAGTTTATCCCCTGTCATCAGAACAAAAGAGCAGATTGGAACTCAAGGTTTTTAAGGGATTCTAAAGACTGAAAGCTGAACCCAATGTTTTTCGAAAAGATTTAGAACCTGTGCGGTTCATTTCAGGTGGATCTTTTTGCCAGCAAGGTGACTTTTCAGGTAGATCAGTATTACAATTGGAGACCAGACCCCAAGGCTTTGGCAGGGGATGCTTTGCTCCAAATCTGGAACAAAGAGAATTGTTATGTGTTCCCTCCATTTGCACTAATTCAGAGAGAATTACTTAAGGAACGGACAGAGTGATGCAGCATCGTCTTAATTACTCAGTTTTGGAATACTGGTTTGGAATACTGGTTTGGTTTGCGGGAGTTATGGAACTGGTAGTGGACTATCCACGTTTGATCCCTGGAAGCTTAGGTCTTCTCTTTGGACAGGAAGGGGAAGAGCATCCTCTTCTGGTAGAAGGAAACATGATCTTTCTTATTTGGAGGATTTCAGGAGATCTAGCAGATACTCAGGCCTTTCAGGAGAGGCTAAAAGCTACTGGACGAGTCGTGGGCACCAGGAAGAGATACAGAGATTTATGGAGGAAGTGGTGTAGTTGGTGCCTAGAAAGGGATTTGGATCCCGTGGATGCTCATGAAGTAGATATAGCGAATTACCTCGCAGGTTTATTTAGATCAGGTTTATGTTACAGAGCAGTTAACTGTTACAGATCAGGCATCTCGGCATGACACTCTCTAATAAATGAATATTCTTTTGGTAGTGACCCTTTAATCCGCAGGGTAATGAAAGGAATAAGGCTTAGACGCCCTCCCAGGGCTAGATATGAGTCTTTCTGGAAAGTTTATCTTATTTTTGACCAATTTGTTCTATGGCCTGGTAATCCTTATCTTTCAAAAAAACTGTTATCTATGAATTTAGCAACTTTACTCTGTCTAATATCTTTTAGAAGAGTATCGGATGTTAAGGCGTTAGAGAACTGTAATATATACTACTCTCCGGATGGAGTGCACTTCGAAATATGGAAAACAACCAAAACAATGTCTGAGAATATCTTTTATCCTTGTTTTGCTGACTGTAAGAAACTGTGTGTTGAAAGTTGCATGAAAGCTTATGAACACAGCATGATTGATGTTAGACCAGATGGTGAGGATCAGTTACTAATATCTTTTGTGAAACCTTATAAGGCGGTGTCTACAGCTACCATTTCAAGATGGGTAAGAACAGTTATGTTGGAAGTGGGAGTAGATTTGTCCAAATTTGGAGCACACTGTTCCGGGAGTGCAATGTCCAGCAAGGTGCTTTCCGTTGGAGGTTCACTTACAGATATATTGAAAGCGGCGGACTGGTCGAGTGCCTCCACCTTTGCAAGCTTTTACCTTAAGCCTATGGAGCATCTGAGCAGTGTGGCATTGAAAAGTTTAAACATGCAGAATGGTAGCCTCCAATCTTGTAATGAAATGGCGATTCTCCAATTAACATACAGAGAGAATCTTGATTTCATTAAAGACAATGGAGGCTAACATTATCCCACCCACCACACCTATGTGGGTATAGTTAAAAATTGATTGTGATTAGATATATAATGTTTATCTATTGTCTAAAATGTTTATCATTACTTATTATGTATTTATGTATTTCTTGTTAGCAGGTTTGGGATGGTGTGCTTATACTGTTTACCAGTTGGTGTCACCTGATTTTTTCAATTTTATGCAGAGATTTCGTCACTGGGAAACTCTTCTTCTTGTCAAGTGCAATTAAGTTGAAGACATCAAATAAGTCGGATTCACTATTTTCGTCGCAGCTTTAAGAGGATAATGCCTAGTTACCATGACATTATATGTTACTTTAAAGTTCTTAATGGAATGCTTTATTCATGATGTAATACATGTTCTTTAAAGGGCTGCATGTGGGGCAGCAATAAAAGGTTATTGCATAATGGTAGCCTCCATTGTCTTTAATGAAATCAATATTCTCTTTATATGTTAATTGGAGAATCACCATTCACTTTGCAGGTTTGAACGCATATGTTATGGAATCAACAATTCAAGATTTCTCAACAACACAATGTATCTGGTTGAAGTAAAAGCAGAACTAATGCTTGATTACATTTTGGGCAATGCAGTGGAAATTTATCAATGAGTGGATAATATCTTTATTTTTTATTGTCAGCACACATATGTTTTAGAGGGAACTTTGTTTGTTTACAGATCTAAAAAAATAATACCATATTAGAAATGTGGGCCACTGTAGAGCAACCAAAGAATGTGAGAGACCTGCACTAAACACCATAATTTGTATTTCACCAAATATAGCTATCCAGTTAAGGTCAAATAATTTTCCCTATCACAGTTCTAAATAGAGATAACTCAGCTGTTCATTGCAGCCTGAAGATTTCCTTTAGGTTCACCAGCATGCCGGGGAAAAGAATACACGTGACACATGCTCTGGGAGAATACAATACAAAAGTCTAGGAGCCAATTCAGACTTTGGCGGACTAAGTAAAGGCAGTCAGGGTGGCGAGCGATTTTACTCCTTCTACTCTGCCTTTAGTCCGTCCTCCAAATTTAGAGTTCACCACTGGCCATGTGATGCACTCTACAGGTTTGGATGAACCACGGTCACGGTGGTTCATGCAAAGGCATGTAAAGTTTGGTGTGCGTCCTACATTGGTGATGGATGCTTACACTAAACTTTTTTTTAAAGTTTTTGCTTTTCCAAAAACTTCAAAGCATGAGCTTGTTTTTGAAAAACAAAACAAATTACGGCTCAACAACACAGCCGTTTTCTCCCATGGTGTGGGGGCACAATGCAGCACACATGGAGGAAAAAACGAGGAGAAATAAAGATATTTCTCCTCGTTATGCCTCACCTGAGGAGGCGTATCTTTTTGGCGCATTCCCAGATTTACCAGGTTTGGTACATCTGAGAATGCTTCAAAAACCATGGGATTTGCATATGATCACTCACAGCAATGCCAATGGAACGCCGCGCTTGCGCAGAGTCAGGCTACGCAGCGATTTGCGCTGCGTTGCCTTACTCCAGATGTATGAAGCCATTCAAAGCCACACAGTGTGGCTTTGCGTGGCTTCATTAATCTGATTTAGAGGCTTGCGTCACCCATGTACCACTTTGCGTGGTGCAAACGTGACGCAAACCTCTCATAAATATGTGATCCAGCGCTTACAATAAAAATATTTTCTCCTACTATGTTTTTGGGTCATCCAGGTGCAATTACTTCTCTAACACACACACACTATATCCATCTGACGGTGGGGCCCATAACACCGCATATACATTCACTTACTCATTTATTTCCCTGGATTTTCCTCCGACATGAACCCTAGGAGAAAAACGATTTGCTGGAAGGAGACGGGATACCTCTTTTATAATGACACAATAATTCTCATTTTACTTTAAAGGTATTCCGCTCATTGGTCGATGGACCAACTAGTAGGAATTAGTTGATGGTGATTAAGACCAGCTCAATCACAATGAACTCTTTTACCAAAACATTATTAATCATTATGCTAAAGAAAGTCACTGAGTCATTTGTTTAAAGAATAATAAAGTTTATATAAAGTTTTGAATGCAGAAAATTCAGGATTAATTTATTATTCAGATCATTTCCTTTATCATCATTATAAGAATATTTGTAAAATGCATGACACTTTTATTAGACCGAAAATGAGGTTATCATCATACTAAAAGACTCTATAGATCAACCTATCTATCTCTCGGGGAAATCCTAATAATTCTAATATAAATCTTGTCAAATGCTAGTTCTCCTAAAGCGGCATTTCATACTCAACTGGAAAAGGAAAATAACAGCAGCAGCATCAGCTCGTCAGCATCAGCAACTGCAAACTCTCCCATCTACAGCATCTAACTTCTTCAGCATCTCCCGCAGCATCCCGCAGCATTCTAACCCCCTCCCACCAAGAGTAGGTCTTCTTATACCCTAATTCTAGCTTACAGCATAAAATGTTTCTTCTTACATGGCGCGATTCATTCTCATTGGTCAAAAACTCAGGTCCCTATACATTCTAATCAAACTTCCTGGTCTTAACTAGTTCCGTGAAGAATGTCCATGCAAGCATCGTTTCCCACAGTTCATGCACTTGCTCATCCGTTTCAATCAGTCCAAATTGTTTCTTTTTCTGCAACAATTATATAATAATGTTCTTTCTATTGATTCAACCAGGCTTCTCACGCTTCTTGCTGATCATCTTGGCACACATCTGCTCAGAAGGGTCACAGCAGCCTTGACCATACTTTCATCTCAGCCTCTCGGCATCAGCACGTGATCATCCCTTTGCAACAGCCTCTCTCCTCTATCACATGGTCGCATCCGCTCCTGCGCACTCTAATAACTCGCGGCCATTTTATATTGCTGCTCGGCAGGCCTAAGCGCACTATTTCTAAAGAAAACAAAATGTTATTAAAACAATGAAATATAAACCCTTTCGTTTCCCTCCCGTCTTTCTACGTACCCCAATTAGGTATTACCTAGCAGAAGCAACATATAAAGCTGTCCCTTACTTACCATCGCTTTATTTTGCAACCACACGTTTTATTCAAAGCACAAAAACATGCATTTTATTATCATTTCAGTACGCAAAATATTATGTTATATTAGAAACGTAAACAACTATTAGTTCATTATTTTGCACAAAAACTGCATGTTATCCTTTCCCCAGACATACATTATTGGTTATTTACTTGAACGAACATGTTCATTGTTATTATACGAAAATATTAGGAGGTTAAAAATGTTATATTTACCCTGCTCCATCAACTCCCCCCTTTGGTGATTTTTAACATCACCACACAAACCCAAGTTATACAATTTTCTCAGACAGCATATATCTTTTATCCATTTGCTTTTGTTAGTTTTATACTTCTGTATCGCTTTCAGCTTGTCTCTTCGTTTTCTTGTACAGGTTCTCTTTTATTTCTTCTAACTCTATTTCACCTATTTCTCTCCCTCTCTCTTTGTTTATCATATTTTCTTTTTCTAACTTATTCTGCTTTCTTCGTCTCTTTATACATGTTACTGCAAGCTTCAATACTAATATTATTATTATTATCATGGTTGCTATTATTATAACTTTCCCTATTATTAATCCACTCATTCTTGTTAACCAATTCATTACAGAAGAAAACCCTTTACCAAGTTTTCCCCAAACACTTTCAACCTCCAGTGGTACTAGTTCTTTGTGCAAATTTGTAATATTTGTTATATACTTCTGTATATTTTCGCTTTTATCCGGAATGTAAGTGCAACAATGTTGGACTTTCAGCATTCCACAGACTCCGCCCTCTTTTGCCAAAAGAATGTCAAGGGCAAGACGATTTTGCATCACCATAGCTCTCATGGCAACCATCTCGGTATTTACCATTAAGAACCCTCCAGCAGTATTTGTAGATAAACGATCTACTACTGTGGATAATTTCGAATTCTGAATGCATTCAAAGATATTCCCACTGCTGGTATCAATGCACCAAAAATATCACCTACTATTTCTGAAAAACTTTCCCTTTTTCTACGTGTAAAGGTATTTATCATTTTGTGTGTTCCTTTTTCTTTTCTATCCACATGAAAAATCTTTGGAAAGACCAGGCCTAAATAACATGATCCATACCAATGGTCCGGCAACCTATAATAAGCCCTATTCCCACAAACGTAATAAATCCCTGGAAATATTGGATCTTTTCCCCCTTTGAATCCCCATCCACCTATAATTAGGTAATTGTCATGGCAATTACTGGAACCCACAAAATAATTGTCATATCTTGTCTTATTTCTTCTAATGCACAACCTTCCCTGTTGGGGCCAATCCAGAGTCATAGCTGCATTTATCTTTTTCTTGTCATGATGGTCTTCCTCAAACACCCAGAGAGGTGTTTTTGTCTCTTCAATTACTTTTCTTTCAAATTTCACTCTTCTCTCCTCGACCATTTCTAGGAATACCTTTTCTTCTTTCTTTAACTCACAGGTAAGGTTGTACCTAAATATATTATCTAATGTTAAAATCTTATCTTCTAAGAAATATTCACCAAAAATCTTTCCCTCTTTTATTTTATTAAGCTCGGGAACTACAGAAACCTTTGCAAAAATCCTATTTACATCAGTGTAATAATATTCTAATCTGCCTGTTTTATAAAATAAGCTTGCTAATACACTACATGTTATTCCATATGTTAAAGGGAGGTGATGATAAGTCACACCCTCTGCTACAGATGCAGGCAACTGCATCCAAAACATAACAATCCCTTACATCCATTGTTTCTACGTACTCATACAGTAATTTAGTAAACACATTCTTCGAAAAATCTGTTATCGATTTGTCCTTATGTAATTCTGCACTATTCCTTAAAATAACTGGCTCTTGAGTGTTAGCTCCTTTTTCTTTCTCAGTGTTATTAGACTTTTCCACTGCAGCTAAACTAATTGGAATAGTTATTGCTAAGACTACCCATACTGTTATTAATAATCCTGTACAAAAACAGCACATTTTGCACCATCTTTTTAAAAACTCACATCTACATTTTCTATCTCTAATATTCTCCATTTTGTACTTGTTTTCTAGAAAATTGTGTCACTACACCTCAGAAATGACTTGCTTGCCACTCTGTACTTTCAGAATGTTGTCTTTGCTTGGTTCTTTCTTCAATTCTTTCTCAGAATTCTTTCTTTGTCACATCCGGTATAGTTGTCAGTCCAGTGTTTTGTCAAATCCGGTAAACTATCTACAGAAACCACTTCAGGTTTGTTGCTTCAGGTTTGTTGCACTTCACTTTCTCCCATCAAGTTTCTTTGTTCTGGGTTCTCGTGAGTGTTCAATTCTTCTTTGTAGCTAGTCAGAGCACGATACAACCATTCAGGTGATCTGTATTTCTGATTCACTTTCTTTATTCTTTTTGTTTTCTGCAAGTGCTTACCACCTTGTTTTCCTTGCTCCTTTTGACTTGTTATTTCATTCACTTGTTCAGCACTTTTTCCATCCAATTTTACTATTCTGTATCTTAATTTTCTTACTTCGTTGGGCCAATTATCTCCTTTTCTCGGCCTTTTTGCTTCACTCCCTTTTTCCTCTCTTTCTGTTTTCCAATTTCTTTTTCTTGTCTCTAGTTTTTCACTTCTTTCTTCTCCACTTTCTTCTGATTCTGTCTCAATCTTTTCGTTATTTCCTCTTATTTTGAAACTAATTATTTCGCTTTCAGCTACTTGTGGTTCTTTTCTTATCTTCCTTCGTTCACCTACTTCTGTCCCTCCTCGAGGTTCTTCCGGTTTTGTGTTAGTTTCTCTATCTGCTTCTAAATTTCCCTGTTCTTGTGTTTGACTATCTGTCCCTACTGCTCCTCGGGGTTTTTCCGATTTTTCTAACTTTTGGTCTGAAACTCTCCCTTCTTCATCTATTAATATTATCTTTGAAGGAATTTTACCACAACTTGTACTTGGTTGTTCACTGTCACTGTTTTCTGGCTCAGTTTCTTCTCTTATGCTTTCAAAATTCCACTTTGTTTTTGAAATTTCTTCTCCTTCTGAATGTTCTGTATCAGATTCTGAACTAGTATCAGATATTTCCAGATGTCGACTTACAGGTCGATCTTCAAATTCTGGAACTTCAGCTATTTCCTCTATTTCTTCTTCTTCTTCTTCTATCGTTTCACTTGTAGTTGGGTCTCCCAGATGTCGACTTACAGGTCGATCTTCAAGTTCTGGCACCCTGTTTGTCTCCTCTTCTCTTTCTGATGCTGAACTGTTGTCTAATATTTCCAGATGCCGACTCACAGGTCGATCTTTAGGTTCTGGAACTCTGATGGTGTGGCTGGCATGAACCCAGTGTTTCACTCCTGCACACTTAACTGCGGTGGTCGTCACTAGGATCACTTGTCGTGGTTCGTCCCAGCGAGGAACCAAACAATTTCTTCTCCGGTGGACTTTTATTCGAACCCAATCTCCTGGATTCAAGTCGTGTGCTGGTTTTCTTTCAAGAGTGGTCGCATCCGGTCCAACCTGATGAAACACAGAACGCACCACATCAGCCAATCCTTTGCAATAATCCAGTACTAGATCATCAGTTATAGTCAGTAGCTTGTTGACAGGTACTTGTGCTTGTCTCATTGCTCGTCCCATGATTATTTCATGTGGACTGAGAACAGTCTTCCTTTCCGGAATACTTCTGATTGTCATCAGAACCAATGGCAAAGCATCTGGCCATTTCAGTCCTGTAGCTTGACACATTTTTCCTAACCTATTCTTGATTGTTCCATTTACTTGCTCTACTATTCCAGAAGCCTCTGGTCTGTATGCACAATGCAGTTTTTGTTTAATACTAAGGGCTTCACAAATGAGTTTAACTAATTCGTTTTGGAAATGTGTTCCTCTATCTGTTTCAATCGTGACTGGAAAACCATCCCTCGGAATGAATTCTCGCAGCAAAAGTTTTGCTACTGTGATACTGTCATTCCTTCTTGTTGGATATGCCTCCACCCAAGGGAAAACAAACAGACGACCACTAAAACATACCTCAATCTGCTACAAGGTGGCATTTCTATGAAATCCATCTGCATTCTGGTGAAAGGACCCCCTTCTCGTCCTATTCTTCCTAGACTCACTACTGTCTTCCTTCCTGGATTTAACTGTTGACAAATCAGACATCTTTGACAAAGACTCTCAGCTATGGCTCTGAATTTTGGATTGTACCATGTTTGTCTAAAAAGTCTGATCATTGAATCTCTCCCAATATGGGCTTGCCCATGGTACATCCGTGCCATGTCAGAAATCATGCTATCAGGCATAACTGGTCTCTCATCCCTGTAAACCCATACATCAGTTTCTTCATGTTTCCTACATCCTGCTTTTAGCCATGTATCTTTTTCTTCATCTTCTGCAGCCTCTTGTAACTGTCTCACCTCATCCCATGTTTCAATTGAGTTAGTAAAAAGCAATGGACAAGAAATATGCTCTCTCTCGCGGCATTTGTTTAAAGAAACCACATTCTTTGCACAGTACTGTGCCATTTCGTCAGCATATTTGTTGCCAACAGTAATGTAGTCTTCCCCATTTTTATGTGCATTGCACTTCACTACAGCAATCTCTTTAGGCAGCTGTATCGCCTCAAGCAACTTTTTCACAAAATCTCCATTCCTTATGGGTGTCCCTGCAGACGTCAAGAAACCCCTTTGTGACCAAATCTGACCAAAATCATGCACGACCCCAAAGCCGTACTGGCTGTCAGTCATAATCGTAACCCGTACATTTCTTCCCAACTTACATGCTTGAATCAGAGCTACTAATTCTGCAACTTGGGCAGACCGTACACCTTTCAGACAAGATGCTTCCAATACAGTTGCTACTGTGCAAACTGCATATGCTGCACTTAGAACTCCATCACTCGTTCTCAAACATGAGCCATCCACAAACAGAATGTAATCTGATTCTTTCAAAGGCTCATCTCGTATATCAGCTCTTGGTTTAGTACAGTATTCGAGCACATTCAGACAATCGTGATCTACTTCATCCATTTCAATCACATTCTCTTCATCTGGCAATGATGTTGAAGGATTTACATTCATACATCTGTCAATGGTCACATTATCTGCACTCAAAATTACTTTTTCATACCTAGTCAGCCGACTATGTGTCATGTATTGTGTTTTCGTTCTTGTCAAAAGAATTTCCACAGAATGGGGAACATACACTCTCAATGGATACCCCATCACTATGCCTTCACTCTGTTCCAGACTCACACATGTAGCAGCAACTGCTTTCAAACATCCAGGCAACGCTTTTGCTACAGGGTCTAAAACAGCTGAAAAATATGCAATTGGTCTTTTCATAGTTCCATGTCTCTGCACCAAAACTGAAAATGCACATCCATCTCTTTCACTGCAGAACAGCTCAAAATCTTTCTCATAATCAGGCATTCCTAATGCTGGAGCTTCACACAATTTCTTTTTCAGCTCTTTGAATGCTTTCATTTCTTCTTCATTCATTTCAAAAGGATCTTTAACATCCTTCTTTGTCAGTTTCTGCAATGGTTTAGCAATTAGTGAAAAACCGCTTATCCATTGTCGACAATATCCAACCATTCCCAAAAACATTCTTACCTCTCTTTGTGTCATTGGAGCTCTCATTCCTTGAATCATTTTTATTCTCTCTGTCGTTACCTTTCGTACTCCTTTCTCAATTTTATGCCCTAAATACTGGACTTCTTGTTTACAAAACTGCAATTTTGAAGGGGACACTTTATGTCCTCTTTTTGCTAAATGATTCAGCAAAGCAATCGTGTCATTGACACATGCTTCCTTCGTTTTTGATGCCACCAGTAGGTCATCAATATACTGAACCATTACTGACTTTTCTGGCATTCTTAAGTCTTCCAATGATTTCTTTAGGATCTGATTAAAGATTGAGGGACTTTCTGTATACCCTTGAGGAATTCGGCACCATGCCAAAATACGCTCTCCAAACCTAAACGCAAATATTGGCTGGCTATCTGGATGCAATGGAATAGAGAAAAATGCATGACATAAATCAATCACAGTGTACCACTCTGCTTCGCGTGGAATCTGGTATAGAATCACGGCAGGGTTCGGTACTATTGGGCAACAAGGTACAACAATTTTGTTTACCTTTCTTAAATCCTGTACGATTCTATATGTTCCATTTGGCTTTTTCAGTCCCATTATTGGCGAATTACATGGACTGCTCATGATTTCTTTTAGAATCCCTTGTTCAATCATTTTATTTATTACTGGCGTTATTCCTTCAATTATTTCTGGAGTCAATTTATACTGAGGCGTATTTGGGTAACTCGTTCCTTCTTTTACGGAAATTTTTACGGGATCTACTCCTTTCATTAATCCTACATCTTCTCCTGTCAAGTCCCACACTTCTTCTTTTACTGTCCCTTTCAACTCAATTGGGATTTTCTCTGCATCAAATACAGGAAACAAATGATTTACTTCTGGTTCCAAATTTACCATTGTCATTTTATACAGTACATCCTCATCTGGAGTTTGAAATGCAATTCCGTCCGGAGTACAATAAATTGTGCAGTTCATCTTACACAATAAATCGCGTCCTAAAAGGTTAACGGGACTACAATCACACACCACAAATCGGTGCATTTCATTAAATGGACCAATTCTCACCTTTACTAATCTAGTAAGAGGCGTTTCAATTTGCTGATTGGAAACTCCAACCACTTGTATATGTTCACCTGAGAGAGGAAGATTTGGAATTTCCACTGACCTAACAGTAGAACGGGTAGCTCCAGTGTCAACAAGGAATGTTATATTTGCACCATTCACTTCTCCATCCACAAATGGACCTGACTGGTCTACCTCTAGAGTTGCGCCAAGCACGCACTCTCCCCTCTCTTTCAGACACCGTCATGAGCTTTCATACGACTCATCCTCACTCTGTCGTAACCAATATTGTGAGATTTCAGCTGCACGTGACAACTGTTTTACCTGTTCTCCTCCGTAGAATCCTGTTTCTGCACTGTACTTCTGTTGATTAGCACTCTTGGGAAGTGGTGGTTGTGGCACCTGACCTTGTTGAGTAACTACCTCACTCTGCACCTGTGAATTTAATGTTTGATTTTCTACATTAGGTTTAGGAGGAAATTTACACTCGTTTCTCCAATGCCCTAGCTTTCCGCAATTGTGGCATGGCCACTTTTTCTTCGCCTCATCTATGCTCATTTGTCCTTTTCCTTTACCTATATTAGGTCAGGATTTAAACTGTCCTGTTTCACTGCTAGTATTATTCAATTGAGCTTCTTGCTTCTCTGCAACTTTCACCTGTGCCCACATGGCTTTTTCTTTCAATTTACGCTGTTTACTCTCAATTTCATCACTGCAATACTTAGCATATCTCAAAACATCATCCACTGTACTATTCTGCCACCCTATCAAATGCTGCTTAATCCTTTCACTTATCTCCGGTGTTAATCCATACACAAACCTATATACAAAATGACTCATGTCCTTCTCACTTAGCGTCTCATAACCACTATACTGTTTGAAAACCAACAACAATCTCTCATAATACGCATGCACTGATTCTTTGCTTTCCTGTGTTGTTCTGTCTATTTTCACCCAATCTGTTTCTTTTGGTGGAATCTTATTTTTCAAAAAGGTAACTACCTGATCATATTTCCGCATCACTTCTGGACCTGGCGCTCCTGTTTTGGCATCCCTTGGATATTCCACAGTTGGCCAATCAATTGTAATCTTACATTCCGTCCATAAATCAGCAGGTACTACTATGTCAAACAATCCATCTAGATCTATCCACAGCACTTTTGACACTTTAACAAATCTTTCCACTTGTCGGTACCATTCTACTGGTTTCTCTCTCAATTTTGGGAAGTCATTTGTAAATGACAGTATATCCTGTCTGGTCCATGGAACATGCACATAACTACCACCTGGTGTTTCTCTCATTGGGTACTCTCTGGTAACTGGTTCCTTATCTGTCATTGCAAAAGCCAAAGCTGCTTTATCTGTTGTTTTCTCATTCCTCTTTGTCCATCTGTTTCTCCATCTATCCACATCACCCCACTTTCTCAATAAAACAATCAGCTCTTTTATCTGGGTCAGTCTTCCTGATGTGTTCAAATTTTCTATGTCTTTCTCACAAAAATCTACTCTGTACGGTTTCTGCAATGTCCTCACTTTCACAAATTCCACTCCTAGTTCACCTGCAATCTCTTCCAATTTATCATGTAAATTTCTAGCTCTCCATGTAAGACTCTTACACAAAAACATAATCTCATCATCCTGATAATTCTTTAGTTTTTCCGTTCCAATTGTTCCCAAAATCAACTCTTCCATGTCTATTTTTAACCTAATTACATCTAATGGTTTTTCTTCTGGTTCTTTTGCTTTTAGTGCTTTCATCCATTCATTTAACTCTTCTGGAGTCGGACCTACAGGTGTACTATTTAATTCAATCCAATCACTGGTTCTTTCTGGTGTTCCTGATGCGGACTCTGTCACCATAGGTATTCTTCTAACCTCACTCTCATTTATCGTCAAATTTGTAGGTGGACTTGGTCTACACGTACTCGCCGAATTGTGTGCACCTTCATTGTTCAGTTCCATCCCTTCTCTTTTTCTTTGCACATGTGAATTCATGGGAATCACCAAAGAATGTTCTTTTTATTTTCTGATTTTCAAAAATTGGCATTACTGGACCTATTGTTACTGGTACAGTTACAGCTTCCATATTCTTTGTTAATTCTCTTATTTTCTCTGTCAATTCTTTTGTCGTTTTTGCTAGTTCAGTTGCATTGTCACTTTCTGTCTCATCATTTTGTGAAATTTTAAATGTTTCTTGTGACCTATTTATTTCATTTCTTCGTTCGGGTTTTTTATTCCTCTCAGTTTCCATTTGCGGTGCATTAGGTGTCACCACTACAGAAGTCTGTTGATATGGAGGTGGATTTCTGTTTAAAATATCTTCCAGCAATTCGTCATCCGTTTCACTACCACCATACACATACTTTTCTACCACTACATGTTTCTTTTTCTCAGTACACTTCCTCTTTGCTTCTTCCTCAACCGCAAAAGCTGGAAACAAACCTCCTGCCATGTTAGCGTATCTCCAACGCTTTACTCTGTCCTCATGATTTATTCCCCACAACCTTCCTGGTATAAACTCATGATTCTTCAATCCTCTGGATCTCTCTCGCTCATACATCTCATCTTCCCATTCCGCTAAAGCTTCAAACTGTGTTGGTCTAGGTCTAGGTTCTAACATTACCATCTTTTCTCGCAAGTTCCGTAATACAGCTACATTAAATGAACCATTTTCAGGGAAAGCCAATGCTCCATCGTTCTTTGTGTATTTTGTCCAATTTTCTAACCAAATGCATGTATGATATCCATATTTCAGCATCATATGTGAAGCTGGTGACTTCGGCGGAGTAATTATTTGTCCCTCTCTAGTCACTACCTTTTTATCCTTCTTAAAGAAGTTCTTAACTTTCGACATCCAAGACGTTTTCTCTTTTCCATACTCATAGTACGACATGATTCACAACCTTTCTCTCCTACAACAATCGGCAAAAAAAACTCTGTTCCCTATGCGTTTATTTCAACCAATGCTAGCGCGACTCACACCAACGCTCCAATCACAACGATTTCTTTCTACGGCGCACTGTCCAATCCCAGCGCGGCTTTTGTCTACGTCACTTCGCTCCTGTTCTCATGTGACTAGCGCACTGTCCAATCCCAGCGCGGCTGTTGTCTACGTCACTTCTGCTCTTGACCCCTCCTTTACAAAATTTATCGGCAATTTCTTTTTCAACAATTCTTGTTAGTTACAACATTTTATCCACATTTCCATTGTCTGATTCACTAAACCGAAAAGATAGCTTCCACCATTCACACAAGAATTCTGTATTTTCCAGTAGGCAGCGCTTACCTCTACCCTACCACAGAACTTTCAGTTACGTCGATAAAGTAGCACTTCCCTCTACCTTACCCTTCTTTCAAGCAAACGATAAACCCGTTTCTCTGGGGATAAAACACATGTGGAGACTATACTGCTCCTGAGAATTAAGGCCAGAGTTTCACAAGAAAACCGATCACTATTTCACTTACACACCTTTTATACGCAAAATGTCCCTAAATAACACAACCTGTGTTATTACCAAATTGAACTCAGACAGTGTAAAATTCCATGCGACTTCTCTTGCCACACGTGTTCCACTTCCTACTTCCCGGAAGCGTGAAAACTTACATATAACATAACGCGACTCAACAAAAAGTGTTAGACATAAACTTATCAATAATCTATAATCAAAAATCAATAATCACCAAACTAATCTATAGTAACCATAACTCTGCTACCAAGAAATCTGATCCAGCGCTTACAATAAAAATATTTTCTCCTACTATGTTTTTGGGTCATCCAGGTGCAATTACTTCTCTAACACACACACACTATATCCATCTGACGGTGGGGCCCATAACACCGCATATACATTCACTTACTCATTTATTTCCCTGGATTTTCCTCCGACATGAACCCTAGGAGAAAAACGATTTGCTGGAAGGAGACGGGATACCTCTTTTATAATGACACAATAATTCTCATTTTACTTTAAAGGTATTCCGCTCATTGGTCGATGGACCAACTAGTAGGAATTAGTTGATGGTGATTAAGACCAGCTCAATCACAATGAACTCTTTTACCAAACCATTATTAATCATTATGCTAAAGAAAGTCACTGAGTCATTTGTTTAAAGAATAATAAAGTTTATATAAAGTTTTGAATGCAGAAAATTCAGGATTAATTTATTATTCAGATCATTGCCTTTATCATCATTATAAGAATATTTGTAAAATGCATGACACTTTTATTAGACCGAAAATGAGGTTATCATACTAAAAGACTCTATAGATCAACCTATCTATCTCTCGGGGAAATCCTAATAATTCTAATATAAATATTGTCAAATGCTAGTTCTCCTAAAGCGGCATTTCATACTCAACTGGAAAAGGAAAATAACAGCATCAGCTCGTCAGCATCAGCAACCGCAAACTCTCCCATCTACAGCATCTAACTTCTTCAGCATCTCCCGCAGCATCCCGCAGCATTCTAGCCCCCTCCCACCAAGAGTAGGTCTTCTTATACCCTAATTCTAGCTTACAGCATAAAATGTTTCTTCTTACATGGCGCGATTCATTCTCATTGGTCAAAAACTCAGGTCCCTATACATTCTAATCAAACTTCCTGGTCTTAACTAGTTCCGTGAGGAATGTCCATGCAAGCTCGTTTCCCACAGTTCATGCACTTGCTCATCCGTTTCGATCAGTCCAAATTGTGTCTTTTTCTGCAACAATTGTATAATAATGTTCTTTCTATTGATTCAACCAGGCTTCTCACGCTTCTTGCTGATCATCTTGGCACACATCTGCTCAGAAGGGTCACAGCAGCCTTGACCATACTTTCATCTCAGCCTCTCGGCATCAGCACGTGATCATCCCTTTGCAACAGCCTCTCTCCTCTATCACATGGTCGCATCCGCTCCTGCGCACTCTAATAACTCGCGGCCATTTTATATTGCTGCTCGGCAGGCCTAAGCGCACTATTTCTAAAGAAAACAAAATGTTATTAAAACAATGAAATATAAACCCTTTCGTTTCCCTCCCGTCTTTCTACGTACCCCAATTAGGTATTACCTAGCAGAAGCAACATATAAAGCTGTCCCTTACTTACCATCGCTTTATTTTGCAACCACACGTTTTATTCAAAGCACAAAAACATGCATTTTATTATCATTTCAGTACGCAAAATATTATGTTATATTAGAAACGTAAACAACTATTAGTTCATTATTTTGCACAAAAACTGCGTGTTATCCTTTTCCCAGACATACATTGTTGGTTATTTACTTGAACGAACATGTTCATTGTTATTATACGATTGCAAAGAGAAGGGGCCCCCTGACACTAGTGAGAAGTACACCTAGACAGGGAAAGGACATTAATGTAAATACTCTAGGGCTACTTCAGACCATGAACCCTCAAACCATGGAAAGGCTGAGAAATAACTATAGTGACACTAAAAATTAGAAATATATAAAAAGTTTATTTATAAATTATCTTAATCCTATTGATGGGTAACTATAAAAATACATAGTAAACATAAAAATATTCATACAGAGACTAACAATTATACAACATTCTGACCACATTCATTCACAATCAAAGACATACTACATACACATAATCAAATTGATATACATGATTATTCCATCCCACATGTTTGGGTTTATACAGACTATAACGAACAAACAATAACAACACTTAAATGAGAAGTTTGCATTTTTAGGGTGGTTTTCAAAGATGACTCTACGCGCGTTTCGACAGAAACACTGTCTTCATCAGGAGTTCCACCTCAGAATGTTGTGCTCAAAACTATCCAGCATCTGTACGGGATTAACAGCTCGTCTCTCTTGCTGGATATATTTATCAAGGCCTTCTTCTTGAGGAGTCGGTTAATATACTAAATCTGTTCCTTTTCGAGACAGGCCATTATCAGCATAAGAACCTTACAGGTGTACCCTGGATGACAGGAACAAATTCTTGAACTGAACCATTTAAACCTCTTATCAGCCTACGTACAGATGCTGGATAGTTTTGAGCACAACATTCTGAGGTGGAACTCCTGATGAAGACAGTGTTTCTGTCGAAACGCGCGTAGAGTCATCTTTGAAAACCACCCTAAAAATGCAAACTTCTCATTTAAGTGTTGTTATTGTTTGTTCGATTATAGTCTGTATAAACCCAAACATGTGGGACGGAATAATCATGTATATCAATTTGATTATGTGTATGTAGTATGTCTTTGATTGTGAATGAATGTGGTCAGAATGTTGTATAATTGTTAGTCTCTGTATGAATATTTTTATGTTTACTATGTATTTTTATAGTTACCCATCAATAGGATTAAGATAATTTATAAATAAACTTTTATATATTTCTAATTTTTAGTGTCACTATAGTTATTTCTCAGCCTTTCCATGGTTTGAGGGTTCATGGTCTGAAGTAGCCCTAGAGTATTTACATCATTGTTATTATACGAAAATATTAGGAGGTTAAAATTTTTATATTTACCCTGCTCCATCATATGCCCCACAGTGTCTGGATTAAATGAAAATTAATATTCCAGATCCCTGACACCTTGATTGCAAGACATTGACCGCTCTAGTTTAAACATTAGACTCCACCAAAAGAAATCTCAATCTGCGCCGAATTGTGCAAAGTACAGAGCAGTGAAATCTGCTTTTGTCAAATAATTCAAAACCTTTGCACAATTGGGGGCATATTTACAAGCCCCTTGCGCCACCCGTATGTCACTTTTCCCATGTTAAAAATGACGCAAAAGTGGCGCAAGGGACTTGTAAATAAGCCCCTTGGATTGTTGCAGAAAGCATAGCCCTTTCACATAAAGCGTGGTTGAATGGCTTGTGACGTTAATCATAAAAGAGCAGCGAATATGCAAATGAAGTTTACCAGGGTCCTATGCTTGATTGCATTGCTGTGCAAGCCTGTGGCCTCGGGAACAGACAGCACTGCAGCAAAAGTTCCCTTCCAGCAGAAGCACAAAACGCCACAGATATATATATTTTTTTTATCAGCGAGCATCAAAGCTCGGCAGAGATGTCAGAACTCTTGAATTCCATCAGTGCATCAGACAGGCACTCTGGCAAGGGGACATTGTAGTGAGAAAGTTCAGAGCACACTGGCTTCCAGGGCCATCCACGTCCCATTTTCTGTCACGCGCCCACAGCCTTTGTTGTCTTCCCCGCAATGCTGATAAATCAATCCATCAAAAAATTTCCTCAGTGAAACTCAATCAAGAAAGGTCATGTCGGCGGGAGAGGAACAGATTAAATTAGCATCAAATTAGACATGGAAAGTGAGTTCTGTCAAAATCATCACAGCGCTCAGCACAATTAGAATATGTTAATTATGCATTTCATTAAGGTAGTGCTCTTTGAATGTGAGATGAAATGTCACTGGTGTAGGCATCCGAAAAAAGGAAGATTGCCAGGCACAACTTTCACTAGACAATGTGTGACACCTTCATTAACATCAAGGCTCGCAAGACTGTCTTGACTTTTTTTTTCTCCCATGGAGTATTAAAACCATTAACCGTTTGAAGGCCGCTGGCACTTCCGCTCGGAGGCGCTACCTCAGAACCGGCCCTTTCTGTGTGATTGACTCCCAGGCAGCGTAGGCCCCGGGGGCCGTCGCGCGGGCAGGCCCGGCGGGCACCGACTGCTATATACTGGTTTAATGAACCCTTTTAAGATTATTCTTCAGTAATTCTACCTCAGGGAGCAAATGCTGGCTTAGAGGTAGTGGGAACGCTGATAAGTGTGTAGGACAATGGATCGGGAGATTGGCATATGTATATATATTTTTTTTGGGGGGGAGGGGGGGGGGCTACGCACGAGGACATGTTTACCGGCCCTCATTGCCTCACACAATTTTTTATTTTTTTTGTTGCAGTTTTTAAATAGCGTGAACTCGACCCGAAGGTATCAAAGCTTTAAAATGAGCACTAGTTGCATTGCAGACGGACACATTCATATTTATTTTTTAGACACGATGAGATTAAGTAATTTGCCCAGAATCACAGGATGTTGGAGCTTCCGCCAGACTCGAACCTGGTTCCGCAGCGTCAAAGTCGTCCGCCCTGGCCGTTAAGCCACACCCTCTGATAAATGGACCGCTTCCTCACTTAGGTTTGCTAGGTCTTACTTTTGCCAATTATTTTGGTGGTCAAACGTGCTTGTGTGATCTTTAAGAAGAAGAGTTGTATAAGGCGGTGCCACGTGAAATTATGGGGGTGTAACATCGTAACACTGATTTTAAGCTAGGATAACGGCCGAGATGCTCTGTTAGAAGAGCTGTTCCCAAGAAGGCTCTTTGCTTTTGTTTTATATTTTTATAGACAACAGCAGTTCTTTAACGGAATTGGATCACATTTATTTCACATTGCAGATATTCTTTTGTTGGTCTTATTATGTTGAGGATTGCTTCCCAGGCTTTAATCAGTTTGAAAAGGAGGCTTCCTGGAGAAAAAAAAACCTCTTGTCAGGCTGAGAATACACTGTGTGACATCCATGAAAAGGATTTGATTATTTTAAATACATGCACTGAGGCAACTCTTGCCTAATCAAAACTGTCACTTCACACGTTTCTGACGGATGAAGAGCTGCAGAAAGACGCTGAGCAGTTCAAGCCCCTTTAGAATACCCGAGGTGAATCGCTCTCTCTCCTCAGTAGTCAAGAGTTGGTTTGCCACTTTGCTAGATGCATTTATATTTTTAGATTCTTTTCTGCAGTTGCTGCTCATTTTAAGAAGCTGTCTTTAAGAATAAAAAGCTCTTCCAGATTTATCTAACGGATCTCATTTGCGTTGGAGGCTTTATTTCTGAATCCTGTAATAATGACTTTTACACTTTACGGGCTCAATTCACAAACTGCACTTTGTAGTACGTTTTGTAGTATTACAGTAGTACTACAGACCTTACTACAAAATGCTACTCACAAACTGCTCTTTTGTAGTAACTTATACATTTGTAGTAACTTATACTGAGTTCCCTGCCATGGCCTCTGCTTCCCTAGTGTTACACCAGTGTCCTCCTCTCGGGAGAAGTGTTTAAACATTTGCTGCCTCTAGTATCTGGCGAAGAGCTGCAGCAGGCTGGCAGTGGCCGGGGACCCACCTCCTGCCATGAAAACGGCAGTGGCCCCTCTCGCCTCAGGCATTGGAAGCCAAGGTCACTGATACAGGCCAAACCATGAGAAACCATGTGCATGAGGTAGGACTAGCCCTTGGAAGCCGGGGTGAAGAGTACAGTCCAAGCTATCAGAATGCATGCGCACTGTGCTGGACTGGCCTGTGGAAGCAATAGTCGCATATGTCCCAGATAGTCGCAGATGCAATCCGAGCCACTTGAGTGGGTCACTACTCTTTCCTATGCACTACCCTATTTCTCACCCTATAACTCTCTCAATATATCTTCTATCTCCACTCTTACTCATCTCAAACCTCATTCCACTACCCTTTCCAATGCACTACCCTATTTCTCACCCTATACCTCTCTCAATATATCCTCTGCTTCCACACTCTCATTCATCCCAAACCCCATACCACTACTATGATCCCCAAAATAACCCTTTCTAGACTCTTTCCTCCTTCTCCTTGCATCATCTCATACCTCTTTTACTATTCAGATCTCACAAACAAGCCTTTCTAAACCCTTCCCTCCGACTCTTCCCCCTACACCTCCCCTCTACTCATCTCAAACCCCCTCCTACTGCCATGAACTCCCAAAAATAACACAACAAAAAATAAAACCTCCCTAGACCCTTTCCTCTTCTATTTCCCGCTATTCCTTTTCAATCCAAATAACAGACCAACATGTCCACCACTCAAATTAATTATAATTTCCCAATACTAATTCCCCACTAATCCTGTTTGGGTTCCAGAGTAGCGTTCTCATCAGGGGATAGCAAGCGCTATATAAATGCAAACCCTTCCCTCTTCTATCCCTCCACTATCCTTTTTACTTCCCTATACTATTTCCCCACTAATTGGGTTTCGGAGTAGCATGCTACTCGCCGAAAAGTGCTTCAACACCTCATCAGTGGTAGCAAGCGTTTTATAAATCCAAACCCTTCCCTCTACCATCCCTCCACTATCCTTTCAATCCAAATAACAGACTAACATGTCCACCGCTCAAATTAATTTCATATTTCCCTAGACTAATTCACCACTAATCCTGTTGGGTTCCGGAGTAGCATGCTACCTGCCAAAAGTGCTTCAACACCTCATCAGGTGTATTAAGCGCTATATAAATACAAACCTTTCCCTCTTCTATCCCTCCACTATCCTTCTCAATGCAAATAACAGACTAACATTACCACCGCTAAAATTAATTTCATATTTCACTATACTAATTCACCACTAATCCTTTTGGGTTCCTGAGTAGCGTGCTACTCATCAAAAAAGCGTTTTGACTCCTCTTCAGGGGGAGTGAGCGCTATATAAATGCAATTACAATACAATACAATACAATTATGTTAATTGTGCAACACATTTTTTTTTTATTTAAATTTTAGGTGCGGGTTGGGTTTAATTTTAATTCATGAATAATTAGTTGATAATCAATATAATTTATTTAATTGATAATTAATTATGTTAATTGCGTAAATATTGTTTTTTAATTTTTAGGTGCAGGTAGTGGGGTTTATAGGGGTCCAGGGGGGGAAGTAAATTAATTCTAATTAATTAATAATTAGTTAATTAATACTAATTATTTAATTGATAATTAATTATGCTAATTGTGTAATTATTATTATTTTATTTTATTTTAGGTGCGGGTTGTGGGGTATATAGGGGTACAGGGTGGGAAGTAAATTATTTATAAGTAATTCATATTTAGTGTTTAATTAATAATAATTATTTAGTTGATAATTAATTATGTTAGTTGTGCAATTACATTTTTTTAATTCAAATTTTAGGTGTGGGGTGTGGGTTTTGTAGGGGTGTAGGATGGGAAGTAAATTAATTTTAGTCAAGTAATAAATATTTTTTTAATTGATACACATTGTTAAATTAATGATTATTGATGTTAATTGTGTAATGCATTTTTTGTTAAGTTACATTTTAGGAGTGTGTTGTGTGTTTTGTGGGGGTTTATTGTGAGAAGTAAATTAATTATAATTAAGTAATAATTAATTTTTAATTAATGATAATTAGTTTATTGATAAATATTTATGTTTATAATGTAAATAGTTTGTTTTTTAAAGTTACGTTTTAGGTGCAGATTTTTGGTTTTGTAAGGGTATAGGGTGGGAAGGGACTTAAATAAAATTATTTAATGAATTTTTGCTAAAAAATAATTTAAAAAGAAAAGTGTTTATTTAAATGAAAAATATTTTTGTATTTTAATTATAATAATATTTCTAGTTCTTTATGATATCTATTTAACATTGTAATATGTATTTATTTTATTTTATTTGTAATATAAAATACAGTAGTGGCCCATGGTGGGAGTGCTGCCGGGCGGTGACGCGGGGCGGGGGAGGGGCAGGGTGGGGGGTAGTAAACTCCGGAATACGGCCGCACAGAGGTAAGTAAACAAACAAATAAATAAAACGAATTTCGTTGCGCGCGCTGCATCGCCAAATGCGTCATTTGGGCCTGTTGTCCAAAGATTTGCTGGGACTTGGGCCAAATCTTCTTCACGTATGGAGTCATATTGTTTGACGGCAGTGGGCGTTCTTATTTCCACTGTCACTGAGAGGGGTACTTCATTTAGATAGACAATTTCGCTTTTTAAGTAATCATCGGGAGAGCCAAACAGTTGGGCGTCCGAAATATCTCTAACTAATCCTCCTGGTTGAATGAAAATAACACAGGTCCAAGTATGAGCATTATCGTCCAACGCTAGGAATGCTCCGTACGTAGGTGTTATTTCGAGGGCCTGTATATCCAGGATCAAGTGTTTATCAGATACTTGTGGGTCTGACGCTTGGGGCCTGAAAAGGAATTCTTTTGGTAGCTGGACAGTGCGGCCTTTCAGTTCTGGAGTTGTGGTGACGATGGTGTGGACTGCCGCAGAAAGGGTGTGCTCATCCACTGGCCGGACTCTGTCCTGACTGCTCAAAGAGGAGTCTATAGTGACTGCCATCATTCTAGCCAATGGTGTGCCTGGAATTGAGCAGATCATGGTTCCGTTCTCATCAAAGTGGATAGTCATGTTTAATTTTGCCATGAGGTCACGCCCCAAGAGATTCACTGGAGACTGTGGTGAGTAGAGCAGTCGTTGTTCCACCACGTGGCCTCCTATCTCTAGTGGTACTGGCTTAGTGAAGGGGACCCTTGCTATTGCCCCAGAGAATCCCTGTGTGTCTGCTATCTGATCTGAAATGGGCAGTGTTCCTCCTGTAATACAGAAGTACGTGGCGCCTGTGTCAATGAGAAAGCTGTAAGTTTTATTGTTTATCGTGACATAGACACTTGGGTCCTCTTCAACATCCATAGTGCACGATAAAATTGGGCACACAAGAGTTGTCTGTGGGCTGTCCTAGCCAGTGTATCCTCCTGTTTGATACTGCTGGATGGTGCCCTGTGTAAACGTGTTGCTGGATGGAATCACTGTTCCGCCCTGGGGCACAAGAGTTGGAGCTTGGGGCATCACCTGATATACAGGTGCTTGTTGTGGCTGTGGCATTGGAACCTGCACCTGCTGAACGGGTGGTTGAACTTGGGCCATCGCAGGTGCTTGAAGCTGCCCTTGCTGCATGTGCTGTTGCTGTGCTGGTTGGTGGTAAGAGTATAGTACCTGGGGCTGAAGTAGCTTTGGCTGCATCTGCTGTTGTTGTTGGAATTGCGGGGGTTGTTGCTGAGTGGGCCCCATAAATTGTTGACTTTCATGTTGCAATCTAGTGCGGCAATCTCTTTTCTGGTGGCCTGGTTTTAGACAGTAAAAGCAGGTGGGCCGTCCTGACGGTGATGTGAATCTCTGTTGTCCCATCCCTCAACCCCTTCCCTGCATCCCTGTGTTCCTTGTCATATCAGGTCTGTTATTATAGTAGGGCTGTGTTTGCATGTATGGCACGGCTGGTTGTGCTTGCATGTATGGCACGGCAGGTTGTGCTTGCATGTATGGCACGGCTTGTTGTGCTTGCATGTATGGCACGGCAGGCTGTGTGTTGCCTGCCAGTGCATTCATGGCAGCCTGGGGAAATGTCGTAACCGCACTCATCTGATTGACTGGCGTGGCTAACATAACTGTATCTGGTGTGTCTTTTTTCTTATTAAGTTTCTGTTGCACTAATTTTGCGGCAGCATTCTCTATAGCCAGCTGCCTATTCTTTTCCTGTTCTTGCTTCTTCTTGCAGAAATGTATGATATGGTCTTGTATTTCAGGCCATGGCTTGTATTCCATTGCCACTATCCCATCTAGCTTTTCCTGTACTTCAGTGGGCAGTCCCTTCTTTACTGTGTGGTAAAAAAGTCTACCGTGCCCTCCTGTTGCATTCCATCTTTCCCCTAACTCCTGATGCCATTTTTCCTTCATTCTGGAAATGTACTGCGCTGGGTCTTCATTTGGTTGCAATGTTTGTGATAGTAGGGCCCCTATGTCCGGGATGTCTGCGAATATCCTGCGTAATTGGGACCATACTTGCGTTCTTATTTTGTTAAATGATTCGCCATCATGTTTTGTGCCTATTATTGCGATGTTGCCATTAACGCGCGTAAAGAGGTCTTCTGCATCTTCTCCAATAAGGGAGATGAGCAGACTTTTTACATCTCCTATGGCTATGTTGTTACCTGCAGTGTTTTTTTCAAAGGCTGCAATCCATTTTCCAGCGCCCTCCGTGAGGGGTGGGAGATGCTTTTTGAGATTGTCTTTGTCCATTTGAGACCACGGGACATATATGGGGGGTTCATTGGCATTTTTGTACAGCAGTGGCATCTGGCGTGTCACCCCTGTGCCTGCTGCTTTTGGCCGCGTCTGGTCATATTGACGGGCATATTTCTGCCAAATCTTTAGGCTAGCCTTCATATAATCATAGTCCCATTCTTCATCTCCTAGCCCATATAGGATGCATTCTACTACTGTTGCCATATACTGTGGCTCAAAGGACCCTTCTCTTGGCCATGGGAGCATTTGTGGTGCTAAGGGCTCCGACCAGCCTGCCAAATCATCTGGAAAGGGATTGACAGCAAAGTCTGAGCCTTCCCCAAGTGTCACTATCTCATGGGTGTTAGGCCAGTATTTTGTGGTGCATGTGGTCTGCTGAGACACATGTTGTGGAAGTTTTTCATGCGAGTGGTACGCATAGAGGCAGTGCCCGAGACGTCATATGACAGGTCATCCGGGCACCCATGTGTCCCGACGAATTTGAGTCTCTCTACTTCTGTTAGCCTACTCTTCCTTCTTGTTGCTGGGTCTCCTGTATTTAGGAGCTCCCGAAGCGGGGCTGTGTTCATGGAAGTGGACATGGGTCTAGGTGGTATGTGAAATGGATTTGTTGAGGTTAGTGGCACTGTATTTGGAGATGCCTGCCCAGGGGGATCGACCTGACTAGTTGAGGCAGCTGGCTGGGTTATTCCAGACGCAGCAGCTTCATAAGGATGGAGGGCTTCATTATCGTGTGAACTTCCAACCCCCTCGTCCTCCCCAGGAGCATATGTCTGTGATCGTTCCTGGATGAGCTGGTGTATTGTTGGCTGTCGTGATGGTGCTGGAAAGCCTGTGTTACTGAGCAGGTCAGCGAATGTGTTCTTCATTGCCTCTACTTTCACGGACAGGCGTCTCATTTTCTCAACATGGCTTGCAGGGCTTGGTGACCGATCCATGTGTAATATGTCTGTTTCGGGGTGGTCTAGTGTGATGCTTTCCATGCTCTTGCTCAAGTCAGCGTGCGTTCTCCAGTTATCATACGGGGTGGGGTCATATTTCACAGGGGACAGCTGTCCTCCACCCCTACCCTGCTGGTGTGGATTTGGGACATCCAAAATCGGCTGCTGTGTGGTTATGATGCCAGAGCCTGGGGCCTCATACAGTGGTGTGGTGGTGTTATAGGGCAGCTGGCTTTGGGAAGAGGGGTGCATGTTTGGAAATGGTAGCACGTCCTTCAGAAGAAGGTTGGCGCTAGTGCATGAGCAGTGAGATGATGCGCAAGAGGCAGAGTCAGAGTCTTCATCTTCCTCTTGGTGTTGTTGTGCAGTATTTGAGGATGGAGTGAGTTTCAGTGTGAATTGCGCGTCTATCTGTCCTGGTAATCCTTGTACTACGGCCTCTATCAGTGGGCCATGGCTGGTGGGAGATGTATTCATGATGGCTCTGTCTGGAGGGAGGTGTTGTGGGGAAGGAGTATCATCTGGTATTGGGACGGCACCATTAGCTGGTAGGTCATTGGTGGTGATTCGTAAATCTGGGTTTTTGGTGTGGGTCAGTTCGGGGTACATACCGCTGACATGATATGGTGGAGGAGCGGAGGGCATAACTGTGTGTAGAAAAATGTTGCAGGCAGCCATTGCTGGACTCCAGGACTTTGCCACCTGTCCTGAGTTTCAATGTAAAATGTAATCTAAGGGGGCAGGATAGGGATACCCTGCACCCTTGGGCCCTGTGGAAGGGTTCCAGACAGTGGCGGCTCGCATAGGGCATGCTGCGGGGCGGTGGGGCGGGGCGGGGAGGGGCAGGGTGGGGGGTAGTAAACTCGGACATACGACGGAACGGAGGAAAGTAATTATTACGTTCCTCCGTTCCGTCGTTATCCGAGTTTACTACCCCCCCACCCTGCCCCTCCCCCGCCCCACCTCACCACCCCGCAGCACGCCCTATGCGAGCCGCCACTGGCTCCAGAGGGACCCCAGTGGGGCCAAAATATTTTTTTTGTTATTAAAAGCTGCAATCCAATGGGAGTCCCATGGCATCGCAGCATGGGCCTACGTGATGAAGAAAGGGGAGGGGGCAGGGAAGGCATTCCTGCTCCCATTCTGTGGGAGCTTTAAAAATGCCCCCGCCGGGTGGGAGCAGACTTTTGTTTTCCTGCCAGTGCTCTTGCAGGCAGCAGTGGTATAACAAAGCCTTATTAGTCCCCGCAGTAACCTTGCCTGAGAGCTCCTGAGTGAGTGCGGAGGGGGGCCACTTCATGTACTTTGCAGGGGGCCCCCTCAAGTTTCGTTAAGCCACTGGCAGGCAGGGAAACTCAGATTGCTCCCACCTGGTGGAAGCAAACAAAAACAGCTGCTCCTGCCAGGCTGGAGCAATACCGGCTCCTGTAGTACCCAGGATGGGTGCATGCAGGGAGCTAGCTGGGGCTGTGGGGGCCTTGGGGTTGCCCCTGCAGCCCCCAACATATTTACTAGTGGGTGCCTTGGGTGGGCTATGGGGTCCACACCAAGAAGCATTTCAGGCACCCGGGGGTGGAGTCACCGGGGCCACTATAGGCTTGACCCCTCCCCTTTATTAAAAAAGAAGGCCCTGGGGCCGAGTGCCCCCTCCCCTTTACAAATATCTTTTAACCCTAGGGAATGGAATCCCTGGGGCCACTACTGGCTCCAGGAGGGGCACTGTGTTCCACCCGCCCTTCATTTAAGAAAAGGCAATGGAGATGGGGTCCCCAGAGCCTTTAGTGGCTTGGTGAGGGGGGTGGCACAACCCTGTCACATAAAAAAAAACACCCGGGGGATGGGGTCTCTGCCCGAAGTAGCTTGGGGAGGGGAGCTGCACCAATGGGTTGAATGCAAGTGCAGACCACACACAGCCGAAGGGGTTGGCTGCCCATGGTGGTTGGATGCAGGGTCTGTGGCGAACCCCATGACGTACATGGCTGAAGCTGGCTATGAGTGGCAGGGTGTTGACTTTACGTATAGTAATAAAATATTATTTCACGATAGAAAAACCCTAGAAATTCTCTGACAAAACTAAGGTTATAGTGACATTATAGTTACGTGGAAATTCAGTGACAATGTAATGTTTTAAACTTAAAATCCACAGAAATTCACCAGTTAAAGTTATCTCTAGTAACAATAAATTATGTCTTTAGGTTACTGTAACTCATGCCCTAAGGTAAGTCTGCTTTACTTCCAGTTTTCACATTTGGTGTGACCAATGACAGTTGATAACAAAATAGTTTGAAATCTGCATGGGCCTTGTTAGGTGTGGCACAGTGTGACTGCTTGACTATTATTTCAGGTCACTCAACAGAGAGGAGAGGCAGGACAGGCAGGCTAGATGAAGGAAGGTGTTAAATGATACACAGGAGTATGGCAAATGAGTCACAGATGTAATCTTGTCCTGTACTCCCTACGACAGAGTCCTTATAACGTGGTTGCTATGTGCTCATGGCAGCAAATATGAAAAATACGAGAAATGACTTCCAACAACACGGGAAGAGTTAACCATGGCAACAGACCTGATGAAGTGATTTGGCCAATATTTGCGTGGAACTCTTGGCTTGTAAAAATGATGTATATAATAATAGCACTTTTATAGATTTTCCATGAATCACTCAGAGAGAAAAATATTATACCTCATCAGAGTCTTTCGGTACCTCCTTGAAAATGTCTAAACCAGCACTTTCAGCGTACAAAATATTATTGCAGTTCACATTTTTTCGTTGATTCCTCTAGGTATTGCTCATTACTTATTTTCTATATTGCTAAATGTATAGAAAACTCTGGTCAGTATTTTGCAAGCAATACCCTTAATATTCCTTTTGTGGAATATATATAGAAGCCAATGCATCATCACTTCACACATGTGTATGTGCTAGACTTTCATTGCTGTTACAGACAGAAGATAAGGCTATAAGGCCTGTCTTATAATCTCCATGAATGCTCTTGCATTTGATGCAAAAGCACAAGTCCTGCATGGTAAGCTCATCTGAATGGGTCTTCAACCCATGCTCTCACCACTCCCATTGAAATACACTATTGGGCAGCATTGTAAGAAAACAAGGCTTTTTGCAAATGTCCCCCCACATTTTGTCCACATTTGGACTACTAGATGCTAGTTTTTGACTCTGACAGTGCACTGAATCCTGCTAACAAGACTCAGGTGCCCGTGTTCTGTCCCAAAAATTGACATGTGTAATTGACATCCCCAATTGACAGAGACTATACCCCCCCTTGTAAGTCCCTGGTAAGTGGTACTGTGGTACCCAGGGCATGGGTGGTAAAGCTGTACTCAGGCCTGCAGCACTGGTTGTGCCACCCTGAGTGACCCAGGTAAACAGATGACAGCAGGCCTGCCATTGCAGACTGCAGGAACAGTGTTCACTGCTCCATTTCGACTTTGTCCTCACCATGTGTTACAGGGTCACATTTTAAACAGAGGCAATATGTCGAAGCTTACTCGCCTGATCCCATCCTTGGGGAATGTAACTACAAGGGACATCCTAGCAATTGAGGGGCATATGTACAAGCCCCTATCATCCCCACAACGTCACATTTAGGGATGTTATGGTGGCGATAGGGGCTGCGCCTTATGTACAAGGCAGCGGTAAGCCACTTAACGTGGCTTAACGCTGCCTTGTACATAAGGCACCCTTTCACGCTATGGTTAGCGTGAAAGGGGCGTGCAGTGGGTGTTGTGGTGGGCGTTCCCCCGCAACACCGATTGTATTTGATGCTGCCCCCCATGTACAAGGGTGACGTACAGAGGAGGCAGCGCCAAAATGAAGACCAGGAAAATCCTGGTCTTAAGTTGGCAAAACGAGGACAAATGCATTATTTCTCCTCGTTTTTGCTTTTTCCATGTGTGCTGCCTTGAAAAAGTAAAATGCCATGGTTTGTTTATGTACAGGAAGGTGTCCCTTCCTGTACATGAACAAACCTTTAAAAATGCAATTTTGTAATTTTCATGTTTGCCGAATGAAGCAGCACACATGAAAGTTACAAAATGGCATTTTAGGATTGTTTATGTGCAGGAAGGGACACCTTCCTACACATAACCAATCCTCCCCTGCACTCAGACACCCTTGCACTCTGGTGCAAGGGTGCCTGCATTGGCGCTAAGTTGTTAAACTTAGCGCCATCGCAGGGGGAAACGCAAGGCTGCACCACATTCTTATAAATATGGTGCAGCCTTGCGTCTCCGAAGTGGCGGAGCGTGTCGTTAAGCCAAGGAGGCTAACGACACGCTCCACCACTTCATTGTACATATCCCCCTGAGTTCCTAAGCCCCGGTCAAGGGAATCTTAGTGAACATACCAGAGTCACATGGAGCTCTGAAGGACTGGCACAGAAGGTAGTGAAGGAGGAGGAAACCTTTAAGAACTGGGGCATCTCAATATCTGTTCCCAAGACCTTTGGGTACCCCCGTCCACATGAACAAACCTACAGTGAAGAACCCAGGTCAAGCATGACAACAAGAAGAGTTTATTCAGTATTGGTGAACGCCCGGAGTAAATCTCCGGGACATACCATAAATCCGGCCAGAGACATTATCCCGATACCCTCTCAACACAACATCATCGAACCACAATGGGGTTGGTTAGCAAGTACACTAAATACGACTAGAAAGCTGTGATGACAAGGAGAACATAAAACATTCAGAGTGAAAATTCACTATGAATATGCTCCTGGAAATAAATGGGCTTGCTAGCAAATTGGACAATCCGCAGACCATGCGGTATCTACGCACCTTTCATGTGGTGCTTTTGCAGGAGATCTGGGGGGGCTGGAAACTGTGCCACTGGAGGGCTTTTCAAACTTCTTTACTCCAGCAACTGAAGCCCTAAAACATGGGCATCGAAAAGGGGGGCTTGCAATTTATCTATCAACATCTATTGAAATGGAGGGCAAAGAACTCAAGGGCAAATACGAGAGTCTGCAATTTGTGGAATTGACCCTGAAAACATCTGACGGCCTCCTTCTCACCTCTCTAATAGTGAACGTATACATTCATCCTAGCAAAAATCAAGATTGCAGCTCTCTAAAACCCTGACGGAAAAGCTCATGAGCTTAAAAGCGGAGGGAAGGAATATTTCTCTCATAGTCTCTGGAGATTTTTTATCATGTGTCTGATGGGAGCTGCATCACCTAATGGGGTTTTGGCAGCACAAGACCAATTTTGGGGCATACAGCACCAAGAAAGCTTAAAACGGCATAAAAATGACAAGAAAGGCCAGCTGTTACTAGGGAACCTGGAGCATCCTGGGCTTAGGTTCCTGAATGGTCGTTTTGCTGGCGACCAACCCCGGGGCTTTCATATCACTCTAAAGCAGAAGCATCCCTGATAGACTACACCCTGATGGACTCACCTCTAATACAACATGTAATCTCGTTTGCTCTTGGAGAGAAGATCGACAGCAATCACCATCCACAGGAGATAGTTCTATCAATCATCCAAGGAGAACATGAGCCCTCAGTCGATCAGGAGACTACATCTTACATAATTAGTAATAAGAGGATTAAATGGACATCTACTTCCTTGCCAAATCCTATTCAAGGTGCGAAGGAATTACTCCACACCTCAGACGTAATGCATGATTCCCTGAGGAGCTGGGAACACTTTACAGTGGAATAAGCTTGCCTTTTTGCAACAACAGTAGTCATTCAACGCAAAGGCCATGGGTATAATGACACTCCTCATGACATCTTGAGGAGAAATCACCACATTAGGGAAATAACAAAGTGAGTAAACCAACTCTATAGAGCACTGAGGAAAGCCCAGAGTGATTTAAACCTCTGGCACGATTCAAATGAAGCTTTCTGGGCAAAACTGCTTTGTGATGCAAAAAGAAACAACTCCGTCAACTTCTGGCAGACAGTAAATAGCTTCAACAATCCCCTGCCGAGGATGGCAAATTCAACCATCTCAGAAGCTACCTGGGCCAGCTTCCTAATTGCACACTTTAACATGATGTTCACAACTCACTTAAAGAGAATGTCACATTATCCCAAAGACCATAAGGAATAACTCTGAATCAAGAGCCTCAGCTTGCAACCCATGCAAGCACCACGGTTCGTGATAAATGGTGTGAATGGCCGAACAGGGATAAAGAACAATATAAAAGGAAAAATAGAGCAGTAGGCCCAAACACAACCCCATCAACAAACTCAAACAGTGCTACCTTGAGTCCTCAATCCACCTCACTACCTGGAGAGCCAGATAGAACTTACGTTAACAACTAGCGCACAGAACATCCTGAAGCAAATTTCTAAAGGGCACCAGGAAGGTGCCCCAGGCCGAAATGGGATTGCCCCATTAATATTCAAGGAAGAACCATCTTACTGGGCTAAGAAGTTAGAGACATTCTTCAATTTTGCCTTATCCAGCGGTAGAGTCCCCGCCCCATGGAATGGCTCAGTGATCTCGCCAATATTCAAGGGGAGGAGACAAAACCAAGCCCGGGAACTACTGCATAGTGGCATTAATTGATAACAAAGCAAAATACTTAACAGAAACAATTCTGGAGGAACTACAGATGTGGGTTGAGGAACATCACATAATCCCACTAAACCAGACTGTCTTCACCAAACGAACAGGGTCTATAACCAACATCATGGCCCTTTCCCTGCTCAGTAACTTCACAATGTTTTATGAACAGCCTGTCCACCTATGTTTTATAGACTATGAATCCGCATTTGACAGGGTTAGCCGCAGCAAATTATGGTCAAAACTTGTGGGTTGGAATATGCCCGGCGGCCTTCTAAGGGCAGTGCAAATGTTGCACACAGACACATGGATCAGGATAAAACTGGCACACGGCTCCCGCTTGTCCAGGCGTATACCAGTGACAGAAGGATTAAAATAGGTATGTGTGTTGGCCCGACTCTCTTTAATCTGTTCCTTTCGGATCTCCCGCCCTGACTAAATAAAGTTAACAGCCACGTGCCAAAATTGGGACGACACACGGTATCAAACCTGCTGTATGCGGATGACTTAGTTCTGGTTAACAGGACAAAAGTGGGGCTGCAATGGCTCCTGGATGCAACCTTGGAATATTCCAACAATAACGGTTTGACTATTAATATAAAAAAGACCCAAACACGTACATTCCAAAGGAAAAAGTTGAAAAACCATAAATGGTACTTGGGCACTGAAAACATGGGACAAACTAATGTGTACAAATATCTCAGAGTTCTCTTTAATCCTAATGAGAGGTTTGCAGCCCAAATGGAGGAAATCAAAAGGAAAGTCAAAGCACCTGGAGCCGGCCTGGGTTTGCTTCATAGGAAAATGAAGGGCTCTTCATTCTTTCCAATCCTGCATGTGGCACATGCCAGAATCTTCCCCACATTAGCCTACGGGAGTGAGGCCCTGAGGGGCCGGGACAGCATTGTACTTGAATCCACAGTTTCAAAGATGTTGAAGGCTGTTTTTAATCTGCCAGCGAATATGTCCCCTGCACAAATCAGATTGGAGTTTGACCTGGTAAAATAAACCTTAGGCAGACAGGCGGCGTTTGTGAGCTGCTGCCAAAGCCTCAAACTTGCTAAGGAGGGCTCCTTGGGTCATCATCATCTCTGGTTGAAAATACAGGGGAGGGATAGATCACCCATGAGAGCTGTCCTCCAAGGGTCACTTGTCACCCTGGAACTTTCATCCGCTTGGGTCCTAAACCTGAGCTGCAGCGAATTGAAAAGAATAATAAAATCAAATACCAAAGTATTGTCCCTATTGGCGGACAAACAGTCGCTGGCAAGACGAAACCATGGGTGGCTAACTCTCTGTAATTTCATGAAGCTCTCCCTCTCAAGGTTATCTAGCGACACCTTACAGCAAGGAGCAGTGTCTAAAATACAGACTTGGGCTAATGCCAGTATCAGCACATTAACTACCTTGGCAAAGAAAGAATCACGGGGGCCAGTGCAGGCTCTGCGATGAATTGCTTGAGGAGATCATTCATGTGCTGTGTCTCTACAAAGCCACCATAGATGAATGCTGGAAGATCTATGCAAAGAGTTCATCAAGAGAAGGATAAGATCATGTAGAGAGGCTGCTGTGGCATGTTTCAACCCTACGGACCTCAGACTTAGCTGTGTGCTGGTAAAACTTCTCAGGATTGTGGAGAAAATGGCAATGCCTGTAGAATGGCCATGTCTGAACTGGGGTGGTGGAGTGAGCTAAAGAATGATGATGGATTAAACCCAGATCAGTTGACTGGGGGTGAGTGTTTGATCAGTCCATCATCCCCTTTGGTATCGCTTTGTTCGCCCTAAGTTGGCAGGGTATGCCCAGACGTGGGTCCCTTGCTCACTTTGCCACTGGATTCAAGCTAGCCTGGCTGATGACGGCTGAATAGCCAGAAACCGGTCCCAGGATGCTTGTTTCCGGTCCAGGGAAGACATGGCTTGGCAGTTCGGGCTGGACTATTCCCATGAGGCACAGGGTCAGACTGATTTGCATATGGCCATGTCTGAACTGGGGTGGTGGAGTGAGCTAAAGAATGATGATGGATTAAACCCAGATCAGTTGACTGGGGGTGAGTGTTTGATTAGCTCAAACGCTCTGTCCATCATCCCCTTTGGTATCGCTTTGATCGCCCTAAGTTGGCAGGGTATGCCCAGACGTGGGTCCCTTGCTCACTTTGCCACTGGATTCAAGCTAGTCTGGCTGATGACGGCTGAATAGCCAGAAACCGGTCCCAGGATGCTTGTTTCCGGTCCAGGGAAGACATGGCTTGGCAGTTCGGGCTGGACTGTTCGCATGAGGCACAGGGTCAGACTGATTTGCATATGGCCATGTCTGAACTGGGGTGGTGGAGTGAGCTAAAGAATGATGATGGATTAAACCCAGATCAGTTGACTGGGGGTGAGTGTTTGATTAGCTCAAACGCTCCGTCCATCATCCCCTTTGGTATCGCTTTGTTCGCCCTAAGTTGGCAGGGTATGCCCAGACGTGGGTCCCTTGCTCACTTTGCCACTGGATTCAAGCTAGCCTGGCTGATGACGGCTGAATAGCCAGAAACTGGTACCAGGATGCTTGTTTCCGATCCAGGGAAGACATGGCTTGGCAGTTCGGGCTGGACTGTTCCCATGAGGCACAGGGTCAGACTGATTTGCATATGGCCATGTCTGAACTGGGGTGGTGGAGTGAGCTACAGAATGATGATGGATTAAACCCAGATCAGTTGACTGGGGGTGAGTGTTTGATTAGCTCAAACGCTCCGTCCATCATCCCCTTTGGTATCGCTTTGTTCGCCCTAAGTTGGCAGGGTATGCCCAGACGTGGGTCCCTTGCTCACTTTGCCACTGGATTCAAGCTAGCCTGGCTGATGACGGCTGAATAGCCAGAAACCGGTCCCAGGATGCTTGTTTCCGGTCCAGGGAAGACCTGGCTTGGCAGTTCGGGCTGGACTGTTCGCATGAGGCACAGGGTCAGACTGATTTGCATATGGCCATGTCTGAACTGGGGTGGTGGAGTGAGCTAAAGAATGATGTTGGATTAAACCCAGATCAGTTGACTGGGGGTGAGTGTTTGATTAGCTCAAACGCTCCGTCCATCATCCCCTTTGGTATCGCTTTGTTCGCCCTAAGTTGGCAGGGTATGCCCAGACGTGGGTCCCTTGCTCACTTTGCCACTGGATTCAAGCTAGCCTGGCTGATGACGGCTGAATAGCCAGAAACCGGTCCCAGGATGCTTGTTTACGGTCCAGGGAAGACATGGCTTGGCAGTTCGGGCTGGACTGTTCCCATGAGGCACAGGGTCAGACTGATTTGCATATGGCCATGTCTGAACTGGGGTGGTGGAGTGAGCTAAAGAATGATGATGGATTAAACCCAGATCAGTTGACTGGGGGTGAGTGTTTGATTAGCTCAAACGCTCCGTCCATCATCCCCTTTGGTATCGCTTTGTTCGCCCTAAGTTGGCAGGGTATGCCCAGACGTGGGTCCCTTGCTCACTTTGCCACTGGATTCAAGCTAGCCTGGCTGATGACGGCTGAATAGCCAGAAACCAGGATGCTTGTTTCCGGTCCAGGGAAGACATGGCTTGGCAGTTCGGGCTGGACTGTTCGCATGAGGCACAGGGTCAGACTGATTTGCATATGGCCATGTCTGAACTGGGGTGGTGGAGTGAGCTAAAGAATGATGATGGATTAAACCCAGATCAGTTGACTGGGGGTGAGTGTTTGATTAGCTCAAGCGCTCCGTCCATCATCCCCTTTGGTATCGCTTTGTTCGCCCTAAGTTGGCAGGGTATGCCCAGACGTGGGTCCCTTGCTCACTTTGCCACTGGATTCAAGCTAGCCTGGCTGATGATGGCTGAATAGCCAGAAACCGGTCCCAGGATGCTTGTTTCCGGTCCAGGGAAGACATGGCTTGGCAGTTCGGGCTGGACTGTTCCCATGAGGCTCAGGGTCAGACTGATTTGCATATGGCCATGTCTGAACTGGGGTGGTGGAGTGAGCTAAAGAATGATGATGGATTAAACCCAGATCAGTTGACTGGGGGTGAGTGTTTGATTAGCTCAAACGCTCCGTCCATCATCCCCTTTGGTATCGCTTTGTAGAATGCAATGGAGCAGACGAGATCTAGCTAGAAAGATACGGCATAGTTATTGGGGGCCTATTGGCACACCTTCAGAGGAGACAAGCGGGGCACTATAGAGCTCCGGCACATCTTGCACTTTCACACTGTGGTGGTAAAATGTGTGATGACGTAATGAGGCCCACAAGTAGGACAAGATGTAGCAACCGTGGCGAACTAGCATAATTAAAGGGGAGACTCGCAGAGACACTACGAGACACTGCAACAGGATTGCACATTTCCGTACTTCTTCCTAATGATCTCAAGGAGACAAGACACTCTTTGGGAGATGGTCAGAGGCACTAATGCATTTTAGTCAATCCTTCGCCTTAGCATGGCCCCGTAAAGATAGAGGGGCCGATTCCGATTCGGGCCGGAAAACGTACCGACCGACTCGGTCCGGGAATAAAGTCGGACCGACACGTACCGGCGCTGCCCGACCTGGGTAGTACGATGAAATGCGTGTGAAACACGACCGACTCGTGCGGAACACAAGCCGAACGACTGAACAGGACGGAAACAAGCTATCTGGCCGGAAAACCACGCGAATCGAACCGAACGACACGCACTAGGAAGGAACCCGAACGAAACGTACACGCGAACTCCGAGCCGCGTAGTACGATGCAATGCGTGGAAAACCAGACCGAGTCGCACGGAGACCAAGCCGCACGACCGACACGCATACAAAACCCAGCCGAAGCAACCCAACACACCGCGACCGACGCGTACGCCGCACAATAAACATAGCAGAAACACAGCATGAATGACTCGGAGAAGCTGGCACGAGACAACTGCAGTGTCCTACTCGGTCAGAAGAACGTCTCCTACATGCACAAAAAAAACAAATGGAAAAATACAAAAAAAAGGGCCAAACAAGCAATGACAAAGTCAATAAATACAGGGGAAAAAAAACAGGGAACAAGGACACACCCCCAACTCCACCTATATAAAGGCCACAAATCCCTACCATGATCCTTTGCAAATTCAACTGACCTGCCAGCACAGAACACCATCACACAGCAACCACAGACACACTCACAGCTCATCCATCACACAAGCCACACACCATTAGCACCTCAACAAATAGCACCCTCACATACACCCAGCAAAACCTTCACACACACACCCTCACTTGCACACACACACACATCAATCACCACCACCACCCATCACCATGCCCCCAAAGAAGAATAATAAGTTCCTAGACAGTGAATTGGAAGTCCTGGGAGATGAGATCCTCAGGGTAGAGCCACACTTGTTTGGCACATTGGTCCAACAGACTCCCATGTCGCAGAAAACCAAGATGTGGGAGAGGATCGTCGACAGGGTCAACGCACAATCACCATGTTTGCGCACAAAGGAAGACATCCAGAACAGGTGGTATGATGTGCGCAGGAGGGTCAGGGACCTACTAAAGAAGGATTACATCGTGAGCCAGCGCACCGGCAGTGGCCCTCCTGCCAAACCACTATACCTCAGGCCCTGGGAGGAGAAGGTGCGGGCCATCCTACCACCAGTGAGCGTATATGGACTAACAAACATCCCAGAGCCTGGTGAGTACACAACTAATATACCCAATATTGTGTGGCAATACACACACATCACTGTCAAGGGGTTAGTCAAACCATGCACCCTTAGCAAATCCACAGCAACCAGAAGATAATCATACCAAGATGACTATGTTAGTCAGAGAAACACAATACCTGCCATCTCATAGTGATATGTAACAGTGTCATGACAGGTACAAACATAACAATAAATAGAGCAAGCCAGTGGCACAAATATAACAAACAAACAGTCACATATGTTGCCACCACCAGAACACCACCTCACAGGGAAGCTCACTGAAAGGAAGGAATTCTGGGTATGCTGGTGAAGTCAGTGTAGGCAATAGCATGATGGGAGTTGTAGTCACAGATATTGGTCAGCCTCATAATTGGCCCATCAACACCACTCTGAACCATGCTCACATCACAGGGAGTGGGAAAGGACTGACAAGATGGCGGACACTGGGGACTGCTGTGGGGAGCACAAGGCCCTGCTGGGAACTGTGCACCAACCAACAGCAGGACACCACTGACTGACATCCTGAAAGCCAAATTGCACCCCCTGCAATGGAAGCACGTTCCATGGTGGGATATCTGGCTGGGTGGGAAGGATGACTGACAGCTCTGACCATAGTTACAAGCAGCTCATCCCACATACCCCCTTAACACAAACTCCACACAACTCACCTGGGAGATTGCAATGCCTCACACTGTAATTTAACATCCCACAAAGAACCACCACTCTGGGTTATGCTGTGTGAAGCACAGGGACACTTTTGGGACTTGTAGCCAAACAAACGCCAGGACAACACTGTCAGCCATCCTGCCAGCACAGGCACACTACCCCACAGGGAAGCAGAGTCAAAAGGAAGGAAGTATGGGCATGCTGGGAAGGGGGGTGTAGGCAATAGCATGATGGGAGTGGTAGTCACAGCTCAACATCCCCCACCCACATGGCCCAGCAAGCCAGCACTGAAGCTTGCACACTTCACAGGGAGTGAAAAGCCACTTCAAAGATGTCTGACACTGGCCTCAGCTGTGGGGAGCCCAAGGCCATGCTGGGAACTGTGCACCAACAAACAACAGGACCACACTGTCAGCCATCTTGCCATTGCTGTCACACACACACACAGTGAAGTCCACTCAAAAGGAAGGAAGAATGGGCATGCTGGGAAGGGGGTGTAGGCAATAGTATGATGGGAGTTGTAGTCACAGACATTGGTCACCCTCACAATTGGCCCATCAACACCACTCTGAACCATGCTCACATCACAGGGAGTGGAAAACTACTGACAAGATGGCTGAAACTGTGTACTGTTGTAGGGAGCACAAGGCCCTGCTGGGAACTGGGCACCAACAAACAACAGGACCACACTGTCAGCCATCTTGCCATTGCTGTCACACTCACACACAGTGAACTCCACTCAAAAGGAAGGAAGTATGGGCATGCTGGGAAGGGGGGTGTAGGTAATAGCATGATGGGAGTTGTAGTCACAGACATTGGTCACCCTCACAATTGGCCCATCAACACCACTCTGAGCCATGCTCACATCACAGGGAGTGGAAAACAACTGACAAGATGGCGGACACTGGGGACTGATGTGGGGAGCACAAGGCCCTGCTGGGAACTGTGTACCAACCAACAGCAGGACACCACTGACTGACATCCTGAAAGCCAAATTGCACTCCCTGCAATGGAAGCACGTTCCATGGTGGGATATCTGGCTGGGTGGGAAGGATGACTGACAGCTCTGACCATAGTTACAAGCAGCTTGTCCCACACACCCCCTTAACACAAACTCCACACAACTCACCTGGGAGAATGCAATGCCTCACACTTCAATTTAATATCCCACAAAGAACCACCACACTGGGTTATGCTGTGTGAAGCACAGGCACACTTTTGGGACTTGTAGCCAAACAAATGCCAGGACAACACCGTCAGCCATCCTGGCAGTACAGGCACACTACCCCACAGGGAAGCAGAGTCAAAAGGAAGGAAGTATGGGCATGCTGGGAAGGGGGGTGTAGGCAATAGCATGATGGGAGTTGTAGTCACAGATATTGCTCACCCTCACAATTGGCCCATCAACACCACTCTGAACAATGCTCACATCACAGGGAGTGGAAACCAACTGACAAGATGGCTGACAATGGTGCTCTGTTGTGGGGAGTACCAGGCCCTGCTGGGACCTGGGCACCAACCAACAGCAGGACACCACTGACTGACATCCTGAGAGTCAACCTGAACCCACTGCAAGGGTGGCATGCTTCATGGTGGGATAACTTGGCTGGGTGGAGAAGGAGGGCCAGATGTCCACTAAATACAACCAATGCTGGCCATGCACACACCTCTACACTCACATTTAAATGCCTCAGGTTTGCAGGACAATGTGCTACACCAATATCAACCTCTTACTGTGACAACTTAGGTCAATGCAATGTACAGGGCCGCATCCAGAGGTACAGACACAACTGTCAAGTGTGTGAACCATTGATGCCTGTAGAAACATAACATACATTGTGTGTCTCTTCCAAAAACAGGTGATGATGGGGACACAGCAGCAGACGATGAGGAGTCCCAGTCCCAGGCTCCGGGGGAAACTGAGCTCACTGGTGTGGAAAAGCCTCCGCCCTCCTCGGATGGCGAAGACCTACCTGGCACCTCCGGTGTGAGTCGTCATGCAGCACCAGCAGGACCAACATCTGCACCCCTGCACCCACTCCTCCAACAACTGCCAACACACAGACCACCCCCGCCGACACGGACAGACCAAGGACCACCAATGACAGCAGCACAGGGACCCTGGCCCAACGTCGAGCTACGGACAACGACCCCAGTAACAACCCCCAAGGGGCCCAGGGACACCTGTGCGTGCCACCGCAGGTCCCGCACGTGTCGCCAGGGGTGGTGGGAGGGGTGGTAGACATAGGTCGCTGTTTGCAGAGGGGTCTGGACTGCATGATGACTCACAACTGGTACGCATTGCTGATGCGTACCAGAATAGCACCGGAGAGGTCACCCAGGTAGTGGGGATCCTCAAGGACATTCAACAGCAGCAGGCTGCCCATCATGCCCGCTTGGACTCACACATGTCCCGTGTGGAGACACACATGGCCCGTGTGGAGACACACATGTCTGGCATGGAGTCCAAGTGGGACACATTGCAAGAACTGACAGCGGTGCATAGGGACATATTGACATGCCTCTGCCAGATTAGCACCAACATGGCCACACCTCACTGTGTGCCCACAACATCTGGTGCTGCAACACCTGCAACTGCCACAGGGAGGGAGGAGGACTCTGGCGGAGAGTCCCCTGCACCGCAGCAGCCTGCACATGAGGGTCCCCCCCCCAAAGAAGAGGGGTCGTCCGAGGAAGGAAAACTGAGAGGTCGATGGCCATGTACATCCCCCAGGAAGCCAACACCTGTTCTGGAAATTCTCCTTTGTGTGCAAACTGTTCACCCTGTCGAATGCAACACAACTCACCCACATGACATGGGGAGTTCAAGTTGGACCAATGTATCAGATCACTGTTGACTTTACCCTGGACATTTCTGCTACCAAGACTTCCAACTCACCTGGGAACTTTGGATCACAATCCCAATGTACAGCACCCACCATCCTGTGCACTAACCTCACACATGTATGTAATAAACTCACCAATACACCATACTTGCCTCTGTTGTGATTCCAACGTTGTTATCGTCACGGAGATGATGATCTGCTAAATGACACAGTGCATGCTAACTGCCACAGCAAGTTCAATACCGTCATGTGACTCATGGTGACGTGACACATATGAGGGAGACACACCACTAGGGCTACACAACACATAGACACCAGGGCCATCGGACTCATCGCCTACACTGATGTTGCCAGGAAATATTGTGGAATGCACAGACACCACACCTATTCAGAGTCTGTGTTAAGTAGCCCACAGGTGCAGTAAGCAAATGTCAGTCAGAAGTGTGACCACAGACAACGCACATCCCAAAGTGAAGCACAGGTTTATTACACATTTGCAACATGTTTCCACTACAGATGCAAGGTAATCCCACGTGGCAGTGGCCACACAGCCAACAAGTGTAGAAGAAAGAAAGTCCAGGGGTGTCGGGCACATCACCTGTAGGGGAACGACTGCTTCCACCCTGGAAGTTGAATCATGGTGTCGGGGTATCCGAGTTGAATAAACAACTCTGAGAGTGCCCTGTGAAGGACAGACATGACACACAGTCAAAAGCACTGAAGAACACGACAGAACTGCAATACTCATGCCCAATACATGTCACAAGATACCTACACAAAACCAAATTAGCATGTCAACACTGTTGGGGAGTACAGACTACCTGTAAGGACACATCGCTGCACGCATCCAGTCAAGTAGCACATGGCCACACTCAAACAGCAACAGAGCACCACCAACACATATCATGCAAACTCAAATCATTGACATGACATCACTGGATACTCACATTCAGCTGAAGAAGCTGGTGATGAGCTGTGTGAGGACATCACCATCATCATCATCATCATCACTGGCATCGTGGCCCAGGCCAGGATCCTCCACAGGTGGCGGATGTTGGTCATCGTCATCCAGGATGAGAGGCAATTCGTTCCGCACTGCCAGGTTGTGTAGCATGCAGCAGACAATGACAATCTTGCACACCTTTGCTGGGGCATATGGGAGGGCCCCTCCTGTCTTGTCCAGGCAGCGGAAGTGGCTCTTCAGGAGACCAAATGTCCGCTCGATCACTCTCTTGGTCCGACCATGTGCCTCATTGTAGCGCATCTGGGCTGGTGTCACAGGGTTCCTGAGGGGTGTCAGCAACCACGGCATGTTGGGGTATCCGGAGTCACCTACAGACAGACAATTGCACATTAGCTGAGTTGGAAAAGAGTGCGGAACACAACATAGCAGAACACACACAATGGTACAAAGTCAGTACACACCGACAAGCCAGGCACGCTGGTTCCGCATCTGTGACATCATCCTCGGGATGCGACTACTCCTCATCACGAAGGCATCGTGTGCCGAACCAGGGAAACGGGCACACACATGTGAGATGCTCATATCTGCAAGACATACAACCAGAGCATTGATCGAGTGATAATGTTTACAGTTCCTGTATGCCTGCTCATGTGCCTGTGGTGGTACCAAAGCCACATGTGTCCCATCAATGGAGCCAATGACATGTGGCATCCTCCCCAGGGCATAGAAGTCACTCTTGACGTCAGTGAGTTGGTGACGTTTAGGGAAATAGATGTACTGGTTCAGACATCTCAACATTGCCTCCAAAATATCGCGTAGCACACGGCTGAACATAGTCTGTGACATCCCACCAGCAGTCGCCACAGTGTGTTGAAAGGTACCGGTGGCAAAGAAGTGTAGGGCTGCCATCACCTTCACCTTGGGGGTCAGCGCTGTAGGGTACGGCCGGCCAGGTTGCAAATGTGGTGCCAAGCGCACTGCAAAATCCTCAATCAGCTGCCTGGTGAAGCGGTACCGTCGGATGCAGTCACGTTCCACCATCGTTGCAAGGTCAGGGAATGGTCTATGGACAGCTGGTGCCCTGCAGTATATAGGTGAGGAAAGAAAGATTGTCAGTCACCCCACATATGTGGCATAGACCAGACTCAACATCACATGATACAACATTACGAGACACAAGTACATGATGTGTGTGCCGTTCCGTAAGGACATGTATGGCACCGAAATGGACAACATCTAACATCACAGTTCAACATGTGTCCTCAACAAGTCCCAGGTTGTGCTATGGGATATCATTAGGCTGTGTCACAGTACCCATGTACTTCTGTCACGTTCCAAACACACACCACAGTGACATGTGAGGACAGATGTGCCCCAGGCATCACAGCTCATTGACAGGTAGATTCCCAGGGACCCTGTATTGCCACATGGACACTGGCATGACATGGTGCATCATGATTACACCACAGCAAAACAACCATGACCCCCACAGGTAGTGCTCCCTGTTGCCTCGGTAGGACAGACATGGACGTCTGTGACACACACACGCACAACATCAAAGGCCATGCACAAACAACTTGGATGTGGAGACTGTCTCCCATTGTGCACATGGAATCAGAGACATTGTATACACAACATGCACACAGACTGTGGAGGGCCATCACTATTGTGGCAATGGGTCACCCTGTGACGTACATACCGTCCCACATGGGACTCAGGGGGTATGTGACATGACATACATATACACAACCGTGAAATGTGACCATGCCACATGCTCTGAAATGAACAGTTGCACATCACAGTGGTCATGTGCACAACACACAAAGGAACCTGTCCCCATTAACACGTGCACAGCCTGGGAGTGGCTGCCCCCAAGTGCCACCCCAAAAACCACATGTTGACCCCCATACACAGAAAAGGTAATGCAGCCTTACATGCCTTAGGATATAGTGTGGACAGACTGTGGTGTTGTAGGTGTGCCCCTGAGCCCCTGGCAAGTATATGTTACTGGCATACGTTCACCAGTGACGAGCATGGTGACATATGCGAGAGACCTGTACAGGGAAGCGTCGTACATCAATGGACCGATCGGTGTGCACGCACTGGCCATTGAATCTGACATGTGCGGGTACGCGTTGTACATCAATGGACCGATCGGTGTGCACGCACTGGCCATTGAATCTGACATGTGCGGGTACGCGTTGTACCCGGAATACGCGTTGTTCATCAATGGACCGATCGGTGTGCACGCACTGGCCATTGAATCTGACATGTGCGGGTACGCCATTGAATCTGACATGTGCGGGTACACGTTGTACCCGGAATACACGTTGTACATCAATGGACCGATCGGTGTGCACGCACTGGCCATTGAATCTGACATGTGCGGGTACGCGTTGTACAGCAATGGACCGATCGGTGTGCACGCACTGGCCATTGAATCTGACATGTGCGGGTATGCGTTGTACATCAATGGACCGATCGGTGTGCACGCACTGACCCCTGGAATATGCGTTGTACAGCAATGGACCGATCGGTGCGCACGCATTGGCTATGGCCTGGCATGGCAACGGACGCGTTTTCAAATGTTTAACGAGTCTGATGCTGTGAATTCAGTTGGCCACCCACAACAATGTTGCAAATTCATGGGTGTCATGAAGTTGAACTTTCGAAGGATGCTGTGGGCGTGTGTAAGTGGTGCAATTCCATGGATTGGCCAGATTCAGAAGATGCAAACGACTTGGACCTATCACTTTGGACACATGGGACAGTATCTGCCTCAGCAGCACACATATAATGCTGGCTGTTCCCCTGAGAGCTCACTTGCCTGCACTACATGCTCCAGGACGACATCTGCCACCACCACTGCTGCTGTCTCTGCACCCTCTGGAACCTGCAATGGCACGTACTGTGGAGAGAGCCCCAGCCTTCAGCACTGAGGAGAACCAGGCCCTGCTGGACAGCCTCCTTCCACAGTACAGCAAGCTGTATGGGAAAGCAGGGGAGCAGGTGAGTGTGCTGTCCACTGCCTTACAAATGTGCATGTTGTCTGACTAGCCAGACTTACAGTCTGCACGCCACTGGCTAGCAGGCTCACTGAGTAGTTGTCACCCCCAAAGTGTGTAGTTACATGCACTGAACAGGTATAGTGCAGTAACAGTGCATTTAAACAAGGTTTGACTTCCCAGGCAATGATACCATGTAGTAACTGCTGGCAAACTGCTCATAGCCATCCTTGCACTGCCCGTGTACATCATGTGCCCCTGTGATTGAGACATGTATATCCAAATGTGTGATGCACGGATTTGTTGCATGTGTAGTAATGGCCTTTACACTTTGTCATCCTCACAGGTTGATGCCCACCAGAAGCAGGAAAAATGGCTGGACATCGCCCGGGCAGTAAGGTCTGTGGGGGTCTACAAGCGCCGGATCCGCAACTGCCAGAAGAGGTGGCAGGACCTACGGGGCTGGACCCGGAGGATCGCAAGGGTCCAGCTGAAGCTGTCGCCTCCTCGCAGGAGGGGCGGACACCGGACCCTGACCCCCCACATGCTCAGGATCCTGGCAGTGGTCTTCCCTGATCTGGATGGGCAGCTGAAGGGCAGACAGCAGCAAGGAGGGGTGAGTCCATGACTGCACTGTGAGCTTTGTCTGACATGCTATGTGCCCTCCTCTGGCCTGTTTAAACTCCAACAGTACATCAGTGATGTGGTCCAGGACCCATGTCCCTCAATTGTGCACTGCCCACTCCTCATCTGATGCCCAGGTGTGGCCCTTACAGTCAGGAAATTGTGTCACTTGGGTACTGTGTCCTTGCATTTTGCTTAGCTCAAGGTGGGGGACAGCATTTGTTCACGTAACTCTGTGGTGGGCTTCATGGGTGGGTCCATTGCTTACACAATGCCTGAGTTCTGACATGTAATCTGCGTGTTACTTTGATATGTGGTCCAATTGCTGATCTGATTCACCACATGTGCCTGGGGTATTTGGCACACACCCATGCTGCGGGTGGGAACAATGTCTGGGCCTCAGGAGTATGTATATCAAGTGTGTCTCACATGCTTAGCCACCTGCCTACTGTCCTGGGCTCATCCCTCTTTCACGTGGAGCAGGACAGTCATGCCTACTCCAGGCCATGCAATACACTCTGTACTCCCACTCCCATGTATCAGCTGACACGTTGTGCTCAGTGAAATGTTCCCTCAGGTGTCTGCCTCTGTGTCATTGTGCTGTGGCTTCGTTGTCTGGACTACTGGGGTGTTTATCGGTTAGGGCTCAGCATGCCACCCGAGATGTGACCATAGGAGATGATACTTGTGTGACATATAGGTGTTTGACCACTTGACCGTGCATACTGGGGTGTGCGACTGTGTAGTTCAGGCAGCTGTTTCCCATTCACAGCAGATTGTGAGGTGCTCAGGTTCCGAGGGTTGTGTTTCATGTCTCCCATATGTCCAATTGGTATGACGTGAACAAATGAGAGTTCAGATGATGTGGTTTGTGGGGGATGGACATGTGCACTTGTCGGCTACAGGACTTGCATTCCCCATGACCTAGAATTGTGACACAGTGCAGACTGTTGTTGTCTGGCAGCCCTGCCCATGTGACTGGAGACAGTGATGTATGACTTTGCAGGCATGCCTGTGCCATGGTATTGAACTTCCTAAGAGTGATCCTGCAGGGGAGTGACATGTGCTACATGCACCCCATTGTGGCATTGACTATCAGGACATGGGTGCATCATGGTGTCTGGTGCTGGTATGCATCACATGCATTTAAAATATAGACTCTGGCCATCCCTTTATCCGGACACCTGTACTGACTCAGTGGCAAGAGTTGTGATGTGTGCATGTTCACATACTTCACCGTCTCCTCTGCACTGTCCAACTACTGTGTAGGTGGTGCATGTGTCCACACTGGGGTATTGCCATCCGAGAGACACCAGACCGATGGGTGCAAGGTCAGGACGGATGTGAGTGCCATGGTTGACCATCAGACTGACAATTGGCTTCTCCTACTCTGTTTGGGCACTTTTGGCAATGTTAAACTAAGGATGCCAGGGCTTGCTCTGTAATGTGCTGTACTTACTGTGGTTTTGTGCGGTTAGTGCAGGTGACTGATGTCTGTCTGTTTCCCTAATTGTTTGCAGATACATCCACAGCCACAGGAGGGGACAGCTCCACGGACCAGGAGGAGCCGCAGAGCCAGACTGGGTCAACAGCCGAGGAGTGGTCGGAGGGACCCAGTGGCACAGAGGGCGAGGGGAGCCACACCGAGGAGTCCTCAGCACCATCCACCTCAGCTGAGGACCACAGCAGCTCGGAGGATGACTCCCTTGTGGAGGCGGGTGTCAGCAGCCACCACACCCCAGCTAGTATTGCTGTCCCCGCCACCACCACCACCACTGCCCTCCCATCGGCTCCCATTCCAGAGGTCCGTGGAGGCTCCCGTGTTCGGGAGCATGTCTCCTTCGTGCCAGGCACCGCAGCCCCTGCCCCTGTGTCCCCTGCTGCCCTGAGTGAGGAGTCTGTGTACCTACTTCGCCAGCTCCATGTAGGGCAGACAGCAATGCTGAGTGTCCTCCATGCCCACACCACTCTGTTGACTCAGCTGGTGTCGTTCATGGAGGGCATCTCATCGGGCATGTCTGCCCTACAGAGGAGCAATAGGTCCATGGACTCCTCCCTGACGGCAGCAGTGTCCCTCTTCCAACAGTCCCTCACCCCTCCTACCTCTGCCCCATCCACACTTCCTGGCACCCTACCTGTCCCAAGCACATGCACACCTGCACATTCACCCAAACACACAGACACGAGCAGCACAGACACACACACTACAAAAACAAGACGTGCACGCAGGCATCCTCAGGGGACTGATACCACACCCACAGGGGAAGGGGTACATATACACACACAGGCATCCACAGTCACTCCGCAGTCCTCCGATACCCCTCCCTCCAAGGCCCCTTCCCTTGCCTCACCTGCAACCCCACCTACACAGCAGCTCTTCCTCTGTGACCTCGGCCTCTTCCCCTCCAATCCAGCTGATCCAGCATACAGGGGGAAGAGGAAGTCCACCCACACAGAGGGGAGTGCCCCTCACCCCCGGACACCCTCCCCCAGGCACAGACAGACTGAGGCCCCCATCCGCAAGTCCCCCCGGACCGGGAAGAGCAAGACCCCGCCACCACCCTGCAGCTCAACCACCAAGTCTCCTTTTCCTCCATCCCTCAGGCCCCCACTCCACAGGTTCCCCCACCACACCCTGCCCCAGGTTCCCCCACCCACAGATACACCATCCCCAGAAAGATCCGGCCTTCTCCCCCTACCACTTGCTCTTCCAGCACCACACCCCCGCTGCGCTTGTTTGTGCCACTGGTGTGGAGAGCGTGTCCTCCCCCTCTGTCCTGCCCACCTTACCTGAACCCCATTCTACTCCCCTGGGGATAGGCACTGCAGTGGAGTCCACTACCACCGTGTCTGACTTGGGCACTGCAGTGGGGAACCTGTCCACTCCATCTGCACGGCCCACTGCAGTCGTGCCGGCACCCACACCATCTGACTCATGCCCCCCAGTTGTGCCGGCATACACCATGTCAGACGCCTCCACTGCAGTCGTCAGTGACTCTCCAGCACCCACCACCCCTTCCCTGCCTCCTTCTGGTGAGCCCTGATCCTGTCCTTGTGGTGCCTGGCCTGCCCCCCCGTATGCCCCTCCGAGGGGAATGTCCCTGGTCCATATCAGTGCAGGCATGCAAAGGGTGACATCTGGCACTGTCACCCTGTTTGGACTATTGTTTTGGACTGGCCATTGGCCTTTGTTATATTTCTGGACTTTCACTTCCATACACATGAATGCTGAATAAAGCTACTTTCTGTTCTCTAGTGGTTTTGCTTCTGATGTACATGATGTTGATGATGCTAACCGTGCCCTTGCTGCACTGATGGTGATTTTTGATATCAGGGAAATGAAGTGTTACTGTGCAGGACCCCATGTGGTCCAGGGGGAATGTGTCCTATCCTGGTGTGTATCCATGTCATCCTTTGCAGCAATAAGAGGGTGTCATGTTTTCAATATTTGGCAATGGGATTTCCTACATTTATTTGCAATGTCACATCTGTGGCTTACACCCCTGCACATCTGTTGTGCTTGCCATTGTTCAATTTGTCTATTTCCCTGACCGTGTGACCATCTCCACTGGACATGCAAGTTTGGGCATCAATGGGGAAGGACTCATCTGTGTGATCAGTGCAACTTGCTATACATGTGTGTTGGATCTGTGCAGACGGTGTCGGTGACACTGCCATGACCAGGCTGATGTGACGAGGGCCTTCATTTTGTGCTAATTGATGACTGAGTGACCAAGTGTACTGCTGATATGATAGAGCCCTGCAGAGACAACGTATGGCACAGCTTTCCTTACACAGGAGTGGAGTGCCCTCATGGCAGTGTGTAATTCTGTGACATTGCCTGAGCCCAAGGTGTGTGTTGTGTGAGCATGTCTGTGTGTGTTCACTTCCGTTTTGCAACACAGGCTGGGATCCCTAGTGATGTTCCTGTTTGTGATGCTTGCTGAGTTGACCTATGTTCCACCATAATCTTCGCCCTGGGTTCTCTGGGATGTGGGTGCATGGCACATTACTGGTCATCAGGGTGTCATCCATAGGTGTGTTTGCTGTCAGGGCTGAGTTTGTGGGCAAACGCAGATGAGACACAGTCAGGATTCCCCTTGGCACTTGTTGGTTACACAAGTCATGTAATTTCCAGTTTGTGTTAGCTTTCAGTGATTGTGACACATTGTGTGTGTGACTGCTGCCACTCCTCTGGGTCAGATTACGTGCACGCTTTCCAAAGCCTATTTTTAGAACGCTGAGTCACTCGCAGCTCTCTTCTCGAGCAGACCAGCTGGATTCCCCCGGGCTGTGCGAAGATGAATCACTAAGACGCTGTGGGCGATTTTTCTCACCCATTATTTAAAATAACCTGCTGATATCAAGCTGCAATTCTTTTGCGGATCTTTATATCCATGCCTAGAGGCGGCACCTTAACTGTGCATCACCCATGATCAGTTGCTCCCCCATCCCTTCTTTCTGTCCTGAGGAAGACCCGCCTGCAGAGGATACAAACTGCCCTCATTGCACTAGGGTCGAAACGTCGACATTTTCCCCTGTTCGGGGCCTGTACTTGATATTACCCCAGTCCTACCCGCTTACAGACAAACGCTGTTTGCCAATAGAATAAAATGAACAATCATGAATTACCGATTGGACAGGCCCTAATGTAGAACTGGTGTCATCATAAAATCACGACCAGTTTTGCTAATGAAATTGTAATGTATATAAAATGATGAATTATTGTTTTGTTTGATTGGATTCCCCTTTTGCATATTCTATCTTACTTCACGAGCACCTTTTTCTTCACTTTTTCCTTTGGAGCAACTACCTTTCCTTCTTTCTTGAATACTGAATATGATGATGTTATATTAGTAAAAGTGACCGAATAAAGTAAGAGTCACCCGTAAAGCAATAGTGTGTGCCTTTCTTGGATTTTTGAGGATATATATATATTTTTTAAATGAATGAATGGTACATTTTTGATTTAAACTATATATGTACTATATGCTGTTTATGAATGCTTTAGTCAACCAAGATTTAACACAAGTCTAGGACCATTGTTTTTCTATACCGACTCCTCTGGGTCAGAGCTGCAATGTTGGAAGTTGTCTATGTGTGTTCTTTGTGGGTGACCTTGACTTCTTCATTGGTGTGTGACTGTGTCCGGGATCACATTGATTGTGGTGGATTTCACATCATGCCCATGTACAGCGTACTGTGCAGTGTGTCAGACATTCACGAGTCTTGTAGTCTGGCCATGTGTGATGGGTTTCTGCACCTTAGTTCCCAACACCACCCCTGGGATTGTCATGGGTGCATGTGCAATGTCACCAGTCCATGTGAGCTTCACTGCTGCACATTGTTGGAGATCAAGGTGTGTGGTGTTGAGTGTGTGCAAATGAGAGTTGTTGCACGGCTAGACCCCTGCCTCCATGTTGGCCTTGGCTGACAGGCCGTGCTGATTGATTTGTGCTTGTGTAGGTGTGATTGTAGTTTGTTACTCAGGACACATGACTGTGGTTCACAGTGTGAACGACATCTAGCTTTGTCATCACAGTGGGATCATCATGCAGGCCACGGTCACCACGATGTGGGGTCCCTGGGGGTAGTGCTGTGGTGGGTCTGTCTCTTGCTGTGTTATTTGCTGTTCCTACAAGCTTGTGTGACATGTGTAATTTGAGCTCCCTCTCATCTAACAATACCTGTTTGCCCACATAGGGGGATCCGATCCATGAGTGACTTTTGTGTGGCACTGTATACACATCTGTGTAATTGTGATTCAGGCCTCCTCATGTGTTGTGTGGTTGCCTGGGGAGACTGGCACACCCCCCCCCCCCATCACCTGTTGTGTTTGATCTGCAGTGTGAGGCTGCCTGTTTGTGTTTGTGCATCTGCACCCCTGCATTGGCATGTCTTTAGTGTGCCATTGGCTGTATGTTGTTTGTTGGCTTTCCCCTGCTGTCCCTGGGACTCCTAGGTCATCAGTCAGCACAATGATCATGGTTTGTATGTCCCATTGCTGCCATGGTATGGTATTTGTTCACCTGACATCTACAGTCTCCAAAGGATATCTACATTTGTGTGTCCATTGGTGCAGATATGTGGGGCTGCATTATGATGGTCACTTCTGTCATTGTGTTATTGAGGGATGTTGACAATGTCAGCCCCCATGGGTGATGTTTGTCTGCACTTGGCCAAAGGTATATCTTATTTGCACTGCACTGTTTGCCTCACCAAATGTGTGTTGCTATGGGACACACGCACTACTATGCCACAGATGTGTTTGTTGTTCTGTGACCAGGAATCTTCCATGCAGTTTGGCATTTGCAGCTTTTACCATTACTACACTTACCTTTTGGTCACTGTGGTGATGGGTGTTTAGACCCCATTGCCACACTGTTCAATTGGGCTTCAGCTATGGACCCCAGACTTACCTTTTGGTCACCGTGGTGATGGGTGTTTAGACCCCATTGCCACAATGTTCAGAATGTGCTTCAGCTATGGACCCCAGACTTCCCATTTGGTCACTGTGGTGATGGGTGTTTAGACCCCATTGCCACAATGTTCAGAATGTGCTTCAGCTATGGACCCCAGACTTCCCATTTGGTCACTGTGGTGATGGGTGTTTAGACCCCATTGCCACAATGTTCAGAATCTGCTTCAGCTATGGACCCCAGACTTCCCATTTGGTCACTGTGGTGATGGGTGTTTAGACCCCATTGCCACAATGTTCAGAATGTGCTTCAGCTATGGACCCCAGACTTCCCATTTGGTCACTGTGGTGATGGGTGTTTAGACCCCATTGCCACACTGTTCAATTGGGCTTCAGCTATGGACCCCAGACTTACCTTTTGGTCACTGTGGTGATGGGGTGTTATACCCCATTGCTACAGTGGTCATGTTCTGCTTGCAATATGGAGGCCACACAAATTTATGTGTGACACATGTGATTGGGGGTCACATTGTATGCTCAATGACATGTTCAGTGTTGTGGGCATTTGACACAGACTACACACGCTTGTCATGGTGTTGGTGGGATGTATTTCCAGTCATTCCTTATGTTGGAGTATGCTGGTTGTGTCATGCATTTCCCGTCCTATGTTTAGGGGTGGTGGTAGTGGTAGGCATCCAGCCCCCTATGAGTGGGGATGGTAGTAGTGACAGGCATCCAGCCCCCTATGAGTGGGGATGGTAGTAGTGACAGGCATCCAGCCCCCCCTGAGTAGGGGTGGTGGTAGTGGTAGGCATCCAGCCCCCCTGAGTAAGGGTGGTGTTAGTGGTAGGCATCCAGCCCCCCCTGAGTAGGAGTGGTGGTAGTGGTAGGCATCCAGGCCCCCCTGAGTAGGGGTGGTGTTAGTGGTAGGCATCCAGGCCCCTATGAGTGGGGTTGGTAGTAGTGACAGGCATCCAGCCCCCCCTGAGTAGGGGTGGTGGTAGTGGTAGGCATCCATCCCCCCCTGAGTAGGGGTGGTGGTAGTGGTAGGCATCCAGGCCCCCCTGAGTAGGAGTGGTGTTAGTGGTACGCATCCAGGCCCCTATGAGTGGGGTTGGTAGTAGTGACAGGCATCCAGCCCCCCCTGAGTAGGGGTGGTGGTAGTGGTAGGCATCCATCCCCCTATGAGTGGGGTTGGTAGTAGTCGCAGGCATCCAGCCCCCCCTGAGTAGGGGTGGTGGTAATGGTAGGCATCCAGGCCCCCCTGAGTAGGGGTCGTGTTAGTGGTAGGCATCCAGGCCCCTATGAGTGGGGTTGGTAGTAGTGACAGGCATCCAGCCCCCCCTGAGTAGGGGTGGTGGTAGTGGTAGGCATCCATCCCCCTATGAGTGGGGTTGGTAGTAGTGGCAGGCATCCAGCCCCCCTGAGTAGGGGTGGTGGTAGTGGTAGGAATCCATCCCCTATGAGTGGAGATGGTAGTAGTGGCAGGCATCCACCCCCCTGAGCAGGGGTGGTGGTAGTGGTAGGAATCCATCCCCCTATGAGTGGGGATGGTAGTAGTGACAGGCATCCAGCCCCCTGAGTAGGGGTGGTGGTAGTGGTAGGAATCCATCCCCCTATGAGTGGGGATGGTAGTAGTGACAGGCATCCAGCCCCCCCCTGAGTAGGGGTGGTGGTAGTGGTAGGCATCCATCCCCCTATGAGTGGGGTTGGTAGTAGTGGCAGGCATCCAGCCCCCCCTGAGTAGGGGTGGTGGTAGTGGGAGGAATCCATCCCCCTATGAGTGGGGATGGTAGTAGTGGCAGGCATCCAGCCCCCCCTGAGTAGGGGTGGTGGTAGTGGTAGGCATCCATGCCCCCCTGAGTAGGGGTGGTGGTAGTGGTAGGCATCCAGGCCCCCCTGAGTAGGAGTGGTGGTAGTGGTAGGCATCCATCCCCCTATGGGTGTGTATGGCATTGGTGGTAGCCATCCCGCCCCTATGGTTCTGCTGTTGCTGGTGTACGTCATTTCTGCATCCCTATGTGTGTGTGACATATGTTGGGTACGTGTGGTTTGTTTGTGTAGTGGGTGTTTGACTTACCGTCTTCGCCGTACGCGTCCGTACCGGTCCCGGTAATAGATGTAGAGTATTGGTAGGACCTGCGCGATGGGATTCATGGTTTGTTCGTCTCGTTCGGGTTTCTCGTGGCTTCGACTCGTACTCGTCGCTGGCTTGTTCGTCTCGTATCCGTGGATCGTCTTGTGGCGCGAATCGGAGCTTATGTGCAGCTCTCCCGGATGCTCTGACGTGCCGGACGTAGCGACGGGTTCGGCGCGTACGGAAGGCGCATCGTACTAGTCCGGCCGGAAGGTGCTGTGTATTTGGTTCCGTGCGACTCGATTGGATGTTTACGGATCCGGCTCGGGCGGGGAACAGGAGCTGTAATGGGTGAGTACGGCTCGCTCGGAATCTGGGCTGTTGTGCGCATCGTACTTGTTCGTTCGGACGGCTGTTCGAATCAGTCCGGAAACACGCGTTCGGCTTGGTTTTTTTCCGGACGAATACTGTTAGGTGCGCTTCCGGCCGAGATCGGAATCGACCCCAGAGTCGGTTAGGTCCCACTCCATCACGACAAGAACTAACTCACAACAGTCTGGGCAGCAACTCGCCACCCACTGTCTTATATTTCAGCATTTATGCTTCGGTGAACGGTCAGGAAGGTTCATCATAAATTGTTGGTTCTATTCAGCTCTTATTTCATATATATTGGTAGGCTAGCATTCTGAAATTAGTATTATAAGAACTGAATTTTAAAATGAGTCTACTGTTTTTATGCTAGTTTTAATAATGAGCATGGTAGATGGCAGAAGTTGATAACGTGGAACAAAATGAATTTTATAGAATCATGAATTATTTATATTGCAATGGTTTTAATTAACTACGCAAATAAACTAAACTTGGATCTTCAAAGGTGGCTATAACATTAAACAACACTATAAGTGATAGGCTCCACAGGATAACATGGGGCTTGTACACAGGCACACCCGGGTTGCTAGCTCCATTATGGTACCACCTAAATATGGCAAGTTTGGTGTCAAACAACAAACCTTCTCTCACCTGACGCAAATCTGGTGTCAAGGGAAGGCTGGCATGCTCCCAGGTGGCTACCAAGTGGTAGCCCACTTGGTTGCCCTAGCTGACATGTGCTTTGGCTGTAAGGCCGGGTTTTCCTGCCCCAGCTGCTACCAAGACAGGCTTCAGACCTCCTGCCAGGCAGTGTGAGCACTCCCAGGAGTCAGAATAAAGGCTTGGGCAAGAAGGAGGTCACACCTCCCTCCTCCCAAGTGGGATAGAGAAGTGACACATCAGAGTGGTAAGCTTCAAAGGCTGCACTGCCTCTGATATGCATCTGGGCTGTCCTCCTGAGGAGGACACATCCCTCCACTTGCCCCAATCTTGCTTAAACCCAGGCAAGGTGGGAAATTAGGTATGCAGAAGTTGTACAACACCTGGAAGGCTGACCACATCTCTAGGGTGTGCAGCCTGACCTGTGCACCTAAAGTTAATTTCTGCCATCTTTAGGAGGGCAGACATATTAGTTTCTGGGTAGAAAGGGTAATCTACACCACCGGATGTGGTCTCCACGAGTGCACATTAGCTGTAAGGGACTAGTTGCCCATTGGCTACTAGCTCCCCCACCCATAACACCCCTAAATCCAGGATTTAAGGGACCCACCTAACACCAGGACCTCAATTCTGATCAACTTTCTGCAAAGAAGGACCAAGAGGAGACCCGTGTCACCAACAAAAGGACTTTGTCCACCTGCACAAAGCAAAAGAGGGATATTGTGTCCATGAGGCAACAGATTTGGAACTGAGTGAACGACTCTCATCCTTGCCTAAAACTCAACACTCCCAAAGAGAAGGACCCTTGTGGAAGCCAGAGGCACCCTCTGACTCCCCATGATTGGTGGGACCACTCCCCTGCAAAGTGCAGATAAAACGACGCTCAGAAACCAAAGAATGAAAGGCCATCAGGCCATCCAGGGGATTGCCTAAAGTTAAATGATGTAGTGCATTCTGGGAGTTGTAGTCTGGCTGTCATCAAAGTTTCAAGCCGCTACCGCACTCCCCTGGACCTCCGGATGTCGAAGTTCCTTTAAGTTACTTTTACCGCTACCAAGGCTTGTTGTCACCAGTCCGGTAACCGACCCCTTAACTCAATGCTGCATTAAGAGAGCATTCCACAACACCTGTGACCGATGTCAGCAACCATTTTGCATCCTGTTTCTGGCAGCAGCGTCTCTGTGGGAAAAGCAGTTTTACTGCTGGCCCATTTAGAACCACTGACAGCAAGGACAACCACTGCACCTGGGCTCCACGGGCCAGGTAAAATTGAACTGACTGCTGTGGTCTGGTCCTGGGACCCCCACCACCTCTAGAGGATGGAACGCAAATCGACCTCTAAGTGAACGATTGTCACTAGTAGTTTTGGCAATTGACCACAATGGTAAATGACAGCTGTATTTATTGCACTTATTTTCCATTGCTTTGAAAATCCATAACTCTGTTTATAAGTATGCTCAATAGTTCATTTTGGTGTCTAAAATGATATAAAAATAAGCTCTATTTTTATAAATTGGTGTCAGCTTTCTATTGTGTTATATCAATTACTTATGAACCATTATGGTACTGTAAAATGCTTAACAATGGTTCCTCCAGTACTGTCTGACTGCACTTTGCCACACTAACAGGACTGAGCTAAAGATTTATTGTTGTGAATCCAAGGATCATCTTTGAGGCATTGTGATAATATTGCATGGTAAGGTCCCCAAACCATACCACATAATATTCTTCTTTTCTACAAGCATACGCTGTCAGGGTCATTTTTAGGTTGAGCATTCGAGACCTCTTGTATATACTTTAGTATATACTTATATGTGTATGTTCTTTGTGGGCTCTAGAGATCAGCCCTAGGACTTGTCTGCTTCCGCTTAGGGACTTTTTTTTCTGTTCAACTGCCTCTATTTAACTGTCTTGATAGAAAACGACCAGTAGAGGTCAGTAAAATACCAGAATTGCTTTCTGCTTGTTCAACTGCCTCTATTTAACTGTCTTGATAGAAAACGACCAGTAGAGGTCAGTAAAATACCAGAATTGCTTTCTGCTTAGGGACTTTCTTTTTTAAAATTTTTCTGGCAACTGCCTTATTTAACTTTCTTGATAGAAAAGGACCAGCAGAGGTCAGTAAAATACCAGAATCACTTTAGCATTCTCTAGATTCCAGTCCATAGAAATTGTCTTCCACGAGCACCCATAGACAATAATATTTTTTTCAAATCATGTATTTTCAGTGATATGACCACCGAAGGCTCTGATTTTATATTAAAAACAGAGCTTTGAACTATACCATTTTCAGCTGAAAGGCAATATTTCTCTCCATGTGTTCCCATACCTGGCGTGTCACGCAGTTTGGTGCTTATTTCCCTCCATGTTAAAGAACAGTAGATGTTTCAGCACCCAGGCTAATGTGCTGCATAGCTAAATACATATAAGGTCCCAAAGGCGAGACCGATTGCATTGCAAATGCTTGTTTCCTTGTCCTATGACACGCAGATGGTTGCCTACTTTATGGGAAGCCGCAGACCTTGGGCTCTTCCCAGGTTGGGGCATATGGAAGGAGATAAATGGGTCTAATGTACTTGAACCCATAGGAAGGGCCTGCAGTCACCAGGAGCACCACCTTTCAAGAGTGATCTGACCAGCTGTTACATAAGCTGGGCATTTCCCTGAATCATGTTCTGAGGACTAATAGCCAGTGTCATCTGCAAAGAGTTGATAAAGGTCCCTCTCAGGATCGGTTCGCTGCTCAATGTGGTCCACCTCTCGACACCCTCAATTTCTGAAAACTATTACAGTACAGAACATTGAGGTGAACAAATGAGGGAAGGTAAGGGAGGGAACAGTGCGGAAGGAGACCTGGAAGACAATGAAATAATATAAGACCAGGTATTTGTATGTGACTATCTCAATCTTTCTCTCTATATGTTTTCTCAATCATATATACATATATAAATATACCTGTAGCAAAAGATAACTTGCAAATAATTATAGTAGATGCTCAATGCTCATTTCATCCTGTTGTGCAGTTTTTCCGTTATATAACGCATATAAAGGGTGCTGAAAGCAGGACAAAGGTATTTAATATAAACGCCTATCAGAGAACATGTTATATATAGTTAGTTGTGAAGTTTAGGACAACCTACCCATACAATATACCAGCCTCATATCACAGGGGAAAGAATCCACACCCGGAACTCTAGGAGCCCCTGTTAAAAAGGCCAGAAAATATTGTCATGAATAAACATAAAATTGATGCACTTATTATCATCATAGCACTGAAATTATTCAGTTCTTTCATCCATGTATCCAATCTGTAAGTAGTATTCTGGTTGGCACACAAAATATATGTGATTTCCAATTGAAAGAAAACTTAAATGGAAAAGCAACTTATCCAACATTCGGCAGTCTTTTTCTCCTTCAATCCTTAAGAAGATTCGAAGCAAGTCAACCCAGCATGACACGTCATATACATGCCGTCCATAACACTGGGCATCAGGAAGCCAGTCTCTCTCAGACCCTTGATGAGCAACGTTAGTGAAGCAATAACAACTCCTATTGCTTAACGCTGTGCCCACGGAAAATACAATTGTTTGTGTTCCGGGAACAAGAGAAAACAAATATGACTGAAGGTATCCACAACACCCTTACCATACCGGAACCTACAACAATCCTTTTTGGTGCTTCATATTCTTGTGAGGACGAACGAGTAATCTGCACCGGTATGCGGGCTGAACCTGCATTATCTCTTCTGGTGCAGACAAGTTTATGACGCGATTCCAAGAGCGCCTACGAAGCCTCACTGATTCATGGGAAATGTAGTGTTTCCATATCGAAGAGTGAATTCCCATTTTCACTTCTTACAGCCCACCATTCTACTAACGTGTAGTACACCTGAAGATATTCATCGAAACACGCTTTCCAATGATCATTCCACTTGTCCTGGGAACCATCAGACCATATGGCAGCGTTCATTAGCTTTCTGTGTGGGCGGCCAATCGAGTTGTAACAGCCAGCTTCGGCTTGGGAAGACAGGCAGTCGCACATTGGGAAAGGGACAGTGCATAAGGCTGACCTATGTTCTATTTTTTTAGGGCATCTGCTTCATTCCTCTCCTGCCAGACCATCGCACTGAAGCTACAGTGGGCGGTGAGTGAGTAAGTCTGGGAATGGGCCTCGCTGGGGGGCAGGTGTTGCTCTGACTGTTGGGCCATCTTCACTTCACCTGGTAATGCTGCAGGCCATTCTCATCTTGACCCCCCACCCCCCACCCCATGGCCACCTGGCCCTGAAGCAGTCTTTTTCCTGACCCCTCCTCTGCTGAGCGATCACATTCATTTTCAAAACTATGTAGGGGTTTACCCAAATTACCCTCCTCTACCTGGGTAAAGGTACTACAAAAAGTAGAAAAAGGAAAATGGCAAGGAGGAAAAGATATATGTATGTATCTACTAACTCATAGGGAACTTCATATTACCCTAATGCCACATCCTCTCATTGTTTTTCTCTGGGCAAGGTGGCCTCAAAGCTAGTACTTTGCATATAGACACAGCCCCTTCCACCAAGGCCTGAAGACACTAGGACCAGGGTGACAACACCTGATCCCCAGCAACGGTGAAATCACTTCTCTTACTCAGCCCCTCTCCAGCCCACCATAGCCTCAAGGCGATGGCCTGGATGGGTAGGGTAGGGGTCAAGAAAAGCTCAGAGCAGCTGCTGATCCGGGAGGGGGCTGAGGTGAAGGTGGTACAACGACCCCCCATCAGGCCCCTGCACACTCCCACCCTCCCCCACCCACCATGGCCTGAATGTGATCGCTCCATATTACCCTAGTGACAGTACATAATCCTGACATTAATTCATATGTGTTATTCAAAACAACACATCACATACCACAGACACAATTTCATGAAAAGATAATCATCATTATTTTTGTTTCTCTTTTAAAACATACAGAAGTACATACAAAACAACGTGTACATCACAAATCAACAACAACAACAAAGTCCATTAGTTCCTTCTACCCACTCAATAGAAAATCATTCGGTATTTGCCTATTAAATAAAAGCAATCCACTGTGAGGTCGTCATCTGAGCACATGAGGTTACCACCCCTCTAAAAATCTTAGTTCAAATGTGCTTTAAATCATAAGAATTTTCAATTCCAGTCGGACTCCTCTTGTCAAAAAACTGTCGACGCGAACGCGTTTCGGCCGTCATTTACATCTTGGCCTCCTCAGGACAAGGGTAAGGGAACAAACCTACATAAATACAAAACAACATATTGTGCTAACCACAGCAAAAAGTCAAATAACTGTCCCCATCTCTGTGCAAACCATGCTGGGCAAAAGTACAGCTGGAAACAACATGTGTCCCCGAAAGGAAAGAAAAACATGCAAAACATATAATGAAGGGATGAAAAAACACCTTAGTTACTTAAGGACCGAACTCTGTGACTGCCGGGTCATGCCACTATTAAAGACATCTTGTGCCCCAAAGTCAGTGTGAGTTGGAAAACCGAGTCACCCCCGCTTAACCAATGTGTGTAAAAAATAACGTGTATAAAGAATGGAACACTCACTTGAAGCGAACAAAAGCGGTTTAACTGTCAGCCTCTGGGTAACTCAATCGGTACCTGTGGCAAAATTTCACTACAAAGAAAATACAATCTCAATGTGCAACCTCCCTACAGGCAATACGGAGATATCTCAATTCACACCCTTATGACCACTAATAAATTAATCAGCAAAGAAAAACAAGTGCTTAAAGAGCTTACCTCCACTGGTTGCTAACAATCTTAATGCTACTTGTGGCACGCTAACTCCTCTGTAGTAATTCACTTATAAGCGCCCCAGGCATTCCTCACTGTAAACATAAAAGGGGATGATGCCTCAATCATGATATTACAAAAAAGTACTTGTATTCCTCACTATCAACCACTTAAACTATGCACAGGGTCTTACCTCTTTTCGCCTATTCACAGGTCTAAACACCGGTCTCAATACCATCTGCCGGTAACTGCAGCCGCAAAGCCGGCGCGTTTAGATTTCAATGCGCGACTTGGCGTCCCACGTGATCGGGACAGGGGACTAAACAAAAAGGAAGGACTCGAATGGCATACCGGTCTCAAATGGAGTCAAGGACTTCTCCACGGAGAAACTCTCTGAAGTAAGGAGCTCAAGTATACACAATGCGGGGACATCCAGTCGATACCCATGCCAACCATAGCCTGCACAGAGATACACTCACACTCTAATATTTATAAACAACAATAGAAATGAAAAATATTCATATTAATATTAAAACAATACACAAAGAAAGGCCATAATTGTGATGTATAACCAATTAATCAAATAAGGACAAACTATACAGTGTGTGTAAAAAAACTGTACAATATATACACTTTCCAATTTATTCCTTCTCTCACTGGTACCATACAAAAAATATTATGGGGTCCATTGTAAACACAGATTTAAATCAGAGCCCATATTTCATCACGGTCATTTAAACCAATCGTTGCTGTCTGATATCTCTCAATCATGCGGGCCTCAAGCCTGTTAAGGTTAGCCTGTAAACTCATTTTATTCCATGATTTTACCACCAATAAAACAGACCACTTAATCTCATTCTCATTATGATTGCATTCAGCAAAATGATGTACCAACGGCGCCCCCTGTGTTCTACAGCGTATTCGAGATTGATGTTGTAGCACCCTCATTTTAACTGCTTGTGTGGTCTGGCCGATATAGACCTTACCACATGGGCATGTAAGGGGGTACACGACATTTTTCGTGTTACAATTAGAGAAGTTATTAAGAATATGTTTTTTGTTATTCAACATAACAAATTTAGATTTGTTTGTGTATGGACATGCAGCACAATTATTGCACTTAAAGTGTCCTATAACAGGTGGAAGACCCAACATATTTCTTAAATCTCTCTTGGGTTGTTGTATACGTGCAGCTTTCACTAGATGTTGGCGAAGGTTTTTTCCTTTTCGGAATGCAAACAGAGGCTTTGGAATATTCAAATGGTTTATCAGCCTCCAGTTCCACAAAATAATTTGTTTCACTTTGTTAGCCTTTGGATTATATGTGAGTACACATGTCATTTGATTAGACTCCTGTTAGTTCCTTGGTGTCAATAGATTTTCCCGTGGTGTGAACCATGCTCGTTTAAGAGCTGCTCTTACCAATTTCCTAGGATAACCTCTGTCGCATAACTTTTCCTGTAGACTCTCTGCACTTTTAAAATAATCAATTTTATTAGTGCAATTTCGCCGGATTCTTAAAAACTGCCCATAGGGCAAGTTTTCCTTTAGGCTTCTAGGGTGTCCGCTGGAGAATTGCAACAAAGTATTGCGGTCAGTGGGCTTGGTGTAAAGACTTACTTCAAGGTTGCCATCGTTGTTAATAATCCATACGTCTAAAAAGTTTATTTTGGTATCACTAGAAGAAATAGAAAACTTAAGAACCTGTGAGCGTGAGTTCAACCAACTATGAAATTGCTCAAGTGATTCATGATTCCCGGTCCATATCATAAAGATATCATCGATGAATCGGACCCACCGTGTAATGTACAATTTAAAAGGGGTGGCGTCATTGAAGATATGTTGTGTCTCAAAATAATCCATCACCAAATTCGCAATTTCTGGGGCAAAGCAACACCCCATTGCCACGCCTTTTACTTGCAAAAACAGATCTTTTTTAAAAGCAAAAAAGTTATTTTTTAGACATATCCTGGCTAAGGCTGCAATGAAGTCCGTAGGTACCGCGTGTGGTCTAGGTCTTTTGTCTAAAACCAAACTCAAGACCACCAACGCCTCTTCTTGGGGAATGTTTGTATATAAACTTTCAATATCAAAGGTGACCAACAGCTGTTGGTCACCATCAAATATTGAATTCTCAATCTTAGAGATGAAGTTCATGGTATCTCTGATGTATGCCTTAGTCTGAACTACAAAGGGCTTAAGAAAAACATCAATATACTTTCCTAAAGGCTCCAACAGAGACCCACATGCCGAAATAATCGGCCGACCTGGAGGCTGTTGTGTATTTTTATGAACTTTCGGCAGTACATAGATGTTAGGAATTGTTTGTGAGGTGATCTTGAGATAATCATATTCTTTCTTGCAAATATATCCCTCATCTAGAGCCTGTGTTGTAAGATGTAGAATTTGGGCTTTGAGGCGTGTGGTGGGATTATCAGTAATAGGTCGATAGTGTTCTTGGTTGTTTAACTGATTCATTACCACCTTATCATAGTCCTCACTGTCCCACAGGACAATACCCCCACCCTTGTCCGCTGGTTTAATAACTGTAAGGGGGTTATTAGCCAATTCTTTCAACGCGATTTGTTCGTCTCTCGTAAAGTTGGATTTAAAGAAGATTCTTTTTCCATTAAGGTCATCAATTTCTCTTAATATTTGATCTTCAAAAAAAAAGAATTTCATTAGGCATTGAAGCACTTTCTGGACAAAAAGATGATTTGTTTTTCAACCCACTAATATTTTTATCATTCACCTCACTATGATCTGCAAAAAAGGTCTTCAATCTAACTTTACGTAGGAACTGCACAACCTCCGTCTTAGTGTCAACAGGATCCTGTATGGTGAGAGGGACAAATGACAGACCTTTACTTAAAACCTGTCGTTCCACATCTGTCCGAGGATTCTTCGAAAGATTATAGATGGGCATCCGGTCATTATTGATGTTTATACTCTTATCAGAGTCCGGTGTTATCGCCTGTATATTCTTCGTCGTGTCTGAAATACTCCCTGATCTTGATTCTGCGCTGGGGCTCTCCATTCCCCTCTGAATCCCCTTCCCCTGTTTCCTCTGTCTAAAAAAGGAAGGGCTCTCGAGTATTGGTAATAGTGAGGGTAGGGTTGGTAATACGATTCAGATCCCTGGCCTGAATCTGAGGAGGTGTCCGAAAAAGTGATACATTTTCTACGGGAACTCCCCCGATATTGGAGGTTCAAAGTACTTGGGTTATTGTTTTTGAAAAAATCCTCCTTCAAATATGGGTATACCAACTCCGTTTTAAAGTTTTTTATATCTTTGGTGACTTTAGAAGTTTTTAAATTCACTGTATGTATTTTAAAGTCTGATATGGTTTTCTCAATGGAGTCCAGAAGGGACTTCACATCAGCAATCGTAGTATCACTGCCAATTTCTTCCTCCAACTTCTTAATTTCTTTCAGTTCTTCTTCACTAATCCTGAGGGCAGTCTGGATTGATACTACTATCCAGTCTCGTGAACATTTGGTCCCTACCCCTCTAAAGTCCAACAGGTATGGCTTATCAGTCACAAATATTACAGGGATGTTCTTCACCTGTAATCCCGCTGGAATTATATTACTTTTTAGATACTCCAAAAGTACTTGGGCATGTAACTGTGTTCTAGTATTTTTCTTCCTTAACTGTATAAGACGTTCACCTTTATCTGAACTCTGGGTGCCCGGCGCTACCTGATCTCTACCTAACAAAGAGGGAATCTGCAATAATCTGTTTATCTATTCTTCAGAATAATGTACCATATGAGGTTCAGTCATCTTATGTACTTATTTATGTACATTATTTATGTACACACACCTTTCAACACAAAACATAAATTCAACAAATGCAGTGTCAAAAGAGCAAAAGTTTACCCACAGTATGTCCTGAGGAGGCCAAGATGTAAATGACGGCCGAAACGCGTCCGCGTCGACAGTTTTTTGACAAGAGGAGTCCGACTGGAATTGAAAATTCTTATGATTTAAAGCACATTTGAACTAAGATTTTTAGAGGGGTGGTAACCTCATGTGCTCAGATAACGACCTCACAGTGGATTGCTTTTATTTAATAGGCAAACACTGAATGATTTTCTATTGAGTGGGTAGAAGGAACTAATGGACTTTGTTGTTGTTGTTGATTTGTGATGTACACGTTGTTTTGTATGTACTTCTGTATGTTTTAAAAGAGAAACAAAAATAATGATGATTATCTTTTCATGAAATTGTGTCTGTGGTATGTGATGTGTTGTTTTGAATAACACATATGAATTAATGTCAGGATTATGTACTGTCACTAGGGTAATATGGAGCGATCACATTCAGGCCATGGTGGGTGGGGGAGGGTGGGAGTGTGCAGGGGCCTAATGGGGGGTCGTTGTACCACCTTCACCTCAGCCCCCTCCCGGATCAGCAGCTGCTCTGAGCTTTTCTTGACCCCTACCCTACCCATCCAGGCCATCGCCTTGAGGCTATGGTGGGCTGGAGAGGGGCTGAGTAAGAGAAGTGATTTCACCGTTGCTGGGGATCAGGTGTTGTCACCCTGGTCCTAGTGTCTTCAGGCCTTGGTGGAAGGGGCTGTGTCTATATGCAAAGTACTAGCTTTGAGGCCACCTTGCCCAGAGAAAAACAATGAGAGGATGTGGCATTAGGGCCAAAGCTGCAACTTTGGAACTGGGGAACTAGGTTAGGTCCCAGCCTCAGCTGAACATCCAGTGTTTCTGGCCAAATCATGAAGGGGCATATTTATAAAAATATCACGCAGCGCAGAAAGTCACTTTGCTGCACTGCGTGATAGGGAAAGGGCAGGAATGCGCGTACCTAACATTATATGGTGCATTCCTGTCTTTTCTCTGTGCTGGCGCACAATCTGTTGCCTAGTGCCAAAGCAGGCACCCTTGCACCATGGTGCAAGGGTGCCTGCGTTGTAAGGAGGATTGTTTTTGTGCAGGAAGGGACATCTTCCAGCACAAAAACAATCCTGAGAGGCACTTTCCTCTTTCTATGTGTGCTGCAAAATGCAGTACATATAGAAAGAGGAAGCAACGAGGAGAAATAAATATATTTCTCCTTGTTACACCTCACCTGGGGAGGCGTAGCATTTTGATGGATTGACAGGTCTACCAGTAATGGAAAACCTGGAAATGCCCCAAAATCCATGGGTGGATGCATGGGAACACCAACACTCCACCCACGAACGCCTCCCTGGGGCAGAGTAAAGCAACACATTGATTTGCACTGCCTTGCATTACTCCTGATTTATCAAGCCTTGCAAGGTGGCCTTCTGTGGCTTGATAAATCTAACTTAAGAGTTGCGTCGCTCTCATGCCCCATTGCGTGGTGCAAGGGTGACTCAAGTCTTTGATAAATTAGGCCCTTAATCTCCCAAGGCCGCTGCTAAAAATGAATGTAATCTTGTGTAGTGTAACTGGTACTCATGTAAATCACTCCAGTACCATTGGGCCAAGTTCACCCTATATAAAACTGCAAAAAAGAAAATGGCCATGTGTTAATGTTTTAAGATTCTGCACAGGCATGCACGATGATTAAAGAAGACCCTTTTGTATAAAAACATCCATATTATTTTTTTAATATGGCTTTTTTTCCTTTGTTTATTTTAACTATTAGTCATGGCTCAATAAGGCAACTGTAAACACATTTTGAAGTGCTTGCGCCTTACGTTTTGTGTGATTTAACAAGTGTCCAGGTTGCTACCCTAGCCAGATCAGGTGTTGTGGCCCTTGAGCCATTTTATTTCACCTCACACCCCCAACAAAAATACAGTTCTTCTTATTTTCAACAATGTGACTGGCTTTATAAGCTTTAAAATGCCTAAGTTATTAAACACTGCTCTAAAATTGAGTCCAATGTGACTAACCAAAGGGTGTTGCATGAAAGGGCACGATCCGGTAATGTGGACCATTGGGAGTTCCCGGGCCTAACTGGGATCTCAATCCGACCCTGCTACTAGCCTCTGTCAGTATTGCTAGCATGTGTGTTTTTTACCCAGGCACTCATAAAGCTCTTGCTGACTATTTTATTGCTCACTGTGTGCGTTATGCTTAAAAATACACTAAAGGATTGTTAAAATAAAAGAAAATCCAGGTCCACAAGAAAGGCAGCAAAACTTTGACCTGCACCCCTATAATAGTGGGGTTGGGCCCCTGAAAAGACTAGAGAGACCCTCCCTTCTCATATATGTGGATCTGCAGTCAAGGTCTCAGCTCCTAGGATGTGCACCTCTGACTGTCTGTGTGTGTCAGCCAGATGCATAGGGCCTGAAGTTATGTTAATACAAGATCAAATGCATATTTGCGTTGAAAACACCCTGGATTGCGCTCTGCCTACATCAAGTATGTACCCTCCTACGCCTACGGAATTAGATCTGATTGGTTACATTTGTGACAAAAGTGAGTCAGGCTCTCTTGACAGCAGACATGGAGCTGGGTAATGCCCTGCCAAACCTCCTGCAAGCCAAACAACAAAATAATCATTAGAAATGTTTTAATATGAGAAGCAATCTCGTTTGTAATTGTACTTCACCGCATGCCAGTTTGTGATTTTCTTTATTTTCATTTCTGCTCTTGTTTTTTCTTGAGAAACCCAATAAAAATTATTTGAGATAAAAGAAATGTTTTAATATGTATTTTCTCAAGGAAGTCTGTGGTGTTTTATGAGGCAACATAGTGGGCGTAGCATTGAAAATCTGAGTTTTTTCCAGCTACTTTCCATGTAGTCAGCTTGTCTTTTCTTCCTTCCACTCTATGATGCTTTCCTGCTTCATCTGGGTCCAGTGCTCGAATGCTCTTCTTTGGCCATGGTAGGTCCTAATACTAAACACTCTATTGAATCATCTTCATGCTACACAACTGATTATGAATCTTCTCCCAAATCCATTGCATACAGGGGTGGCTCTTCCGATAAGGCGGAGGAGCGTCGCCCCACTGCCTTTCATCATGGCAAAAAAGGAAAAAGAAAATGATAATAACGCAATGTTATTATCATTTTATTTTTCTGTGCCGGAGCAGTTTTGTGGGGTGAGGCTAAGCTGCGCAGGGGGGAGGAGTGGTGGCATCCTCCTAAGTGTGCATGAATGTTTGGCCGGGCCTCTGGGGCCGGCCAAACATTCATGCGCATTTTGCATGTTCTCCACCCAGGCTGCATTACAGCCTGGGTGGAGAACATGCCCAGGTTCCCATTCCACATCTGAGAGCTGAACCACGGTGCTCAGACCAATCACAACGCTCCATTGCAGCGTTGTGATTAGCTTAGGGGAGCCTATCCTGCTTTCTGCTTCCTGTTCCAACAGAAACCAGGAAGAGGACGGAAGAGAGGCGGCAGTTGGCCTGCAGGTAAGTGATTATTTTTTAATTTTCTTTTTCTCTGCCCCCTTCCCCCCTAACCTCCCCACCCTACTACTGATTCTCAGGAGCAGCCGCGTTTGATTGCATAGATATTCTTTCAGGGCTACGCTGTTTCAAACCTTTTTAAAATGACTATTTAGGATTTCTGGCAATGCTTTTCAGTGTTTTTTGTAAAAAGATTTTTAAGATGTTGATAATGCTGACATTATTGTAAGTTTTAAAAATGATGGCATAGCAACTCAATGTACTGTTCCTTCTATTATCTGCCGTTAGCTGGTGAATGTCCAAAAACTGTTTAAAGCTTAACCTGGACAAATTCAAGATATTGATTATCAAAAAACGAATCATCATTTCGGCAACACAGGTTCTGACTTAAGTTGACTGGCCGGTGCCCCACCACCACCTCATTTATAGTTAGAAACCTAGGTATCATGGTGTTTGATAATCATTCTCTGAACCCGCAAATTTCTGCAGTGTGCAGATGGTGCATATATATCTTCAAACAAGTGACATGCACCCTGTTGCTTCTCTCCCACCAAAAAGAACATATGATGGACGGAATGCTGAACAAATCAAACATTCACCCCCAGTCACAGATCTGGGTTAAATCCATTGTTTTTTTGCACGCCACGCCATTCCAGTTTAGACCCAGCCATATGCAAATCAGTCTTGACCCTGCTCCTCATGGGAACAGTCCAGCCCGAACTGCCAGGCCAGGTCCTCCTTGGACCAGAAACGAACATCCCGGACCGGTTTCTGGGCATCAGCCCTCATCAGCCAGGCTAGGACCCACGTCTGGGCATATCCTTCTCACTTACGGAGACAATTGCAAAAAGAACAGATGATGGACGGAATGCTGACCAAATTAAACATTCACCCCAGTCACAGATCTGGGTTAAATCCATCGTATTTTTTGCATGCCAGGCCATTCCAATTTAGACCCAGCCATATTCAAATCAGTCTTGACCCTGCTCCCCATGGCAACAGTTCAGCCCGAATTGCCAAGCCAGGTCGTCCCTGGACAAAAATCAAACATCCCGGTACCGGTTTCGGGGTATCACCCCTCATCAGCCAGGCTAGCTTAAATCTGGTGGCGTAGCGAGCACGGGACCCACATCTGGGCATACCCTTCCCACTTAGGGCGACAAATGCAAAAAGAACAGATGATGAACGAAATGCTGAACAAATCAAACATTCACCCCAGTCACAGATCTGGGTTAAATATATCATTTATTTACACGCCACGCATTTCCAGTTTAGACCCAGCCATAAGCAAATAAGCCTTGACCCTGCTCCCCATGGGGACAGTTCTCTCCTACCCTCAGCATCTGCCTATTCCACCACACACTCAAAAGGTAATGGGAGGAATGGTTGCAGTAAGTCTAACCACTGGCAATCGCTCCTGGTAACGTTCCACCATTTGTTTTTTTGCACACCAGGCCACTTCAGTTTGGCTCCAGCCATATGCATATCAATCTTCATCCTGCTCCAACTGGAACAGCAGAACCCAAACTGCGGGGCCAGTTCATCCCTGAATCAGAACACAAGTAACCCAAGTCCAGTTTTGCCCTGACTGGGGCTCTTCAGTGGAGTAGAGCTTGGTTCCAGTGGCACAGTGAGTACAGGACCCACATCTGGGCATACCCTTGGCCACTTAGGAAGTGATATCAAACACACAAAAGGTTATGGGAGGAATGCTTGTAATAATTCTAAACACTGGCAAACACTCGATGCAACATTTCAACCCATCATTCTTTTGCCCACCGTGCCACCTCAGTTTAAAACCAGCCATTTGCAAATTAGTCTTGACCTTGCTTCAGTCGGAACTGTTCAAACCTAACTGTCAGGTCTGGTCCTCCCTGAGTCGGAGCACAAGACACCAAAGACCGATTTCACCCTAATTGAAGCCCTTCGGTCTGGTGTAACTTGGTTCCAGTGTTACAGTGAGCATGGGACACACGTCTGGGAATACGTTTGGCCACTTAGGGCATGACTTCAAACACACAAAAGGTAATGGGGGCAAATGTTTGCAAAAAGTCTAACAACTAGCAATTGCACAGGGTAGCATTCCAATCAACCATTCTTTTACCCATCATGTCACTTCAGTTTGAACCCAGCAATAAGCAAATCAATCTTAGCCCTGCTCCAATTGGAAGAGTCCAGTTTGAACTGCAAGGCCAGGGGCTCCCATAAGCGGAATACAAGCAACGCAAGACCGATTTTGCCCTGATTGGGGCTCTTCATTTGGGTGTAACTTGATTCCTGAGGCACATGGAGCACAGGACCCATATCTGGACATACCCTTGGCCACTTAGGGTGTGCCATCAAACACTCAAAAGGCGATGGGATGCTACCACTGCACACTTGCATCTAGACTACCAATACCATAAGCTTGAACCAACACCTACACCACTACCTTCACACTACATTGTCACCTACTGGCCCACGCTACAAATGCACCACCTACACCCTGATCCAAAACTTATGTCACATGCAAAACCTCCCACAGCACACATTAGACACTATATTGCACACTTATCCACAATACAGATGAATTTCAATGGGCTCACAAATCAGGCATTCATAACCGAACATCTACTAGTATAACATGTCACAGCTATTGTTAAACGGAACACTCAGGCCCAGATTTACAAACACTTTGCATCATGTTTGCATTACTTTTTCAATGCCAACCCAAAGTTTTCATGTGGGATTTAAATGTGAATCTTTGTTTGCGTTGGATAGTAATCTAAAGTAATGTAGCATTGTGCAATGTACTACCTTGTGTTACTATGCATCAAAGGGGCGTTCTATGGATGGTGCATGGATGTTACCATGGAACAACCTTTGGGTTTTGACACAAATCCCTATGTACAAAGAATTGTAGATAGGGATTTCTGCCAAAGTGCATTGTACAACACACATGCAAAGTGCGAAATGCCTTAAAGCATAGGGTTTATACTGGAAAAGACCCATTCCAGTACAAAAGTATGCTTCAAATAACGCAGACACCCTTGCACTATGGCACAAGGTTGTCTGCACTGGAGCACAGCGGCCTAAAGTTTGTCAGTGTAGGGAGAGAGCAGAACAGTATCCATCTGATTAGATATGAAACTATTCTGCCTTTTCCCTTACACACAATGCAGAGATGCAACTTTACTTGCTGTGCTGCATTGCTTGGCATCTTGATACACCTGAGCCTAAAGGCACACCTAAAATTTAGTATTCCAAAGTGAGATCTGGTGGTATAAGTGATAGGGTACAGGCGCCACTAGGTGGTTTCACTCGTTATTTATAAGAAAATACTCCAAGTACTGGCGGTGCTGAAGGGTTAAGGAGAACCACCCACCTCCCTAGATTCTTTTGAGGCCAAAAAGCAACAAAACACAGTGATTTGTATACCCCAGCACACGCAAATCATTAGAAATTAGTTCTTTTCAATCGTCAATCATATACATAAGAAGTCGAAGAATTTCGTTGGTTTTCTCTTTCTTTAATCAGTTCTCAGAATAAGTAACGCGTTCTCAAGCCAACACGTGTTTCGTCGCCTCAGTAAGTTTGTACATGCGACTTGTTCACGGCTGAACGGTTCCACTATATTTCAGTTCTAAAAGTGACGATAATTCCAGGTCCCATTAACCTTTGGCGTGAAGTGAAATGCAAGGTTTCCAATAAAATCGCTGGGCGGTGAAACGTAGCTATGTATGCCCCGTAAAAGCGTTTCCTGAATTTGAGAAAAGAGCCGCCGTTCCGCGTACTCGTGCCCCACGCCGGTCTCCTTGAGTTTAGACCTGGGTGGGTGGTCCACCCGCCTGCCAGGTCAGCAAAGACCATGACTTTTGCTCTACTGTTCGAGAACTATCTGCAATATTATGAGTTACTACCTACTTGCATGGATCTCACTGCCTTGTTTGCCTCTGCCAAAGAGATAGTTGCACAGAAGACAGAGGAATTTGCCAAGCAAGGATACACAACATGGTGCCCTCTCTGCAAAATGTTTTTTTTAAGCAACAAACCACTGATGCATGGGCCCTGGCGTAATCTGAGGTTTTCCCCATTTCTTGCATGTCATTTGTACTGTGTCCTGTTAGGGACTGGCAGGCTTTTCCTTGCGGTCCTGAACAAGGAAAAAGCACCTCATTTGCAATGGCATTAAAGATTTACAGCCAAGGTCTAATGGAGGTTCTAAGAAAGACACATTAAATAACAAAGACACACTCCTTACCCTACTGACACCACATTTCAACGAACCTATGTAGATGTCGGTCTGAAGAGGAAATCTCAAAAGTTTTTGAATGTGCATCCCTGGACCAACCATCGCACTGTGATGCTTCACTATCGACTATTACCAGCTATAAATATGTGTGATAAATATGTGAAACGTAGCAGTAACAATAGCAAACTAAGCACTCTTCGTACACCATCAGCTACACCACTATCATAACCCAAACCACTAAAACCCTCCAAGATGCTCTAACCTATACTCCTAAACCACCGCCTACATACTGCACATCAAAACTATCTTGTGAAGCCATTTTTAGCTAACATAGCCATTTTTCTCCTACTCCATCAGCCACACTGCCTACAGCATTGACTACACTTTACACCTCCACTCACACTACAGCATTATTCACATCTCACAACCATACCTACATCTCCATCCCAACTACATTCCCTCCACAGGACCTACACCCTTAACAACATATCACTGCCTATGTCTGACATCCTAAACCATTGATAAACCTGACACTACTTCCAACCTTCACTCTACACCTGTATCTATTCCCCCTACCATTATCTAGACACTACACTACACTCACTCAAACATCTACACATTACTCACCCAATGCTACATTTTACAGCACCACTTGCAGCATATCCTACACTTGTAAAGACAACCTCCACCTCTAACTAAAACATCCACCACTTTACACAAGCACCTCATCTCAGCCTTCACAATATAGCAGCACCTACAGCATTCACCACCTCCTAATCCACATTACACCACCGCCTACACCATATGCATGCTACACTAACAATTTTACCCCACTCAACGTCCACTTCACACTATTCACTACACCACTATTTGCACCTACACCACATCCCCCCTGTTATTTCTACCTACTCATCCACTTACATCCTACATGACCACCTCCTACACCCACCACCTTTACCTCCTTTATCCTACAAACCATACCCACTATATCACCACCTGTGCTTGCCACATGAGACTCCCACTGACATAACTGTTTACAGCTTATATCATCTGCTACTGCACTACCTAATCACTACAACACTTGCATTGCTTCCGACACCCTGTGGAACCTGACCCACTACAACTTATACCACTGATGAAGCAAGGTTTCATAAATGAAACTTGCTTGTACGCAATCCTCCTCATGGTATTAATTTATTAAAATTGTATTGTTAATACTAACCTTTGCATACACTACACAAAGGGGAGAGACGCTTGCATATGTGTTTTACTAAAGAATAACGCTTGTCTGTAATCCAAAATGGCCGCTAAAGCGCGGGAACCTCTCTGCGCATGTCGCAACCTGATCACATGGTGTGACGTTTTTCTTTGCTTGGTGGGAAACTTCTGCTTCTGCGCAGTGTGCATTAAAATGGCTGCTTGATGTTTTCACATGCTTCAGCTTGCTCTCATGTCATTATTAAATTGTCGTTTTCTTAACGCTACTAATGCAGGATAGTATATATATTTAATTGGGAATAGAATAGAAATAGTTGGTATACAGTGAAACATTTTATTTGTGATTTTAATATTTTCTTCTTGCACTTTTATTAGTTCGTAAGCTTGGGCCTGGATTGGTGACTTGTAACTCGAGAGACGATGGTTCTGCGCATGTATCCTGTGTGCCTGCCAAGTGAAGTCAACTTGGACGTCTCCCAAGGCCATGACCCATTGGCCGAAGATGCTGTACTTTATGTTTCCTGTGGACAAAAATGATACTTTTCCCCTGTAAAATGTATAACATTTGTCGCGAGACGGGTGGGAAATAAAGCAAATGTATTAATTTGAAGGGGTGGGAACGTAAATACAATAGGCTTTACAATTTAGGCCAAATCGATATGGTGCGACAATCCACCCCCTGTCCCTGTCCAATCAGAAGTAGTGGCCCCATATTTTAGCAACATTAAGGGGAGGTACATGGGCGTAGAAGGGTATAATAGATATAGAATTAGTTCATTAGTTTAGTCGGAAGTCTTGAAGCACAGGAGAGCGGAGATGCTGACAGGAAGAGCTCCAGACCGCTATGCTGATCGATTGCAGACTGAATCCCTGTCCTGAAGAGGTCCTGAGGAGGGGGCGGTGGAGTCGATTAGAAGGAAGGCACGGGAGAATCGAGAGAAATCGAGTATCAGAGAGGGGAACGACGCAGGCGTCGTTGTAGAGAGGTCACCGGTCCTGTCCTGATCCTGGAAGAAGTCTTTGCTCTTCATCCTTCCTGGGTCCTATCTTTTTAACTCCTTGGCTAAGGGGTTTGGTTCTCGCACTTAGGTAAATATAATGCAACCTTTAGTTGCGCTGCTGTCTCTATCTTCTTCTCTTCTTTAAACACCGTCATTGATTAGCAATAATCATTTCTATGCTTAATCTTGGGTATTTCGATTAAGTACCATGTGGCTTTGTATTTTACTCTGCTAAATCTTTAGATAAACATTTTTAAAACTTCCTGACTCAGTGGTTATTTCAGGATTTTGTATTATAATGAATGTCACTCATTTTAAATTTCCCAATTAGCAAAGGATTCATTGGTAAGTCATTACTCTTCAATCAGAAGGTAATTGGTAGCAGGGATTTTTGATAAGAGTAACAACTGATAAACCCAGCGTAAGTATTAGCGTTGTATGAATGTATGGGCCCAAGTGAGTATATGGTGTATGAATGCTGTTTGCTAATATCGCGCTGGATCAGTTTTCTGGTAATCAGAGGATGGTTACTCTTTGTTAATTGGGTAATGAGAATTTTATTTGTATTTTTATGAACTAACATCCGCTTAAATTTTTGAGTTTTGTTTTATGTTGTCCAGAATACCCCGGGGTAAATGGAATAGCGGGTGGTAAGTGGAAGCCATACTGCAGTGAGGTTATCTGTCAGGCAGAATTAGTACTGAGAAGTTAAGCAGGACTTTCAGTACTCGTTAGGGATTCTATGCGTGTGAGTAAAAGCAAAAGAATACGCTGGTAAAAATTTGATGTTATATCACCTAGAAAGGGTAACATTGGAGAAGTAACAGGTATTTCTGGAGCTTGTGTGAAGAGTAGACGGAAGTGTTTTACTCGTAGTGTATGTTTAGTAAACGGAAAGGTTTTACTAAAGTGTGGAAGAAACTATCTTTTCGAATTTAGAAGAAACTGGCATGATAGCGAATGTTTTATGTTGTTACTGAAATTTAATTAAGATTTATAGAGAAAATTAGTTTGCGTAAATTTTTGTAAAGGGAGGGTCAGTTACCGGAGAGGGAGCTGACGTCACAAAACGCCGCGCTGAGATTGGTTGAATCCGCGGGTGAGGAAAGACCCTTGTAAAGGAGGGGTTAGTAGTCAGGAGTAGTACTGACGTCACAGGTGCCGCGCTGGGATTGGTTAAACCAGCAAGGACAGAAAAGAGCAGATTGTAAAGGAGGGGTTGACAGAGAAACGTCACCAAAAAGGCCGCGCAAGGATTGGTTCGGAAATAAAAGATAGCAGACATTTGATTGGTCGAGATTTTAGAAGCAAAATTCTTAGTGGATAAGGATTGCATGTTAAAACGTGATCCGACTTTAACAGGAACTCGTCCGGATAGGAGATTCCTAGGTTTTGCAGAATATAATTTTGTACATCGAAGATTAGATAGAATGTACGGAGAAAGGAGAAAAATGACATTTTTACAAAAGATCAAGAATTATTTTAAAAAGGACAAACCAATCAAAACTAGAGAAGGAATTATTATTCCACCAGCTAAAACGCCCGCTTCATTTATGATGATGGAGAGAGGTTATCATACTTGTGTATGGATGGAGAATTGGATAGAATACACCAAAAATGATGGAGTATTAGCATTTCCCAAGAATGGTACCTTCAATGGAAGAATTCTTCAAAACTTGAGATTGAGGATGAATGACTTAGAACCCAGACCTAGATTAACCCAATACAAAGCTCTAGAAGAATGGGAAACCGAGGCATTTGAGCGTGATCGACCTCGGAGTAATAGGAGTTATCCAGGATTTTTTCCCAGATATCAACATGAGTCTAGGGATGGTCAGATGAAACAATGGAGAAGGGCAATGATTACAGAAGGATTATATCCATTGTTCTCAGCAGAGGAAAAATTAGGAAGTAAGTGCACAGAAAAGACAAAACATTTAATGAGAAATGAGGAGTCTGAAGACGAATTTATGGAGGAAATGTTAAGAAATCCCCCACCATATCAGGAAGGGACAAGTGGATGCACCCCAAGTGCACCACCGAAAACTCCATTAGTGCCACAGGTAATGCATGAATTCACCACGAGTAGAATACTTCATGACAAAGAAAAAGAAGCCTTAGAAAAGACCAGAGCAGAATTAATACAGAAAATAACTCAGATAAAAGTGCATCCTGATTCGTTGACCATACCAGTAACAATTGGTCCAGTAGTTCCATTATATGGTACTCAGGGAAGCTGTCCTCCACCGATACTTACACCTACTGCTGTGAATAATCCCAAACCTGAAGCTCCAGTTATAGTTGAGGATCAATTTAGTGACTGTGAATCCACAATATCACTCATGGACCTGCCTATTCGAGGTTCTATAAATAGTACTCCCAGAAAAGATGTACCTGGAGGTTCAAAAGATGTAAGTTTAGTGACTTCATCGGGAACAAAAAGTGCTACCATAGTAACACCTGAAGATCTAGAAAGATGGGTGCAAGGGTCAGTTAAACAGTGTACACCTCCGAAAATAATGGACATTCATAAATTGAAAGTCGAATTAGAAGAAATAATAGCAGGAAATGTAGGACTAGAACGCTTAAATACCTATGATGAAGAAGAATTATTATTCCTGTGCAGGAGTATCACCAGAAATGTAAAGATATTCCATGAAAAATTGTCCAATTTAGCACTACAGATGGGAATAGAAATAGGGAGATCAAAAGTACTACAGAAACCCTATAGAGCAGAATTTTCAGACAAAGACTTAGAAAATATGAATGCCTCTGGAAGAAGACTACAAATAAGAGAATTAATGTTAGTTTTGCAAAAATGGGGAGACCTAGATAAATGGAAAACTAGGTGGGCCAAGAAAAAGGAAAAAGCACGAACAAGTAGAACAGCATCAGAATATGTGATGAAGGAATCAGGGAAAGCAGATCAAATGTATCCCATGCGAGAAGTTGCGGGAGGAGGATATGTACATGTCCCATGGAGCAGACAAGATATTTTATCATTTACGAATGATTTTCCAAAGTTGAGAGAAAAACCTATTGAATGGTACAAGCAGGTTGACAGGTTTGTGAAGGTGTCGAAGGTATTGTTGAAGGATTTGGATGGTTTGTTTGACATAGTGGTACCTGCCGATTTATGGACAGATTGCAAAATCACAGTGGATTGGCCAAGTGATGAATATCCTAGAGATCCGAAAACAGGTGCCCCGTCAAATGATGTGATGAAAAAGTATCAGCAGGTGATAACTTACCTGAAGGGGAAAATACCACCGAAAGAAACAGATTGGGTAAAGATAGATCGAACTACTCAAGAAGCTAATGAATCAGTGCATTCCTATTATGAGCGTCTATTACAGGTATTTAAACAGTATAGTGGATTTGAGGACATTGGAGACAAGAACATGAGTCAGTTTGTGTATCGGTTTGTTTACGGTTTGAAGCCAGAGATTTGTCAGATGATTAAACAACACATGCTGTGTTGGCAGGGAAAGCCCATAGATGAGATTTTGAAGTATGCAAAATATTGTGGAGACGATATTGAGGATAGACATAAGAAATTGCAGGAAAAAGTAATGTGAGCACAGGTGAAAATGGCTGAGAAACAGGGAATTAATTTGGAAAATCCAAGTGAAAATTCAGGAAAAGATTCTGGAACGAATGGTGATACTGGGAATGGTGGAAAATTTAGAGGACGAATGAGTAGAGAAGAAGCTAAAAAGAAATTTCCTTGTCATGGATGCGGAAAATTGGGGCATTGGAAGGATGAATGTAAAAAGATCAGGAATAATAATGGCCCAAATCAAAATTTAAATCCACAGATGCAGAATGACTCACAGCAGGGTGTAAATCCTCAGAGTCAGCTGCCACCTGCACCTATTCAGGGTAATGTAAGCAGAGCAAAGCATGGTACAGACATCGGATATCAGGGAGGAAGTGTTAAGAATGATTATATGACATCACAATTTCTTTTGCAGGACGATTTCTGTCAATACAGTCCATGACGGTGCCTAGGAGAGGGGAAGAAGGAGTGCATACTTGGCGCATCCTTACAGGTAGATCAGTCAGGTCCATATGTTGAAGGGAATGTGAAAGGTAATAATATTACTTTCCTTTTGGACACTGGTGCTACCCGGTCTACTGTGAGAACAGCAGACATTCCAGACCTTCCTCTCTCTGGTGAAAATATCCAAGTAGTGGGGGTAGCTAATCAGCAGATTAGAACACCTCTTACCGAACCAATGGAAGTTAAAATTGGAAACTTCAGAGAAATGCATCAATTTGTAGTGTGTGATTCTAGTCCAGTAAACTTATTAGGTAGGGATTTATTGTGCAAGATGAATTGTACAATTTTCTGCACACCGGATGGTGTGGCAGTTCAGACACCAGATGAAGATCATGTATATAAATTTATGATTGCAAAACAAGGTACAGAAGTGGATGAAATGTTTTCGTTAATAACAAAAGATGAGTTGCCAGAAGAATTAAAAGGTACAGTAAACCCCATAGTATGGGATTTCACCGGAAAGGAAGTAGGACTTATGGCTAAAATAGATCCAGTTAAAATTACTGTAAAAGAAGGTGCAATTTTCCCAAATACCAGACAATACAAAATGAGTGCAGAAGTAAAAGCAGGAGTCATTGAAGAAATAAATCGAATGGTAGAACAAAATATCTTAAAAGAAGTAATGAGTAGCCCATGTAATTCACCAATAATGGGATTAAAGAAACCTAGTGGAAAATATAGGATTGTTCAGGACCTGAGGAAAATAAATAAGATTGTAGAACCATGTTGTCCCATAGTACCAAATCCTGCAGTAATTCTATACCAGATCCCTTGGAATGCAGGATGGTTCACAGTAATTGATTTGTGTCAAGCATTCTTTTCAATACCATTACATCCAGACAGCCAGTATCTTTTCTCATTTAAATTTGAGAATAAAGTCTATGTGTGGAATCGTGTTCCTCAGGGGTACACAGAAAGTCCTTCTATTTTCAACCAGATACTGAAAAAGTGCCTTGAAAACTAGTGATGCCAGGAAGCTCAGTCTTAGTCCAATATATCGACGACTTATTGGTGGCATCGAACACCAGAGAGGACTGTGTTGTTGATTCCATAGCATTATTAAATCTTTTGGCAGAAGAAGGACATAAAGTCTCACCTGAAAAATTGCAATTCTGTACAACAGCTGTTAAGTATCTGGGACACCAAATTGAGAGAGGAAAAAGAAGAGTAACAGCTGAAAGAGTAGCTTTAATAAAGAAAATGCAAATGCCTGTAACACAAAGACAAGTGAGAATGTTCCTAGGAATAGTAGGATACTGTCGACAATGGATACCAGGATTTTCCATGTTGGCTAAGCCCTTAATTAACATGACAAAAAAGAAAGCAAAGGATCCTGTGGAGTGGGAGGACGAAAGTGTAGAAGCCTTTGTAAAATTGAGAAATGCCCTATGTTCAGCAACTGCCTTAGGCATGCCTGATTATAAGAGAGAATTTGCATTGTTCTGTCATGAGAGAGAAAATTGTGCACTTTCTGTCTTAACTCAGAGACATGGATTGGAAAGACGTCCTATAGCATATTTTTCTGCTACATTGGACCCAGTAGCAGCCGCGTTGCCAGGATGCTTAAAAGCAGTAGCGGCTACTTGTTTGAGCATTGAACAAAGTGAGTCAATTGTGATGGGACACCCTGTAAAAGTGTATGTTCCACATGCAGTTGTCATTCTGTTGACAAGAGCCTGAACTCAGCATCTTACTCCTAGTAGGTTGACTAAATATGAAAGAATAATAATGGGTGCTGAAAATGTGAACATGGTAAGGTGTACTATAATAAATCCAGCAACCTTACTACCAGACCCACGTCATGAAAGAATTAAGGATGATGAAGATGATGAACATGATTGTATACAAATTACAGAATTATGCACAAAACCACGCCCAGACATAGAGGAACAGCCTCTTAAAAAGCCAGACAGGGAGCTATTTGTTGATGGTTCATGTCAAAGACATGAAGACGGTAAACTAACTGCTGCCTATGCGGTATGTGAATTAACTGGAATAGTTGAAGCATCTTATTTACCAGGAGTCAAATCTGCACAAGTAGCTGAATTGATTGCGTTGATAAGAGCATGCAAAATTGGGAGGAATCAAAAAGTAACTATATTTACAGACAGCCAATATGGTTACGGGGTTGTGCACGATTTTGGCCAACTATGGATGCAGAGGGATTTCATGACTTCTTCAGGATCCCCCATTAAAAATGGACAATTTGTAAGGGAATTGCTAGAAGCAATACAATCACCAAAAGAATTGGCTGTGGTGAAATGTGCCGCACACCAGTCAGGAGATGACTGGGTGGTAGTCGGCAACAGATATGCGGATCTGGTGGCTCAACATTGTGCCAAAACCAGAATGTCAGTCAATAAGAGGGTGGAAAGAATGGGAATCAGCTGCCAACTTATGCTGTATATGCCACCTGAAAATTGGAATGAGGTGAAGAAATTGCAAGATGAGGTTGATGAAAGTGAGAAGAATTTGTGGATCAAAGTGGGTTGCTCCCAAAGAGGAGAGGACGAAGTGTGGATCAGTGCTGATGGCAGACCAGTTATGCCAGACTGTTTACTCTCACAAATGGCTAGAATGCATCATGGAGACACACACATAGGGAGAGATGCAATGATTAGGCTGTATTTGGTACAATCCCAAATTCAGGGCTGTTGCAGAGAGTCTTTGCCAGAGATGTCTAACTTGCCAGATGCATAATCCGGGGAGGAAGACAGTAATTGGATTGGGAAAATTGGAAAGGCAGAGGGTCCATTTATGAGACTTCAGTTTGATTTCCTACAGTTACCACCATGTAGAGGGCTGAAATATGTACTAGTCATAGTGTGTCTGTTTTCAAAATGGGTGGAGGCTTACCCTACTAGGAGAAATGACAGCATTACAGTTGCAAAACTGTTGCTAAGAGAACTCATTCCTAGATTTGGTTTTCCAGTAACTTTGGAATCAGATAGAGGAAAACATTTTAACAGCGAAGTGATTCACATAATCTGTGAAGCATTCCAAATCAAACAGAAACTGCACTGTGCATATCGACCAGAGGCTTCTGGAGTGGTTGAACAATTAAATGGCACTATAAAGTCAAGACTGGGAAAAATGTGTGCATCAACATCATTAGAGTGGCCAGATGCATTGCCACTTGTTCTAATGGGACTCAGAAGTATACCTGACAGAAACACAGGATTGAGCCCCCACGAAATAATGATGGGAAGAGCAATGAGACAAACACATGTTCCCACAAACAAACTGGTGAATATATCTGATGATATGGTTCTGGACTATTGCAAAGCATTGGCTGACCTAGTGCGTTCTGTCTCTCATCAGGTTGGAGAAGACGCAGTTTCCAGGCAGCCCGAGCAAGAACATGATCTGAATCCTGGTGACTGGGTGGTAGTGAAGAATCACACCAGAGAAACGTGTCTATCACCTAGATGGGGCAGACCGTGTCAAGTCATACTGACAACCAATACAGCAGTGAAGTGTGCCGGATTTCCTAATTGGATTCACGTAAGCCACACCAAAAGAGTGCCAGATCCTGAAGAAGAAAATCCTCAGACAACGCCAATCACTGAAGAAGCTGAAGGTTGCCCAGCGGAGGAATCTCAGGCTCGAGATTCAAGAGAAGCTGAAGAAGAACAACCGAGCACAAGTCAGGATTGGATACCCGTGGTAGAGGTTCCTGAAAAATACCACAGAACAAGAAGTCAAGCGAAATTGGAAGAAATTGAAGAAGATCAGATAGGTGAAGAAGAAGCAGTTCAGGAACAAGAAGAAAAGACACTAAGAAATCCTGAACAAGGTCAGATAGGGAAAGGAAACTGGACTCAAAACAGTGAAGACCTAATAGACTTTGAACAGGGACAGACAGGTTTAGAAGAATCCGGTCAGGCTGCAGAAGTTCACAGTGCAATAAGCCCTGATCAGAACAAGTTAGATCAAGAAGAGTGCACAGAAGGAGAAAACCTTGAAAAACATGAACTTGAAGAAATAAATAAAGAACAAGGTCAGTTATTGGAAACTCACAGCGGAGCTGTTACAGAGAAACCAATTAGACCTGAAAAGGAGCAAACAAGAAACACAGTAATTGAAGAACACGAAACAGTGCTAAGCAGTGAAATTAACAAGATCTCTGAAGACAAAAACAAGGAAGCAGTGCCAACAAAGAAAACAAGAAAAGGAGATCATTGGCCAAGTGTCATTAAAAGAGTGAAGTACCACATAACAACCAGAAGTGAAGATCCAGATCAAGTGAATGAAGTAACAAGTCAAACTGAACAAGAAAATAAAACTGCGAAAAGAAGAAGTAAAAGACTGAAACTTGTGAATAACAAATTCAAGGGTCCTGAATGGACTTATATCAACCTTGAAGATTTTGAAAGCTCAGAATCAAGTGATAGTGGTGGCGAAGGAACAAGTGCAGAACTAACATACGAAGAAGAAACAAGACCACCCTGACTAAGCAAAAGAATAAGCTAAAGAAAAGAAGAAAAGAAACGAAGAGCAATCTTCCTTGTCGAAAAATGCCTGACGATAGAGTTGCTGGGAGACCAAAACAGAAATGTTGTAGAAGATGCTGTGCATTATGCATATGTAGTCTAGTGATGGTGCTTATAGTATGGTTAGTCCTGATTGTAGCAGTTCCTTACCTTATGATAATGGATAAAAAGATTAATAATGAAACTAAGGAGAGGACAGCAAACATAAAGGGCAATAGAGTAGAACTAATGACAGAAAATGAACCAGAAATTCATCATGAAATAGCTGATAACGACACTAGTTTGAATGTTTTCACAAAGTTATTATTTCAATATGTAGACACAATGGAAATTAGTAATTGTTATGTCTGTATGAAGTTACCTGAATCAGTAGCAGAAGGATTAACATACCATCATTTACCACTGACATATGGCATATCATGTAGTGTTTTGTCTAGTTTATTTTATAGAACAGGGAAACTTCAGTATTATTATTCAAACTTAGATGTGATATTTTCTGAGGTTCCGATTCGCAAGAGTATGAACCCAGTGCTTAGTAGTCAAGACGCACAGTTTATGGGAGAATTTTTCTTAACAATTAAATCAATAGACATAACACATGCACATAGACACAATCTAACATGTTCTTTACTTGAAGAAGAAAAGATATTTTTGAATTTAGTAGAAGATAGAAGACAAGATTTTCAAAAGAAAGCTTCTGAGCATAAGGCTCATGTGCCACCTTGGGCTGAGAAAGAAGGGAGTTACACACCTGGCAAGGTTCAAGCTGCTATGGCTCTGGATTTCGTAAAGACAGGGAAAATGTGTCTTCATAGGTTAAAGACTGATTATAAAAATGTTTTCATCGGTACCAGTGAATGTGAACACAATTTTTTAATTCTTGGAGGTTGGGGACTTAAAGAAGGAACAGATTCAGTTTTTCCTGGAATCTATTAGGTGTGTGGGAATAAGGCTTACTTTAGGCTTCCTGCACGGTGGTATGGAAGTTATTATTTTTGAATAGTATTTCCAAAGATATACCACGTAAAAAGAAACACTGGAAGCAATGAAAACAATAATGAATTAATACGTAGTAAAAGAGCTAGTTTTTCAGAAATTGTAGGTGATATATTTGGTGCATTGATACCTTCAGTGGGAATAATTCTGAACTCAAGGAAAATATATAAATTGTCTACGGTGGTTGATCGTTTATCAACGGATACTGCTGGAGGGTTTCTAATGATTAATGCAGAAATGGTTGCGATTAGATCTATGGTGATGCAAAATCGACTTGCTCTTGATATTATATTGGCAAAAGAGGGCGGAGTCTGTAAATTATTGAAGATGAAACATTGTTGCACTTATATTCCTGATAAGAGTGCAGAGATTGGAACGTATATACAGAATATAACGAAACTTGAGAAAGAACTTAAACCACTGGAAGTTGATAGTGTATGGGAAAGATTGACAAATAGTATCTCGTCAATTGGAACCTGGTTTGCTAATGTAGGAAAAGGACTTATAGGTCAAATATTAGTACCCTTAGCAGGAATAGCAATAATAATATTGGCAATAACAATATGGTGCAAATGCTGTAGAAAGAATGGAACATATAAAGTGACAGGAAAAGGAAAGAAGAGAAAACTAGATGAAATAGAACTTGAAGAATGGAGAAGTGAATTATACAAAAAGTTGAAAGGGGATGTGAAAAACAGAAAATGTAAAAATGAGAATGAAACGAATTGCTAGAAGTTGGCATCTGATTGAGGGTAGTGTTTTTGATGGCTCAGAAACGCCATCAGAGAGGGGATTGATGAAGCAAGGTTTCATAAATGAAACTTGCTTGTACGCAATCCTCCTCATGGTATTAATTTATTAAAATTGTATTGTTAATACTAACCTTTGCATACACTACACAAAGGGGAGAGACGCTTGCATATGTGTTTTACTAAAGAATAACGCTTGTCTGTAATCCAAAATGGCCGCTAAAGCGCGGGAACCTCTCTGCGCATGTTGCAACCTGATCACATGGTGTGACGTTTTTCTTTGCTTGGTGGGAAACTTCTGCTTCTGCGCAGTGTGCATTAAAATGGCTGCTTGATGTTTTCACATGCTTCAGCTTGCTCTCATGTCATTATTAAATTGTTGTTTTCTTAACGCTACTAATGCAGGATAGTACATATATTTAATTGGGAATAGAATAGAAATAGTTGGTATACAGTGAAACATTTTATTTGTGATTTTAATATTTTCTTCTTGCACTTTTATTAGTTCGTAAACTTGGGCCTGGGTTGGTGACTTGTAACTCGAGAGACGATGGTTCTGCGCATGTATCCTGTGTGCCTGCCAAGTGAAGTCAACTTGGACGTCTCCCAAGGCCATGACCCATTGGCCGAAGATGCTGTACTTTAGGTTTCCTGTGGACAAAAATGATACTTTTCCCCTGTAAAATGTATAACATTTGTCGTGAGACGGGTGGGAAATAAAGCAAATGTATTAATTTGAAGGGGTGGGAACGTAAAGACAATAGGCTTTACAATTTAGGCCAAATCGATATGGTGCGACAATCCACCCCCTGTCCCTGTCCAATCAGAAGTAGTGGCCCCATATTTTAGCAACATTAAGGGGAGGTACATGGGCGTAGAAGGGTATAATAGATATAGAATTAGTTCATTAGTTTAGTCGGAAGTCTTGAAGCACAGGAGAGCGGAGATGCTGACAGGAAGAGCTCCAGACCGCTAAGCTGATCGATTGCAGACTGAATCCCTGTCCTGAAGAGGTCCTGAGGAGGGGGCGGCGGAGTCCATTAGAAGGAAGGCACGGGAGAATCGAGAGAAATCGAGTATCAGAGAGGGGAACGATGCAGGCGTCGTTGTAGAGAGGTCACCGGTCCTGTCCTGATCCTGGAAGAAGTCTTTGCTCTTCATCCTTCCTGGGTCCTATCTTTTTAACTCCTTGGCTAAGGGGTTTGGTTCTCGCACTTAGGTAAATATAATGCAACCTTTAGTTGCGCTGCTGTCTCTATCTTCTTCTCTTCTTTAAACACCGTCATTGATTAGCAATAATCATTTCTATGCTTAATCTTGGGTATTTCGATTAAGTACCATGTGGCTTTGTATTTTACTCTGCTAAATCTTTAGATAAACATTTTTAAAACTTCCTGACTCAGTGGTTATTTCAGGATTTTGTATTATAATGAATGTCACTCATTTTACATTTCCCAATTAGCAAAGGATTCATTGGTAAGTCATTACTCTTCAATCAGAAGGTAATTGGTAGCAGGGATTTTTGATAAGAGTAACAACTGATAAACCCAGCGTAAGTATTAGCGTAGTATGAATGTATGGGCCCAAGTGAGTATATGGTGTATGAATGCTGTTTGCTAATATCGCGCTGGATCACCACTATCACCACTACCACCTACACAACCCAGACCTCTCACCACTACATGCAGACTCGATATCAACTTACAACAGCAGGGCGAAGAATGTAGGGGGACATCTTTGTTTCCAACTATCTGGTGTATGAAACCGTATGAAAAATTAGTCCTCCATCAGAATTGCATGATGATGGGTCAAATGTGATGTCTCCTGAAGTTTCAGTCAATATTTCAGAGCTTTGAACTACTCAACCATGCAAGATTCAGATAGGCCTTAGTAGGCACAGTATTCTATTTCTGTGTCCTCTCAAGATACAGGAATCAAGTACTCCACATAGACTTTACTTAAACCAGGCATCAACATATTTGAAATTATTTTCCTGTCCAATATCACCTCACACAATACAAGATAGCATTTCTAACATATGACCATTCCCACAATGCAAGTACAGAAAAAAACAAAACTGGCCTCTCATCCAATAGAAAAGACACCAACCAATCCCATTCAAGTCTCCTTAGCATAGTCAAAGTTATCTCTACAATCAAGTTTCCCTGACTGTTTAAACCAATTGTGAAGATAAGCACTGTATCAAAGGTAATTTCCCAAGAGTCCTTTTTAGTATTACTACCATCGTGATCTAAGCAGGCTATGTAAATGTGTGGGACTTGGACGCCAGTGATGAAAAATATGAAAAGGGTCACCACTTTTTATACAACACTATTGGTCTCCAGGAGGCCATGAAAGTGATGTATATTTCAACACCATTGGCTCAGGTAATTCATTGAGCGCAAAAATATATTTATTGTTTATTTATTAAGGACATTTGTACGGTGCTGCATATTTCCTTTTCAATATCTTGATAGAGGGATAAAAGTGTATAGCAAAGTGAAAGAATTGAGAGGTTAGATTCCATGCGAACGGGTGAGAAACCGTGTCTGAAAATGTTGGATTGTGCCATCTGTTTTGTTCTGAGTTCAGTCGAGGGCCAGTCTGGAAAAAAATCACTGTTCAGAAGTTTCCTAAACTGCATGTAGTTGTGTTCAGATTTCAATTCATTTCATGCTAATGGCATACCATAGTTTAGGTCCTTGTTCACCCAGTGACCTGCCTCTGTGTTCCACTCTCTTGAACAATTCTCACTGGTTGACCTGGCTGTATGTGTGATTTGTCACTTTCTATAGGTATGCAGGGCCTTTGCCTCTGTACGCTTAATGGATACTGCACAATACATTACAATTGACACTAACTTAACTAGGAGTCAGTGGAGTGTTTTAAGGGTGGGGTTTATGGGTGTCAGGGTCTAAATCCCTTTTGCTGTCTGAACCACACAGGAGCAGAATGACGCTAGGTCCCAATACCCTTCTCAGAACCAACCCTGCTAGGTCTTTTAGTATTCCATTGCAGGTAAGTTCTAAGGGGGAAAAGGGGTTGGGGACAGAGAAGAGACTGCTCCAATATTCTGCCTGTTCAGCTACGTCTTCTTCTTCTTACTGGACTGCAACATTAACATGTAAAAAACCTTTATTTATTGTGCCTTTTAACTTACTGTTTTTTCTATGGTGTATAAATAACTTATCTTACCAGAATGTTTACTGAAGCTTACTTCTCTTCTACTTCTCATGTATTGTTTGCTAGGTTGTATGAGAAGTCTTCACTCAGATCTCTTTCCTTTTCGTTCTCAGGTACAATCTGCACTTGATCCTGCTATTCCTTAATGTAAGAAAGATAAGGTAAGTATTTATTTCTGTATTCCTAATTTATGTATTATTTGGGTTTCTCTTTCTTTCTATTAACTCACTGTTAAGAGACTGGAGTGGGCCTTGAACTGGGGTTTCTGTAGTAGGATGACTGGTTTTCTCTCTTTAATTAGTTTTTTAAACAATGCTTCAGAACTTAGGTTAAATGTTAAAAGGAAGCGTTCCTTTTATTCAGGCCTTTGGTTTTAATGTTTGCTGGAAGCACTGCCATACGTGAGGAGAACATTACTGGAGTTCTTTAACACATGGCATGAGAAAGAAACATGCCGGGCCTTTGACCCTGACTTCACCTTTTAATTAATTCTCAGAAGAGTGAACAAGTTTCAGTCTAAGAAGACACTGCGTGTTGAAAGGTCACGCCTGCGTCTGACAGATTCTGGAACAGCTGAAAAAGACAGCTGATTCAAAAAGCTTTTTATTTAATCTTCTCAGCTAAGGAAAGCAATTACTGAAAAAAGTATTTCCAGTTTTCAAACGAAGGAAAATATATTCTGACTTGTTTCCTTTTTTCTCTTTAAATAGAAATTTACCTCTGACACAATAACCTTTTCTCACAGAATGTTTTATATTAGCTACAAGTTTAACACTAACCTGATTAGTGAGGGAATGTAGTTCCGACGAAGCTAACCCCGATTTTATCGCAACTACCCTAACTGACTTCCACGACGCTGGGAAAACAGGTGCTCTTCAAATTATTTCTTCAGTGAAGTGCACAGTGGAATGTTGAAGCACACTTCACCTGATGTCATGAAGCCTAAAAGACTAGACTGCTAACAGTGGTGTGCTGTCGCAGTATGTGCATGTTGGCAGCCATCTTGGAGTTCCATCGGTGCCAACAAGCACTCCAGCTTGAGGGATTATCTGACTTTTGGTAAGTTTGTAGGGGGAAAATGGTAGCCAGCATACAGTTAGAAGGAGGAAACCTCCCGTGAGTCCTGACAGTACCCCCTCCCAACGGGGTTTCCTCCGGTCGTGGTTTGGCAGGGAATTTGGCATGAAAGGCTCTAATTAAACGGGGGGCATGGACATTAGTACTCTTTTCCCAGGAACGTTCATCAGGTCCATAACCTTGCCAATCAATGAGGTAGAAAATTTCATTGCGGATGAGTTTTGAATCCAAAATTCGTTTAACTTCGTACTCCGCCTCACCATTAACCATCAGAGGATCAGGAGGGGAAACCCTACGCAACCCCGGTTGAATTGGTTTAAGGAGAGAAACATGAAATACTGGATGAATTTTGGTAGAACCAGGAAGAGATAGTTGATAAGTGACTGGATTTATGACCTTCTCAATTGGATAAGGACCCATAAAACGAGGCTGAAATTTACGGGGACCTTTGAGTCTGAGATTTTTTGTACTCAACCAGACTAAGTCTCCTACATGAAGCTCAGGTTCTTTTTTACGTTTTCGGTCAGCGAAGTGTTTGTAACGATCCTTCGCGATCGACAAATTCTGGGTTACTGAGTGATGAATTTTAGTTAACTGTCGGGCAATATCTTGAACAGCAGGAACATTAATATCATCAAAATTAGCATGAGAATTGGGATGTCTGCCTGAGTTTATAAAGAAAGGGGAGTGGCCAGTGGATACATTTAGAGCATTATTGTGAGCATACTCCGCAGTCCATAAGTGGTCAGGCCAGTCACCCTCCTCATCTAACAAATAAAGTCTGAGGTGTTGTTCTAGGTCTTGGTTAATGCGTTCAGTCTGACCATCAGTTTCTGGGTGAAAACTGGTGGAATAACGATGGTCAATATTAAGGCCTTTGATGTAAGCCTTCCAAAATCGTGATAGGAACTGAGAGCCCCTGTCTGAAACGAGGACCCTAGGAATCCCATGAAGGCAAATAACATGTTGATTGAAAAGTTGGGACAATTGTTTAGCAGTGGGTGTACCTTTGAAGGGTATATAATGTGCCATCTTACTAAAAGTGTCGACAACTACAAGAATGGTATCATACCCATGGGAAGAAGGTAGATCAACAATCAAATCTAAGGAGACTGTGTGCCAAGGATATGGGGGGTTGGCATGGGTTGTAGGAGACCTTTAGGAGCTTGTCTGTCCGATTTTCCCCGTGCACAAATTTCACAGCCTAACACATATTGACGGACGTCTCGGCACATGTATGGCCACCAGAAACGACGTTTGAGTAATTCTTCGGTTTTCACAACACCTTTGTGGCCAGCCAGAGGGTTGTCGTGACATTCCTGCATTGCCTTCAGCTGAAGCTCCTTGGTGGGTAAATACAGGGTGGTACCTAAATAGGGGAGGCCATTGCGAATGAAACGTTGTGGATCTTCTGTGGCCCAGTTCTCCATTTCAAGGTCGGTCATCAAATTTCGAACGTGATGTTCAAAAGGTTCTAAGGAGATAGTTCCAATGAATTTTCCATCAGGTATGATTTGCTGGTTTTCAATGACTGAAGTTTGATTTTCTGTGTCGAGTCTAGAGAGGACATCAGCCTTTCCATTCTTGGATCCGGGACGAAAAGTGATAACAAAATCAAAGTCTGCGAAGTAAAGAGACCAACGCAGCTGACGTGGTGTGAGAGTTCGAGCAGATCGCAAAAATTTTAGGTTGCGGTGGTCCGTAAACACCGTTACAGTGTGTTTTGCCCCCATTAAGTAATGCCTCCAATCTTTGAAGGCATCTTTGATTGCCAAGAGTTCTTTTTCTGTAATCGTATAGTTGCATTCCGCAGGGTTGAGTTTGCGGGACCGATATGCCACCGGGTGTAACTGTCCCGTGTCCTTGTGCCTCTGAGAAAGTATTCCCCCGATGGCTAGGTCCGATGCGTCTGTCTCCAAATAAAAAGGCTCAGAGGGATCTGCATGAAGCAGCACCGGTGCTGTGGTGAAACTGTCCTTCATCAACTGAAAAGCTTCTTCTGCTTCTTCTGACCATTGGAACGGAACTCCTTTCTTCAGAAGACGAGTCAGCGGAAGTATCTTATTGGAGAATCCATTAATGAATCGTCTGTAAAAATTAGAGAATCCGATAAAGCTTTGAACCTCTTTGATACTGGTAGGAGATTTCCAGTCTGTTATCGCCTTCACTTTTTGCTCATCCATTCGAACTCCTGCAGGTGATAACACAAAACCTAGGAATTCTACTGTATCTGTGTTGAAGAGGCATTTCTCCAATTTAACGTATAGAGAGTTCTCTCGTAGACGTTGTAAAACTGCTCTGACCTGGTTGTGATGTTCTTCAACCGTGTTGGAATAAATCAGGATGTCATCTATGTATACTATAGCGCATCGGTCAATGAATTCACTTAAAACATCATTGATAAAGTACTGGAAGGCCGCTGGTGCGTTACAGAGACCATATGGCATCACAAGATACTCATAAAGGCCAAATTTGGTCCTGAACGCAGTCTTCCACTCGTCGCCTTCCCGGAGTCTAATCAAGTGGTACGCTCCTCGTAGGTCTAGGCGAGTGTATATCTTTGCTTCCTTCACTTGATCAATTAGTACTGAAATGAGAGGCAATGGATAACGATTCTTCACAGTTATCCTGTTAATCGCTCTAAAGTCAATACAAGTCCTGAGATCTCCCCTTTTTTCGGCACGAAAAAAAGTGGGGAAGAGACAGGGGACTGCGACGGTCGGATAAATCCGTTCTCCAGATTCTTAGCTAGGTATTCCTTCAAATGGATGTTTTCCTTCTCCGTTAATGCGTAAACTCTGCTGCATGGTAGATTAGCCCCTGGTTCTAGATCAATTTTGCAGTCATAGGGCCTGTGGGGGGTAACGTCTCTGCCTTTTTCTCATCAAAGACGTCTGCAAAGTCTTGGTATTCATCTGGTATCATGGTAGTTTGGATCGCACATACCGAACCTCCACCTTCACACAATTGGGTGGCAGCGCAGATTACAGAAGAATGTGTCTGGTCGTCGAAACAATTTTTGGTGCAGTAGTCTGAATTTAATTGAATAGTTCGGGCTCCCCAATCAATTAACGGGTTGTGTTCCGTTAGCCATGGTAGACCTAGAATCAGTTGAAATTGGGGGCGTCTATTAAATTAAATTGCAAGGTCTCTTGGTGTCCTTCGACAGTAGTCATGTGTACCAATTCAGTATGACTGGTTATGGGCCCTGAAGTTAAATCCGTACCATCCACCGCTCTGACCTTCTCACTTTTCTCCTTCTTGATAGCTTGTAAACCGATCAGGCTAGCGAATTTGTGGTCGGAGAAATTACCTGTTGCCCCAGAATCTACCATGACGATGATTCCTGTCAAAACCACATCTCTAAACCTTAAGGTCACAGTCATAACCAAATGGGGAGAGGAGACTTGTAGTGTGTTTGCCAATTGGTGATTTGTTGGAGTCGTTTTTCCATTCGCATCCACAGGTCCAACTCCCCTTACCTGTGGTGCCTCTAGTTTTCCTTCTCCTTAGCAGGCAACTTTGGTCTTTTTAAGCAATTCTTGACAAAATGTCCACTTCTTCCACAATATAGGCACAGTTTGTTCAGCCTTCTCTTTTCTTTTTCTTCTTTAGAGAGTGGACCTCTGACTACACCGATTTGCATGGGTTCAATTCCCGAAGAACTCTCTACTGTCCGTGTGGATTCTGTTTTGACACGGTCAAAACGAGGAACACTTGGTCTAAGCTCCTTCCGCCGTTCTCCTTTCCGCTCACTTTGCCGATAATCGATCTCTAAGGTTAAATCCACTAAGGCAGAGATGTCGGTGGGTCGATTAGGGATTTGAGATAGAGCGTCCTTCAATTCCTCTCGCAATCCTCTATAGAATACTGCTGCTCTTTTATCCTCGGGCCAGTTGGTCTCGACCACTAGTTTATTAAATTGGGCTAGGTAAGACACGAGTTCTCGGTTTCCTTGCTTTAATTCCAACAGTTCGTTGTCTGAAGCTTGAGATGCTGTTCTTCTATCAAAAATTCGGAGAAATTCCTTCTTGAAGTCATCTAAACTGTACAAAATTGGGTCATCCTTGGTTACTAGTGGCATGGACCATGAGGCGGCGTCCCCACTAAGGTAGGACAAGATAAACGCCACTCGGGATTGAGCATCGGGGAAGATCGTTGGACGGCACATAAAATGCAGAGAGCATTGGGTCAAAAAAATTTGCGCTTTCTGCGGGTCTCCATTAAATCGCTCTGGAGGGGCAAGAGGAATTACTGGGGATAATGAGTGGATTACTTGTGTGGGGGCAAAGGATGAAGTGCTGATGTTAGGACTCTGGGTTTCAAAGGATGCGGTGCTTGGCCTAGATCCCAAAGCTGGTGTTCCCGTTTTAAAGGTTATTATCTCCTGTCTTAGTATTTTATTTTCCTCTCTGACTGCCTCCAAGTCCCTTTGTATATTACTCAAAATCTCGCCCAAATTTTTTAAATCAAGTCCTTCTGCCATTCTGCTCAGGTGCTTGTACCAACGTGGGCACTTCACTCTGTCAGGGTCTAAATCCCTTTTGCTGTCTGAACCACACAGGAGCAGAATGACGCTAGGTCCCAATACCCTTCTCAGAACCAACCCTGCTAGGTCTTTTAGTATTCCATTGCAGGTAAGTTCTAAGGGGGAAAAGGGGTTGGGGACAGAGAAGAGACTGCTCCAATATTCTGCCTGTTCAGCTACGTCTTCTTCTTCTTACTGGACTGCAACATTAACATGTAAAAAACCTTTATTTATTGTGCCTTTTAACTTACTGTTTTTTCTATGGTGTATAAATAACTTATCTTACCAGAATGTTTACTGAAGCTTACTTCTCTTCTACTTCTCATGTATTGTTTGCTAGGTTGTATGAGAAGTCTTCACTCAGATCTCTTTCCTTTTCGTTCTCAGGTACAATCTGCACTTGATCCTGCTATTCCTTAATGTAAGAAAGATAAGGTAAGTATTTATTTCTGTATTCCTAATTTATGTATTATTTGGGTTTCTCTTTCTTTCTATTAACTCACTGTTAAGAGACTGGAGTGGGCCTTGAACTGGGGTTTCTGTAGTAGGATGACTGGTTTTCTCTCTTTAATTAGTTTTTTAAACAATGCTTCAGAACTTAGGTTAAATGTTAAAAGGAAGCGTTCCTTTTATTCAGGCCTTTGGTTTTAATGTTTGCTGGAAGCACTGCCATACGTGAGGAGAACATTACTGGAGTTCTTTAACACATGGCATGAGAAAGAAACATGCGGGCCTTTGACCCTGACTTCACCTTTTAATTAATTCTCAGAAGAGTGAACAAGTTTCAGTCTAAGAAGACACTGCGTGTTGAAAGGTCACGCCTGCGTCTGACAGATTCTGGAACAGCTGAAAAAGACAGCTGATTCAAAAAGCTTTTTATTTAATCTTCTCAGCTAAGGAAAGCAATTACTGAAAAAAGTATTTCCAGTTTTCAAACGAAGGAAAATATATTCTGACTTGTTTCCTTTTTTCTCTTTAAATAGAAATTTACCTCTGACACAATAACCTTTTCTCACAGAATGTTTTATATTAGCTACAAGTTTAACACTAACCTGATTAGTGAGGGAATGTAGTTCCGACGAAGCTAACCCCGATTTTATCGCAACTACCCTAACTGACTTCCACGACGCTGGGAAAACAGGTGCTCTTCAAATTATTTCTTCAGTGAAGTGCACAGTGGAATGTTGAAGCACACTTCACCTGATGTCATGAAGCCTAAAAGACTAGACTGCTAACAGTGGTGTGCTGTCGCAGTATGTGCATGTTGGCAGCCATCTTGGAGTTCCATCGGTGCCAACAAGCACTCCAGCTTGAGGGATTATCTGACTTTTGGTAAGTTTGTAGGGGGAAAATGGTAGCCAGCATACAGTTAGAAGGAGGAAACCTCCCGTGAGTCCTGACAATGGGATCCAGTTAACACATAGCTTAGCTGACTGTTTCTGTGGTCTTTGAAACTAGCAAAGTTTTTTGGGATGATCAGAATAAAAGATAATATGTCACAACCCGGTGCAAGCAAGTGCAGGATATTGAAGTCATTCCCTCCTTCTCCCCATGGAAGTCCACCTACCTCCTGTATGAGACTCCAGGATAGTCAAGGAAACCTGTGTGCCAGTGGTAAAGAGGGTTTGGAAAAGAGAGAGGGTTAGGCAGCAGGGAGACCTGGCTGGAATAGCAGGACCAACAATATCGGTGCAGCATCTTGAAAAGTAGTCAAGGTACTGCAAGGTAAGCAAGGAATATTTGTTACTCATGCAAGTCAAATATTTTACATAAGCCTTCAATACTGTTGACCCAGCAATTCTGATGAATCATTGGAAGGCGGCTTGTCTATCAGGTCAGGCTCTGAGTTGGATACCCTCCTTTCTAGGAGGCTGCACACAGGAAGTGCAGCTTGGCCCACTTTCTTCTTCTTAGATTCATGCCATCTGTGGGTTCTCCCAGGGCTTAGCATTATCTCCTTTGATGTTTAATGTTTAAATCTGCCCATTGATCTTAGCCCTGGCTAGTTGTGGTGTAGATTTTCAGGGAAACTAGACTCTCAGCTCATCATCTGGCTTGAGGGTACTGCCCAATCCCACCAGGAATTTGAATCTACCCTGAAATTCATTTGGTACTGGATGGACACTAATTCCCTCAAGCTAAACGCCGATAAGACTGAGCTGGTTATTCTCAATCACAGGACAGATCTCTGGGCCAACACCTTCTGGCCCTCTGAGCTCAGTGTACCTCCTGCTCCAACAGCTTCTGCCAAGAGCCTGGGTGTCGTGGTAGACAATCAACTGTCCATGGTTCCCCAGATCAAGCCAGTCACGGCAAAGTGCTTTGGCCTAGTGAAATCTACTAGGAAGGTCTCTCTTGCCAACCAATTGTGGATCCCACGGTTTGAGCGACAGAAAGCAGGAGACAGCAGCTTCTTTACCCTGGCTCCCATCTTATAAAACTCTCTCCCTTCCTTGATCAGACTGGAACCTAACTTTCTAAGGTTTAGAAAGTTTTTGTAGGTCTGGCTGTTTAAGCTAACTTTTGGTTAGCCTGAGCCCTCCCTCCTCTCCCCCCTGGTTGCCACAGTGCCAAGAAACCATTCGGTGTACATGCACTCTATAAGTTTTCGTAACATAATATTACATGCAAGTTAAATAGATAAGCAAATCAGTGTTTTGACTTACCTGGTGTGGAGTGCATGTAGTTATCCCCCCAGACATACCAGGAATCCTGCTCAAGAACCAAAATAGAAAGCATGCACCTCTGCGCCACCACTATAGGGAAGTCAAAAAGAAGGGAAACAAAGCAGTAACAGCAAAAACAAATATCCAATTGTGTGAAGCAATAGGGACCTAGGGAACTGAGAGAACCAAAAAACCAAGAAGGGAGAAGAGTAAAAAAGGTGACAAACTTAAAGTGTCAGAACAATAACAAAGCCTGCTTTTGTACATGGGAGGTCTTTATAGATCTCTGCCTAGATTGACCTGGATAGTTTCCTCACTGTGGCCATCCATATAGTTGCTGGGGTGGCATAATTAAACTATAGTGTACAGGAAGAATTTGCCCTGCATGTTTGCTGTTTCATTGACTGTCCTGTTCCCCTCTCCTCAGTGTCTGGGATCATTTAAGTCTCTTTTGAGCTACTTCATGTGCTGAACTTGAAATATTCGGGGTGTGCTAGGAGGAGGGCTCTATTCAACTAATCTCTGTGGTGGGATGAGGAGAAGCGGGAGGATTTTTGGGCAAAAAAGCTTCAGCCGGAGTTCGATGATGACTCATACGACTTTGAGGGATCCGATGGATAATTTTGACTTCCATAACGGAGACTAAGGCATAAGGTAAAAACTTTGACTGGGATACCCCACTTGCTGTATCCCAACTCTGTTTCATCACGGTTGGCCTAAAATTATGTATAGGTCTGGATTACCTGTGAACTGATGAAAACTTCATAAATTCATACCACAATATCCAATTTTAATTGTTTCAGTCTACCTTTTGCGCATTCATTTTTTTCTCTTTTTCTAAATTAATTAGGGATTTATTTTGTGCTTCATGAGTTTAAAGTTGTTGGTACTGCTTAAACTGTCTTGTGGCTCATGGCCTGCCTGGCTACGTTGGCACAGGCCTGGCTGCCATGATGACTTTTGCGCACGTTACTCTTAAACTGTTGTTCTGTCGCCCTCTGCTACTGCCAAGTTATTTTACAACTGTCTGCATTTTCTGTTTCTCACCTTTTCTCCTATTCCCTTTTGGGCTCAGTCTGAACAACAGTTACAAGGTCGAATAACAAATCCCTGGTTCCTACTGATTTGGCCCGTCCCTCGCACCTAGACATAACACCATGTACAGCTGCCATTGAGAAATTAGTGTGCTTTTAATAATGCGGTCGCCTGCTCTAGGCAGCACTTGGAGACGAACTTTCCAGAGAGAAGAGCTGTGATTGTATGCTGATGTAGTTTTGCATCTAGAGACTGAGGTATGGGGGTTCGCTAGTCAAAGCCCAAAGGTCTTCTATTCTCATAATAAACTGGCTTCCAGCACGGGGAGGGTGGTAATGTTAGTTAGACATATATCCACTGCTTTATGAGATGCTTTCCCCGTTCGTATTCTATGGAGTAGTAACTATGCTGATTATATTATTCATATGTATTATGCTATTAGTACTGACACGTGTACTGTATCTTAGAGCACGTAAGTTGAAATAAATATTTTGAACTATACAGTGTCTCTTCTTACGCATGTTGTGGACAGGTACGAGTGTGGCGAAAGAGTGTTCTTGCCTCTGCGAGTCCTGAGTGAGAGAGAGATACCGTGTTCTAGGTTGTCTAATCATTGGTACATTAGTGCTAATGGGACGCTAAGGCTAGTTGGGTTAGGGTTTTGGGTGCTAAGGTCTATGGTTGGCTCACCACTATATTCCAAGGTCCTATTATCCTGTGCATAGCTCTGTATGCGCAGAAACCTTATGACATGGCGCCCAACGTGGGGCAGCTTACTTGCGAGACGCTTGAGTAGTACTTGTGCTTGTCCACAAACCCCTCACGTACGCTTCCGGAAGCGTGTGTGACGGCAATACCTCCTATATTGCAGATTTTGTAGGTTCTTTCAAGCTTGATGTTATTAAAAAAGGTTTCTTAGATATAACCCTTTTTGTGCTGCCTCGTGTAAGATTGTTGAGTAGACCCGTTCGTAATGGCGGGTATAGACATAGCGGCGCATAGCCGCACAGCACTCCGGGATCACTTACGGGTGTATGGAGTGCCAGACGCGGGAGTTGAACTAGTCTTTGTGGTTCAAGCCGACCCGGCTTTCCACTTTGAAGTGTTCTACTCTTGGATCACTTTTCCAGCAGTGAATGCGAACGATAATCTGTTCCATGAATATGAACCCACCGTTGTTCCTGCTGTCTATAGACCTTATACTACTCTTGAAGTACCGCTCACGGCTTGGCAACACCGTGTTTGGTTTAATGGCGCCCTCCCACAACCGACTACCACGGTTCGTTTAGGCCCCTTATCTATAGAGGGGGCCACTTGGCCTGTTTTGGCCGGGTACACCCCACATCCGCGTTATATGACTATACCAGTCGCGGAACTGCGCACTATGTATGCGGCCTTGGTGCAGGTGCATCGAGCTTTAGTGCGATATGTTACAGGCAGCATCCATGGAGCCGCTCCTGGAGTTGCTGGCCAACCAGCTGCTGCAGGCGGAGTGACCATAAGTCCCGTCATGGTGAATTCGGTGATGGGCAAACGGCCACAAAATAAGGATGATTTTCCTTATTGGCTTGCAGAAAAGTTTGATCAGTTGGAGGCAGTTTTTCCACATACAACTCCAGTGGATAAACATCGTATTTTAACGATTAGTTTGCCAAAAGACTTAATTCCCGAGTTGACAGCATGTGACAACTGGGGTAAGGTATTCGCAGCAGTATATTCTAAATGTTTTGGTACTCCTTCCATGACGGTTCTCCCCTCTGTAATTAAAAAAGTACAGGACGAACATGGCCCTGAAGCGGCTGTGGAATTAGGGATGAGACTGGTGGGAGTGTTTGAAGTAGTAGCTGAGCTGATCCTTGCGAATGTCAAGGGCGATGCAGTGAACTTTCAAGTAGCTAACGCTTTGGCTTTAGTCCCAGAATTGGACAAGCCTCGCGAATTACCGAAAATTATTACCCAGGCTTACAAAACTATTGGTAGAAACAGCCTGGGTAACAAGCCTTTTGCAAAACAGCAAACACAATCGCAACCACAACAGCAACAAACCAAATCTCAATCTGAGAAAGATGAGAAACCAGTCTTCACTAAAAAGAGCTGGAGGCTGAAAAAACAGGGTAAGCAACAAAAACAGCCGGGGTCGCAAGGCGCATCCCCGGTTTCAGTTTCTTCTGAACGCACTTATGATTTACGCGATAGAGCGAGAATTAAGTCACCGGATAGGTTTCAAATCCCTGATACGCGTTCTCCTCGTTCTTCACAGGCACAGACTTCGTCACAGGCCGGTGGAGGAGACCGCCAGGATAGAGGAAGGGCCCGTGAGGCCCCACAGGGACGAGACCAGCCTCGACAACAAGTCAGAGGAAAAGAGGAAGACGCTCAACGTTTTCGACCACAATTTCAGAAGAAGAAAGTTGCCGCTGTAACAGCGAAATATGCCACAGACGGTGAGAACGAGACTCCTGAATTGGACGTGGGCAGTAACCCTCCTAGACAGCGCCGCGGAAGTTACCATAGTGCGGGAGGCGCTACGTCCTCATATGGAGGCGACAGCAACTGAAACATTCATTACTGTTGAAACAGCAGACACCAGAGTGGCACCCCTGACAGACTATTTAATATTGTCATCCAAATTGAAGGTGATATACAGCGTGTAATTAAAGGGATTTTTTGGGAAAATCTGACCTCTTCATATGACATTTTGTTAGCAGAGGCGGATTGGCCACCCCCATTCGTTCTTGCTGCGCGTAAAGGGGAGGAGGTAATCCTTCCGAGCTTTTCTCGACATGTCCCAAAGGACAAAGCGGAGGCTCTTGCAGCAGAGTGGGCTGTGTCCCTGGCTCCAGCGTTATTCCGCAATCACGTGGGTTGGGACGAAGATTCTCCCCCCATGAAATACCTTTGCGGTCACTACCGCAGCCACAACCCCAATATCCCATAAAACGTGAAGCCAAAGGCCACGTTTCCGAAATTCTGACTCAGTTGGAATATCAGGGAGTAATTGAACCCTGTGTATCACCTATGAACAACCCCCTTTTCGCGGTTTCTAAACCCGATGGATCGTACCGCTTAGTATTGGATTACCGGCATTTGAACTCACATTGTCGGACCTTCGCGGTGCAAAATACCCATAGTTCGGCGCTTGTAGACAGTCTTGTTCGTAAAAAATATAAAACGACACTTGACCTTTCAAATGGATTCTACACGCACAACTTGGCCCCGGAAAGTGGCCAATGGTGTGCTTTTACTTCCGGTGGTAAAATGTTCAAATTCAGGCGTCTTCCTATGGGCTACAAAAATAGTCCAGGCGTGTTCGCCGCTCGTGTTGTCTCTTTGTTAGACGGCATTGATCCAGACGCCTGTTCGTACGTGGATGACATTTATCTGACGGATGACGAATTGTTTCCGCATCTGACCCGAGTAGACCGCATTATTCTTGAATTCGCGGTTCAGGGATACAAAATTAACTTTGCCAAATCTCATATTGCTGAATTTACCGTTTTGTTCTTGGGCTATGAGCTCAACAATGAAGGTAAGGGTTTAGCCCCCCATTTTCTGGAGAAATGTGCACTTCTGTGCCCTCCTACTAATCTGAAGAAGCTTCAGTCTTTGCTGGGTTTTCTGAACTTCGGACGTACATATATTCCCGAATACGCCCAGCGTATTAAGCCACTGTATGCCTTGATACAACCTACTTATTCGAAGTCTTGCTGGCTTCCGGAGCATACCTCCATTCTGCAGTCTTTGCAAACAGACCTTCTTGAGTCTAAATACCTTTTGACACGTGATAACCACACAAACTTGGTGATTAGAATCATCCCAGGGGCAGTGGGTTTCACGTACTTAACCTTTAATGAAGGTGATACAGTACCCATCGCATACAAGTCACATCTGTACACCTCCGCAGAAATGCGGTTCTCATCTGTGGAGAAAGTGCTAACAGCAGTGCAAATGGCGATCCTGAAGAAACGCGCACTGGCACAGGGAAAACGCATTTTGGTGGTAACACCATATCCTGCTCTAGAGGCAGTGACCAAAGCAAGTGTACCGAACTCTAAAGCTTTGCACCCCCGTTGGATTCAATGGGCAACATCTTTGACGTCTCCGGATGTCACTTTCATTTTTGACTCTTCTCTTCAGACTCAGGAGTTTTTACAGTATGAATTCTTTCATCCTCCTCCTTTGTCTTTATTGCCGCTTGAGGATTACGACTGTGTGATCTACACCGATGGTTCGGCACAACCGGCCATGGGTTCCAAGCATGCTTATTCAGCCGCATGTGCTATTGTTGCAGGTACGTTTGTGAACGGAAAGTTCAAATCCACTGTGGTGCTTACACAGACACTCGGGGACAGTACCGCACAATTGGCCGAGTTGCGTGCATTGGTGCTTGCTCTTGAGTTCGTAAATCCTGATGTGACCACTTTAATCGTGTGCGATTCATACTACTGTGTTCAATCATACAATGACAATCTGTTCTTTTGGTCGCAAAATGACTATAGAGACGCTAAAGGCAACACAATCAAGCATAAAATGCTTTGGGTTAGAGTGGCAGAATTACAAAGACGTCTGCCACTCACACAGGTGGTACACACCCTAGGCCATCAGCGAGTGGGCACACACGCTGTCGGGAACAGTCTGGCGGATGAAGCTGCCAGATCAGCAGTACTCACGTGTACAGTAGCAGCAGTTACTAGATCCATGTCTAAAATAGACACTGATATCTTGGCAGCTATTGCTGCAACAAAAGAAGGAATGAATTACCCTAGAGGTTTCCCTTCTAAATATTCTTACCAGATAGGTCCCGATCAGGCTCCTTATGTAACAATACCTGACGTTGGTGATCGGCTGATCCCCAACGCGGACCGCAGACTTTCCTTAATGGCAGCGGCACACGAAGGCATGGCTTCGGCTCATGCTGGTGTGTCTGCGACAATTTCCATTTTGCAGCAGCGTTACTGGTGGCGTGGTTTATATAAAGATACACGTACTTATGTGCTTTCCTGTGACGTTTGTCAACAGATCAAGCCTTCAACAGCCACAAGACCACCGCAGACCTCGCTTGCAATTTCAAACAGACCCTTTGGGTGTGTTTACTTGGATCACTGCGGTCCATTTTCTTCAGACACTGCCTATAAATATATCTTAGTGGCAGTGGACTCGTGCACACGGTTCATCTGGGTCTGGCCACAACGGAGTGCTGACGCTCGAAATGTCATAAGGGATTTGCGAGTCTTTGTGGGAATTTTCGCATGCGGCACCTTCCATTCTGACCAAGGTCCGGCGTTTGCCTCTAAGGCTTACAAGGACGCAATGGGCTCCTTAGGGGTGCGGGTGAAATTTTCGTCTCCGTATAGGCCTGAGGGCAACTCTATCGTTGAACGAATGAACCGTGACTTAAAGCAATCCTTGACAGCTAGAGTTATAGGTACTGGCAGGAACTGGCTGGCCCACTTGTATACTGTTCAGCGTGCACTTAATAATCTCCCTAGAAGGCCTCTGGGTGGGCGGACCCCTTACGAAATGCTCTTTGGCATACGAATGTTTGTGCCTGACCTTGATGGTCTAGACATGGCGGCACAATCCGCCAAGTTTGATGTAGATAATCATTCTACTATGTTACAGGACTTACAAGAAGCCCGAGACAAACTTGCAATTGCACATTTGCCTTCAGCCACATACCCTGCTCTGCAGATTCCGGTTGCCGGCTGGCTTCCGAAGATTGGCGACCTGGTACGAGAGAAGGTGGAGAACAAAAAAGAATTCGGCCCCTCATTTCGTGCACCGGTTCCAGTCCTGGGCTTGAAGGGAACACGTACAGTCATCTTACCACCGCTTCCCGGTCGCAAGGAAAACAGATACATCTCAGTGGAAAATGTCAAGCTACAACATCTGGCCGATCCTGAATAGTGTCACACCAGCGGTCTCCTGTCCTGCCATTTATCGGACATGTGTCCGCGGCACGCCTGCACGAACAGTCACTGATGTTACCATGGAGATGGTCGATTTGCCTGAAAATATATTTGAACCCCCTGCATCCCCCTGCATTGATGAGGACGAATATACTTATCCCGCCACAGAGTCGGTGGCACACCAACCAACAACGCCACTGAGCCCGACACGTTATTCCTTTGACTCGGATTCCAACTCATCAAAGGCCCCGTCCAAGTTTAGTCTTTTTGTATCCTGGTTTAGAGACAATTTTTTGATTCCACCTTGGACATATATTTGGATGGTACTTTTCTTGGTTTTTTTGTTCATGTCCATTGGCTTTGTCACAGTGTTTTTTCTACTCATCAATGGTCACTATTTACCTGAACGCTCTGCTGTGAACAGTGTGGCTGGGACTTTGGCTCCACATTCCTCTTCACACATCATGAAGCGTGACCACACATTTGTGAACATTTCAGCGTTTCCAGTTGCAGATGGCATCGTATGGGATGCGGTAAACTTTCAAATCCATGGCCCGACGGAAATTATTAATGTACCAAATGTCCTTCGAGTCTCGATGGGTGATGTAGTAAAAAGTAATATTCATTCTGATGATTGGGATGTGCATGCCGTTGAAGCATTGTTTGCTGATTTAAAATATTATGCTTCCTTTAATGCTGAGGACTTGTATATGAATTCTGCGAATTATGCCGATTTGTATTGCTACCAGCATTGGGGCAATCATTTTCTCCACAAACCAAGTGCACTACGTAACCCTGTTACTTACACCCAATGGGAACATTGCCCGAACCCCATACCAGGTAGCTCCCAGACTCTTCGAAATAAATTCACCTATTTTACTGATTTCAATCGATCGAACCCTGGGTCCTATTATTTTAAATTAAAAACCCCATTGGCTCAAAAAATAATGTTGACCCACACTAAATTACTTTATTCGGGTTCCTTTTTGAGCGCCTTGGCGGTGGGTGGTTATGAGTATTGGAAAGACACAGTGGATTTAAAATCAATCTGGGGTTCGAGGCCATGGCAGGTGCAAGGCACTGAGGCGTTGCACCGCGCTTGCCTTATCCCAGCCCAAATTATGTTTTTAAATGCTTCCATTTATCAGACCACGTGTTGGGGGTTGTCTTCCGTTAAACAACTAAACGCGCCAACCATCCCATTCTTGTCGAGTTCGCCAAATGACAGTTTACGATTTAATATGTCCCTTTTGCAGTTACAGGCTCAGTTCCAAAATAATTCCTTTAACGTTTCTGCACTGATACAGTCACCCTGGTTGGCATGGCCCATATCATCGAATGCATGCCAGCTGCGTTTCCATGGCACAGTTCCTGGCTACATACAGGACAAGCCTGATCCAAGATTTACTGCAACTCGTACTGTCACCACGTATTCGGTTGGTAAATTATGTAAACAATGGTTACAACATTCGTCCTTAGACTCTGTTAAGAAACATTTGTCTCTCCTATCAGGCACTATTGATTTATCTGACTTTATCTTGGGACCTCGTGGTCCCCGACCGAAGAGATTTATTTATGAAGCGTATAATGAACTCTGGAAGCTGTCACAAATGGAAGCTGCTTCCCGCCTTCGGGAAATAGACCAAGCAAATTTGGAAAAGGTGCTTGCTGTTGTTGACAATAGTATAAATACCCTGTCTTCCCGCATTTACACATTAGAGAATATTGTATCCTCTGTTGTTGATATTGTACAAGATGATGTCTCTATGTTGTATCATGGTCAGAATCAGTTACGCTCAGTGATGCAGTTTGCCTGGACTTTGCAAACCCTTAAATTAGGTAAAGTTCCTTGGAATCTCTTGAACACCACTGCCCTTTTTCTGCCTTTCAATTTGACGGAAAAACAGCAGTTCATGTCCATGAAAGATGCATCTTACACCTTGTTACATATCGAGAAAGTTGATCCTTTACCATTCTCTGTAGCGGAACTAGATTCTGCGGTGTGGCTAGTTCATGGGGTTATCGCTTTACCTTTTTCCCTGTTTGAATTTAGCTCGTGCATGAGACATTATCCTGTGGGCCGTTTCCAGCCTGTGGGTAGTGCTTTCCTGCATGAACTTTGGTCCTTGCCTTTCATGTATAAATGCCTTAGAGAAGGCAAGGAAGTGTTTCTCACGGGGGAGTCTTGTGATTCAACTGTGGGTCATTCGCTTATTTGTAAACATATTAAATTGCACGGGGCTTGTAGCGTTTCAGTTCCGAATCTGGCATGTGTGCTAAAGGGTATTCCTGCTCCTGCTATTTCTCCTACTTTTACTTTGCTTACTAACGGTAGCTATTTGCTTTTAAATAACGAAGACTGTTGTGGCCTACAAGCTGGCATTCCGTATATTGTTACGGTCTCACACAGAGTTGTCTGCTGCAAGAATGTGCTTTTTCCTCCCCCTCACGACATCGTTGATAACTCTATTTGGCCTTCCATTCCTACCATGGAGGCAGATTTCAATAAGTTGAGCAGAATAAAGGCCCTATTATTGAATAAGGAGGTTATGCTCACATCCGCCCGGGAAACATTCATTCTCCAGGTGGCTAGTACACACAGTGAAATACAGGCCCTTTTGAACACTGACCTCCCCCAACATTTTGGGGAGTTGATTCATCGTATTTTTAACGCATCAAACACTGAGGGTCTGGTGCACTTTTTTAAAATTGTGGGGTCTGGCCTGGGGTCCACCTTCCAAACTATATTCGGTGTGATACCGGCGTTCATTCATTCTATTTTTTCTAGCGTCTTTGGTGGCTTCCCATTAATCCTCGCATTGGTGGCTGGTGTCTTGCTGTTGGTCTGTTTTCTGCGCAATGGCTGCACACCACTGGGCCCTTCTCGATCCCGAACGCCTCCAACTGCTCCGTGAGCGACTTCTGGTTGGCTTCGATGTTCTGCCCTTGGCAACTATCAGTGTGTCCTACACCCTTTCTTTTCGCTTTGCGTATTTCACTTGAGTGCAACCTGTGATGTCTTGCATCCGGTGTCCGTTCACATGGACCATGGATTATTGCCTCTCCAATTCGTCATTGTCTGTTCCAGATTTTGTTCAGTTGGTGGGTCCCTTAGAGGCCCATGAACGGGACTGTTCCGCTGCTGGCTTTATGATGCGTGCGGCTGCACTGGGGATTTTGGCACAATGGGATATCTGGGCGGCTGCTCAGAATCTCCTACAACAAAGCTATATTGAATATCACGCAAGCTGTCCCGCATTGCTTCTAGATGCTCCATCCTCTGAGGAACATTCCTGCAGCTTTGATCTGTTGGACTGGATGGCGTCTACGTTTTTTGACGATTCCAATGATGTCCTCTTGGACGGTATAGCATTTTTCTGCTCTTCCACGTTTTTGGATTGACTTGCCGTTCACTGTCGGTGGACTGCCTCGTTTCTGCTCAGGTGTTTGGAACTCTGTCTTCATTTTCATCTTGGCCGATGGACTGTCCAGGGGAGGGTGTCTTGTGGCTCATGGCCTGCCTGGCTACGTTGGCACAGGCCTGGCTGCCATGATGACTTTTGCGCACGTTACTCTTAAACTGTTGTTCTGTCGCCCTCTGTTACTGCCAAGTTATTTTACAACTGTCTGCATTTTCTGTTTCTCACCTTTTCTCCTATTCCCTTTTGGGCTCAGTCTGAACAACAGTTACAAGGTCGAATAACAAATCCCTGGTTCCTACTGATTTGGCCCGTCCCTCGCACCTAGACATAACACCGTGTACAGCTGCCATTGAGAAATTAGTGTGCTTTTAATAATGCGGTCGCCTGCTCTAGGCAGCACTTGGAGACGAACTTTCCAGAGAGAAGAGCTGTGATTGTATGCTGATGTAGTTTTGCATCTAGAGACTGAGGTATGGGGGTTCGCTAGTCAAAGCCCAAAGGTCTTCTATTCTCATAATAAACTGGCTTCCAGCACGGGGAGGGTGGTAATGTTAGTTAGACATATATCCACTGCTTTATGAGATGCTTTCCCCGTTCGTATTCTATGGAGTAGTAACTATGCTGATTATATTATTCATATGTATTATGCTATTAGTACTGACACGTGTACTGTATCTTAGAGCACGTAAGTTGAAATAAATATTTTGAACTATACAGTGTCTCTTCTTACGCATGTTGTGGACAGGTACGAGTGTGGCGAAAGAGTGTTCTTGCCTCTGCGAGTCCTGAGTGAGAGAGAGATACCGTGTTCTAGGTTGTCTAATCATTGGTACATTAGTGCTAATGGGACGCTAAGGCTAGTTGGGTTAGGGTTTTGGGTGCTAAGGTCTATGGTTGGCTCACCACTATATTCCAAGGTCCTATTATCCTGTGCATAGCTCTGTATGTGCAGAAACCTTATGACAAAACTTAGCCTGTACTCTCTGGGATTGATTGTTGCTTGTGCCATAGCTACCAGAAATTAAGCAGAGATTGTCTTAGGACTGTACATTGGCCGGGCCAAATAAATAACCCAGACGGCCCTCCTCCTCAACTACTAACCCATACATTTATACCAGTGCTTCCCAAACTTTTTAGAACCACAAAACCCAATTTTTAGAACAACAAACTTTTGTGATCCACTTAGCTTTAATGGACATGAGGTGAGCATTTGTTTATGTAACTAAAGCATCATGTGGTAACGCACTGTCATTTACAAACAGCACATTTTCCAATGAAATTGCCACTAAATTTACAGATACATACAATTTTTACTCATAAAACTATATCACACACAAATGAAAATGTGTGGAACAGGTTTTAGTGAATATTTATCATTTGTGCATCACCAAGTGAAGTATTTTGATTTGTTTTGAATCTATTAAAATCTTTGTTTCAATCCCACTTCAGAATTACAAGAAATGTGCTTCATTTTTGTTTTCCTAACTGCTGCATATGTACAGTTAATTTACAGGTATTTACATTTTGTTGTGTATTACAAAAAATTACATCCTAAGCCTTGCCTTTCACACTCCATGTACCGCAGAAAGATTGTCACATAATTCACTTTGCTTTTCTTTCTCTGACGGTGAAGTGAGAGGAGTTTGAAAGCACCACTCCCCACTGGATTAATGGAGCGTTAGATAAAATAGCTCCACCAGATAACCAGACTTTCAGCAGAATAAATCCCTCAGCTGACTAGTTTAATGAGGATTTCTTAGTACTAAAAAAGAAGTGTAAGCGTCTTGGGCACCGGTAGTGCAGAGTATGATTCCACCTGTAAGAGGGTCTATGTTAAAAGATTTATCATCATTATATCAAGAAAGCTTGCCGTGACTTCTATACAAATAAAATTCAGTCAGCTCAATCCTCGTCCTGCAATATATTCTTGAGGTGGTGAAATCACTCTCATCTCTATCTCAAGTCTCAGTATCAACTGCGCATGCTGAAGAGGGGTGCAAAGTTTTGACCCACTTCTTTATGGAAAAGTTGGCCAAAATATATGAGTCTTTTCCTGAAAAAGCTAGAGATGCCCCGCGCCTGAGCTCTTTGTTCAGCTGCCCAGAGGACAGCTCTAAGCAATTGAACTTAAGGCCAATTGAGCCTGACATTGCTTTGTGCTGCGCTGAAGTCAGGGTCTCAGCCTCCCCATCCATATTAGAAAGGGGCGAAAATTTTATCTGTAGTAGGCGAACTGATCAATCGTTCCCTAACTTCTGGTCAGGTTCCTGGGCAATGGTAGCATGCCGTGGTGGTCCCATTACTAAAATAAATGTTGTCGGATCCCACTAAATCGTAGAATTTCTTCCAATTTCACTACTACCTTTATTTTCTAAAATCACGGAGTGGTTTGTTAACAGGCAGCTCTCAGATTTTTTAGAGAGTCACAGTGTACTGCGCGTGACACAATCAGGTGTTCGTCCATCACACAGTACTGAGTCTGCCTTGTTGCTGGTGACAGAGTTGATCCGTAAGCTCTTCGACGCAGACAATTTGACGACACTGTTATTATTAAATCTTAGTGCCGCGTTCAACACTGTGTCCCATAACTTGTTGTTGGAGAGACTCTGGAACTGTTGGGTAAGCAATAAAGCACTGAGCTGGGTTGCTTCATTCTTGCAGGGGCTTACTTTTCTGGTATCACAAAAACGGTACAAGTCAAAAGTGCTTCCAGTGAATCAAGGAGTGCTGCAGGGCTCGTCTTTGAGTCCAACATTGTTCAATGTATACATGAAACCACTTGCTGAAGGTCATTGTGGGCTATGGGTTTACCATTGTCTCATATGTTGATGACACGCAGCTTATCATCACGCTGGCAGAGAACCTTTCCAACATTGCCTCCTCATTGTGTCTCTGCCTTGCAGAAGTTGCCAGGTGGATGGACTGGAACTGTCTTAAGCTCAATGCTGGAAAAACCAAGGTGCTGACCTTTGGGCACCCAAACAAACATCTGGTCCACTGCTTCGTGGCCCCATGAAGCTTGGGGTCCGCAACCTTAAACAAAACCCAAGGTTAAGAACCTGGGTATTTGACTGGACATACAGCTGTCTTTTGACAGCCAAATTACTGCAGTGGCAGGAAATTGTTTTGGAATTCTCAAGATGTGGAGATAAATTCTTTGCCTCCTGCCAAAGTCAGCGAGAAAAACAGTAGTTCAGGATCTCATTGTGTCAAGGCTTGACTGCTGTAATATGCTGTATCTGGGGGTTACTCGGGGCTGGATGAAGAGACTCCAAAGTGTGCAGAATGGGGCTGCGTGTCTTCTCTTGAACCTCCTAAGGTGGGCATCGATGGGGGATGCACTTGAGACGCTGCACTGGTTGCCAGTGAGGCATAGGTCTTCATTAAAGTCTTGTGCTACTGTCAGAAGGCACGTGCAAAAAAAGGACCATGGTGCCCTCAATCACTGGTCAGACCTTATATACCAGTGAGAAATCTAAGATCAGCTGGGGAGAGGCTGGTGTCTGTTCCCAACATAAAAATAGTACGCTCAGGTGGCAGTTCTTTCAGTTACCAGGCACCAAAGTTGTGGAACTCTCTGCCACTGACGGTTCGTCAGATTCAGTCGAAGTGCGTTTTTAGGAAAAAACATAAAACTTGTTTCTTTAGGGTGGGAGCTATGGGAGTCTAATTAATGTATTTAGGAAGTTGATACCTGTAACTAGTGCTGGGACACCTCTTTTGAGGTAGCTACGCGCTCTATAAAATGCATTATTATTATTATTATTATTATTATTAGTAATTGTATTTCCTTTATAAATTACCTACATTTCAATAACGGATTTTAAGAAAAGTTTGCTTAATATTATCTTGCATTTGAATTATTAATTAATTTAATAGCACTTTTTGTTTCATGGATTACATGGGGACACACTGCTTCACAATCAAAGCCATGAAAACAGTGAAAGAATATAAGGGAGATTTGTCAAAATTACCTAAATGTATTTGTTTTCCCTCAACATTATATACAGAGCGCAAACAAATAGGCTTACATGGATGATAAAATGGTACATAAAACAGAGATATAACATTGAGTATTAAAGTCAAAGTGATCAATATTGAATAAATGACCAACTTTAGAGCTTAAGGCATTCCTGAAGCAGATGCTTCAATTTATTTTTAAAGGTTTCAGAGGCAAACGTGTTCCTGATGTTTGGAGGCATAGCCTTTCAAATCTTTGAGGCACTAATGGAGAAAGATTGTTCTAGTGTTTTAGATTTTTTAAATTACGAGTTTTAAGGCGAATGGAGTCTACACTGGTGGTGGCACTCTCTCTCTGCGATAATTACTTTCTCTGTTTGATATTGTCAGGATCACTCAAGCTGAGGAAAGTGTTCGAAGGGCATGGTTGTACCCAGTCCCATATCAGAGGATGATTGCCTAACCTCCCCCTGGTCTTTTAAAGACAGACTAGCTGCCCCTGCCCCTGCAGTTGGTTACGTCCTCAAGGTGGAACAAGAACAGAGGAAGCACTGCCAAGACTCCTTCATGTTCAAGGCCTCAATGCAGTCAGCAACATATTAAGCCACAGGGATGTTGGGTTAAATGCAGCGCAGCGCTGTTAAAAAGAACAGCAGCAGTTCTTTTGGCCCATTGCTCATGTCTGAAATCCCACAAGATTAGCAGGAGCTGAGAGATGGTGGACATCTTGGGAGGGGCTGGACTATAAGATTAACTTCTTTGGTTGTCCGCCATGCGAATCATGGCACCAATGGTGGCCTCTGGATATGTCCCCTCCCACAGCTCCAGTCAGTATTGTGAAGAACTTAGGGGTTAAGCTAGATGCCACCCTAACAATGAAGGCCCAAATTCAAACCGTCGCTGGTACTTGTTTTGGCATGCTAAAAATGTTAAAAAACTTTCTTCCACTGCTACCGGTCGAGTATCGGAAGACAGTAGTCCAAGCCTTAATTATATCTAGGCTGGATTACGTTAACATCTTGTACCTGGACCTACCTGAGTACTTACTGAATCGTCTGTAGGTGGTTCAGAATGCTGCGGCCAGAGCCATTCTCATGGTGGGACCCAGAGCACGTATGACGATCCACCTGAAGGCCTTGCACCTGCTACCGGTACGGAAGAGGATCCAGTTTAAAGCTCTGGTTCTGGCTTTTCGGGCCTTTCATGGCACGGGCGCCGTATATCTCAGGAGAAGGGGCCAGCACTACGTGCCGCAACGAGCCTTGAGGTCCTCAGTGCAGTCTCTGATGTTCATTCCTAAGTTTGCCCGCACCCGTATGGGCGGTCGCTCCTTTCAAGTGCTGGCTGCCCGCACATGGAACTGTCTGCGTCTTCACCTCAGGCAGGTCCAGGATTTGCTTTCTTTTAGGAGACAGCTAAAAACCTGGCTTTTCCAGCAATAATTCTTTCTGTTCGGTTTGGCCTTTTGGCTCTGGTTTTCCTGTCTTTCGGTGGTCCTTCAGCGCCGGGACACTCTGTGGAGTAGCCATGCGCTTTATAAGTACCTATTTTCTTCTTCTTCTTTCTATAAAGACCCTCCCTGCACCATGCTAACCGCCAGTCAATTTGGATTTCTTTTGGGGCTTGCAGTATCTGAAGCAGCTCCCCCAGGGACAATTAGAAGACTGTCGCCTTAACAGAGGCCAATCCTTCAAGGAGCAGAACATAGATGGCCTTCTGCACACGTTTCCTTGGGTAGGCTCTGCACATCTCTACCTTGGATTTTGAAACTAAACAAGTAAGAAACTGTAAATATAGTTATCTGAGAGAGAGGAACTGGAACCAACAAACTAGGTATTTTGGTGTGTGTGTATGTGAGTCTTGGTGTGAGTGTGGTTAAATTAGAAAAACCCTGGCAAACAACTCTTCTTTCTCCTGATGAGAACTTTGGGTTCACTCCTTGTATAAACTCTAAATAGTTCAGGCACAGGGGGTATTGGGCTTTAGTGCCAGCCTGGTCACAGGTCCTTGGGAATAGGCTTTTGGCACAAGGAACCTTTGGGAAGAGGTCTGAAGTGAGAGCAGTTCTTCAGTTTTGACATAAGACTTGAAGTGCAAAACTTTGATAATATAGACTATGCAAGTAGCCTGCAGAAACATCGATGTGGCCTTCCTAATGGCCTAAGTGTCACTCATTCTCCCCACACTTCCACATGCTACCCTTCCTCTTCCAAAGATACCCAGATCCAAGCATTCAGGAGAGCAAATGGGTGTTCTTCCTACTCCTCTATAAGGCACAACCAGTGAAGCAAAGGTCTTAGGGCCTAATTATGACTTTGGTGGTGCGCGCTGGCTGTCCACCGACACAGCACCGCTAAAGCCATGCAGGGACCACCCGCCTGATTACAAGTTTTTCTCATACAGGCGGACGGTCCTTTTGCCGTTCCCACGGCACTGCCCTGAAAAAGGGCACCACAATGGGAACATCAAAAATTTTCCAGGCCGGTATGGACGGTGATTTCCATGCTGTGCTGGAACTGGGGGGGAATACAGACAGGGGGGCACATGTTGTGCCCCCCTGAATGCACCCCTATGGTGGGGGAGGCATGAGGGCCCTGTAGGGCTCTGCCGGTGGTGGAACTTGTAATATGCTGAGCGGGTCTGCACCAGTCCCGCTCAGCATATTGCATTGAGAATCCGCTGTGCCACCACCACAGAACAGCTGTTCACTGGCGCAGCCTGTGTTCATCCGCCGCTACGACAACTTGTAGTCGGAATACAGCAGACGGTCCACCGTGAGTGAGGCTGTCTTACGACTGCCGCACTCGTAATCAGGCCCTTAGTCTGTTTGTGTCAGACAAACAACTGAGTAACTGGTCTTCCGTTCAGCAGGATCTACTCCTCGGTGTCTCTTTCCAAACCGCTTCCCCATGGATCTTATTGTGGTTGCCATTTGATATTGTCTTGTGGTTACTGCCACAAAGTGAGAGGTACCTTTCTGCTTCCGCATAAGTATCTTTGTCCTGATAGATATGTTGTAAAGTCAGTGCATAGTACTTTATGGGTAATGCAGGCTAGCCTGAAGATGTTTAGAGATTGTATGGTGAGCCAATTCATTGAGATCAAAATCTCCAAGTGCAGAATCAAGTTAAGCCAGCATTTAACTACTATAGTGCTGAATGAGGTGGAGATGAGTGGGAAATCCATTTTCGGTGAATTAAGCTTTAGGTGGTGTTTTATAATTTCCTCTATGGATGTCTGATAGTTCTGAGCAATCATGTCAATTTCTTTAAGTGAGGTGTGTGAGAAGGTGGCTTGGTATATGCTGTCCACTAATTAAAGTGAGCACCTTGTACCAGTCCACACGACCCTTATCATGTATGAGGTCAAAGATAACCTTTAGAAAGCTATCCTAGTGGTAGCTGTGGAGAGCAGCCTTCAGGCTTAATCTTGAAGGAATGTAAAGCAGCTTGTTTTACCAGAGTATCACCTCCTGAATGACTAAATGAAAGGAGAACCACACAGTAGTGATATAAAAATATGTATTTATTAATATAACACTCTCTACTAATCTCTACATGAGATTAGAACATAAAGCACACAATATTGAATCAATAGAACACTTGTAAGTAGCACAATACACAGCAGGTTCCAGGGGGAGACCCAACCATATACTAAAAAAATGGTATAACAATCACGACTTGACTAGACACAGTGCCTAGAGCACGTAGAATCGCTGGGACCCCAAGGAACCACCCAAGGCAGTGACACAGGGCGTCCATGGAAGACGGGCTCAGTGAGGAAACACGACCGCGTACTCCATGCAACTCTACGGGAAAGTCGTGGTTGGAAAGTTACTGTTTAAGGACACTTCTACGAGGACTTCAAGCAAACCCTTTGGAATATAAGAGGTTCTAGAGCCAACACACCAGTAAGTACTGAGGTACCCGTGTTACCTATCCCAGAGGAGCCGGGTGCATAGGGGTCAAGTGGTGTCGGAAACCTCCGTCGTTTTGAATGGAGAGCTGCGAAGAAGTACTGCTGCCAGGAAGGCGAAGAGTGTCTGGTGGAATCCAAGCCTGGATTCGAGGTGAGAGGAACCTGAAAGCAGAGGGGACAGAGTCTGGGTCACTTCAGGTGACCAGGGGCTCGGTAGTCGAATGCCCACCGATGTCGGGTGCTTCAGGTGAGAAGTAAGGATGCTTGACTCTGCAGCCACGGGGACCAGGAGACGTTGACGATGACCAGAGTCCGTAGGTGAGCTGTCCCACAAAGGATGTCAAGTGCTGAGGGGTCAGTGTCCGGCTGGAACACCAACAAACCGTGGCAAATGCAACCCATGCGGGCAGAGGAAACAGGTTACGGTGTGGACCAGCAAGGTCCAGGAGACTCTCCAAGCAATGGGGAGTCAGGGCACATCTGGAGCAACCAGGAAAGCCCAAGAACAAACAAGGTGACCCTTGCCAGGACCCACCGGCCAATGGACCAGGGATCGCGAGGAGACCTCGAGCAAATTCACAAAGCACCAGCCCACAGAGCACTCGGTGAGTGGAGGCTGGGTATCTTCGGTGCAAATGCTGCTCGGGGTCAGGACTACACGGAGTCCAAAGCACAAGCTCAGGGATTGCCAACAAGCATATGCTTCTGCAAATGTACGTGGTGCACAGGGGTTCGGGTTACACGGTCCCCACGAGGGATACTGGTCTCAGAATTGCTGAGAGGTCAGATCAACCTCGAGGACCTTCGGGAACCCACCTCCTGTTTTGCTGAAATCTTCGGAGTCCGCAGGAGCTCTGGAGATGCAAGCCGGTCAGATGCGTTTAGATGCCTGCTGCTGCAGGGGAGTAACTCCTTTACTCCAAGGGAGATTCTTCAGTCGTCCAGCGTCGTGCAGACAGTCGAAGTACTTGGTTTCTTCTTAGCAGAATCTTGTCCAGGTAAAATCCAAAGTCCTGTAGCCAGGTATCCCACTTTATACCCATGGGAGAGGGTTGGGAAGATTCTGTGGACCCTCCTAGGGGAGGGGCAGGACAGAGGGGTGGCTACACCCATGTCCTTTGTCCAGTTTCGCACCAGAGCAGGAGCCAATGGCTCCCAGAACTGGTTTGAGCTGGACTATGCACAGGGACACCAAATGTGCCCCCAGTGCAGACTTTCTGGCACTCTCAGAGTGCACCCACCCAGCCCCAGTACACTAAACCCTGTCTGGGAGGTGGTCACACCTCCCTGTGATAGGATGCCTATTGTCATGCCTTCCTCTGCTCGAGCTTGGCTCAGCAGCAGGAGGGCAGAATCGTGTCTGTGGCTGGCAGCATCCATTTTGTGCTGCCCAGGTCGAGAAAGCTGGTACCGGGTAGACTGGTGACCCACAGTAGTGGTTCTAGAAGGGTGGAATCATACCTCCCACACCAGTTACTGGTGTGGAGGTATGATTCCAAGGTGTTTGACACCAAACACGACATGTTTCTAAGCAGCCATTTTAAAGTTAGCATTTACCGCTAGGTTATAATGCAACTTAACCTATATGTCTGGCTGCATCACTGACAACCCCGGAGAATGGTCTCCGAAGGCTGTAGAGGGGCTCTGCTCATGCAGGGGCACCCTCTCACATAAAACCCAGCACCCTGCCTTCAGGATTGAAAAGGCCTGCCATAGGGGTGACTGATAGGTTTTTAAGTGTAGTGATTTAGATAGATATAGGGAACCTATATCTAAGTAAGTGGTGCAAGCACCAGCTTACACAGGCTGCTGTAGCCGACCTGTTGTGTCATTTTGAATGGCCTCTCATGGGTGGCATAATACATGCTTCAGCCCATGGGAGGCCTCTGGGGTACCTATGCCCTGGGTACATGGTGTACCATATACTAGGGACTTATTAGGGTACCCCAGTATCCAATCTGGAGTGTACCTAAAGTACATGTATTGCAATTTACAGGAGAAAGCAGATAGACTGGGGTCCTGAATAGCAGGATCCCAGTCAGACTAGTCCAAAAACAGTGATACATCAGCAAAAAGTGGTGGTAACCATAAGAAGCAGATCCTACTTTCCTACACAACCCCCCCCCAACGCAAGGACATTAAACTAACCTTGACCAGTTGAGTTTTCATGTTCTAAGTGGAAATATTTGGAGAGTCTATCTGCATTGGCACGGTTACTCCCAGGTCTATGTTCCACTGTATAGTCCATCCCCTGTAGGGAAATGGACCACCTCAAGAGTTTGGGGTTTTCACCCTTCATCTGTTTTAGCCATAAGAGGGGCTTATGGTCTGTCTGAACAATGAAGTGAGTGCCAAACAGTTATGGCCTCAGCTTCTTCAGAGCCCAAACCACAGCAAAGGCTTCCCTGTCAATAGCTGACCAACGTTTCTCTCTGGGGGTCAGCCTCCTGCTTATGAAAGCTACTGGCTGATCCTGACCCTCCTCATTCAATTGTGATAACACAGCCCCTACCCCCAATTCAGATGCATCTGTTTGAACAATAAATTGCTTGGAATAATCAGGACTTTGCAGAATGGGCGCAGTGCACATGGCCTGCTTCAGGTCATCAAATGCCTTTTGACAGCTAACTGTTCACTGAACTTTCTTAGACATTCTTTTGGAAGTTAAGTCATTCAAAGGGGTCACTATGGAGCCATATCCTTTGACAAACCTCCTGTAGTACCCAGTCAGGCCCAAGAAAGCTTTGACCTGAGTCTGGGTAGTTGGAGCAACCCAATCCATGATGGTTTGGATTTTGCTCTGCAATGGTTGAACCTGGCCTCCACCCACAAGGTGGCCCAGGTACACAACCTTACTCTGCCCTATCTGGCACCTGGTGGCCTTGATAGTGAGGCCTGCTTTCTGCAGGGCCTCCAGAACATTTTTCAGGTGGACCAGGTGATCCTCCCAGGTGGAGCTAAAGACAGCAATATCATCTAGATAAGCTGCACTATAGGCTTCCAGACCTGTGAGAACTTTATTCACCAGCCTTTGAAATGTGGCAGGTGCATTCTTCAAACCAAAAGGCATCACCACAAATTGGTAGTGCCCACTAGGGGTTGAGAATTCTGTTTTTGGTTTAGCCTCCTCAGCTAATCTGATTTGCCAGTAACCAGCTGTCAGGTCAAATGTACTTAAGAATTTGGCAGAGGCCAAAGTATCAATAAGTTCATCTGCCCTTGGAATTGGATGAGCATCAGTCCTAGTGACTGCATTGAGTCCCCTGTAGTCAACACAGAACCTCATCTCTCTCTTACCACCCTGAGTGTGAGGTTTTGGTACTAAGACTACTGGGCTAGCCCAAGGGCTATCTGAGGGCTCAATCACTCCCCGTTCCAACATTTTCTGGACTCAGTCCTGACACAGTCCCTGACATGAACAGGTTGCCTGTTAATCTTATTTTTAACAGGCAGACTGTCACCTGTGTCCACCTCATGTGTACACCAGGTAGTCTGACTTGGATTCAGTGAAAACATATGTCTGTACTGATTGAGGACCTTCCTACAATCAGTCTGTTGCTGTTCAGTGAGGCTGCCTGCCAAGGCTACACCATCTACTGAACCATCATCAGGGTTCTGTGAGAGGAGGTCAGGGAGTGGATCACTCTCTTCCTCCTGTCCCTCATCAGTAGCCATGAGCAAGCCCATGTCTGCCCTGTCCACATATGGCTTGAGCCTGTTCACATGGAGCACCCTGTGGGGGCTCCTGGGAGTTCCAAGGTCCACCAGGTAGGTAACTTCTCCCGTCTGCTCAAGAATGGTATGGGGCCCACTACACTTGTCTTGGAGAGCTGCTGGGGCCACAGGCTCCAACACCCATACCTTCTGTCCTGGCTGATACACAGTCAAAACAGCCTTTTGGTCATGCCAGGCCTTTTGCAATTACTGGCTAGCCTCAAGGTTTTTGGATGCCTTCTTCATGTACTCAGCCATCCTGGAGCGGAGACCAAGTACATAGTCCACTATGTCCTGTTTAGGTGGTTTGAGAGGTAACTCCCATCCCTCCTTAACCAAACATAAAGGACCCCTAACTGGATGTCCAAACAGAAGTTCAAAAGGGCTGTAGCCAACCCCTTCTGAGGAACCTCTCTGTAGGCAAAGAGAAGGCAGGGCAAAAGGATATCCCATCTACGCCTGAGCTTGTCAGGGAGACCTTTTATCATGCCCTTGAGGGTTTTGATGAATCTCTCAACAAACCCATTGCATTGTGGGTGATAGGGTGTGGTGAATTTGTAATTCACTCCACACTCCTTCCACATAGCAGTCAGGTAACCAGACATAAAGTTTGTTTCTCTATCTGATACCACCTCTTTAGGGAAACCCACCCTGGAAAAGATTCCCAGGAGGGCCCTGGCCACAGCAGGAGCTGTGGAGTTCCTAAGGGGTATTGCTTCTGGATACCTAGTGGCATGGTCTACCACCACTAGTATGAATCTGTGTCCAGATGCAGTTGGAGGATCCATGGGACCAACAATGTCAATCCCAACCCTCTCAAAGGGAACCCCCACCACAGGTAGTGGTATCAGGGGGGCCTTTGTAGTACCACCTGCCTTACCACTGGCTTGGCAAGTGATACAGGAGTGACAAAACTCCTTTGTGTCTTCTGACATGTGAGGCCAGTGAAAGTGAGGGACAATTCTGTCCAAGGTCTTGCTTTGGCCTAAGTGTCCTGCTAATGGGATATCATGTGCCAGTGTTAATAGGAAGCCTCTAAACTTCAGAGGTATAACCAACCTCCTGGTAGCACCAGGCTTGGGGTCTCTACCCTCTGAGTATAGAAGTCCATCATCCCAGTAGATCCTGTGGGACCCACTGGCACTCCCAGCAGCCTCAGTAGCAGCTTGCTGTCTGAGGGGTTCAAGAGAGGGGCAGTTCATCTGCTCCTGGCTCAGTTCTGCCCTGGAAGGGCCCCCTGTCCCCAAGAACTCAACCTGGTCAGGTTCAAGTTCCTCTGAGACAGTTCCTTCACAGGGACTGAGATCATCTCCCTCAGGAGACTGATCCTCACTCTGAGGGAGGGGAGAAGACACTGCCTTACCCCTACTGCTCCTTCTCTTGGAAGGCACCTGGTCCATTATTCCAGGATCCAGGGCCTGTTCAGTGGAAGACATTTTTGCCTGTGACCTAGTCATGGCAAACACATCTGCAGGGATGCCTAACATTTCTGCATGTGTCCTGAGTTCCACTTCAGCCCAAGCTGAAGTCTCCAAATCATTGCCCAACAAGCACTCTATAGGGAGGTCTGAGCTAACCACAACCTTCTTAGGGCAAGTTACCCCTCCCCAGGTGAAATTCACAACTGCCAAGGAATGGTCTGTCCTGACATTGCTTGCATTGGTCACTTGGTACATCTCACCAAGTATGATCTGGTCAGGGCCCACAAGATCTTTTGTCACCATGGTGACACTTGCACCTGTGTCCCTGTATGCCATGGCCTCCTTACCATTGATCAAAGGCTGTTGTCTGTACTTGCACAGGTTACTGGGACTTACAAATAAGGAGGCAATATCCATGCCTCCAACACAGACCAAAACAGCCTGAGTTGGAATTCTGACTAGGCCAGAATCCATCTCAGATCCCAAGGTTAACCCTACTATACCCTTGTTCTGTGTACCACCACTTGAGACTGTGCTAGGGGGGACAGTTGCCTTAGGGGCAGTGGTGGTAGGAGTGGAAACCTTGGCCCTTGGACAATTGGCATCTTTTGTCCAATGGGTCTTCTCTTTACAGATATAATACCAAGGTTTCCTTTTGCCTTTACCCTTGTTAGATTGTGACTCCCCCCCAGATGCAGGTTTTTGGGGCCCTTGTGAAGACTTCTGGTCTTTACCCTTCTCTCCACCCTTATCTGAAGTTTTAGCATCTTGCTTCTTGGGGTCACCACCTTGGTTCTGAGCTTTCTGCTTCACCCTGGTTCTGACCCATTTGTCTGCCTTCTTTCCCAATTCTTGGGGAGAGGTCAGATCAGAATCAACCAGGTACTGATGCAACAACTGATTTTGGCAATTATTAAGGATCTGCTCCCTCATAATTATATTGTACAATCCTTTAAAATCATTCACTTTACTGCCAAGTAACCAGCCTTCCAGAGCCTTAGTAGCACAATCTACAAAGTCTACCCAGTCCTGAGTCTGTGTCTTCTGGGTGTCTCTGAACTTAATTCTGTATTGCTCAGTGGTTAAGCCAAACCCATCAATGAGAGCACTCTTCAGGACTGAATAATTGTCAGCATCCTCTTCTCTAACAGTGAGGAGCTTATCTCTATCTTTGTCAGCAAAGGAGAGCCACAAGATAGCTGCCCACTGCTCCTGCGGGACCCTCTGTACCTTACAGGCCCTCTCTAGTGCAGTTATCCATTAGTGGATGTCATCCCCACTCTGGTAGGGAGGGACTATCTTGTTCAGGTTCCTATGATCATGAGTATACTCCTTAACCCTAGGGACACTGTTGCTGCCACCATGGGACTCTAGTCCCAATCTCTTTGTAGCTCTCTGGAGCTCTAGGGATTCCCTGTCTAGGGCCAACTGCTCCATCTTGAGCCTAAGCTTCATTTTCTCAAGCTCCAGAAGTTGGCACTGTCTCTCATAAGAGGATTCCCTCTTATGTGATATGGAAGTCCCTACAGAAGTTGCTGAGTGCTGAGATTCTACAGAGGGAGATCTAGATCTCCTAGGTAAACTCTGTACTCTTCCTGGTGGAGTAAAGAGAGGGCCACTGGGGCCTACTCCCCCACCTGAAGGAAGTTCTGTGTTTTCCAGGTTAGAATCATTCTGATCCTCCTGGCCAGGGTTTGAGTCCAGGTCAAAGAAGGTTTCACTTCCTGGCCTTTCCTCATTCCCTGTCCCACCCACTCTATCTGCTTCATCAGACCCTGGGGTCTTCCTAAGGTCATCTAAGAGCAACATCTCTATGAGACATTGGGTGCTTGCACTTCTCCATGTCCTCAGCTTCCTAGACATGCACATGGCCCTCAATTCTTGGAATGTGAGGTCATCATACCTAGTTGGCAGAGAGCCACTGGCTTCTCCTCTAGAAGACATACTAGTGTTATGTGGTGCAGGCATCTACCTAACCTAGTGGAGACTAAACTCTCTTGAGTTGGAGAAAGGGTGTGCTAGACCCTTGACTTACCCAACTCCAAGTTCAGTAGAACTTACTTATTCCAATCTTGATTATATGTATCTAATACTTAGTGGTTTTCAGTTAATCACTCAATGAGATTTATCTGGTAAAACAATAGCAAGCTTGAATCCCAACCGCTGCAGACCAATGTGAGAAGGTGGCTTGGTATATGCTGTACACTAATTAAAGTGGGCACCTTGTACCAGCCCACACGACCCTTATGATGTATGAGGTCAAAGATAACCTTTAGAAAGCTATCCTAGTGGTAGCCGTGGAGAGCAGCCTTCAGGCTTAATCTTGAAGGAATGTAAAGCAGCTTGTTTTACCAGAGTATCACCTCCTGAATGACTAAATGAAATGAGAACCACACAGTAGTGATGTAAAAATATGTATTTATTAATATAACACTCTCTACTAATCTCTACACGAGATTAGAACATAAAGCACACAATATTGAATCAATAGAACACTTGTAAGTAGCACAATACACAGCGGGCTCCAGGGGGAGACCGAACCATATACTAAAAAAATGGTATAACAATCACGACTTGACTAGACACAGTGCCTAGAGCACGTAGAATCGCTGGGACCCCAAGGAACCACCCAAGGCAGTGTCACAGGGCGCCCATGGAAGACGGGCGCAGTGAGGAAACACGACTGCGTACTCCGTGCAACTCTACGGGAAAGTCGTGGTTGGAAAGTTACTGTTTAAGGACACTTCTACAAGGACTTCAAGCAAACCCTTTGGAACATAAGAGGTTCTAGAGCCAACACACCAGTGAGTACTGAGGTACCCGTGTTACCTATCCCAGAGGAGCCGGGTGCATAGGGGTCAAGTGGTGTCGGAAACCTCCGTCGTTTTGAATGGAGAGCTGCGAAGAAGTACTGCTGCCAGGAAGGCGAAGAGTGTCTGGTGGAATCCAAGCCTGGATTTGAGGTGAAAGGAACCTGAGAGCAGAGGGGACAGAGTCTGGGTCACTTCAGGTGACCAGGGGCTCGGTAGTCGAATGCCCACCGATGTCGGGTGCTTCAGGTGAGAAGTAAGGATGCTTGACTCTGCAGCCACGGGGACCAGGAGACGTCAACGATGACCAGAGTCCGTAGGTGAGCTGTCCCACGAAGGATGTCAAGTGCTGAGGGGTCAGTGTCCGGCTGGAACACCAACAAGCCGTGGCAAATGCAACCCATGCAGGCAGAGGAAACAGGTTACGGTGTAGACCAGCAAGGTCCAGGAGACTCTCCAAGCAATGGGGAGTCAGGGCACGTCTGGAGCAACCAGGAAAGCCCAAGAACAAACAAGGTGACCCTCGCCAGGACCCACAGGCCAACAGACCAGGGATCACGAGGAGACCTCGAGCAAATTCACAAAGCACCAGCCCACTGAGCACTCGGTGAGTGGAGGCCGGATATCTTTGGTGCAAATGCTGCTCGGGGTCAGGACTATACGGAGTCCAAAGCACAAGCTCAGGGATCGCCAACAAGCATATGCTTCTGCAAATGTACGCAGGGCACAGGGGTTCGGGTTACACAGTCCCCACGAGGGATACTGGTCTCAGAATCGCTGAGAGGTCAGATCAACCTCGAAGACCTTCGGGAACCCCCCTCCTGTGTTGCTGAAATCTTCGGAGTCCGCAGGAGCTCTGGAGATGCAAGCCGGTCAGATGCGTTTAGGTGCCTGCTGCTGCAGGGGAGTAACTCCTTTACTCCAAGGGAGATTCTTCAGTCGTCCAGCGTCATGCAGACAGTCGAAGTACTTGGTTTCTTCTTAGCAGAATCTTGTCCAGGTAAAATCCAAAGTCCTGTAGCCAGGTATCCCACTTTATACCCACGGGAGAGGGTTGGAAAGATTCTGTGGACCCTCCTAGGGGAGGGGCAGGACAGAGGGGTGGCTACACCCATGTCCTTTGTCCAGTTTCGCACCAGAGCAGGAGCCAATGGCTCCCAGAACTGGTTTGAGCTGGACTATGCACAGGGACACCAAATGTGCCCCCAGTGCAGACTTTCTGGCACTCTCAGAGTGCACCCACCCAGCCCCAATACACTAAACCCTGTCTGGGAGGTGGTCACACCTCCCTGTGACAGGATGCCGATTGTCATGCCTTCCTCTACTCGAGCTTGGCTCAGCAGCAGGAGGGCAGAATCGTGTCTGTGGCTGGCAGCATCCATTTTGTGCTGCCCAGGTCGAGAAAGCTGGTACCGGGTAGACCGGTGACCCACAGTAGTGGTTCTAGTAGAGTGGAATCATACTGGTGTGGAGGCATGATTCCAAGGTGTTTGACACCAAACACGACATGTTTCTAAGCAGCTGTTTTAAAGTTAGCATTTACCGTGAGGTTATAATGCAACTTAACCTATATGTCTGGCTGCATCACTGACAACCCCGGAGAATGGCCTCCGAAGGCTGTAGAGGGGCTCTGCTCATGCAGGGGCACCCTCTCTCGTAAAACCCAGCACCCTGCCTTCAGGATTGATAAGGCCTGCCATAGGGGTGACTGATAGGTTTTTAAGTGTAGTGATTTAGATATATATAGGGAACCTATATCTAAGTAAGTGGTGCAAGCACCAGCTTACACAGGCTGCTGTAGCAGACCTGTTGTGTCATTTTGAATGGCCTCTCATGGGTGGCATAATACATGCTTCAGCCCATGGGAGGCCTCTGGGGTACCTATGCCCTGGGTACATGGTGTACCATATACTAGGGACTTATAAGGGTACCCCAGTATCCAATCTGGAGTGTACCTAAAGTACATGCATATCAATTTAAGGGAGAAAGCAGATAGACTGGGGTCCTGGATAGCAGAATCCCAGTCAGACTAGTCCAAAACAGTGATACATCAGCAAAAAGTGGGGTTAACCATAAGAAGCAGATCCTACATTCCTACAGGTGCTTTTCGAGTAGAGTTGCGTGTCATGCATTTAGAAATGGTACATAATATTAGAATGTTTGAGGGAAGAAGCCATAGGTTCATTGGACAGGTAGAATAGGTTGACTGAAAGATCAGAATCTTGCAGAACACCATATCTTAACGTTGATGGTTTGGATAGTATGTGTAATAGTTTTGCATGTTCTCTATCATTTTCCCGGTAAGAGGAAAACAGTCCCTTGAGATCCATTATCAGTATTTCTTGTAGTCTTGAATGGTTTGCTGGGTCAAATGCTGCTAGCTGGTCTAAGAGGATGAGGAGGCACGAGTCACCATTGCGTTATATTTGCACAGCATCATCTGATACAGTTGCTGTTTGTTGCAGTACTGCAGCCTGCTCAGAAGCCTGATTGCAGGTTGCCAAGAAGGTAGTTCACCATGATGTTGAGGGTAAGCTATGTAGGTTTCCAGTACCTTCTCCAGAAAGGGTAGATTTGAAACTGGGAATAAAATTCAGATAATTGATGTGTTATTTGTGTTTGCTATTTAGGGTGGCAGAGAAGGACTAATTTCTTACAAAAGTGAAGAATCCATTGGATCAAGAAAGTGGGATGCTGGTTTGGTTCTTGCAAAGATCAGAAATATCTCTGCTTGTGTCACACCTATTAAAGAACACCAGTAGACACAGATTTCCAGATCACTGAGCTAGAATCAGTGACAGTCTCCCAGGGCTTTCATGAGTGTTCTATCTTGTTTACCTTGTCATACAAAAGGTAGAAAAAAATCTTCTCAAGTCTCATCAATGATCTTTGCCGAATAGGCTGAGTCGATTTTTTGATTATCTATGTACAACATTCTTTGCTTGATCAATTTAATTTCTGATAGAAGTAGACTTAGCTTCCAAAACATATTTCTTTCTTGTGACTTAGTTTTGCTACAGACCTTTGTGGAGGGATGTCTTCATCATTGATGCTCAAAAAGCTGCACTATTTCTGCAATATTGCACTTCCTTCCTTCATTCAGCTCTTTAGAGAACCATTGAGCAGTCTATTTTATTTTATTTTATTCTTCCTAGATTTTTTGATTGAGTCATATCCATGGTTTATGTCATTGTCTCGGTAGGTTGGGAAGCAAGGTTATTTTTGCCATGGTCCAGTGGGATAGTATCAAGAGATGTACATATATTGTCAGCCAAGGTGACAGGATCATTTTATTTTTAAAATTCCTGTCACATTGTTGAATTCTTCCAAGTTTTTTTGAAGTTATGACTATTGAGGAAAGGAAAGTTAGAGGATAAGAACGTGTTCTGACCAATTAACAGGATTCACTATATTTTTTCCTTTCATGGCAATTATCAGGTCTGGTATGGAACATTTGGTGTATGTAGAACAATATTGGTGCCTCCTTCAAGTCTCCCCAGTGCAAGTTGAAGTCTCTAAGAAAAATGTTATTCCCATGTGAAATCAGGTTGGCAATCAAGAAATCCATGAGTATCTCCATGTAGGGTGTGTTGTCTCCTGGAGGATGATATATATCATGAACTTTCGTGGGAATTATCCCAATCATTTTGATTAATAATGAATGGCTTTCTAATGTTGGTGATTTGAATTTTTTTAGATTAACACATCGAATAGAGTTTTTGTAAACAATTGCTACATCTCAACTAATCAGTTGAGACTAGGAGGTTTGCCATAGAGAGGGATGAATCATTTAGGCATGTCTCTGTAAGAAATAAGTGATCAAGGCTTTTATTGGGAGATGTGTGTGTAGATATAGAATCCCTTAGAGAGGAAGAGTTTATAATTGGAGATTTAGGTAACTGAGAGATGAAGGCAAGTTGTCTGGTCATGATCTCCATCATAGAGTGAGATGTTATCTGATGAGGGGGCAAGGCTACAAGATCATTTTATGGAGATAAGGGTATGAAATTGTATGAAACTTCAGTGTGTGAAAATGCATTGATATAAATATTGTTCCTGAACTACCATCAGATCTGTGTAACTAAGCTTATCTTTAATAAATTACAGCTGCCATTCAAACTGGAAGGAATGTCCAGTGAAGAAAAGGACAACCTTGCAATGGGTACTTGATGGGAGGACTAGGTTTGAGTTGCAGTAACATGGGGGATAGGTTTCACATTGCAGATAAATAAAAGTGGAGTAGAGTGTACCTGCACACATGGAAACACATCTTTTTAGGTATCTTCCATTGTGAGAGACTGATTCCTCATTTGACAGGGACTAAACAAACCAACAAGTGACACTGGTGTAATTCTCCAGTTCAAGTCCAAATCTACCACAATGCTTTTGGAAACACACTTTTATCTTTGTTGGTCTGCCTGTGGAGTGGTGATATGGACTGGCATGCAGAGGATGAGGTTTTTGACTGCAAGCAATTGCAGGGGACTTTTGGATGGTCACTGGAAGCCTCTTTGCATCCCAGTAAAGTACACTCTTGGGCGCACATTTCTGCCTCATTTCGTTGATGACCTAGGGTTAGGGCACCTCCAGATACCCTATTTGCCTGTTTAATTACATTGGCAATATTGTGCAGCTGCACATTCCAAGGGTTTCCAGGGGCGGCTCCTTTGCTAAGGCGGAGGAATGTTGCCCCACGGCTCTCAGAGCAGGAAAAAAAAAATAAGATGATAATAACCTTGTTATTATAATTTTATTTTTCTTCGCTAGGGGGCTGGGTTAGGGCGCAGCAGGGCTGGTTTCGGAGCCTGGGAAGAGTGGTTCAGGCACACTCTAAGTGCGCATGACAGTTTGCTAACAAATCCTAGCACACATAAACAGCCTCTTTATACACATTAATGGTGCAAACAAATTATAGCAAACAATCAATAGTAGTGTGAGGTTGTTGGTTTAATGTTCATTCCAGTTGCTCCAGCCAACACGTGTTTCGTCGCTACGGGAATAGGACCCGCGACTTCCTCAGGGCTGTATCACTTTTGTAGAATATGTTCTGCCTAAAGAACTTCCTGCCGGTTATACTTCCGTCCCGGCCGTAATTAGGCTGGGATAAGATTCAGATTTCCCGTTCCTGGTTATAATTTGTCCGACACTCACGTTGATTCCGTGTCGTGTCAGTGGTCCCATGAAGTACGAAGCTGTGATTAGCAGCTCGTAAATGCGCTTGTTAGCGCCCTGACGTTGTATTATCCGTTTGGGTGGGATGGGGCAACATTACGTCAATATATTAAGCTAGACAGAATTCCAAGGGGATTAAGATCACAAATCCTCCCAACATATGATGACCTGGATGAGGACTTACTCCTCATCTGGGAAAAAGAATTAACATCTAACTCATATAAACTAATGGAAATTCTTATTGAGAATTCAGAACGTAAAGTACAAAGCCTACAGGCTGAAATAACACAACTAGAATCGGAAATAAGAGATCTGGACTTAAAAGAAGCTACAGAAAAGAACTATGAGATTTTAAAAGGGGTGATTAATAAGCATCAGGAAGATATCAAACAAAGGAAAGCACGCAAGCTCAAAAGAGACGAAATTGATTATAAGCAAGGGAGAATCTTTACCTTTGCCAAGAAGTATGACTACTTGGTGGAGCATGACAACAGGGACCAGGCAAAAAGTACACCTAAACCTGCTCCCATCAGCTCCAGTTCCACATCAATTCGCACCATACCCACGAGCGAAAGTTAGGCAGAATCAATGATCAGTGGCAGCAACAAAGACATCAGTTTTTTACGCGAGGTAAAAAGGATCAAAAGAGGGAACAGGGACCAACCAAAACGACAGGTAAATACATCAAAAAAATGGATAATACGACGTCATGGCGCTAACAAGCGCATTTACGAGCTGCTAATCACAGCTTCGTACTTCATGGGACCACTGACACGACACGGAATCAACGTGAGTGTCGGACAAATTATAACCAGGAACGGGAAATCTGAATCTTATCCCAGCCTAATTACGGCCGGGACGGAAGTATAACCAGCAGGAAGTTCTTTAGGCAGAACATATTCTACAAAAGTGATACAGCCCTGAGGCAGTCGCGGGTCCTATTCCCATAGCAACGAAACACGTGTTGGCTGGAGCAACTGGAATGAACATTAAACCAACAACCTCACACTACTATTGATTGTTTGCTGTAATTTGTTTGCACCATTAATGTGTATAAAGAGGCTGTTTATGTGTGCTAGGGTTTGTTAGCAATTTGTCAAGGATCTTTAGGGATCTTTATTGAGGGGTACTGGATGATTACCCCCTCCCTGAGCACCATATCTAAATAGTCAAGTACTGTCAAACACAGACCATTACTAGTGAGCGCCACTACCACATAGGGCCTAATCATCCCACACAGTATCCAGTCTAGAATTTTACCAGTGGGGCAGCTCCTACGGGTTCACTTAGAAATACTAACAAAATGGACAGGAGTAAGGAAGCAGAGGATCTCTTTGACAGCTTAGCGAGAGGAGACACTGTGGCAACCTCTCTAGTGAGTGGCAATCCCAACCAGAAGAAAGAGGGACTCAAAGACAAGTTTATCAGACTTGAAATATTAAGAAAAAACGAAAATTCAAAATGGTGGGATGGGGCAACACTACGTCTATATATTAAGCTAGACAGAATTCCAAGGGGATTAAGATCACAAATCCTCCCAACATATGATGACCTGGATGAGGACGTACTCCTCATCTGGGAAAAAGAATTAACATCTAACTCATATAAACTAATGGAAATTCTTACTGAGAATTCAGAACGTGAAGTACAAAGCCTACAGGCTGAAATAACACAACTAGAATCGGAAATAAGAGATCTGGACTTAAAAGAAGCTACAGAAAAGAACTATGAGATTTTAAAAGGGGTGATTAATAAGCATCAGGAAGATATCAAACAAAGGAAAGCACGCAAGCTCAAAAGAGACAAAATTGATTATAAGCAAGGGAGAATCTTTACCTTTGCCAAGAAGTATGACTACTTGGTGGAGCATGACAACAGGGACCAGGCAAAAAGTACACCTAAACCTGCTCCCATCAGCTCCAGTTCCACATCAATTAGCACCATACCCACGAGCGAAAGTGAGGCAGAATCAATGACCAGTGGCAGCAACAAAGACATCAGTTTTTTACGCGAGGTAAAAAGGATCAAAAGAGGGAACAGGGACCAACCAAAACGACAGGTAAAATACATCAAAAAATGGATAATACGACATCAGGGCGCTAACAAGCGCATTTACGAGCTGCTAATCACAGCTTCGTAGTTCATGGGACCACTGACACGACACAGAATCAACGAGAGTGTCGGACAAATTATAACCAGGAACGGGAAATCTGAATCTTATCCCAGCCTAATTACAGCCGGGATGGAAGTATAACCGGCAGGAAGTTCTTTAGGCAGAACATATTCTACAAAAGTGATACAGCCCTGAGGAAGTCGCGGGTCCTATTCCCATAGCGACGAAACACGTGTTGGCTGGAGCAACTGGAATGAACATTAAACCAACAACCTCACACTACTATTGATTGTTTGCTATAATTTGTTTGCACCATTAATGTGTATAAAGAGGCTGTTTATGTGGGCTAGGGTTTGTTAGCAATTTGTCAAGGATCTTTAGGGATCTTTATTGAGGGGTACTGGATGATTACCCCCTCCCTGAGCACCATATCTAAATAGTAAAGTACTGTCAAACACAGACCGTTACTAGTGAGCGCCACTACCACATAGGGCCTAATCATCCCACACAGTATCCTGCGCATGACAGTTTGCAAGGCCGTCTTGGCCCGGCCAAATAGTCATGCGCACTTTGCATGTTCCCCACCAGGCTGTAAAATACAGCGTGGTGGGGAACATGCACAGTCTCCCTGTCCCCATCTGAGCGCTGAACCAAGGCACTCAGACCAATCACAACGCTGCATTGCAGCGTCATGTTTGGCTTAGGGGAGCCTGTGTGCTTCCAGGACTCATCTGCAACGGCAGAGGAGAGACGGAGGCGGCCGCAAGGAGGTAAGTGTTTTTTTTTTTTTTAATTGTTCCCCTCTCGCCCCCCCCACCCCCGCCACCCCGTTCCCTGCCAGCCTCCACTGAGTATTCGCTCATTTACACTGGGCTGTTTCCCCTCACAAGTGTCTGTATTCAGTAGGTGAAAATCTACATCTGTGTTATGAGAATTATGTAACTTTACTATATCGTAGGTTACTCTTTACCCTCACCTGTACTAAAAGAAGGGCTTATTTCTATATGTGCCCTGATGAAGGTGGTCGCCTTCCTGGCTTATTACATCAAAATGTGAACTGTTTAGGGGCCTACTGGGATGAGATGCACAGTGAATATGTAACAATCTATATGAGCCCACAAAATGGAGATGTGTAGTGGGCATACATCTGTAATAGAATGTATATAATTGTAGATAGTGCTCATGGTTTCACAGGGACTGTGTTTTTATAAGTGTGTATGTAGTTGTATGAACGAATGTGAAGGGAATTATTGCATATGAATGAGGAATGAGGGTAATGTTCAAGATTAATGTACATATCTGATGTGCAATAGATTGTCTTTTATGAATGGAAAGTAATACAGTATATAGAATTGATGGTTTTTCAAAACTGACAAGATGCACATTTTTTACACGTATATGTATATAGAGCAAATTTAGTGGTATTAATTGTTGTGTCTTGTGCATATTTTATAAAGTATAGATCTATTTAAGTATATTAATTGGGATGTAATAAATTAATAATAAAAGGTTGTTTTGAAATTTCGTGATTTGCTCATACCTTAATCTATATGCTTTTCTTAGTCATTTTGGCGAAAGAAATATAGGTTAAGCGGGGTCTGTATATTTAAGAGAATTACAGAAAGGGCACACAAGTATCTAGAGCTCCTTCTGTAATATGGACTTTCTCCTCGGGGAAAAAAAGTGGGTTTCACTGCGTGCTCTATCCCTGCAGCATTTTGATAACTTGGCTAATACGAACACAAAGCTGTACTGTATCATTTGGTAAGACAGCATATCTTTCTCTGTTGTCTATTACCTGTCAATGTGGACATCGGTCCATCCTCCTGTCCGTCGGTCCATCCATCTATTCATTTTTAAAGCACTCCTTTCATCCTTGGGCAGATGCCTCACAACATTATCATAAAATAAACCTAGGGATACTGTTGTCACAGGTCTAAAAAGGAGAAATTGAGAGAGTACTGTAACAAAAAAGATTAAAGAGTTTGCTCAAATATCTAACTTGTCATGGGCTTTCCTAAAATTATTATGATTAAATTCCTTTTTAAAAGTGAGCTGGTCCTGTAGTTTTTGTCCAAGGTCTCTTTTATATTTCATAACTGCTTGCAAATTGCTGTTTATGGAGTGAAGTATTAAAGCATGTTGTATTTTGACAAGTTCTTCATGAGCCATTCAGGTATGATGCTAACCCTAGTATGTTATGAAAGAGACAGAGAATTTTGAAGGCTCTCTGTGACAAAGAAATACGATTCAGGGCATCACGTTTAGCTTACTTAATGTTTGTCTTCAATTTACATCTTTTTTTGACCATTTACTCCATTCAGCTTCTTTATTCTTCACTTTTGCCAATAAGTCAATTAATTCACCTGCTGTTTTCGTCATTCCATATTATTGCCACCAAGGTCCATATTCATTTGATTAGCCATATACAGGATCGTTAACACCTGTTTCGTGACACTGATCACTTTCACAGGCAGATACCTTCAGCAACTCTTGTGTATTCCATTTCACTCTAGCACCAGGAAATACTCCCAGAAGCACATTATCTTTCAGATATGATTTTAATTGGTCTAAATAGGCATGTTTCAGTGGCAATCTTTGGTGTTAGGGCTCACTGAAATAACCTAGATTATATTTTGCTATGCATCTCATTATTTAATCCATGGAGAAGAAACTTCATAAATCTGATCAGTGTGTATACAAAATCAATGCTGTTGGCACTGCATATATGTAAAACCAGAATATAGGTCCAGAGGCTTACCCTGAGCATCTACTCTAAAGCTGCTTACAAAATACCTCCCAGAAACTCCTCCGTCTGACAACACTTTACAACTCACTCTTATCCGATATGCAATCTTCTCTTTGTAACTGACACTGCACAGGCATCACCAAATGCAGTATCAATGCCCTTTTGGTGTTTGGACGAAATATAGAGTTCAAAATATCGGAACACATAAATATGGGAAAACAATATTGTGATGCCAAAATATAATCGGTATAGAAAATCACTGTCAAGAATATCGGGGGTTTTTTGGTAAGTAATATTGGGCCTGATTCACAAAGGACCTCTGCACTCGTGACGGATGCCCCGCAGTCGTAGAAGAGTCTCCGCACTCAAGGCAGAATCTCCGTATTGAGACTTCTCATTGCGGAGAGTCTGCTTCAAGTGGCGGAGGCCCTTTGTGAATCAGGCCCATTGTTTTTAAGAATATCGTTGTCTTTAATATTGTTTTCAGTAATGTAGTTGTAAAAAACATTGTTTTTAAATTATTTTAATGTGTTTCCGTTAATATACTAATTTTAGGTGCTAGTATTGTTGGTATAATTATTATTAATTTGAAAAACTGTAGTTTGAAGTGTAAGTGGTTTCGTTTTTTAATGTTCTTAGTGATTTATAGTGTTGTATCGGGTTGCTGGGTTTGCAGGGGGACAGGGTGGGAAGCTATTTAAATTAGAAATAAGTTTAAATTAATGTTAAATTGTTTTTTGTATTAATTATTTAATAGATTATTAATTATGTAATTCCTAAGTGTAATATTATTTTATGAACTTAAATTTGATTTTTTCTTTTAGTTTTATTATTGGAAATAGTAAGGTATATTTTAGTAGCAGGTTATTGGGTTTGTAAGGGTATAGGGTGGAAAGTGAATTTAGTTTAAGCAAAGATGTAAGAGACTTGCAGGTGGTGGAAAACAAATTTATGCGTAGACTCCTTGCTTTCCCCCCTGCACCCCTGCCTTCATGATGCACGAGTAGCTTGGTCTGGGATACATCTCAGATCATATCGCAGTCGCACTTTAATGCGCTGGATGAGAATCTGGTCAAGCCCAGCTCTCACTTGAAATCAACTCGTAATAGCAGATTGTACTGCACTTGAGGGGGCTTTGCATATTCCTTGGTTAAGGTATAACATGGAGCAGATGAGGCGGTTAGGCTGTCCTGATTTGTATACAAACCCCAGGCCTTTACACCCTAGTGACACGAGGAACATTAAACATCTGTTTCTGGCTAGGCAGCAGGGGGAAAGGGAGGGGATGGAACTTGCTAAGCCCTCGGTGAGAAAATACATAACACTGAGTTCAAGCTCACAGGCGCAGCCCTATTTGTCACTTGTTAATAACGTTCACCATCGCTTCTTGTTAACCAGACTTAAATTTTACTTTATACACTGGTTATAAGCCCTTCCCAAAGGCTCGAAGCCAGGTGTCCTAAAGCCATGTACATGTACAATTTCTCTAACCAGGACACCTTGCATTTTACATTCTTTTGTGAATTTTATGACACTCTGCAGAAAAAAATCATCCTTCCACTGCCAAGATCTGGCCAATTTGTCCAAGTAAGGCCTGCATTATTGTATCTACAAATGCTTTCCTCTCCCATGGTTTGCTATGGGATTGCAAGTTTCTTTTCAGGAGCTCTAAGACTCAGGAAAAAGATGCTCATGGACCAGCAAGCCCGAGCCTGATCTGAGTTCTATGGGTATTATTAGTGTTTACCTCATGAAGGTATATTGTACGGCTTGAACTTGTTGCTTCTTGATTATGCCAACGCACTTGCACTTTATCTCCTGAATTTTATACTCCGAGCTGTATTCTGCATTCCCTCTTTTTAACAGTGAGTCTTACTTTTGCCTTTTTGTATAAATAGTCTTAGATATTTTTTTTTTCTTCATGTTAATTGGACATGCTATGTATTTATGGTCTTTTTTCAAGCTTTTTGTATTTATATGTGTCCTTGGTACAATTGTTTATTCTTGTGTGCTTTTATGGCCTTCATTGGCTGAATAAAGAATCTTTGACTGACTGACTTTCTGAATTAAGTTTAAAAAAAGCTACATTTTTGCTAATTAGTTTTTAATTGCTAATTAATAATTTAATTGAATGTAATTTATGTAACTATATTAATACTGATTTATTTAAGTTATATTTTAGCTTAGGGTTACTGGGTTTGCAGGGAAATAGGGTGGGAAGTTGATTTAAATCAAATGTATTTTAATTGAATGCTTTTTTATATTAATTTGTATTTGATTATTAATTATGTATATGACTTAATGTACTAATTATTTGCATAATTGTAATGTTTTATTTATTTTAAAATGGTTTTCGTTTGAATATGTTTGTTAAACTTGTATTTTTTAATGCTGTGTTATTTTGTTTTAGGTGAGTAGGCTGCTAAGTATAATAAAATATATATATTTTATAGCAATTGATATTTATATATTTAATCTATTAATTGGTAATTGATTATGTATAATGTTTTTAGATTTGTTTTTATAATTAATTTATTTTATGGTATGTGTTTGTGAAACTTTGTTTCTGTGATGATATTTGTTACTTACATTTAATTTGTTTTAGTGTTTAATTGAAAATAAATAATTAAGTAATGCTTTCATAATTGTGTTATGTTTATAGTTGGTGAATTGATATTATTATGCCATTTTATTATTTGATTTTTTCTTTTTTTACTTATATGTGAAAATTGTTTAATAAATACATATATTTATTTCTGTATACAGTTTTGTAGTAAGTGTTCAAAATGTTTACTGAATTAATAATAATTGTATTCATGTATGCAATCCTTTTTAAGTCAAACACTTTCCCTACTTTTGCTTAGGCTGGAGTGGGAATAGTAAATATATCCCCTCCAAAGTCCAACACTTTCTCTACTGTTGCTTAGATTGGAGTAGGATTAGTAAATCTAAGCTCTGCGAAGTTCAACACCTTCCCTACTGTTGCTTAGATCGGAGAGGGAAGAGCAAGTCTAAACACTCCGAAGTCCAACAGTTTCCATACTGGTTGTAAGACTGGAGTGGGAATAGTAAATATATGCCCCCCAAAGTCCAACACTTTCTCTACTGTTGCTTAGATTGGAGTAGGATTAGTAAATCTAATCCCTCCGAAGTTCAACACCTTTCCTACTGTTGCTTAGATCGGAGAGGGAAGAGCAATTCTAAACTCTCCGAAGTCCAACACTTTCCATACTGGTTCTTACACTGGAATGAAAATAGTAAATTTAGCCCCTCCAAAGTCCAACACTCTCCCTACTGTTATTTATAATGGAGTGGGAATAGTAAATCTAACTCAATCAAAGTTCAACCGTTTCCCTACTGTTGCATAGACTGGAGTGTGAATAGTAAACCTTAACCGTTCGAAGTCCAAGGCTTTCCCTACTGTTGTTTAGGTTGGAGTGGTAATATTAAATGTAACGCCTTCGAAGTTCAAAACTCCCATATTATTGCATAAACTGGAATGAGAATAGTATATCTAATATTTCCCGAACACTTTTGCTAACATTTGCTAAATAGATTTTATATTATTATTTGTTAATTTTCGATTTATTTTATATATATGCTGTTATTTATGAACTGTGTATTACAAATAAGTATACATGAGGTGTTCAATTTCGACATATTGAGGTCGAGTCAATGGGCCTCTCTCTATGTTTGCACTTTGTCTTTAAACTAATTGGATAAATTGTATCATGTGCTTTTTAAATGTTCACTATATATACACATTGATAGGTCCAGCGTGTCATGTGATCAAGACTGCCGTTGGGCAGTCGAAACGCGTCAGGCTGGGCACTTGCTTTTCAAATGACTTTATACTGGCACTTTAAAATCTGCATTAAATAAAGAAGAATTTGTTCTCCACATCTGTGGTCCTTACCTGCTTTGGGATCGAGATCTGATCGGGTTCAGGCTTGTGGATACCATATATATATATATATATATATATATATATATGTTTATAGTGTTTGTATTGGCTAAATTAATTAATATATTTTGTTATTGAATTGTTTAAATATCTTACGATTTATATTTTAGCATGTATATATTATATACGCATATATGCTTTTTTACAGAAGTAAATTTTAAATATTAAATAATACAATTAATATAATGCAAAATAAATATGTATATTAATTATGTTGCACTATATATATATATATATATATATTATCTACTGGCGGTCGCCAGTAGATAGTTATAGTTAGGGCCTATTTTCCATAGGAAATCCGCGACATTCTATTTGAAATAACTCTTGCGTCGGTTGACGAATCTTCGCGAAATTTTCAAACTTTATGGCCCGCTCCGGTCCGCTCCTACCCTGAAAGTCTCAGGGTGATTCGTCAAGCGGGGGCCGAGAAAAAAGGGGGTCCCAAAACGTGTTTTCCCCATTCATTTTCCCATAGGAAACTTTAGACACGGCTACAGCCCGAACTGCTGAACGGAATTACACCAAATTTGGCAAAGAGGTAGTTCTTGGTTCAGAAAGAACCCTTTTTGTTAAATGGTGTAAATCCGTTCAGTAGTTGCGGAGAAATTAAAAAAATAAGAGTCAAAAAATCAATTTCCCATGGGAAACTTTAGACACGGCTACAGCCCGAACTGCTGAACGGAATTACACCAAATTTGGCAAAGAGGTAGTTCTTGGTTCAGAAAGAACCCTTTTTGTTAAATGGTGTAAATCCGTTCAGTAGTTGCTGAGAAAATCAAAAGTAAAAGTACATATATATCTATGGCCGCGTCGGATTCGCGCACCCTCCCGATCACGAGCTGTCTGCTAATTGGCTGTCAACACTCCAAACCAGAAAGTGTTGGCAGCCATCTTGTTCCTCGGTAGAACCGAGGAACAAGAAAGCAGTAAAAATAGTGCGCAAAACGCACAAAGGGGGCAGGGTAGAAACACCCTGACCCCCTAGGTCTGCTCAGGGGGTCCCACAAGGACCCCCTGGGCAAAAAGCATTTTTTAAATCGGCAGGATGCGCTCAGGGTGCGCGGATCCTGCCGATAAAAAATTCGAGCGCGGTCTCCGCGCTTCGATGTTACTTGCCCCCGGGTGGGCCAAGTCCCGGGGGCATGCTGGGAGGTGTTTATTTTATGTATGGGGGCCTCTAAGGGCTCCCCAAGCCCCGGGGACCACCACCCCCGGGGCTTTATCATAAATGGTGCGGGAGGGCTCTGAGCCCTCCCGCAGCCCCGGGACCGCCACCTCCCGGGGCTTTTTTTTTTAAACCTGTGTGGGGGGGCTCCAGCCCCCACACGCCCGGGACCACCACCTCCCCGGGGCACTAAGAAAATTGAAAATGGGGGTCCGTTTTGGACTCCCAAGCCCCGGGGACCACCACCTCCCCGGGGCTTTCAAAATGTAGGGAGGGGGGCCGCGCGGCCCCCTCCTGGAGCCCTTGATGGCCCTGGGGACCGCCACCCCCAGGGCCGGCTCCTGCAGTGTCCCGGGGTGCCTACCCCGGGACACTGCTGTTTGCTATGACAGGACGGGAGCCTCGCGGCTCCCGCCCTGTCATAGCAAACTTGGTTTGCATTTTGAAAGAGAGAGCAGGAAACCTGCTCTCTCTTTCAAAATGCAAACCAATTGCTTTCCACATGGGGAGCAGCATCTTAGCTGCTCCCCATGTGGAAAAGCAATGCCGGCTCCCATAGGACGCGAGGAGCCGGCGGGACTGTGGGGGATTGGGGACCCCCACAGTCCCCAACCAGAGGCCAGGCCCCGGGGATGGGGTCCCCGGGGCCATAAGTGGCCCGGGAGGGGGCCACGCAGCCCCCTCCCCAAATAAAAATAAAAAATAAAAAATAAGGGCAAGGCCGGCCCCGGGGATGGGGTCCCCGGGGCCTTAAATGGCCTGAGGAGGGGGGCCACGCAGCCCCCCTCCATATTTTTTATTTAAAAAACAGGGCATGCCCCGGGGGATGGGGTCCCCGGGGCCAATAGAGGCCCAGGGAAGGGGGGCCACGCGGCCCCCTTCCAGTTTTTTTTTTTTTTTTTTTAAATAAAACAAAAAAAATGCTTAGGCCCCGGGGGATGGGGTCCCCGGGGCCAAAAGTGGCTGCGGGAAGGGGGGCCACGCAGCCCCCCTCCCATAAAAAAAAAAAAAAAAAAAACGGCATCGTGCCAGAGGCCCCGCCCCCTCTCTGCAGTACTCTGCAAACGCGCCCCGGCGCGTTTTAAGAAGGGGAAGTAATTCCCCTTGAATACTGGGGGTCCCTGGGGCCAACTAGCCCACCAGGAACCTCCAGTATGCGCCAGGGGCTGCCTTGCAGAGAGGTGTACAGAGGCCACGCCCTTTTTACACCTCTCTGCAACGCAGCTCTGTGGCGCTTAATGGAGGTAGCTGGTGGGCTAGTTGCACCCCAGGGACCCTCAGGATTCAAGGGGAGTTAATTCCCGACTTAAAACGCGCCACGGGCGCGTTTGCACAGTGGTGAAGGGAGGGCGGGGCCTGAGGTGACATGTGTGCAAACAGGCCCCGTGGCGCGTTTTAAGATGGGGAATTAAATCCCCTTCAATACTGAGGGTCCCTGGGGCCAACTAGCCCAACAGGTACATCCAGAAAGCGCCACAGAGCTGCGTTGTAGAGAGGTGTAATAAGGGGTGTGGCCTCTCTACACGTCTCTGCAACGCAGCCCCCTGGCGCATACTGGAGGTTCCTGGTGGGCTAGTTGGCCCATAGGGACCCTCATGATTCAAGGGGACTTAATCCCCCAACTTAAAACGCGCCACGGGACGCGTTTGCACAGATGTCACCTCAGGCCCCGCCCCCTCCCTTCACCATTGTGCAAATATTCCTCTAAAATCTGCCGAACTACGAATTCTGATTTACTCACCTGTTATCAGGAGAGACCTCAGTGCTGCATCTTTCAGCCCAGTACTAATCCTGAAAAGTAATTTTAACCGTACTTACCAGTAACTTGAATTTCCTTCCATAGGATATCATTGCCTGCTTTTTGCTGAAAAAGTTTCTAAGTGTTGATTTTTGAAACATACAAATATTCCTCTAAAATCAGCCGAAATACGAATTCCGATTTACTCACCTGTTATCAGGAGAGACCTCAGTGCTGTATCTTTCAGCCCAGTACTGGTCCTGAAAAGTAATTTTAACCGTACTTACCAGTAACTTGAATTTCCTTCCATAGGCTAACATTGACTGGTTTCACTTGGAAATTCTTCTAAGTGTGGAGTTTTGGAACTTTAAAATATTCCTCTAAAGTCAGCCGAAATACGAATTCCGATTTACTCACCTGTTATCAGGAGAGACCTCAGTGCTGCATCTTTTAGCCCAGCACTGACCCTGAAAAGTAATTTTAACCGTACTTACCAGTAACTTATATTTTCTTCAGCAGAAACGTTTGTGTCGATTTTCACAAACTACAAATATTCCTTAAAAATCGCCTGTATGACTTAAACGCATTCTTTCAACTGTTTACAGGAGATGCACCAGTGCTGGATCCAGGATCCAACACTGAGTAAGAAAAAGTAACGATAACAGTTTTTACCTGCTAAGTGAATTTCCTTCCATAGGATAACATTGGTGATTCTATGAGAAAAAGTTTCAAAGTGTCAACTTTTAAAATACAATAATATTCCTTAAAAATCACTACTGTAACCAAAACGCTTTTACTCAACTGTTTACAGGAGATGTCCCAGGACTGAATCTAGGATCCAGTCCTGTGGTTAGAAAAGTAATCCATAAAGTAACTAATTGCATTTAACTAGAAATTCACATTGAGCTGAATGTTGCATTGTGTTTGAAAATGTGTTGCCCATTGCAACAACTGTAACTACTGTACTTAAAAGTCTATTGCCTATGTGCAAAGTATTTAAACTAAAGTAATTCATTCTGAGAAAGTATTTTTTGTAATGTATAATGTAATTACAATGTAATTTAAAAAATAAAATATGTAAAAAAAATTGTTTCTAAAAATGTAGTAAATCAGTATGAAAAAAATAAGTATAACAATTAATACATTTAAAAATTGTCATTTACAAAACCTTTGAAAAAGCCGTAGGTTTCAGACATGTTATAGTTTGGAATTAGCATTTAAAAAACCTTTGAAATTCACTGAAAAAGCATAGGTTTCAGACACGTTATAGTTAGAAATTAGCATTTAAAAAACCTTTGAAATTCACTGAAAAAACCATAGGTTTCAGGCACGTTATAGTTAGAAATTTGCATTTAAAAAACCTTAGAAATTCACTGAAAAAACCATAAGGTTTTAGGGACAGTTATAGTTAGTTGGACATTGCACTCGTACAAAACCCGTGAAATTCCCCCGTTATAGTTAGTTCAGGTAACTATAACTCGCGCCCCCGCAATGCACTGCTGATGACGTCACATTTTACATCACTCATGACATGGTCAGTGACATCACTGATGACATCACTGATGACATCTCAAATGACATCACTGATGACATCACTGATGACATCATCCATGTGAGAATTTAATGCATCTTCTCACACCCTAATATAAGTTTTGAAACACCCACTCTAAATTACAGACTGCCATTCTCAAAACCATACACACTCCAATACCAATAAGTACATACCCACTCACTGATTCTTAGGTCTACACACACACATCTACTCACTCACCCGTACAGTCACTCATACTTACAGTCAGTCAGTACAGGACTATCATATGCACTCATACACCTATATAAACACTCACACAACGCAACTCATCCATAGAGGTACTCACACACCTAGTCAGTCATGCAAATAATTAATCACACTCCAATTTACTCACCTATACAGTTATACACACCAGCTCACTTACTCATAAAAATACTAGCACATTCTTACGCTCCTATGCAATCACTGATGCAAGCACACACTCATCCATATAGCCACTCTCACAATCACACACTCTCACTTATAGCCATTTATATACTCCAACACACATATATACTGCCTTTCACATATGTAGTTACTCACACATGTACCACTGAGATATACATTCAATCACTAACACACCCATACACACACTCACCCACCCATACAGTCCATCACAGACGCACTCTTGAAACCATGCACCCAGTGAATCACCCACTCACACATCTATGCACAGAGTCACACTCACCCCACCCACACAAACACTGAGGCACCCATACAGATACTCAGAGAACCAATCCATAACCCATATAGACACTCATTTAGCTAGTCAGAAACCCATGCAGCTGCTTACACAACAACAGACAGACGGATACAGACATTCACACAGTTTAGTCACTCACCCATGCATCCAGTAAGATACGTTTAATCACTCACTTATAGACTCAGTCACGCACCTACTAAATCATCCATTCAGACACTTATACACCCACTCATTCTTCAATACGCCTTTCCCTATATATATTAAACATATTTAAACTTTACACAAACACACAGTCACTGGATGATGTCATCAGTGATGTCATCAGTGATGTCATTTGAGATGTCATCAGTGATGTCATCAGTGATGTCACTGACCATGTCATGAGTGATGTAATATGTGACGTCATCAGCAGTGTATTGCGGGGCGCGAGTTATAGTTACCTGAACTAACTATAACGGGGGAATTTCACGGGTTTTGTACGAGTGCAATGTCCAACTAACTATAACTGTCCCTAAAACCTTATGGTTTTTTCAGTGAATATATATATATATATATATATATATATATATATATTTCAACGAAGGTGTCCGCCAAACGCCGCACACCTGCCCGTGTGTGCTGGTGCCTGCCGTGGTGGCGGTCAACCACGATTCTCAAAAAACTGTTCAGACCCAAAGGAATGAGGCGGCACACAGTCGTGATGTTGCGAGTGTTTTAATCGCTCAAAAAAACAATGCGTTTCAGCCGTAAACGGCCTTTGTCAAGTTACCAGAGTGTTAACAGGAAGACATTTAAATAATAATACGTCATAATAGACATGGAAGAGTTACTCTATCGTACATGATTCATCAATGATATCAATGTATAATTCTAAACCTCATAATCGCAAATAATGCTAAATGCTCTACCGAGAATTGTATAATCTTGAGATACCAGCATTAATCCATGACCTGTACAAAAAGAGATTGTGTTATGCATATCGTACGTTGCAACATTTCATAGATATAGAAGAGTTACTCAGACATGGCATAGTTCATTTGATCGTTAATGCGCACAATATTTTACTTTGTATGTGCTAGTGCTGATAGTGTCATGAGTGGAGCCTCTCCATTATCCGAATTCAAGTCATTTGGATATATGACATTTAAAAACAATTTCAAAATTGAAAATGAAATAGAATTAAAATAGAATGAATGCATATCATAAGGCTAAGTTGAATATTGCATTTCAAACCCGGAATAGCCATTCCTGAATACATTGTGAACCCACCTTTCCTACATCTATGTAAGCGGTAGAACAAACAGTAACGCTTACCATATATAACATCAATGCATTTCGATCCTGATTGATACACTCTGGACACATAAATTGTCAAGTCGCATTAATGTGAAGATGTGACTAATAGTGAGAAAAATTATTATTGAGGTAAAAACATGATTAGACAGGTACTGCTTGATAGGAACCCTATATGGATAATTACCCAGACATACAATTGGCTGATCCTATACATATTGGAGAATAAGTCATAAATGGATGCTGAAGCCCTCTATGGGACAAAACGGAGGAACCCTGATGGTAACCTCCTAATCAAGGGCCAGTGCCCAACTATAAGAGCACCATTACGAATATGTATCATGCCAGCAAGTCGAGGCTTTCACATAAGAGAGATCATAATCATGGACAAATGTCAACATATATGCCGGTACCTGAAATCAAGTTATAACCAATGTGAGTGTGCACCCAATATAAAAACATATATTATCACAGAGGAAGATCATCCCCTACCACAGAATGAATAAGTAAGACTAAGTAAAGAAAAATAGATAGAAAATATTACAGAATAGTAAAATGGACAAAAGTCCAAAATGTGAGTACAGCGGGTTCACGGACATGAGATACAGATTAGAACGTGGCATCAGCGACCAATATGAGTATTCAATTCTTCCTCCCTATTGAGGCCATAAGGCATCCTGGTGTTTAAATCAATGATTTATCGTGATTCAAGAACTCGTAGTTGTTTCTCTCTGTCCCCACCACGTATCCGTTTCATTATTCTGTCAATACCACAGAAAGTAAGCAGTTTGTTATTACTACTGTGTGAGTTGTAGAAATGCCGTGCCACAGGGTAACTGAAATCCATGTTGGTTATAGTCCTTTGATGTTCTAGGATGCGTTTCTTGAGCGGATGTTTTGTGCTCCCTATGTATCGCATACCACAAGGACATTCCAACATGTATATGACATATTTGGTGGTGCATGTAATAAACTTTCTAATGGTTTTATCCCTGCCATCGTGTGTTTTGAAAGTTTTACAGCTGGTAGTGTATCTGCAGGCTTTACAGGCATTGCATTTATGAAAACCCTCCTTCACATGTAGCCAAGTTTCAGTTGGTTGAGTCTGTTGATAGCTTCGAACCAACTTATCCTTAAGGGACATTGGTCGTTTGTATGTTATCAGGGGTGATTCCCCCACTTTATTGCCAATCACAGGGTCCGCCTTGATAAGGCCCCAGTGTTTTTTCATCATAGCTCTAAGACTGCCAGATTTCACATTATATGTGGTAATCATGCGTGGGCTGCTGGAGGATGTATCTCTTTTAGGCAGTGTGTCATTATTACCGAAAAGGACCTTAGTTTGTTTAGTGCTACCCAATTTGTCAGTGGCTTGTTTTAATATTTTGTCAGTATACCCACGTTGTTTGAATCTTTTGATCATGGTACTGCTTTCAGCACTGAAGCCTTTATCCATACTGCAATTCCTGCGTGCCCGTAGTATTTCCCCATAAGGAATACTATTGATCAATGATGGGGGATGGTGACTGCACGCATGTAAAAGGGCATTGCCTGCAGTATCTTTTCTGAAAAGGGCAGTCGTAAGTCTGTTCTTGTCTACCCTGACTCTAATGTCTAGAAATTCACATGAAGTTTCACTCATAGAGTGGGTGAAACTTAAGTTTAAGTCATTGGTTGATAATGCATCGATGAACTCTCTGGCCAGATCTACACCTCCATCCCAGATGATAAAGAGATCATCGATGTATCTCAGCCATAAGGGCACGTGTTCAGTGTATTTTTCAAAGGCATCGGTCCAAACCACCTGCTCCTCCCACCAGCCCAGGAATAAATTCGCCAGGCTGGGGGCGAAGCAGGTTCCATGTCTATTATGACGTATTAATATTTAAATGTCTTCCTGTTAACACTCTGGTAACTTGACAAAGGCCGTTTACGGCTGAAGCGCGTTGTTTTTTTGAGCGATTAAAACACTCGCAACATCAGGACTGCGTGCCGCCTCATTCCTTTGGGTCTGAACAGTTTTTTGATATATATATATATATATATATATATTCACTGAAAAAACCATAGGTTTTAGGGACAGTTATAGTTAGTTGGACATTGCACTCGTACAAAACCCATGAAATTCCCCTGTTATAGTTAGTTCAGCTAACTATAACTTGCGCCCGCAATGCACTGCTGATGACGTCACATATTACATCACTCATGACATGGTCAGTGACATCACTGATGACATCACTGATGACATCTCAAATGACATCACTGATGACATCACTGATGACATCATCCAGTGACTGTGTGTTTCTGTAAAGTTTAAATATGTTTAATATATATAGGGAAAGGCGTATTGAAGAATGAGTGGGTGTATAAGTGTCTGAATGGATGATTTAGTACGTGAGTGACTGACTCTACAAGTGAGTGATTAAACGTACTGAATGCATGGGTTAGTGACTAAACTGTGTGAATGTCTGTATCCGTCTGTTTGTTGGTGTGTAAGTGGATGCATGGATTTGCGAATAGCTACATGAGTGTCTATATGGGTTATTGATTGGTTCTCTGAGTATCTGTATGGCTGCCTGAGTGTTTGTGTGGGTGGGGTGTGTGTGACTCTATACATAGATGTGTGAGTGGGTGATTCACTGGGTGCATGATTTCAAGAGTGCATCTGTGATGGACTGCTTGGGTGGGTGAGTGTGTGTATGGGTGTGTTAGTGAGTGAATGTATATCTCAGTGGTACATGTGCAAGTAACTACATATGTAAAAGGCAGTATATATGTGTGTTAGAGTATTTAAATGGCTATAAGTGAGAGTGTGTTATTGTGAGAGTGGCTGTATGGATGCGTGTGTGCTTGTATCAGTTATTGTATAAGAGCGTAAGAATGTGCTAGTATTTGTATGAGTAAGTGAGCTGGTGTGTGTATAACTGTATAGGTGAGTAAATGGGTGTGTGATTAATTTTTTGCATGACTGACTAGGTGTGTGAGTACCTCTATGGATGAGTGGCGGTGTGTGAGTGTTTATATAGGTGTATGAGTGCATATGATAGTCCTGTACTGAGTGACTGTAAGTATGAGTGACTGTACAGGTGAGTGAGTGGATGTGTGTGTAGACCTAAGAATCAGTGAGTGGGTATGTAGTTTTTGGTGTTGGAGTGTCTATGGTTTTGAGAATGGCAGTCTGTAATTTAGAGTGGGTGTATCAAAAGTTATATTAGGGTGTGAGAAGATGCATGAAATTATCACATGGATGATGTCATCAGTGATGTCATTTGAGATGTCATCAGTGATGTCATCAGTGATGTCACTGACCATGTCATGAGTGATGTAATATGTGACGTCATCAGCAGTGCATTGCGGGGCGCGAGTTATAGTTAGCTGAACTAACTATAACAGGGGAATTTCACGGGTTTTGTACGAGTGCAATGTCCAACTAACTATAACTGTCCCTAAAACCTATGGTTTTTTCAGTGAATTTCAAAGGTTTTTTAAATGCTAATTTCTAACTATAACGTGTCTGAAACCTATGGTTTTTTCAGTGAATTTCAAAGGTTTTTTAAATGCTAATTTCTAACTATAACGTGCCTGAAACCTATGGTTTTTTCAGTGAATTTCAAAGGTTTTTTAAATGCTAATTTCTAACTATAACGTGCCTGAAACCTATGGTTTTTTCAGTGAATTTCAAAGGTTTTTTAAATGCTAATTTCTAACTATAACGTGCCTGAAACCTATGATTTTTTAAATGAATTTCAAAGGTTTTTTAAATGCTAGTTTCTAACTATGCCAACAGAAGTAGGACATGTGAAGAAAGAAGAAAAAACGCACAGAAAGAAGCAAAAGATGTGCAGAAAGAACCAACAGAGGAGCAGAAAGAGGCCTTGTTGCAAAATCATCCTGTGCCCACAACTTTTTCAGACGGGTACTGGTGGTAACTGACTCTGACTAACCAGAGCCAGTGCGCGTTTGCACAGTGGTGAAGGGAGGGGGGCCTGAGGTGACATGTGTGCAAACGCGCCCCATGGCGTGTTTTAAGTTGCGGGATTAAGTCCCCTTGAATCCTGAGGGTCCCTGGGGCCCAACTAGCCCCCAGGTACCTACAGTTAGGACCACAGAGCTGAGTTGCAGAGAGGCGTTCCGAGGCCACGCACCTTTTTTCACCTCTCTGCAACGCAACTCTGTTGTGCTTACTGAAGGTACCTGGTGGGCTAGTTGGCCCCCAGGATTCAAAGGGAATTAACTCCCCAACTTAAAACGCACCACAGGGCGTGTTTGCGCACATGTCACCTGAGGCCCCGCCCCCTCCCTTCACCACTGTGCAAACGCGCCCCGTGGCGTGTTTTAAGTTGGGGGATTAGGTCACCTTGAATCCTGAGAGTCCCTGGGGCCCAACCAGCCCACCAGGTACTTCCAGTAAGCACCACAGGCCTGCGTTACAACGCCTGTAACAAATTGTGCAGTTGTGTTTAGGTAGTGAAGAGGGTCGTGCTGGGGGTAGTGTTTTAGGGTTTAGGGTAGTGCAGTGGTGTTTGTGTAGTGTAGGGGGTCATGCTGGGGTTAGATTTAGGGTTTAGGGTAGTGCAGTGGTGTTTGTGTAGTGTAGGGGGTCATGCTGGGGGTAGATTTAGGGTTTAGGGTAGTGCAGTGGTGTTTGTGTAGTGTAGGGGGTCATGCTGGGGGTAGATTTAGGGTTTAGGGTAGTGCAGTGGTGTTTGTGTAGTGTAGGGAGTCGTCCTGGGGGGAGTGTTTTAGGGTTTAGGGTAGTGCAGTGGTGTTTGGGTAGTGTAGGGGGTCGTGCTGCGGGGAGTATTTTAGGGTTTAGGGTAGTGCAGTGGTGTTTGGGTAGTGTAGGGGGTCGTGCTGGGGGAGTGTTTTAGGGTTTAGGGCAGTGCAGTGGTGTTCGGGTAGTGTAGGGGGTCGTGCTGGGGGAGTGTTTTAGGGTTTAGGGCAGTGCAGTCGTGTTCGGGTAGTGTAGGGGGTCGTGCTGCGGGGAGTATTTTAGGGTTTAGGGTAGTGCAGTGGTGTTCGGGTAGTGTAGGGGGTCATGCTGGGGGTAGTGTTCTAGGGTTTAGGGCAGTGCAGTGGTGTTCGGGCAGTGTAGGGGTCGTGCTGGGGGTGGTGTTTTAGGGTTTAGGGTAGTGCAGTGGTGTTCGGGCAGTGTAGGGGGTCGTGCTGGGGGTGGTGTTTCAGGGTTTAGGGCAGTGCAGTGGTGTTCAGGCAGTGTAGGGGGTCGTGCAGGGGGTGGTGTTTCAGGGTTTAGGGCAGTGCAGTGGTATTCGGGCAGTGTAGGGGGTCGTGCAGGGGTGGTGTTTTAGGGTTTAGGGCAGTGGTGTTTGGGCAGTGTAGGGGGTCATGCTGGGGGTGGTGTTTCAGGGTTTGGGGCAGTGCAGTGGTGTTCGAGCAGTAAAGGGGGTCATGCTGGGGGTGGTGTTTCAGGGTTTAGGGCAGTGCAGTGGTGTTCGGGCAGTGTAGGGGGTGGTGCAGGGGGTGGTGTTTCAGGGTTTAGGCAGTGCAGTGGTGTTCGGGCAGTGTAGGGGGTCGTGCAGGGGGTGGTGTTTCAGGGTTTAGGGCAGTGCAGTGGTGTTCGGGCAGTGTAGGGGGCGGTGCAGGGGGTGGTGTTTCAGGGTTTAGGGCAGTACAGTGGTGTTCGGGCATTGTAGGGGGTGGTGCTGGGGCTGGTGTTTCAGGGTTTAGGGCAGTGCAGTGGTGTTCGGGCAGTGTAGGGGGTGGTGCTGGGGCTGGTGTTTCAGGGTTTAGGGCAGTGCAGTGGTGTTCGGGCAGTGTAGGGGGTCGTGCTGGGGCTGGTGTTTCAGGGTTTAGGGCAGTGCAGTGGTGTTCGGGCAGTGTAGGGGGTCTTGCTGGGGCTGGTGTTTCAGAGTCTAGGGCAATGCAGTGGTGGTCGGGCAGTGTAGGGGGTCTTGCTGGGGCTGGTGTTTCAGGGTTTAGGGCAGTGCAGTGGTGTTCGGGCAGTGTAGGGGGTCGTGCTGGGGCTGGTGTTTCAGGGTTTAGGGCAGAGCAATGGTGCTCAGGCAGTGTAGGGGGTTGTGCTGGGGGTAGTGTTTTAGGGTTTAGGGTAGTGCAGTGGTGCTTGTGTAGTGTAGGGGGTCGTGCTGGGGGTAGTGTTTTAGGGTTTAGGGTAGTGCAGTGGTGTTTGTGTAGTGTAGGGGGTCATGTTTTAGGGTAGTGCAGTGGTGTTTGGGTAGTGTAGGGGGTCATGCTGGGGGTAGTGTTTTAGGATTTAGGTTAGTGCAGTGGTGTTTGGGTAGTGTAGTGGGTCGTGCTGGGGGTAGTGTTTTAGGGTTTAGGGTAGTGCAGTGGTGTTTGTGTAGTGTAGGGGGTCATGTTTTAGGGTAGTGCAGTGGTGTTTGGGTAGTGTAGGGGGTCATGCTGGGGGTAGTGTTTTAGGATTTAGGTTAGTGCAGTGGTGTTTGGGTAGTGTAGGGGTCGTGCTGGGGGTAGTGTTTTAGGGTTTAGGGTAGTGCAGTGGTGTTTGTGTAGTGTAGGGGGTCGTGCTGGGGATAGTGTTTTAGGGTTTAGGGTAGTGCAGTGGTGCTTGTGTAGTGTAGGGGGTCGTGCTGGGGGTAGTGTTTTAGGGTTTAGGGTAGTGCAGTGGTGTTTGTGTAGTGTAGGGGGTCATGTTTTAGGGTAGTGCAGTGGTGTTTGGGTAGTGTAGGGGGTCGTGCTGGTGGTAGTGTTTTAGGATTTAGATTAGTGAAGTGGTGTTTGGGTAGTGTAGGGGGTCGTGCTGGGGGTAGTTTTTAGGGTTTAGGATAGTGCAGTGGTGCTTGTGTAGTGTAGGGGGTCATGCTGGGGGTTGTGTTTTAGGGTTTAAGGTAGTGCAGTGGTGTTTTTGTAGTGTAGGGGGTCATGTTTTAAGATGCAATGCTCCAATACCTGACCAGTCTGCACTACATAAAACTGCAAAAAAACTAAAAATAAAAAGTGTTTTGCACACTTTTGTCATTGGGCTATATGTGGGCTACATCTGGGTAATATTTGTGCTACATTTGGGCTCTTTTTTCACTGGTGGCCATCTTGGAAGACTTCTTTGTTATAAAGTTTCCTAATTTCTTCATTTACTGCAGTCTCCTCAGTAGGAAATGCTTTCAGTTTTTTACTTTGATTCCATCAAGAAGGCATTCAGATGTGTCTCACATCTGCCATAAATTCAGAATGTTAGCACTCTAGTTGCTCATTAGATCACTGGAGTAAAGCTACTGCTCACCAGGGAGTTAACTGGTAGTCTGCTGCTGGTATTGAAAGTGATTGTTTCAGTCTGCATGTCAGAATTTTCTAATGAAATAGAAGAGGATTTGAGATCTCACTTAAAACATGCCCTAATTTTTCTTTCTGCAGCACTAACCATAATTTCTATTTAAAAAAGAACCCCTCATTTTGTTCCTTTTTAAATTAAATGTTTTAAGTGTTACCGGTTTATTCCAATCAAGATGGCTTCAGGTGTGCCATACTTTTGTCATAAGTAAGGCTGTTAGCGCTCTAGTTGTTCTTTAGAACACTCTGGGAAGCTGCAGTAGAACACAAAGGCATCAACTGGCAGGCTGCTCCTGTTGAAATATAACAGGAAGATATTTGAGATCACACTTGAAATATGTCCTAATTTTTCTTTCTACAGCACTAACCATAATTTCTATGACAAAATGAACCCCATCATTTTGTTCCTTTTTAAATTAAATGTTTTAAGTGTTACCAGTTTATTCCAATCAAGATGGCTTCAGGTGTGCCATACTTTTGTCATAAGTAAGGCTGTTAGCACTCTAGTTGTTCTTTAGAACACTCTGGGAAGCTGCAGTAGAACACAAAGGCATCAACTGGCAGGCTGCTCCTGTTGAAATATTACAGGAAGATATTTGAGATCACACTTGAAACATGTCCTAATTTTTCTTTCTACAGCACTAACCATAATTTCTATGACAAAATGAACCCCATCATTTTGTTCCTTTTTAAATTAAATGTTTTAAGTGTTACCAGTTTATTCCAATCAAGATGGCTTCAGGTGTGCCATACTTTTGTCATAAGTAAGGCTGTTAGCACTCTAGTTGTTCTTTAGAACACTCTGGGAAGCTGCAGTAGAACACAAAGGAATCAACTGACAGTCTCTGCCCTTGTTGGATGTACATGTTTTACTGAGAATGTCAGACTTCATTCTCATATGAGTGAGAAAGATAATGTGAATTTACAGAAAATATGCTCTCATTTTAGCTTCTGGAGCACCTTCCAAACCTCCATGGGACAAGCATGAGAAAATAGTGTTCTCTCAAACATGATTCATGATATCCCAGCAGAAGGTTTTTCACATGGTAAAATCACCTTGGAATACACCACAATTCCTAAAATTAGTATGGTACCGTCAACAAATAAATTCTAATGTAACTAAAGCCTGTTATCACCCTTTATAGTTCTCCTTTTGGTGACCCTCAAAATCTTCTATTCACTACAATGCATTTCAATGAGGTACTATCATTTATATTGGTCCCAAGATGGCTGCCAGAAATTCCAGGATGAAGTGCTGACAGCCAATCAGATCTCACGATGACATGGGTGGTTAGGCTCCGCCCAGATATATATGTGACTTTACTTTTGATTTTCTCAGGAACTACTGAACGGATTTACACCATTTAAGCAAAAGGCACGACACTGAACCAAGGGCTACCTCTTTGCCAAATTTGGTGTAATTCCGTTCAGCAGTTCGGGCTGTAGCTGCGACTAAAGGTTCCTATGGAAAAATGAATGGGGAAAACACGTTTTGGGACCCCCTTTTTCTCGGCCCCGCTTGACGTATCACCCGAGACTTTCAGGATAGGAGCGGACCGGAGCGCCCCAACAAGTTGGAAACTTTCGCGAAGATTTGTTAACCGGCGCCAACGTTATTTCAAATAGAATGTCGCAGATTTCCTATGGATAATAGGTTTTAACTATAACTATCTACTGGCGACCGCCAGTAGATAATATATATATATATATATATATATATATATATATATATATATATATATATATATATATATATATATATATATATATATATATATATATATCTACTGGCGGTCGCCAGTAGATAGTTATAGTTAGGACCTATTTTCCATAGGAAATCCGTGACATTCTATTTGAAATAACTCTTGCGTCGGTTGACGAATCTTCGCGAAATTTTCAAACTTTATGGCCCGCTCTGGTCCGCTCCTACCCTGAAAGTCTCAGGGTGATTCGTCAAGCGGGGCCGAGAAAAAGGGGGTCCCAAAACATGTTTTCCCCATTCATTTTCCCATAGGAAACTTTAGACACGGCTACAGCCCGAACTGCTGAACGGAATTACACCAAATTTGGCAAAGAGGTAGTTCTTGGTTCAGAAAGAACCCTTTTTGTTAAATGGTGTAAATCCGTTCAGTAGTTCCTGAGAAAATCAAAAGTTAAGTCACATATATATCTATGGCCGAGTAGGGTCCGCGTACCCTCCCGACCACGAGCTGCATGCTAATTGGCTGTCAAGTGGCTCGCAACACTCCAAATCAGGAAGTGTTGGCAGCCATTTTGTCCCTCGGTAGAACCGAGGGACAGAAACAAGTGTGCAAAGCACAAAAGGGGGCAGGGTAGAAACACCCTGACCCCCTAGGTCTGCTCAGGGGTCCCACAAGGACCCCTGGGCAGAGAAAGCCTTTTTTTTTTTTAAAATCGGCAGGATGCGCTCAGGGTGCGCGGATCCTGCCGATTTGAAAAAACCCAGAAAAACAAGTGCGCAAAACGCACAAAGGGGGCAGGGTAGAAACACCCTGACCCCTAGGTCTGCTCAGGGGTCCCACAAGGACCCCTGGGCAGAAAAAAGCATTTAAAAAAAAAAAATCGGCGGGATGCGCTCAGGGTGCGCGAATCCCGCCGTAAAAAAATCGAAGCGCGGTCTCCCGCGCTTGATGTTATTTTGCCCCCGGGTGGCCCAAGTCCCGGGGGCATGCGAGAGGTGGGTTTATAGTTAATGGGGGGGGCCTCTAAGGCCCCCCAAGCCACCCCCCGGGGCTTTCTAATAAAAATGTTGCGGGAGGGCACTCGGCCCTCCCGCAGCCCTGAGGACCACCACCTCCCGGGGCTTCTTTTTAAAAAAAAAAAACAGTTCCTGTGTGGGGGCTCGAGCCCCCACACGCCCGAGACTGCCACCTCCCCAGGGCACTAATAATGTAAATGCGGGGGTCCGTAACGGACCCCAGAGCCCCGAGGATCACCACCTCCCCGGGGCTTTAAAGACATGGGAGGGGGCCGCGCGGCCCCCTCCTGGAGCCTGTGGTGGCCCTGGGGACCGCCACCCCCCAGGGCCGGCTCCTGCAGTGTCCCGGGGTGCCTACCCCCGGGACACTGTAGTTTGCAATGGCAGGACGGGAGCCTCGCGGCCCCCTTCCCGTTTTTAAAAAAAAAAAAAAAACATGAAAAAAAGGGGTAAGGCCCTGGGGCTGGGGTCCCCATGGCCCAAAAAAAGGAAAAAGGAAGGGGGGCCACACAGCCCTCCTTCGAGGAAAAAAAAATCCCCCAAAAAAAAACGATCGTGCCGCAGGCCCCGCCCTCTTCCTTTACCACTCTGCAAACGTGCCCCCTGGCGCGTTTGCAGAGGGGGAACGAATTCCCCTTGAATACTGGGGGTCCCTGGGGGCCAACTAGCCCACCAGGAACCTCCAGTATGCGCCAGGGGGCTGCGTTGCAGAGAGGTGTACAGAGGCCACGCCCCTTTTTACACCTCTCTGCAACGCAGCTCTGTGGCGCTTACTGGACGTACCTGGTGGGATAGTTGGACCCCAGGGACCCTCAGGATTCAAGGGGACTTAATCCCCCAACTTAAAACGCGCCACAGGGCGTGTTTGCACAGTCGTGAAGGGAGGGGGCGGGGCTTCAGGTGACATGTGTGCAAACAGGCCCCATGGCGCGTTTTAAGATGGGGAATTAAATCCCCTTCAATCCTGAGGGTCCCTGGAGGCCAACTAGCCCACCAGGTACCTCCACTAAGCGCCACGGAGCTGCGTTGCAGAGTGTTGTAAAAAGGGGCGTGGCCTCTGAACACCTCTCTGCAACGCAGCTCTCTGGCGCATACTGGAGGTATCTGGTGGGCCAGTTGGCCCCTAGGGACCCTCGGGATTGAGGAGGAATTAATTCTCCAACTTAAAATGCGCCACAGTGCGTGTTAGCAGACATGTCACCTCAGGCACCACCCCTTCCTTCACCATTGTGCAAATATTCCTCTAAAATCAGCCGAACTACGAATTCCGATTTACTCACCTGTTATCAGGAGAGACCTCAGTGCTGCATCTTTGAGCCCAGTACTGATCCTGAAAAGTAATTTTAACCGTACTTACCAGTAACTTGAATTTCCTTCCATAGGCTAACATTGACTGGTTTCACTTGGAAATTCTTCTAAGTGTGGAGTTTTGGAACTTTATAATATTCCTCTAAAATCAGCCGAAATACGAATTCCGATTTACTCACCTGTTATCAGGAGAGACCTCAGTGCTGCATCTTTCAGCCCAGTACTGATCCTGAAAAGTAATTTTAACCGTACTTACCAGTAACTTGAATTTCCTTCCATAGGATATCATTGCCTGCTTTTTGCTGAAAAAGTTTCTAAGTGTCGATTTTTGAAACATGCAAATATTCCTCTAAAATCAGCCGAAATACGAATTCCGATTTACTCACCTGTTATCAGGAGAGACCTCAGTGCTGCATCTTTCAGCCCAGTACTGATCCTGAAAAGTAATTCTAACCGTACTTACCAGTAACTTGAATTTCCTTCCATAGGCTAACATTGACTGGTTTCACTTGGAAATTCTTCTAAGTGTGCAGTTTTGGAACTTTATAATATTCCTCTAAAATCAGCCGAAATACGGATTCCGATTTACTCACCTGTTATCAGGAGAGACCTCAGTGCTGCATCTTTCAGCCCAGTACTGATCCTGAAAAGTAATTTTAACCGTACTTACCAGCAACTTGAATTTCCTTCCATAGGCTAACATTGACTGGTTTCACTTGGAAATTCTTCTAAGTGTGGAGTTTTGGAACTTTATAATATTCCTCTAAAATCAACCGAACTACGAATTCCGATTTACTCACCTGTTATCAGGAGAGAACCCAGTGCTGCATCTTTTAGCCCAGCACTGACCCTGAAAAGTAATTCTAACCGTACTTACCAGTACCTTATATTTCCTTCCATAGGAATCCATTGTCTGGTTTTCAGCAGAAAAGTTTCAAAGTGTCGATTTTCACAAACTACAAATATTCCTTAAAAATCGCCTGTATGACTTAAACGCATTCTTTCAACTGTTTACAGGAGATGCACCAGTGCTGGATCCAGGATCCAACACTGAGTAAGAAAAAGTAACGATAACACTACTTACCTGCTAAGTGAATTTCCTCCCATAGGATAACATTGGTGATTCTATGTGAAAAAGTTTCTAAGTGTCAACTTTTAAAATACAATAATATTCCTTAAAAATCACTACTGTAACCAAAACGCTTTTACTCAACTGTTTACAGGAGATGTCCCAGGACTGAATCTAGGATCCAGTCCTGTGGTTAGAAAAAGTAATCCATAAAGTAACTAATTGCATTTAACTAGAAATTCACATTGAGCTCAATGTTGCATTGTGTTTGAAATTGTGTTGCCCATTGCAACAACTGTAACTACTGTACTTAAAACTCTATTGCCTATTTGCAAAGTATTTAAACTAAAGTAATTCATTCTGAGAAAGTATATTTTGTAATGTAATGTATAATGTAATTACAATGTAATTTAATAAATAAAATATCTAAAAATAAATAGTTTTAAAAAATGTAGTAAATCAGTATCAAAAAATAAATATAACAATTAATACATTTAAAAATTGTCATTTACAAAACCTTTGAAATTCACTGAAAAAACCATAGGTTTTAGGGGCGTTATAGTTAGAAATTAGCATTTAAAAAACCTTTGAAATTCACTGAAAAAACCATAGGTTTCAGGCACGTTATAGTTAGAAATTAGCATTTAAAAAACCTTTGAAATTCACTGAAAAAACCATAGGTTTTAGGGACAGTTATAGTTAGTTGGACATTTCACTCGTACAAAACCCGTGAAATTCCCCCGTTATAGTTAGTTCAGCTAACTATAACTCGCGCCCACAATGCACTGCTGATGACGTCACATATTACATCACTCATGACATGGTCAATGACATCACTGATGACATCACTGATGACATCTCAAATGACATCACTGATGACATCATCCACGTGATTATCTGATGCACCTCCTCACACCCTAATATAACCTTTGATACACCCACTCTAAATTACAGACTGCCATTCGCAAAACCATAGACACTCCAACACCAATAATTACATACCCACTCACTGATTCTTAGGTCTACACACACACATCCACTCACTCACCCGTACAGTCACTCATACTTATGGTCACTCAGTACAGGACTATCATATGCACTCTTACTCCTATATAGACACTCAAACACCGCCACTCATCCATAGAGGTACTCACACACCTAGTCAGTCATGCAAATAATTAAACACACTGCCATTTACTCACCTATACAGTTATACACACACCAGCTCACTTAATCATACAAATACTAGCACATTGTTACGCTCTAATACAATCACTGATACAAGCACACACTCATCCATACAGCCACTATCACAATCACTCACTCTCGCTTATAGCTATTTATATCCTCCAACACACATATATACTGCCTTTCACATATGTAGTTAGTCACACATGTACCACTGGGACATACATTCACTCACTAACACACTCTTACACACACTTACCCACCCATACAGTCTATCACAGATGCACTCTTGAAACCATCCACCCAGTGAATCACCCACTCACACATCTATGCACAGAGTCGCACACACCCTCCCACACAAACACTCAGGCACCCATACAGATACTCAGACAACCATTCAATAACTCATATAGACACTCATGTAGCTATTCACAAACACATGCAGCCACTTACACAGCAACAGACAGACGGATACAGACATTCACCCAGTTTAGTCACTAACCCATGCATTCAGTAAGATACGTTAAATCACTCACTTATAGAGTCAGTCACGCACCTACTAAATCATCCATACAGACACTTATACACCCACTCATTCTTCAATACGTCTTTTCCTAAATATATTAAAAATATTTAAACTTTACAGAAACACAGTCACTGCATGATGTCATCAGTGATGTCATTTGAGATGTCATCAGTGATGTCATTTGAGATGTCATCAGTGATGTCATCAGTGATGTCACTGACCATGTCATGAGTGATGTAATATGTGACGTCATCAGCAGTGCATTGCGGGGCGCGAGTTATAGTTAGCTGAACTAACTATAACGGGGGAATTTCACGGGTTTTGTACGAGTGAAATGTCCAACTAACTATAACTGTCCCTAAAACCTATGGTTTTTTCAGTGAATATATATATATATATATATATATATATATATATATATATATATTCATACAAACACGAACATATGTGTGTGTGTGTTTATTTAAATGTATACTTATATACAGTATTAAATATTAGTGGAATGTATTAATTTACATAATCCTAATTTTACATATAATAATATTTAACATTTTCTACTTTAGACTGTATACATATTACAAATTCAATATATTTTAATGTCTTTGGACAATATTACTGCTACAATATTTTTTTGATATTTTTTTCTTATTATTATAAGTACAGGAGCACGATATTGTGGTAAACAATATTTTGACATAAAATCTTTGTCATCTATTTTGCTTACCACGACATTGTGTCATTGAACCGTCTTTTTTATTACAAAGATCTATCTAATAGACACCTCCTAATGCCTCTAAGTGGGTATTCCGTATGCCAAAAAGAAGGTGCCTAGATGCACTCTGACAGTATGTGCCTCTTCACAGCTGTACCAGGTTTTCACATATTGTAAGTGTGTGCAATTGTGCTCCATTTCATTTTTTCACTGGACAGGGTTGTACTATGCAGTTCAGTGGGCCTCATTCTCAAAAAACCTGCATCTCCTTTTTTACTACCTCAACCTTCGATGGGTGCTGATTTACAACCGCTTGTAATACACAGATCTTCTCCAGATTACACCTGGAAACCTACCCCAGTCTCAACTTTCCAAATGTAATCCTGGAATGGTTATGTAAATTCCTTTTCTCAGATGAAAATATATATTGTGTAAATGTTTGCATGATAAAAAAATAGGGTAAGTGCAAACACACTTGTTTGCTTTTTTATTTTATTTTCTTCACAAAGAAAATATTTTCTCGGATAGAAAAATCTATTACCCAGCACCTGCTCTCCAAAATAATATGGTGGTTCTTCCCTTTTCCACCCTGGAAAGAGATTTACTCCTTTAGTTGACAAGATTTAATTTCCAAAAGTTACCATGGTGTGAAAGGATTGGACATTGGTTTGTGAAAACACATACATATGTACATTTTTAGTTGTTTATAAACTTTCCTGGCAATCCCACCATGGAACGCCTAATCTCCACCAACAGAAGTGGTTTCATTCAAGCAGACCTCCATGTGCATAATTAACTTCTGAGTAGTATGAAATTTGTCTGCCTCTAGAAGAAAGGCTATTTACAGCTGAAAATTAGACTTACATTTATAAATAGCTTTGTGAATTGGCCCCAATATTCTATGTTGCCTATGTAGTTAAGCATCCTGTTTTTAGTTTACTGGTAAACAGCACTGACCATTGCAAAAAGTGCAAGTTCTGGTGACTTAGGGGTCGATTCCGATTCGGGCCGGAAAACGTACCGACCGACTCGGAGCCGGAATTCATTCCGACCGACACGTACCGGTGCAGCCCGATCCGCAAAGTACGATGAGCGTGCAAAACCCGACCGACTCGTACGGAACACAAGCCGAACGACCGAGCCGCGCGGAAAACAGCAATCCGGCCGGAAAAACACGCGAATCGAACCGACCGACACGCACCCGGAACAATCCCGAACGAAACGTACCCGCGAACTCCTACCCGCCAAGTACGATGCAACGCGTGGAAAACACGACCGAGTCGCACGGAGGACAAGCCGTACGACCGACACGCATACAAAACTGCGAGCCGAAGCAACCCAAAACACCGTGACAGACGCGTACGCAGCATAGAAAACAGCACAAACACAGCGTGAACGATTCGGAGAAGCTCGTACGAGACAACTGCAGGGTCCGACTCGGTCACAAGAACGTCTCCTACATGCACAAAAAGTACAAAGGGAAAATACACAAAAAAAGGCCAAACAAGCAATTACAAAGCCAATAAATACTGGGGGGTGAGGGGCAGGGAACAAAGACACACCCACAACTCCACCCATATAAAGGACACAAATCCCTACCATGATCCTTTGCAAATTCAAATTACCTGCCAGCACTCAACAGACAGCAACCACACACCCACAGCTCATCCATCACACAAGCCACACACCATCAGCACCTCAACAAATAGCAACCTCACATACACCCAGCAAAACACACACACTCACACACCTTCACCTGCACACCAACACACACATCACTCACCATCACCACCCATCACCATGCCCCCAAAGAAGAATCATAAGTTCCTAGATAGTGAATTGGAAGTCCTGGTAGATGAGATCCTCAGGGTAGAGCCACAGCTGTTTGGTACACTGGTCCAACAGACACCCATGTCGCAGAAAACCAAGATGTGGGAGAGGATCGTCGACAGGGTGAACGCACAATCACCATGTTTGTGCACAAAGATAGACATCCAGAACAGGTGGTATGACGTGCGCAGGAGGATCAGGGAGCTGTTGAAGAAGGACTACCTCTTGAGCCAACACACCGGCAGTGGCCCTCCTGCCAAGCCAGTATACCTCAGGCCCTGGGAGGAGAAGGTGTGGGCCATCCTACCACCAGTGAGCGTATATGGACTAGAAAACATCCCAGAGCCTGGTGAGTACACAACAAATGTACACAATATTGTGCGACAATACACACACATCACTGTCAAGGGGAGAGTCAAACCATGCACCCTTAGCAAATACACAGCAACCAGAACAGAATCATCTCAAAATGTGTATGTCAGTCAGATAAACACAACACATGCCATCTCATAGTGACATGTAACTGTGTCATCACATGTACAAACACAACTACAACTACAGCTAGGCAGTGGCACAAATATAACTAACAAACACATCCAGACATGTAGCCACCACTACAACACCACCACACAGTGAAGACCACTGAAAGGAAGGAAGTCTGTGTATGCTGGGCAAGTCAGTGTAGCCAATAGCATCATGGGAGTCGTAGTCACAGATATTGCCCACCCTCACAATGCACACATCAACACCACCATGAACCATGCTCACATCACAGGGAGTGGAAAACAACTGACAAGATGGCTGACACTGGCTACTGCTGTGGGGAGCACAAGGCCCTGCTGGCAACTGTGCACCAACCAACAGCAGGACACCACTGACTGACATCCTGAAAGACAACTTGCACTCCCTGCAATGGAAGCACGTTCCAAGGTGGGATATCTGGCTGGGTGGGAAGGAGGACTCACAGCCCTGACCATAGTTACCAGCAGCGTTTCTCACACACACCCCTAACACAAACTCCACATAACTCACCTGGGAGAATGCATTGCCTCACACTCCAATCAAATATCCCACAAAGAACCACAACCCTGGGTCATGCTGAGTGAAGCACAGGGACACACATGGGACTTGTAGCAAAACTAACCCCAGGATAACACTGTCAGCCATCTTGTCAGCACAGGCACACAACCCCACAGGGAAGCAGAGTCAAAGGGAAGGAAGCATGGGCATGCTGGGAAGGGGGTGGAGGCAATAGCATGATGGGAGTGGTAGTCACAGCTCAACATCCCCCACCCACATGGCCCAGCAAGCTCACACTCAAGCATGCACACCCCACAGAGAGTGGAAAGCCCCATCAAAGATGTCTGACACAGGTGCTCTGTTGTGGGGAGCACAAGGCCATGCTGGGAACTGGCCACCAACCAACAGCAGGACACCACTGTCAGCCATCTTGCCATTGCTCTCACACTCACACACAGTGAAGTCCACCCAAAAGCAAGTAAGTATGGGCATGCTGGGAAGTGGGGTGGAGGCAATAGCATGATGGGAGTGGTAGTCACAGCTCAACATCCCCCACCCACATGGCCCAGCAAGCTCACACTCAAGCATGCACACCCCACAGAGAGTGGAAAGCCCCATCAAAGATGTCTGACACTGGTGCTCTGTTGTGGGGAGCACAAGGCCATGCTGGGAACTGGCCACCAACCAACAGCAGGACACCACTGTCAGCCATCTTGCCATTGCTCTCACACTCACACACAGTGAAGTCCACCCAAAAGCAAGTAAGTATGAGCATGCTGGGAAGTGGGGTGGAGGCAATAGCATGATGGGAGTGGTAGTCACAGCTCAACATCCCCCACCCACATGGCCCAGCAAGCTCACACTCAAGCATGCACACCCCACAGAGAGTGGAAAGCCCCATCAAAGATGTCTGACACTGGTGCTCTGTTGTGGGGAGCACAAGGCCATACTGGGAACTGGCCACCAACCAACAGCAGGACACCACTGTCAGCCATCTTGCCATTGCTCTCACACTCACACACAGTGAAGTCCACCCAAAAGCAAGTAAGTATGGGCATGCTGGGAAGTGGGGTGGAGGCAATAGCATGATGGGAGTGGTAGTCACAGCTCAACATCCCCCACCCACATGGCCCAGCAAGCTCACACTCAAGCATGCACACCCCACAGAGAGTGGAAAGCCCCATCAAAGATGTCTGACACTGGTGCTCTGTTGTGGGGAGCACAAGGCCATGCTGGGAACTGGCCACCAACTAACAGCAGGACACCACTGCCAGCCATCTTGCCATTGCTCTCACACTCACACACAGTGAAGTCCACCCAAAAGCAAGTAAGTATGGGCATGCTGGAAAGTGGGGTGGAGGCAATAGCATGATGGGAGTGGTAGTCACAGATATTGGTCACCCCCACAACTGTCCCATCAACACCACCCTGAACCATGCGCACATCACAGGGAGTGGAAAACAACTGACAAGATGGCTGACACTGGCTACTGCTGTGGGGAGCACAAGGCCCTGCTGGCAACTGTGCACCAACCAACAGCAGGACACCACTGACTGACATCCTGAAAGACAACTTGCACTCCCTGCAATGGAAGCACGTTCCATGGTGGGATATCTGGCTGGGTGGGAAGGAGGACTCACAGCCCTGACCATAGTTACCAGCAGCGTTTCTCACACACACCCCTAACACAAACTCCACATAACTCACCTGGGAGAATGCATTGCCTCACACTCCAATCAAATATCCCACAAAGAACCACAACCCTGGGTCATGCTGAGTGAAGCACAGGGACACACATGGGACTTGTAGCAAAACTAACCCCAGGATAACACTGTCAGCCATCTTGTCAGCACAGGCACACAACCCCACAGGGAAGCAGAGTCAAAGGGAAGGAAGCATGGGCATGCTGGGAAGGGGGTGGAGGCAATAGCATGATGGGAGTGGTAGTCACAGCTCAACATCCCCCACCCACATGGCCCAGCAAGCTCACACTCAAGCATGCACACCCCACAGAGAGTGGAAAGCCCCATCAAAGATGTCTGACACTGGTGCTCTGTTGTGGGAGCACAAGGCCATGCTGGGAACTGGCCACCAACCAACAGCAGGACACCACTGTCAGCCATCTTGCCATTGCTCTCACACTCACACACAGTGAAGTCCACCCAAAAGCAAGTAAGTATGGGCATGCTGGGAAGTGGGGTGGAGGCAATAGCATGATGGGAGTGGTAGTCACAGATATTGGTGACCCCCACAACTGTCCCATCAACACCACCCTGAACCATGCGCACATCACAGGGAGTGGAAAACAACTTATAAGGTGGCTGACACTGGCTACTGCTGTGGGGAGCACAAGGCCCTGCTGGCAACTGTGCACCAACCAACAGCAGGACACCACTGACTGACATCCTGAAAGACAACTTGCACTCCCTGCAATGGAAGCACGTTCCATGGTGGAATATCTGGCTGGGTGGGAAGGAGGGCCGGATGTCAACCAAATACAACCAATGCAGACCATGTACACACCCCAACATTCACATAGAAATGCCCAAATAATGCAGGACAATGTGCTACACCAATATCAACCCCTGACTGTGACAACTTAGGACAATGCAATGTACAGGCCCGCATCCAGAGGCACAGTCACAACTGTCAGGTGTGTCAACCATTGATGCCTGCAGAAACATAACATACATTGTGTGTGTCTCCCAAAAACAGGTGATGATGGGGACACAGCAGCAGACGCTGAGGAGTCCCCGTCCCAGGCTCAAGAGGATACGGAGCTCACTGGTGTGGAACAGCCTCTGCCCTCCTCGGATGAAGAAGACCTACCTGGCACCTCCGGAGCAAGTAATATGCAGCACCAGCAGGACCACCAGCTGCACCCCCTGCACCCACCCCTCCAATGACTGTCAACACACATACCACCCCTGCTGACATGGACAGACCAAGGAGCACCACCACCACCAGCACAGGACCAACGTGGGGCCATGGACACCAACACCACCAACAACCCCCCAAGGGGGCCCAGGGTCACCTGTGCGTGCCACCTCAGGTACAACATACCTGAGGTGTCGCCAGGGGTGGTGGGAGGGGTGGGAGACATAGGTCGCTGCTCGCAGAGGGGTCTGGACTGCATGATGACCCACAACTGGCACGCATAGCCGATGCGTACCAGTCCAGCACCGGAGAGCTCAGCCAGGTAGTGGGGCTCCTCAGGGACATTAAACAGCAGCAGGCTGCCCATCATGCCCACTTGGACTCACACATGTCCCGCGTGGAGTCCAAGTGGGACATGTCCCAGGCTCAAGAGGATACGGAGCTCACTGGTGTGGAACAGCCTCTGCCCTCCTCGGATGAAGAAGACCTACCTGGCACCTCCGGAGCAAGTAATATGCAGCACCAGCAGGACCACCAGCTGCACCCCCTGCACCCACCCCTCCAACGACTGTCAACACACATACCACCCCTGCTGACATGGACAGACCAAGGAGCACCACCACCACCAGCACAGGACCAACGTGGGGCCATGGACACCAACACCACCAACAACCCCCAAGGGGGCCCAGGGTCACCTGTGCGTGCCACCTCAGGTACTGCACGTGTCGCCAGGGGTGGTGGGAGGGGTGGGAGACATAGGTCGCTGCTCGCAGAGGGGTCTGGACTGCATGATGACCCACAACTGGCACGCATAGCCGATGCGTACCAGTCCAGCACCGGAGAGCTCAGCCAGGTAGTGGGGCTCCTCAGGGACATTAAACAGCAGCAGGCTGCCCATCATGCCCGCTTGGACTCACACATGTCCCGCGTGGAGTCCAAGTGGGACACACTGCAAGAGATGACGGCGGTGCATAGGGACATATTACAATGCCTCCGCCAGATGAGCAGCAACCAGTCAACACCTCCCTGTGTGCCCACAACATCTGGTGCTGAAACAACTGCAACTGCCACAGGGAGGGAGGATGACTCTGGCGGAGAGTCCCCTGCACCGCAGCAGCCTGCACTTGAGGGTCCCCCCAAAGAAGAGGGGTCGTCCGAGGAGGGGCAACTGAGAGGCCGATGGCCATGTGCAACCCCCAGGAAGCCAAAACCTGTTCTGGATAATCACCTTTGTGCGCAAACTGTTCACCCTGTTGACTGCAACACAACTCCCCCACATGACATGGGGAGTACAAGTTGGACCAATGTCTCAGATGACTGTGGACTTGATACAGGACATTTCTGCTACCAGGACTTCCAATTCATCTAGGAACTTTGGATTGCAATCAAAATGTACAGCACTCACCATCCTGTGCACTATTCACACACATGTATGACAATAAACACACTAATACACCATACCTGCCTCTGTCGTGATTCCAACGTGGTTTCTGTCATGGAGATGATGACCAGCGAAATTACACTGTGCATGCTAACTGCTACAGCAAGTACAACACAGGCATGTGAGTCATGGCAACGTGACACATATGAGGGAGACACACCACCAGGGCTTCACAACAAATACACACCTAGGTCATCTGACTCATTGCCTACACTGATGTTGCCAGGAAATACGGTGCAATGCACAGACACAACACCTATTCACAGTCTTAGTCAACTAGCCCACTGGTGCAGTAAGCAAATGTCAGTCAAATGTGTGACCACAGACAAAGCACATCACAAAGTGAAGCACAGGTTTATTACACATTTGCAACATGTTGTAACCACTACAGATGCAAGGTAATCCCACCTGGCAGCGGGCACACAGTCAACAAGTGTAGAAGGAAGGAAGTCCATGGGTGTGGCGCACATCACCATTAGGGACACGACAGCTACCACCCTGGAAGTCGAATCACGGTGTCGGGGATCACAGTTGACCAAACGACTCTGAAAGTACCCTGTGAAGGACAGAAATGACACACAGTCAAAAGCACTGAAGAACAGGACAGAACTGCAATACTCATGCCCAATACATGTCACAAGATACCCACCCAGAACCAAGTTAGCATGTCAACACTGTTGGGGAGTACAGACTACCTGTAAGGACACATCGCTACATGCATACAGTCATGTAGCCCATGGACACACTCAAACAGCACCAGAGCACCACCAACACATATCATGCAAACTCACATCATTGACATGACATCTCTGGATACTCACATTCAGCTGAAGAAGTTGGTGATGAGCTGTGTGCGGACATCACCATCACCATCATCATCATCATCACTGGCATCGTGGTCCAGGCCAGGATCCTCCACAGGTGGCGGATGTTGGTCATCGTCATCCAGGATGAGAGGCAACTCCTTCCGCACTGCCAGGTTGTGTAGCATGCAGCAGACGATGACAATCTTGCACACCTTTGCTGGGGCATATGGGAGGGCCCCTCCTGTCTTGTCCAGGCAGCGGAAGCGGCTCTTCAGGAGACCAAATGTCCGCTCAATCACTCTCCTCGTCCGACCATGTGCCTCATTGTAGCGCATCTGGGCTGGTGTCACAGGGTTCCTGAGGGGCGTCAGCAACCACGGCATGTTGGGGTATCCGGAGTCACCTACATACAGACAATTGCACATTAGCTGAGTTGGAAAAGAGGGTGGAACACTACATTGCAGAACACACACAATGGTACAAAGTCAGTACACACCAACTAGCCAGGCACGCTGGTTCCGCATCTGTGACATCATCCTCGGGATGCGACTCCTCCTCATCACGTAGGCATCGTGTGCAGAACCGGGGAAACGGGCACACACGTGTGAGATGCTCATATCTGCAAGACAGACCACCAGTGCATTGACCGAGTGGTAGTGTTTGCGGCTCCTGTATGCCTGCTCTTGGGCCTGTGGTGGTACCAAAGCCACATGTGTCCCATCAATGGAGCCAATGACATGCGGCATCCTCCCCAGGGCATAGAAGTCACTCTTCACGTCAGTGAGTTGTTGGAGTCTAGGGAAATAGATGTACTGGTTCAGGTATATCAACATAGCCTCCAAAACATCGCGGAGCACACGGCTGAACATGGTCTGTGACATCCCACCAGAAGTCGCCACAGTGTGTTGAAAGGTACAGGTGGCAAAGAAGTGTAGGGCTGCCATCACCTTCACCTTGTGGGTCTGCGCTGTAGGGTACGGCCGGCCAGGTAGCAAATGTGGTGCCAAGCGCACTGCCAAATCCTCAATCAGCTGCCTGGTGAAGCGGTACCGTCGGATGCTGTCACGTTCCACCATCGTTGCCAGGTCTAAGGACAGCTGGTGCCCTGCAGTGCATAGGTGAAGAAAGAAAGATTGTCAGTCACCCCACATATGTGGCATTGAACACACTCAATATCACATGATACATCATTATGAGGCACAAGTACATGATGTGTGCAGTTCCGAAAGGACATGTATGGCACATACATGGCCAACATCTAACATCACAGTTCAACAAGTGGCATCAATAAGTCCCAGGTTGTGCCATTGGATATCATGAGGCCGTGTCACAGTTCCCATCTCCTGCTGCCACGTTACAAACACACCCCACAGTGACATGTGAGGACAGATGTGCCCCAGGCATCACAGCTCAACGACAGGTAGATTCCCACGGACCATGTATTGCCACATGGACACTGGCATGACATGGTGTATCATGTATACACCACAGCAAAACAACCATGACCCCCACAGGTAGTGGTCCCTGTTGCCTCGGCAGGACAGACATGGACGTCTGTGACACACACACGCACAACATCAAAGTCCATGCACAAACAACGTGGATGTGGAGACTGTCTCCCATTGTGCACATGAAATCAGAGACATTGTAAACACAACATGCACACAGACTGTGGAGGACCATCACTATTGTGCCAATGGGTCACCCTGGGTTAAACATACCGTCCCACATGGGACTCAGGGGGTATGTGACATGACATACACATACACCACCGTGAAATGTGACCATGCCACATGCTCAGATATGAACAGTTGCACATCACAGTGGTCATGTACACGAAACACCAAGGATTCTGTCCCCATGAACACGTGCACAGCCTGGGGGTGGCTGCCCCCAAGTGACACCCACAGAACAACATGTTCACCCCCATACACGGAATAGGTAATGCAGCCTTACATGCCTTAGGATACAGTTTGGACAGGCTATGGTGTTGTAGGTGTGCCCCTCACTCCCTGGGAAGTATATGTGGCTGGCATATGTTCACCTGTGACAGGCATGGTGACATATGCCAGTGACTTGTACAGGGACGCGTTGGACAGCAATGGACCGATCGGTGCGCACACATTGGCCATTGCATTCAATGTGTGCTGGTACGCGTTGTATTCGCAATACGCGTTGGACAGCAATGGACCGATCGGTGCGCACACATTGGCCATTGCATTCAATGTGTGCTGGTACGCGTTGTATTCGCAATACGCGTTGGACAGCAATGGACCGATCGGTGCGCACACATTGGCCATTGCATTCAATGTGTGCTGGTACGCGTTGTATTCGCAATATGCGTTGGACAGCAATGGACCGATCGATGCGCACACATTGGCCATTGCATTCAATGTGTGCTGGTACGCGTTGTATTCGCAATACGCGTTGGACAGCAATGGACCGATCGGTGCGCACACATTGGCCATTGCATTCAATGTGTGCTGGTACGCGTTGTATTCGCAATACGCGTTGGACAGCAATGGACCGATCGGTGCGCACACATTGGCCATTGCATTCAATGTGTGCTGGTACGCGTTGTATTCGCAATACGCGTTGGACAGCAATGGACCGATCGGTGCGCACACATTGGCCATTGCATTCAATGTGTGCGGGTACGCGTTGTATCCTGGGTACGCGTTGAACAGCAATGGACCGATCGGTGTGCCCGGCCGGCCCATTGCATTCAATGTGTGCGGGTACGTGTTGTATCCTGGGTATGCGTTGAACAGCAATGGACCAATCGGTGTGCCCGGCCGGCCCATTGCATTCAATGTCTGCGGGTACGCGTTCTATCCTGGGTACGCGTTGAACAGCAATGGACCGATCGGTGTGCCCGGCCGGCCCATTGCATTCAATGTGTGCGGGTACGCGTTGTATCCTAGGTACGCGTTGAACAGCAATGGACCGATCGGTGCGCACCCATTGGCTATGGCCTGGCCTGGCAACGGACGCGTTTTCAAATTTTGAACGAGTCTGATGCTGTAAATTCAGTTGGTCACCCACAACAATGTTGCAAATTCATGGGTGTCATGAAGTTGAACTTTTGAAGGATGCTGTGGGCGTGTGTAAGTGGTGCAATTCCATGTATTGGCCAGATTCAGAAGATGCAAACGACTTGGACCTATCACTTTGGACACATGGGACAGTACCTGCCTCTGCAGCACACATATAATGCTGGCTGTTCCCCTGAGAGCTCACTTGCCTGCACTACATGCTCCAGGACGACATCTGCCACCACCACTGCTGCTGTATCTGCACCCTCTGGACCCTGCAATGGCACGTACTGTGGAGAGAGCCCCAGCCTTCAGCACTGAGGAGAACCAGGCCCTGCTGGACAGCCTCCTTCCACAGTACAGCAAGCTGTATGGGAAAGCAGGGGAGCAGGTGAGTGTTCTGTCCACTGCCTTTCTAAATGTGTATGTTGTCTGACTAGCAAGGCTAACAGTCTGCACGCCACTGGCTAGCAGGCTCACTGAGTAGTTGTCACCCCCATAGTGTGTAGTTACATGCACTGGACAGGTATAGTGCAGTGACAGTGCATTTAAACAAGGTTTTACTTCCCAGGCAATGATACCATGTAGTAACTGCTGGCATACTGTCCATGGCCATCGTTGCACTGCCTGTGTACATCATGTGCCCCTGTGATTGAGACATGTATATCCAACTGTGTAATGCACGGATATGTTGCATGTGTAGTAATGGCATTCTCACTTTGTCATCCTCACAGGTTGATGCCCACCAGAAGCAGCAGATATGGCTGACCATTGTCCGGGCAGTGAGATCCGTGGGGGTCTACAAGCGCCGGATCCGCAACTGCCAGAAGAGGTGGCAGGACCTTCGGGGCTGGACCCGGAGGATCGCATGGGTCCAGCTGAAGCTGTCGCCTCCTCGCAGGAGGGGCGGACACCGGACCCTGACCCCCACATGCTCAGGATCCTGGCGGTGGTCTTCCCTGATCTGGATGGGCAGCTGAAGGCCAGAGAGCAGCAAGGAGGGGGTGAGTCCATGACTGCATTGTGAACTATGTCTGCCATGCTATGTGCCCTCCTCTGGCCTGGTTAAACTTCCACAGTACATCAGTCATGTGGTCCAGGACCCATGTCCCTCTATTGTGCACTGCCCACTCCTCATCTGATACCCAGGTGTGGCCCTTACAGTCAGGGAATTGTGTCACTTGGGTACTGTGTCCTTGCAGTTTGCTTGACTCAAGGTGGGGCGAACAGCAAAACACACAAGATGATGGACGGAATGTTGCACATTGGCAAAACATTCACCCCCAGTCACAGATCTGGGTTTAATCCATCGTTATTTTGCTCACCACGCCACCCCAGTTCAGACATGGCCATATGCAAATCAGTCTTGACCCTGTGCCTCATGGGAACAGTCCAGCCCGAACTGCCAAGCCATGTCTTCCCTGGACCGGAATCAAGCATCCTAGGACCGGTTTCTGGCTATCAGCCGTCATCAGCCAGGATAGCTTGACTCCAGTGGCGTAGTGAGCACGGGACCCACGTCTGGGCATACCCTTCCCACATAGGGCGAACAGCAAAACACACAAGATGATGGACGGAATGTTGCACATTGGCAAAACATTCACCCCCAGTCACAGATCTGGGTTTAATCCATCTTTATTTTGCTCACCACGCCACCCCAGTTCAGACATGGCCATATGCAAATCAGTCTTGACCCTGTGCCTCATGGGAAAAGTCCAGCCCGAACTGCCAAGCCATGTCTTCCCTGGACCGGAATCAAGCATCCTAGGACCGGTTTCTGGCTATCAGCCGTCATCAGCCAGGATAGCTTGACTCCAGTGGCGTAGTGAGCACAGGACCCACGTCTGGGCATACCCTTCCCACATAGGGCCAACAGCAAAACACACAAGATGATGGACGGAATGTTGCACATTGGCAAAACATTCACCCCCAGTCACAGATCTGGGTTTAATCCATCGTTATTTTGCTCACCACGCCACCCCAGTTCAGACATGGCCATATGCAAATCAGTCTTGACCCTGTGCCTCATGGGAACAGTCCAGCCCGAACTGCCAAGCCATGTCTTCCCTGGACCGGAATCAAGCATCCTAGGACCGGTTTCTGGCTATCAGCCGTCATCAGCCAGGATAGCTTGACTCCAGTGGCGTAGTAAGCACGGGACCCACGTCTGGGCATACCCTTCCCACATAGGGCGAACAGCAAAACACACAAGATGATGGACGGAATGTTGCACATTGGCAAAACATTCACCCCCAGTCACAGATCTGGGTTTAATCCATTGTTATTTTGCTCACCACGCCACCCCAGTTCAGACATGGCCATATGCAAATCAGTCTTGACCCTGTGCCTCATGGGAACAGTCCAGCCCGAACTGCCAAGCCATGTCTTCCCTGGACCGGAATCAAGCATCCTATGACCGGTTTCTGGCTATCAGCCATCATCAGCCAGGATAGCTTGACTCCAGTGGCGTAGTGAGCACGGGACCCACGTCTGGGCATACCCTTCCCACATAGGGCGAACAGCAAAACACACAAGATGATGGACGGAATGTTTCACATTGGCAAAAACATTCACCCCCAGTCACAGATCTGGGTTTAATCCATCGTTATTTTGCTCACCACGCCACCCCAGTTCAGACATGGCCATATGCAAATCAGTCTTGACCCTGTGCCTCATGGGAACAGTCCAGCCCGAACTGCCAAGCCATGTCTTCCCTGGACCGGAATCAAGCATCCTAGGACCGGTTTCTGGCTATCAGCCGTCATCAGCCAGGATAGCTTGACTCCAGTGGCGTAGTGAGCACGGGACCCACGTCTGGGCATACCCTTCCCACATAGGGCGAACAGCAAAACACACAAGATGATGGACGGAATGTTGCACATTGGCAAAACATTCACCCCCAGTCACAGATCTGGGTTTAATCCATCGTTATTTTGCTCACCACGCCACCCCAGTTCAGACATGGCCATAGGCAAATCAGTCTTGACCCTGTGCCTCATGGGAACAGTCCAGCCCGAACTGCCAAGCCATGTCTTCCCTGGACCGGAATCAAGCATCCTAGGACCGGTTTCTGGCTATCAGCCGTCATCAGCCAGGATAGCTTGACTCCAGTGGCGTAGTGAGCACGGGACCCACGTCTGGGCATACCCTTCCCACATAGGGCGAACAGCAAAACACACAAGATGATGGACGGAATGTTGCACATTGGCAAAACATTCACCCCCAGTCACAGATCTGGGTTTAATCCATCGTTATTTTGCTCACCACGCCACCCCAGTTCAGACATGGCCATATGCAAATCAGTCTTGACCCTGTGCCTCATGGGAACAGTCCAGCCCGAACTGCCAAGCCATGTCTTCCCTGGACCGGAATCAAGCATCCTAGGACCGGTTTCTGGCTATCAGCCGTCATCAGCCAGGATAGCTTGACTCCAGTGGCGTAGTGAGCACGGGACCCACGTCTGGGCATACCCTTCCCAGGGAGGACCTGGCTTGGCAGTTCGGGCTGGACTGTTCCCATGAGGCACAGGGTCAAGACTGATTTGCATATGGCTGGGTTCAAACTGGAATGGAATGGTGAGCAAAAAAACGATGGATTTAGGCCCAGATCTCTGTACTGGGGTGAATGTATGACATTGTTCTGCATTCTGTCCATCAACTGTTGTTTTTGCATGACTCAAGGTGGGGGGCAGCATCTGTTTCCCTAACTCTGTGGTGGGCATCATGGGTGGGTCCATTGCTTACACAATGCCTGTGTTCTGACATGTAATCTGCGTGTTACTTTGATATGTGGTCCAATTGCTGAGCTGATCCACCACATGTGCCTGGGGTATCTGGCACACACCCATGCTGTGGGTGGGAACAATGTTTGGGCCCCAGGAGTGTGTATATAACGTGTGTCACACATACTTAGCCAGCTGCCTACTGTCCAGGGCTCATCACTCATTCATGTGGGGCAGGACAGTCATGCCTACTCCAGGTCATACAATACACTCTGTACTCCCACTCCCGTGTATCAGCTGACACGTTGTGCTCAGTGATTTGTCCCCTCAGGTGTCTGCCTCTGTGTCAGTGTGCTGTGGCTTCGTTGTCAGGACTGCTGGGGTGTTTCTCGGTTGGGGCTCAGCATGCCACCGGAGATGTGACCATAGGAGACGATACTTGTGTGACACATAGGTGTTTGATCACCTGACTGTGCAGACTGGGGTATGCGAATGTGAAGTTCAGGCAGCTGTTTCCCATTCACAGCAGATTGTGAGGTGCTCAGGTTCAGAGGGTTGTGTTACAGGTCTCCCATATGTCCAATCGGTATGACCTGGACAGATAAGGGTTCAGATGATGTGGTGTGTGGGGGATGTACATGTGCACTTGTTCAGCTCCAGGACTTGCATTCCCCATGACCTACTATAGTGACACAGTGCAGAGTGTTGTTGTCTGGCTGCCCTGCCCATGTGACTGGAGACAGTGATGTATGACTTAGCAGGCATGCCTGTGCCATGGCATGTGACTTCCTATTAGTGATCCTGCAGGGGAGTGACATGTGCTACATGCACACCTTTGTGGCAATGGCTATCAGGACATGGGTGCATCATGGTGTCTGTCGCTGGTATGCATCACATGCATTTCCTATTTGACTCTGGGCATCCCTTTCATCCGGACACCTGTACTGACTCAGTGGCAAGAGTTGTGATGTGTGCATGTTCAAATGCTTCACCGGGTTCTCTGCACTGTCCAACTACTGTGTAGGTGGTGCATGTGTCCACACTGGGGTATTGCCATCCAACAGACACCAGACAGATGGGTGCAAGGCCAGGTGGGATGTGAGTGCCATGGTTGACCATCAGACTGACAATTGGCTTCTCCTGTTCTGTTTGGGCACTTTTAGCAATGTTCAACTAAGGATGCCAGGGCTTGCTCGGTAATGTGCTGTACTTACTGTGGTGTGTGCGTTCGGTGCAGGTGACTGATGTCTGTCTGTTTCCCTAATGATTGCAGATACATCCACGGCCACAGGAGGGGACAGCTCCACGGACCAGGAGGAGCCGCAGAGCCAGACTGGGTCAGCAGCTGAGGAGTGGTCGGAGGGACCCAGTGGCACGGAGGGCGAGGGGAGCCACACCGAGGAGTCCTCAGCACCATCCACCTCAGCTGAGGACCACAGCAGCTCGGAGGATGACTCCCTTATGGAGGCGGGTGTCAGCAGCCACCACACCCCAGCTAGTGTTGCTGTCCCCGCCACCACCACCACCGCCCTCCCATCTGCTCCCATTCCCGAGGTCCGTGGAGGCTCCCATGTTCGGGAGCGTGTCTCCTTCGGGCCAGGCACCGCACCCCCTGCCCCTGTGTCCCCTGTTGCCCTGAGTGAGGAGTATGTGTACCTCCTTCGCCAGCTCCATGTAGGGCAGACAGCGATGCTGAGTGTCCTCCATGCACACACCACTCTGTTGACTCAGCTGGTGTCGTTCATGGAGGGCATCTCATCGGGCATGTCTGCCCTACAGAGGGGTAATAGGTCCACGGACTCCTCCCTGACGGCAGCAGTGTCCCTCCTCCGACAGTCCCTCACCCCTCCTGCCTCTGCCCCATCCACACTCCCCAGCACCTTACCTGTCCCAAGCACACACACACCGGCACAGGCACACACCAGCACAGACACGAGCAGCACACAGACACACACGCCACAAACAAGACGTACACGCACGCACAGTCAGGGGACTGAAACCACACTCACAGGGGATGGGGCCCAGGCACACACACACGCATCCACGAGCACTGCGCAGTCCTCAGTTGCCTCTCCCTCCAAAGCCCCCTCCCTTGCCTCACCTGCAACCCCAAAGACACAGCGGCTCTTCCTCAGTGACCTCGGCCTCTTCCCCTCCGATTCAGCTGATACAGCATTCAGGGGAAGAGGAAGCCCACCCACATGGAGCGGAGTGCCCCTCGCCCCCGGACACCCTCCCCCAGGCGCAGACCGACTGACGCCCCCACCCGCAAGTCCCCCAAACCCGGAAGAGCAAGACCCCGCCGCCGCCCTGCAGCTCAGGCACCAAGTCTCCTTCCTCCATCCCTCAGGCCCCCACTCCACAGGTGCCCCCACCACACCCTGCCCCAGGTTCCCCCACCCACAGATACACCATCCCCAAAAGGATCAGGCCTTCTCCCCCTGCCACTTGCTCTTCCGGCCCCACACCCCCGCTGCGCTTGTCTGTGCCACTGGTGTGGTGAGGGTGTCCTCCCCCTCTGTCCTGCCCACCTTACCTGATCCCCATTCTCCTCCCCTGGAGGTAGGCACTGCAGTAGAGTCCACTACCACCCTGTCTGACTTGGGCACTGCAGTGGCGAACCTGTCCACTCCATCTGCATGGTCCACTGCAGTCGTGCCGGCACCCACACCATCTGAGTCATGCCCCCAGTTGTGCCGGCACACACCATGTCAGACACCTCCACTGCAGTTGTCAGTGGCTCTCCAGCACCCACCACCCCTTCCCTGCCTCCTTCTGGTGAGCCCTGATCCTGTCCCTGCGGTGCCTGGCCTGCCCCCGTATGCCCCTCCAAGGGGATTGTCCCTGGTTTTTATCAGTGCAGGCATGCGTAGGGTGACATCTGTCACTGTCACCCTGTTTTGACTTTCATGATGGACTCGCCATTGGCCTTTGTTTATTTTTTACATGACTTCAACTTTTGAACCCACATATGCTGAATAAAGCAACTTTCTGTTCTCTAGTGCTTTTGCTTCTGATTTACATGATGTTGATGATGCTAACCATGCCCTTGCTGCAGTGATGGTGATATTTGGTCTCATGAAAATGAAGTGTTACTGTGCAGGAACCCATGTGGTCCAGGGGGACTGTGTCCTATCCTGTGGTGTATCCATGTCATCCTTAGCAGCATCTGAGGGTGTCATGTTTTCAATATTTGGCAATGGGATTTCCTACTTACATTAGCAATGTCACATCTGTGGCTTCCACCCCTGCACATCTGTTGTGCTTGCCATTGTTCAATTAGTCTACTTCCCTGACCGTGTGGCCATCTCCACTGGACATGCAGGTTTGGGCATCAATGGGGAAGGACTCATCTGTGTTGTCAGTGCAACTTGCTATACATGTGTGTTGGATCTGTGCTGATGATTTCGTTGACACTCCCATGACCAGGCTGATGTGACGGGAGCCTTCATTTGGTGCTAATTGTTGACTGTGTGACCAAGTGTTCTGCTGACATGATGGAGCCCTACTGAGGCGACATATGGCACAGCTTTCCTCACACAGGAGTGGAGTCCCCTCATGGCAGTGTGTACTCCTGTGACATCGCCTGCGCCCAAGGTGTGTGTTGTATGAGCATGTCTGTGTGTTCACTTCCATTTTGCTGTGCATGCTGGGATCCCTAGTGATGTTCCTGTTTGTGATGCTTGCTGAGTTGACCTATGTTCCCCCAAAGTCTTCTCCCTGGGTTCTCTGTGATGTGGGTGCATGGCACATTACTGGTCATCAGGGTGTCACCCATAGGTGTGTTTGCTGTCAGGGCTGAGTTTGTGGGCAGACGCTGATGGGTCACAGTCAGGATTCCCCTTGGCACTTGTTGTTTACACCTGTCATGTGATTTCCGGTTTGTGTTAGCTTTCATTGGTTGTGACACGTTGTGTGTGTGACTGCTGGCACTCCTCAGGGTCAGGGCTGCAATGTTGGTAGTTGTCTATGTGTATGCTTTGTGGGTGACCTTGGCTTCTTCATTGGTGTGTGACTGTGGCTGGGATCCCATTGGTTGGTGTGGTATTGCCGTCATGTCCATGTACAGCGTAGTGTGCAGTGTGTCAGACATTCAGGAGTCTTGTTGAGTGGCCATGTGTGATGTGTTTCTGCACCTTGGTTCCCACCACCCCCCTGGGATTGTCATGGGTGCATGTGCAATGTCACCAGTGCATGTGAGCTTCACTGCTGCACATTGTTGGAGGTCGAGGTGTGTGGTGTTGAGAGTGTGCAGATGAGAGTTGTTGCCCGGCTAGACCCCTGCCTCCATGTTGGCCTTGGCTTACTGGCCGTGCTGATTGATTTGTGCTTGTGTAGGTGTGATGGTAGTTTGTTGCTCAGGACACATGACTGTGGTTCACAGTGTGAACGACATCTAGCTTTGTCATCACAGTGGGATTGTAATGCAGCCCAGGGTCACCACATTGTGGGGGCCCTGGGGGTAGTGCTGTGGTGTCTCTGTGTCTTGCTGTGTCAGTTGCTGTTCCTACATGCTTGTGTGACATGTGTGATTTGTGCTCCCTCTCATCTGACAATGCCTGATTGCCCACATAGGGGATTTGGATCCATGAGTTACCTTTGTGTGGCACTGTATGCACATCTGTGTAATTGGTATTCAGGCCTCCTCATGTGTTGTGTGGTTGCCTGGGGACACTGGTACCCCCCCTCACCTGTTGTGTTTGATGTGCAGTGTGGGTCTGCCTGTTTGTGTTTGTGCATCTGCACCACTGCATTGGCATATCTTTAGTGTGCCATTGGCTGTATGTTGTTTGGTGTGTTTCCCCTGCTGTCCCTGGGACTCCTAGGTCATCAGTCAGCACAAAGATCATTGTTTGTGTGTCCCATTGCTGCCATGGTATGGTATCTGTTCACCTCACATCTACAGTCTCCACAGGGTATCTGCATTTGTGTGCCCATTGGTGCAAATATGTGGGTCTGCATTCTGATGGTCACTTCTGTCATTGTGTCATTGATGAATGTTGACAGTGTCAGCCCCCATGGGTGATGTTTGTCTGCACATGGCCAAAGGTATGTCTTATTTGCACTGCACTGTTTGCCTCCCCCAATCTATGTTGCTATGGGACACAAGCACTACTTTGCCACTGATGTGTTTGTTGTTCTGTGACCAGGAATCATCCATGCAGTTTGGCAGTTGCAGCTTTTTCTTTGTCAACACTTACATTTTGGTCACTGTGATGATGGGGGTTTGGACCCCATTGCCACAATGTTCAAAATGTGCTTCAGCTATGGACCCCACAGTTACATTTTGGTCACTGTGATGATGGGGGTTTGGACCCCATTGCCACAATGTTCAAAATGTGCTTCAGCTATGGACCCCACACTTACATTTTGGTCACTGTGATGATGGGGGTTTGGACCCCATTGCCACAATGTTCAAAATGTGCTTCAGCTATGGACCCCACACTTACATTTTGGTCACTGTGATGATGGGGTTTTGGACCCCATTGCCACAATGGTCATGGCCTGCTTGCATTGTGGGGGCCACACACATGTATGTGTGGCACATGTGATAGGGGGTCACATTGTATGTTCAAAGTCATGTTCAGTGTTGTAGGCATTTGACACAGTCTACACATGCTTGTCATGGTGTTGGGGGGGATGTCTTTATGTTGCATTCTTTATGTTGGTGTGTGCTTGTTGTGTCATGTATTAGCCATCCTGTGAGTGGGGGTGTTGTTGGTGGTAGGCATCCAGCCCCCATGGGTAGGGGTGGTAGTAGTGACAGGCATCCAGCCCCCATGGGTAGGGGTGGTAGTAGTGACAGGCATCCAGCCCCCCATGGGTAGAGGTGGTAGTAGTGGTAGGCATCTGGCACCCCCTGGGTAGAGGTGGTAGTAGTGATAGGCATCTGGCACCCCCTGGGTAGGGGTGGTAGTAGTGGTAGGCATCTGGCACCCCCTGGGTAGAGGTGGTAGTAGTGGTAGGCATCTGGCACCCCCGGGTAGAGGTGGTAGTAGTGGTAGGCATCTGGCACCCCTGGGTAGAGGTGGTAGTAGTGGTAGGCATCTGACACCCCTGGGTAGAGGTGGTAGTAGTGGTAGGCATCTGGCACCCCTGGGTAAGGGTGGTAGTAGTGACAGGCATCCAGCCCCCATGGGTAGAGGTGGTAGTAGTGGTAGGCATCTGGCACCCCTGGGTAGGGGTGGTAGTAGTGACAGGCATCCAGCCCCCATGGGTAGAGGTGGTAGTAGTGGTAGGCATCTGGCACCCCCTGGGTAGGGGTGGTAGTAGTGGTAGGCATCTGGCACCCCTGGGTAAGGGTGGTAGTAGTGGTAGGCATCTGGCACCCCCTGGGTAGAGGTGGTAGTAGTGGTAGGCATCTGACACCCCCTGGGTAAGGGTGGTAGTAGTGGTAGGCATCTGGCACCCCCTGGGTAGAGGTGGTAGTAGTGGTAGGCATCTGGCACCCCCTGGGTAGAGGTGGTAGTAGTGGTAGGCATCTGACACCCCCTGGGTAGAGGTGGTAGTAGTGGTAGGCATCTGGCACCCCCTGGGTAAGGGTGGTAGTAGTGACAGGCATCCAGCCCCCATGGGTAGAGGTGGTAGTAGTGGTAGGCATCTGGCACCCCCTGGGTAGGGGTGGTAGTAGTGACAGGCATCCAGCCCCCCATGGGTAGAGGTGGTAGTAGTGGTAGGCATCTGGCACCCCTGGGTAGGGATGGTAGTAGTGGTAGGCATCTGGCACCCCCTGGGTAAGGGTGGTAGTAGTGGTAGGCATCTGGCACCCCCTGGGTAGAGGTGGTAGTAGTGGTAGGCATCTGACACCCCCTGGGTAGAGGTGGTAGTAGTGACAGGCATCTGGTACCCCCTGGGTAAGGGTGGTAGTAGTGACAGGCATCCAGCCCCCCATGGGTAGAGGTGGTAGTAGTGGTAGGCATTTGGCACCCCTGCGTAAGGGTGGTAGTAGTGACAGGCATCCAGCCCCCCATGGGTAGAGGTGGTAGTAGTGGTAGGCATCTGGCACCCCTGGGTAGGGGTGGTAGTAGTGGTAGGCATCTGGCACCCCTGGGTAGAGGTGGTAGTAGTGGTAGGCATCTGACACCCCTGGGTAGAGGTGGTAGTAGTGGTAGGCATCTGGCACCCCTGGGTAAGGGTGGTAGTAGTGGTAGGCATCTGGCACCCCCTGGGTAAGGGTGGTAGTAGTGACAGGCATCCTGCCCCCCATCGGTAGAGGTGGTAGTAGTAGTAGGCATCTAGCACCCCCTGGGTAGGGGTGGTAATAGTGGTAGGCATCTGGCACCCCCTGGGTAGGGGTGGTAGTAGTGGTAGGCATCTGGCACCCCTGGGTAAGGGTGGTAGTAGTGACAGGCATCCAGCCCCCATGGGTAGAGGTGGTAGTAGTGGTAGGCATCTGGCACCCCTGGGTAGAGGTGGTAGTAGTGGTAGGCATCTGGCACCCCCTGGGTAGAGGTGGTAGTAGTGGTAGGCATCTGACACCCCCTGGGTAGAGGTGGTAGTAGTGGTAGGCATCTGGCACCCCTGGGTAAGGGTGGTAGTAGTGACAGGCATCCAGCCCCCATGGGTAGAGGTGGTAGTAGTGGTAGGCATCTGGCACCCCTGGGTAAGGGTGGTAGTAGTGACAGGCATCCAGCCCCCATGGGTAGAGGTGGTAGTAGTGGTAGGCATCTGGCACCCCCTGGGTAGGGGTGGTAGTAGTGGTAGGCATCTGGCACCCCTGGGTAGAGGTGGTAGTAGTGGTAGACATCTGACACCCCCTGGGTAGAGGTGGTAGTAGTGGTAGGCATCTGGCACCCCTGGGTAAGGGTGGTAGTAGTGGTAGGCATCTGGCACCCCCTCGGTAAGGGTGGTAATAGTGACAGGCATCCAGCCCCCATGGGTAGAGGTGGTAGTAGTGGTAGGCATCTGGCACCCCCTGGGTAGGGGTGGTAGTAGTGGTAGGCATCTGGCACCCCCTGGGTAGGGGTGGTAGTAGTGGTAGGCATCTGGCACCCCCTGGGTAGAGGTGGTAGTAGTGGTAGGCATCTGGCACCCCTGGGTAAGGGTGGTAGTAGTGGTAGGCATCTGGCACCCCCTGGGTAAGGGTGGTAGTAGTGGTAGGCATCTGGCACCCCCTGGGTAAGGGTGGTAGTATTGACAGGCATCCAGCCCCCCATGGGTAGAGGTGGTAGTAGTGGTAGGCATCTGGCACCCCTGGGTAAGGGTGGTAGTAGTGGTAGGCATCTGGCACCCCTGGGTAAGGGTGGTAGTAGTGACAGGCATCCAGCCCCCATGGGTAGAGGTGGTAGTAGTGGTAGGCATCTGGCACCCCCTGGGTAGAGGTGGTAGTAGTTGTAGGCATCTGGCACCCCTGGGTAGAGGTGGTAGTAGTGGTAGGCATCTGACACCCCCTGGGTAGAGGTGGTAGTAGTGGTAGGCATCTGGCACCCCCTGGGTAAGGGTGGTAGTAGTGACAGGCATCCAGCCCCCATGGGTAGAGGTGGTAGTAGTGGTAGGCATCTGGCACCCCTGGGTAGGGGTGGTAGTAGTGGTAGGCATCTGGCACCCCTGGGTAAGGGTGGTAGTAGTGGTAGGCATCTGGCACCCCTGGGTAAGGGTGGTAGTAGTGACAGGCATCCAGCCCCCCATGGGTAGAGGTGGTAGTAGTGGTAGGCATCTGGCACCCCTGGGTAGGGGTGGTAGTAGTGGTAGGCATCTGGCACCCCTGGGTAAGGGTGGTAGTAGTGGTAGGCATCTGGCACCCCTGGGTAAGGGTGGTAGTAGTGGTAGGCATCTGGCACCCCCTGGGTAAGGGTGGTAGTAGTGACAGGCATCCAGCCCCCATGGGTAGAGGTGGTAGTAGTGGTAGGCATCTGGCACCCCCTGGGTAGGGGTGGGAGTAGTGGTAGGCATCTGGCACCCCTGGGTAGAGGTGGTAGTAGTGGTAGGCATCTGACACCCCCTGGGTAGAGGTGGTAGTAGTGGTAGGCATCTGGCACCCCCTGGGTAAGGGTGGTAGTAGTGGTAGGCATCTGGCACCCCCTGGGTAAGGGTGGTAGTAGTGACAGGCATCCAGCCCCCATGGGTAGAGGTGGTAGTAGTGGTAGGCATCTGGCACCCCCTGGGTAGGGGTGGTAGTAGTGGTAGGCATCTGGCACCCCCTGGGTAGAGGTGGTAGTAGTGGTAGGCATCCGGGCCCCTATGTGTATATGTGGCATTGGTGATGGCCATCCCGCCCCTATGGTGCTGCTGTTGCTGGTGTAAGTAATTTCTGCATCCCTCTGTGTGTGTGTGATATGTCGGGTACGTGTAGTTTGTTTTTGTGGTTGGTGTCTGACTTACCTTCTGCGCCGTACGCGTCCGTGCCTGTTCCGGTAGTAGATGTAGAATATTGGTAGGATCGGCACGATGGGATTCATGGTTGGTTCGTCTCGTTTGTCTTTCTCGTTGCTTCGCCTCGTCCTCGTCGCTGGCGTGTTCGTCTCGTAGCCGTGGATCGTGTTGTGGCGCGAATCGGAGCTTATGTGCGCCTCTCCTGGATGCTTTGACGTGCCGTGCGTAGCGACGGGTTCGGCGCGTACAGGAAGCGCATCGTACTTGTCCGGCCGGACGGGGCTGCATTTTGGCTTCCGTGCGACTCCATTCTGCGTTTACGGATCCGGCTCGGTCGGGGAACAGGACCTGGATTGAGTGAGTACGACTGGGTCGGAATCTATGCTGTTGTGCGCATCGTACTTGCTCGTTCGGAATAATGTGCGGATCGGTCGGGAAACAGGCATTCGCATGGCTTTTTTCCCGACCGAATGGTGTTAGGTGCGCCTCCGACCGAGATCGGAATCGGCCCCTTAGTGGACTAATGAGTCCACAGTAAGGGCCTGTGTTGGACCTCATGGTCACAATTCAAATCCTGGAAGGTCCACTAAGCCCTTCATCTTTCTGAGGTAGATAAAATGAATAACATTGAGTTGAATAATAATAAACATCTGCTATTCAGCTCCAAGATGCCTTTCTGGACAATTTACAAATACACATGTTATGTCAAAATGTAGTCCAAACCACTCTCCCTTACAAAGTGTGATGTAACACTAACCTACATCTCCCGACACACTGGCATAACCCAGACAATTTGTGTAATTTGACTTGCATACCCTACAACACAAAATTGTGCTCTGTTACAAAAGACTTGGGGCCTTAATATGACTTAGGCAGTGTGGGAGCGGGGCCGCCCGCTCCCACACCACCAAAGCCAATACAGACTGCCCACCAGATTACAACTTTTTAAGTCATTGGCGGGCAGTTATTTGGTGTTTCCACGGTGGTGCCTTTGAAATAGCCACCGCCATGGGAACATCAAAGCATGTTGCTGCACAGACCGAAATGCACACGGGGTGCATGCAGACAGGGGGTCACATGGTGCCCCCCTGCATGCACCCCATGGGGCAGAGGCACAAAGGGGCCTCCTTACTGCCACACTTTTCATGTCAGTTGCACCGCCCTGAAAAGTGCGGCGGTGAGGAAACTCCTAATATGCTTGGTATATTAGTATTGGTATATTGGTATATTAGGGGCCTCAGACTGCTGCGCCACCGCCAGGGATCGTGGATCCCTGGCAGTAGCAGCAGTCCTGTGGCAGTCCAACCGCCACAGTCCTAATGCAGACCGCCAAACTGGTAATAAGGCCCTAGGCCTTTGAGTAATTTTAACTGCACCAGAGTAATTGGTCGAATGGCCAATAATAGCGCATTACGCTTGCATATTTAGGAGTAATTTGGAGGAAAAACTCCTACTGCGAGTGCATAGTTAGCAAGCATGAGTTCCTGCTTGCGCTGCTGTTTATGTTCTATTGCATTGAGCACTATATTCTTAGTGCAAAATGCATCCTCACGTCCAATTTGGATGCAATGGTGCATTTTGTGATAAAAAACGAGCGCTAAATGCTGGCACTAAGTTGGGGGAAAATCTTACTCCAAGTGCACATTTAGCAAGCATGAGTGGCTGCTCGCGCTGCTATTCATGTTCTTTTGCATTCAGCACTATTTTTTATCGCAAAATGCATCCTTGCTTCCATTTTGGATGTGAGGGGCATTTTTGCACTAAGAAATTAGCGCTAAATGCTGAATTATTCTTCTCTCTTAAACTTGCAGAACTTTTGGGCAATTATATGTTAATAAGCTACACGGAATTTCGTGAGTTACACCCACCCATACAAAAGTATCTTGACAGTTTTTCCCCAATTTGTGTACTATGGAAGAGGCTGCAAGACCCATTCTCTAACACAGTTTGTATGTGAGTTGACAAATTGCTTGCCAAAGTTGGTAACTTATTTGCATGCGGCAATCACTTATTTCTCCTGAGAAGTGGCTTTTTGTGAGCAAGCATAGAAAATGTCTGGGGAGATCAAGCACTGCATGTAGTGGGAGAGACCAATCTAGGGTGGCACCATTATGATCTATGATCCAGACAGTATCTTTCAAAGAAAGGTAAAGGATGCTCTTAAATAAGGTATCAGAGGGCACTCTGGACAGAGGGACAGGCAAAGAATTATGGGCCTCAATAGGATGGCAATCTGACTTACGTCCAACCGCCATCCATTTGGAAATGGGACCACCCAACTGCAAATCAGCGGTCCCGCCAGCCCTATTAGGATGCGACTGCCACCACGGCGGTCGCAATGTCTATCTTTTGTAATGCGGCGGGTGCTGCGGGCTGCAGCACACGCCGCATAACAAAACATGGACATCCTACATATCCCTGCACTACATGGCAGGCACCATGCGGTGCCTGCTACATGTTGCAGGGATATGTAGGGGGGTACCATAGGTGCCCCCATAACACAAAGCTAAGGGTCAGGGGGTAAAGGGGGGCCCGATACGGACCTCCAATGTCCCTTTCTACCAGCCTTTTCATGGCGTGTAAACCGCCATGAAACGGCCGGCGGGGAGGGACATCATAATCCCTACGGTGGTGCCTGGCAGGCACTGCCACCATTGTAGGGATTATGGCTCCCTCTGACCACCGGCGGGCTCAAGGAGCCCATCGGATGCATGGCAGTCAGTCTTTCCAACCTCCAACCATCCACCCGCCGTTGTAATATGGCGGGCGGTAAACATGGTTCCAATGGCGGTGGGACCGCTACCGATGGGCTGCTGGTGGCGGTCCCACCATCATCGTAATCAGGCCCTATATTATAAATAGCTTCTCTTGTGTTGTGCTCTGCTCAAAATTACAGCCAGTTGAGCTAATGTACTGGAGCAGTGCATAACACTGCATAACGTGTGCCAGTGATTGCAGGTCGTGGGCACAGCACTCGTTTCTGGGGAAAAGGAATTATTGTTTTTTCAACAGACTTTGATCCAGAGTGAGTGGGAAAGACAGAAAATGGAGAAAGAAGGAAGAAGATAAAGGTAGGAAACCAGTGGAAAAGGAAAAAAGCAAGGATGAGAAAGAATCCACAAGAGTGAAATTAAGAGGGACAGTGGAGGGTGATGCACGTGATCACGTTGCCAAGTTTTTAGTAACTTTTGATCTGTTTGAGCTAGAAACTATTTTTTGTTTAACATCTGCAGAGTAGGCAGTGGATGATGGATTATGTGGTAAATGCAACAAATCCAATACTATGCAAAAAAAGTTGCAGCCACAGAATCGCATAATTCCAGTGGCCCAGACGATGGCTGAAGGACACCATTTGACATTTCAATATAATAAGTTGTGAGAATGTGACCGATCTCCTAAGACCACACAGAGTATCTTATGCATCATAAAAATGACTCAAACAAATCTCTTTTTAAAATTAGTGAGACGGATTCACAAAGGTATTTACGAGTATGGCGAAGTAGCACTACAAGAGAACTACATCACATACTCACAAATGTTGTCAATCAGGCCGAAATGTCCTACTCTCTATTAGTAAAAGGGAAGAGAGCACAGTCCTTCCTGTTTGTAGTAATTCCATATGAACATTCCATTTTTATTCCTATTTTAGATATTTTGGGTACAAATCACAAAGGTATTCAAGAATATGTGCAGTGGTACTACTAGGGTATTACTTCACATACTCATAAGTGCTTTTGTGAATCATCTCCTTGATTTGGAGGTCCCTGGAGAGCAGCACTCACAAGCTAAGTACTGGAACTTCTCAAAAAGAACACTAAGGGGCAGATTTACAAAGGGCTTTTACAAAGGGCTTGAAATTGCCCTTGCATGATGCAAATTATTGCAAGGCAGCGCAAGTCTTTAGTGAGGTTTACTGAGCCATGCAAAGCCACCTGGTGTGGCTCTGCATGGTTTAGTAAATCGAAAGTAATGCAAGGCAGCACATTTCGCTGACTTGCTTTACCTTTTGGTTGGGGGAGGGGGATTCCATGCATGGAGTGTGGGTGTCCCCCACATCCACTCATGGTTTTTGACACAATCCCATATTTACAAAGGTCTGTAAACCTTGGATTGCGCCAAAATGGTGCCTCTCCCTGACCTCAGCGTAACAGTAACTTCCTCTTTTTATGCGCGCTCCATTCAGCATGCATACAAAGAAGAGAATGCCTTTCAGGATTGTGTTTGTGAAGGACTGCCCCTTCCTGCATAAAAACAATCCTGCTTGTAAGGCAGGAACCCCCTGCAGCATGATGCAAGGGTCCCTGCATTGACGCTAGGCAGCCACAAGTGTGCCAGCGCTAGGAGGCAGAGAAAATGCAACATACCGCATATATCACATTTCTGTTCTCTCCCTTTCATGCAACACAGCACAACAAGTTGTCTTACTACATTGAGTGAATTATTGGTACATCTGCCCCTAGATCTTCACTGGAACTTGTTTCATGAGGCGATAACAGCATCATAACCTCCGTGATGCACTTCCCACGCAGCATAAAGTCATGCTAGCACAGTGCTTAATTTGAGCCAGTGGTTTCCGGTGCTCAGCACCAGCACTTAATTGGCAGCGCCAGCACTTATGACAGTCTGCCACATGGTAGGCTGTTTCTCTGATTTAGACTGAGCACAACAACAGTTGTTTACTAATTCAATACACATTAAAAATTAGTATTACCTGTCGCCCATGCTAATCTTATAGCTTTGGGAGCCTCGAATAGTCTGAAATGTCAAACTTCTAGGAGTGTGATGGTTAGTAGCTGGTTTGGTACTATCGTTGGCAGCGCTGCAGGGGCATTGGGATGTGTAGGCTGCAGTGGCCTCCTGATGAGGGCCCTGCCACTTAATTTTTTTTACAAATTAAGCACTGTGCTAGAATCATTTCCCAGCCTTCTTAAAGGCTAAAGAGCTACCTCAGAGCCATTATAGAAGTGTGCGTCTCAACACTGATGTTAAATTCCTCGCTCTGCCGGGCGCTTGGCACAGTCTGCTTTTTAATTTTTTTTCATGCGTTTTTCCTCTTTCTAGAAGAGTACAATTTGCTCCTAGGAAACACGTTCTAATAAACTCGGAACATAATATCTTTCCAACACTGCCGCTATGGAAATAGGTATGATTCAGGCTGAAGCAATGGAGAAAATGATTATTCGCGCCGGAGTTTTATGGAATGCGCCTCTCTCCAACATCGTGCCGAACACGGTGAGACTAATAAAGACCCAAATCTGCGCAGAAAAGGTTTTCGTAGTTCTGTTATAATGGGTCTGAATTACAGAAATTGAAAAATGCTTAGATGCTCTTTTTCCGAGAATGCATAATAAAGAGGAGACTCCTACTGCTTTCTGTTGCCTCGAGTTACTTGGAAAAGTAAAGACAGGAGTGAGGTAATCCTTGCACCACAGCACCTCTGTCCCTTGAGAAATGTCATTTTGAAGGGAACTGTGGGAAAAAGGCCTCAAAACAAGGCCAGAAAAATGTGAAAAAATAGGAAGATAACAGCCAAGAAAATATACTAAGCAGCTGTTTTGAGGAAATGGGTGTCCTGCTGCTGAAGCAGTGCATTCTGTGCCTAAACAAATAATAATTAGCATTTCCTTCCTTCCTTGCTGATCCCAAAGTGCTTTTTAAATATTTGTAGTTCAGAAAAAGGAGTCGAGACACGGACAGGGTGGGAGGGTCCCAATAGTCTTGAGAGCTCACAAGGTACAGTGTTTGCCTGCTTCCATAAAGAGAAGCAATTCTGATTTTGTAAGTGGGCCCTCCCTTCTTTTATGAGTGCTAAGAGAAGTAATCTACCACATCCATAGACGGGGGAAGTAGGGGTAAGGCACGGCCGGACTGGGAACCAAAACCGCCCCAGGCAAAGTGCTCGGGGTGCGGCCAAGCTGTTTGCTAGGGCCGGTTTCGGACGATTTTGTTACGTGGGGCCCACGGTAACAAAAACGGCCCCCACCTTGGCGACCCACCGGGGAAAAGCCCGGTGCCCGCTACGGCCAGTCCGGCCCTGGGGTAAGGCGAAGAGTTGGTGCAGTGACACCCCCAAAATAACCAGGCTGTAGTTTAAAAGGTGTATGAGCAATGTTGTAGCGTAAACGTGTTGAGCCTCATAATTATTTTGTATGATTTAGTTTTTCCTTTAGTCCAGATTAACCTCAGCTACCATATGTAACTTCCTAGGTCCTCTGATGGATCTTGTTCTTTGCTGAAAGGGACTGGAATAATTAGGGGATGAGCGATTATCGTATGAGGACCTGGAATAGATAATCGCTAACATTCAATAATAAAGCAATCTCTTATGTTAACCCACTCTTCATAAATTGATCATTTAATCAGTTTGAATTTAGCCACAACCAAATAAATGAAGCAGAATCAGCAGAATATTTTATCATAATATATTTCTGTTTAAGAATCAAAGTATTAGCATAAAGCATAAATTTCTAATTAGATCAGGTTTAATAAGTATTCGCAAATTCTGCGAGATTCAGAATAGAGAGAGCTACCTTCCTCTGCCGAGAGAGATTTTATTGACTCTAGACTAATGAATTAGCAGGAAATCAGTTGAATCTCATACCAACCCTCTAGGAAAGCTCAGCAAATACCAATGACCAGTTCCAGTTCATAGACAGAATCATCTGCCTCTGTCTGCACTTCAAAAACAAAAATAATGCGGCGGAATGGATAGAGGTCTGTCTGCACTTCAGCGTCAATGCCACAGCGGCTCTGTTATAAACCCCTTTTCAGCTGAAAAGGTTCCACTACGATAGCATACCAGCCGGCAGCAAACACAGTATTGTTTCTGAAAGTCCAAATCATCAGTCACTGTACCGCAAGATGGGGAGAGGGGAGACGATAATATAGGCAATTATACTCCATAGATTCCAGGTTTACACTCCTTGACATCACCAAATTTGTCGGACCACTTCATCCCATTGGTTGCCCACTATATGTTGAGGTGATGTAGTAAGTAAAAGTATACAAATGCAGAAGAATTAAGTAATCCATTACATGCAATTTCCTTAGGACCACTGTAGTGTTGTCATACGGTCGTTTGTTGCATTTAGAAAGTAGGCGAGTCCATGCCCTCATCTCTTGCCAGTCCATTCTCAAGCATTGCTCTAGGAAGTAACACTTTTGTTGCAAGTCTAGTCAAGTAAGCTACAAATGTGAAAGAAATGATTGAGTGTTGGAACACAAGTGGAAACGTCACAAAAAGTTCCCATAGGCTTCAGACTATTCAGTTCATACTAGGAAGTGAAGCAAGTTTGAGGCCTTCATGAAACATAGCTCATGCACAATGAAATTGTGCTAAAATATGAATCTCACATTACATAAAATAGTGCATTAATTCTTCAATTAAGCATCACTTTGTTATATATAAATGGAAATTAGTTCATCTAAGTATAAGGTACTCATACATTTTAACACTCACTATCGTTTCACATATAATTTTGAAAGTCTCTTTTGCACATTGTACGTTAATACATCATACAGAATTTAAAAGCACACTTGAAATAAACATTTTACAATGTGCATAGCATAACATAACCTCATGTAACATCTACTTCTCTTGTCTATGTCAATGCTCATGTTACACATTCTAGTGTTATTATCTGGTTTCCTAAAACAAAAAGCAGCTTTATTCTTATATAGAAATTTTCTGTGTTATTTTTTATTTACCACTTTCATTTAAGCATAAGTACACATATCTACTTGTAACATTCTGCATGCTTTTGCGATGCAGTATCTAAATCAGAATCTCATTTGTGTGGTTCTTGAAACATGGAAACCTAATACACATCTATGTCATTATCATGTAAAATAGTGTCACAATCCATTTTCTGTGCAAACTTGTCCTAAATAGGTGAATGACAACATCTCGCTCCATCAGCAATAAAGATGCCTTTATATGTACATTTATTTTGTCACATTTGTGGTCACCGTGTCCTGAACTTAAAATAAAAGTAACATAGAAGAGGACAGGATGGGGGTACCCTGACCCTCTGCCCCTTGTGTCACCCGGGGCCCATAAAAAATATTTTCATGCTGCGGGTCTCACGGTGCTTCTGCGGGATCAAGCACGGCCTGCTTTGTGGTCCCAGGAAACTCCTGTTGGATCCAGTGGGCCATCCATTTGGTCCCATGGAAGTACCACTGGGACTTGAAAAATAAAATTAAAAAGAGAAAAAATTGTAAACTATGGGGTGGGGGGCTTTAAGGGGGTTGTCATCAGTGATGTCATTGATGGAGGTAATTTAACATGTCATGAGTGATCTAATATGGAAGATCATAAGCAGTACATTATGGAGGTGCCATTTATTGTTAGCTCACTGAACTATAACAGTCAAATTTCATTTTTTTTATTTTTTAAATGTTTCATTTTGTGTGACTTTGTCAATTAACTATAACGTAACTTTAACCTTTGTGTTTTCTCAGTGAATCTCTGCTTTTTTTGTAATGTAAGCTAAGAATTTATTGTCATACCTAACTATAGCGTTTCTTCAGCCTTTGGTGTTTTCAATGAATTTCTGCTTTTTTTAATCATGTTTTAATTTTCATATATGCATAAGTGTTATAGACAGGGCTACTACCATGTTGCACAACCTGCATCTGTGCGCACTAAAGTTAGTGAACAGTGCCAGGCCTCCAGCCTCTAACTGCATCTAATCATTTATGGTAATCAACTCTATACTTCTGCACAGCACCATTAGCTGTGTGAAAAGATAGTGTTATGCAGGTTGTTGCCTGTGGCTATTTTTTTGTATTAGTATTTTTTAAAACTTTCTGCAAGTTTGTTTCTTTTTGGGATTTTTTAAAACATTGTTAGGCTTTTTTTACCTTTCTAATTTTTAACTCTTTGATTTTTTTTACTTCTTATTTTTATTGCACATTTTTATGGTGTTCTCTCAAGTGTGGGACCATTGCTTCGCAAATAGTCCCTTTTTAATCTCGCCTGGAGAGACCAGCTGGTGATATTAATTGCAGAATGTAGTTTACTCCTGAATATAGGAGTCTACTTCTTCCTGTTGACATTTAAATACATCAGCAGGGGCTCTTTGGACTTGTAGTTTGGCTCCTGGTTCTTTTTTTAAAACTCGACTGGGGCAATTTTCTCGGGGTGCATCAACCTTATGTGCTTCCACATTCCAGAAGTACCCATGGAGTAGTGCCCAGGATGACCTCAGTGAAGTTCTTGATTGCACAATGTGCATGTAACATTCCAGGCAAGGATTTTCTTTTGTCCTGGTGGAAGAGTAAAAAAGGTCCACACAACTGATTCCTTCTCAGGCCTAGTCAGTGGTGGTGCTGAGAATGTTGTCTGCAGGGCAGTTATATCATTATCCTGTGATATTGTGGCTGAGCTAGGCACAGTGGTTGTACTGGTAGATGGTTGGTTGCCTGCAGTTTCTATAGATGCCATGATGGGTCTAGAAATAATTTTTGTTTCCAGCAGCCTCTGTGGAATAGAAATTGCAAATGGTGTTCAAGACGTTTTCTACAGTATATTTATATAGGCTTAGGGCTTCTTTTTACAAGCATTCACTTTTTGCCTCTTACTGCCAGGTTTTCCTGATGATGATAAGCAGTGAAAATTGACCTTTGATTATGCCCATGTAAATCAGGTGGATGGAATTAAAGGTCTGCCTCGGATGGCCCTTACTCTGCTGTCGGAGTGGTTAACCAATGTAGGGACAGAGTAGTCTCTGCTGTGATGAAAATTATGGTCCGCCCATATTTAAATCGGACAGGCACAGCACTACTGGCCATATTTACTTCTTGCAATGTTCCTGTGGTGATAGGGGCTTCACCTTTTTTTACTTACATGGCTTAATGCCACCTTGTAAATAAGGCCCCCTTTCATGCTAGACTTAGCGTGAAAGGGGTGGGTAATGGGTGTTGCGGTGGGCGTTCCGCTGCAACACCCATTGATTTTGACGCTGCCCCCTATTTACAAGTGTGGAGTAAATAGGAGGCAGCACCAAAATTAAGACCAGGAAAAACCTGGTCTTAACATAGCCAAACGAGGAGAAATGCTTTATTTCTCCTTGTGTTTGCTGTTTCTATAGAAACAGCAAATTGCCATGAATGCATATGAACAATCATCAAAAAAATTACGATTTGCAACTTCTATGTGTGCTGCACAATGCAGCACACATAAGAGTTGCAAATTGCCATTCTGGATTGTTAATGGGCAGTAAGGGATACCTTTGTGCACATAAACAAAGTTTCCTTCAACGCAGGCACCCTTGCACTATGGTGCAAGGGTGCCTCCGTTGTTGCTAGGCATCTGAATTTAGCGTCAGCGCAGGGAGAAATCCAGGGGCGTGCCGTATTATTGTAAATACAGTGCATCCCTGAGTTTCTAAAGTGACGGAGCGTGGCGTTAGCAATTTTGAGCTAACTTGGGCTCCGCCACTTTCTTGTAAATATGCCCCTATATTTGTGGGGAGGGAACACCATGCAACAGAGTACCCTCTCCCCCAACATATAAATTAGGCCATTGAAATTTTTAATGGAGCCTGGGATCCACGCCTCGATCGTTCTCATCCCTCTCCATCACCCTCTAAAGTGATGTCTAAATCACTCGAAAATTCCATATGCTCACTCGGCCTCTGTAATGCATGGTGGGAGCCACACATCCACCAGATAGAGTACGCCTTTTTTCACATTCTCACCATAGATATTCCAGTCTAGTTTACATATTGGCTTGCAACGCTCTCCTGTTACAGCTCACAGATTCCAAAATTCACTCCCTCACCTGCTCTGACAATGCTCCAGTGGAGGAGCCTTTTACAAAAGAATTGATAGGAACTCCAAGGGGGCAATGTATCTTTAGTGATTTTTTTACTGAGTGATAGGGTCCTCAAAAAGGAATTACAAACCCTTATTGAAGAATTCTTTGAACTAAATCAACCAGGAGACACTAACCACGCTTGCAACTGGGATATATTTTGTGAAGCAAGGGGCAGCTGTATTTAAATACATTCAGCCATCAAATGGCTATAAAAAAATACAAACAGTCCATGCTGGCATCTGAATTACTGGTGGCTGAGAAAGAACACAAAGCGAACCCTGTTAGGCATCTTCACAAAAAAGTCGATGGTAATAAGAGGTCAGATAAACACTAATATGACAAATAAAGCTGATCTGGTGCTCCAAAAATTAAAAAGAACCATGTTTGATCAGGGGAGCAAGTAGGAACATGCTATGCTCAACAGCTTTGCCCAAAAACTGAACAAAATACATTAGCAAAGTAACTGATTAGGTTGGTCAGATTGTCTGTTCTGAAGAAGACCAACTTTAAGCATATCATTCTTTTTATCTTAATCTCTACATAGGAGAAGATTGGGATTTTCACTGCTCAACGTGCCAACTTAGAGGCCCCCATTGCAGAATAGGAAGCAAAGGCCTCAAGATTCATAAAGTGTCAGAACTTGATGGCTACCCTGTTAACCTTTATAAGTCCTTCTCCTCTTTACTAGCCACCCAGCTCACAATTCTCATTAATATGTTTTATTAGGGTGAATGTGAAGATTGCAGGAATTCCCTTGGCCAAGAAACACACATGCTATTGATGTTCATGAATGATATCCTGCTGTCTCTGACTGCCCCATTTGTCTCATTCCTGAGGGTCCAACATCTTATAATGGAATTTGAGAAGGTGGCTGGCTTTAAAGATAACTTCACAAAATCACAAATCCTGAATGTGACTCTCCCATCTAAAGTGGTCTGTGAAGTAGTTGTGTTCACTGATATTAAGGATATTAAGTGGTCCAAAATGTCAATACCTTATCTGGGGATCCAAATAGTTGCCAATCCTGATCACCTTTGCAAAGGTAACTTTACTTCCTCTTACGAACCCTATACAAAGATTTCAGGAGGCTTGCTCTGTTCTACCTCTCATGGAAATGGAGAGTAAATTCAATTAAAATTAATATACTTCCAATGGTGCTGTATTTGTTCCAGGTGTGGCCTATCTTGGTCTGGAGGGAATTGTTTATAGCCCATAAACAGCTAAGTTTGAAATTTATCTTGCTGACAAATAAGCCAGCCTCTCTTATAGGCACCTCAGAATGGCAAAATCAGCTGGAGGCCTAGATCTACCTGATTTTATAATTGATGAAAGGGCAGCAAAACTATGAGTCATTGCAAATTGTTTTTTAAGGAGACAGACAAATACTTGCTGCACTTGGATCGAGATGTAGCCAGTCGCTGTTTGTGGGGTTTACTCTGGAAACCCAAACACGATAGGTCTAAAAATGCATTCTTAACCACACCTACAAAGACTATTCTCACCGTTTGGGGCATGATCACTGTAAAATCTCAGCTAACCACCCTCCCCTCCCTGCATGAATCTATTCTTTACAATCCAGCTTTCAAACTAACTCTGGAACCTTGTCTATTTGATGAATGCTGCAGAGGCAATTGTTTCACTTACTCAGACATGTTCTGCGATTCTGAAATTTTGGTCTCAGAGCTTGTAAGTTGAAGTTTCATCTAAAGGAAAATGAACACTTCCATTACTTACACCTCCACCACTGGGTATAAATCAGCCCCCTCTTAAACTTGCAGCCATCAAGGAACTGACTCCAAGTAAGAGGTTTGTGCAGCTGTCCGAAGAATCAAAAGGCTTCTTAACCCATGTGTACAACCTTCTGATGTCAGGAACCCCTGCCAAATTCTCATTTATGTAGTTTTGGAATGGAGTCATGAACAGAGATGTCCTGGACGCTTAATCAATTGCTCTGTGGAAAGACATACATAATTTCACTTAATGGCTGGTAGGGAAGCTCACTATAAAGTTGTATTTAATTGGTACCTATACCCATCAAAATTGGTGAAACTGACTCCTTAATAATGTGGAACTGTTTAGAAAAGGCTAAGACCACTCTTTTTGCATCCTGGAAGAAAGCTGAAACCCCATCAATATCTTTATGTCTCTCTAGAGTTTGGAATATCCTGTGTAATAAGGAAAGACCCTCATATGTAATAAGTGATGCTTACAAAATCCTTGAATCAATTTGTCATTCTCCTATAGAACATTTGTCTGTTGGTGCTCCCCATCTTGTCATACCCCACCCATCTAAGCGCCTTGAATTAATTTTATTACTCATACTGAAACACCGTGATTTGCCATACAATAGTCTTTTGTATGACCTCTCTTTCATAGGTTGCAGTTAATGTAGGAAGTGTAATTATAAATGTTTCCTTTCTTCTGTTTTGGCAGGATAGATTTGGGATTGTTTTGGGGGAATAAGAGGTAATCCCATCCAATTGATGAATTGCTTGAGAAAAGACAACAAGATATATGGACTGATTTATAAAGGCGCAATTTATCTCCCTTGCATGGTTGCTTTAGAATGTTGGTAAACTTAATAAAAATTATTTGACAAAAAAAACACACATAGCTTTGGAGCAATGTCAGTTCTCTAAGAATGGTGATAATTCACACATTTATGATCCCAGGAATAGCTAATTCCAATTGATTCATCAATTGAAATAAATTCATTTTCAAGAATATCCAGAACAACCATGAGAATTTCCCTGACATCTTTCTGAGAATTTAAAGTAAATTATGCTCTACCTGTACACACGCAACAATATTGTGAATAACCATTGCAGAATGAGGCACATATTTGTTAGATTGCACTGTCCTCAGTAGAGAGGACAGTGTTTTACATAGTGGTTTATCTGTATTCTCCTTAGCTTGCTGGAGAAGAGGAGTAAACTGAAAAATGACATTTACAGTTACGTTACAGTAGAAGTTTTCTCCAGATAAATTAAAATAATTAGATACTATCATATCCTTTACTTTATCCACTTTCAACTTTTTATGTTGATTATGTTCTGCCTTTCTGACTTTTATGCCTTTTATTATCTACTCTAGTTTTTTAAACTTCTGTTTGTTGAAGCATGCACAATTTTTAGGAAATGAGTATTGACTCAGTTGAGGAGCATAGAAACCTCTCAATTAATTATACTCTCTAAAACAATGGTTCTTAAACAGTGGTCTGGGGATTCTGGTTGTCTTGACAGCTACTCAGGGGGTCTGTGACTGATTAGAAAATTAAATAACTTTAGCAGATTAATAAAGTGTATATAAAAAGAGAAAAATGTAAAACTGAAAAGTGCAAAACTTTCTGTAAATGTGAAGGAATTTGAAATTGGAGACTGTTGCAAAGTCATCGTGTGCCCTGGGCACCCCATTTTTCGCTGACTAGTAATGGTGGTAACTGACTCTGACTGTCCCTGGGCTCTGCCTAACCAGGCCCAGGGCCAGGGCTATGTTGAAAACACACTAGAGTACACTATGGGTTAGGGTACCCCTATGATTGGCATGACCTTGCCTATAAGGCCCTAGTACATAATAAGGCAGGGGGATTAAAACTACAGTTAATTCCCTAGTATATATCGGGGCATGGCGGTTTAGAGGCCAGCGGCCCTTTCTGCACTTGCATGTGTGCACTGCTGAGAGCCTGAGGTCATTTTAAAAGCAGCCCTGTGTTGCAGAACTGCTTTTAAATACAAATTGTGCGCAAACTCGACTTTGGTGTGAGGGGCACTTAAAATTGATAAACTACCATATTCTGGCATATTAGGTACCCCCAGGGTTTCCCCTAGGTGTCCCAGGGGTGGTGGGTCATGTACTTATAAGGAGGGCCCTTATAAAAGAGGTTTTATATGCCTTGGGGATACAGAAATTGCACATTTTACTTCCCTCATTGTAGTAAAGTGCTTCCCAAAATCGATTTTTGTGCTAGGAGCACTGTGGAGTGAGGATCTACATTATTTTTGTATATTCAGGACCCCTTAAGTCTCTCGTAGGTGTCCCAGGGTTGGGGGTCATGTTGTTGTAAGCAGGGTCCTTATAAACGCAGTTTTATAGGCCCTGGTGCTGGAGGAATTGGGCATTTCAGCTTCACAATTGTAGATCCCCAGCCACATAGATTAACATTGCAACAGTTTATGAATTAATAACTACGGCAATGGACAACTGAAAAATATCATCCAAGGACATAGGAGAATGGTATTGATAAATCCATCAATATGCTGTTGTTGAATTTATCCTAAAATGTACAGAAAAGAAGTTATAAGACTTTCTTGTATGTAAGCCAAAATGAAGCCTTCCAGTGGGCTGCCCTGATTGGTCAGAGTTAAGTGGATTAGCCAGGTTGCTTTGATGAAGTGATAAGTGGCACCCCGTGTGAGGAGGCATCTAGTAGGAGAGAGTTCTACTACAGAGGAATGCCAGAACAAGGGGGGAGAGGCTGTAAACCATGAGCTTCAAAGGAAGAAGGGGACAGGCAGAAGAAGCCAGGTCCATCTACACCCATCCCCTCTGAACACAGCCAGATGGCAGGCTTGAGGAAGGAATGTGCAGATGCCAGGGGGAGGGAGACTATGGAGATGAGCCATCTTGGAGGTTGGTTTAGCTAGCTCTTGCCTCTCTGCTGAGACTTCAGCCATATTGAATTTTGGAAGAATAGTGCTTTCTGGGAGACCACTGTGCCACACTTTGGAGGAAATGGTCATGCTTTGGGGTGTTGCCCTGCACCTCATTGGACAGGTGTGCCCTCCTTCTTGACCCCAGAGAACACAGAATACGTATCTGTGAAGGGCAGAGCCTCTCAGATATGCTGCTTGATACAAGAGAAGAAGAAGGGTCCATGCTGGAAGTTTGATTTGCACCAACCAGGCCCTACACTCTAACAGACTGTGCCTGCTGCGCAATCTGAAACTATAGCCCTGTGGACCTAACTGGCTTCAAGAGGAATAAAGAGTGGATTCCCTGCAAGCTACAGGTGGTTAACAGAGCTCACCTGGACCATCAGCACCAAGAATCCCCAGCCTGGAGTGCGTCCAGTGGATTTTTAAGGGTTTTGTCCAAGTGGATTGTGGGAACTGAAGTCCCAAACTTTCAAGGGCCACCTTGGAGCTTCCAGACCCTTGGAGTAAGTTTTGGACGCTTTGGGAGCCTCAGAGGAACTTCAGGAAGAAGTTCCAGAAGTTTGGAGCAACTTTGGAAAAAAACTCCATAAGTGAATCGATTTGTCCTTCCCAGCCAGACAAATGTTGATCAATGTCTACAACTTTGTAGTAGTTGTTTTCTGCTTTAATTTATAGTAGAGTTTTCGTCACCTTATCTTAGCTAACAAGCACTTGTCGAATTTTTCTATCTTTTGTTAGCACATCATTCACTAGAACTACGAGTGGTTCTTCAATTCCTCGGTCTATGCTAAGAGTTTTCAATGTTCTTCTTCAAGTCTGGTGAATGATGTACTACTTTCCCTTTCAGGCCTTTCGTTGATTAATTTAAAAATATTTTGAAGTTTTTCGCTGCAGACAAACTCTAGCTTGTAAGGAGTGAACAGTTTGGAAGACAATACTTTTAAAAACTTTCAGTAGGTGCAGCCTTGTAGGTACTGGAGACATTTCTAAGTTCTAAGTCGCAGGTATTATATTATCATCCAGTTTACTAAGGTAGCACTTGCAGACAACTTAGTTGATACATAGGTTAAACCGTTCCTCAGAAATTAAGTAGAGAAAAAGAGTAAACCACTGTTTGAGATTCTGTCTTCAGTTTTTGAGTTAATGTATACCTGTTTTGTTTGTGCCTTGTAGTTTGTACGACAGCAGCAGACACTTATTTTATGTTGAGTTTCTGCTGATCTGGTTTTAAGTTCAGCAATATCTTTCCTGAAACCGTCTAACACATTATATCTAGTTAATCTATCATTGGGAACCTCCACTAGTACTTCATTTTCCTCACTCTCTCTTTTTGGCCCAAAGTATGTAATTTGAGTTTCTTCTGAAAAAACTATTCAATGCTTCTAGATGAAGACTTGGAGTTTCACAAAGTGCAACTTCCTATCTCGATTCTGCATCTTAGTTTGATGAATTGACAGCATCCAAATATGATACAATGTACTGACAAACAACTGTTTTGACAAACGGACCAGAGAATTTGCAAATTTGAAAGTTTCCTAACTCTGCAAGGATTAATACTTCGTAGAAGTTTAAGTTTCTGCTGCATAGTGCCTCAGCTACACCTGTTTAAAACAAATCTCAGTTCCTCAGCTGACTCTTGTCCTATGTTATAGATCTTATTGCACTGCCTCTCATATGCAGGAGCTGGAGAACGTCTTTGCAACACTTGATCACTAATTATATCTTTTTTGTTTCTTGCCATAGGTGTACCTTCTTTCACTTTATATGCACTTGTATATCTTTCAACAACAAAAACGAAACTATGCCATTGCAAAAGGCTCTCCAAACTAAAAAAAAGCTTCAGTACTGGAAGTGTGTTGGCACAAAAACATTTAATTGTTTATATTCTGCTTTTGTCAACACTTCATTTTTATAAACTCACTAGCCTCATTAAAGTTTTAATTTTTATTAAGAATAAGAATGAGCAACTTCATCTTTAGAGCAAATGACTTCTGCCTATGTCTAGCAACTTTCCTCTTTATCTGCTGCATTGAATTCATAAGTGTTGTTTACTACCCTGTTGCGAAAGATATTTTCATGTAGCTCTTTTAATTTCTTGCTTCTTACACAAGTATGCTCATTTCTAAGTGTAGACAAATACTTGCAATTTCCCAAACAACCTGGAACCATTATTGATTCTGCTACTACTTGAGCCTCACCTTCATTCCTAACTTTTGTTTTTCCAACCTATTTTTAAATTAATTCTTGACTTCTTTCACTCAGATTCTGCTCCGTTTGCAGTATTCTACCTGAATATTTATTAGATCTATACTGACTACTTCATTCATGTCTTTCTTGACTTCTTCTCCTTTTCTGAACCTTAGTTGCCTTATTCTCTTCTAAGCTTGGGAACCTGCAGCAACAATGATGAGATAATAAAAGGAAATATATTTGTAGTTGTGTAAATAATATGTAGCAATTAATTCATTTTATTAAAACACTCACAAGTAAAAATAATAGGTTTTTATAAGAAAACATAAACGCTGTTGGAAACAAAAAATAATAGAAGAAAATGTGTATCAAATAGTAAAAGAATGGAGATAAAGTTATGTACTGCATACATAAGGAAGACAGACAGAGAAAGACAGAAGCTATGTAGCAAGGCAAACAAGAGCTTTCTCCCTCTCTTATCTGGTAGTTGACAGCGTCATTGGACCCTTAGAAAGAGGGAGTGGGGAATTCCCATTAACTCCCATGCCCCTCAGCTGTGCCAAATGATTAAAAAAAACTGTTCCACAGACCCGTGCAGTATGGGTCTTACTATTACCCATGCTATCAACTCTTGCTCTGTATGCAGGATATATAGGAGTGAGGAAGTGTGGACCTTCTGAGTCCCCTCTAACCCTCATGAGGTGTATCTCCCAATAGCCTTGTAGCCCACCGTTGTAGGCTATACCACCCAAATATGCAAGTTTTCTTGTTATAGGTTCTAACCTTCAACTTGGGTCTATGACACTGGAGCAGGACTTTAATGGCCAGTATGGCCTGCTACAGTGAGTTATAAGGCTTTAATATACAGTGTCATTATACACTTTTTAAACAGCAGATGTGCTTAATTACTTTGCCTATAGTGCCTACTTTCTCCGTAACATAAAGTAGCTTGGGTTCAATGGTCTGTGAGGCAATATTGTATGATCCTTGAATTTACAGTTATGAAACACTTTTTACTATCCTTATTATTCGCCAGTGCTCAGTAGCACATTCCTTATAATAACTTTACTATGAAATGAGCAATAAAATGGGTAAGGTAAAGACAGCGCACAAAACCACAGCTCAAAAAAAAGGATGGATACACTAGTAAGGGAAGGTGATATGACAAAGAAATGGAAAGAAGAGAAGAAGAAAATAGAGGAGAGAGAAAATCATTAATTTTGTTTGGAATAAAATGGGAGGGCATGAGGCACAGATTAGAGGACATACAAAAAATAAGGACCTTGATCGGAGACCTTTTACCTCAGTACTGATTTAGGGCCTTTATAAAGTGTGACTCATTAAGTGTGCAAGAAATACTGGAATAATCAGAAACATTCCATATTACAAGTTATAATGTAAGTAAATAATATATACTGGCACAGGATACTCTTTAAACACTCATTCTTTTAATGTCTTTTGGTATAGTGCCTAATGTTTTGGTGCTATAAAATAGTTTGGGTTGTTCATGTAAGTCAAGATATGTAAGCATCTACTTTCAAACCACGTTTTCCTTACTCTCTCTTGCACCGCTACTGAATACCATTCTCTTAATACTTCACTTCCAAATTTAGTAAATAATACTAGCAGACCTCTGTAACTTTCAACTCTCCAACCTCACCATGCTATACTAAATTACATTACAGCACTTATAATTTGAGCAACTTCCATACTCGAACAACAACCATAATCTTTTCCATACTACAATGAGAATGTAATACTTCTACTACATATGTGTAAATGTAAAGTTCACCCATTGTGTCTTCTAGATACCTAATCAAGCAAATCAAGCGTATAAACTGAAAAATTATATTTATAATAACAACATTGTTTTAAATAGTATGCTACTTGTAAATGCATCATCAAAAAATGCAGTCCATAATTTCAGACCTGATTTAGAGTTTGACGAAGAGGCTACTCTGTCAAAACAGCAATGGAGGACCCACTCCGCCAAACTGAATCTCTGCCCACCTCATTTAGATTTGGGCAGACCTTCAGTATGTCGACAGCGGAGACTAAGACATCTCCATCGCTGATATACCTCCAAAGGCCCAATAGAGTAAGGGCTGTTGTAGGTTTTGCCATCTGTTTCACTACCCTATTTTGATTAGACGTACAAAGGGCAAGTTTTCCCTGTCTGTCACCACCAGGTAAAACATGGCAATAAAGGTCCGTAAAAATTGTAAAATTACCTCCACGCCATGGAAAAAACTCCCATGGCGAGGTGTCATTGCTTTTTTTATTTGCAAAAACAAAATCTCGCTTTTAAATTTTGTTTTTGAAAATAAGAATAAAAGTTGAAAGATTGATGTACAGCTCCGTCCTGTTGACGGAGCTGTCCATCAAACTTTCATAGCATTTACAGAAACCACCGTGAGGGTGGTTACTGGAAATGCAAGAGATGTCTGCTGGGCAGGCAAATATCTTTAAATTTGGCAGCTGGATTTCCCTCTGCTATGGTGAGGGTACTTAATCTATCCGCCAAAGTCAAAATTAGGACCTTAATTTCTTCAGTACATTAATTTCCACTGTTTCAAAACATTCATAAGTCCAGAAACAGTGAAAGATACTGTCATTTCTTTATAGTTTCACTACTATTCTGAATATTAAAAAGCACAATCTCAACATATACTTAATTTTACATTATATTTTATAACAATTCATGATTCATTGACACACATATCAACTTCATGTTAGTATAACAACTTTGTTTACCTGTAAAAGAAACTGTTGGTAGAAATTAACCCTGGGCGGGGAACTCCGCTCCGCCAGCGGAGCTTGCGGAGTTTTGCCTCCTCTGCACTCCGCTGCGAACAAGGAGTTTAGGCAAAACTCCGACTCCATGGCAGAGTGGAGTTAGCCAGCTCCTCCACCCTCCCACATTAATGAAAAAATAAAAAAGAAGGCACTTACCTGCGTGGCTGCCTCCTCCTCTGCCGCTCTCCTTCCTTCTCCGTGTACGTCTTGCGGGTGCGCGAACTCCGTGGAATTCCGCGAAGAGGCACTCCGCCAACTCCGCCCACCCTTCGTAGAAATAAGGCCAATAAAGTGCAGTGTAGCACATCTAAAATAAAATGCCTACTCTAGGGACCTGAGCTAGCAAGCGAGCTCAGCTCATTCACCATCACACCTATCAAAGATAAAGTCACCTTGCAAGGGTTATGTAGGGCATATATCTATCCTATGGTTTAGAGTCTGCACCCAATCAGAGTAAAGTTTTTTTTCTCTCAAAAATATACTGGGCGTGCTAACAATTGGTTGAACTTAATTTAATCTCGGTTCAGTGTTCCAGGAATACCAAAGCCCTATCTTTTGGAGCATGGTTACTATGAACACCATAGCACAATCTCTTCGTTGTATGTTATACCTCAACATGGCCAGCATTTTAAATATGTTCAATATAACACTCCAACTTGAAATTTCAAGGCATTCTTTTATGAATCATATTTTAAAAGGCATGTATTAAAAACACAAATAGCAGTTTTTTCATATTACACACATGAGGTAATGCATTATAATCCTGCATTTCAGTTTTCGAATATGGAAACCCATGTATATTTATTCTTCCATTCTTTATAATTTTGCCAAACTGATAAAATATACTCATTTCATCAAAAACAGTCCAGATTCAGAACAGAACAATTCAGATTTTACACAAACAAAACCATAGAAATGTATCTGTTATAGTTATTCATGCCCTAAGGTAACTATAACTTGTGACCCTACCATGCACAGTTTTCTCATCAATAATTTATACAAATGTTCCACTCATATTATCAATGATGTCATAAAAGATGTCATAAGCGATATAATATGTGGGGTAATTAGTAGTGCATGGCAAGGGTGCGAGTTATAGTTACCTTAGGGCACGAGTTATAGTTATTTGAGAGATCTCTAACTATAACTGATAACTTTCTATGGTTTTGAGTGTGTAAAATCTGAGCCTAACTATAACGTCCCCTGTACCCTTTGTTTTTTTAGTGAATTTCTAAGTTTTTTTGATTCAATTTCCTGACTATAACGTTCCTGTAACCTTTGTTTTTTCAGTGAATTTCTACCTTTTTTAGTGCTATTTACTAACTATAATGTCCCTGTAACCTTTGTTTTTTTCAGTGAATTTCTAGAGTGTTTTTAAAGTAAAGTAATACCTTATTACTAACCCTGGGCGTAGTGAGGCTACACGGAGGTCCACGGAGTTGCAAACAAACTCCATGGAACTCCGTGGAGTTCCGCTACGCCACCCACCTCCACCCCCCCTATTAATAAGTAAGTAAACATTTCTTGTGAGAAATGCGCATGCGCGGACACGCGCGCATGTGCAGTTTTCACAAGGATTATTGATAGGGCGAGGAGGAGGGCAGCTCGGGGACGCCGCAGTACAGAGGTAAGTGGTTTTAAAACTTTTACATTTATTTTTAATTAATGTTTACTTACTTGTTAATAGTGGGGGTGGAGGCGGGGGCTGGCCAACTCCGCTCCGCTGTGGAGTGTGTGGAGATTTGCCTTCTCCGCGTTCTCCGCGGAACGTGGAGAAGGCAAATCTCCGCACACTCCGTGGGCGGAGCGGAGGTCTCCGCCCGGGGTTACTTATTACCATACGTTGATTCAACTGCTGCTACACACGGCCTTTGGCTGCACGTGGCAGGAGGATGGCCACTAGGCCTGGCCTGTGGCCAGGCCCTACGGCCAACACCCCCACATGCAGCCACCCCCAAGTCACACACGCCCTCTGTCCTTGCACAATGGGGGGTTTACCACAGGGCCTGGCCTAAGCCAAACCCCTGCATTCAGCCAACGGCATGCCACACACAGCCTTCAGCCATGTGCAGTGGGATTTGGCTACAGGGCCTGGCCATGGTTAGCCCCCCAAAGGCAGCTAACCTGGGATACTAGAATGCAGCCCCCCTCGGGGTGATTTTGGCACCGGGGACCCATTCCTGGGGCCCACCACATTTTATTAGGGGAGGGGGATGCGGAGCCCCCCTCCCAGGACCATCTTTGGATCCCGGAACACCATCCTCTGGGGTTCATTGCTTAATCTAGGGAAGAGGGGGTCCCCTAGCCGATTTTCGTCCCGGAAATCCCATATCCTGGCCATATTGTAAATGGGGATGGAGCATGCAGCCCCCCTCCCTGGGCAGATTTTTAGCCCTGGGGACCCCATCTCCAGAGTCCTGATCATATTGAAAAGAGAAGGGGGCATGTAGCCACCCTTCCCAGGCCAATATTGGCCCAGGGACCCTGGCCTCTGGGGCTTTTCCCATAATTACTTGGGGCGGGGGCCACGCAACCCCCCCGCCCTGGGCTGATTTTGGTCCTGGGGATCCCATCTCCTGGGCCCAACTGCATCATGAAGTGGAAAAGGGGCATGCAGCCCCCCTCTCTCTGCCAATATTGGCCCCAGGGACCCCATTCCCTGGGGCCTATACATTTATTAATTGGGGATGGGGGGACACACAGCCGCCCTACTTAGTCCATTTCCGCCCAGGTGTCCCCATCCACTGGGGCTCGGCTCATTTTTAAATGGGGAGGGGGACATGCAGCCCCCTCCCCAGGCCGATTTTGACCCTGGGGACCCCAACTCCCGGGGCCCGGTCACATTATCCATGGGGAGGGGGGCATGCAATCCCCAGCGTCTCCAGTTGACTCCCTGTCTCCAGTTGAAGCTAGTATTGCTCCCACCCACAGGGAGCAGTAAAACATGCTGCTCCCTGTGAGAGGGAGCAATTTTCCTGCTCCCGCCTTCAGGGGACAGACTATGAGTTTGCGCTGTCTTCATGGGAGCTTTAAATTGCTCCCGCCAAGCTAGAATAAACAGATATTTCCCTGCCCACACTGGTGTGGGCAGGAAACCCACAATGTTTAAGGGGTGGGCACCACTGCACATTTCTGAGCCGGCCCTGGAGGATGGGATCCCCAAGTCCATTAATGGCTCTGGGAAGGGGGCCACGTGGCCCCCTCCTTTTTTCAGTGCACAGCTGGGCCCTCAGAGGTTGGGGTCCTCGGGCCTTAGATGGCAGAGGGAGGGAGGGAGGGCTGCACAGCCACCACACTTTACTGAGCAAGGTCAGGCCGGGGGTTGGGGTCCCCGGGGCTGAAAATGGCCCCCTTTATTGCAGATGTCCGGGCCCTGGTGGGTGTCGGTCCCCGGGTTGGAATTCAGCCCACTTGGGCACCATTTCCAATTTTGACTGGACCCTGGGCGATGGGGTCCCTAGGGCCGAAATCTGCCCAGGAGGGAGGGAGGGCTTTATAGCTACATCACTTTTCTGAGCATGGCTGGTCTTGGGGGTTGAATCCCCGGGGCTGAAATTGGCCCCCTTTTTTTCAGATGGCCAGGCCCCAGTGAGTGGCAGTCCCCTCAAATATTTATGAAGCAGGTTGTGGAGGATGGAGTCCACAGGGCTGAAATTGGCCCGAGTGGGGGGCCTGGTGGCCCCTTCCCCTTTCTTTTATTGGCGAGGCCCCAGGGGATGAAGTCCATGGGGCCAAAATCAGCCTGGGGAGGGGGGCCACACGTGCGTCCCTCCCGCAATTATAATACTAACTATCCCCTGGGAGCTGTCCCACCCATGGGGCTTCACAAAAAATACACAAGGGTCCGCAGCTTTTCAGATCCTCCACGAATGCACCATAAAATTAAAAACAAAAAGGTTTTTGGCCCCAGGTGGGCCCCCACCAACAGACCTACGGGGTCAGGATATTCCTACCTTGCACCTTGCTTTTTTGGGGGACTTTTTTTGTGACTTGGGACTCGGCCGAGTCCGAGTGTCAAGATGGTTGCCAACACCTTCCGGGTTGAGGTGTTGGCAGTCAATCAGATCTCACCAAGAGATCTGTCAGATCCCCGGGGTATTCATGGCCCTAGATATCTATAAATATTTTTTCTTTAATAACTCCTAAACTACTGAACGGATTTACACCAAAATACAAAAAGGGCTCTTTTTGGACCTAGAGCTAGCTTTCTGCCTAATTTGTGTAATTCGTTCAGCAGGTTTGGGCTGTAGTCGTGTTCAAAATCCCTATGGGAAACTGCAAGGGGAAAATGCTTTATGGGACCCCCCTTTTTCTCAGCCCCCCATCTTTATGAATCACCCCAAAACTTTCAAGACAGCAGCTGAAGTAAGTGGCAAACTAGTTCTGAAAGTTTCGTGAAGATTCGTCAGACGGCACCAAAGTTATAGGCAAAACAAAATATATGCTTCCTATGGTAAGTAGGTCCTAACTACAACTACCTACTGGCTATTGCCAGTAGGTAACATATATATGTTCTATGTGAATCTAAACAGAGAAGAGGTGCTGTTCCAACCATCAAAAACAACATTGAGAAACAAGAATAGAGATCAGAGTAGTACACATAGATTCATAACAACATATAATGTAAATCATAAGAAGATGAGACAGGTTTTAAATAAGCACTGGCACTTTATTGTAGAAGATCCAATACTGGGACAGGAAGTGAAGAAGAGACCTGAAATCACGTATAGAAAATCAAAGTCTAAGAGACTATTTAGTTAAGAGTGAATATGTGGGGGTAGCTCCTCAACAAACATGGCTCAGGCAGAGGGAAGGCGTTCATAAATGTTCCAAGTGTAAGGCTTGCCAACATGGGGAAAACTTGTCATTTTTTAAAACAACCTTTAACAAAACAGTAAAGGTCAGAGGAGTTTTATCGTGTAAATCGAGTTTTGTGGTGTACATCTTGAGGTGCCCATGTAAGAAAATGTATGTGGGAAGCACTACACTCCCAGTCCACAGGAGAATATTCCAGCATAGGAGAGCCATCATTAATAAGGATAGGAGCTATCCAATAGCCAGGCACTTTGAAATGGAGCACCAGAATGACCCCTCAGCTATGACATACAGCTGCCTAGCACAAGTGCCCAAGAAAAGCAGAGGAGGAGATAGAGAAAGGGAACTGAGGAAGTTGGAAACTTATTACATCCTAGAATTAAATACTAAGGAACCCAATGGTTTTAATCTGGATGAAGAGTTATTTACATCTCTGTACTGAACAAACGTTTAATGAAATCTCGTAATATATATTCATTAGGAGGAGCAACATAAAGAAGATTAGAAGAATGTATTGTTTTTAGAACAATTAGAGGACTACAAGAGAGATAATGAGTACTAGAACTTTAAAAACAAGAAAATATATAGAGCACTCTAGAAGAAGGTAGTTTTTTTTAATACTTCATTTAAAAGGAGTAAGAGAGAATATTTTTATCTTTATTCTTTAAAGTGTATTAAGCCCAGTAAATAATGTGAATTTTTAAGGACAGCCATGCACTTTATAAAACCATTAGTACTGCACTTTAAAAGCACAATTGAGCACTAGCACTTTATAAGAATTGAGCACTAGCACTTTAAAAATGAACGACAAGAAATGAATTCTTGACTTGTAGTTTCATAAGTTGATGATGAACAGTGGTAACAAAATCAAATGTGGCAGTTAAAGAATATATTACGCACTTTGTAAAAAGAAATACAACAAGAAATTGTGCATGAAAAGGGTGAAATGAAATGTAAGGAGTTTAATATGTATGGAATTTTCCATCTACAACCTAGACTAAATAGATACATTGTGAATGCCACTATATGTTCTAAGATGCCCGCCATGTTTCCACTATATGTCCATATCATTTACAACTATGGGAAATGATTGTCCTCTTTTGTGTTTATGCCTATGCAATGAAGTTTTTGTGTATTTAAACAGAACTTTATATGTGGCTCGACATCGTGAACAAGGCCGTTAGGTAACGGCTGAAACGCATAGATGTTTTACTCATAAAAATAAATAAGCCAGATTGCAAACCTACGGAGTGCCGATTCCGCCTCTTTTGATAATGGAGGTGTTTTGCAACAATGCAACAATATATATATATATATAAAACCCACTGGCGATCGCCAGTAGGTAGATATAGTTAGGACCAAAGTTTTCATAGGAAAAGCTTTTTTTGTTTTGCCAATACCTTTGGTGCCGCTTGACGAATCTTCACAAAATTATCAAAAAAAGTCCTCTTTTTGGTTCAGCTGCTGTGTTGAAAGTTTCGGGGTGATCCATGAAGCAGGGGCCGAGGAAAAAGGGGGATCCCAAAATGTATTTTCTCCATGTTATGCCTATGGGGATTTTTCTTTTGTTGAACACAACTCCAGCCCGAACCGGTGAACGGAATTAAAACAAATTTGGCAGGAAGCTAGATGTTGGCCCAGAAAGTATGCTTTTTGTGATTTAGTATAAATCCGTTCAGCAGTTTCAGAGAAATAAAAGTTAAAAAAATATAGATATCTGAGACCCTACTGAAATTTGATTGGCTGCCAACACTTCAACCAGGAAATGTTGGCAGCCATCTTGGGACTTGGGTGAACCGAGTCCCACAAAATATGTAAAAAAAAAAAAGAAAAGAGGGCAAGGTAGAAACACCCTAACCCCCAGGGCCAAAAAAAGCATTTTTTTTTTTTTTAAATGAAGAGCAGGCTTCCACGCTTTGTTTATTGTCGGCCCCCGGGTGAGCCAGGTCCTGGGGGCATGTGTGAATATGTAGGAGGGGGGTACACAGGACCCCCCTCCTAGAATACCTAAAGCCCTAGGGACCGCCACCTCCCCGGGGCATGTTAAATCATTTATGCCAGGGTTGCTCTCGCGTCAACCCCCATGCCTTGGGGACCAACTAGCCCTCCTATTACCTCCAGTAAGACCCACACAGCTAGATTACTAAGAGGTCATCAGAGGCCATCCCCCATTCTCCACCACTCTGCAAACACGCTTCTCGGTGCACTGCTGGTGGGGGGATAAAGCCTCCTGAGGGCCTCAGGACTAAAGTGGATTTCTTCCCCCAAGCAGCAATGCTCCAGGAGGTGTGTTTGCAAAATGGTGGAGAAAGAGGGCATGGCCTCTGATGACCTCTTAGTAATCTAGCTGTGTGGGTCTTACTGGAGGTAATAGGAGGGCTAGTTGGCCCCCAAGGACCCTCAAGAGCCAAGGGAACTTCATCCCCCAACTAATAGTATGACAAGAGGTGCATTTGCAGAGTGGTGGAGAAAGGGGACGTGGCCACCAAAAACCTATCAGCAAACCCACTGTGTGGGACTTGCTGGAGGGAACAGGAGCGGTAGTTGGCCTCCATGTACCCTCAATAGCCAAGGGGGCTTCATCCCCCTGCTAGTAGTGTACCAGGAGGTGAATTTCCAGAATGGTATAGAAAGGGGGACTGGTCTCCTATGAGGTCTCAGCAATCCTGCTGTGTGGGACTTAATGGAGGTAACAGGAGGGGTAGTTGGCCCAAATGGACGTCCTTGGGGGAAAACTACTCATCCTGGTACCTCTAAAGCCCCACACAGTGGGATTGCTAAGAGGTCTTCGGAGGCCACGGTCCCTTTCTCTATCACCCTGCAAACACAGCTGCTGGTGTACAACTTGTTTGGGGATGAAGTCTATATTACTCCTGAGGGACCTTGGGTGCAATAAGCCCTCCTGGTACCTCCTGTTAGTGCTACACAGCGGGATCCCTGAGAGCTGGTTGGAGGCCCTACCTCCTTTCTCCACCACTCTGCAAACGCGACTACTACTTAATAAACCATAGAAATTCACTGAAAAAAACAAAGGCTAAAAGGACGTTATAGTTAGGAATTAGAATTTAAAAAACCTTAGAAATTCACTGAAAAAACCTTAGGTTACAGGGACGTTATAGTTAGGAAATTGAATTAAAAAAACATTAGAAATTCACTGAAAAAGCCAAAGGTTACAGGGACATTACAGTTAGGCTGACATTTCACTCGTAAAAAAACAGTGACATTCAGCCTTTATAGTTAGTGAACTAACTATAAATTGCGCCCCTGCAATGCACTGCTTATGACCTCACATATTACATCACTCATGACATGGTCAGTGACATCACTGATGACATCACTCATGACATCTCAAATGACATCACTGATGACCAGCCGCTGACCACACGAATGGGCACTGTGGTGGCAATGACCTAGGCACATTAACTGGAGTAGGACTGGAGATCCTAATGAAGGATACCTTTGCTGAATTGATGATGCTTTTCTCTCACAATGTCTTGGTGTACTCTAACATATGCCAAAGACAGAAATGGAAGTGGTCTAACACGTTCTGTCCACTGATTGACAAGGCCAGGAAACATGTTAATAAAACTGTTTCTGCTTTCCTCAGAGACCATAACATGGGCTCTATCTACAACAACAACCTGCATTTTAACATGCAAGGAATCTATAGAAGCGATGGAGTTCACTTTACAGACAAAGGGAACAGGGTGCTTCTAAGCAACCTGAAACTCTGTATACAGTTTTATCCTTGGATGTCTTATACACACTCTCAACACTAAGGGGCATATTTACAAGCACCTATCGCTACCACAACGTCACTTTCAGTGATGGCGATAGGGGCCTCGCCTTATTTACAAGGCAGCGTTAAGCCATTTACCGTGGCTTAACACTGCCTTGTAAATAAGGCACCCTTTCACTCTGTATTTAGCGTGAAAGGGGAGGGTAATGGTGTTAGGGTGGGCGTTCCACCGCAGCACCCATTGATCTTGACACTACCCCCTATTTACAAGGGCAGCGTAAATAGGAGGGAGCGCCAAAATTAAGACCAGGGAAAACCTGGTCTTAAACAGGCGAAACGAGGAGAAATGCTTTATTTCTCCTTGTTTTTGCTGTTTCCATGTGTGCTGCCTTGTGCAGCACACATAGAAACATTGAATTGCCTATGATTGTTTCTGTACAGAAAGGTCCCCCTTCCTGCACATACACAATCATTTAAAAAAAATGCTGTTTTGCAACTTCTATGTGTGTTGCATTAAGCAGCACACTTAGAAGTTACTAAACAGCATTTAAAGATTGTTTATGTGCAGGAAGGGGGACCTTCCAGCACATAAACAATCTTCCCCTGCAATGCAGGCACTCTTGCACTATGGAGCAAGGCTGCCTGCGTTGGCTCTAAGCAGCTAAAGTTAGCACCAGCGCAGGTGGAAACGCAGGGCTGCACCATATTCTAGTAAATATGGTGCAGCCCTGCATTTCTAAAGTGATGAAGCGTGTTGTTAGCCTTCTTGGCTTAATGACATGCTTTGCCACTTTATTGTAAATATGCCCCAAAGGCTCTTGTCAGAGCCACTCAGGTGCCTAAAATTTTGTTCATTTTCTTGTTAAATATATATTTTTTAATTTCTTCAAAATTCGCAATCACGTTGTAAAATCGCAAAACAAAAGCAGACATTCAACAACCACCACCTCATTCAGAAATTTTAACTTAAAAAATTAATTCTAACTATTTCAATACACACATTACTAACTACATTACTGCTTAAAAACATCTTTGTACACATATTTTTCAAGTAGGTTTTTTAAAAAACTGTTTAAATCCTACTTTTCGTCTTCGCGATGACGCCGATGATTGCAAGGACTTCGATAACCTCGCTGATCGCGCCCTTTTTAGGAGGTGTAAAATAAATATATGCACACATTTTACGGTATTTTAGACACTAGGGGCCATATTTACGAGGCAGCACTAAGCCACTTTTTTTTGCATAGTGCTGCCTCGTAAATATCGTTCCCTTTAAAACAGTTTTCTGCGTTAAAGGGCTGTGGAATGGGTGTTGCTGGGGGCGTTCCCAGCAACATCCATGGCTTTTTGAAACTTACCCCAGATTTACGAGAAATTGTAACTCTGAGGCAGCACCAAAAACGTACGCCTCCCCAGGGGAGGAGTAAGAGAGGCACAACAGGAGAAATATCCTTATTTCTCCTCGGTTTTCTTATTTCATGTGTGCTACATTCTGCAGCACACATAAAAAGAGGAAAAAGCCTCTTGTGATTGTTTTTGTGCAGGAAGGTTTCACTTCCTGCACAAAAATAATCATCCCTGCAATGCAGGCACCCTTGCACCATGGTGCAAAGGTGCCTGCATTGGCGCACGGCAGCCCATTGTGTGCCAGCGCAGGGGAAAAGGACAGGAATGCGCCATATCTGATGGATACGGTGCATTCCTGCCCTTTTCTTTTGCCGTACGACAGCGCAGCAGGAAGGTCTGCGACGCTGCTCTACTGCGAAACCTCATAAATGAGGCCCTTGGGGTTTATTACTGTACTGTATATTTTTGTAGGGAGTTTGTATAAAAACAATCTTATAAACTGATTTTCTGTTTTTGGGATGATTCCTGGTACCGCAATGATATCGATAGCCGCGATCACCACGAATACATTGCAAAATGACAAAACAAAAGCTGACATTCAATAGCCGCCACGACATACAAAACTGATAGCTGCACAATAGATTATAAACAACACACTAAACACATTACTATCTAAAAGTCTCTATAATAGCATGTACACCTCCCTTAATGTCTCTATAACACAGTCTATAACTCTTTCAGTGGAATCTGTGACTGCATTCATCACTGTATCAGTAAGTCTCTTATTCACTATTTTAATATTTCAGTGGATCCGTGATATTGTGCATCAGTCTATCAATGGCTCTGTAATGAACTGCGTGACTGTCTCAGTGCATCTATGACTGGGTGCATGAGTGTCTCAATGGATCTGTGATTTGGTTGCTTGAGTCTCTTAGTCGATCTGTGAGTAGGTGCATGAGTGCCTTTATGCATTTGAAAGTAAGTATATGACTGTTTGACTGGATCTGTGAGTGAGTGCATGAGTCCCTCAGTGGGTCAATGACTAAGAGCGTGCTTGTCTGAGTGATTCTGTGAGTGGGTCCTTGGATCTCTGAGTGGGGCTGTGAGAGGGTGTGTGAGTCTCTGAGTGAATGAATGACTGAGTGCATACGTCTCTGAGTGATCTGTGAGTGGATGTGTGAGTGTCTGAGTGGGTCTCTGAGTGGGTGTATGAGTGTCCGAGTAGATCTGTGAGTGAGTGTATGAGTGTCTCAGTGGGTCTGTGAGTGAGAGCATAAGTCTCTGAGTGAATGGGTGCATGCATGAGTGTCTGAGTGGGTCTATGATTGGGAGGCTGAGTGTCTGGGTGGGTCTGTGAGTAGATGCCTAAGTCTTTGAGTGGGTGAGTGAGTGGGTGTGTGTATATCTGAGTGAGCCTGTGAGTGGGTGTATGAGTCTCTGAGTATATGTGTGAGTGACTGGGGTGCATAACTCTCTGAGAGGATCTGTGACTGAGTGTGTAAGTGACTGTATGGGTGTGTAAGTGGATGTAGGAGTATCTGAGTGGATCTGTGAGTGATCTGTCCCACTGGGCCTGTCAGTGGGTGTGTGAGTGTCTCTGTGGGTCTATGAGTACATACGTGACTGTGTGAGTGGGTCTGTAAGTGGATGCATAAATCTTTGACTGGGACTATACATTGGTTCATGACTTCCTAAGTGTGTCTATAAGTGGGTGTATGAGTATATGAGTGGGTCTATGAGTGGCTGCATGAGTGCCCACGTGCATTTGTGAGTGGGTGTAAGAATCTCAGTGGGTATGAGACTGTGCACATGAGTCTATGAATGGGTCTCTAAGTAGGTGTGTGAGTCTCTGATCGGGTCTGTACATGGGTGCGTCACTCTCTGAGCAAATCTGTAAGTGGATGCATGAGTACCTGAATGAGTATGTGAGTGGGTGCATGAGTATCTGAGTGGGTATCTCACTGAATGTATAAGTGTGTGAGTGGGTATGTGAATGGGTGTATAAGTGAGTTTTGAATGCATACATGAGTCTGACAGCGACCTACGAGTATGTACAAATATATATTTTTAAATATTTTTTACCAATATTTATGATGACGTCAATATATTTGTGATGTCCCCGCGGTGGTATACGGGGGACCGCGCTGGCGATCGTAGCGTCGCCGCCGATATCTTGCGTGATTAAAAAAAACTATTTTGGACACATAACTTGTGTCACTAAACCCCCATTTCTCAAACATAGTGTCAGAGTATCTCCACCCTGACCGCTTATGTGGGCTTTCACACAAATTTTCAGCCCTGGGTACTATTCCCTATCGATAAAATGGGAGCCACGACTTTCTGTTCAGGTTGTGCCTAGCCAATCAGAGCATTCCCATTGGCATGCGTATTCGCGATTTACCTCAAGCACGTCGCGATTTAACCACGATCACTGAGAAACTGCCGCAAAATATCCACGCCCAAAGATATCACTATATTGTTCGGATTTAAGTTCACAAAAACTACTTAACAAATTTGCACCAAATAACAAAATACACAATCTGCATAACAACATCAAACTTTCTGCCAAATTTGGTGTAATTCCATCCAGCTGTTTGGGCTGTACGTTTGACAACGCGTTCCTATGGGAATTAACATTACAAATGCACCCTTAATTTGCGCCCCTATGTCTCGGGCCCCACTGCACAGATCACCCCCAAACCTTCCGTGACACACAGAACCTACTTTGACACTTTTTTGGGCAAAATTTCATGAAGATTGGTCAAACAACGCCAAAGTTATAGGCAAGTCAAAAATGCTAGGTCCTAACTATAACTATCAATTTGTTTTTTTCTGTGAATTTCTAATGTATTTTTTAATCTATTTCCTAACTATAACGCCCCTGTAACCTCAGGTTTTTTCAGTGAATTTCTAAGATTTTTTAAATGCTAATACCTAACTGTAATGTCCCTGTAACCTCTTGTTTTTTTCAGTGAATTTCTATGTTTTTTTTTCTTGTAGTCTCGTTTGCAGAGTGGTGGAGAAAGGAGGCTGGGCCTCTAACCAGCTGTCAGGAAACCAGCTGTGTAAGATTTACAAGAGGTACCAGGATGGCTTCTTGGCCCCCAAGGCCCCTCAGGAGTAAAGTGGAATCATTCCATCACGAGTGATGGAGAAACGGGGTGTGGCCCCTGAACACCTCTTAGCAATTCTGCAGTGTGGGACTTATTGAAGATAACAGGTTGGGTAGTTGGCCCCCAAGGATGTCCTTGGGGGCCAACTACCCCTCCTGTTACCTCCAGTAAATCCCACATAGCAGGATTGCTAAGACGTGGTAGGAGGCCATGCTCCCTTTTTTCCACCACTCTGCAAACACGCCTCCTGGTGCACTACTAGTTGAGGGATGAAGGTCCTTGGGGGCCAACTAGCCCTCCTGTTACCTCCAGTAAGACCCACACAGCTAGATTGCTGAGAGGTCATCAGAGGCCATGCCCCTTTCTCCACCACTCTGCAAATGTGCCTCATGGTGCTCTTTTTTAGGAAGGGGGTGGGGTGGCCCCCCCTTCCCTGGGCCATTTTGGGCCCCCGGAACCCCATCCTCCGGGGCCTCCCCTTTTAAAAAAAATGTATTTAAAAAAAAGAGAGGCGGCCGTGCACCCCCCTCCTCTGCCTATATCGGCGGAGGACCACATCCCCGGGGCCCGCCTGTAGTGTGGGTGCCCTGGTCCCATCCAGGGCACCCACTTTTGTAAAGTTGGGAACCACGGGGGGAGCCTAAAGACCCCCGTGGTCCTTGCTGGCTCCCTGCCTCTTGCAGAGCCAGTATTGCTTTGAGACACTGGGAGGTGGCAGATCCCAGGGCCGAGAACGGCACAGGAGGAGGGGCCACTTGGCCCCCCTTACATTTTAGAGTTTTGTCCCAGGGAGGTAGTGGTCCCTGGGGTCTGGAGTTCCATAAGGCCCCCCTACCCAAAGCCTTGGGGAGGAGGTGGTCACCGGGCAGGGGAGGTTCTCCGAGGCCCCTGATATTACTGTAACTAGCCCTGGGGAGGTGGCGGTCACCAGGCAGGGGGTCCATGAGGACCCCACATTACTGGAATTAGCCCCGGGGAGCTGGCAGTCCCCAGGGCTTTTGGTGGGCCCAGTGTGCCGGGCCGCATACATAATTAAAAGTGCCATGGGGAGGTAGCATTCCCCGGAGCTTTGATAAGCCCTAGGAGGGTGGCCCTGCGTGCCCCCTCCTATATTTATCATAAACCCCTGGGACCTGGCCCACCTAAGGGTTATTCAAAAGCAAGCACGGGAGCTCGCACTTGATTTTTAAAGAAAAATGTTGCTGCGGAATCGCGGTTCCACCTGCGAGTCACTGCAAATTAAAAAAATGAAATGCTTTTAACCCCTGGTTCTGGAGCCCTAGATGACCCTGAGGACTGCAACCCCCCAGGGCCGGCTCCAGCAATGTCCTGGGGTGATCACTCCCAGACCGTTGCAGTTTGCAATGGCTTGGAGAGAGCACCACTCCCGCCAAGCCATAGCAAACTCTCTGCTTCCAGCAAGCTAGAGCAGAAAATGCTTCCTGCACGCTGTCAAACGAGCATTGAAACCAACATTGCTTTGAGAGCCAGGGAGCTGCATGATAGCATCTCCCTGGATCTCAGAACAATGCCGGCTACCGCAGGAGGCAGGGAGCCGGCAGGGACCGCGTGGGCCTTCAGGCTTCCCCTGCGGTCCCCAACGAAGTGGCCTGGTGGGGAGATGAAGGCATCTTGCCTCCTGAGGGCCTCAAGACTAAAGTGGACTTTTTCCCCAACGAGTAGTGCACCAAAAGGCACGTGGAGCCGTGAAGCTACCGCTGGCAGATCTGCAGAGGGTTTGCGTCCCTAGTTATGCAAATTTGTTTTTCTTTTAATATCTCTAAAAGTAGTAAACGGGTTTACACCAAATAACAAAATATAAGAGTATATGTATATATATACATATATGTGTGCGGTCGCCAGTAGGTAGTTATAGTTAGGACATAGTTTCCATAGGAAAAGCGTTTTTTCTTTCTTTTGCCAATATCTTCGGCGCAGTTTGACGAATCTTTGCGAAATTTTCAAAACTAATGGGGCACTCAGGTCAGCTCCTGTCTTGATAGTTTCGGAGTTATTTGTCAAGTGGGGGCTAAGAAAAAAGGGGGGTTTTCTCTATGTTAATTTCCAAAGTAAACTTTAGACAAACTGCTGAACAGAATTACATCAAATTTGGCAAAAAGGTAGCTCTTGGTTCAGAAAGCGTTCTTTTTGTTAAATTGTGTAAATCCGTTCAGTAGTTCCTTGGAAATTTGAAGATTTTTCAGATATACAACTGGGGACGCGGAGGATCCGCGAACCCTCCCGATCTCAAGCCTGAGATCTGATTGGCTGCCAACACTTCAAACCAGGAAGTGTTGGCAGTCATCTTCTGATTCGTTTGAACCGAGTCCCAAGAAAAACGATCAAAAAACAAGAAAAGGGGGCAGGGTAGAATCACCCTGACTCCCGAGGGCCCAAAAAAGCATTTTTTTTCTTTTTTTGGCGGGATTCGCGCTGGGTGTGCAAATCCCACCGCAAATTTAAAAACAAAACAAGCGCAGCCTCCCTGCTACTTTTCTTTAAAGCCCCCGGGTGGGCCAGGTCCAGGGGTAATGGAAATTATTGTGCGGGGGCCCGCGGGGGCTCCCACTGCCCCAGGGACCTCCACCTCCCCGGGGCGGTACTCATTTAAATGTAGGGGGATTGCAGCCCTGGGGACCGCCACCTCCCCGGGGCTTTGATTTTTAAATGAAGTGTGGGGGGCTCCTGCCTCCCATACTGCCCTGGGGACCACCACCTCCCATGGGCTTATTTTATTAAATGAAGGGGGGCCACAAGCACCCTCGCAGCCTCAGGGACCGCCACCTCCCCAGGGGTAAATTTTTAAAAAGAAGTGTGGGGGGCTCGAGCCCCCCACACTGCCCCGGGGACCAACACCTTCCCGGGGCAGAGATCAATTAAATGTGGGGGTCCATTGCGGACCCCCAGCCCTGGAGACCACCACCTCCCCGGGGCTATTACAAAGATGGGACGGGGGCCGCACGGCCTCCCTTCAGGAGCCGTTCATGGCCCTGGGGGGGCTCCAGCAATGTCCCGGGGTGCGAACCCTGGGACATTGCAGTTTGGGAAACAGCGTTTACATTGCATGCACTACAATGCATGTGATTACAACACGGTCGTTACAATGACCGGGTTGTTACAACGCAAGCCATAACATCGCAAGTCGTTTCTAAGACTTGCTGTAGGGGCGTGCTAAACTAAGGAATAGTTATAATTTACTATTCCAACACCTTCCCTACTGTTGCACATCCTGGAGTTGGAATAGTAAATTATACTATTCCTAAGTCCAGCGCGCCCCCTACAGCAAGTTGTAGAAACAACTTGCGATGTAATGGTTTGCGTTGTGCAACACGGTCGTTGTAATGACCGCGTTGTAATCGCATGCGTTGTAGCGCATGCGATGTAACATCGCATATTCTTGCAGTTTGCTATGACATGGCAGAAGCACTGCTCCCGCCATGCCATTGCAAACTTCAGCCTCGCTTCATGGAAGCGAGGGCAGGAAAACTGCTCTCGCTACCATGAAGCAAAGCAGAATTGCTTTTGGGCAAAGGGAGCTGCATGTTAGCAGCTCCCTTTGCCCAAAAGCACTGCCGGCTCCTGCAGGAGGCGGTGTGCTGGCAGTGACCGCGGGGACATTGGGGCTTCCCCTGCGGTCCCCTTGTGGCCATGCTCTGGGCCCTGTCGGATGGGGTCCCCAGGGCTGAAAATGGCCTGGGGAGGAGAACTGCTCAGCCCCCCTCCCTTTAAAAAAAGAATAAAGAAAAAGAAAAATGGCCGGGCCTCAAGGGATGGGGTCCCTGGGGCTGAAATCACCTTTCTTCCTCTTTCTGCACTTCTCTTGCTTCTTTCAGCACCTCTCTTGCCTCTCTCTTGCTTCTTTCTGTACCTTTCTTGCTTCTTTCTGCAGCTCTCTTGCTTCTTTCTGCACTTCTCTTGCTTCTTTCTGTACCACTCTTACCTCTTTCTGTACCTCTCTTGCTTCTTTCTGCACCTCTCTTGCTTCTTTCTGCACCTTTCTTGCTTCATTCTGCGCCTCTCTTGCCTCTTTCTGCAATTCTCTTGCTTCTTTCTGTACCTTTCTTTCTCTTTCTGCACTTCTCTTGCCTCTTTATGCATCTCTCTTGCCCCTTTCTCTACCTCTCTTCCTTCTCTCTGCTCCTCTCTTGCTTCTTTCTGCACTTCTCTTGCCTCTTTCTGCACCGCTCTTCCTCTTTCTGCACTGCGCTTCTCTTGCTTCTTTCTGTACTTCTCTTGCCTCTTTCTGCACTTCACTTGCCTCTTTCTGCAGTTCTCCTGCCTCTTTCTGTACTTCTCTTACCTTTTTATGCACATTTCTTCCTCTTTCTGCACCTCTCGCTTCTTTCATCACTTCTCTTGCCTCTTTTTGCACCTCTCTTGCCTCTTTCTGCACTTCTCTTGCCTCTTTCTGTATTTCGATTCTGGTGCACTACTGATGGAGCGATGAGGTCCTCTTGTGTCCTGAGGACCTCAGGACACAAGTGGACTTCATCTTCCGAGCAGCAGTGCACCAGAAGCCGCGTTTGCAGAGTGGTGTAAAAAGGGGCGTGGCCTCGGACCACCTCTCTGCAACACAGCTCTGTGGCGCTTACTGGAGGTACCTGGTGGGCTAGTTGGCCCCCAGGGACCCTCAGGATTCAAGGGGACTTAATCCCCCAAGTTACAACGCACCAGGGGGTGCGTTTGCACAGTGGTGCAGGGAGGGGTCGGGGCCTGATATAACATGTGTGCAAACGCACCCCCTGGTGCATTATAAATTGGGGGATTAAGTCCCCTTCAATCTTGAGGGTCCCTGGGGGCCAACTAGCCCACCAAGTACCTCCAGTAACTGCCACAGAGCTGTGTTGCACAGAGGTGGTCCGAGGCCTCGCCCCTTTTTACTCCACTCTGCAAACACGGCTTCTGGTGCACTGCTGGTGGAGCGATGAGGTCCTCTTGTGTCCTGAGGACCTCAGGACACATGTGGACTTCATCCTCCCAGCAGCAGTGCGACAGAAGCCGCGTTTGCAGTGTTGTGTAGAAAGGGGCGTGGCCTCGGACCACCTCTCTGCAATCCAGCTGTGTGGCGCTTACTGGAGCTACCTGGTGGGCTAGTTGACCCCCAGGGACCCTCAGTATTCAAGGGGAATTAAATTAATTTCCCAACTAACAACGCGCCAGGGGGTGCGTTTGCAGAGTGGTGGAGAAAGGGGGCATGGCCTTTCTCTACTTCTCAGCAATCCCACTGCGTGGGGCTTACTGGAGGTAAGAGGTAGGCTAGTTGGCCCCTAAAGGACCCTCAGCAGCGAAGGGGACTTGAATCCCCAAACAAGAGCACGCCAGGGAGCGCGTTTGAAGAGTGGTGGGCAAAGGGGGCATGGCCTGCTATGAGTACTTACCAATGCTGCTGTGTGGGACTTAATGAAGGTAATAGGAGGGGTAGTTGGCCCCCAAGGATGTCCTTGGGGGCCAACTACCCCTCTTGTTACCTCCAGTAAGTCCCACACAGTGGGATTGCTAAGACGTCTTCGGAGGCCATGCCCCCCTTTCTCCACCACTCTGCAAACGCGCCTCGTGGCAGACTACGGGATGCGGGATCAAGTCCAGTTTACTCCTGAGGGAGTTTGGGGGCCAAGAAGCCCTCCTGGTACCTCCTGTAAGTCCTACGCAGCGGAATTCCTGAGCGCTGGTCGGAGGCCCAGCACCCTTTCTCCACCACTCTGCAAACATGACTACTACTTAAAGAAACATCTTTCTGCACCTCTGACTTAGAGGTAGTTTTAATCCCCCTGCCCTATTATGTACTAGGGCCTTACAGTGCAGGTCATGCCAATCACAGGGGTACCCCAATGCATAGTGTTCCCTAGTGTATGTAGGTGTTTTCACTGTATTCTAAGTGTCTTTTAGCATAGCACTGGCTCTAGACCTGGTTAGTCAGAGTCAGTTACCACCAGTACCCGTCAGCAAAAGGTTGGGGGCACAGGATGTCTTTGCAACAAGGCCTCTTTCTGCTCCTCTATTGGTTCTTTCTGCACATCTCTTGCTTCTTTCTGCACTTTTCTTCATCTTTCTGGACTTCTGTTGCCTCTTTCTGCATTTCTCTTGCTTCTTTCTGTGCCTTTGTTCCTCTTTCTTCACATTTCCTATCTCTGTAGGCATAGTTAGAAATTAGCATTTAAAAAACCTTTGAAATTCACTGAAAAAACCATAGGTTTCAGGGACGTTATAGTTAGGAATTAGCATTAAAAAAAACCTTTGAAATTCACTAAAAAAACCATAGGTTTCAGGCACGTTATAGTTAGAAATTAGCATTTAAAAAACCTTAGAAATTAACTGAAAAAACCACTGGTTTCAGGGATGTTATAGTTAGTTGGACATTTCACTCGTGCAAAACCAGTGAAATTCGGCCGTTATAGTCAGTTCAGCTAACTATAACTTGCACCCCCGCAATGCACTGCTGATGACGTCACATATTACATCATTCATGACATGGTCAGTGACATCACTGATGACATCACTGATGACATCTCAAATGACATCACTGATGACATCACTGATGACATCATCCACATGATAATCTGATGCATCTCCTCACACCCTAATATAACCTTTGATACACCCACTCTAAAATACAGACTACCATTTTCGAAGCCATAGACACACCAACACCAGTTACTACATAATCACTCACTGATTCCTAGGTCTACACACACATCCACACATCCACTCATTCACCCATACAGTCACTCATACATGCAGTCCCTCATCAATACAGCACTATCATATGCACTCATACACCTATACAGACACTCACACACCGCCACTCACCTATAGAGTTACTCACATACCTAGTCAGTCATGTAAAGAATCAATCACACTCCCACTTACTCACCTATACAGTTATACACACACCACCTCACCTATTCATACAGATACTAACACATACTTACTCTCTTATACAATAACTGACACAAGCACACACTCATTCATACAGCCACTCTCACAATCACTCACTCTCACACATAGTCATTTATATACTCCAACACTCACATATACTGCCTTTCACATATGTAGTTACTCACACATATACCACTGAGACATCCATTCACTCACCAACACAGCCATACGCACACTCACTCACCCATACAGCCCTTCACAGACACACTCTTGAACCCATATACCCAGTGAATCACCCACTCACACATCTATGAACAAAGTCACACACCCCCCACCCACCCACACAGACACTCAGGCACCCATACAAATACTCAGGCAACCAATCAATAACCCATATAGACACTCATGTAGCTACTCACCAACCCATGCAGCAGCTTACACAACAACAGACAGACTGATAAAGACATGCACACAGTTTAGTCACTAACCCATGCATTCAGTAAGACACATTTAATCACTCACTTATACAGTCAGTCACACACCTACTAAATCCTCCATCCAGACACTTATACACCCACTCATTCTTCAATACACCTTGCATATATATAAAACATATTTAAACTTTATAGAAACACAGTCACTGGATGATGTCATCAGTGATGTCAATTGAGATGTCATTAGTGATGTCATCAGTGATGTCACTGCCCATGGCATGAATGATGTAATATGTGACGTCATCAGCAGTAAATTGCGGGGGCGCAAGTTATAGTTAGCTGAACTAACTATAACGGCCGAATTTCACTGGTTTTGTACGAGTGAAATGTCCAACTAACTATAACATCCCAGAAACCTGTGGTTTTTTCAGTGAATATATATATATATATATATATATATATATATATATATATATATATATATATCGCGAAGAAATCCCAATGTTGCGACAAGCACTCCGGCGCAACACACGGGCACAGACTCCAACAGTTGGTGTGGAAACAGGATGGTAGTTTATTCACACATCAGAAAAGGTCCAACATGACGCGTTTCGGCTGCCAGACATGCAGCCTTGATCACATAGCGCTATGAACAGACATGTGCAATATATATACAGGTGAGTGTGCTATAGAATACATATTATCACCAAACAATTTACTGCACCCCAGGAGTCTAAGTTACTTGATTTCAATTTATTTTTACGAGTGCCATTAACACCACAACCACCACTAATGCGTTTCGACCAGAAAGGTCTTGCTCACGGTATAGTGAGTCCTTCATCAATTTCTATATTTATACTGATCTCCCATTGCTGTCAATTATGAGGCATTCTGGGATTCGTTGTACTTTCTCAATCAGTTACAAGGGCAGTTCTCTTTTTCTCCTCGGCTTTTCGCTGTTACAATGTTTTTGGTTCTATTCTCAATTTATTTTGGGGAGTGAGTTACATATATCTCAGCTTTTTGGTTGATGGATTATGGTCGCTGTCTCCCAAACTTCGTTCGTTCTATATGTCTGGCGTAGTGCCAATTTGCATTCTGGTACGAATTCATTCGGAGCTAGTGCCGGACTATCGTTGTTGTTTAAGGGCATTTATCATTCATATGCTTCAGAGTTTAGTACTTGTCACTTCGATATTATTCTGCATTGTTGCATCTTTTTTTGACTTAGTTCATTCCTTATTTTCGAGCTCAGCATCCATATTCCATTGCCCAGTTTCTATATATTAGAGTTGGTTATTATATTGTATTTTCAAGCTCAGTGCTCATATTCCATTGCCCAGTTTCTGTGTGTTGGAATTGGTTATTATATAGCTGGTGCCTGATTTTATGTATATCCGACCGGCTAATTTTCAAACCTTATATTATTGTGTAACACTTCTGTTGTTCATAATGTCCCCATGTTTTTCTTTTTATTGATATTAATCAGCTCTTCGTCACCATTCAGACCGTGAGGAGTCATAGTTTTGAGTCTTATGTTTAAATCTTGTTTCGAGTCTCTTTAGTTTTAAGATTCTATTGCCCCTCTTTACTTTTTGGGGACCATGGCTATCCCAAAGTACTTAATATCTTGCCAGTTCTGGTTGGGATGGGTGCCCAGATGTTTAGCAATCGCATAATTCATATCTCGATTATGGATTGCTCTTAGGTGTTCCAGGATTCTTTTCTTAAGAGGGCAGGTTGTTCTCCCTATGTATCTCAATCCACAGATACATTCAATATCATATACCACATACGTCGATTCGCAAGTGATTCTATCATTGATGTGGAAAGTTTGCCCTTTGAAATCCTTGATTTCGTTTATGTTCTTCCCAATTTTGCATGCCTTACACTTGTCACATCGGACAAAGCCTGTTTGTTGTTTCTTTAGCCAGTTGTCTGCTTGATTGGCTGTGAAGTGACTTCGGACCAGTTTGTCTTTAAGTGATGGCACTTTCCGATAAGTTACTTTCACTCTCATGCCTATTTTGTCTCCAATGTCCTGATCTCTCTTGAGGATATTCCAGTGTCTTTTCAGGATATTGACAATTTTATAGTTTTTTTTGCTGTATGTGAGTATCATTCTCACCTCATTCTCTTCCTTGTCCTTCTTTTCTTTCTTCTCTTTGTTAATGAGAGTGGTTATTCGTGACAGGGATCTTGCCCGTTCTGTCCTTGATAGATATCTCTATATCTGTAGCCTCTCTGTAGAAATCTTTTTTCTGTTTCTTGGAAGGTTTGCTCCATCACAGTATCATCTGAGCAATTCCATCTCATCCTTATGAATGCCCCATGAGGGATACTTTTCTTTAGTTGATGGGGATGAAAACCTGAGCTGTGTAATATACTGTTGGTTGATGTAGGCTTTCTGTATATTTTTGTTTGAATTTGCTGATTTTCTATGTATACTGTTACATCCAAAAATTGTATTTCCACCCTACTGATGTTATAGGTGAATTTTAATCCCACTGAGTTGTTGTTTAGAATCTCAAAATATTCATTAAATTCTTCCGTACTTCCATTCCAGATTAGGAACAAATCGTCTATATACCTGAGCCACATGGCGACTTTCGCCGTGTATCTTTCTTTTTCCTCTCTCCAAGCAATGATCTTTTCCCACCAGCCCATAGTGAGGTTGGCGTAGCTTGGAGAGAAGGAAACTCCCATGGCAGTACGCCATGTTTGGTAGTATATCTGATGATTAAATAGGAAGATGTTTTTCCTCAGGCATAGCTCAGTCATTTCCATCAGCATTCTTGTATGTTTTTTAGTTCCTGTATGTTCCTTTGTTTTAGGAAATAGCTGAAGGCATTGAGCCCAAGTTCATGACTGATCGATGTATACAGAGATACCACGTCAATAGTTACAAGGTGGAATCCTTCCTGCCACCCTGTGTTTGTCAATATCCTCAAGAAGTACCCCGTATCCTTGATGTATGACCTGAGGTTCGTTACCATTGGTGCCAGAAAATAATCCACATATGTTGCAATGTTCTCATATAAGGAGTTACAGCTGGAGATGATCAGTCTCCCTTGGGGGTCTATTAGAGTTTTATGGGCCTTGGGTAGGAAATATATTGTTGGCATTACTGGACTGTCATTTTTTAGGAAAGATGCCTCTTCTTCACTCAGAAAGCCTTCTTGGCGCCATCTATTGATCTTTGTTTCTAATTCCATCATTAGATCATTTAGTGGATTTGATGTTAATCTCTCATAGCTCTTTCTCTCTTTTAGCTGTCTCATAGCTTCTCGTACATAATCCTTTTTATTCTGTAGTACCACATTTCCTCCCTTGTCCGCAGGCTTTAATATTAGGTCATCCTTTTTCATCAGTGCTTCAAGAGGAGCTCGTTCCTGTTGTGACAGATTTTCTTTTTTCTTTTTGTCTACTGTTTTTTCCATTACTTCCAGATCAGCTATTACTAGATCATGGAACGTATCAATTCTATTTCCTGGACTTAAAATTGGGCAGAATTTCGATTTCGGTTTCATTCCAGTGTTTTTACATTTGTCTGTAGCAATATTCAGAGCTTCCAGTATTTGTGATTCTGTCATTTCAAGATCATCTTGATCATGCATTAGATCATATTATGTTTTTAGATCTGTTATATGTTCAATATTCAAATTGATCCCAGGGTGCTGAATTTTCTCCCCTCGTTCTTTTTTATTGTCTACTTTGGAGAAGAATTTCGCTAGTTTTAGTTTTGTCACAAATTTATAGAGGGCAATCCTAGTATCCACGTGGTCGTAGTGTTGTTCAAGGCAGAATGTGAGGCCTTTGTTTAAAACATTTATCTCTTGTTGGTTCAAAACATGGTTGGATAGATTGATTATTAGATTCTCCGGTTGTTTATCATCCATCCTTCCAGTTATTTCTTCTGCCGATTGCGAAGTGGATATCCTTTTGTTTTCTCCAGTGCCTCTTAGCAGTTTTCTTCTTTTCTTAGGCCTGATTGGTGGTCTCTCCCTCTCCCTTGCCCACGTCCTCTTCCTTGTCCCCTGGGTGTTCTTTGGTCGATGCACATGAGTTTCATTTCCTCTAAAAAAGTTGTGCGTCCTCCAACTCGCATGGTTCTTTCTTCTTCACTTAGGTCCGATTCCGATTCACTTGCTGTTATATTGGCAGAATCTGTTACTGATATTTGTCCGATGTATAATTGTTGTTTTAATACATCGAACTGTTTGGCAAATGTAAGAATCGCCCCAGTTTCATAATCTTGCTCGTCTCTTTTGAATTTACTTTGTTTCGGTTGTTCCACTTCGTTTTCATATTTGTCCAGGTTTTTTTCCATTTCCCTTCTCAGCTGTTTACTTTCTTCCTCCTGTTTAAAATGTGCAATTTGTCCCTCCAGTTCTCCTATTGCCTTGTGGAGTTCTTCAATATCTTTCTTGGCATATTTAATTATTATCAGGAGCATATTCTTCGAGCATTGCATGCTATTCTTCCCCCATTCTTCGAGCATTTCAGGCTTTGTGCCTGGATGGTTCGGAGGGTAAATATTCTTAAGCCTCTGGGTACTCGATCAAATTCTATGTATTTTTCTAGGGTAATTATCTCCCAGCTCTTCGGTATTTCTTTTTTTAGGAGTTTCTTTAATTGAAAAAACACATGTTTAATATTTTTTTCTATTGTTGCTCCCCCTCTGATATCTTCACTTCTTCCGTTGACTTTCGTTCCTTTCTTGAATCGTGTTTAAGCTTTCTGTAGCCTTTTAGCTGCTCTAGCTTCCATACTTTTAAGGAGTTAACCTTACTGCAACCTTGTATCTGAGTAAAATTCCAATTTGCAACTCACACTCTGTGGTTGTCTCATTCGTTTATTTCGCGGTGTGCACTTAAAGAGTTCTCCCAAGCGGTGATTTAGGGTGTAATTTTTGTAGCCCTATTTCCGCTTACTGCAACATCTATTTCGTCCTGGCCTCGTGTTGAAAGCCCCAAGCCCCCACCTTACCTGGCTAGTCCACCGGTCAGGCGGCGTCCTCTGGCCCCGCTCGTCCGGTGCTTCCAATCCAGGCAATTCGGCCAATTTCGTTCTACGTGCGCTGTCTCCCGCCATTGCGAGCCGCACGTTTGATTGCCGCTACGGATGCCATTGTTCCTCTCTGTTCCAGGCACAAAAAAGAAAATCTGACACAACAGGAACGAGCTGCTCTTGAAGCACTGATGAAAAAGGATGACCTAATAATAAAGCTTGGGGACAAGGGAGGAAATGTGGTGCTACAGAATAAAAAGGATTATGTCCGAGAAGCTATGAGACAGTTACAAGAGAGAAAGAACTATGAGAGATTAACATCAATTCCACTAAATGATCTAACGATGGACCTAGAAACAAAGATCAATAGATGGCGCCAAGAAGGCTTACTGAGTGAAGAAGAGGCATCTTTCCTAAAAAATGACAGTCCAGTAATGCCAACAATGTATTTCCTACCCAAGGTCCCCCCAGGGAAACCGATTATCTCCAGCTGTAACTACTTATATGAGAACATTGCAACATATGTGGATTATTTTCTGGCACCAATGGTAACAAACCTCAGCTCATACATCAAGGATAAGGGGGGCTTCTTGAGGATATTGACAAACACAGGGTGGCAGGAAGGATTCCACCATGTAACTATTGATGTGGAATCTCTGTATACATCGATCAGTCATGAACTTGGGCTCAATGCCATCAGCTATTTCCTAAAACAAAGGAACATACAGATACTAAAACATACAAGAATGCTGATGGAAATGATTGAGCTATGCCTGAGGAAAAACATCTTCCTATTTAATCATCAGATATACTACCAAACATATGGTACTGCCATGGGAGTTTCCTTCTCTCCAAGCTACGCCAACCTCACTATGGGCTGGTGGGAAAAGATCATTGCTTGGAGAGAGAAAAAAGAAAGATACACGGCGAAAGTCGCCATGTGGCTCAGGTATATAGACGATTTGTTCCTAATCTGGAATGGAAGTACGGAAGAATTTAATGAATATTTTGAGATTCTAAACAACAACACAGTGGGTTTAAAATTCACCTATAACATCAGTAGGGTGGAAATACAATTTCAGGATGTAACAGTATACATAGAAAATCAGCAAATTCAAACAAAAATATACAGAAAACCTACATCAACCAACAGTATATTAAACGGCTCAAGTTTTCATCACCATCAACTAAAGAAAAGTATCCCTTATGGAGAATTCACAAGATCAGTATAAATATAGAAATTGATGAAGGACTCCCTATACAGTGAGCAAGACCCTTCTGGTCGAAACGCGTTGGTGATGGTTGTGGTGTTAATGGCACTCGTAAAAATAACTTGAAATTGAGTAACTTGGTCTCCTGTAGTGTGGTAAATTCTTTGGTGATAATTGAATACGAGGTACAGTCCACCCTCGATACCGGCACCTACTGTGCGAAGAGCGCACTACTGATGGACTAATTGTTGAAGATATATATACATATATATATATGTTTATTTTGTTATTTGGTGTAAACCCATTCACTAGTTTTAGAGATATTAAAAGAAAAACAATTTTGTATAACTATGGACGCAAACCCTCCACAGATCTGCTAGTGGTGGCTTCATGGCTCCACGTGCCACAGCAAGGTCCTGATTGGCTGGTCACAACTTGACAGAAAGGTTTGGGCTGCCATTTTATATCGGGTGATGGTCCTCTGGACTGAATGTAAAGTGAAAGAAGGGGTCAGGTGAGAGCTTTCCGTACTCTATCTGTGTGTTATAAATGTTGGGAAAGCATGTTTAATGGGTAGTAAAATTCCCGAAACAAAATTTGGTGCAACCTGTGGAATCCACAGAGCCGTCATGTGGCTCAATACAACCCCCATGTAAATTAGCAAAAGATCCAGGAATCTCACCATGAAGCAAAAGAATTACATACTCACACACCCACTCTGACACCCATACAGACACTCTCACATGCACTGTAACACCCAAACAGACACTCTCACACACATAGACAGGCACTGTCACACCCACTCTGACACCCATACAGACACTCTTTATGCTCTCTCTTGCACCCAGACAGACACTCTCACACCAGCTTTGACACCCATACAGACACTCTCTCACCCACTGACACACACAGACACTTTCATGCCCAGTCACACACATAGACTGATACTGTCTCACCTACTTTGACGCCCATGCAGACACTCTTATTCCCTCTCTCGCACACAGACAGACATTCTCACATCAACTCTGATGCCCATCCGGACCTTATCACACACAGACTCAGACACTCTCACACTGACTCTGACACCCATATAGACACTCTCACACCCACAAACACACCCAGATAGACATTCTCACACTTACTCTAATATCCATACAAACACTCTCACACCCAGTGACACACAGACACACTCACACCCCCTGTAATGCCCATACAGAACTGTCACACCCACTTACACACACAGAAAGACACTCTCACACCCACTGTGATGCCTATACAAGCACTTTCATTGCCACTCACACACAGACACTCTTACACCCACTCAGACACACACAGACATGCTTACACCCATTCTGATGCTTATACAGACACTGTAACACACACACACTCACACACACATACACAAACACACACACACAGACACTCTCACTCCCACGCTGATACCCATACAGATACGCTCACACCCAGTGACTTACATAGACACTCTCACACCCACTCTGATGCCTATACATTCACTCTCACACCCACTGATACACAAAGACAGATACTCTCACACCCAGTCATACACCTATACAGACACTCTTACATCTACTCATGCACACAGCCACACTTACATACACTCACATACCCATACAGACACTCTCACACCCACTGACATACCCATACAGACACTTTCACATACACTCACATACCCATATAGAAACTCTCACACCCACTCTTTTACTCATACAGATACTCTCATACCCACTCACACACCCAAACAGACACTCTCACATCCACTAGCATACCCAGATAGACCCTCTTACACCCATTCACTGAGGCACTGAGAGAGCTTCTTTAATATCCACTTAAACACTGACATACTCACTCATAGACCCACAGTCACATACACAGCAGTCACACAAAGTGTTACATCTGCTCGCAAAGCTGCAGAGGAGAATTGTAAATGTCTTGTTTTGTATTAAATGTGTACCTTTGGTTTGCAGATCCACAATGGATCCACAGAGTCTAGGTAAAATTATTAAAAAGGGAGATTTAAAAAGAAAATGAAGCAGGGTTTGGGAAAAGGGGCGACTCTGAAAAGAGCCTTTGTGTTTATTGTGCTAGATTATAACTACACATAAAACATAAGGCAGTCTTTCAAGTTGTTCAGGAACACCCTGCTGCCTTTCTCTGTAAAATTCACTCCATCTGTTCTGTAGATCCCGTCCATGTCAAAGCGTAGGTTGTTGTTGAAGATAGAGCCCATGGTATGGTCTCTGAGGAATGCAGAAACCATTTTATAACATGTTTCCTGGCTTTTGTCTATCTGTGGACAGAATTTGTTTGACCAGTTACATTTCTGCCTTTGGTCAATCCAGTTCCTGTCAATACCACTCTTTCTAGCACACTCTCTAGCCTGAAACACAAAGCTATGACCCACGATCCACACTCTAACCATTTTGAAGGCAAGCAGGAGTAGCACACAAGAGAAGGCTGGAGCAGAATGAGACAGTTTTCAAAATGAAAGGCAGTTCAAATGGAGCAGAGCACCTAATTAAAAAAGTTGATTGGCTGGTGTGAATATGCAGGTAGCTATAATTAGGTAGTGATTTTGAGAAACAAATAACTAGATCTGTAATTGCCCTGGAAAAACTAAATATATGTTATGCTATTTGGGATATGCTTATATTTGCAAACAGTCAACCACTCCTGCTAAAGATTAATTTGAAGCTAGTATGCTTCTCACAGAAGGTGTTGTGAACTTTTCATCTAGTCGTACAAAAGAGTTTTACAAAGGAATGCTATAGATACTGAGCTAAAGCAGTATTGGGGAAGGGTTGTGAAGAGACTGTACTTCCAACTGTAAAAGAAGAGTGGCCTACAAACGGTGCAGAGACAGAATATCGAGTTGGAAATGTCGACCTACAGAAATATCGAGTTTTAAATATCGTGAGTCAGAAATATCGACAGCAAGAATATCGTGGTCAAGAATATCGAATTTAAGGTACGAAATATCGGGGCAGATTTACAAGCTCCTTGTGCTACTTTTGCGTCATTTTTAACATGGAAAAAATAACGCAAAAGTGGTGCAAGGGGCTTGTAAATCTGCCCCATCGTTTTTAAAAATATAGAAGTCATTAATATCATTTGCAAAAATATAGTTGTTTAAAATATCGATTTTTTACTTATTGTTAAGTATTTTAGTATATATTTTAAATGTAGGTGATGTCTTTTTTTGTATAAGAATTAATTATATTTTTTAATATATGTGTTAATTTTTTAGTAGTTATCAATTTTATTTTAATTAAATTTTGCGTTTTTTAGTTCCATTGCGGGTTGTGGGTTTATAGGGGAATAGGGTGGAAAGTAATTTAATTATAATAAATTAATGATTATTTTTTATTTATTAACATTTATTTAATTGAGATATTATTGTGTTAATTGTGGGAAGTAATTTATTAATAATTATTTATTAATTGGTTGTTAATCAATATTAATTAATTAATTGCTAATTAATTATGGTAATTGTGTAATTTTTTTAGGTGCGTGTAGTGGGGTTTATAGGGGTAAAGGGTGGGACCTCATTTATTTTTAATTAATTAATAATAATTTGGTAATTAGTACTAATTAATTAATTGAAAATGAAATATGGATAGTGTGTAATTAATTTTAGGTGTGCGTTGTGGGGTTTATAGGGGTAAAGGGTGGGAAGTATATTACGTTTAATTAATTAATGATTATTTTTTATTTATTTAATTGAGATATTATAGTGTTAATTGTGGGAAGTAAGTTATTATTAATTAATTATTAATTGGTTGTTAATCAATATTAATTAATTGCTAATTAATTATGGTAATTGTGTATTTTTTTAGGTGCGGGTTGGGGGATTTATAGGGGTAAAGGGTGGGAAGTAATATTTTTTAATTAATTAATAATAACTTGGTAATTATTAATTAATTTAAAAAATATATATTACTTCCCACCCTTTACCGCTATAAATCCCACATAATTAATAATAAGTTGGTAATCATGTGCATTGCGATGCAGGCCGGGAGAGGAGAACATGACGGCTGCTAGCTGAGCTGCTGCTTGCGTCCGGAGCATTCGCATCCCGTTCTGTGATGTTTTTGTCTCTTTGAAGATACCCGTTTTACCGTTTTGAACGCCGCTTCGATTCCTGTGACAGGCTTGCTTCCTCCCACGGGGGCTTGGCTGCTTTGGCTGGGGATGTGTGTTGGAGACACGACGGCTGTCGATTCTCCCCGCCCGACTCGGTGGTTGGAGGCCACCCTGGAGCTCAGGAGGGGCTGCAGAGCAACGGCTCGCGGGCTCCTCCGGGTTAGCAGTGGCAGTGTCAGCACCTGTCGACACCCTGGCATTTCAGAGAGGGACGCTCTCGACGAGGAGACCCAAGAGGAGCTGGCTCTAACCAGCAGCTTTGTCTTGGGGTCATCGGCGCGGTTTCAGCAGGAGAAGCAGGTACAGGGGGTCCAGGAGGTGCGGGCCAGCCCATTACCCCAGGTGAGACCTGCTATTGCTCCTTTTGTTAAGGGAAGTAAAAAAGGTAAAAAGCGTGGGGGGGGCGACCCTGGGGCCAGCCAAACCAAAATCGGGTGGAAAAAATACCAAACAACTCCCCGAGGAGACTGGCAGGGGGAGAAGTGGCAAGAGCCAGGGAATCGGGGGCCCCCTCAACGTGGACGCGGATACTAGCAATTCTGCCTTTCAGTGGTATGAGGTCAAAGGCAGGAGCATTAAGGCAGGAAGGGCCAAAAGTAATCCCCTTGACTCTAAAGTTAGGATCACCCCTTCTTTGAGGTCATACTTCAAAGTTCAACAAGCGGTACTGGACGTTGTGAAGCAGGGAGAGGCCATCAGAAGGGGGTTAGCAGGGCAACTTGCCTCAAAATCAGCTCCGGATAGTATGGAGGCCGCCGGAGGCTCCCTGCCCCCGGACTTAACCCCAACTTTCCTTAGCGAGAGTTGTATAATGGGGGCTTCAGATAAAGCGAAAGATTCTGATGGGCAGATGGCCTTGGCACCAGTAGCTGTGTTTGACGGAGGGGTAGACAAAGGCTCTAAGGACTATGAAGCAAGGGGGCCTTCAGTGGCTTCTTTGGAGGTTCTTTTCTCCACGCTATCGGAGGACATTAAGAAGGGGTTCTCGGTATCAGCAGCCAATCAAGGAGAGATTAGGAACTTCTGCGAGTCGTTGGAGAGGAAAGTGGATCTCTTAAATACAAGAACTGAAACTTTAGAGAATACGGTCGGAGAGTTAAAAGATCATCTTGGGGCTGCTAAAGCCGATATCCAGACCCTCAAGAGGGAGGAGGTGGCCCTTCGCGACAGGTTGGAGATGTTGGAGAACAACTCTCGAAGGAGCAATCTGCGTATTCTGAATGTTCCAGAGGGGAGTGAAGGGGCTGACCTCAAGTCTTACATGGTCTCACTGCTGAAAGAATCTTTGCAGCTTGAAGAATCAGAGTAGGTTCTGAGTAGCGATATTCAGAGAATCCATAGGGACCCTTTCTGCAGGAATCCAAACAGAACAAAGCCGAGGAAAATCCTCATGAATTTTAATACTTACTCCCTAAAGGAGAGGATCCTCAATATGGCCTTAAAGGTGAAATCGTTGAAGGCAAGGGACTTCTCTTTTGAAATTCGTTCTGACCTCGCCAGAGTCACTCTCAATAGACAATGGGAATTGGGCAGGAAGCTGGATGGCTTTAAAAAACTTGGTGCCGTGGCCCAGCTCAAATTTCCAGCAACTCTGAAAATTATGCACAAGAACAAAATGCATAATGTTAGATCAGTGCAGGAGGCGGATGAGCTGCTCGAAATTATGGGGAAAGGGGATCCTTGAAGGGTGAATCCATCGCCGGGGGTCTGGCACCGGCTTGGTTTATTCACCTATGTGCCGTTCAGGGCAGTCCACGGTAGCGGACTTCTAAATTATTGCCCTCTCTCGGCTCAGCTATGATATGATATGATTAAGATAACTATTTAGTCACTTATTTTCGGGTTTCTTTTTCTTAGTCTGGCTTAAATTTCTTCTTGCTTTTTCTAATTTACACATGAAGGGATGGGGTGGGCTGCTCCGGGAGGCAACATCTGGACAACATCTGTCCAGGTTAATGGGGGGTTCTCCAGGGAGGGGATGCTTGGGAAGAGGGGGAGGAGGGTGTGGGGTGGGGAGCACAGGGGCATAAAATATAAAATTTCCTCATTCACCTTAGTGTCCGTTTAGACAGCCGCGGCTAGGTCACGATTAGTCTGGTGCTGGTTCCTTCTGTGACTTAACCATGTCAGGGACCTTGGGCTTAAACCCCCATGAAAATAATTCAGTTCCTGTACTGGAATGTTAATGGCTTGCGCGTGAAGTCCAGAAGGGCAAAAATGTTGCAAAGACTCTCCCGCGTGGGTCATCATCCTCCAGGAAACTCATCTCCTTAAGGAGGAGATCACCGAGATTTTTAAAAATCAAAAATGGGTGGACTCTTTCACTTGCTCAAATCAGACTGCCAATATCAGGGGCATTGCTATACTGTTTAAAAAACAAGCTAATGCCCGTGTCTTAGACTTTTTGGCTGACCCAGGTGGTAGGTGGGTAATTCTGAAGGTGACGACAGCAATTCCACCACCTTGATCGACAACCTCGCCAACCTCGGTCTGAGCCAGCTCGTCACAACACCGACCCATTCCGCCGGCCACACGCTCGACCCCATCTTCTCCTCCAGCTCCCACGTCTCCTTCAGCCACACCACGGAACTCCTCTGGACCGACCACCGCTGCATCCATTTCACCTTCCAGAAACCCACCACACACCACCGCACCCAACAGATCCCACGCCGCTGCTGGAGCAAAGTCACCGAAGACCAACTACGGGCAACCCTCGCTCTCAGCCCTCCCTCCGACCCATCCAACACCGACGACGCTGCCTGCAACCTCAGAAGATGGATGGACGACTGTGCCAACACCCTCGCCCTGCTGAAAAAACCCACCTACGCTGACACCACCAAAAGAGCCAGCTGGTTCACCTCGGAACTCCTAGCTTCCAAGCGTACCTGCCGGAAACTAGAGAAGAAATGGCACAGTGATAAGACACCGGACAGCCACGCAGCCCACAAAGACGCCATCCGTAACCACCACCACCTCATCAAGTCCACGAAGAGAATCTCCTTCAAAGACCGCCTCGACAACAACGCACACAACAGCAAGGAGCTTTTCAACATCGTGAAGGAACTCTCCAACCCCAGCTCCAACACCAACGACATCCCACCGTAGCAACCCCTGTGCGATTCCCTCGCCACCTTCTTCCACCGCAAGATCGCCGACTTCCACGACAGCTTCAACACCCAGATAGCCCCAACTAAGATCGATGCACCAGACCCGCCGCACACCATCGACCACGATCCCCTGCCAGCCTGGGCCAGCGTGAACATCGAGGACATCATCAAGACCATGAGCACAATACACTCCGGCTCCCCGTCAGACCCTTTCCCGCACCACATCTTCAACAAAGCCAGCAGCTCCATCGCACCCCACCTGTGCAACATCATCAATCTCTCCTTCGAGACCGCGACCTTCCCAGAGAGCTGGAAACACGCAGAGATCAACGCCCTACTCAAAAAACCCAAGGCGGACCCGAGAGACCTCAAGAACTTCCGGCCCATCTCCCTGCTTCCGTTCCCAGCCAAGGTCATCGAGAAGATCGTCAACAAGCAGCTAACCCGATACCTCGAAGACAACAGCATCCTGGACCCATCCCAATCGGGGTTCCGCAGCAACCACAGCACTGAGACTGCCCTCATCGCCGCCACCGACGACATCAGGATCCTGCTGGACAACGGTGAGACCGCAGCCCTCATCCTGCTGGACCTCTCCGCCGCCTTCGACACTGTCTGCCACCGCACTCTACGCGCACGCCTCCACGACGCAGGGATCCGAGACAAGGCCCTGGAATGGGCCACCTCCTTCCTCGCCGGCAGAACCCAGAGAGTCCGCCTCCCACCATTCCGATCCGAAGCCTCCGAGATCATCTGCGGCGTACCCCAGGGATCGTCCCTCAGCCCAACACTGTTCAACATCTACATGGCCCGCTCGCACGCATCGCCAGACAGCACGACCTCAACATAATCTCCTACGCCGACGACACTCAACTGATCCTCTCCCTCACCAAGGACCCCCTCGCCGCTAAATCCAACCTCCATGAAGGGATGAAGGCCGTCGCCGATTGGATGAAGATCAGCCGACTAAAACTGAACACGGAGAAGACAGAGGTCCTCATCCTCGGCTCCAACCCCTCAGCCTGGGACGACTCCTGGTGGCCAACGACGCTGGGAGCAGCCCCGACACCCACCGACCACGCACGCAACCTGGGAGTCATCCTCGACTCAACGCTCTCCATGGCCAAGCAAGTCAACGCAGTCTCATCCTCCTGCTTCAACACCCTCCGCATGCTTCGCAAGATCTACAGGTGGATCCCGACAGACACGAGAAGAACAGTCACCCAGGCCCTCGTCAGCAGCAGACTCGACTATGGGAACGCCCTCTAAGCGGGAGCCCCGGCCAAGCTCATCAAGCGACTGCAACGCATACAAAATGCCTCCGCACGCCTGTGTCTCGATGTACCACGCCACAGCCACATCACCCCCCACCTGAGAAACCTGCACTGGCTCCCCGTCGACAGGAGAATCTCCTTCAAACTCCTCATCCACGCACACAAGGCACTCCACAAGACTGGCCCAGCCTACCTCAACAGACGACTCCTCTTCTACGTCCCCAACCGCCAACTCCGCTCCGCCGACCTCTCCCTCGCCACCGTCCCTCGCATTCGAAGAACCACCACCGGCGGCAGATCCTTCTCCCACCTCGCCGCCAAGACCTGGAACACCCTTCCACTAAGCCTACGACAGACCCAAGACCTGCTGACCTTCAGGAGGCTACTCAAGACCTGGTTGTTCGACCAGTAGCAGCACCCCCCCTTTTTTCTCCCCCAGCGCCTTGAGACCCTCGCAGGTAAGTAGTGCGCTTTACAAATTCTGTGAGTGATTGATTGATTGATTGATTGACTATTATGGGCTTTCTGCTCACCTTGGTCGGCTATTATGGCCCAAACCAAGACGATCCTTCCTCTCTTAAAACTATTTTTTCGCATCTCCTAGACTATCCAGACCCGGTTATTATGGCTAGGGACTTCAATATTGTCCTGAATCCTAAATTGGACAAGTCGGCAAGCAGCAGAGCTAGGGTCCCTTCTAAGTCTCGGATGTACTTGCAATCTATGATGGCGCAAACCGGCCTCTGCGATATTTGGAGAGAAAGATCAGGCCATCAGTTAGGAGTCTCATACTGCAATAGTAAATATCGTCATAAGTCGAGAATTGACTATATTTTGGTCAGCCAATGTCTGAGGATCAAGGTCAAGGACATCGGATACCTGACTCCTCATCTGTCTGATCATTCAGGGGTATCGATGGACCTGGACCTGGTGCAGGCAAAGCATCCTAGAGCCTGGACTTTCGATCGAACCTTACTTCTTGAGGCAGAAGAGATGACCTATTTATCCCATGAGACTGAAGGTTTTCTGAAGGTGAATCTAGGCTCGGCTACGACTGCGGTGGTTTGGGACTCCCTAAAGGCTTTTCTAAGGGGCCTCATTACGAGCAGGGTGAGTTTTAGGAATAGACAATACAGAGGGGAGGTGGCACTCAAGGAGGCAGAAATGAAGGCAATAGAGTTGGGTCTGAATAAAGGGGTCGGTTCGGAGGGGCAGCAAGAGGATCTAGCCAAACTCAGTAAGTTAAGGGAGCAGTTGGACACCATTCTCCAAACTAGGGTTATGAGCAGATGGGAGGCAAGCAAGCTTGCCCTTTTCGAGTATGGGGAAGGGGCAGGTAAGCTTTTGGCATGGAAGGCTAAGTCCGACAGGCTTCGTAACCAGATTAAACAAATTGATGGTGCTGATGGGGTAACTGCTCTGTCTTCGGATGAAGGGATAGGAGGCGCTTTCTTTGATTTCTTTCAGGATTTATACCAAGAAGACCGTGTTGTGGATAAGATGGAGGCTGGTGAGTGGTTGGGCGGGATCACGCTCACCCCCCTGAGCTCTAAGCAGCAGGAAGATCTATAGCAGGATATCACGCAGGAAGAGGTGAAAAAGGCTATTCTTGCCTGCAAGAGAGGAAAAGCTGTAGGGCCCAATGGGCTTCCAATAGAGCTCTATAGATCTCTGGGTGAGGCGATAGTTCCGGCTCTGACACAACTATTTAATGAGATCTTATCTGATGGCTGTAAGCTCCCAGGTTCTTGGGGTGAAGCCACAATCATCCTGATTTTGAAACCCGGTAAGAATCCAGCGAGTTGTGGGTCTTATAGGCCCATCTCGCTCTTGAATGCAGACTATAAAATCTTTGCCGGGATCCTGGTGGCTAGGCTGGGTTTTGTGGCAGGTGGCACGCTTCATTCTGATCAGAAGGGGTTTGTTAAAGGGAGGAACTTATCTGACCTCACATATGATTTTATGGGTGCAATAGATATCGCCTCTACCCACTCACTACCTCTCGCAGCCATGACACTCGATGCTACTAAGGCTTTCGATAGGGTTAATTGGGTTTACCTATTGGCAGTCATGGAGAAATGTAATCTGGGTAGGAAGTTCTGTCGAGCTATCCAGTTGATCTACCAAGAGCCGTCAGCCAGACTTCTGGTTAATGGCAACTTGACAAGACCTTTTAAGATCACCAGGGGGACTAGGCAGGGCTGCCCTCTTTCTCCTCTCCTCTTCGACCTGTACATCGAGCCTTTTACTCAGTGGCTGAGAGGGGAGCCAAGCATTTTACCATTTAAGCATGGGGCTTGGGAGAGGAAGGTGGCCCTGTATGCAGATGATATTTTGATTCTCTCTGCGGACCTTGCTACGACCTTCCCTGCTGTAATCAGGTTGGCACAGGACTTCGGGCAGGTATCTGGTTACGAGGTCAACACCGAGAAAACTGAGGTCATGACATGGAATCTCACGGGGTGCCAGCATCAGACCAAGCGTAGTATGCGGTATCTGGGGGTCAGAATGGTTCAGGATATTGCCAAGATTGCAGGGGTTAATTTTGAGGCTGTCTCAAGGGAGTGCCAGAAACTGATGAAATCCTGGGCCCATCTCCCTTTAACCATTCTTGGGAGAGTCAATTTGGTTAAGATGGTGGTGCTCCCCAAGATAACCTTCCTTTTTAATTCTATTCCCCTGCATTTTGACAAACCGGCTATTGATAAGATTCAGCAGGCTATCAACTCTTTTGTCTGGTCATATAGGTCCACTAGAATTGCCTGGAAGAAGCTGAGGTGTAGGAGGGAGAAGGGTGGACTTGCCTTGCCTGACTTGCAATATTATGCATGGGCTTTCCAGCTGTCACATTCCAGGATGCTGTTAAAAACTCCAGCAAGCACAGGGGTGGGGGCCATGTTCTCTGCAATGCTAAAGGGTGTTAGCCTATCCGTGGAGGGTTTTCTGTTCAAATTTGGAGAACCGAAATTCTTCAAAAAGGTCAAGCTTAAAGTTCTCCAGGCAATGGCCAGATCGTGGGCTAGTCTCAAGCGCCTTACCGATCTTAATTACTTCTCCAGTTTGGCTCCTCTTTGGTACTCTCCAGGCACACCAGAGTGCTTGAAGGATAGGCTGGCATTACCTCTTAGAGCAGCTGGCCTGAAGGTGTGGGGGGACTTGGCTCAGGAGGATACGCTTATTTCATGGGTATCACTTGGTGGAAGGGTCGAAGTGGGTCTCTCTAGGTTTAAGTACATTCAGCTGCAGAGCTGGGCCCGATCCCTAAAAACCCCCATAGGTAGAGGCATCAGTTAGTGGCAAAACCGGTTGGGAGGAAGGAGGTCTCCTTCTGGTATTGGACCATTGAGGAGGCTGTAGACAGAGAATTCAAATTGGCCGAAGAATTGTGGGGGGATCTTTTACCAAATGAACAGTGGGAATATCTGTGGCAAACCTCGTTTAAAATCCTATTTGCTATTGTAAAACCAACCTGGCTTAAGAGGAACCACATGTTCACCGTACACAGGGCCTACTTATCTCCATCGAGGCTGACTAAAATGTCGAGGGGGCCTCCAGTCAGCTGTAGAAAATGCGGTTCGGCGAGAGCCTCAGATGTACATATGTTTAAGGACTGCCCGGCCATTGCAGATTTTTGGGAAGGAGTAGGAAATTCTGTGGCGGATATTCTAGGTCTCCCAATCCAAATAAATTTGGCCTTGATAATTTTTGGTTTATCCAATGAAATTACAGGCTCTGCCAGATCCTTCCTATTTTATGCTATACTGCTAGCTAGGAGGCAAATATGTAGAAGATGGGTAGATCCTACACCCCCCCTCCACTCTCACTGGTTGGCTTCGTTGTTTCAGACATCTAAGATGGACCTGTGTAGATCCCTGGGCAGGAAATAGACAGCATTTTGGGACTCTTTGCTAAAATGGTCTGAGGCTTAGTCGGGTGAGACCGTTGGGGAGTTAATTAATCATTTAAGCAGCTCTAAAATGATCTGTGGGTCCTATGATTATGCCTCCTTGGTACTCTTCTGACTATGTTGGGCATCTCCAGTTCCTTCAATAGGCCAACAATAATTGTCGCCAGGCTCACCTGGGCTGATTGGAAGAGTGACCCCTCCCCCCTTAATTCGGGGGTTAGTGACATCCGAGCCTGTCATGGTACCTGTAGCCAGGGCGGTCCCCTCGGTCCCAAGTCAACAGCCTACGTCTTTTCCATCATCGGGCTTTGGTACGGACGGCTCGTTTGTTCAGTGTGGTCTGAGGCGAATGAGGACAAAAAAAATAATAATACGTTGGTAATTAGTATTAATTAATTATTTGAAAATGAAATATGGATATTGTGTAATTAATTTTAGGTGTGCGTTGTGGGGTTTATAGTGGTAAAGGGCGGGAAGTAATTTATGTTTAATTAATTAATAATTAGTTCTTAATTCATATTAATTAATTAATTGAAAATTAAATATGGAAATTGTGTAATTAATTTAAAGTGTGAGTTGTGGGGTTTATAGGGGTAAAGGGTGGGGAGTAAATTAATTTTACTTACTTTATAATTAGTTGTTAAATACTATTATTTTTTCAATTGAAAATAAGTATTAATTGTGTAATTAATTTGTTTACAGTTTAATTTTAGCTTTGGTTTGTGGGGGTTATAGGGGTGAAGTGTGGGAATTTTATTCATTTTAATTTGTTTTTTAATATAATATTTCTTTGATTGGTAATTAATTATGTTAATTTTGTAAGTACTTTTTTTTCAATTTAGATGTGCGTTGTGAATTGTGTGGTGTTATAGGGTAGGAAATAAAAAAAAGTAAATTTATGTAATAATTAATGTTTTTGTTTCTAAATAATTTCTAATAAAAAATATTTATTTGATAATTTTTTTTAAAAATTTTTTAATAAAATATTTGTAGGTATGTGTCATGCATTTAACATTATAATATATTTTTTTTAAATTAGTAATATTAAATATATTTGTATTTTAATTTTTAACATATTTATATATTTTTTTATTTATTTTGTTTTTTAAATATTTATATTGTTGTTAATATTTTGTTTGTTTTTAATTTTGAACTGACTGGAGTGAGAATAGTAATTTTTACCCATCCGCTATCCAATACTTTCCCTACTGTTACACTCACTGGAGTGGGAATAGTAATTTTTACCCTTTCGCTTTCCAACACTTTCCCTATTGTTGCACTCACTGGAGTGGGAATAGTAATTTTTACCTCTCCGCTGTCCAACACTTTCCCTACTGTTGCACTGACTGTAGTGGTAAATTTAAGTTTAAAGATTTTTAAATAGTTTAATGTTTTAATTTATAATATAATGTTTTTTTAATAGATTTTAAGTTATTGGTATATATGTATATATATATATATATGTATATTTGTAACTTTTTATATAATTTTAAAATGATAAAATAAATTAAAATGAATAGTTTAATAATTGTTTTAAAGTATATATATATATATATATTTATTATTATGTATGTGTGCTTAGCTATTTTAATTAAGTTTATTTGTTATATTTTTTTAAATGTATATTAAATCTTCTTTATTTAAAAAAAAAAGTTTTTATTATTTAATATATTTAATATTTATTATTTTATTTTATATATATAAAAATAGATATTTTGTACAACTATATTTTTAACATCGATATTTTTTTTCCGATATTTTTGTACTTACCTGTTTAAGCATAGGGAGTCGTATTTTTGCATTCTATATTTTTTCATCTATATTTTTGACATCTATATTTTTGCTATCAATATTTTGTCAGTGAACCCTACACACATTCTTTATTATGTTGGATTTATTTTCTAAATGAGTACTATGATATATATTTAAATGTAGGTGGAAACTTGTAGCAGTATAATCTTACATTTTTTTAACTGACTCCCGTGCAGATTCGCGAAACCGTAGCTTAGGTATACAGGGGGGCTGTGCTGAGCATCGCGGAGGATCCAAAAATCCACCCAAAACCTCTACCAAATTGGACTTTCTTTAGAGGAGTATTAGAAAGGCTTAACAATGCTGACCATTCATAAGTGGTATACCATAAGTTAAATTTGAAAGGGATGTATTGATTTGTTTTCTGACTGAGTAACCTTGAAAGCAAAGTTGAAAAGATTGCCATTAATGGTTCCTATTTACTAGAGTGCTGTACCATTCTGGTGCTTGATTTTTGCACCTTTTCAGTGAGAAGAGATTCTAACTGATATACTGACAGACCAACAAACACATTTAACAGGTATGTGAATTAATGTCTAGTTTAAAATAAAATTGTTAGCGAAGGCATGAGTAGGAGTATATATAAGGTGGATGCAAGTGAGTAGTATGTTTACAAAAAGTACAAGAAAATATAAATGGGGTGCATGTGATGAACATCCAGTGACACACCTACAGAGTACCTTATGCAGTCACTTAGATATGAACTCAAGTACTGACACAACCAAGTCAGCCATCCAGACAATTCGCCCTTTAAATATATCTCGGGCCTGCTACTGTAGAGTCTGTGGGGCCGATTCCGATTCGGGCCGGAAATCTCTCCGACCGAGCCGGATCCGGAGAGATTTCCGACCGAATCGGACCCATGCAGCCCGACCGAACGAGTACGATGCGCACGTATGCCATCGGACTCGAGTCGGTCGGACTCCCATTGAAGTCAATGGGAGCCTGTCGTACCACGCGTACGCGGGCTCCCATTGACTCAATGGGTGCGAGGCGGACAAGTGCGCCCCCTACAGCGTGTACGCGGCGAAGCGACTCGCGCCGTACACGCACAGGTAGGGGGGACCCATGGGTCCCCCCTGTGTGCGACTCGCGCGGCTAGGCATACAGGGGGGTCCAACACGGACCCCCAAATTGCGGCTCCGACTGCTCTTTCAAGCCGGAGTGCCCGGCTCGGTCGGACTGCTCGCGGCGCGCATCGTACTTACCCGGCCGGGGAACGTCTCCATTGCGCGGTGCGAGTCGAGTCCGTGCGAGTCGGTCGGTGCGGTTAGACCCGGGAACGAGTCGGTCGGAGCGGTCGGGACGCCCGGACGAGTCGGTCGGCGATTTCGCATTGTACTCGCTCGCCCGGACGCGCGTACGAATCGGTCGGGAAATAGGGCTCCGAATCGGATCCGGTTAAGCCGAATCCGATTCGGAGCCCTACCGGCCGAGATCGCAATCGGCCCCTGTGTGTGCAGTTTTACTGCCAGCTGACTTTGCATTTATATCCCCTTGCCAAGCCTTAAAGTCCTCTTTTATTACATATAAGTGACCCCTAAGGTAGGCTGTAGGTAGACCATAGGGCAGGGTACTATGGGGTCGATTACGATGGCGGAAGGCCCGCCACCACCAGCCGTGTGGTGGCGGGCCCTCTGCCATCTGCCAGCAATTTTCCCCCTGCCAAATTACGATGGCGGGGGAATCGTCCTAGTACCGTGGCCGTCGCAAAGACCGCCCGCCACGGTTCCGCCACAGGAAATCGTACCGATTGCCTGACGGAGCGGTCAGCATGGTTTGAATGGTGGCGGAGCCTAGCAGGCACCGTCCGCCAAATTACAATGCTGGCTGAAGCCAGCCTTTCCATGGCTGTGAAACCGCCATGGAAAGGCTGGCGGGGATTGGATTCGGGGGCCCGTTGCTTGCCCTCCTTGTGTTGGTGGGGTGGTGCACTGGGGGGTATGCATGGTACCCCCCTACTTTTCCCTGCACTAAGTGACATGCACCGCGTGGTGCCTGCCACATAGTGCAGGGAAATGCACGACATGGCTGTTTAGCGATGCGGCGGGTCCTGCAGCTAGCAGCACCGCCACAATGTTAAACAACCTGGATGCGACCGCCATGGTGGCGGTCGCATCGTAATACAACGTACGGGCCCGCCGCCTTACATGCGGGTGGTCCCAGTCACCGCAACGATGGCGGGCATCGTAATCGGCCCCTATGTTTTTAAAAGGTAAGAGAGGTATTTTTAAGTTTCAATGAGTTACACGCACAGTTACACACCCATATGGCTATTTACACATCCAGTGTCTCATCCATACTTAAAAACAGAGAGTTGTAAATCCAAAAAACAGAGACAAGAAAGAAACAGAGGAAAGCATACTATCGCCTTACAAAAGAGACAGAAAAGGGACATAATGTAGAGAATGTGGTTAACAAGAAAAGAGCTGCTGGTAAGAAAACAAAGAAGTTTCTTAACATAGTATATAAAAAAATACAAACCGAGCAAAACCATGGAAATAAAAAGCAGCGTTTCAAATCACCAGGAGAAGACAAAAATTAAGTAACATTAGAGTAATACATCTTATAAGAAAGCAAATAGTTGAACACGAAGAGAAAAGTTATGTTTTGAAGAATAATTCACAATTGGTATGAACTGAGACTGTATAAAAGGAGAAGAGAAGCAGTCAAATAAAAACAACATATTGAGTGTATAGTTGAAAAGGCATGTACCCTCAAGCGGGAGCTATTTTTTGATACTGAACAGTATGAGAACACAGGATACAATTTATGAACACTACAGCATCCATCCTCTGCATTCTAACAAAGTTATTGGTGATGCTATTGATCTCTTTCAAATGAAACAAGTAAAAGGAGCTTTTATGAGTGTCTTTGAGAAATGTTTAGAGGCTCGCTGTTTCCCACAACTGTTTCTCACTGGAGCAGGTGGGTGCTATGATGACTGCCCCGTACAGACACAAGCAGCTGAATACCGGAACACCAGATTATATTCAGAGGATCCCAATGTATTCCCTATGTATTCCATCTTCTGTTTGAGAGTGACTTGTCTGGACTTTCATATGCTGTAAACCAGATACCGAAGACAGGAATTAATCTTCAAAATCTCTCTGCAAAGGAATTTGTTGACAAAGTTCATGGAAAGAATGAAAACTTAGTTTCAACTTGATTAATTTGATGGTGTGCCAACGTGACACCAACTAGTATTGGTATCATAGTCATGGAGAACTGAAATGTATGTTGAGAAACCTAGGTGAACCTGCTTGGTTTCTGACACTCAGTTGTGCTGAGTACGTGTGGGATGACCTGCTTGAATTTTTGGGAGAAGCAAACGCAAATTAAGGACATCAATGTGAAGACAGCAGGAGAACTTTGCTCTCTGGATCCTGCTAATGTTTGTAAATATTTCAACAACAGGTTTCAAGCCATGCTGACTTTCATCTGCAACAAAACAAATCCGCCTCTTGGCAAAGTAACTGATTTCTTTTGGCATAAAGTTCTTCTGACAGAGATCTGGTGTAGGTCCAGAAGTATCTGATTTGATGGGGCCAGAGGCCCAGTACTTATACCCATATGGGCCTTTGATGTGAGGGAAACTTCAAAGAGTGGTTTAGAAGTGCACCAGTATCCCTTTTAATCCCAGCCCTCACTCCAGACTGCCAGTGGGGGTTATCAGGCCACTAGCCTTTGAAAGGTAAGGGTGAGAACGTTCCTTTTCTCTGCCCAGGAAGACCCATCGGAATGCAGATGAATGCAGATGGATGCTAAATTACACCCAGACCTTTCCTGTGTCTGTGGCTGTCTAGAAGGAATGCACAAAGGGATCTGTCACTTAGTCAAGACATGTGTTAGAGATAGGCTGTAAGGCACACAGAGCAGTGCGAGCAGAGAAATGTTCACTTTTTAAAAGTGGCATTTCTAAAATAGTAATGTTAAATCCGACCTAACCAGTAAAGCAGATTTATCATTACCATTCCAAAGATAAAAACACAAAAATGCTACTCCTTTCTTATAAGGAATTACAGCTTAAATGTATTTTAAGGAATTCCTAATTCTAGTTTATGAGAGGAGTAGGTCTCACTGCGGTGAAAAACGAATTTAGCTGCATGTCACTACCAGAACACATAAAACACAGAAGTACATGTCCTGCCTTTTAGTTACATAGCGCCATGCCCTTTAGGTTACCAAGGGCCTTCCTTAGGGGTGACTTTTATGCAATAAGTGGGGAGCCAATGTTACCATATTTTGGGGAGAGAGCACAAGCACTTAAGCACTGATTAGTAGTGATAAAGTGCACCCAATCCTAAAGCCAGCAAAAAAGAGTACATAAAAATGGATGGAGGCAGGCAAAAAGTTGGGGGAAGACCACCCTAAGGTGGTCACATATAACATGTACCATTTCGATGTTCCTGACAGGAAGCTAAGATAAGAACAGATTGGTCTTAAGGTTATACCTGATGTGCAGATGGGAGTAAATGCCCCTTAATTGTCATTCTACAACCCAAGAACAAGGACAGAGAACAATCTTCCTCTAAAGAAGGCTTTACTAAAATAAGGAATGGTTAAATGAGTAGAGATTGAAGAGTACAGATAATAATTAGGAGTGTATTTGAATAGCTTGCTGAAGTTGAAGATCCAAATAAATATGTATGTACTAAACAGATAACCTTAAAGAGATCCTCTTGCTCACTGGAGGCCAATGAAGCAAATCAAGTACCTAAGATCACATATCTAGCAGCTTAATTTTGAATAGGTTGGAGTCTGTCAACCGCATGTTTGGTCACTTCTAGATACAAGGAGTTATAGTAGTCAAACTCAGAGCTGATAATGGCGTGAACAACCATTTTCCCTCAAGAGTCAGACAGCAATGGCAGAATAGGATGAAGTTTTCATAGTTAAAAGGAGCAAGACGAAACAACTACTGATACTTGAATCCATCGTATTGTCCAGTTTAATAATTAAGCTTTTTACACGTTCTTTAGTATATAGAAAGGGCCTAAGGATGAAGGCCAATGAGTGGGTGTCCAGGCATCTGAATTCCTACAGTTAATATCCCAGCTTTACCCATGCTTATTTTTAGCCAGCTAGAATCCATCAAGTTTGTATATTGTGGAGATATTCAAAAAGTCCATCATATAGTGAGTAAGAGTTAGAAACCCCAAAAACTAGCTGTGTGTCATCCACATGTTTGTAAAATTCCCACCCAATTTTCCTGAGCAATCTAGTTAAAGGCATGATATATGTATATTAAACAAACAAGGACAGAGCAAACCTACCATGGGAACTCTAGTGGTAAGCAGGACAGACTCCAATAGGAATTTGTCCACCATAACCTTCTGAGATCTGTTCGAAGAGGAAAGGCTAAAGCTTTACAGGTTATGCATAAATGCAGTAGCCTTGAAACCAAAAAGTTATGACCAACAGTGTTGAACGCTGATGATTGATTTAACAAGATTAATATACTTGTACGATTACTGTTGGCAGCCGGCTAAGAACATCAGAGGCTGCCAATAACTCACACTCAGTGCTCCTGCTGGAACAAAACCTAAATTGAACATCATCTAAAATTGAAAAGGTTTCAAATAGTTGGATAGTTGGCTACACAGAATGCTTTTAATAGCTTCTTCAATGGCTATCAAAAGAGTAATTGGCCAATAGTTTGAAGATTTCTCGGAGACCAGGCTAGGATTCTTCAATAATGGCTTCACTTTATCTTGCTTCAGGTCAATTGGAATTGCACAGTGATGGAGTAACATTTCAGTAACTTTGCTGAGAATATGGCTGAATCCAGGAATAATCGTATGTAAAGGTACAGGGTCCATGAAAGATCAACATTTTTAAAATGTAACAAATCTAAGATATTGGTTATAGGAAGGACGCATACATTTGTTAACAGAATGAGCAGATAACTCTTTTACATTGGTTTTTAAGGCTTACTATTCATGATATCTAGATGATCATACTGAGGGCTTTAGTAACTGATACAGAATTGCATTTAGGGCAGCAAAATACTGTAGTATACATCGGACGGTCACAACTAATGGAATTACAAATGTGTATGATTTTTGTCTCAAAGAAATCAGAGAGTTTGTTGTAAAACTCTTGGAAATAAATAAATTGAGGGGTAGAATCAGAACTGCTGGAATTATCATTTGGGATTTTAAAAGTTCCTTTTGTTTATTAGATACCTTTAAAGCCCAGTCTAAATAATACAGTTTGTACTAGTGCTTCTTCTTTCACTCAAAATATCACTTGGGGCCCAATTCACAAAGACAATCTAACAAAAAAGTCTAACTTTATGACTTTTGGTATTCACTGAGGTCATTTACGAGTAGTATCTTTACGTCCGCAGTCGGATCATACTCTCCGCACCCAGGCTGTACTCTCCGGCTTGTGCTGTACTCTTTGGCTCAGGCCGGATGAAGTGTAATCAATGGGCCGGAATGCAATTTTCACAAAAAGGAACATTAGGAACGAGTGATAAATGGCAGAGGTCATGAAAATCTATTTGGCAGGGAAAAGGGTGTGGCCAGACACTACATCATAGCGCAGAAAAGTTTGCTCCTTTGCATCATGGTGACTCCTTTGCATAGTGTTGACTGTAGTGTTGACACTACAGTCAACATTGAGGGGAGCGATATTGTGGACTGCATGTACCATGATGCAAAGGAGAACATTTTTCTGGAATATGATGTAGTGTCCGGCCACACCCTTTTCCCTGCCCAAACTGATTTGCATGACCTCTTCTACCATTTATCACACGTTCCTAATGTTGCTTTTTGTGAAAATTGCATTCCAGCCAATTGATTACACTTCATCCAGCACAAGCCGGAGAGTACGGCCTGAGCCGGAGAGTATGACTCGGGTGCAGAGAGTACGGCCCAAGCTGGAGATTCCGGCCCAACTACAGAAGTAAAGATGCGACTCGTAAATTACCTCTGTGAATACCAAATGTCGTAAAGTTAGACTTTTGTCTCAGATTGCCTTTGTGAATCGGGCCCTTGGTCTATGATAGAGCATTGCCAATTATTGTGTCTGCACTAAATCAACTCAGACACACACTCCCATGTACACACACTGAAAATTGAAATGCCTCCTCAAGTGTCCATGGATATTTATATTGCCGGACTGCATTCTGTCTATTTTCCACTTAGGTATCAAGAGCGCTAGTTATCACAAATTTACAAACACACCAATCAAGCACTCCAAAACACCAGGCTTGTTGAATGTGGTTTACAAGATTTGACTTTTGGCTGGATTGACTTGTTCTTGATAAGAATAACACCATCAGTGAGCTTTTTGACTTTCACTTTCAAGCTGAGCCGGCTGACTGGCACAGCACAGATAAAATTGCTTAGAATTTGGAGCATCGTTGTCTACAACTATGCTGACAAAAGACAGCTAGTTATTAAAATGTCTCCATCCTTCCCCACAACTGGCTTGACATTGGTGCCTGTCTGCTAGAAACTAACCATTGTGTATGTTAAAGTATTTGAAAGGAAGATACAGCAAAACAAAAATAATGTTTACAGTAATACTCTCAACTAGCTGGACAAATTAAATCTGGCATGATGCATTTGGTATACTCAACCCAAGCATAAATTGTGCTTGACTTGGTTTAGCCAGTTTTAGGGCAGGTGGTGTCACAAGTACTGTGATGAAGTATGGCTCTGGAGAATATTTTCCCTTTCCCTTACACTTTTCTCTTGTTTTTTTTCTTAATATATTTCTGAGATATATGATCACAAACAAGTGTATGCAGCAGTCCCCTCAGCTGTGTGCATTGGTTTCATCCACTTGTTCTCTCTCAGAGAGGTTGTTTGCTTATAGCATTGCCTTTCCTGCCAGTTCTTTCCGGTGGGGAAACATTATTGTAATTGTTCAGTTTTCTTGTCATACTGCTTCCCCGTTACTTTTGATCTGTATGTAGGCTGTCCAGTGTACATTCAACTTCTATGCTATGGGAGCTTGTTTCCTTCAGATGATAGGTGGAAATGTTCTCTTTTATTGCCACACAGGTGGCAAATGAGGAGGCAGATGTCAGCATTGTTCAAGAAAATGTTGTACCTCTAACTGCGCCATTCTCAATTAAAAGTCTACAAGATGGTTGGGTCACTGACTCTTTCAGTTGAAGCTGATAACATCTAAATGCTGGGTTCTTCAGACTATACAGGACTAAAGGATAACATTTTAGTCTCACCCATTTTATTTGGGTCCTCGCAGAACTCTGTTTTTTTCAGAAAAGTGTCAAGCTTTGCTAGCTTTGGTGCAGGATTTATCAATTATCACAGAAGATGGCAATAGACAAAATGTAACTTGAAATTTTAAGGTTGTTATTAAAGTGTTTCTGGTGTACAAAGGGAACAATGGTTTCATTGGGTCATACAACTCAGGCTATGGAATAATTTAACCGTCTGCAAGAATTCTAAAGGGGGGATTTATTATCTGAGGGATTTTCTTCAGAGGCAGATTTCATGGACAAGCTGCTTATCTTTAGCTTTCAATTAGGTACCTGCATCACACATTTCTCACAGTTTTTATGGGTCAAAAAGAAATTCAATTCAAGTCTCTTCCTTTCAATGATTTTTCAGCCACCAGCTCTTTCACAAAGATCCACAAGAAATTGATAGCCCTGTTGAGTTCAAGAGAGATTTGGACAAAATGATGTTCATGCCCCAGAATAGGTTGGTGTTAGAAAATCAGGTTCAAGTAGCAGTGTCGGTTCTGAAGCAGTTGGTATTTGCGAGGAATCACAAGATATCTGTTCTACTTCCCTCTAAAAAGATACGGTTATAAGATTTCCTGATGGGTTTGGTTAAAGCTTGCCTATTTCTTTCAAACTCAAAGATCATGAACATTAAGACGGACCTTTGTGGGGGTTTCAAAGTGAGAATGTATATCCCTGAGGAGGTTAGCCATGATTGTACGTTTCATGCCAGTGCTAATTCATTCTATACACCCAGCCCCTTACATTACATAGCTCTTCAAAGATGAAGGCACATCATGTGAGAAAAGACTTCCTGTATTCTGCACTAGTTTCCTTTCTTTGTATGCTATGGAGAAGGTGGGTTGTTGGCTCTCCCAGATGGAAACTTGGAATTGAAAAGTTGTATGTGGCCAGGCTCCAGATATCGCATTAGAGTCTGGTGCCAGAAAACTAGATTTGGGGGGACATGTGGAGAAGTAGCAACAGGAGGAAAGAGGTCCATAAAAGTAAGATAGTGGCAAATAAATTACTTAATACTGTTTGATGGTTTCTTCAAAATAAAGGATGTAGCACAATGCAGGGTTATTTGTGTATACTGCTATGAAGGGATAATGCCCCATGCTAGGTGATGCCTGTTCAAGTGTCTGGCAGACTAAGCCAAATCTTTTTGCATATATGCAAGCAAAGAAATATCTAGGTACAAGTGGATGATCTTCCAGGTTTAGCCAAACAAGTGCAGAGTTTATATACAGGTTTCTTTATTACAGAAGGAACTGGGCTTTAGACAAATTGATTTTTCTGACATTTCAGTAGGTTGTGGGATTGTCTGTTGGTGGATTTCTTTGCCTCAAGTATCAACCAGAATCTTCCTTGTTTATTCAATTAGCCTCTGGAAGTGAAAGCTCTGGATACTTTCCTTCAACCCTTGATAGATCTTCAGATGTTTGCTTTTCCTCCTATCTCTATAAATCAGAGGTTCCTGTTCCAAACCAAAAGAGAAAAAGCAATGTTTTTCCTTCGTGACACAGCTTTGGCCTGCTCAAACATGATACCCCCAACTTCTTGAATTGTCAGCGAACTTTGACAAGTGAATTCCGGCCTTTGACCATTTATTATTGGATCCAGGGCATGTCCTCACAACTTGATAGTTCAATGTAATCTTCAGCTGATGACAGCAAAGGTTTCTGGAGTTCCTGGGATTTCCTGTGTTTTTCAATGGAATCATTGTCATTTAACAGAGATACTTGGGCTCTGTCAACTGAGACAAAGTAAAAATATGCTTGGTCAGTCTAGGTTAGATGGTGAGTGGAATAGCACAATAATCTTGTTTGTTCATCTCTCATAGAGCTAGTCAACTTGGTAGTCAAGCTTTTCTTCTGAAAGTAAAGTGTATTGCAATATAAATGATTACAGGTCTGCTAATTCTGTGGATCGTGTCTTAGTAAAGGGGAGGTCAGTATTTCCAAGTATGAAGGGCCCTCCTCTGATACATGTGTATTCTGGTTTTGAATTCTTTTAAAATTTTATTGCAATAGCCGGATAATGAGCTATTATATTTCGGGCCGACTCTGATCTTGGCGAATGGCCTGTCCTCATCCAGGACGATAGAGTAAATTACTCGGTCCCCCTGACAAAGGTGCCAGCTACCAAATTTTGAAATGTCCGTCAACCCGGCGGACATTTTAAGCATTGCCAGGAACCACCATCAAGCCATCAAGGTGGTTCCTAACAATGTATTGTAATTTTGCTGGACAACTCGTCAAACATAACATAGACATACAGCAAATTTACAATGTATTTTCATTTTTTAAAAGAAAGTCCCAAAGTGGTGTTCACTGTATCGAACATAAAAAAATAATACCTGTCATCGCTATCGGAGTTTCCTCCCATGGTAAGGGGGCATTGAGCACTTTTCAGTGCCCTTTACTGCCACAATTTTCCTGGTGGTGACCGGCATTGGAAAATGGCTATATGTCCATCCATCTAATTTAGATGGGCGGTCATATAGCCAAATCTCTGATGGCTCTTACTTTGCAGGGAAGACATGGCTTGGCAGTTCGGGCTGGACTGTTCCCATGAGGCACAGGGTCAGACTGATTTGCATATGGCCATGTCTGAACTGGGGTGGCGGAGTGAGCTAAAGAATGATGATGGATTAAACCCAGATCAGTTGACTGGGGGTGAGTGCTTGCAATGTTCAACACTCCGTCCATCATCCTCTTTGGTTTTGCTATGTTCGCCTTAAGTTGGCAGGGTATGCCCAGACGTGGGTCCCTTGCTCACTTTGCCACTGGATTCAAGATAGCCTGGCTGATGACGGCTGTAAGCCAGAAACCGGTCCCAGGATGCTTGTTTCCGGTCCAGGGAAGACATGGCTTGGCAGTTCGGGCTGGACTGTTCCCATGAGGTACAGGGTCAGACTGATTTGCATATGGCCATGTCTGAACTGGGGTGGCGGAGTGAGCTAAAGAATGATGATGGATTAAACCCAGATCAGTTGACTGGGGCTGAGTGCTTGCAATGTTCAACACTCCGTCCATCATCCTCTTTGGTTTTGCTATGTTCGCCTTAAGTTGGCAGGGTATGCCCAGACGTGGGTCCCTTGCTCACTTTGCCACTGGATTCAAGATAGCCTGGCTGATGACGGCTGTAAGCCAGAAACCGGTCCCAGGATGCTTGTTTCCGGTCCAGGGAAGACATGGCTTGGCAGTTCGGGCTGGACTGTTCCCATGAGGCACAGGGTCAGACTGATTTGCATATGGCCATGTCTGAACTGGGGTGGCGGAGTGAGCTAAAGAATGATGATCGATTAAACCCAGATCAGTTGACTGGGGGTGAGTGCTTGCAATGTTCAATACTCCGTCCATCATCCTCTTTGGTTTTGCTATGTTCACTTTAAGTTGGCAGGGTATGCCCAGACGTGGGTCCCTTGCTCACTTTGCCACTGGATTCAAGATAGCCTGGCTGATGACGGCTGTAAGCCAGAAACCGGTCCCAGGATGCTTGTTTCCGGTCCAAGGAAGACATGGCTTGGCAGTTCGGGCTGGACTGTTCCCATGAGGCACAGGGTCAGACTGATTTGCATTTTTCCATGTCTGAACCGGGGTGGCGGAGTGAGCTAAAGAATGATGATGGATTAAACCCAGATCAGTTGACTGGGGCTGAGTGCTTGCAATGTTCAACACTCCGTCCATCATCCTCTTTGGTTTTGCTATCTTACTTTGTTGGGCCATCAGAGAAGTTTGAACATGGCGGAGATGAGTAGCCTCTGCAGTCGTCAAGCTATGGTTTGCCCGAACCAAAATCAGGCAGGGTGGAGCATAATGTTGCAGCAAAGTTTCTTCTCCGCCAACATATAAAATGGCCCCAGTGTTTGATCTCCTTTAGAAGGGTATCATATTTGAAAGTATTGTATTTGGACAACAATGTTTTTCCACTGAGAGGAGCTCATTTCAGTCACTCTGCATACTGAATATTTTTCTACTAGAGCATTTCATCCAAGTTTTGTTTAAAATGCCAAAGAGGTGTTTTTCAATATCTTCATTCTTGTGGAGCATCCACTGAAGCTTTCAGGCCTTCCTATGCCTCTCAACTTTTGATATCCTTCTAGTAGCCTTTTGATTCTGTTGCTTCACCTACCTTGATGAGGTGGGTAAGATGGAGGGTGGCAGAGGCAGGAAGAGGTGTATGTCTCTGGGGCTATGGCATCAAACGATTTTCTGTCTTGTAGATGATTTGACGATATTATGAAAGATACAGACTGGTCTTATGGATCTACTTTTAGAATTTCCTATTACAAGCTGGTGACTCATATATCACAGAACATTATTGGCCAACATTGAACTTGCCACAATTGAGCCTCTAGTATTGCTACAGAATGCAATATCTTCCTTGTTAAAGAGATATGATGTTTAGAATTATGGAAGCGAGAACAATCCCTGCGGCCTTCTCACATAACCCTTTTTTTCTCTTTATGATTGACTTCAGCTGTTCTGGGGATGAATGACATCAAGCCACAAGTTATAAAGGGTGGCTTGCAAGGTTGTTTGTCACATATATATGTCAACATATCCCAGGAGCCACTCAAATGCATTTATAGTGTTTTAGTATGGAACTCTTTTCTTCCTTGTTTAACATATTTATTTATAGTTTATTTGTGCTACTGATTTTTCAGCTTAAAAGAAAAATTATAATATTTGCCTCCATGTCTTTAAAAGAAGTTAAGCTTCCTGTCATCTTAGTGAGGGAGATTTGTACTATAGTGAGAATCCTTATGGTTTACCGAGAGACTCTATATTTATTAGATCCTTAGTTTACAGGTGACTCATCTCCTTTGTCTGTGTTGCTCAATGGAGCAGATATTGTAAACCATACTACACTCACCTCTCCCAGTAGGAAGCAGGTGAAGGATTCCATCAGAGTAACTGACTGAAGAGGTATCATTCAGTGCTGGTTCAAAGCCATGGTAACACTAAGCAGCTGCACAAAGCCCCTCCAACAGGGGGCACTAGATTTTCATCATAAGCAGTAAATTTGCCTTTGTAGGGATAGCAAAATAACACTTTACTAATGGCAGCAATTAATTCCTGCACTTGCCTTGGTATTCTTCAGCAGTCACCAGGGGTTGCAACTATACCTCATCCTACTTCTATGTTTGCTGTTAATCTGATTCTGTGAAATGTTTAAGTTATTTATTTTACACTTTGTATTTGATGTTATCACACTTCTGCTGTGATTTCATTACGGTTAGAGTTAGAATTGTGTCTTTTTTGCATTGTTCACAAAGGTCTGCGGAAAATGTTTCAACGTAGCAATTTTTTTTACTTTGTCACAACAGTGTGAAAATTGTGAACTTTGCTACAATTATTGTTGCAAATATCATTGGATGAAAATAAAATAGTTCTAGTTCTACTTCACGTATGCATCACAGAACACATTTAGGGGCTCATTACGATGTTGGGCGGAAAGCCTCCTGCCCGACAGTAGGAAGCTTTCCGACAGCGTCAAAGCACTTCTGGCCGACTCTGTCGGTTTACAGTCCGACCGCCCGATTACTTTGATCGCAGTTAGAACATAAACCGGCCGGTCATTCCGACCGACTTGTGGAGTATTCCTGTCGGTGGGAACTGCACCATAACCCCCTATGGACAGGGTTTCTGTCGTCGGGATTACGATGCCGGTTTCCAACAGCCTTTCCGTGCCGGCCTTTCCGACACGAAAAGGCTGTCAGAAAGTGACTTTAGGGACACCTGGCAGGGCTCTCCAGCCCCTGCAGCCAATGGTTGGTGGGGGAGGGGGTACCTATGGAATTCCCCTGTAAAACCCTGAAATGTGTGGCAGGCATCATGGGGTGCCTGCGACAGGGTGCAGGGTTTTACACACACACACACACCATTTCCCCATTAGAGCCTGTGTTACGGCCGGTTCTCTGGCGAAGCACAGGCTCCCATAGGAAACAATGGGAATCTGACCGAACATTGTTCAGTCGCATCGTAATCTGGCGGTCGGAACTGCCGACCGCAAGTCGGTCAGTCCCAAATCCGAGACGGTTGTCAGGCAGAGGCTTTCGGCCCAACATCGTAATAAGCCCCTTTAGTGTCCTTCTACTGTCAGTGCCATTGCGCGAAGAAAAAGTCAGAAAACGTAGATTTGCAGATAACAAAACCTGCATACAATTGCCATTGTACATAAAAAGCTTTACAAAATGTAAGCTTGCATAGAAAAACCTGCATAAATTGCCCAGATAGGCTGGGTTGATAAAAAACTGTCCGTGGCTGAAGGTAAACCAAGGACCATTGAAGACTTTGCAAAGAGTGAAAATGCGGTACTTCCTAAAAATTTAGAGTGAAAAGAAAATTGGCACACCGCCCATCAACGATTGTCTAATGACACTTCAAGCAATGCCATTCCATTCAAATATTATGGGGCCAGTTCATGTGGGAAACATTAAGCATTTAAGTAGTCCTAAAACTGTCATAAGCCATGGGCTTGAATTACAATGGGATTTGCCCTGGGGTGAGACATCCTCAGGATTGTCTTTCCTGGTGTTAGACAATTCTAGATCTGTGGAACTGATTTACGATGGTGTTACCCTGACTAATGCTGAATTTAAGACTGCATTTGAGACGTAAACAGTTCCAAGTTTTTTTTTAAACCAGTGCAAAACGTATTGGCAAATCAGGGAATCTTAACTGATTGAAGACTATCTTAATTAACACTGTTGTACGTTTAGCTTTATCCTTAATCAATTGGCCCCTATGTGTATTCACCTTCTGTAATGCCAAGGTAGGAGAACAAGGGTTCACAGGGGCATGCAATGTTACTTTTGTTACTTTTATTGCCTCTGCTAATGTGATTCAATCACAAGAGTGCCCTATGCAAGAGATATTTGTTCCATCAGAGTTTGCTTGTGCAGATTTAACACCTGGCTTTCAACTGTGATGATTGAAAACAAAATGTCAGTGTACTTTAAATTTGACTTTGCCAGGCAAGGACATGCCTCCTGAAGCTGTCCAACAATAATCGACAATTTCCACCACTGTTTGCGACTCAGGGGCGAAATAGTGTTTCTATTTCTTTTTTGCAGGCAATTTTTTCTGCATTTTACTGATTTGGGTCCATACCATTGCCCTGGTCTGCGCTGGTGACAGACCAAGCCTGTGTGCCCTATCACAATGAATGACACAGTGCATTTGTGAAAGGTGGACCAGTTGTTTGAAGCTGGCTTTCCACTTTTCACTGTGTGGGGAGCAGCTCGCCCCCCATTTAAAAGGGTAGCAGAGTTCCCCTTGCAAGTGGGTGCAATGAAAAACTGCACATGCCTATAGGTGGAATGTCTAGGATGTACATAAAACCCCCTTTTCCCTCTTCCAAGAGGCACTTTCGATGGAGAACACGGACTGGGTGGCATCTCTTTGTGGTCAACAGTCAGGGTATATCCTAATAGATTTTTTGCCTCTGTTAGTGGAGCTGGAACAATTTTTAAAGTTGGGGTGCTGCCAATAATGTTATAACACTGGTTTCATGGGGATTGTGAAAAATCCAAGCATCATACAAACATACAAGTGTAGTAAATGTATTCTGCCTATTCAACAGGAGAGTGGTAATGGTGTGGTATGTAGTTGTTGGTGCATTTTGGAGCATTGGTCATTGGCCATTTACAGAGAGCACATTTACCATTGAAATGGGCCACTAAATTTGCTTACACCTGCGGTTTTACTGGTAAAACTATATAGCGTAAAAACGATAATGTGTGGAAATCGGGTTTCAGCAAATATTAATCATTTGTGCATCACCAAGTAAGGTGTCTTGATTTTTTTATCCTTTTAAATCTTTTGCTGCCATTACAGTTCAGAATTACAAAAAGGACTTAATTTGTGCTTTTCTAATTTCCGATATAATTCGAACTATGTGTATAGTTCATTTACTTACATTTAAATGCATGTTGTCTGTTAGAAAAATTCTGACATCCTACAGCTTTTCCTTTCTTATACCCCAGCAGGATTGTCACCTAGATCACTTTTTCAAACTCCTCTCACTTTATAGTCACAGAAATAAAAGTACGCTCCAGTTTCAAAATAGGCAGCAATTTGTCAGGAGACATAGTATGACACTATGACATTTGTCTCTGTGCAGCAAATGTGACAAGATAAACACAAAATGTAAAGGCTCCTTTACTGCTCATTCACCTTTTGAACGCCAGCACAAATATTTCTGGGGGTGCTCCCGCACCACTACTTCCAGCGTCATTAGCCTCTGTGACAATATCTAATACAGACGTATATAATACAGCGCAGGCACAGAGGCAAAACGTTTGCTCATTTGCATGGTGCCACATGAGAAAAATGCTAAATAATTGCCTTAAATTTTTTTTTTTTTTTTTTAAAAAGATCATTCGACCCAGGAACCATAAATATTGGGGGAACGAGCAGGGACGGACTGGCTGTAGTGGGCACCGGGCATTTCCCCGGTGGGCCGCCAGGGTGGGTGCCGGTTTTGGGCCACTAGGGGCCGTTTTTGTTACAGGGCCGTTTTTGCAGCATAGCTGCAATATAGGCCCCTGTAACAAAATCGGCAGAAACCGGCCCTGGCAAATAGCTCGGCAGCACCCCCAACCGAGCACTTTTCCAGGGCCGGTTTTGGTTCCCAGTCCGGCCCTGGGAACGTGTCTATGATTGTTGGAAAACTTTCGGAGGCGTGCCTTTGTCTGGCAGAGTCACATGTAAAGTACACAGGCTTTTTGAATGCAAACAAGGTAATGCACCATTAGGGTCGTGCTGGTGCATATGTGCACCAGCATGGTCTGCATTACAGGAACTTCACGCAAATGTCTGCAGCCCCTTGCATAATACCTAGAGGCAAGGTTTTAAGTGGGCCGGGTCTTGCCGGTGCTAGCAACGGCAGTTCTAAAAAGCAGGTGCTGAGACGAGTTCCTATCCGGCTCTCCATTTTTGTCTTCACCCTCAGGAAAAAAAAATCTCAACTCTGCAGCAGAACCGCTGCACTTCAAAGAGACTCGTTTTAGTTCTTTCAAAGTCTCACCATTTCAGAACTGAAGTATTTTCAATATGCTATACTACGAAGCCATGGTTGCTCCTTATTTTTGTTACGCATCTAACAACCATTGACAAAGCCAATAGTACTGGCTTGTTATAAGTGTAATGTTACTTGCTGGACTATATATCTGGATGTAATGACAGCAGTAGCAAAATACCAGTCGGGCGGTACACTATGCTAAGCATAGATTTTTACCATAAGTGCTTTTAAGCCACGCCCATAATTACATCGGCCACTTAAATCCCTGCCTAGAGGCACAAAAAGCAGTTGCACACGCCCCACACTTTTGATAATACGGCCCCTAGTTTCACAGCAATCACACTTGAATCAGAAAGGCAGCATGCATGATTAGTTTTCATTACCCATGTAATCCATTTAAATGTTAAAAAGATAAATTTGTGCATTTCGGTAGCAGAGATTGAGGCAAGTCCAAAACGAGAACTTTGGTCATAACCATGTTAACTCATCAAGTCATTTTTCCAGCTAAATTGTTTTATTGCAGCAGGTGAGAAAACGGGCAATTGCACTGCATGTGAGCAGGCTGATGATTGTTTTTTTTTTTTTTTACAGAGGTCAGATGTGTTGTCATTCATATGGCTATGCACAGAAACACCCGCGGGGCGAGACTCTTGAGGGGGTGGGTCATGGTGGGATCACCTTTTGAATGAACTCCCAGTTCTGAGAGCTCTTCCCTCGTCATCATCAGAGCCTTCAACTTTTGAACCCTGTCAGCAAAAACGCTCCCTACAAACCAGATCTGAGAAATCCTCAGGGGGACAACTGAGCGCAATCAGACACACAACTGCAGTAATACTTTACCGTCTGCTGCGGATATTGAGCCCTCACTGCGGTAATTGTCACTGTGACAGAGCTGGGAGCCCGTGCTGTAATTAGGGCACTTGTTTTGTCATGTGTAAAGATCTGGAGCGGCGCAAGCAAGGGAGTGGAAGGAGCACTAATCTAGTAAAGAGGAGAAGAGTCGTGCAAAAAACTTACAGACCAAGATATCATATCCTGTCGGACGGAAGCTGCCAAAAGAAAATGTTTTTTTTTCTTTATGAAATAAACGTGGCGCCGATTTTGTTCTGGCTGTGACATATTGCGGCGCTCCTCCATTTCGATAAAGAGTTTCATACAGGTTTCTGGTCGACCAACGTTTTATGCATAGGGAACGATCAGTCTATTGAGTACATTGTGACACCTAGACAACAATCTTTGTATGCACGTGGAATGCCATTGTGGACATTTGCAAATGCGTAAAGCAGCAACGCTATAATGGACATATCGCAGCCAGAATCTTTGGGGTGCAGAGAAACAAAAGCACAAGTCAGGGCTAAGCATGCGCACGTTTTTGTACACTTTTATACAGACATGGAATATCTGCATTTGTGACGTGGCGCTAAGTCATTTGTTTACCCTTGATTATGAAAGAGGAAGACGGGGGAAAACAATGAAAAAGGGAGAAATCGTGGATAAAAAAGAACTTGTAAGCGTGAATAAAATGTCATGAGTGTCTGGTGGTGGATAAAAGAGGCATGAGGTGGAATCAAGAGTATGTAGGATTCACTTTCTGCATACCTAACATCAGGGCTTTAAGTGGGATGAAAAAACTGGAGGGGTCTCTCAAAGGGGCGTGGCCAATGTAATTAAGGGCGTGGCTTACAAAACACGTAAGCTAAAAATCTGTGCTTAGCATAGTGTGCGGCCCGACTTGTATTTTGCTGTTTCTGTCATTGCATCCAAATATATAATACAACTAGTAACATCATACCTACAACAAGTCAGAACTATTGGCTTTGTCAATGGTTGTTAGTTGCATAAAATAAATAAGCAGCAACTATGGCTTGTATATAATATTGAAAAAGCTTTCACTTAAAGCCCTGGTGAAACCACGACAATGTTGCTGCTCCTGAGTCTCAAAAAGAGAAGGGAAATCCAGAGAGAAAATGACTCTCTTTAAAGGATTTCCCTTCCCCTACAAAGCTCACCTGGCATGACGTCATACCGTAACTTCTCCACTAGTGAGAAGTGAGCAGTGTGAGCACGCGCACATGGATGTGCCTGCTGTCACTGCAGTCCGGAAAAAAACGGACCGCCAGTGCCAGGGCACAAAACAGAGCCCGGGGAGACCCGGCCCACTTAAAGCCCTGCCTAACATTCCGGCAGTGTTCTGAGAAAAAATACACCAGCACTTACTCTTTTTTCAGTTTAAAAGATGAGTTTATTGAATACAAATAGAGAAAACATTAAAGTTTCACATAATGCAACATCAAAAATTACATTGAAGAAGAATATCAATAATAATATATAGGCTGAATTTAACAAATAGAACCAAACTTATGGCAGTAATAGAAAAGCAAGACTTAAACATTAGTAAAAGTAGAGCTAAAACGAGTATAGGTGGGTAAAATAGCAAGTAATGTTAATCACAATAGAACAAAATTCAAGGAGGCTGAGCAACTTCTTGTACATACGGAACTGGAGCAAAAGATTTTTAGCACTATCATCCAAAAATTGCATGATGAGAGACCATAATTGTAGCCTTTTTTTGGCAAGAGACATAGGAAAAACAAAGGTTGTGTCTAGTCTATGGTTGTGACAGACAGAGTACCACCAAGCTAAGTATGAAAGTTTGGATGCATCTTTCCAATTTTTTGTTATCTGCTGAAAAGTAGCTGCTAACAACAGGTCGATAATTTGTAGTTGTGCTTTCTTTATATTCCAACCGGTGGAAAGGCTACCCAGAAAAATGTCAACAGATGACAAGGGAACTTTGGCATGAAATATGGTATTAATTTGTTTCCAAACCTGTTTCCAGAAGTGTAATACCCGTGGGCATGTGAATAATAAATGCTTTAAATCAGCTTGCGCAAGTGAACATGACCAGCAAGTGTCAGGAATGCATTTTATGTAAGGAAATCAGAGATAGTAGAAGTCTATTATAAATGAACAAAAGAGTTTGTGTAGCATTTGCCACTCTGGATGACTTCCTAATTTTCAGCCAAATCTTATCCCATAAGGGAATAGGCCATTGTGTGGCTAGGTCAGCTTCCCAAGAAAGCTCTGTTTTTGTTTTGTTCTGCTCAGAGGAGGGTTGTGATAAATGAGAGTAAAAAGTAGAGGCTTTTGATGTATTACGAAGTAGGTTAAACCATGTAAGATCTGGTGACGGAGATGGGGGAGGTAGGGACTTAAAATAGGAGTGTGACTCTAATATAGCAGTGCGTAGAACTAGAAATTTATGTAAAAATGAGGGAGGCAACTGAAAAAGAGAACATACACTTGAAAAAGTAAGAAAGGTATCCTTATCAAACAGTTGGTAAACCCATATAATACCTTTGTCTCTCCATGTTTTCCAATAAATAGGTTTATTTTTCATGCAAATGAATCTATTGTGCCAGATTGTGGAAGTGAGGACGGTATATTTCGAACGGAGCATGCCAGGAGGCTGTTAAGTCCCGGCTGTTTGTCTCCGCGTTTGGAACGAGTGGTGGACAAAGGAGTTCTGTTAAAATATTGGGAATTGGCCCACCTTACACTATAAGGCAGGTTAATCTGTGCATGCGAATCGTTCGGCCCTAATAAAGGGCACAAGTGATAGGTTTTTCTTGCCTCCAGCCCTTAATTATTGTGGACCACACGAGGAAGAAGATTTGGCGTGTTGGAGGAGTTTAATTCCCTCTCTGAAATAATTCTTCCAGCATCAACTTGGTGTTCAGATTTTATGTCCGCCTTCCGTCCTTTATTCATTGCGGAGAAACGAGTAAAAAGATCTGGTGTGTTGGAGCAGTTAGTTCCCCTTTTAGACTATCATCATCACCAGTTTTTGATGAAAGTGCCGGGAGACATCTTATGATTAAGCCTGAAGAAGGTGGTCGGATCTACTTATACCACCGAAATATGTCGCTTCTTCATTTTTAGAACTACCAAACCTCATGGGTTCCTATTGACAAAATAATAGAAGGATACTACAATATGTTGAACCTTTATTGATCATCGGTTTGGTGGTTGTGCATTCCAATTTGCACTTTGTTATCAATTGTATTCTCCCTTACTTTGTGTGCTATGAGATATATTGCTAATATGTGTGGCTAGCATTTGTTTTATTGTTTACATTGTACCTTTTAATCATTTTTTTAAATTTACTAAAGGACCCATTGAATAAACATTTGTATATTAGTTGATGGTGATTATTTGACTGGGTGCGAATGTGGTATGTTTCTATGATGGTATGCTTTTAAGAAATCCCAAAGGGAAGTTGTTTCTGACTTAGTGTCATTTTGGTGTCCTGTCCCTTTGGTTAGGAGGACCCCTCTCTTTTCTTGAGATTTATAGCACTGTCCTGGTGACTGGAGAGTTAGGGCCTGTGCCCGTATTGAGTGCGGTTGACAATTTACCCGTTCCAGCTTTTTTAAGCGGATGGATCAGTTTAAAACCTTTGGGTTTCGTGATGATCAATACAACAGGATTATCAATACTAAAAAAGGAAGTGAGGAATGTACCAAAGACATAAGGCGTAGAGTGAAGGAGAGCATTCAATACTTTACATGAATGATTAATAATTTGCGTGCAAAGTCTCTGTGGTTTGCATGAGAAAGATAGATATTCTTGAAATGAAAAGGGAGAAAGAAAAGATCTCTCCAAGTCAATTCACAGTGGAGAGTCAAGGGATGTGTCAGACACCCATTTGGATAAACGTCTTAGTCTTAGTAAAAAGGCTTTGTGATATCTGGGAAAGTCAGGGAAATTAACACCTTCTTCCGATTTTGGGCGTGACAGTTTTAATAATGACATTCTAGGTTTTTTATTTAGCCACAAAAAGGAGGTAAGGATGGAATTAATTTTATGAAATAATCTTATTGTTATGGGCAGAGGGATATTAGAAATGATATAAAGGACAATAGGAGATAGCATCATTTTAATGGTATCAAGGCGCCCCCACCATGAAAGATATAGGGGGTGCCATTTAGTTGTGAGGGTATTCAGCTTCTCTGTACATTTGTCAAAATTTAAAGAAATTGATGTTTTATTAGACGGGGTGAACCAAAAACCCAGATATTTGATCCAAGCAAAGTTAGAAATCAAAAAGTCTTCCTTAAAAGTATATTTAGTTAGGGGTAAAATTTCACACTTGTCATTGTTTAATCGATAGCCCGAGACCATTGTATAGGATTGAACTTCCTCTAAAAAGGCCGGGCGGGCGAAATGGGGCTGAGAAAGAAACAAAAGCACATCAGCTGCATAAGCTGCTAATTTAATTTGTAGAGAATTTGAAATAAATGCAGTAATAGACTGGTTCTGTCTTATTCTGGACAAGAAAGGTTCTAAAGCTAGGTTAAAGAGGAAAGGAGATATAGGATAACCCAGCCTCAATCCTCTATATAGAGTAAAATAAGAAGAAGTGAGACCATTTACCAAAATAGCAGCCTTAGGGTTTGAGTAAAGTAAGGAGATCAAGGAAATGATTTTCGGGCCAAAGGCAAACCACCTCAGTGTGCATAAAATGAAAGGCCAGTACACTCTGTCAAAAGCTTTCTCCGCATCAAGGGCAATGGCAGCAAGAGGCTCTGTGTAGTTTGATGATTTGGAAATGATATGAAAAACAAACGAGTGTTATCGCTAACACCGCGTCCCTTGACGAAACCTGATTGTTCCTTACACAATAAATTAGGAAGGTGCAATTCGATTCGAAGGGCCGACACTTTAGAATTTTTTTTATAATCTATATTAACTAGGGAAATGGGCCTGTAGTTTTTACAATAACGTAAATCTTTTCCTTCGTTTGGAATAAGACATATCATGGCCTCTAAAAAGGATCCTGAAGAGCTACCCAAGTCAGTAAAAGAAGAAATGAGAGTGTGCAACTTTGGGAGAAGTAATTGGGCAAAATGCAAATAAAATTCAACAGTAAAACCATCTGGGCCTGGGGCTTTGTTTTTCTTGAGGATTTTAAGTGCATTAAGCAATTCTGCCTGCATGATATCTATTTCTAGGAGTTCCATATTTTACGAGGGGCTTGTATTTTTGTGGATTGAGGAAAGATAGAGAGAGAGATATCTTTATCTGTGGGTGTATTTTCTGGTGTATATAACCGTTCGTAGAATTGAACAAATTCTTGTAAAATATCCGCGTCTTTGTGTTTTGGATTGTTACTGTCATCCATTATAGATTCGATAAGGAGCTTATTCTGTTTGGTCTTAAGGTAATTGGCTAATAATTTACCTGATTTATTTTGCCCTCCATAGAATTTCGCACTAGTCTTTAATAAATATAGAGAAGCATTTTCTGTCGTATCTTTGTTGTACTTAATCTTACCATTTATAAGATCTGTGAGGCACTCTTTCGATTTAGAAGTGTAATAAGAATGTTCCAGCTTCTTTATCTTAGAAAGGAGTTCTACGTTCTCTAGCCGGGTTGTCTTCCACTTACGGGATATGTAACTAATGATAAAATCACGAGCAGAGGCCTTAAAAGCATCCCGACTATATGGAAGGGTAAAGTATCTATGGTATTAAGTTGAAAATATTCATGAAAAAAGGATATAAAGGAAGCGATAAAATTAGGATCTAAAAGCAATGAGTTGTTAAAACGCCATCTCCTGGGATGTTCAGAATGGGGTAAAATATCTAGCTGGATTGAAACAGGGGCATGATCAGAGATGAGTATGGGACCTATATCTGCTGAAAGTAAGGATTGGGAAACATTGTGCGAGGTAAAAATATAATCGATTCTTGACTGGGTCTGATGCGGTGCAGAATAGAAAGTATATTCCTGCGAAGCCGGGTTGCATAGTCTCCAAGCGTCTGTTAAATGTAAATGCTTTACAGTTTGTACGAAGGTTTTGTGTGCTTTGGTTGGTACGAAAGAAGCTCTAGATTTCCGATCAAGAAAAGGGTAAATTACTTGATTACAATTGCCAGCTAGAATTAAATTGATTGCAGGATTCTGAGCAATTAATCGATAAATTTGGGACCAAAAGGAAGCATCCCCATAGGTAGGAGCGTACACATTAAATAAAAAAATCTGAACACCCCCAATCATTAAGTTGGTAAACAACCACCTACCCTCCTTGTCTGTATCTTGTGAAAGAAGTTTAGCATGCAATGATTTATGACATAAAGTTATGACTCCATTTCTCTTGCCATCACCAGGTGAGAAGAAGACTTTGCCAACCCAGTTTTTCTTAAGATTTAATGACTCAGCTTCCATAAGATGTGTTTCTTGCAACAAAACAATATTAGCATCTATTTTGGATAAGTATGATAGCACTCGATGTCTCTTAATAGGGGAATTTAAACCTTTAACATTCCATGTGACAATTTTTAAAGCCATAAAATAGAGAAGCAAAGTGAATAGTATAATAAACCAGCCTTGACGCGAACAATATTAAGAGAAACATATGATGCATATGAGTAAACAAAGACAATAAAACTCGAAAGATTAAGATGAAGAAAGAAAGAAGAAAGAGAAATATCTTGTAGGTACTGGAGATCAATGGAATTAAAGGGGATAGATAAAGGCCAAGAAGAGGAATTAGAGTAACATACAGTTACAATGAAAAAAGTTACAAAGAGAAGGAATATCGTACCTACAAAAACTCCAAGACATATGAAGGGTGGGGGAGGTTGAGGCCACATGGAAAGATGACATGTCCAGACTCCATGGGGGAAGGCGGGGAGGAACACAGAACAAACGACAGGTATAACAGATGAATCATTCAACTAGAAAATGAGACCTGTAAGGAGAGAAAAAAAAGGTTAATGTCATTCAGCGAAACTTAGTATAAACAGCAACATCAGCTCTTAATATACAAAGAGGATTTCTTAAAGTAGTTCAGAAGTATTAAAACCTAAGAAGCAACAGAAGCAAACTACTTATTATGCGGTAGGGAAGTATCCATAGTCTCTGCGCTGCATGAATTGAGAAAACCTTTCAGCCTTATAGGATCCTCATAAGTAGTGGTCTTGTTGTTGTAGGTCACTTTAAAGAGACATGGGTGAAAAAGGCCAAAGCAAGCACCAATAGAGCGAAGGTGTGGCCTCAGCGCCTGGAATTCCTTGCGTCTGTCGGCAATAGTCTTTGCATAATCTTGTGAGAAGAATAAAGAATTACCTGACCATGAGATGCGTTTGATGGACCTAGCAGCCACCAGGACCCTGAGCAGGTCAGTATATTCCAGGAAGTACAAGATGACCCCCCTCGGTTTCCTCATGTTGGAAGGAGGCATGGTAGATGCAGGACCTAATCTATGAGCACATTGAATATTAAGGAGAGACCCTTCTGGTAGATTTAGTAGTTTTGGAAGGAAAGATTTAAAGAAGGCGATAGGGTCTGATCCTTCTGAGCCCTCTGGCAGACCATAAATACGGAGATTATTTTGCCTATTCCTATTTTCGAGATTCTCGACCTGTTTCTGAAGCGACGTCACCTGAGATTGAAGAGCTTCTACTTTAATGCTAGCTGAGCCCAAAGATTGGATGTTTTGTCCTGCAGTGGTAAGTCTTTCTTCCATTCGTGACCAGCTGTCATTCAGAGTTTGTAGTTTAGAGTTTGTTTCTGCTACAAAAGGATGTAGGGGCATATTCACAAGGACCTACCGCCAATTTATCTCCACCTTAACGCATCCAAAGTGGAGATAGATTCAACACCCCATTCACAAGCGGGTGCAAACTACAGACATCGCCAGTATTCCCGCGATAACTGCCCCAAAATTTATCTCCATGGTGGACACCACCAACTAACCCTAATGATATGCAGAGTAGGCGTTCCCGTGCAAAAACACACGAAAAAACCACAACACCACTTTCACAACAAACTGCCAGATCTGCGATGCGAACCAAAAATAAGCGATAAGCCGCGGTAGCACCAGTGTTTTAACACCTGCCTTTTGCTGGTGTTAAGCAGGAGGACTACCTGCAGCATGAAAGGGAGCCCAGCCAAGAGCCACACCCGAAGACCCACAGATGCCATGGAGACAATGATCATGCAGCTCGGATACCCATGAGGGCCACAGCACCCACCGCTACCACCCCCAGCCCCCCACAGCCCCCCCGGACATAGACATACCGTGCACGACACAAGAGCCACAAAAAGCGCATGATGACGCACGTTGTCAAAATATAACACACATGTGTGGCCAGAAGAACGAGAAACAGTCACACAGCACTGAAGTAACAACTAAAAACTTCATTGAAACACAACACAAAACACCAATGCGAAAGACTCCTGTCGGGTCCGTCTGGGACAATCACGATGTCACAGCCTGGAAAATAAAGCACAAAATCAGAACGTGTGCCATGCGCACATCAAAGGAGCAAGACACAGAGAAATAGAGAATGAAAGAGAGAGAAGGAAAGGAAGGGAGAGAGAGAGTGAGAGAGAGGGAAGGAAAGGAGAGAGAGTGAGAGAGAGAGGGAAGGAAAGGAGGGAGAGCGAGAGAGAGAGAGTGAAGGAAAGGAGAGAGAGTGAGAGAGAGAGGGAAGGAAGGAAGGGAGAGAGTGAGAGAGAGAGGGAAGGAAAGGAGAGAGAGAGAGAGAGAGAGAGAGAAGGAAAGGAGAGAGAGTGAGAGTGAGAGGGAAGGAAGGGAGAGAGAGAGTGAGAGAGAGAGGGAAGGAAGGGAGAGAGAGAGAGAGACACCACCGCCCCTGCGCACCCAGGCCCCACTGTTCACCTGCTGCCACCGGTGTGTCTCCAACCACGTGCCGGGATACACTGCAAGCCACCAGGTCTGCAATCTGTAATCAAGGCCAGAGTCAATCATGGCAGAGTCCATCACACAGCACATGGCAACAACGCCTGTCTGTCCCTGCGCACGCATGAAGCCGCACACTACCCCCTCCCGCCGGCCAGCGCTGGCTGTCCGCACTAGTGCACCCCGGGCCCACTGCTCACCTGCCGCCAACGGTGTGTCCACCAGTGGGCACACCACATGCCCGTGCAAGCTCCAGGCCCCAGTCCCGCCACAATGGCATGGTCCACATCATGCGGACCCGCCACGTGGCCCAGCAGGCCCCACACATGACGCTGAGTCCTGAGGCATCAATGGCAGAGACCACATCAGTGCACACGTCATCCTCGCAGGCTGCACACCCGCTCAGCTATTTCGGTGCCACTAACCCTGTGCAACCCCAGTCAGCGCCATGTGGTGGTAGGCCCATGACGGGCGCAAGGCTTCGGGTGCCACTAACCCTGTGCAACCCTAGTCAGCGCCACATGGTGGTAGGCCCGTGACGGCCGCAAGGCTTCGGGTGCCACTAACCCTGTGCAACCCCAGTCAGCGCCACGTAGTGGTAGGCCCGTGACGGGCGCAAGGCCTCGGGTGCGACCAACCCTGTGCGCCACAACTCATGGGCCCTTTATGATTGAGAACCGTGGAGCGTCCGTCATCCAGTCACCACCGGCAGTGGGGAATGTGACGTTGTCGGCCCCTTATATTGGCGGGGTCACATGGCCTGTGACACCTGTGCCGGATGGGTGTGGTGTGTGTGCAGACCTGCCCTCAGGGAGTGGCCGTGACATGCTGACAACTAGACCAGTGACCTGCATACCACCAGCGTGTACGCCTGCGACATGTAGCTATGTGGGCCCCCCCTCGGAGCGTAAGCGGAGTGGTCTGGCCTGGCGAACGCCGGACCAGCGCAGGGCTGGCAACAATGACTCGGGGGCTCTGGGCGTGGTTCAGTCCATGTCCGGACAAGGGAGTGACTAATGCGTGTGTCCCTGTTGTAGTGTCCACGGCAAGCGGAACACAATAGGCAATGTAGCACACTGTGACTGGCATCCCACTAGATGAGCATCATTGACGTAAGGGAGATCACTGTCCCTACTTTCATCCACACATTCATACATGAATGATGAAAGCCATGACACAGCAGTGCGTTTCTGGATGTTTATTGCACTTCCAGTGGAGTTTTGCAGCTGGAGCGGTACAGGGCCATGCCAAGCACACCACACAATATGGGCCGTGGAGGGCCAGCCAGAGTCCATCCGGGGATGACAAGTACTGTGGAAGAGGAAGGGTACAGTCTGCAGTCTGGTCGCCGTGTCATTGGTCATCAAACAGGATATGGCAGTCCATGTCGCGGTCCAAGGTGAGTGCAGCGGAGTGTATCAGGGGTCAGTGGCAGGTCATGGGGCCATGTGCGGCACCAAGCAGAAACAGGCAAGGTGGCGGAAATGAATGCTAGTGCCTCCTTCTGAACTCAATCCCATCCACGTCCTCGTCCTCGGATGTGTGCTCTGCCCTACCTGTGGGTGTTGCAGTACCGGCTGCGGCACTGTGTGCCACTGACACATCAGGGGCCGGAGGAGGATTGTCGGCCGCACTGTGTGGCAGTGACACATCAGGTGCCGGAGTGGATACGCCTGCCGCACTGGGAGGCACTGACACACCAGGGGGCGGAGATGTGGATGGTGTGGGGGCAGCATCATTCATCATCGCCACGCCTTGTGGCAGCAATGCCATGATGAGGATCTGCAGGGCCTGGTAGATCCCAGCTACATTTCGCTGATGTGCAGCGGTGGCTGCCATCCTTTCCGCCTCCATCCGCACCATGTCCTCCATGAGCCTCCGCATGTGTGCCAGCTCACGGCTGGGATCGCTGGAGCCACTCTGAGCAGACAGGTGTTCTTGTCTCTGAGTCATGACTCCAGCGATGTCAGCCAAGGCTCGTTGGAGACCATGGAGTGGGCCGTGGGTGTCCGTTAGGGACTAGAGCTGGTCCCTGATGGGACCTAGACACCCATGGATGGCGTCCAGTTTGGTAGCCATGAGGTCGAACCCCACCCGTACCTGCTCAGCTGTCTCCCTCTGGCCCTCCAGCACACGGCGTTGGAAGGCCATGTGTTGTTCCTGGGGGTCTTGGGAGACTGCCGGGGCTCTGGGTGCCTCCTGCTGGGTGGTTTGGATAGTGGGCAGGGTCTCCTCGATGCAGCTGGGCTGCCCTGATCCTGGAGGTGAGTTGCGGATGATGTCAATGATGTCTTGGAGGGCTTGGGTGTCAATGCTGGGGGTGTCCTCCTCGTCATCAGTGAAGAGTGGCTGGGACTGCCCTGCAGGAGGTGTTGACGGTGCCCCTGCAATGTGAAGGGGAGATGGTGTATTACAATGTGTCCGCATGTATGTAGCCGCATGGTGCAGGTTCACATTCAGACAGCATGGCATTGTACATTGTGACAGTCTGTGGATCAGGGCCATGATCCAGAGTGATTGTGGGTGTGCACTGTGCTCTGCTTGATTGTGCATGTGTGCCATTGTGGCCATCTCCACCCGTCCCCCCAGTACCTGGTGGTCACTCACCCTGTTGCGGTTGTGTTGTGTCCTGTCGAGCAGTGTCCGGTCCCCTGACTCCTGCCACGGTCTCCACACTGATGACTGTCGACAGCAGCTCCTCCATGTCATCCAGCTCCATCTGTGGCGCTGGGCTCCCACCTCCAGTCTGCATTGCTGCCTTCTGGTTGCCTGCGAGTTTCTCATTGGTCTTGCGCTTGATGTCAATCCATCGCCTCTTGACCTCGTCCATTGACCTCTTGTGCTCTCCGACGGCATTCACCTTGTCCACGATGTCCCGCCATATTCCATTTTTGGTGCCCAATGACACGTTGGAGGTGACGAACAGTTGTTGATGGTGTTCCATCACCTCCGTGACCAGGATCCTGTTTTCCTGCAGACTGAACTTCGTCTTCCTCTTCTTCTTGTCCTTGCCCTTCCCTGTCCCCGAGGTCCCAGGCTGGTCGTCCAGGGTGCTTGTGGGGTTGCGCTCGTCCTCTGCGCCTGCTCCGGCTGCCTCCATGGTGCTTGGGTGTTGGTCATTTTGTGTTTGTGTGTTTTTTCTACTTTTATAGTGGTTTTTCCCGCCTGCCATGTGTGTATTGCAGGCCTGGCGCTGCTTATCACTGATTTGCTCATCGCGCTTTGGCCCATCGCATGTTTTTTCGCGTTGAGGTTTGTGTTTTTATCACGGCCGGTGTTGTTGTATCGCGGACATTGGCCGCGTTTTCGGGGGACTATCGCATGGTACCGCCGTGTTGTGAATTCCAGGTTAACACAGGGTTATTTTCCCGCGATCGGCTGCGATGTGTAAAGTTGCGTTACCATTGTTTGGAGATGTTTAGCACACGTTCTTGTGAATATACCCCATAGAGCGCTGATTTCTTCTAGTAAGAGGTCCATAGAGACTGATGAGGGTTGTTTGGGAGGAGAAGGGGAATCCTTCTTCATTCTTTTGCCGGGCGCCTTGCTAGCACCAGAAGACGTACCACTAGCCGATGTCAGAGTACCTTTAGGCAATAAATTCAATGAGTCTTTCATTTGGAGGCACTGTGAACGAGGACTTGAACGTGTGGACACTTTAAACGTTGAGGACGTCGAATGATAATTAGGTGTGGTTATTTTGTCCATACACAAAGCAGAGATATAGGTAAAGCAGCTGTTTCAGTAAGAAAGTTCTTTGCGACTGACTTAAGTCCAAATATACTTAGGTGACATACCAAAGTGCTGCAGTTCAGTATATAACGTATGAGAGAGGCAATCGTCAACACAATGACACACTAGTCGTGCGGAGGGGTAAATAAATTCCTGCCAAGAAATATACCGCCTCTATGAGACTGTTCTAATTAATACCTCGTAAGTTCTTAAAAGAGCACAGGTGTAGCCTTTTAAGTATTCTCAATACTCAATATGCAGCAGGAGAAGGCTATTTTGACTAGGGGAGGCATGTCATAAAAATATGGATGGCACAAAACACTCTCCCAATTGAGTAATAAAAATGGCAGTAGCTCTTAAAGAGAGCAGCATTAGAGTGCAAAAGGGAGGTGAGCAAGGTTTTATTAGCCCACTCTATACCTTTTTGCATCATAATAGGCATATGTTCTTTGTGAACAGTAATTGAGGTGCCACACGCCACCACAGCACATGAAGAGAATTTCGCAGAAATTAAAGATGGCGGACGTCGCGTTGACGGAGCCGCTCGGATGCGCAGTTGACGAAAAATAGCATTTGTGTGATACCATGCAGCAAGACGTTCACAGCAACATGGGCTCCACCGTAAACGAAGTCTGTGCTACCATTTTGAAGCACTTACAGGCCCTCGGTAAGTTGCTTGATCCACTGCTCCAGCCTCCGTCCAGGGAGAGTCAGGGAACCGACGCCATCTTCTGTGGGTGCTAGCCATGCCCCCAGCACTTACTCTTTTACAAGTTAAGCACTGAGAATTGCATGTCAGGCCATTTGTTTTTTTCCTATTGAGAAAGTAAAACTTTTGGTTTGGCAGTTTAGTTTCTCAATACTAAATGATTGCAGAGGGGGTGCTTTAAACATGGTGCCCACTTGGCAAACCATTAATGCTGCGAAGGGAGCTACCGCAGCAGGCACTCCCCCCACACCACAATGAACTCTTTCAGGGCAGATGATCCTCAACTAGGCTGACGGAGGGCACAGTCTATAGGAACCCCTATGCTTGTGTGTTTCGCCTCTGTCACTGCCCTAATAGTATCAGCCTATCCTTTTAGGTAGCATGTTCAACCACAACTGCAGTGGTCTCTACTTTGTTCAATCCCTGGCATAGCCCACCTCATGAGCAGTTACACTAGGAGCAAGGCAATAGCTGGAAACTGTAACTGTCCTAATCCCCCAGGTCTAACCATATCCTTAACAGCAGCAAGCCAGGGAGTAGAGCAATTGATCCAATTTTCCCCTGAAAACATACAGAAGAAGATGGGCCAAATGGTGTAGTTTACATCACAATTTTCAAAGAAATTGGACGAAAACTACAGGTTTTCCAGGCAGTTCTGCATGGGCTTGCATTAAATTATCCCAAAAATCAAGGACTGTCAAGGGCATAGGGGTGTCTCCCAATTTACGTTATGGAAGAAGAGGTCCTGTCCAAATGCATCATGTTTAACAGGCCCTAAGATTTTATACGGAATCACTGCACATGAAGGGAATTTAAATCCCTTTGTAAAATGTATAGGAAATCAGGTTATTAGTGGTGGGTGTGAAGTGTGTACAAATAGCTTTAGTGTATTTATGAAATTTCGGCAAAATTATGGATAATAATCTGAAATGCAAATCTGTCAAGTCACGCTGTATATTAGTGCAAAATGTATCCTCGCATCAATTTTTGATGTGAGGACGTCTTTATGCGAAAGTACCTCATACGAGAGCAACCAGCATTCTATTTTTTCCTGTGCGATCATGACTGGCAAGTTGCATGGTAAATCTTTACTGCAAATGGGGAATAATTACATGAAGTGACATACTGTTGTAATTTTGGAAATTTCTTGTAACTACTGTAAGGTGAAGTTTCGGCCAGGTGTAGTTATAGTTGCAAAGGAGATGAGTCCTTCACAAGTAATGTCAGTGTTTTCTCTTTACTGGCAACTTAGTACCCGATTGTAGTTTAACTGTCTTAGGGTAGGGAAGCAGAGCAGTCCTAGGCCTACTCCAGGGAGGCGGTGTGGGCTAGTAGCCCCAGCTCGATGGTATGGAACAACAGCTCTCAATAAATCATTGTCCAGTCAGTGCTTTTAAATATAAAAACAAAATCACTTTATTACACATGCACTATAAACTACTAGACATTAATTTACAAATTTGTACAATTACATAGATGGAAATACCGTTGGTAAAACTCTTATGACAGTTCACACCTCCGGCAAGCCCTGAACCCGATAATCACCATCCCCATCACATATACAGACACATTATCACAATATAATGGGGTGTCATTCTCAAAAAGTCAGACCTACTGACTTTGTCAGGGTGTCATCACATTAATAAAAGCATTTATAAAAGCAAAAAAAGCTGATACAAATTACTGCAACACCACTGAAGTCAACGTGAATGGTACCAAAATTCATTAAAAAATATAACCCTCCGTTAGCATATAACATAATTCTAAATAAAGTGTTACACATTGAATAAAATGTGTGCAGTTGCATTTCTTTCATTTTTACCATGATACCACTTCAGCTCCAGGAACACCAAGCAGGGGTCCTCCCACTCCAGACTAGAACCTATGTGCAAAAGCACAAGCTCCAGAAGTGCTTTAATACCAAAAACCTTCTTCCCGGGGCATCAATATAACCCCCTGGGACACTTGCGGAAACTTTTACAGGGGATCATCTGGGGGTTGCTGCATCTCCCTAGCACACTTTCTCTATGTTGGTCATGCTCTGCCCTTCCTGGGGCAACACAGCAGAACAATATGAATATTTCAATTTTGTTCTGCTGTGGTACCCCAGCGCCCGAGTCTTGCATTTCCAATCAGCGTCTTCGGCACTTTTCAATGATTTATTTTTCTATGTTAATATGTGGCCTTGAACAACTTTAAAAACATTTTAGTGGCAGGGTGCACCCAGTGTGTGCCTTAGGTTGGGGCAGAGTGGAAAGCCTACACCCATGCTGCCCAGCTGACACCCCACCTGCTTTAGACTGCTTCTGGTGATAGCATGGGAGCTGGCATGTTTCTCTTCCTCTTGGCACAGAGCGACGGGCGAGCACCCGCCTTGCTCTTCAGTCCTGGGTGGATGTACAATTCATGATGCATTTCATCCTGGGAGATCGTGTCCTCGGAGCCAAAAGTAGGTCTGGGTCGAAGGCCCACACACACCCCTCCCCATTAAAACTAAATGCATGGAGGTTGTGCCGTCCCCCGACCCCGGGGCTTGGCCTTCCCGGCGATGAATTTGAAAATTGCAGCAAAGGAATATAGGGGCATATTTACAACAACTTGCGATAAATATCGCAAAGAGCGCTTAGCGCTATTTATTTTATTGCCGGCTATCGCTGGATTTCAACGCCGAGATAGCGCATTATTATCAATGCTTATCTCCGAGGCGATATGAAATCCAGCAATAGCGGCGAAAAGCGCCAATATCGCTTGAAAACCAGAGATAACTTGTGGGAGATAATGAAATCCTTGCTGATACGCCCCTGTGACCTTAACCCTGCAATCCATCTCCCATTATGTAGATGGCTTAGTCAACTTTTAAGCAGGTGTTTAAATCCTGCGATAAGGGGGCTTAGCGCGATTATTCTTGTCACTAAGCGGGTCTGCTGCAGGCTTGTAAATACCGCGAAGCCTTGTTAACGACTATTTCCATGTGGTTTTGCTCCGGAACGCCTACTTTGCATGTCATTAGCGATGGCATGCAGGGCGATAAAAAACGAGAGCAAACTCACGGAAACTAGCACTAACAAGGCTTAGCGCGAGCTTGTTAATAGTGCGATGTGAATATCGCCGCTTTCCTGGCTTTTAAAGCGGCGATATGGCCCTTGATAATATGCCCCATAGTACTTTGTTTTTCAGCCCAGTCACGCTGGAGGTTCAAACTTTTTTCCTTGGTTTCTCCGGAAATGTAGGGCGATTTGCACAAGGGAGGTGTACATTTTCTCCTGGTGGCTAGCTCCAGGCCCCAGGAGCACTTGGTTCAGGCCTCCTGGCCTCTGAATGTTCTTCTCATTGGGCAGCTTGATTTTTAAGGCTCCCTTCTCTTGACCTGTTCTCGACCTAGGTTCATGGTGCTCTTCCCTGCTTCGGGGGCATCTTTTACAGCCTCTCAACAGCCAAAATGCAGAACACACTCCCTGTCGCTCTGCCCGGGCCCCAGAGCTTTGGCCGACTTGCAGGACACCTATCTGCCAGTAACAGATTCAGTGGGTACTCTCCTTGGGAAGGGTGCATGCCTACAGGACCAGTCCACAGAAGTCTCAGGGGAACCCTAAGCTTCAAATGGTCTATATAAAGATATTTCTTGGGGGCTTCAGCCCCGCTCCCAATTGAGTAGTGGGCAAAAGAACGATGGATTTAACCCAGATCTTTTGACTGGGGGAGAATGTTTGCATTGTCAGCATTCCGTCCATCATTTGTTTGCTGTAACACTTTTTGCCCTAAGTGGGATGGGTATGCCCAGACGTGGGTCCCTTGCTCACTGTGCCACTGGATTCAAGCTAGCCTGGCTGAAGAAGGGTGACATACCCTGAAACCGGTCCCAGGATGCTTGTTTCCGGTCCAGGGAGGACCTGGCCTGGCAGTTCGGTCTGGACTGTTCCCATGGGGCACAGGGTCAAGACTGATTTGCATATGGCTGGGTCCAAACTGGGGTGGCGTAGTGGGCAAAAGAACGATGGATTTAACCCAGATCTTTTGACTGGGGGAGAATGTTTGCATTGTCAGCATTCCGTCCATCATTTGTTTGCTGTAACCCCAATTGATAGAACGGCCTAATTCCTTCCCACAAAAAACTCAAATGGGAGCACCTCCTGTACTTGGCTCCAGAGGTTTGGCCTTCCTCTATTGTTTCTGTGGGCTTGGGCTTATCCAGGCCAAGTGCAAAGTGAACAGTTTATGAGCGCTTACATATTTCCTCCCCATCCCTTTCTTTCACAGGAGCTAGGCCAAGCACTGTTAAATGCTGGACTGTGTGAGGAGGCTTTTGATCCTCCTGCTGCTCAGCAGAGTAATTAAATTGGCCCTGGAGGGGTGGGGTAAGGCCTGAATTCTGATTATGGCTGAGCCAGGGAAATATGATAATGCTCAAAATGCCACAAAGAGTCACAAAGGTGACAGTGGATCTGCACTCGGGATGTTTGGTTGTGATCTTTTCCCTATCCCTCCCTTTGCTGGACTAAAGCTCCAACCTTTTTCAGGGTGCAAAGTGTTGAATTGGAGTTGAAGCATGTAAGCAAACGTACATGTTTTTGGGTGTTTGCAAACTTTCAAGGTACCACATATTTTTCCACTCACTGCCACCCCTTGTATTGGATTAACTACTGTGAGTCTCTATACCCTCGTGGCAGAGAATTCCACAATAGTAAAACCATTTACACCTTTTAGGAACCCAAATTTGATTTTTTTTTGGTGGCTTAAAAAGGGAACTTTTAGTTTGTAATTGTATGTATAGGACAAAAAACACATGGCTGTGTGAATCAGGCCCAGAAGAACTTGAGACCAACCGCAGCCAGTTGCTTGGGAAAACTAGAATGGATGGACCAATGTCCTGTCAATAACTATACACTTGTAAAACAAACCCCTTTACTGCTTGCTTTCAAGTTTTTCCTCGGTGACTGCATTAATGAACATATATATAATATTATATAATATATATATATATATTAGATCTGGCAGCCTTAGCGTGGTTTACCCCTACCTTTTTGCCATCAACCCTCCTGTTTGCTGACTTTGTTTTTGCTGGCTTTAGGACTCTGAGCACTTTACTACTGCTAACTAGTTCTAAAGTGCTTGTCCGCTTTCCTTATAACATGGTAGAATTGGTTTATACCCAATTGGCAAATTTAATTTGCTTGTAAGTCCCTAATAAAGTGACACTATCTGTCCCCAGGGATTGTAAATTAAATACTACTAGTGGGCCTGCAGCACTGAGTGTGCCACCCACTTAAGTAACACTTTGAACATGCCTCAGGCCTGCCATTGCAGCCTGGGTGTGCAGTTTTAAACTGCCATTTTAACGTGGCGAAACCAACCTTTTGCAAGAACCAAACCTTCCTTTTTAATACATATAAAGTCACCCCTATGGCAGGCCCTGGACAGCCCAGAGGGCAGGGTGCAATGTATTAAAAAAGTTGGACGTGTATTTTTATGTTTCACATGCTCTGGTAGAAAAAAACCTCTTACATTTGTTTTTCACTACTGCAAGGCCTACCTCTCCCATAGGATAGCATTGGAGTTACCTTATTACATTTAATAAGCTGTAAATTCCAAATGGGAACAGGTAACTAGTTCGTGTTTTGTGTCTTATGAGTTGTAATGAAAAACCCTTCTTACAATTTTGAAAATGCCACTTTTCGAAAATTGGCATTTTCCTGCCTTGGCTATTTGGTGCCTGCAGCCTGTCTCTAAGTCACATGACTGGGTGTAGTTGACAGTTGGGCTTTGCGTATTCCTCCTAGACAGTCACACACAATAGGGAGATTAGGTGAGTCTGGATGGGCCATCACTGGCAGGATGGGAGAGGGGAGTTGGGCACAGTCCCACTTACACTCGAATAGGCTGTGTCCTGCTTCCACACAAAGGGCTGCATACCTTCTGCAGTTAGTCTGGAGCCAGGCCCAGGAATGCAGAGCACCTGTTCACTTCAAAGGCATGCAGCCAGAAGCTTCTCCCCATGTCAAAGCACAACTGGGTATAAATACAGGACCTCAGGCACCAACTCTTCCGTACACATCTGAACCTGTAGATACTCTGCCAGAAAGAAGGACTGCTGTGCTCCTGCAAGGACCCCCACTCTGCTGGACTGCTGACCTGAAGGGACTGCTGCCCTGTTATGCTGCCCTGCTGCCTGTTGCCCTCTTGCCTGGGTGAGAAGGACTGGACCTGCATCTCTTGAACCCAGAACCCCAGAGTGACTCAAAGGGCTAGTTGAATAGCCTCCTGATCTGAAGCCTCATGGTCACAAAATCCTTCCAGCAACCTTGCACTTGCACCCAGACTATGTCATCTGTGAGTCTAGCCTGCCAAGTGGTGAACCCTTGGCAGTGGGCCTAAAGTGCTTGTCAGCCTCTATAGAGCCAGCAGAACTGATGCATCTTCTCTGCTGCGCGGCACAATCCCAAGCAGAACTGATGCATCGCTACTGCTGCAAGGATTGGACCCATTGAAAAGGTTTGCATAGCCTCCGCAGCCTCTCTGGAGCTGCTGCTGCATGATGCTTTGTGACACATCTTAGATGCAGGCCCTCGCATCCCTCCTCGAGGGCAACCTTTTTTTTTGATAAACAAATTTTTATTGTTTTGAAAACCAATGACATTCTCAAGTCAGCATTCGACACGGAAGATGACACTACATCACCATCTACAGGAATACAACAGCTCGTAGGCCCCGTTCTCCGAAGGCACAAGTGGAAAAACAGATAAATACAATACTTTGATTACTCCACAGTACCTAGCCATTTCCCCCACACCCTATGGTATTTTTTAGGACACCCTCGTGCCTCGTACAGGGTCTTTTCTTGGGTCGCGCACCAGTCTACCCCTCTTTGCCACTTCCCTGAGCAGGGTGGATCTGGACATTTCCACGCCGCAGCTATGTCTCGCTTGGCCACTATCATGGCCGTGTTGAAAAACAATTTTTTATTTCTGGACCCATCCAGCCCATCTGTGATCCCCCGCAGGGAGTGACGAGGGTCATGAGGGACTTCCCACCCCAAGACTTCTGTGAGTTCCTCCTCGATATCGCCCCAGAAGCACGCCAGGATGGGGCATGCCCAGACCATGTGAAAAAAATCAGCCGGAGCTTGACCACACCTCGTGCAGGATGCGTCTGGGCGTATGCCTGCCCGGTGGAGGCGCAGGATGGTTAAGTATGCGGCATGTAGGAAGTATAGTTGGATCAATCTGAGTCTGGCTGACGCGGTGACCATCTTGGGCGCCATTAGGGCATCGCGCCAATCCTCCTCATCGAGTGGACCCACCCAATCTACCCATTGGTTTCTCAGCACATCTAATGTAGTGGGGGTGTTGTTAACCAGCGTTCGATAAATACGTGAAATGCCCCCTTTGCCTAGATCTCCCAGCATGGTCTGGGCCTCAGGGGGGCTATGCTCAGGTATCCTGGTGTCATCTGCAATGTGCGCGTGGAGGGCGTGTTGGATTTGCAAATATTTGTAGAATTGAGATTGGTGTAGGGAGAAACAGGACTGGAGGTCTTGAAAGGAACGCACATGGCCGCTTGTCCACACATCCCCTAGCTGTGAGATACCTATGAGGTCCCATGATCTAAAGCCCTGCAGCCCACTGACCTCGCGGAGCCAAGTACTGCGCCAAAGAGGTGTGCATTGAGTCAGGTTACGTGTCCAGTGAGTATGGCGCAGTGCGGCCCGCCAGGCCATCAGGACAGAGCGTGTTACATCTGGTAAATGGGATGGAATGGATCCCCCGTACATCAATGATTGGATTTTGGGCAAACCTCGTTCGCTCAACTCGAGCCGGTAAGCTGGGTCGGACCAGCCCCCGTTGAACCAGTCGTGTATGACCAGGAGGCGCGCGGCCAAGAAGTAGAGATATAAGTGCGTCATCCCCATACCCCCATCAAAGGAGGGAATCTGACAGAGGGTCAGGGCCAGGCGTGCCCTCCCTCCCCCCCAGAGAAATTTGGTAGCCAGACTATCCAGCTCACAAAACCAGGCCCTAGGAAAACAGAAGGGGGTGTTCTGGAGGACGTACAGAAATCTGGGGAGTATCATCATTTTAAACAAGGCGACCCTCCCCAGGGGGTTCAGAGGTAGTGCCATCCACTTCTGAAGATCTGCCTTGGCTTTCTTCACCAGAGGGGTGATATTGAGGGACCAGCCCAGTTCAGGAAGGAGGGTGATCCATATCCCCAGGTATTTGAACGACTGGCGCCGAAGCGGTATGTTGGATTGCCAATCATAGCATTCTCTACAGAGGTGTAGAGGGACCAGGACCGACTTATCCGGGTTGAGACGAAGACCGGAGGCCTGCCCAAAAGACTGCAAGATCTGGAGACAGTGAGGGCCGGACTGGGCGGGTTCAGCCAAGAAGATTAGGACATCATCGGCGTATAGAGCGATCTTGTCCGCCTCCGTGTTAGGCCATTCCCACCCTCGAATTCAGGCTTCAGCCCGGACCAGGGAGGCCAGGGGCTCTATCGCCAAGGCGAAGAGCAGGGGTGATAGGGGGCAGCCCTGTCTCATTCCTCTGCGAATGGGGAAGGCCTCTGACATACCCCGTTGACCAGGACTCGCGCCCGCGGCTGGGCGTAGAGGACATGGACCAGATTCCTAAAATGGGGACCGAACCCCATCTCTGCCAGCACGTCGGCCAGGTACATCCAGTCCACCGAATCAAAGGCCTTCTCACAATCTACGAGACGAAGCGCCAGATAGGGGGTGAGCAAGTGACGGTGTGCCAGGGCCAGTGCAGCCTCCGTAGACAGTGCTGGGTCCCCCGCAGGGGCATGAAGCCGCACTTGTCCGGGTGAACCAGAGAAGACAGATAGGGCTTCAGTCGCTGTGCGAGAATGGTGGCGTACAGTTTGCTCTCCGTATTGATGAGAGATATGGGACGGTAATCCGCGCAGCGACTGGAGGGTGGCTGAGATTTCGGTATGACCACGATGGTGGCTATATCTGTTTCAGGGGGGAAGGAGCCCTTCTCCAGCGCTTCGTCGAAGAGGTCAGCAAGACGCCGCACGAGAGTCTCACGGTATAGCGCGTAATACTCTTGGGGAAGGCCGTCAGGGCCCGGGGTCTTACCCGAAGAGGTAAGGGTTATTGCCTCGTCAATTTCGGCACGGGATATGGGGCGGTCCAGATCTTTTTGGGCGGCAGGGCCCAGCTGAGGGAGAAGGACGTCTCCCAGGTCGAGTAAGGCAGAGAGCAACAGGTCTGGGGTCTGAACTGCGTAAAGTTGCTGGTAGAAAGAGGCAAAGGTGCGGGCCATCGCCAGCGGGGAGCGGTGTACAGTTCCGTCTCGGTCTACCGTTTCAGGTATGATGCGGTTCGCCCTAGGGTATGTGTCTAATCTATGAAGAATCGTGCCATTCTTGTTGCCCCAGCCATAAACTCTTGCTATTAAAGCTCGCCAGAGGAGCTTGGCTGCGTCCATGGATAACTGCCGGATCTCTGCCCGAAGATGAGTAAGCTGTCGAACCCGGAAAGTGTCGTCTGCCAAGGGGGGGGATTGCTCGAGGCGTAACGCCTCTGCCTCCCGCGAGGTGATCTCCTGCAACTGCGCCTGTATTTGACGTTGGAGCTGGCCCTTTGTGATGCCTCGAATGGTGGCTTTACCCGCCTCCCAGAGGGTACCCGGGGACGATACCGACCCTTCGTTTGTTAGGAAATAGTGTTTAAGCTCCGTCCCTACCACCTTTTTGAATTCCTTGTCTTGGAGGAAACATGCGTTCATTCTCCACATCTGGGGTGCTGAGGGGGGGGGGCTCCCATGCTAAGAAGCACCGGGGAGTGATCCGAGATGCCCCTGGGAAGGATACGGACATCCAGAATTGTGGAGCAGTCGGTCGCGGGGACAAAAATCGCATCTATGCGCGCCTGTGTGTGGTGTGCTGCAGAGGTGTGGGTGAATTGAGCGGTGTGGGGGTGCCAGGTGCGCCAAGCATCACAGAGGCCCAGGGATTCAGACCAAGTCTGTAATTGCTTCGCCTGCGCTATCTAGTGCCGGAGGGAGGGCCTGTCGTGTCTAGGGTTGGAGAGGATACCGCATTGAAGTCGCCTCCGATGATAGTAGGACCCAGAGGCAAAGAGGTCAGCAGGGCAGTAGTGTGCTTTAGGGTCATCGCAAGCATCGAGGGGGGGCATAGACGGACATAAGTTTGAGGGGAGTGTCTCCTAACGAACCGCAGAGGGTCACCGACAATCCCTGGGGGTCGTGAATGACTTGTGTGAGCACGAAAGGCAGGGTGCGTTTCAGAAGGATAGCCACCCCCCGGGAGCCCCGAGTGAAGCCAGAGTGCCACACTCTGTCGTATCCATAATGCGCCAGGAAGGGGCAGCAGTTACCCATCAGGTGCGTTTCTTGGAGTAGGAGTACTTCTATGCCGAGGCGTTGAGCATAGTGCAGGACGGACATGCGTTTAAGCCGGTCTAGGAGGCCATGAAGGGTTGCCCTGGTGATGGGTATATCATTCATGGCGGTTGGTGTGTGGAGCATAACTGGAGGGCCCTACCGTGGGTCGGGCGTGCGCGCGTGAGCCCGCGTCTGCGTGTGAAAGCGTTGCTAAGGAAGCCGTGTCTGTCCCTAGAGGAGTGGCCGCATGGTGATCCGTGGTAGCTGAAACAACAAAACAACAAAAACAACAACTTAGAGAAAAACAGTCCCAAACCCCCCCATCCCCCACCCCCCACCCTATACTTCAAGAACAGAAGCATCTGTCGACCCCCCCTTGTAACAAGAACCAAACTAAAACGCTCTGGTTAGGTTGCGTGGAGGACCCCTCCATGTGTGCGGATGCGCAGTGTCTCGGCAGAAAAACACAAGGAAGAGAGCAAGAAAAAGTCTGCCACTGTTCATGAACCCCACTGGGTCGGGATCCCACTCCCACAATGGGCGTACATCTGGTCTCATCCGGTAATTCCTCATAGAGTCGGAGTGCGGGAGAGATCTGAATCAATTCTCAGCGAGCCCCCTCGGGCCAATGAGGAGGAGGCGCCGGGCAAATCATCAGCGGAGTGGTGCCTATGGCGGGGGGGAGAGTCCGACGGGCTAGAAGAGTCTCGGATTCTGTGGGCAGCCACGCTTGAGGATCTAGACGTTACTGGTTGAGATTGGCGCCCTCTGCGAGACTGTGTGCGTTTCCGGCGCCGGCGCCCTTGCGACCTCGGCCCCATTGGTCGGGGGCCCGCCAGCCCTGGGGACGGGTTCCGCTGCTGGCGGAGGGGACGCTCCTACGTCAGCCATGTCCATGCCACTTGGGGCGAGTCGAAGAAGTGAGTTTTGTTTTGGAAAACGACTCGGAGGCGTGCAGGGAATTGTAGTTGGTATTGTAGGCCCAGGGCTCGCAGTTTCTTTTTAACGTCCGTGTAGGAGCGACGGAGGTCTTGTACTTCTCTGGTGTAATCAGGGAATACAATGACAGTATGATTTTGGAATTTAAGGGGACCATGAACACGCATGGACATGCTACATGCAGAATGGCGTCCCGGTCTTTGTAGTTAAGGATTTTAAGTATGATAGGGTGAGGTAGGGCCCCTTGTGGTGGCCTGCGTGCGAGGGAGCGGTGTGCCCTCTCAACCACGAACCAAGCAGAGAGGGCATCTTTAGGCATCCAGGATGCGAACCAGTCCTCAACAAAAGTGGATACTTGATTCGTCTCGACCCCTTCAGGAACCCCCACCAGGCGGAGGTTTTTGCGGCGCGCACGATTTTACGCATCCTCCGCGCGCCGATGTAGCTCTTTGGTTTGGGAGCGGAGGTGGGCCACTTGTTCCCTCAGTTGTAGGATGTCGTCCTCCGCCGTGGACAGGCGAGATTCAGCCTCTGTGATTCGTGCCATGGCGTTACAGAGGTCCTGCCGAAGCAGGGATACATCCACTTTGACCTCCCCGATCTTTCCCTCAACATTCGCCTGCGAGGCGCTGATTGCCTGCAAAATGGTAGTTAAGTCTTTTTCTTGAGGAGGGGAGGCCCCCGCCACCTGCCCAGGGGGGTCATGATCGGAGGTGGTGAACCGGTCCATCTTCGTTTGCGTGGGGGCCGGTGTGGACTTAGAGGCCTTGTCTCTCCCCATATTTGACGACAGGCCGCGCCTCCGTAGAGAGTTTGAGGGCTAGGTGGATGTGACCAGGAGCCGTTGAATGCCCCAGCCGAGGTCGTGCAGCCCTACCTTGAGCGAAGGTCGCCAAGCCGGGGTGCAGGCACCGTGTGCAGGACAGACAAGGGCCGGGCAAGCCCCTCTGGTGCTCAGGGACGCCCCACGGTAAAGAGGGTGGAGACCAGGGCCACAGTGAGGGGGGCGGAAGGTTTCACCACAATGGATGTCCGTGCAGGGCAAAGGTGGATTGGAGCTGCCTTGGGGGATCCTTGATGACAACGCAGGACCTTTCATCGGAGCCTTGCCGCACCCCGGAACCAATGCAGCACTTTGGCTGTGTGATGCATCTTCAACGCGGATCCTCGCAATGCTCCGTGAACCAGGATTGAAGGGACTTTGTGCAGCGGGCCTAACTGGGTCCCTGTAGCTGGCCCGTGCTCCATCGAGGTCGACCTGAACTTGTAACTTTGTCTCGGTCCGGCGTGACCAGATATCCACAGTTAGCGATATCTGCTTTTTGGCTCGATTTTCATTAAAATTGAACATCTCTGGTTCTACTTATTGGATTTTTGTTGTTTTGATCTTGTTTTTTTAAATAAAAAATTACTTCTCTAACTTGGTGTGCGATCCCTTTTTGTGTGGTGTTTTTACTTTATTACTGTTTGGATTGTTGTACTGATACGTTACACATTGCCTCTAAGTTAAGCCTGACTGCTCTGTGCCAAGCTACCAGGGGGTTGAGCATGGGGTAATTTAGGGTTTGCTTGTGCCTGACCCTGACAAGGGTGTGGTTGCTGTTTGACCAGGGTACATACCTCAGTCAACCAACAGCCCAAATTCTCACAATATGCATTTGAAACCAGTACCCGTAAAGACAGATAGCTAACCTATGCATTGTAAATAAGCCTTTACTTCTCTGAGTCAAAAAATCACAGGCTAATAAATTACCACAGTGCTCACCCCAAAATTGGATGGGCCTTTTTTATGAGAAGTGTCTCATCCCTGCACCAAAGCAGCGATGTGACACTTCTCAGGGCGCCCTCCTTGCGACACCATGAATGCGCCGTATTTACAGTACGGCGCATCATGTCGCAAGGAGTTACAGATATGACAGTAGTACTGACGTATCTGTAGGCTCAAAAGTGACGCATTGCTGGGGTGTGTCTGAAAACAGACGCAACTCCAGCAATGTGTCCTTTCACATGGGGCCTGCGTCACCCTTACGCCTGCCATTAGGCAGGCGTAAGGTTTTGACGCAATGGCGTCCTAGAAGTGGAGCACCGAAATCTTACAGATTTCCATGCGCCACTTCTACGAGGCTTTGATGCGGGGGAACACCCACCCAGCATACATTATACCTGACGCAGGTATATTGTAGCGCAGGGGTTTACGAAGTGACGCATGTGCCTAGATGCATCACTTTGTAAATATGGAGCAACGTGGCGCATTATTTACGCCGCCGCAGCGTCACAAAAAGTGACGCAACAGCGGCGTAAATGTGATGCAGGGCTTCATAAATAAAACCCGATATTTTTAGAACAATTCTAGATTTTTCCAGAGTATATGACAAGTCAAGCAGATTGTCTTCATTTATGCTATTATGTTTTCAACATGCCTCAGCAATCATTCAGCTAGGAGTGAGATTTAGATTCTTTTATGCAACAGACATTGGGCGTTTTCAGTTTTTGGGCATGCAATCCAAAAGCTGCAAATCGTATTTGTTGTTATATTAAAAAAATATATATATATATTTGTAGAGAGAGCCATCCCTTGCGCAGAAGTCTTACACAGCCCTTCAAGCTCGCGTGGGCTTCAGCTGCTCTTGGCACAAATCAATGAAGTCAATATTTCTCACTCGAGGACGTTTACACGACTTGGACATATTTGAAAGCATAAACTCCAATCAACAACCTTCTCAGACTTAACCATTCTAATCCGTGTCTTCGATCTTTGTGGTGGCGGGGCTGTTTCCGACCATTCCACATTATAAAGTAACATAACATAGAGACAGGAGGGATTATGCTCTTACTGTCTAATTCACAAACAAGTGACAAAGCGATTATTATGGGCTATATCACATAAAGTGAGCGCTGCTAGTGGGAATTTAAAGCAAGAGGCAAGGATCACATAAAGTGAGCATTTTAAATGGTGATTTAAAACGAGGCGAGATCTAGAAACATTTTTGACTGACACCATTTCATGTCCTTGGTGGGAAGTAAGGGCAGTGTTTGGTTAAATTCCTTTTACAACCATATCATGAAAGAAGGTTTCTGGAAGTGACAACATGTGTCAATAATGTGCAGATTTGCTGTGTGCCACTTTCTGTAGTGCCCATGTGTTCTGTCCTATTCTGTTTCTTGGCTGCTTTGTTTTTGTGCGGCATTATGGCACTGTGATGTGATGTTTCACAATGGTGGTTTTTTTAAATTCTGTTTTGACTGCTTTTATGGTGTTTTCTGATATACTTTAACTGTGTTGTAACATCGCTTGGTATACTATTATTGTGTTCTGTTGATTACTTTAGATATGTCAACAAATGCAGCTACTTTTCCACCCTAAAGCATCAGATGCTTTTAAAAGACCTGTGACAAGCAATCAATTACCACTACCAAAGGTGGTCAAATAAGGCTTTTTCCTGCTCCTCAACTACTTAAGACACCAGTCAGTTCAAAACTGTTACCTTTTTCTTGTGTAATGTTATTATGCACTTTTACTGTTTTGATCTTCATTTTTATTGTACTTGCATACATTTTTTTGAGGTATAATTAAAATATTGTATCTATAACAAAAAGGATCACTGACAGTATATCGACGGACCGAATATCGACCTACAAGATTATCGAGTCTAGACTATCGATGGACAGAATATCGACATCCTATCTTTACAAAGGTAAGTACAAAAATATCGAAACCAAAATAACGTTGTTTAAAATATCGTTGTATAAAATATCGTTTTTTAAAATATCTTAAAAATAATATAAAATGTATTAAATGCTAAATATAATTAATAGAAACATAGGGGGTCATTACAATGATGGGCGGATCGCCACCGCCCGTATGGCGGTGGCGATCCGCCCGCCATTTCCCACCGCCCGCTTGCCATTTCCCCCCGCCATATTACGATGGCGGGGGGGAGCCCGGCGGACGGAACGACCGTCCGCCGGTTTTCCGCCGGTCCCACAGGGGACCAGGCGGTAAAGGACCCTAATATGGTGGCGGTGTCTGCAAGACACCGCCATCCATATTAGGATGTTGGCGTAAAGCTGCCTTTCCATGGCGGTGTTTCCGCCATGGAAAGGCATGTGGACTTTGCTTCTGGGGGCCCGTTGCGGGCCCCCGGGGGGGTGGGGGGTGCACATGGGGGGTACCTATAGTACCCCCCTACATTTGAATGCACAAGGTGGCAGGCACCGGCGGGTGCCTGTCACGTTGTGCATTCAAATGCGCAACATGCGTTTTTCGCATTGCGACGGGTGCTGCTGACAGCACCGCCCGCCGCAATGCGAAGAATACGGTGGCATCCTAATATCCATGGCGGGACCGCCGCACCCCTTGCGGACGGTCCCGCATTCCGTTACAGTGGCGGGCGGACTTTGTCCGCCCGCCATCGTAATGTGCCCCATAGTTAGAATTATTTAAAAATGTAAAAAATGATAAATAATAAATGTAACATTAAATAAAATTAAACATACATATTTTAAAAAAAATTATATATATATTAACTTAATAATATTAATAAATAATTATTTTATTTAATTATAGAATGTTAGAAACATAATAAAAATTATAAATACATATATTTATACATAAACCTGTCATATAAATATAAAAATAAAATATATATATAATAAATAAAAATATTTAAATTAATAATTATTTGTAAAAAAATATTTTACACTACATTAACTATAACAGTAAAGAAAATGTTGGATAGCGTAGGGGATAAAATTACTATTCCCACTCCAGAGAGTGCAACAGTAGGGAAATTGTTGGATAGCGAAGGGGAATAATTTACTATTCCCACTCCAGCAATTGCAACAGTAGGAAAGTGTTGGATAGCGGAGGGAATAATTTACTATTCCCACTCCACGGAGTATAACAGTAGGGAAAGTGTTGAATAGCAGAGGGTTAAAATTACTAATCCCACTCCAGTAATTGCAACAGTAGGGAAAGTGTTGGATAGCGGGTGGGTAAAAATCACTATTCCCACTCCACTGAGTGCACCAGTAGGAAAAGTGTTGGATAGCGGGTGGGTATAAATTACTATTCCCACTCCAGTGAGTTCAACAGTAGGGAAAGTGTTGGATAGCGGGAGGATAAAAATTACTATTCCCACTCCAACAAATGTAACAGTAGGGAAAGTGTTGGATAGCGGGTGGGTAAAAATTACTATTCCCACTCCAACGAATGTAACAGTAGGGAAAGTATTGGATAGCGGGGGGGTAAAAATTACTATTCCCACTCCAACAAGTGCAACAGTAGGGAAAGTGTTGGATAGCGGGTGGATAAAAATTACTATTCTCACTCCAGTAAGTGCAACAGTAGGGAAAGTGTTGGGTAGCGGGTGGGTAAAAATTACTATTCCCACTCCAACGAATGTAACAGTAGGGAAAGTGTTGTATAGCAGAGGGGTAAAAATTACTATTCCCACTGCAGTAATTGCAACAGTAGGGAAAGTGTTCGATAGCGGGTAGGTAAAAATTACTATTCCCACTCCAGCAAGTGCAACAGTAGGGAAAGTGTTGGATAGCGGGTGGGTAAAAATTAATATTCCCACTCCAGCGAGTGCAACAGTAGGGAAAGTGTTGAATAGCGGGGGGGGGGGTAAAAATTACTATTCCCACTCCAGTGAGTGCAACAGTAGGGAAAGTATTGGATAGCGGGTGACTAAAAATTACTATTCCTACTCCAGCGAGTGCAACAGTAGGGGAAGTGTTGGATAGCGGGTGGGAATAATTTACTATTCCCCCTCCACCACGTGTAACAGTAGAGAAAGTGTTGGATAGTGTAGGGGAATAATTTACTATTCCCACTCCAGCAAATACAACAGTAGGGAAAGTGTTGGATAGCGGAGGGGAATAATTTATTATTCCCACTCCTGCAAAATAATTAATATAAATGACCAAATAATTAATTTTTCAAAAATAATTTACCTCCCACCATATTCCCCTATAAACGACACCACCAATATCGTTAAATATTACACAATTAACATAATTAATTAACAATTAATTAATTAACTAATAACAATTAACAAGCAATTTAAAAACCCTCAAAAATAAATTAGTTCATACAATTAACACTATAAAATAACTTTAAATTATTATATTAAAAAAAATAACATTTTTATTAAAATTAAATTACTTCCCACCCTACTCCCCTATCAACCCACAACCCGCTCCTAAAAAAATTACACAAATAACATATTTACCAATTAATTACTAGTAATTAATATCCAATTAATAACCAATTAATTACATTTTTTACACAATTAGCAATATAAAATATTAATTACATAAATATTAATTAGTAAAAATATTAATTAATTAATTATAATGAAATTACTTCCCACCCTACTCCCCTATCAAACCACAACCTGCTCCTAAAAAAATTACACAATTAACATATTTACCAATTAATTATTAAAAATTAATATCTAATTAATAACGACTTAATAACATTTTTTAACACAATTAACAATATAAAATATTAATTACATAAATATTAATTAGTAAAACATTTAATTAATTATTTATAATTAAATTACTTCCCACCCCACTCCCCTATCAACCCACAACCCGCTCCTAAAACAACTACACAATTAACATATTTACCAATTAATTATTAATTATTAATAACCAATTAATATTTAATTAATAACAAATTAATTGACACAATTAATAATATAAAGTATTAAATACAAAAATAGTAAATAATAAAAATATTAATTAATTAATTTCAATTAAATTACTTCCCACCCTATTCCCCTATAAACCCACAACCCGCTACGGAAGTAAACGCAATATTTAAAAAAATAAAAATTAATAACTTCTAAAAAATTAATAATAAATATATTATAATTAAATTACTTCCCACCCTATTCCCCTATAAACCCACAACCCGCTACGGAACTAAAATATGCAAAAATTAATTAACATAAAATAAATTATTTCTAAAAATTTCAAACATACATTAAAAAATAAGCTATACTTTTAACACATATACTAACATACAGAACACTAAAAAAAAATTCGATATAAACAACGATATTTTTACTAACGATATTAATAACTTCGATATTCAGTAAAACGATATTTCTTACCTGCATGTCGATATTCTTGTTGACAATATTCTTGCAGGTCGATATTCTGTCATATCGAGATTTAAACATCGATATTTTGGTATATCGATATTTGAAACTCGATATTATGACTGCATACCTAACAAAAACTCCCAACCCTGGTTGGACATTCAAATCTTTATTCCATCTGTGGTAACTTTGTCATACTGCACAACAGCCCACGCAGTAGCGTAGCCATTGTGTCATGGGCAATATTGCAAGGAAGGAAATGGGCCCACTGGATGCTGTTTGAATGATAACCCACAGAAATAATCAGGGTTCAGTGTGCCCCTCAGGCCTCTGCACTGCACCTACTGCACTAAGGGAAGCAACGCCCCACGGACAATGCTAAATCTATCTCTTTCAAGCTAGTCCATAACATCTCGATCAAGCTTCTGGAGGACAAGAAAGCAGGGCAGATTAACTTTCTAATGTAAACAAGTTTTCCTTCATATAATGCAGAAGCTACAGAGGATCCAGAGTCCTGCTGTGAGACAGTAACTGACCCCCAATGTTGGTTCGGTCAACTTACCCCCAATGTCGGTTCGGTCAACTTACCCCCAATGTCGGTTCGGTCTTCTTCAGTCTCTACACTGCCTCCGTGTGGTCAGCGGACCACTTTTAAATCAATGTGCATCATTCATTGTGCCACTACACTTGGGCCGCTCATCCTTTGGCACAAAGCTCTAAACACTCTCAAGCCCTGATCATCCCTTCTGTCACAAAAACTTGCACCGGTGGGACCTTTTCAGTCAAAATGGCCAATATATGGAACGGACTGATCGAACAGGAATAGTTTGCAACCACCTCGTGTTCCAGAGAGCATTAGAAATCAGAAGCTGAGTCAACTCATAATTAAAAAGGGTGCTATTCCCACATGGTATTGCATCTATTTTCACATTTTTGTCCATGCCTCGTGCTTGTGAGCAATTATTCTGCCCCGCCATGTTTAGACAGTCTCCAAACCTTGCACTCCTCATCCAACATGCCACCATATTGACATATCTGCAATCAAAACCTTTTTTCAACAGTGTAGTCCAAGAGGCAGATGTAAATTGGGGCACTTCGCGACCCTTTTAGGGTTATCAAACACTGTAAATTTTACAATAGAATACATTACTACCTCACCATTTCTATTGATAGTTTGTTCCTGCTACTGCAAGGATAGGCCATTGCCAATATAGGGGCTAAGAAATGTTGATTCACAGAAATTGTTCACACTGATGGATAACCAGGCTAACCATGACAATGGCAAATCCTTGTGTCACCAGCATGCAAGCAATGATGGATGAATAGGCCAGGCAGATTCGTGGTGAGGCAAGGCGAGGTGGAGGAGAAGGTGTGTGTGAGAGAGAGAGACAGAGAGAAAGAGAGAGGGAGAGAGAGAGAGTGTAATGCTGTACTTTCAAACATTCCTCCAACATCCATAACGTATTTCATCTGAATTGCACCTACACCTCTGAAGTAAGTGACCCGATTAGGGTCACCCGGGTCACTCGCGACCACCTCTCAGCCTTCCACACAAATGAAGAGTCGGTCAGACAGTAGAGAATACAAACCAAATATATTTTATTCAGGTACACTCGAGTGGAGTCCGGTCTGACCAGCCTCCTTGGATTGCTGCAGAGGGACTGACTTCAGCAAGCATGGCGATACATTATGTACAATTCAGAACCAATGAAGACACGCCCTGACTGGAAATTTCCAGTTGGAAGCTGGTGAACAAACGAGATACAGAAGGATGGGTGTTAGACTTGGCATCTTTTGGCGTGTTTCCCCTGACTTTTTGCTTTCTGACCTCCCGGTTTTGACTCTGTTTTTGCTGGTGTAATGATTCTGCGCACTTTCCTCACTGCGGTCCAGTGGGAAAGTGCAAGTGCTCCTGTATAAAATGCGTTATGGATTGGTGTTTCCATGATTGGCCTATTTGGTTTATGTGTCAGTCCCTTGTAAAGTGCACTGCGAGTGCCAGGGCCTATAGACCAGATGCTGTTGGTGGGCTGCAGCACTGGATTGTGCCACCCACGCAAACAGCCCGTAAAGTGTAACTCGGGCCTGCCACCGCAGAGCCCGTGCGCAGCCTGGGGCTGCCATGTCGACTTGGCAAGTGCACACACTTGCAAGTCCCTAAACCTTCCCTTTGCTACATGTTAGTCACCCCTAAGGTAGGCCCAAGGTACCCCTGTGGGCATGGTGCGGTGTATGCGAAAGGTAGGACATGCCCAGTGTGTGCGGCATGTCCTGATAGTGAATTACAGCCTAGTTCGTTTTCACTATTGCAAGGCTACCTGTTCCCCCTAGGCCAGAACAGGCAGTTTTGATTATTACAGCTTATAATCCTAACTGACCCCGGGAACATGGTAGAAATTCGAGTTTAGTATGCCTGGACTCAGAATGATAAAATGCAGCTGTTAGTGAAGTTGGTTTTAACATTCTGGGGTTGAAAATACCACTTTTAGAAAGTGGGTATTTTCTTGTCTAACCATCAAGCCTGCCTCTGCGGTGTTGTGTATTCCTTGTCTGGAATGTGAGTGACAGGGGCTGGGGGATGCCAGGAGACAGGGTGAGTCAGCACAGGGCTGAATAGCAAGATCTACATGTAGATGGGTGGGAGGGGTCGCACCTGGGCCCTGAATAGGACAGTGCCTTCCCTCCACAATGCTGGCTCCACCTCCTGTGGTGCATCTGATGTCCCTGGCCTACTCACTGAAAGAAGGGACGGAGACTTGTCAACAAAGTGCTCCAGAACTGGTTTGGACTAGGCATAGGCCTCTCTGCCTTCAGAGAACAAAGGAATTTGGGATATAAATATTGGGGCCCTGACCCCATGAATTTAGATCTCGCTGGAATCAAGGAACCTGCCAAGACGAAGAGCTGGAAGAGCTGCCAGGAGGAGTACTGCCCCTTTGCTGTGTTGTTGCTTTGTTGGGTTGGCCTGCAGCTGCTGCTTCTGCCTTGGGCAGTGAAAGGACTGAACTTTCTACAAACTTGTGCTGAGTATCTCCAAGGGCCTGGAACCGAGCTGGCCTCCTGTTAAGAAGTCTCAGGGACTACAAAGACTTCACAAGCCTCTGGGTACCGCTTCTGGAACGCTGTTTCAGTTGCCACAGAGGAAGGGAACTGCAACCGACTCCGTCAACCGAATCCATCCCTGGCCGGTGACCTGTTTGCACCGCAGACCTCATCGCCCGCTTCGCATCGCAACCCTGGTCTCACCGTGGGCGGCGTCCGGCGCCGCCAACATCGAGCCGCTGCTTGCACCGTGACCTGTGGGCACCGCAGTTCACATCGCATCGCTTCACTGGGCCAGCCGGACCAGACCGACGCTGTCGCTGCAGCTGGCTCAAGAGTCGAGACCGCACCGCATTTGGGGCACCGCTCGCACGTCTGCGGCCGCACCGCTCCGACTCGCACCGCTGTCCGACGCCAGCTCCCGCACTCCGGCTAGGTCGCCTGCATCGCAACCTGTCAGCACCGCATCGAGCATCGTCTCACCCTGCATCGCACGCTTTGGACTCACCGACTCCGTCTGCACGACGCTCATCGAGCCGCTGCCTGCACCGCATCGAGGACACCGCACCTTGCATCGCTCCGTCTTGCACCGCAACCGCGACGAACGCCCGACCGGCTCGTACACTCCGTACCAGCCACAACGAGAAGGTACTGTAACCGAGTCTGTTCACGACTCTGCTGGCCCGTATCGGCGCGGTCGGCTGGAACTGTTAGACTCTGTGGTTTTCAGCATCACGGTAGGCTCGGACGGAGCTACCGACTCATACGAACTTTGCTTTTGTGCTATTCCTGCAAAGAAGAAGTTACCGTATCAAGTATTCATTCGTAAAGTATAGTATTGTGGATTTTTGTCGTAATTGGTCTTGTCTTGAGTATATAAAATATTGGTTATTTTTCTAAACTGGTGTGGTGTCCGTTTGTAGTGCTTACACTGTATTACTGTTGGTTATGTGCAAATGCTTTACACACTGCCTCTGAATTAAGCCTGACTGCTCGTGCCAAGCTACCACGAGGGTGAGCAGGGGTTACTTCACGAGTGTAACAACCCTTACCCTGACTAGGAAGAAGGGTCCCTACTTGGACAAAGGTGCAAGCCCTTGCCAACTAGAGATCCCATTTCTAGCATTGGTTGTCAGCGGTGAGGATAGGACTTGTGTTTGCACTTGACTTACAGTGATTGGTGTGCACTACTACCATATCGCAGACCATTACGTACCACATACTGGTTCTTTTTCTTTTGGCCTATTTTTGATTTTGCCAGTTTTCAACTCACGACTTTTGTCATGCCTGAATCAATTGCATCATCCGTTGCATCTCTGGAAGTTATCTTTGAGGAGGACAGGTTGGAATCCTACGCCGTAAAGGAGTTACGAGCGATTTGTAAAAACCTGAAAGTCCAAATTAAAGGCCTCACAAGGAAGGAGGAGCTACAGAAGGCGCTGAGGGCCTGGGTAGCAGCCAGACATGCCAATGGGCAGCCTGGTGATCTCAGTGAGGAGGTGGAGGAGCCTATTTCCAGGGTGGATGTGCTTTTGGGTAGGGGGGAACCCGCCAGGTCAGGCAGCAGCAGTCTGTCCCCAGAGGAGCTGGAGGACAGGCGGGAGGCAAGGCAGTTTGAGCTGCAGAAGCTCAGGCTGGAGAGTGAGCGGGAGGAGAAGAGGTTGGCCATAGAGGAAAGGAAGATGCTCTTAGAGCATGAGAGAGAACTAAAGGAGCTAGAACTTAGGAGTAAGTCAGGCTCAGAGGGTGGCAGCAATTCGTCCAGAAGGCAGACAGGATTGTGCACATTCCCAAGAACGTAGGCAAGGAGTTCAAGAAGGGGGATGACATACAAAGGTGGTTTCAGGGTTATGAGGCAGCCATACACATGAATGGGGTCCCTGAGGAGAATTGGGGAGCAGGATTGTGGCCACTTTTCCCTGAAGAAGCAAGGGATGCTCTGATAGCTTTGGGTAAGGGGTATCACCTCACCTATGCTGACATGAAGGATGCCCTTCTCACGAAGTATGGTCTTACTCCTGAAAAGTACAGGGAACAGTTCAGGTCCAGTAAGAAGTCTGATGTCAACACTTGGTTGGAATGTGTGGATGTGTTCTGCAGGTCTCTGGATGGTTGGGTGAAGGGCAGTAGTGTAACTGATTTTCAGGGGCTCTACAACTTGATTGCATGGGAGCACTTGTCTAGTCTATGTTTTGCAGATCTGCGCCAGCACCTAGTGGATAGTAAGCTAACTGACCCCAGGAAGCTTGCTATGGAAGCGGACCGCTGGGTGAGTACCAGGGTCCACAAGAAAGCGTTTGGGGGAGACTCAGCCAAAGGTGGGCAGGGTCCCCAGCAGAAAAGTGGGGGGGACAAGGGTAAAGCACAGGAGTTCTCTAAAGGGCCCCAAACTAGTACCCAGGGTAAAGGTTCCCAGCCCCCGGTGATAAGAAGAAAGGGGTCTCTACAGGAAGCCTGTTGAGACCGGCCCCACAAGTGTTATGCATGTGACCAGGTAGGTCACTTTGAGGAGGACCCCAAGTGCCCGAAGGGGACACAGCCACCCACTGGTGGACAGTCCAAAGTGTTGGCTAGTGTAGCGCTTGGGGAGGAGGGGTGGCCACAGGAGGGTGGGGATCCCGCAGAAATGACCCTTGTCTCACTAGGGGACAGTGAGATGGTCCCAGGAAACCAGGTGCCCCTAACACAAAGAAATATAGCACCTGGGTGACCATTAATGGGAACAGGGTAGAGGCTCTCAGAGACACTGGAGCTAGTGTGACCTCAGTCCGGTGTCACCTGGTGTCTGAGAAGCAAGTAGTCCCAGGAGCATTCCACCAAGTAGTTGCTGGAGACAACTCAGAGCGCCAATGTATGGTGGCGCAGGTTCCCTTTGAATGGGGGGGGTCTCAGGTCTCTTGAGGGTGGTTGTGAGCCCTACCATGCCTGTAGATTGTCTGCTAGGAAACGACCTGGAGCAGTCCTCATGGAAGGAGGTTGAGCTCAGGTCTCACTTGGAGATGCTTGGGTTGCCAGAGTGGGCATGCGTGTCTACTCGGTCAATGGCAACCAGAAAGGGTGATCAAGAGGACTTGGAGCCTGAAACAGTGCCCCAAGTCCCTGCCAAGAAGAAAGGACAGGGGCGCGGGAAACCGGCCCCGAAGTTCCCACGGACCGGGAGGAGGCGGACCTCGAGGGGGACGCCCCGGTGCCTACAGGGGAGCAGGTAGCCGAACTGGGAGACATCTCTGAGCTGACCCATTGGCAGCAAGAAGGGGTCCCACCAGGGAGGAGTTCTGCAGGGAGCAGAACGAGTGCCCTACTCTGGAGGGTCTGCGGCGGCAGGCTGCAGACCAGGCAGCTGGTAATCAGTCCGGGTCACATCTGATCTACTGGGAGAGTGGTCTCCTATACAGTGAGCCTAAGGTTGCTGAGCCTGGGTCAGCCCGTGTGCTGGTGGTACCCCAGCGCTTCAGGACCTTCCTACTGGGTCTGGCTCATGACGTGCCTTTGGCAGGACATTTGGGGCAGGACAAGACCTTTGACAGGCTTGTCACCCACTTCTTTGGCCCCAAATGCGAAGGCAGTCAGATGCACACTGTAGGTCTTGCCAAACTTGCCAGGCAAGTGGTAAGAGTGGGAGGAAGGTCAAAGCTCCTCTCCAACCTGTCCCTGTTGTTGGAACACCCTTCGAAAGGGTGGGGATGGATATTGTGGGGCCACTGGACCCCAAGACAGCCATGGGCAACAGGTACATCCTGGTCTTGGTGGACCATGCCACCCGGTACCCGGAGGCAATCCCTCTCAGGACAACGACGGCGCCAGTGGTGGGCCGGGCGTTAATGGGGATCTTTTCCCGTGTGGGATTCCCCAGAGAGGTGGTTTCTGATAGGGGGACCAATTTCATATCGAAGTATATGACATCCCTGTGGAAGGAGTGTGGTGTAACCTACAAGTTCACCACCCCTTACCACCCACAAGGAAACGGTCTGGTGGAGAGATTCAACCAGACCTTGAAAGGCATGATCAAGGGTCTAACAGAACCCATGAGGCGTAAGTGGGACGTCCTCTTGCCATGCCTACTCTTTGCATACAGGGAGGTGCCTCAGAAGTCTCTTGGGTACAGCCCCTTTGAGCTCCTGTATGGCCACCCTGTCAGAGGACCTCTGAGTTTGGTAAAGGAAGGCTGGGAGGCGGCTCCCAGGAAAACTCCCCAGGATGTATTTAGCTACATGCTGGCCTTTAGAAACCAAACTGCCCGCTTCAGAAAACTCGCTCAGGCGAGCCTAGAAGCAAGCCAGGAAGAAATGAAGAGATGGTATGACCAGAATGCCACTCTGGTCGAATTTCAACCTGGGCAGAAAGTGTGGGTCATGGCCCCAGTGGCACCTTGTGCCTTGCAGGACAAGTGGACTGGGCCATATGAGGTAAAGGAGCGCAAAAGTGACGTCACCTACCTGGTGGATTTGCAGGCTCCAAGGAACCCTTTGAGGGTCCTTCACGTGAACCGCCTCAAGCCCCACTTCGAGAGGTCCGAAGTGAGTATGCTCTTGGCGACAGATGATGGGGTGGAAGAGGAGAGCGAGCCTCTCCCTGACCTCCTGTCTACCAAGGAGCATGATGGGTCAGTAGAGGTGTGATCCTCTCCCCTACTCTGACTCAGGAGCAGCAGGGGGACTGTCGCCAGTTGTTGGGACAGTTCGCCTCGCTGTTCTCTCTGACCCCGGTGTTACTCACTGGTGTACCCATGACGTGGACACCGGTGACAGCCATCCTGTGAAGCACAAAATTTACAGGTTGACTGACCGGGTCAGAGCCAGCATCAAGGAGGAGGTCTCTAAGATGTTGGCGTTAGGGGTGATTGAGCCCTCCCACAGTCCTTGGGCCAGCCCAGTGGTCTTGGTCCCAAAGGCTGCGGCGCCCGGTGCCACTCCAGAACTCCGGTTTTGTGTGGACTACCGTGGGCTCAATGCCGTCACCAGGACTGACGCGCACCCCATCCCCAGAGCTGATGAGCTCATTGATCGGTTGGGAGCTGCCCGGTTTCTCAGCACGTTTGATTTGACGTCTGGGTACTGGCAGATTGCCTTAACCGATGGGGCCAAGGAGAGATCAGCATTCTCAACCCCAGAAGGTCATTACCAATTCCGGGTGATGCCCTTTGGGTTGAAGAATGCCCCTGCCACCTTTCAGAGGTTGGTCAATCAGGTGTTGGCTGGGCTGGAGGATTTCAGTGCCGCCTACCTGGATGACATTGCTGTGTTCAGTTCCAGCTGGGAAGAACATTTACAGCACCTTGAGAAAGTGTTGAGGGCTCTGCAAGGTGCAGGCCTCACGATCAAGGCCAGTAAGTGCCAGATCGGGCAGGGTTCTGTGGTGTACTTGGGGCACCAGGTAGGAAGCGGCCAGGTGGCGCCCCTACAACCCAAGATTGACACCATTCTGGCTTGGGAGCCCCCAAGACCCAGACAGAGGTGAGAGCCTTCTTAGGTCTCACCGGTTACTATAGGAGATTTGTTAAGGGCTATGGCACCATCGTTGCCCCCTTAACAGAGCTGACCTCTAAGAGGCAGTCCAGGAAAGTGATCTGGACTGAGTCCTGCCAGAAAGCTTTTGATGCCCTGAAGGCAGCCATGTGCACGGCGCCCGTGCTCAAGGCACCTGACTTCTCCAAGGAGTTCGTCGTGCAGACTGACGCTTCAGAGCATGGTGTGGGAGCGGTGCTCTCACAACTGAACGAAGAGGGCCTGGATCAGCCTGTAGTCTTCCTTAGCAGGAGACTACTTCCCAGGGAACAGAGGTGGAGTGCCATAGAAAGGAAGCCTTTGCTGTGGTCTGGGCGCTGAAGAAGTTGAGACCATACCTGTTTGGGACTCACTTCCGGGTTCAGACAGACCACAGGCCCCTCAGATGGTTGATGCAAATGAGGGGTGAGAATCCAAAACTGCTGAGGTGGTCCATCTCCCTACAGGGAATGGACTTTATGGTGGAACACCGTCCTGGTACAGAACACGCCAACGCAGATGGTCTGTCCAGGTTCTTCCGCCTTAGTGAAGAGAACTCCAATGGGGTTGGGTAGTTCTCCCTACTTTCAGCTGGAGGGGACATGTGTTAGACTTGGCATCTTTTGGCGTGTTTCCCCTGACTTTTTGCTTTCTGACCTCCCGGTTTTGACTCTGTTTTTGCTGGTGTAATGATTCTGCGCACTTTCCTCACTGCGGTCCAGTGGGAAAGTGCAAGTGCTCCTGTATAAAATGCGTTATGGATTGGTGTTTCCATGATTGGCCTATTTGGTTTATGTGTCAGTCCCTTGTAAAGTGCACTGCGTGTGCCAGGGCCTATAGACCAGATGCTGTTGGTGGGCTGCAGCACTGGATTGTGCCACCCACGCAAACAGCCCGTAAAGTGTAACTCGGGCCTGCCACCGCAGAGCCCGTGCGCAGCCTGGGGCTGCCATGTCGACTTGGCAAGTGCACACACTTGCAAGTCCCTAAACCTTCCCTTTGCTACATGTTAGTCACCCCTAAGGTAGGCCCAAGGTACCCCTGTGGGCATGGTGCGGTGTATGCGAAAGGTAGGACATGCCCGGGTGTGTGCGGCATGTCCTGATAGTGAATTACAGCCTAGTTCGTTTTTCACTATTGCAAGGCTACCTGTTCCCCCTAGGCCAGAACGGGCAGTTTTGATTATTACAGCTTATAATCCTAACTGACCCCGGGAACATGGTAGAAATTCGAGTTTAGTATGCCTGGACTCAGAATGATAAAATGCAGCTGTTAGTGAAGTTGGTTTTAACATTCTGGGGTTGAAAATACCACTTTTAGAAAGTGGGTATTTTCTTGTCTAACCATCCAAGCCTGCCTCTGCGAGGTTGTGTATTCCTTGTCTGGAATGTGAGTGACAGGGGCTGGGGGATGCCAGGAGACAGGGTGAGTCAGCACAGGGCTGAATAGCAAGATCTACATGTAGATGGGTGGGAGGGGTCGCACCTGGGCCCTGAATAGGACAGTGCCTTCCCTCCACAATGCTGGCTCCACCTCCTGTGGTGCGTCTGATTTCCCTGGCCTACTCACTGAAAGAAGGGACGGAGACTTGTCAACAAAGTGCTCCAGAACTGGTTTGGACTAGGCATAGGCCTCTCTGCCTTCAGAGAACAAAGGAATTTGGGATATAAATATTGGGGCCCTGACCCCATGAATTTAGATCTCGCTGGAATCAAGGAACCTGCCAAGACGAAGAGCTGGAAGAGCTGCCAGGAGGAGTACTGCCCCTTTGCTGTGTTGTTGCTTTGTTGGGTTGGCCTGCAGCTGCTGCTTCTGCCTTGGGCAGTGAAAGGACTGAACTTTCTACAAACTTGTGCTGAGTATCTCCAAGGGCCTGGAACCGAGCTGGCCTCCTGTTAAGAAGTCTCAGGGACTACAAAGACTTCACAAGCCTCTGGGTACCGCTTCTGGAACAGCTGTTTCAGTTGCCACAGAGGAAGGGAACTGCAACCGACTCCGTCAACCGAATCCATCCCTGGCCGGTGACCTGTTTGCACCGCAGACCACATCGCCCCGCTTCGCATCGCAACCCTGGTCTCACCGTGGGCGACGTCCGACGCCGCCAACATCGAGCCGCTGCTTGCACCGTGACCTGTGGGCACCGCAGTTCGCATCGCATCGCTTCACTGGGCCAGCCGGACCAGACCGACGCTGTCGCTGCAACTGGCTCAAGAGTCGAGACCGCACCGCATTTGGGGCACCGCTCGCACGTCTGCGACGCACCGCTCCGACTCGCACCGCTGTCCGACGCCAGCTCCCGCACTCCGGCTAGGTCGCCTGCATCGCAACCTGTCAGCACCGCATCGAGCATCGTCTCACCCTGCATCGCACGCCTTGGACTCACCGACTCCGTCTGCACGACGCTCATCGAGCCGCTGCCTGCACCGCATCGAGGGACACCGCACCTTGCATCGCTCCGTCTTGCACCGCAACCGCGACGAACGCCGACCGGCTCGTACACTCCGTACCAGCCACAACGAGAAGGTACTGTAACCGAGTCTGTTCACGACTCTGCTGGCCACGCGGTCGGCTGGAACTGTTAGACTCTGTGGTTTTCAGCATCACGGTAGGCTCGGACGGAGCTACCGACTCGTACGAACTTTGCTTTTGTGCTATTCCTGCAAAGAAGAAGTTACCGTATCAAGTATTCATTCGTAAAGTATAGTATTGTGGATTTTTGTCGTAATTGGTCTTGTCTTGAGTATATAAAATATTGGTTATTTTTCTAAACTGGTGTGGTGTCCGTTTGTAGTGCTTACACTGTATTACTGTTGGTTATGTGCAAATGCTTTACACACTGCCTCTGAATTAAGCCTGACTGCTCGTGCCAAGCTACCACGAGGGTGAGCAGGGGTTACTTCACGAGTGTAACAACCCTTACCCTGACTAGGAAGAAGGGTCCCTACTTGGACAAAGGTGCAAGCCCTTGCCAACTAGAGATCCCATTTCTAACAATGGGTTTCGATCCTGAGACCTGGCACATGCTATGTCGGTGTCAAGGTCACTCGTCCTGTACCCGCCACTCTAAGGGTGGGAGCAGGCCTATATAATGGGAAAGGTATGTACTGACAAAAACAGTGTATTCATTAGCACAGCAAAGCTTAACCTTGGAGAAACAAAAAATATCGCAGCTGCTTTCAGCTGGGGCAGAGAGAGAATCAGACAGAAGTTAGTTTCGATCATGGCTCAAAATGGCGGCTGAATATTAAATGGTGCTGTAAATGCTAACTTAAGATATACAATGCGTGGAGAACTCAGCTAAAACATTTTTATTCCAACAGACCCTCCTTTTAGCAGTCACCAAACTATTTTGTTACTACCTAGAAACAAATAACATCTTGCAGAAAATAAGAGCTATCACTACAAGCTGATATGTGCAGTGTCAATATTCAAAGATGCCTTCATCAATCAACATAATGTCGTTAATATCTTTCATCATCATGATCGTGGCTTTAGTGTCATGGACTGATATCTTTGGCTAAGGCATCAGCGTATTTACACAATAAGCACAACAAGCAGGGAGGCAGTGTATGCAAAGACAACATGTAAAGATACTACAAGCAACTGCAACCAGAAAGATAAGAATCTTCCAACCCCAGGACATGAACATACCCCAGAACCATCCAGAGAGAGTCCAAGTACCATTTTCTTGGTGTATGTCAGATGAAAGCCTATGCAACTTCTGTATGGCAGCATACACATTGGGGGCAGGGTCAGGAATGTACACACAGCAGCTACTGCCAAAAATACGACAGGCCCCTCCCCAATCAGCAAGGATGGCGTCTAACACCATCCTGTTTTGTAAGGTGATGAGCCTCGTAGCCTGGAGCTCAGCAGTGAAATTGGTCAGTATCCCTGCTGTTGTATTAAAAACCCCTTCTACAACTCTTGTGAGCCGACGAATGTTGAGGCTATTGGACATAGGGCCCCAAAAGGGTGCGATACCCTTCATGGCATCTTCAAACTGTTGCAAAGTGGTATCTGTCTGATCTATATCTTCCGTGTCAATAACTCTTCTGACTCGGGGCAAGTGTACACTCCTACGCTGCAGCCTATTGTCTTTGTGGTAATTAGATGGAGCTATATACACAGGGGGAAGGAGAAAAGAGAGATAACACTTACACGACCATTCCTCTGGGAGCCAGACATAAGCTTGAGATCCACAGACAAAATAAACTTTAGGGGGTGGTATTAAGGGTGGACTATCAGTTGTTCTCAACTCAAATGTGGTATTGCACCTACTCTCCCCTACCTTTATCCTCCCGGCCCCCTGGACACAGAAACTAGCTGTTGTGTTGACCACTGACACTGGTATTGGCTTGTCCTCAGTAACATTACGAGCCTGGAAAGACTGGAAGTACTCTGATGTGTTAAACCCTAGGACATCAGCCATCTCCATCTGAGACCATGTCCCGTTCTGTACACTCTTGCATGCGTTCATACAGGACCTTAAAAACAATCTACCTAACGGCTATTGGCCCGTCGAACCAACGGATGGAAATGGACATTCTGTACCACAGTGCGAGAATTAGCAAATGGCCTATCCAGAGTATCGAACTGGGAATGGGGGTGCACCATACTAAGCAATGCAAAGCAACCCTCGCAACTACTGATGTATGACAGTGGCATGGACAACAGGTTATCACTTTTATGGGTCACCGAGGGAAGTAAACCACAAACCCAACAATTAGTTGTATTTGACACCTTATGGGCCTGATGCAACATTTGTATAAATACATTATCCTTATAAGACTTTCGATGCTCTCCCTTGTGAGGGGCCAAAGTAACAAAAATGTGTTCAGGAGGAATCAGTGTTGTACAAACCAAAGAATGCACAGGATACTTCTTTTCCAGAAAATAGGATATCCTGAATACAATGATTAGTGCAATGACAACTATTAATGCAAAAACTATTTTACTTTTTGTGGACCAACACCGCTCTGAACGCGGAGGTGCAAATGGCTGTTCTTCCTCAGTAATGGGCCGACCTAACGGATATATTGTGAAGCAAAGAAAAGGGAATGCAATAAAACTGATGACAAAAGGGGGCAAGTGTTCCCAGTGTCCGTCTGAGCCTCACTGGTAGAATCCTATTGTTCATCAACGTTGGCGCTCTTGAGCACCGGCGGTGGAGCTGCTCAGTCCTAGCTCGCGATGAATCCCACGTCGTCCAGGATAATGTACTCCCCTCCAAGGGAGCACATTCGATCTAACCTGTCCAATGTCCGAACAATGCACCAATCTCGCCTCGCCCTAAACTAACACTGTTGGTACTATAGGCAAAGTACACCCTGACTTGCGCAGTCCATCCCTAGCTAATCTGACTTCTCCTTTGGTGCACTGTTCCTCCGTCGGGGGCGCAAATTGTACCTAGTGACTCCAGGCACAGAAGGGTCGGTAAAAAGGAGCTCAGGCACAAAGGGGTCAAAGGAAAGGGGCTCCTCAATTGCTTTGATCTCCGGGGGTGGTGCTGCATTTAGTACTTCATTATTTTCGGCATCCGTTTGGGTCCACGTGAGCTTGGCATCGGAAAAATTGATGAATTGTGGAACTCTCTCACACTCCGAGTCCCCGATACCATCCCTCACCCACTGGTCATAGTGTAAAGGCAGGGGCACCCTACGGCAGTGGGAGGAATGGATCCAGTTCTTTCAGCCGGAGACATTCACTTGTAGAAAGGAAGACATGTTCTGGCCCCCTCCACCGAGGCTCCAGGCTCCTTTTCCGCTGACAATTCTTGATGAGGACCCAGTCCCCAGGCCGAATATCGTGTCCAGGCCCCTCAGGTACTACGGGAAGTGTGTCCCTGATCTGTTGGTGAATAGAACGCAAATTTTCAGTTAACTGGTACAGATAATCAATCAGTAAAGGATACTCAATCTCAGAAAATGTACGAGGTCGTGGGACGCCCCAGACATTCGCCGGGCGCCTGAACACGACCTCGTAAGGTGACAATCCTGTCCTAGAATGTGCTGTTGTTCTTGTGGACAAAAGGGCTAATGGTAAAGCATCTGGCCACTGCAACCCTGTGGTCTCCTGAATCTTTGCCAATTTCAGTTTGAGAGTACCGTTGTACTTCTCAACCAAACCCGCTGACTGGGGGTGATTCGCAGCATGGAACTTCTGTCTGATGTGTAGTCCCTCGCAAACTAGCTGGATAACCTTGGCATTGAAATGACTTCCGTTATCACTCCAGATCAAACGGGGCAAGCCAAAGCGAGGAAAGAACTCCTTCAGGAGTATCTTTGCAGTTGCAATGGCTGTATTTTCCTTAGTGGTGTAGGCCTCAACCCATTTACTGAATGCACAGACGACCACCAACACATACTTCAAATTATTGACCCTGTCCATTTCGATAAAATCCATCTGGAGGACCTCAAATGGGAAAGTGGGGGGTACAAAATTACCTGGTGGTGTAGGGGTACCCTTGCCAGGATTGTGCATCATGCACACCATGCAGTATTTTACCAAATGGGCAGCTGTCTTGGAGATATTGTCATTCTGCCATACGGGGTCTACCAACTTACAAATACCTTTGTGCTGATGTGAGCTGGGCCATGGGCCATTGTCACTACAGGAAGAACGTATGCATCTGGCAACATCCATCTCTTCCTCCCTGACTTATCAATCCAACATCCCTCATCATTCAAATTTGCTGTACTCTCTTGCCACACTGCTAATTCCTCCACTTTGGCCTCACTCTGGATCTCCTTCACATTCTCTAGTTTATCCTCAAACATAGAGAACTCGAGCACCCATCTGCCTGGTCCTGCTACAAACATTCTTTTCATCTGATTGCGGGCTGTCTGCTTAGCTGTCTGATCTGCAAAAGCGTTCCCCTCACCCACCCTGTCAGTAACCTTCTTATGAGCGCTGTACTTCACAATCGCCAGTTTCTTAGGGAGCGTCAGGGTGGACAGAAGCCTATATATGAGAGGACCATGCTGAATGCGTGTCTCATGGGAAGTAAGGAACCCTCTCTCTGCCCAGAGCCGCCTGAAATTATGGGCGACCCCGAAGGCGTACTGGCTGTCAGTATAAATTTAAACTACCAGTCCCTCACTCAGCTCACAGGCTCGAATTAGGGCAACTAACTCAGCTGCTTGGGTGGACTGATAGGGAACTCGTGAAGTCTCAACTACTGTGTGCAGCGTGGTGATTGCATATGCCGCAGTAGTGGTGCCATCTGATCATTTGAAACAAGAGCCATTGACGTATAGTTCCCCTTGGGGGTCAGATAAGGGAACATCAGTCAGGTCTGCCCGTCCTTTCGTCTCCTCTTCCGTTCAGAAGATACAATCATGTACGACTATCTCCTCATCCTCAGAAGGGAGGGGTAGTAACGTGGCTGGATTCAGAGTGGCACAGCGTTTGATAGTAATGTGCTTTTGAAAGAGCGTCAGCTCATAACCGGTCAGACGTGCACTGGTGAGGTGCTGCGTCTTCGTCTTATTCAAAAGTGTATCCACAGCATGGGGTACCATACCTGTGAGGTCAGTATCGAGTATGAGTCCAGCCGGTTGTCTTATCGAGACGGCCACAGCCGCGACCGCTCTTTGACAGCTCGGGAGGGCTCGGGCGACAGGGTCAAGCAAGGCAGAGAAATAAGCACAAGTTGCTTATCCCCGAATTTTTGTGTTAAAACAGAAAGCGGGCAACCACCCAGCTCATGGACATACAACAAGAAGCATTTGGCATAGTTCGGGGGACCAAGCACTGGAGCCGAGCAAAGCGCAGTTTTCAATTGCTCAAAAGACTGCTGACTCTCTGGCGTCCAAGGCAGGGGCTCATGCACATCTTTTAGTGTCAGTGCAAGCAGGGGCTTAACAAGCAGTGAGTATCCAGGTATCCACTGCCTGCAATAGGAAGTGATACCTATGAAAGCGCACGCATCTTTCTGAGTTTGCAGAACAGGCATTTTCACAATGGTACTGATGCGCTCTGGGGTCAATCTCCTACCCTCCTTCGACAGTAGGTGACCTAAATAGGTGACCTCCTGTCGACAATACTGGAATTTGGAAAGGGATACCTTATGACCATGGTCAGCTAAGTGGAGCAACAGTTTAACCGTACTGTCTCTGCAACCCTGTTCTGTGTCCGAGGCGATGAGCAGGTCGTCAACATATTGGAGTAATACATTACCTGTGGGGAGCGACAAAGAATCCAACTGACTTTCCAACGCCTGACTATAGATACTCGGACTCTCTGTATAGCCTTGAGGAGCGCAACAGAATCTAAAACTTCTACCAGCTAGGGTGAACCCAAACAGATATCTGCTGTCAGGATGAATGGGGATGCTGAAAAAGGCTTTTTTCATGTCAATGACAGAAAAGAATTTAGCAGAAGAAGGAATCATCGTCAAGAGAGTCGTAATGTCAGGGACCAATGGAAACTGGGGAATCACTATTTTGTTAACTTTGCGCAAATTAATCACAAAGCGATAAACATCTTCGTGATACTCAGAGGGTGTCCGTTTGAGAATGGAAAGAATAGGACTATTACAAACATTAGCAGTCGTCTCCTCAACCACTCCTTTCTCAATCAAATCGTGCACTATTGTAATCAAGGCTCACTCACCTGCCTGCGGCATCTTATAGTGAGGAATACGGGGTAAAATAGCACCTTCCTTGACACGAATCGAAACAGGCGATATCTGCAACAAACCCACATCTGTGTCACCAGTTGCCCACAGTGTGGGTGGCACATCTTTAAATTCGGCAGGGAGAGGCACATCTTTAGACAGGCACTGCGTAGCGCACACAACATTCGGACCTACTGTCATGTAGACACCCTCCGGGGAGCAATAAATTGTGGCATGCAATTTCTTCAATAGATCCAAACCCGTCAAATTCTCTCCACGATTGGACGTTAGCAAGAATGGCGAATCCACAGTGAAAGGACCTAGAGTCGACGCAAGTTGTTTGGAAATGGGGCTCACAACCGGTACACCAGAAAACCCTACCGAAACATTATTATGGCCAGACAGAGCTGCCCCAGGGACCAAGGAACGAGAAATAGAAGTGTTCGTCGCACCTGTATCCACCAAAAACTCCTTAGTCGAACCATGCACGTCCGCACTAATGTACAGACCTATTTGGTCTACAGGTATCAAAACTGGTCCCTCACCCTGTCCCCGGCTGTCCTAGCTGTAAGACATCCCGGTCACCTCATCCGTATCATAGTCATCATGGTAGTACTGTTTGCCCAGAGGGTCGTCAAAGTGGTTCTGATCAGTACGACCCTGCGACGTCTCAGCTGTCTGAGCCCTGTCCTGGCCACCATCTCCATGACCCCGTCCACGAGAACCCCGTTCTCTTGGGACCGCCATCTTTTGCAAAAGAACCGGACACTGGCTGTGCCAGTGTCCCTCCTCCTTACAATATGCGCACTGATTCGGCCCTACTGGCGTAGTATTCCTGCTAGTACGAGGAAGCTGCCGGGCTGGACCACCACGTCCTCTACCATTCCCTCGAGAAGTCTGCTGCAACAACACCTTCATCTTCAAATCCTTATGCTTTTTCTCCATCTTCTCCTTATCCTCATTTTCCCTGTGCTCGTAATACTGCGCCATATTCAAGATAACAGAAGGAGAAGAGGTGGACCAGGTGCTCTCAGAAGCCTGTAATCGAGTCGCTATTTCGGGGAGTAACAAATCTACTAACGAACAAACGCATACCACCTTCAATCGACAAGTCCTGTCCACTATAATCCAAGAACACACTTTCAAACCGGGTGAAAAAATCAGACACACTCTCATCTTTCGTCTGATGACAAGCCGATAGCTTGTCCCAATCAATCCTTCGGGGTGGGAAAAAGGAATGCATATAAGTGATAATACGGCCGGGCAGAGCAAGTATCTCTGCCTTAGGCTTCACACCAGGCTTCCTTTCCTGGTCTCATACCTTAATTTGATCCCAGGTACAACCCAATTCGGCAACATGATCCTGCGTATGTACCTGCCTCCAAATATCAACGGGCACCAGCAAACCAAAGAACATTTCGATATCCGCAAGCGTCATCACTGTCGATGAAGCAGCCTCAGTCAATTCTTTATAATATGCAGTAGGATTTTTCCATGGGTCAGGTAACTGAGTCTTAAGGGACAAGGCTGCACTCCTTTTCCATGGGGTATAAACCCACTGTTCCTGGAAACGGGCCTCTACCCTTGGCCTAGTCACATGATCGTGCTGATCCCGTATCTCTGGTATCTCAGGATGATATATGGGATGCACCTCCCTCATCGGGAACTGAAACACCGGGGTGGGGCTCTTCTCCAGTAGCCTTCCCCGATAAGCAACCAATGTTGCAACATTACCGAAGATATGAGCAGGCTCCATATCAGTAACATACACATGATCCCTAATATCGTGGATAACCTGCGGTGAGGCACCCTTGAAATGCTTCTCCCAAAGACCGATCAAAGTAGCTGACATGTATCTAAGGGCATGTTGCTGTACGAAAGGCTCATAATCTTTCATCACACTCCACACATCTTCCACACTGTAAATGGGGTTACGAGCCCACTGTGCTGCCTGATTAGCCACCACCTTTTTCTCTGCATCTCCCACATCAGACCGAATCAATGTCCGCCCATGCCCTCTTTAAGTTTCGTCCACTCTCTATCCTCAGGGCCGCGCACCGGTGTCTCACTACTCAGTGATGTCGGAGAATGGAAGAACACAGTGGGGGTAACAACAGAGGGAGCAGGCACTAACGTCATTGTCGGCTGCGTCGTGGGTGTAAGAGCTGGAGAGAGAGTCGCCGAAGCAATAGGCGTTGCAGGAGTACTAACAGTCACAGTTGACACAGACAGCGAAGACAAAGAAAGGACAGGAGGTAACGTGGCCAAGGCAGTCTGATCAACAGAAGCAGAAACAGCAGAGACGGAAGAACCAGGTAGCTGGGCCTTTTGAGGAAGGGCGGGATATACCCTCTGCGGGGCATACGGAGGTGGGGGTCGAGTATCTAACAGATCCTGTACAAAAGTGTCTTTTCCATCTCGGGCTACATATTATTTATCAATATTCAGTCGAAACCTCCTATCTTCACGTTCAATTCCAATCTCCTTCTTCTCTCTATCATGTGCTACAGCTTTTTAAGTCAAAGTTTGCATCCTCACCTTCCGGGCCTCTTTCTCTGCTTTCATTCGCCTCTGTTTAGCCTCCTTTTGCCATTTTCTGAGGGAATCAAACATCGACTGCCTACTCCTTTTCGCAAACAATTTCTCCTGTAAAAAACTAATTTTTTGTTCATGTTTTACATACATGTCAAAATTCTGTGTGCCTTCCGGAGGCGCTGGCTGACTTTCTTCCAGTCGAGCATCAGCAGAACAACAACGACAACAAGAAACCAAGAAGCGACTTAAAGAAGGCATTTTCAAAAGTAGGCCAAATTAATTAGGTTGCCTAACGAAGTGCTCAGAAACACTACGTATCCAAAGCAGTCCTCAGACCGTACCAAAGACAATTCAAATCGGTCCTCAGACCATACCAAAGACAAACCAAAATGGTACCATATCCACAAAGAACCAAAGCAAACTCACCTGGTGCACACAGGTCAAACTAATTTATTCTCCACTGCCGACTCTTCGGACCAAACAGTCAGATCCAAGTGTTTCGCCGTTCAGGATCCCAGTCGGGATGATCGCTGGGCGAGGCACCGACCGGTCAGACAGACGGGGCAGCTGTGAGTTCAGGACTCTCTCATGCAGGGATCCCTGTTCTGCCCATCCGACCCGATGTAGCCCCGACCTCCCCACCCGTCCAGGGCGAGGATGGGTCACCCGATAGAGTCCCTGTTCAGGCGCCAACTGAAGGAAGTGACCCGAGTAGGGTCACCTGGGTCACTCACGACCACCTCTCAGCCTTCCATACAAATGAAGAGTCGGTCAGACAGTAGAGAATACAAACCAAATATATTTTATTCAGGTACACTCAAGTGGAGTCCGGTCTGACCAGCCTCCTTGGATTGCTGCAGAGGGACTGACTTCAGCAAGCATGGTGATACATTATGTACAATACAGAACCAATGAAGACACGCCCTGACTGGGAATTTCCAGTTGATAGCTGCTGAACTAAGGAGATACAGAAGGATGGGTTTCGATACTGAGATCGGGCACATGCTATCTCAGCGTCAAGGTCATTCAGCCTGCCCCCACCGCTCTAAGGGTGGGAGCAGGCCTATCTAATGGGAAAGGTATGTACTGACAAGAACAGTGTATTCATTAGCACAGCGAAGCTTAACCTTGGAGAAACTAAAAATATCGCAGCTGCTTTCAGCTGGGGCAGAGAGAGAATCAGACAGAAGTTAGTTTCGATCATGGCTCAAAATGGCGGCTGAATATAAAATGGTGCCGCAAATGCTAACTTAAGACATACAGGGGCAGATCTACAAGAAAGTGCCGCAGCGTGGCGCTGCAAGCCCTTTGGCTGCGCCACGCTGCGGCACTTTCAGAGCACAGGAATGCGACATATTTACAAGAATATGTCGCATTCCTGTGCTCTCCCCTGCGCTGGCGCACAAACAGCTGCCAAGCGCCGGCGCAGGCACCCTTGCACCATGGTGCAAGGATGCCTGCGCCATGGGGAGATTGTTTCTGTGCAGGAAGGGGCACCTTTCTGCACAAAAACAATCAGTACAGGCTTTTCCTCTTTCAATGCGTGCTGCAGAATGCAGCACGCATTGAAAGAGGAAAAACGAGGAGAAATGAAAACATTTCTCCTCGGTGCGCTCGCTACGCCACCTCTAGGGTGGCGTAGCTTTCAGACGCATCTCCAGAGTTACGATTTCTCGTAATTCTGGAGATGTGTCTTGTTCCATGGGTGTTGCGTGGGAACACCCACAGCAACACCCATGGAACGCCCCTTCACCGCAAAGTGCTGCGTGTGAAGGGACGGTATTTACAAGGAGAGGAAAAGTCACGCATGGTGGCTTTTCCTCTCCTTGTAAATATCGAGGAGCCCCCTGCGCCACCAGTACGTCACGAAAAGTGACGTACTGGTGGCGCAGGGGGCTTGTAAATCTGCCCCACAATGCGTGGAGAACTCAGCTAAAACATTTTTATTCCAGCACCCCCTTACACTTAATGAAACACAGATAACTGAACAGTTAACACCTTGGTCGAAATCCTCCTGAAATGGTATAAAATTCTCTTCAAAAGAAGATCTGACCATCACTGTAGAATTGTATTGATGCAACAGTTATACATTCCCTTCAAAAACTGTATAGTCTGAGTTTTAAATTCTTCGAACAACTGGCCAAGAAATGTGTTACTGGCCATGTTTCCTTCATCACCTGCACAGTTCTGTACAGTGCTCCTAAAATCAAATTAAATGTTTTCCTCCCGTCTGCTAAAGATACAAACACTTGTAGTGTTCATCTAGAAGTACTGCTTAACCACAGGCAAGAATAACAACACACAAGGGAAGGCAAGGGAAAAATTAGATTTTGACACTTTTCAATATTTTCCCTGTGAAATGGTACTCAACTTTCTTTTAGGATCTTTCTAATTTTAAAAAGAGGCACAAAAAGGCCCTGTCCGGTACTTGATTGAATAATACTCTTCCCAACTCCGCCATGCCTGATGAGTTCAATGTAGAAATATTTCTAAAAGTACCTTTCAAACCCTTTTCCTTGGTAAAATATCTCAACAAAATACAGCTCATCTTGACTTTCCTCACTCAGCCTTATCAACATCTGCCACTCTGTTTGATATTTTGAAATATCTCTACCAAGCAATAGTCACCGCTCGGGCTACGGTAGCTCCCCTGTTAAAAAAGGGATCGCCCACAATTTTCTATCTAGCTTGAAACAAAGACCCTGATTTAGACTTTGCCAGAGAGGGTACTCTGTCGCAACAGCGACAAGGTACCCTCTATGCCAAAGCGAAGCACCACCCTCCTCATTTAGAGTCAGGCGGAACTTCCGTATGTAGAGTACTTCATCTTTGCAGTCTACATTCACCTCCGATGCCCGACAAAGTAAAGTCCATCAGAGGTTTGGCCATGTGTTAGCCTGCCCTATTTAGATTTGGTGAACACATGGTTTTCACTGTCTGTCACCACCAGGTAAAATCTGGCAGTAAGTGCAGTGAAAACTGCATAATGACTCCCATGCCATGGGGTCATTGTTTTTTATTTTCAAAAACAAAATCCTGCTTTTGGATTTTGTTTTTGAAAATAAACAAAATGTTGAAAGCTCGATGTTTGATGTTGACAGAGCCATCTGTAAAACTTTCAAAGCATTTACAGGAACTGCTGTGACAGCAGTTACTGGAAATGCAAGAAATGTCCGCTGGGCCTGCTGACATCTCTACATTTGGTAGGTGGAGTACCCTTTCCATTGCTGGAAGTACTCTGCCATGGTGACGGTACATACTCGTTCCCTAAAGTTCATTAGGGTAGAACTGTTCTCTACCAGTGACCTAGGCCAAGTCTGTGCATTGATTCTCCCAAGTCATTCCACTTATTTTGAGACTTCTAGCCACAATATCCTTATCATGTAGTGGGGAGTGTTAGAATTGGGGGTCTCTAGTTGGCAGCGGCTTGCTCTCTGTCCAAGTAAGGACCCTTCCTTCTAGTCAGGATAAGGGAGTTACACACTCTAGATAACCCCTGCTCACCCCCTTGGTAACTTCACGTGAGCAGACAAGCTTATCCCAAAGGCAATGTGCAAAGTATTTGTACGCAAACACACAGTAACACAGTGAAAACACCACAAATGGGCACCACACCACTTTAGAAAAATAAAGGATCTTTATCTAAACCAAACAAGACCAAAACAACAAAAATCCAACATACATATTTCAAAATATCACTTTTAAAAGGTTTCAAGCAATTCTGTCCATAGAAATCTATGGATGCATGATTTTACACAATGTACCTTCAGATGCATCAAAATTCACAAGGCCAAACAGCCGCAGCAAGGAAGCATAGAAAAACACAGCGATGCGTCGGTTCCCTAGTCCTCGAGGAGGTGATGCGTCAGTTCTGCTGCACACAGGAGAAGTGTTGTGCCGAATCCGGACCGTAAGGGGAAGTGATGCGTCAATTCCAAGACGATTCTGGTCTACAGGTGATGCATCGGAAAACGTGGCGTACAGGTGCAATGCGTGGAAATCTGGACGCACTGCAGGTTGATGCGGCCGCGGCAAAACAGACACTGCGTTGATTCCTTCAGCCGTGGTCCTATGATGAGTCAATTCTTTCAGCAGCACAGCAGGGCCTGCGTCAGAGTTGGTGTGATGATCTCAGACTTCGGAGGTTAATGCACTGGACTCAGCATGTGGCAGATTTTTCAGCCGCTGACAGGCATTGCGTCAATTCTTCAGCTGCCTGGCGGCGGTGCATGGAAATTGTTCCTGCACGCGGTGCTGCGTCAGAAAAACAGGTGCTGGAAGGGAGATGCTTCAATTCTTTTTGTTCTTTGCAGCATGAACAACCTTCAGCGGCCCGGAACTTGAGTTGGCACCACAAGGCAGGTCAGAACTCCCAGCAACAGTGTTCAAGGATGCTGCAGGTGAAGCCTTTGTGCCCCTGAGACTTCAGAACAGGAGATCTTCTTTAAGCAGGATACAACAGCAGGGCAAAAGTTTCAGTCCTTTCCTCTGCCCACAGACAGAAGCAGCAACCGTAGGTCAACCCAACAAAGCAACACACAGTGAAGGGGTACTCCTACTGGCATCTCTTCAGTTCTTGTCAGGGTCCTCTCAGTTCCAGTAGTGAGCTAAAGTTCTGGGGGTTCAGGTCCAATACTTATACCCCATTTTCTCTTTGTAGTCTTTGTTTCCAGAGTCTCCGAGCTCAGAGAAACCAGTTCTGTCCTTCCTGGTCCAGCTTCACTACAGGAGGTGGAGACACCATTGTGCACAGCAGACAAAGCCTATTCACTTGCTAGTGGAAACTCCTCCCACCACTCTAAATGCAGAAAGGTCTATTCAGCCTAGATATCAGTACCCAAGAAAGGCAGGACACAACTCAACCCCCTCCTTGTGACTGTTTAGAGTGAATGGACATCCCCAGCTCCTGTTACTCCAAAACCAGACTGTGAATATACAAACAAGCAGAGGTACACAGGATGGTTAAACAAGAAAATGCCTACTTTCTAAAAGTGAAGGTAACTGGTGCGCCGTCGCGCTCCAGCCTCAAGATGCACTGCAGGTTTTAGCAACAGCAGGTAGTATCACACTGTGAATCCAGTAAACAAGCAGTAATCCAAGTAATCCATTGTTATCCAATTTTTACGACATTCACACAGAGGCGAAGTGAATTCAAATTTTTAATGTAGAAGAAATGCCCATCCAGGCGTTTTTCTGGAACACGTTCAAATTCACTTTTAGTCCTGGCTAACCATGCGAACATTCACCCAATGCATTTCGGGCTGAAAGCCCTTCGTCAGGGGTAGCTAGGATAAAAAAGGGGAAGTTTCATCGGAATAACGTAATTGCATCTTTTGAAACATATAATCACCAAAATGACATCTTTAAACATACAATCATCATATAATATGCTATAAAACATTACTTGATAACCAAAAAGCGCCTGCAAGTGTAAACTGGCACTTGTTACAGTACAATCAATTGAACCGCTCCAGCATAAACTATACTAATTACAAAAAAGTGTTGAATCTTATTACCCCGTGCTAAACTCAATCATAAGTGATGCAAACCAAACAGTTAAAATCAAAAAGAAACTCACGTCGCAGTAATCTGAAAGATCTAATTGTGAGTGAAACATGATCATGGCCCACGGTCTCGTCGCTCCAATTGACATCCGCGTAACCCACAGTGTGATGTACGGGCGGAACGAATCCTTGATGGGCTACTCAGACAGGTGTAATATATCCATGAAATTCAAACAGACCCCGTGACTGTGCTCACCAACCCCAGCGCACTAAATGTAGTAGAAGAAATCCTAATCTCCACTTAAAGGCACAGCCTACATAACGTGCACCTATAGGGACATAACTACTACTCGTGATACAAACTCCTTATTGCAAAAAAGAACACCATGCAAATCCATGAGACAATTAAATTAAACTGTTAAGAAAACACGATCATGAATATATCGGTTTGTGAAAAAAAACGTGTGTTAAGAAACCAGCTCCGTACTGAAAAAATAAAATCCTGTCATTCATTGAATAATTTATGCTTAAACAAAAAATGCAAAAATATTTAAACTGGCAAAACTCCATGTGTCGTGTGGTTCCCAGGTGGCCTCCAAGGTGGTAATGTACTCCTTATTCAATCCTTAATTTGGGTGCAACCAATCGGAGGGGTCAAAATATATAATATGGCAAAAAAATGATCGAATGCACTCCTTTCACTTTGTTACTTTGTAGCCCATCAAGGATTCGTTCCGCCCGTACATCACACTGTGGGTTACGCGGATGTCAGTTGGAGCGACCAGACCGTGGGCCATGATAATGTTTCACTCACAATTAGATCTTTCAGATTACTGCGACGTGAGTTTCTTTTTGATTTTGACTGTTTGGTTTGCATCACTTATGATTGAGTTTAGCACGGGGTAATAAGATTCAACACTTTTTTGTAATTAGTATAGTTTATGCAGGAGCGGTTCAATTGATTGTACTGTAACAAGTGCCAGTTTATACTTGCAGGCGCTTTTTGGTTATCAAGCAATGTTTTATAGCATATTATATGATGATTGTATGTTTAAAGATGTCATTTTGGTGATTATATGTTTCAAAAGATGCAATTACGTTATTCTGATGAAACTTCCCCTTTTTTATCCTAGCTACCCCTGACGAAGGGCTTTCAGCCCGAAATGCATTGGGTGAATGTTCGCATGGTTAGCCAGGACTAAAAGTGAATTTGAACGTGTTCCAGAAAAACGCCTGGATGGGCATTTCTTCTACATTAAAAATTTGAATTCACTTCGCCTCTGTGTGAATGTCGTAAAAATTGGATAACAATGGATTACTTGGATTACTGATTGTTTACTGGATTCACAGTGTGATACTACCGGCTTTTGCCAATACCGGCAGTGCATCTTGAGGCTGGAGCGCGACGGCGTACCAGTTACCTTCAGTTTTAAACATGTGCTATTGGGGTTAAGCACTTCAAGTTTGCACGCCAAAATTGTTGCCTTTGAGCATTTTTGAGCTATCAATGGGAGTGCAAAAACAACAATTGATGGACAGAATGCAGAACAATGTCATACATTCACCCCAGTACAGAGATCTGGGCCTAAATCCATCGTTTTTTTGCTCACCATGCCATTCCAGTTTGAACCCAGCCATATGCAAATCAGTCTTGACCCTGTGCCTCATGGGAACAGTCCAGCCCGAACTGCCAAGCCAGGTCCTCCCTGGACTGGAAACAAGCATCCTAGGACCGGTTTCGGGGTTTCACCCCTCTTCAGCCAGGATAGCTTGATTCCAGTGGCATGGAGAGCACGGGACCCACGTCTGGGCATACCCGTCCCACTCGGGGTGACAAATGCAAAAACAACAATTGATGGACAGAATGCAGAACAATGTCATACATTCACCCCAGTACAGAGATCTGGGCCTAAATCCATCGTTTTTTGCTCACCATGCCATTCCAGTTTGAACCCAGCCATATGCAAATCAGTCTTGACCCTGTGCCTCATGGGAACAGTCCAGCCCGAACTGCCAAGCCAGGTCCTCCCTGGACTGGAAACAAGCATCCTAGGACCGGTTTCGGGGTTTCACCCCTCTTCAGCCAGGATAGCTTGATTCCAGTGGCATGGAGAGCACGGGACCCACGTCTGGGCATACCCGTCCCACTCGGGGTGACAAATGCAAAAACAACAATTGATGGACAGAATGCAGAACAATGTCATACATTCACCCCAGTACAGAGATCTGGGCCTAAATCCATCGTTTTTTTGCTCACCATGCCATTCCAGTTTGAACCCAGCCATATGCAAATCAGTCTTGACCCTGTGCCTCATGGGAACAGTCCAGCCCGAACTGCCAAGCCAGGTCCTCCCTGGACTGGAAACAAGCATCCTAGGACCGGTTTCGGGGTTTCACCCCTCTTCAGCCAGGATAGCTTGATTCCAGTGGCATGGAGAGCACGGGACCCACGTCTGGGCATACCCGTCCCACTCGGGGTGACAAATGCAAAAACAACAATTGATGGACAGAATGCAGAACAATGTCATACATTCACCCCAGTGCAGAGATCTGGGCCTAAATCCATCGTTTTTTGCTCACCATGCCATTCCAGTTTGAACCCAGCCATATGCAAATCAGTCTTGACCCTGTGCCTCATGGGAACAGTCCAGCCCGAACTGCCAAGCCAGGTCCTCCCTGGACTGGAAACAAGCATCCTAGGACCGGTTTCGGGGTTTCACCCTCTTCAGCCAGGATAGCTTGATTCCAGTGGCATGGAGAGCACGGGACCCACGTCTGGGCATACCCGTCCCACTCGGGGTGACAAATGCAAAAACAACAATTGATGGACAGAATGCAGAACAATGTCATACATTCACCCCAGTACAGAGATCTGGGCCTAAATCCATCGTTTTTGCTCACCATGCCATTCCAGTTTGAACCCAGCCATATGCAAATCAGTCTTGACCCTGTGCCTCATGGGAACAGTCCAGCCCGAACTGCCAAGCCAGGTCCTCCCTGGACTGGAAACAAGCATCCTAGGACCGGTTTCGGGGTTTCACCCCTCTTCAGCCAGGATAGCTTGATTCCAGTGGCATGGAGAGCACGGGACCCACGTCTGGGCATACCCGTCCCACTCGGGGTGACAAATGCAAAAACAACAATTGATGGACAGAATGCAGAACAATGTCATACATTCACCCCAGTACAGAGATCTGGGCCTAAATCCATCGTTTTTGCTCACCATGCCATTCCAGTTTGAACCCAGCCATATGCAAATCAGTCTTGACCCTGTGCCTCATGGGAACAGTCCAGCCCGAACTGCCAAGCCAGGTCCTCCCTGGACTGGAAACAAGCATCCTAGGACCGGTTTCGGGGTTTCACCCTCTTCAGCCAGGATAGCTTGATTCCAGTGGCATGAAGAGCACGGGACCCACGTCTGGGCATACCCGTCCCACTCGGGGTGACAAATGCAAAAACAACAATTGATGGACAGAATGCAGAACAATGTCATACATTCACCCCAGTACAGAGATCTGGGCCTAAATCCATCGTTTTTTTGCTCACCATGCCATTCCAGTTTGAACCCAGCCATATGCAAATCAGTCTTGACCCTGTGCCTCATGGGAACAGTCCAGCCCGAACTGCCAAGCCAGGTCCTCCCTGGACTGGAAACAAGCATCCTAGGACCGGTTTCGGGGTTTCACCCCTCTTCAGCCAGGATAGCTTGATTCCAGTGGCATGGAGAGCACGGGACCCACGTCTGGGCATACCCGTCCCACTCGGGGTGACAAATGCAAAAACAACAATTGATGGACAGAATGCAGAACAATGTCATACATTCACCCCAGTTCAGAGATCTGGGCCTAAATCCATCGTTTTTTGCTCACCATGCCATTCCAGTTTGAACCCAGCCATATGCAAATCAGTCTTGACCCTGTGCCTCATGGGAACAGTCCAGCCCGAACTGCCAAGCCAGGTCCTCCCTGGACTGGAATTAAGCATCCTAGGACCGGTTTCGGGGTTTCACCCCTCTTCAGCCAGGATAGCTTGATTCCAGTGGCATGGAGAGCACGGGACCCACGTCTGGGCATACCCGTCCCACTCGGGGTGACAAATGCAAAAACAACAATTGATGGACAGAATGCAGAACAATGTCATACATTCACCCCAGTACAGAGATCTGGGCCTAAATCCATCGTTTTTGCTCACCATGCCATTCCAGTTTGAACCCAGCCATATGCAAATCAGTCTTGACCCTGTGCCTCATGGGAACAGTCCAGCCCGAACTGCCAAGCCAGGTCCTCCCTGGACTGGAAACAAGCATCCTAGGACCGGTTTCGGGGTTTCACCCCTCTTCAGCCAGGATAGCTTGATTCCAGTGGCATGGAGAGCACGGGACCCACGTCTGGGCATACCCGTCCCACTCGGGGTGACAAATGCAAAAACAACAATTGATGGACAGAATGCAGAACAATGTCATACATTCACCCCAGTACAGAGATCTGGGCCTAAATCCATCGTTTTTGCTCACCATGCCATTCCAGTTTGAACCCAGCCATATGCAAATCAGTCTTGACCCTGTGCCTCATGGGAACAGTCCAGCCCGAACTGCCAAGCCAGGTCCTCCCTGGACTGGAAACAAGCATCCTAGGACCGGTTTCGGGGTTTCACCCCTCTTCAGCCAGGATAGCTTGATTCCAGTGGCATGGAGAGCACGGGACCCACGTCTGGGCATACCCGTCCCACTCGGGGTGACAAATGCAAAAACAACAATTGATGGACAGAATGCAGAACAATGTCATACATTCACCCCAGTACAGAGATCTGGGCCTAAATCCATCGTTTTTTGCTCACCATGCCATTCCAGTTTGAACCCAGCCATATGCAAATCAGTCTTGACCCTGTGCCTCATGGGAACAGTCCAGCCCGAACTGCCAAGCCAGGTCCTCCCTGGACTGGAAACAAGCATCCTAGGACCGGTTTCGGGGTTTCACCCCTCTTCAGCCAGGATACCTTGATTCCAGTGGCATGGAGAGCACGGGACCCACGTCTGGGCATACCCGTCCCACTCGGGGTGACAAATGCAAAAACAACAATTGATGGACAGAATGCAGAACAATGTCATACATTCACCCCAGTACAGAGATCTGGGCCTAAATCCATCGTTTTTTTGCTCACCATGCCATTCCAGTTTGAACCCAGCCATATGCAAATCAGTCTTGACCCTGTGCCTCATGGGAACAGTCCAGCCCGAACTGCCAAGCCAGGTCCTCCCTGGACTGGAAACAAGCATCCTAGGACCGGTTTCGGGGTTTCACCCCTCTTCAGCCAGGATAGCTTGATTCCAGTGGCATGGAGAGCACGGGACCCACGTCTGGGCATACCCGTCCCACTCGGGGTGACAAATGCAAAAACAACAATTGATGGACAGAATGCAGAACAATGTCATACATTCACCCCAGTACAGAGATCTGGGCCTAAATCCATCGTTTTTTGCTCACCATGCCATTCCAGTTTGAACCCAGCCATATGCAAATCAGTCTTGACCCTGTGCCTCATGGGAACAGTCCAGCCCGAACTGCCAAGCCAGGTCCTCCCTGGACTGGAAACAAGCATCCTAGGACCGGTTTCGGGGTTTCACCCCTCTTCAGCCAGGATAGCTTGATTCCAGTGGCATGGAGAGCACGGGACCCACGTCTGGGCATACCCGTCCCACTCGGGGTGACAAATGCAAAAACAACAATTGATGGACAGAATGCAGAACAATGTCATACATTCACCCCAGTACAGAGATCTGGGCCTAAATCCATCGTTTTTTTGCTCACCATGCCATTCCAGTTTGAACCCAGCCATATGCAAATCAGTCTTGACCCTGTGCCTCATGGGAACAGTCCAGCCCGAACTGCCAAGCCAGGTCCTCCCTGGACTGGAAACAAGCATCCTAGGACCGGTTTCGGGGTTTCACCCCTCTTCAGCCAGGATAGCTTGATTCCAGTGGCATGGAGAGCACAGGACCCACGTCTGGGCATACCCGTCCCACTCGGGGTGACAAATGCAAAAACAACAATGGATGGACAGAATGCAGAACAATGTCATACATTCACCCCAGTACAGAGATCTGGGCCTAAATCCATCGTTTTTTGCTCACCATGCCATTCCAGTTTGAACCCAGCCATATGCAAATCAGTCTTGACCCTGTGCCTCATGGGAACAGTCCAGCCCGAACTGCCAAGCCAGGTCCTCCCTGGACTGGAAACAAGCATCCTAGGACCGGTTTCGGGGTTTCACCCCTCTTCAGCCAGGATAGCTTGATTCCAGTGGCATGGAGAGCACGGGACCCACGTCTGGGCATACCCGTCCCACTCGGGGTGACAAATGCAAAAACAACAATTGATGGACAGAATGCAGAACAATGTCATACATTCACCCCAGTACAGAGATCTGGGCCTAAATCCATCGTTTTTTGCTCACCATGCCATTCCAGTTTGAACCCAGCCATATGCAAATCAGTCTTGACCCTGTGCCTCATGGGAACAGTCCAGCCCGAACTGCCAAGCCAGGTCCTCCCTGGACTGGAAACAAGCATCCTAGGACCGGTTTCGGGGTTTCACCCCTCTTCAGCCAGGATAGCTTGATTCCAGTGGCATGGAGAGCACGGGACCCACGTCTGGGCATACCCGTCCCACTCGGGGTGACAAATGCAAAAACAACAATTGATGGACAGAATGCAGAACAATGTCATACATTCACCCCAGTACAGAGATCTGGGCCTAAATCCATCGTTTTTTTGCTCACCATGCCATTCCAGTTTGAACCCAGCCATATGCAAATCAGTCTTGACCCTGTGCCTCATGGGAACAGTCCAGCCCGAACTGCCAAGCCAGGTCCTCCCTGGACTGGAAACAAGCATCCTAGGACCGGTTTCGGGGTTTCACCCCTCTTCAGCCAGGATAGCTTGATTCCAGTGGCATGGAGAGCACGGGACCCACGTCTGGGCATACCCGTCCCACTCGGGGTAACAAATGCAAAAACAACAATTGATGGACAGAATGCAGAACAATGTCATACATTCACCCCAGTACAGAGATCTGGGCCTAAATCCATCGTTTTTTTGCTCACCATGCCATTCCAGTTTGAACCCAGCCATATGCAAATCAGTCTTGACCCTGTGCCTCATGGGAACAGTCCAGCCCGAACTGCCAAGCCAGGTCCTCCCTGGACTGGAAACAAGCATCCTAGGACCGGTTTCGGGGTTTCACCCCTCTTCAGCCAGGATAGCTTGATTCCAGTGGCATGGAGAGCACGGGACCCACGTCTGGGCATACCCGTCCCACTCGGGGTGACAAATGCAAAAACAACAATTGATGGACAGAATGCAGAACAATGTCATACATTCACCCCAGTACAGAGATCTGGGCCTAAATCCATCGTTTTTGCTCACCATGCCATTCCAGTTTGAACCCAGCCATATGCAAATCAGTCTTGACCCTGTGCCTCATGGGAACAGTCCAGCCCGAACTGCCAAGCCAGGTCCTCCCTGGACTGGAAACAAGCATCCTAGGACCGGTTTCGGGGTTTCACCCCTCTTCAGCCAGGATAGCTTGATTCCAGTGGCATGGAGAGCACGGGACCCACGTCTGGGCATACCCGTCCCACTCGGGGTGACAAATGCAAAAACAACAATTGATGGACAGAATGCAGAACAATGTCATACATTCACCCCAGTACAGAGATCTGGGCCTAAATCCATCGTTTTTTTGCTCACCATGCCATTCCAGTTTGAACCCAGCCATATGCAAATCAGTCTTGACCCTGTGCCTCATGGGAACAGTCCAGCCCGAACTGCCAAGCCAGGTCCTCCCTGGACTGGAAACAAGCATCCTAGGACCGGTTTCGGGGTTTCACCCCTCTTCAGCCAGGATAGCTTGATTCCAGTGGCATGGAGAGCACGGGACCCACGTCTGGGCATACCCGTCCCACTCGGGGTGACAAATGCAAAAACAACAATTGATGGACAGAATGCAGAACAATGTCATACATTCACCCCAGTACAGAGATCTGGGCCTAAATCCATCGTTTTTTTGCTCACCATGCCATTCCAGTTTGAACCCAGCCATATGCAAATCAGTCTTGACCCTGTGCCTCATGGGAACAGTCCAGCCCGAACTGCCAAGCCAGGTCCTCCCTGGACTGGAAACAAGCATCCTAGGACCGGTTTCGGGGTTTCACCCCTCTTCAGCCAGGATAGCTTGATTCCAGTGGCATGGAGAGCACGGGACCCACGTCTGGGCATACCCGTCCCACTCGGGGTGACAAATGCAAAAACAACAATTGATGGACAGAATGCAGAACAATGTCATACATTCACCCCAGTACAGAGATCTGGGCCTAAATCCATCGTTTTTGCTCACCATGCCATTCCAGTTTGAACCCAGCCATATGCAAATCAGTCTTGACCCTGTGCCTCATGGGAACAGTCCAGCCCGAACTGCCAAGCCAGGTCCTCCCTGGACTGGAAACAAGCATCCTAGGACCGGTTTCGGGGTTTCACTCCTCTTCAGCCAGGATAGCTTGATTCCAGTGGCATGGAGAGCACGGGACCCACGTCTGGGCATACCCGTCCCACTCGGGGTGACAAATGCAAAAACAACAATGGATGGACAGAATGCAGAACAATGTCATACATTCACCCCAGTACAGAGATCTGGGCCTAAATCCATCGTTTTTTTGCTCACCATGCCATTCCAGTTTGAACCCAGCCATATGCAAATCAGTCTTGACCCTGTGCCTCATGGGAACAGTCCAGCCCGAACTGCCAAGCCAGGTCCTCCCTGGACTGGAAACAAGCATCCTAGGACCGGTTTCGGGGTTTCACCCCTCTTCAGCCAGGATAGCTTGATTCCAGTGGCATGGAGAGCACGGGACCCACGTCTGGGCATACCCGTCCCACTCGGGGTGACAAATGCAAAAACAACAATTGATGGACAGAATGCAGAACAATGTCATACATTCACCCCAGTACAGAGATCTGGGCCTAAATCCATCGTTTTTTGCTCACCATGCCATTCCAGTTTGAACCCAGCCATATGCAAATCAGTCTTGACCCTGTGCCTCATGGGAACAGTCCAGCCCGAACTGCCAAGCCAGGTCCTCCCTGGACTGGAAACAAGCATCCTAGGACCGGTTTCGGGGTTTCACCCCTCTTCAGCCAGGATAGCTTGATTCCAGTGGCATGGAGAGCACGGGACCCACGTCTGGGCATACCCGTCCCACTCGGGGTGACAAATGCAAAAACAACAATTGATGGACAGAATGCAGAACAATGTCATACATTCACCCCAGTACAGAGATCTGGGCCTAAATCCATCGTTTTTGCTCACCATGCCATTCCAGTTTGAACCCAGCCATATGCAAATCAGTCTTGACCCTGTGCCTCATGGGAACAGTCCAGCCCGAACTGCCAAGCCAGGTCCTCCCTGGACTGGAAACAAGCATCCTAGGACCGGTTTCGGGGTTTCACCCCTCTTCAGCCAGGATAGCTTGATTCCAGTGGCATGGAGAGCACGGGACCCACGTCTGGGCATACCCGTCCCACTCGGGGTAACAAATGCAAAAACAACAATTGATGGACAGAATGCAGAACAATGTCATACATTCACCCCAGTACAGAGATCTGGGCCTAAATCCATCGTTTTTTGCTCACCATGCCATTCCAGTTTGAACCCAGCCATATGCAAATCAGTCTTGACCCTGTGCCTCATGGGAACAGTCCAGCCCGAACTGCCAAGCCAGGTCCTCCCTGGACTGGAAACAAGCATCCTAGGACCGGTTTCGGGGTTTCACCCCTCTTCAGCCAGGATAGCTTGATTCCAGTGGCATGGAGAGCACGGGACCCACGTCTGGGCATACCCGTCCCACTCGGGGTGACAAATGCAAAAACAACAATTGATGGACAGAATGCAGAACAATGTCATACATTCACCCCAGTACAGAGATCTGGGCCTAAATCCATCGTTTTTTGCTCACCATGCCATTCCAGTTTGAACCCAGCCATATGCAAATCAGTCTTGACCCTGTGCCTCATGGGAACAGTCCAGCCCGAACTGCCAAGCCAGGTCCTCCCTGGACTGGAAACAAGCATCCTAGGACCGGTTTCGGGGTTTCACCCTCTTCAGCCAGGATAGCTTGATTCCAGTGGCATGGAGAGCACGGGACCCACGTCTGGGCATACCCGTCCCACTCGGGGTGACAAATGCAAAAACAACAATTGATGGACAGAATGCAGAACAATGTCATACATTCACCCCAGTACAGAGATCTGGGCCTAAATCCATCGTTTTTTGCTCACCATGCCATTCCAGTTTGAACCCAGCCATATGCAAATCAGTCTTGACCCTGTGCCTCATGGGAACAGTCCAGCCCGAACTGCCAAGCCAGGTCCTCCCTGGACTGGAAACAAGCATCCTAGGACCGGTTTCGGGGTTTCACCCCTCTTCAGCCAGGATAGCTTGATTCCAGTGGCATGGAGAGCACGGGACCCACGTCTGGGCATACCCGTCCCACTCGGGGTGACAAATGCAAAAACAACAATTGATGGACAGAATGCAGAACAATGTCATACATTCACCCCAGTACAGAGATCTGGGCCTAAATCCATCGTTTTTTTGCTCACCATGCCATTCCAGTTTGAACCCAGCCATATGCAAATCAGTCTTGACCCTGTGCCTCATTGGAACAGTCCAGCCCGAACTGCCAAGCCAGGTCCTCCCTGGACTGGAAACAAGCATCCAAGGACCGGTTTCGGGGTTTCACCCTCTTCAGCCAGGATAGCTTGATTCCAGTGGCATGGAGAGCACAGGACCCACGTCTGGGCATACCCGTCCCACTCGGGGTGACAAATGCAAAAACAACAATGGATGGACAGAATGCAGAACAATGTCATACATTCACCCCAGTACAGAGATCTGGGCCTAAATCCATCGTTTTTTTGCTCACCATGCCATTCCAGTTTGAACCCAGCCATATGCAAATCAGTCTTGACCCTGTGCCTCATGGGAACAGTCCAGCCCGAACTGCCAAGCCAGGTCCTCCCTGGACTGGAAACAAGCATCCTAGGACCGGTTTCGGGGTTTCACCCCTCTTCAGCCAGGATAGCTTGATTCCAGTGGCATGGAGAGCACGGGACCCACGTCTGGGCATACCCGTCCCACTCGGGGTGACAAATGCAAAAACAACAATTGATGGACAGAATGCAGAACAATGTCATACATTCACCCCAGTACAGAGATCTGGGCCTAAATCCATCGTTTTTTTGCTCACCATGCCATTCCAGTTTGAACCCAGCCATATGCAAATCAGTCTTGACCCTGTGCCTCATGGGAACAGTCCAGCCCGAACTGCCAAGCCAGGTCCTCCCTGGACTGGAAACAAGCATCCTAGGACCGGTTTCGGGTTTCACCCCTCTTCAGCCAGGATAGCTTGATTCCAGTGGCATGGAGAGCACGGGACCCACGTCTGGGCATACCCGTCCCACTCGGGGTGACAAATGCAAAAACAACAATGGATGGACAGAATGCAGAACAATGTCATACATTCACCCCAGTACAGAGATCTGGGCCTAAATCCATCGTTTTTTTGCTCACCATGCCATTCCAGTTTGAACCCAGCCATATGCAAATCAGTCTTGACCCTGTGCCTCATGGGAACAGTCCAGCCCGAACTGCCAAGCCAGGTCCTCCCTGGACTGGAAACAAGCATCCTAGGACCGGTTTCGGGGTTTCACCCCTCTTCAGCCAGGATAGCTTGATTCCAGTGGCATGGAGAGCACGGGACCCACGTCTGGGCATACCCGTCCCACTCGGGGTGACAAATGCAAAAACAACAATTGATGGACAGAATGCAGAACAATGTCATACATTCACCCCAGTACAGAGATCTGGGCCTGAATCCATCGTTTTTTTGCTCACCATGCCATTCCAGTTTGAACCCAGCCATATGCAAATCAGTCTTGACCCTGTGCCTCATGGGAACAGTCCAGCCCGAACTGCCAAGCCAGGTCCTCCCTGGACTGGAAACAAGCATCCTAGGACCGGTTTCGGGGTTTCACCCCTCTTCAGCCAGGATAGCTTGATTCCAGTGGCATGGAGAGCACGGGACCCACGTCTGGGCATACCCGTCCCACTCGGGGTGACAAATGCAAAAACAACAATTGATGGACAGAATGCAGAACAATGTCATACATTCACCCCAGTACAGAGATCTGGGCCTAAATCCATCGTTTTTTGCTCACCATGCCATTCCAGTTTGAACCCAGCCATATGCAAATCAGTCTTGACCCTGTGCCTCATGGGAACAGTCCAGCCCGAACTGCCAAGCCAGGTCCTCCCTGGACTGGAAACAAGCATCCTAGGACCGGTTTCGGGGTTTCACCCCTCTTCAGCCAGGATAGCTTGATTCCAGTGGCATGGAGAGCACGGGACCCACGTCTGGGCATACCCGTCCCACTCGGGGTGACAAATGCAAAAACAACAATTGATGGACAGAATGCAGAACAATGTCATACATTCACCCCAGTACAGAGATCTGGGCCTAAATCCATCGTTTTTTGCTCACCATGCCATTCCAGTTTGAACCCAGCCATATGCAAATCAGTCTTGACCCTGTGCCTCATGGGAACAGTCCAGCCCGAACTGCCAAGCCAGGTCCTCCCTGGACTGGAAACAAGCATCCTAGGACCGGTTTCGGGGTTTCACCCCTCTTCAGCCAGGATAGCTTGATTCCAGTGGCATGGAGAGCACGGGACCCACGTCTGGGCATACCCGTCCCACTCGGGGTGACAAATGCAAAAACAACAATTGATGGACAGAATGCAGAACAATGTCATACATTCACCCCAGTACAGAGATCTGGGCCTAAATCCATCGTTTTTTTGCTCACCATGCCATTCCAGTTTGAACCCAGCCATATGCAAATCAGTCTTGACCCTGTGCCTCATGGGAACAGTCCAGCCCGAACTGCCAAGCCAGGTCCTCCCTGGACTGGAAACAAGCATCCTAGGACCGGTTTCGGGGTTTCACCCCTCTTCAGCCAGGATAGCTAGATTCCAGGGGCATGGAGAGCACGGGACCCACGTCTGGGCATACCCGTCCCACTCGGGGTGACAAATGCAAAAACAACAATTGATGGACAGAATGCAGAACAATGTCATACATTCACCCCAGTACAGAGATCTGGGCCTAAATCCATCGTTTTTTGCTCACCATGCCATTCCAGTTTGAACCCAGCCATATGCAAATCAGTCTTGACCCTGTGCCTCATGGGAACAGTCCAGCCCGAACTGCCAAGCCAGGTCCTCCCTGGACTGGAAACAAGCATCCTAGGACCGGTTTCGGGGTTTCACCCCTCTTCAGCCAGGATAGCTTGATTCCAGTGGCATGGAGAGCACGGGACCCACGTCTGGGCATACCCGTCCCACTCGGGGTGACAAATGCAAAAACAACAATTGATGGACAGAATGCAGAACAATGTCATACATTCACCCCAGTACAGAGATCTGGGCCTAAATCCATCGTTTTTTGCTCACCATGCCATTCCAGTTTGAACCCAGCCATATGCAAATCAGTCTTGACCCTGTGCCTCATGGGAACAGTCCAGCCCGAACTGCCAAGCCAGGTCCTCCCTGGACTGGAAACAAGCATCCTAGGACCGGTTTCGGGGTTTCACCCCTCTTCAGCCAGGATAGCTTGATTCCAGTGGCATGGAGAGCACGGGACCCACGTCTGGGCATACCCGTCCCACTCGGGGTGACAAATGCAAAAACAACAATTGATGGACAGAATGCAGAACAATGTCATACATTCACCCCAGTACAGAGATCTGGGCCTAAATCCATCGTTTTTTTGCTCACCATGCCATTCCAGTTTGAACCCAGCCATATGCAAATCAGTCTTGACCCTGTGCCTCATGGGAACAGTCCAGCCCGAACTGCCAAGCCAGGTCCTCCCTGGACTGGAAACAAGCATCCTAGGACCGGTTTCGGGGTTTCACCCCTCTTCAGCCAGGATAGCTTGATTCCAGTGGCATGGAGAGCACGGGACCCACGTCTGGGCATACCCGTCCCACTCGGGGTGACAAATGCAAAAACAACAATGGATGGACAGAATGCAGAACAATGTCATACATTCACCCCAGTACAGAGATCTGGGCCTAAATCCATCGTTTTTTTGCTCACCATGCCATTCCAGTTTGAACCCAGCCATATGCAAATCAGTCTTGACCCTGTGCCTCATGGGAACAGTCCAGCCCGAACTGCCAAGCCAGGTCCTCCCTGGACTGGAAACAAGCATCCTAGGACCGGTTTCGGGGTTTCACCCCTCTTCAGCCAGGATAGCTTGATTCCAGTGGCATGGAGAGCACGGGACCCACGTCTGGGCATACCCGTCCCACTCGGGGTGACAAATGCAAAAACAACAATTGATGGACAGAATGCAGAACAATGTCATACATTCACCCCAGTACAGAGATCTGGGCCTAAATCCATCGTTTTTGCTCACCATGCCATTCCAGTTTGAACCCAGCCATATGCAAATCAGTCTTGACCCTGTGCCTCATGGGAACAGTCCAGCCCGAACTGCCAAGCCAGGTCCTCCCTGGACTGGAAACAAGCATCCTAGGACCGGTTTCGGGGTTTCACCCTCTTCAGCCAGGATAGCTTGATTCCAGTGGCATGGAGAGCACGGGACCCACGTCTGGGCATACCCGTCCCACTCGGGGTGACAAATGCAAAAACAACATTTGATGGACAGAATGCAGAACAATGTCATACATTCACCCCAGTACAGAGATCTGGGCCTAAATCCATCGTTTTTTTGCTCACCATGCCATTCCAGTTTGAACCCAGCCATATGCAAATCAGTCTTGACCCTGTGCCTCATGGGAACAGTCCAGCCCGAACTGCCAAGCCAGGTCCTCCCTGGACTGGAAACAAGCATCCTAGGACCGGTTTCGGGGTTTCACCCTCTTCAGCCAGGATAGCTTGATTCCAGTGGCATGGAGAGCACGGGACCCACGTCTGGGCATACCCGTCCCACTCGGGGTGACAAATGCAAAAACAACAATTGATGGACAGAATGCAGAACAATGTCATACATTCACCCCAGTACAGAGATCTGGGCCTAAATCCATCGTTTTTTTGCTCACCATGCCATTCCAGTTTGAACCCAGCCATATGCAAATCAGTCTTGACCCTGTGCCTCATGGGAACAGTCCAGCCCGAACTGCCAAGCCAGGTCCTCCCTGGACTGGAAACAAGCATCCTAGGACCGGTTTCGGGGTTTCACCCCTCTTCAGCCAGGATAGCTTGATTCCAGTGGCATGGAGAGCACGGGACCCACGTCTGGGCATACCCGTCCCACTCGGGGTGACAAATGCAAAAACAACAATTGATGGACAGAATGCAGAACAATGTCATACATTCACCCCAGTACAGAGATCTGGGCCTAAATCCATCGTTTTTTGCTCACCATGCCATTCCAGTTTGAACCCAGCCATATGCAAATCAGTCTTGACCCTGTGCCTCATTGGAACAGTCCAGCCCGAACTGCCAAGCCAGGTCCTCCCTGGACTGGAAACAAGCATCCTAGGACCGGTTTCGGGGTTTCACCCCTCTTCAGCCAGGATAGCTTGATTCCAGTGGCATGGAGAGCACAGGACCCACGTCTGGGCATACCCGTCCCACTCGGGGTGACAAATGCAAAAACAACAATGGATGGACAGAATGCAGAACAATGTCATACATTCACCCCAGTACAGAGATCTGGGCCTAAATCCATCGTTTTTTGCTCACCATGCCATTCCAGTTTGAACCAAGCCATATGCAAATCAGTCTTGACCCTGTGCCTCATGGGAACAGTCCAGCCCGAACTGCCAAGCCAGGTCCTCCCTGGACTGGAAACAAGCATCCTAGGACCGGTTTCGGGGTTTCACCCCTCTTCAGCCAGGATAGCTTGATTCCAGTGGCATGGAGAGCACGGGACCCACGTCTGGGCATACCCGTCCCACTCGGGGTGACAAATGCAAAAACAACATTTGATGGACAGAATGCAGAACAATGTCATACATTCACCCCAGTACAGAGATCTGGGCCTAAATCCATCGTTTTTTTGCTCACCATGCCATTCCAGTTTGAACCCAGCCATATGCAAATCAGTCTTGACCCTGTGCCTCATGGGAACAGTCCAGCCCGAACTGCCAAGCCAGGTCCTCCCTGGACTGGAAACAAGCATCCTAGGACCGGTTTCGGGGTTTCACCCCTCTTCAGCCAGGATAGCTTGATTCCAGTGGCATGGAGAGCACGGGACCCACGTCTGGGCATACCCGTCCCACTCGGGGTGACAAATGCAAAAACAACAATTGATGGACAGAATGCAGAACAATGTCATACATTCACCCCAGTACAGAGATCTGGGCCTAAATCCATCGTTTTTTGCTCACCATGCCATTCCAGTTTGAACCCAGCCATATGCAAATCAGTCTTGACCCTGTGCCTCATGGGAACAGTCCAGCCCGAACTGCCAAGCCAGGTCCTCCCTGGACTGGAAACAAGCATCCTAGGACCGGTTGCCCCACATGCTCATCTAGTAAAAAACAATGTGATCAATGCTGTGTTTTACCTCCTTGTGCACCTTCATTTGGGTCTACCTGATACTGCTGACACACAACAAAATTGCTGTCATCCTCTAAATGTCCTTCTGACCCACCAAAAACTGCAATGGAATCTATGGGAGTTTCCTCATCAAAACAAGGAACAAGCTTCAAAGTGCATAAAACATTGCTGCATGCCTCGTTCTGGGCTAATGGTGAAAATGTTTACATCACATCTGCACTGATGTCACTCTGTTTTCTGGTAGAAAAGTAGAGAGTCAAATTCAGAATATTCTGTCATAACATAATTATTTGTAAAGCGCACGTTCACCCATAGGTCTCTTGGTGCTGAATGAAAGATGTTTATTGTTACCCAACGGTACTCATTTTATCAACCTCAGATGGATGAAAGGCTGAGTGGACCTGCCGGGATTTGAACCTGAGACCGAACACAAGACCCTGCAGTGGATGCATTAGTACACTGAGCCACCAGACCAGTCATGACAAAAAGCCCCCACATTGCAGCATTTGGGAGTGCCTATCATACACTAAATGAGAAACCCAATGTGGCCTCCAAGTGGCATGTCTTGGAATTCCAGTTGAAATACACTTGATTTGGGAAAAGGGTTGTGCTTTCTAAAATTGTATTTATGTGGATGTTGTCAGACCCCATTCTGGGGGCCACAGGACAGACATGGGCTACTAGGCCCAAACCATGATGGTTGAGGTTGTTTGTCCCTGGTGCCCTTGGGTCTATCCTCAGATGGCTCTGCAAACTGGTAGGAAGGGTGAGCAGTCACAGGCTTCTCGGGGAGGTAGTGTGTTGTGTGAGAGCTCAGAACTCAAAAGCAAAGCAACAGACACAACAATGTAGTGGCCAGCTCAGTGCTTAATCTTTAAGTAAAAAGAAAGCACTTTAATAACACAGCAGAACTAAATTCTACACAATTCAATAAAAATTACTTACAAGATTGAAAACTAAGCTGCATTAAATAATGATGTGCTACACCTTCTCTTCCTGGTATCCTCCACCTATCCCTCTTCTTATTGCTATGGTTAAGATCCAACAGTCCAACAGTCCCCAACAAACTATGGGTTTTAGGCCAAATTACATACAGGTGCAGATGAGTCAATTACTCTCACAAGTCAAATGTGCAACTTAGTTCAATATCTCGAACACCTTCAGCAAAAATGTATTACAGTGCATGGGAGACTCATCTGCTTGTGTATGATCTTTTGTCACCTGTTCAGACTGCTGGTTATTGTAGCAGTTCAGGCTGTGAATCATATGTGGTCCAGGCTACTTCTCTCATGACAATGGCTCCTCTCCTGCAGGGTCCTTGCTTGCAGCAGTGCTCAGGGATGAAGTTAGAATGGGTGATTGGCGAGGCATATCAGCCTGGCAGCACTTGACTTTGGCTACACTAGTTTCAGACAGATGTTCTGGTGTGTCAGTTTCAGCCTGCAGGCCAAATCCATTGTGGTGGCGTCTTTCTAGCATTTGAAGCCTCTTGATTGATGAGGGCTTGCTGCTTTGGTGGAGAAAAGGCTTTCACTCACACAGTTTGCAGCAGCAGCACCAGTCTTTCAGCCCACAGCAATCTGCAGAGTGACTTAATGGAAATTGACAGATCAACTGGAGGGACCCCCTCACGACACTGATCACTCCTAGCTTCCCACTCTGTGGAAAGGGAGCTTTCTCTGGGTGTTCCTCATGCTGGGAACAGCTGGGAATTTCCTATTGGACAGCCTCTCCTCCTGAAGGGCCAGACACACCTCTTCTCTCTCTCCGTTGTCAGGTAGGCTTCTAGGCTCTTCAGGCAGACCCTCTGCTCCTCCTGCAGAAAGTGCAGACCTCATGTGATGACCGGTATCAGTTCACCTAAAAGCCCGAGTTACACAGCACCTCTTTGAGTACTCTGTGGAGTATTCCCTTCCTTGGTTAAGAGGAACTTGGATCGAAACAAAGTGGGGGGGTTTGAATCCTACCATTATACACATTTTCCAGACAGTGGGCGTGTTTCCACTGCTTAAGGCTTCAGAACCTGTTTGGGTTAATTCTCTTTCAAATGTCACCCTGAGGCTACTCCCCAGACACATCCTTTGTGCAAAACTTTCTTTCACAGAATGTAGCAGTTGGACTGGCTTCAAGAAGGAGTATCCAAAATTTGGGCGCAATGAATTATGAGATGTCTGCAATCAGTTTTTCTGAGGCAGTAACCAGGGACAGACAAAATAGCAGGCCCTGGGGGGCGTGGCCGGGCAAGATGGCCGATCGGAGGTGATCGGCTTCGGCTCCCGGTCCGCGCTCCTTTCTTTATGGGCAATGCAGCCGAAATTCCGCAGCACCAGTGGAATCACTTACTGTGAGAGCTGTCCCCCATCACCGGCATCTGAACGACCCGGCATTTGGGATGCGGCGGCTGTGAGGCGCGCGCGGAGCGCTCCGGAGCTCGGTGGAGAAGACAGCCGCCATTTTGCGAACAGCGTAGATGACCGCCTCAGCGGCGCGCGGCGGGAAGGCTGTCCCCTCGCATCAAGACCCAGCACAGCGGCGGCCTTTTCTGGGGAGGGTCGCCTGAAGAGGAGAGACGAGGGAGTGTGGCGCGACCACCCTCGCCGCTGACGATAAAGGCAAGACCAGTCTGCAGGCCCGGGAGGTCCGGGGCCGGCTTTGGCGTTGCAGACATGCTGGGGTGATGCGGTGACCAGCACGGGGGAAGCCAGAAGAGCGACGAAGACTCCGGTGAGCAGCTAGGGCCCGTGAGTGGGGAGTCACCGGGACAACGAGGGGGCCGAGCAGCTGGGGGGATGCATGCCTGATTTAAAGATGGCGCCTGCAAGTGGAGTCTGAGGCCTGAGAGTCTAATGGCAGCGCGGGACTGGGACTGAGACGGGGTGCTCCTGTGGGGCCTCCTAGTAAGCAAGACGCCTTAACCTCCACACAGCATTCGATCAAAGGGGGGGCCTTGGCCCTCACGCTCCAGTCTACAGATCGCCGCCCTCACAACCCACTACAATACAGAGGCACAGCAGCGAGGGGTAATAGTGCCCCCACAGCGGCTCTACTTTCACCACCCCAGCTCACCCTGAGCATCCCACAAGCTAGGCCTCATAGGCAGTGAGGTGTTCTGCTGCAGGTGCCGCTTTGGGAGGTGGGGGCCCAGCCAACGACCAGCCGTGACGGGGCGAGAGGACACCAAGGGATTCGACGGGGGTCCCCCGGTTGGCCACTCACAGCGGCGCCACCAGACCGGGGTGCCTTCGAGGCTGTGGACCGGTCCTTGGGGACGCCAGGGTTGGGAGGACCCATCTCTATGCCGCCTAAGAAAGCAGCCCCCAAAGCCACCACCGGGGTTTCTCGCTTCTTCACGCCAGCAGACAGGGCCTCGCCCGCGGACCGTGAAGCCGCCCCGGACACCATGGCGTTCACTAAAGAAGACCTCCTAACTTCGCTGCGAGACTTCAAGACGGAATTAAGGAAGGAACTCAGCCAAGACATCAAGGATTCTATGGAACAATTGAAAAGAGATCTCAACGAGCGTATATCTTCCCTCCAAAGCGATGTAGACTCAGTGGGGGTCAGGGTTGTGGAACTGGAAGATCAGGCCCAGAACATCGATAAGCGCTCCTCCAACCTACAGGACACAGTCAATGCACTACAAGACCAACTCCACCAAACCCAATTAAAGGCAGAAGATCTCGAAAATAGGGCACGCTGCGACAACCTTCGTATTCGGGACCTGGAGGAGGGAGCGGAGAGGCCCGACTTGGAGGCCTTTCTAGAAGGTCTCTTTGCGGAGATTATCAGCCCCCAAGTCCTCAAAATTAAACTCAAAAGGGTTCACCGGGTTGGCGGCCCTTACGGCGGTGAAAGGAAGCGCACACGAGATGTTTTGGCGAAATTCCACTCATACAAGGTGAAGGAGGCAGTCCTTTCGGCGGCCAGGAAAAAAAGAACAGATCTCTTTCCAGGGACACGCTTGTAGCATCTATCAGGACGTGGCCCCCTCCACATTGGCGAGGAGGCAACACTTCCGTCCTATCACAAACAAGCTCTGCGACGACAAAATCAGGTATTGCTGGACTTACCCGTTCGGCCTTAGCTTCGAATACAACAACAAACAACGTCACATTACTGATCTCAAAGACGGATTAGAACTGTTGGGCCTCTCGACTCCTGAATTGGAAGCAGCAGCTACCGAACCGATGAGGTCCCGTCGTCACGTTTCGCCATCCGCGAAGTGGACCAAGTCCACAAAAGGGAATCATGGCTGAGTTCTGATCTTGGACAATGAGAGTAACGGCCCCACGTTCTTCTTACCAACTGGTTCCGGACGTCCGTTGTTTGGCCCCACCTCTGGAGCTGCTCCCTCCTGACTCTTATGGATTTTATAGAGATCAAATGGCTTTTTGACAGTGTGATTGAGCAGCAGCTACACCTTTCGGCGACCTGCACTACATGATCACCCCGAGATGGGCGCGGATGGGATCACAGGTCACACCATCCGCTACACCACCTGAACAGGTGGACTCTTCAACAGTCGAGGACTTATCGTTAACTCAACGCATGTTCCCATTGGTTCTGTTGGGGTCCTTGGTTTTTATTTTTCCTTCAGGGTGTGGGGGAGGGGGGGAGGGGAAGTGGTGGTGGCATAGGTTACTCAGAGGATGAACAGGCGGGGGGTTTGAAACCGGGGGAGAGGGCAGAAGCTGGGGCCCTATGACCTCACAGAGTCGGTTCTGTAGAGAAAATGGCAAGGCCATAGGCACGGGAGGAGGGGGCTACATCAGTTAAGATGGTTATTACTGTAGCTTCATGGAATGTCAGGGGCCTCAACTCCCCACAGAAGAGACAAAAAGTATGAAAGTACCTTATAGATCATCATTTTGATATAGTGGCACTCCAGGAGATACACCTCCAAAGAACTGACGAATTGCGACTCAAGCACAAATCATACCCACTCATTTACAGATCATCGGCCCACACCAAACACGGAGGGGTGGCATTGATGTTCCATACCTCAACGAAATTCCAACCGCTAGATATATGGTCAAATAAGGAAGGAAGATTGGTCATGGTGAAAGGCACACTGAGGGGCACACTCTGCACTTTCATAGCGGCATACGCGCCGAACACAGGCCAGACAAGCTTTCTCCACGCCCTGCTCGATAAAATGGTGGATTTTGTTGAGGGGCCAGCAATTCTCTTGGGGGATTTTAATCTCGCCTGGCAACCAGAGGTGGACAGCACTCATTCTCGTAGACCCGAGGCGGGCTCCTTCCCCGTCGACATCAAACAAAGAATTCACGATTTTGGCCTGAGGGACGCTTGGCGTACCCTATTCCCCCAAACGAGAGACTACACCTTTTACTCTCATGTGCATCACACTTACTCCCGTTTAGATTACATCTTCATTAATCAACAACTGATGGGTCAGCTTGCAGAGGCTAAGATATTCCCCCTCGCGATCTCGGATCATTGTCCCATTTCCATTTGCCTACGCTGGAGTTCTAACTCGTCTTCCTCCCCGAAATGGTACTTCCCGAGCTCCCTCACGCGAGTCAATGTATTGCGGACAGAACTGCGTGCAGCTATCACGGAATACTTCAAGGTGAACAAGCTGGAAGACACCTCCCCCAGTACCACCTGGGATGCCTTTAACGCAGTTATCTGAGGGAAATGTATAGCACTCAATTCCTCCCTAAATAAACGACGAGCGCAGGAGCGAGAGGCTCTAGAGCGGGAATTAGAAAAGGCGGAACTAGCTCACAAGAATAACCCCACTAGAGGGACATTGCGTCCCCTCACAGCTCTACGAGGGAAGTTAAAGGCGATCTATAACAATAGGGCGGAATATAAGCTGCTAAAATTACGCCATACTTCCTACGCCCAAGGGAACAAGATTGGCAAACATCTAGCGAGGCAACTACGAGTGAAACGAGAAAGAGAATATATTGGGGGCATTCGGGACCGGAATAACGTTCTAATTCACTCCGATAGGGAAAAGGCGGACCTCTTTGGGTCTTTTTACAAATCACTCTACACCGCAGAATTCAGAGACCCCATCTTACAAGATGGCTACCTTCAGGCCCTGCGCTTTCCCCGAATATCACAGGCTACTAATGATTTACTTTCGGCCCCTATCACCCTGGAAGAGGTGAGAACGACCATCTCGGCTCTCAAAATGCATAAAGCCCCTGGGCCAGACGGCCTCACTGCCCATTTTTATAAAACCTTTGCCCCTGACCTCATTCCCCACCTTACGAATCTTTTTAATCAGATGGCCGAAACAGGGGAAGTGACCCCCTCGATGGCCGAAGCAGTAGTCACGGTCCTCCCCAAGCCTGGGAAGAACGCTCAACTTTGCCCCTCTTATCGGCCCATCGCGCTCCTCAACCTTGACGCGAAAATGTACTCCTCTAGTTTAGCCAATCGGATTCAAGACCTGATGCCGGACCTGATCCACCCCGATCAGTCGGGCTTTATCACGGGCAGACAAACCCATGACAACATTAGACGCACCATACATCTAATTGAGAAAGCCAACAAGAAGGGGATTCCGGCGGTTCTGGTGGGCCTTGATGCCGAAAAGGCATTTGATTGCGTAGACTGGGCATTTTTATTTCAAGTCCTGCAGGCCTATGGTTTCTCAGAGGGATTCATACGTATGATCAAGGCCAATTACTCACAGCCCCGTTCCCGAGTCCAGGTCAATGCAGTGTTATCGGACCCATTCTCCCTTATGAGAGGCACCAGACAAGGGTGCCCTCTCTCACCCCTACTATTTGCGCTGAGCATCGAACCATCCGCAACAATGCAACCATACAGGGCATACCCTTTGGAGTGGACAATCACAAAATTTCGCTCTTCGCGGACGATGTACTCTTGACACTCGCAAACCCTGCACGTTCACTCCCTGCGCTGCAGTTAGAATTAGCCAAATTCGAAGTGATAGCCGGCTTCAAGGTCAATCTAGACAAATCATACGTACTTAACCTCACCCTACCGAAGAATGAAGCATGCGCCATCCAGGCCCAATCGCCGCTACAATGGTCTAGCCGCTCCCTCCAATATTTGGGGATCCAACTGACACCCCAGGTAGAAGGGCTTTACAAAGCCAACTTCCCACCAACGATCCTTAACATTCAGAATGACCTTAAGAGATGGAAGCCTTTATTTATCTCCTGGCTGGGACGCATCCACGCTATTAAGATGACCCTACTGCCCAAACTGCTATATCTGTTTCAGGCCTTGCCCATAGACTTAGACTCCACCTTCCGACCCACAGTCAAATCTTTATTCACTAAGTTCATCTGGCAGGGGGGTAGGGCCCGACTATCCTTTTCTATCCTACGATGGCCTAGATCCAAGGGGGGAGTGGGAATGCCTGATGTTGGGCTTTACTATAAAGCGGCACAATTGAGAATAGTGACGGAATGGTTCAAAAGGGAATCAGGGAAGCACTGGCTTCACATGGACCGGGGGGTAGTGGGGAGGACAGTGTGGGATCTGATATGGAAACACAGGAAGGATCGCCCAGCGAACACATACATTAGCACACCCACGCGCACGGTCCTGAAAGTCTGGGACTCCTTAGCGGGTAACGAGGCTTGGACCACGTTCCCTTCACCATACACCCCAATTCATTTCAACCCGGCTTTCCCTCCAGCTATGCATGAAGGTCCATTCGATGCCTGGAGGGAGGGAGGCTGCCTTATGCTAGACCACTTATTCCACAATTATGACATCTTAACCTTTGAAAACTGCAGAAGAGAATTTCACCTGCCGCCGGACGAGCACTTTCACTACATGCAACTGCGACATTGGGCACTCACCCCCCACATACGGGATAATGCCACGCGAGAGAAAAAGGGGTTTGAAAAGTATGTCAGAACAGTGAGTTCAATGAAAGGGGTGATCTCCTTCCTCTATAATTTTCTACTTTCCACTTCACACTCTGCTCAGCCGAGATATATGTCTATGTGGGAGGGCCTGCTACAACGAGACATACAGAACCATGAATGGGCAGCACTTTGGTCCGATATATTGAAATTTAATCATTCGTTAGAACTCAGAGAAGCACATTTTAAAACTCTTAATGGACTGGTACCTCTACCCCGCCAAACTGAAACGCATTTTCCCAACCTTGTCAGATAGATGCTGGAGGGGATGTGGGCTTCTAGGGGATTTCCAACATATATGGTGGGACTGCCCTTCTATTAGGCCCTTCTGGGAGGAAATCTTAGCCCAAATCAAGACCATGCTAGGATATCCCATACCGACGACCATGGAGGGGGTCCTTCTAGGTATCCGAGACCCTGCTTTGGAACATCAGACCAGGGCCGACAAGGCTATCATGTGGACATGCATTGGTGCTGCAAAGATCACAGTCGCTGCCGCATGGAAGAAGAAGGCACCTCCTGCCATCTCGGTGTGGTACGCTCGACTGTGGAAACTTCTCTGTCTAGAAAGAATGGTGGATATATTTTGCGATGATTACAAAGGTTTCGAGTATAAGTGGGGTCCATTAGTCGCATTCCTTACACGGGGCCTACCGCTGGCGGTCTGCCCCCCGTCCCTTAGGGATATGCATCTCTTCCAGTTTTAACATCTTAGTCCTCCGCCTAGCCATATGCCCAGTTTTCACTGCTTGATCGCCACCACATTTCTCATTAGTGGGAGGGGGGGGCTTGGGGGGGTTTATTGGGTTGACTGTTATACATGTTATTTTTATTTATTCTTTGGAGTGCCTTCCAGGTTGGGAGGATAAATCCTCAATTTAACAGGACATTACAGACTATGCGGCCTTCGCTGAATGAATGAATGAAATTTGTACTTGTAAAGCGCACCCATACCCCCAAAGGGGTGTCCAGGCGCTGTACGCATACCGCTGTGGAACCCTTCCTGGCTTTTCCCTGTGAAATGTCCACTCCTGGGCACCCCCAGGGTGAAGCCAGGCATCCCAGCGCTGTTGGGGCCGTTGTGGAGATTAAGCAAGCTATTGCAGAGTTGCAGAGTGGGACCCATGATTAGAATAGGCACCGAGGCGAGAATTATCAGGTCCGAGGAAATTGAGCCCAAGACCCGCCGAGGCGGGAATTGAACCCTGGTCCCGGGCCAGATCTCTGCATTAGGGTCTGCCGCTCTAACCATTGAGCCACACTTCTCCTCCTGAAGGGGCAGACCTATTCAGCCTCTGAACTCTTTGAACTGTGTCTCTTTCTATAGAGGGTCCCCCCACCGCTGTAGGCCGCAGTTCCATAGGAAGGATCATCCCCACTCTCGATTCCGCACTCTGTGTTGTTCCTCACCTGTTAACAATGATACTCAGGTAATTGTACAGCACATTCTGTTAACCTAACAAATGCCAATAAATATATGTTTTACAAAAATAGCAGGCCCTGTCTAGAAATGCCCTCACTGTGAAGGACAGAAACCACAGCTTTAGCCACACTGCCACAATCTATCAAATGGCAGTGCTCAGAAAGTGTCTCCATCCTCCCTTACTTTAGTGTCTGGGCCTCCACAATCCAGTTACTGGAATGCAGACTATACACATCTCTGGGCAAGCTGTCCTCATCCTCCGTCTTCTGTATTTCGAAAATCAAGGGCCTCCAGAATGGATCCCACAGGCCCCAGTACTTACAGGCACATGCATCAACCATTTTTGCAAGCGCAAACGGTGCGATTCGCAAAAATCGCCCGTTTGCGCCCGCAAAACTGGCATTTGCGATGCATCAAGGTTCAAGGCACTCGCAATTTGAGAATTCGCAATTACTTGCGAGTTCTCAAATTGCGATTACATTTAAGGAATCGCAAGTTGCGATTCCTTAAATGCAATGCAAGAGCCACTTTAGAATAGCGATTTCGCTATTAGGGGGCGCAAATTACCATGAAGTTGAACTTCATGGTAATTTGCAAAATCTGTGAAAAATGCACTTTAGTGCATTTTTCAAAGTTTCATGTTGCGCACACACATGCCCTTGGGGCATGTGTGTGCGCAACATGGGTGCACATCACTTTTTCAGGGGTGCAACAGGGTGTCATTTTGACACCCTTGCACCCTTGAAATTGCATGCGCAATTTGCGAGTACCTAGTGGTACTCGCAAATTGCGCATGTAATCTCCCATTCATTCCTATGGGCCTGTAGGCCCATAGGAATGAATGGGGAGCCATTCCTTAATTGTGACTCGCAATTTGCGAGTCGCAATTAAGGAATTTGTAGGAATCGCTATTTTCTCAGCGATTCCTACATGCATAGGCATTTGCGCTTCCTTATTAGCGAATCCTTATTTTTCGCTAATAAGGAAATGCATGTTTGATGCATGTGCCTGTTAGACTCATGCAACACACAGAGTACTACAACCAAACATTAGCTACACACTTACTGCACATACACACATCCTACAAGCATACGGTGTGTCAGCACAAGGTTATGGGTGGCACAAAATGGCAGACCTTTACAGCAGAGGAGCAGGCAGACTTCCTTCTACTTAACAGAGAGAAAAAGGTCATGTCACACTGTAGTTTCAAAGAACACGGTTGGCTCTCAATTAATCAGGGAATTGTAAGCACGCTACTCACCCGTGAGGGTCTCAAGGCGCTGAGGGGGGGGTCCGCAGATCTGTTTAGCCGAAGAGCCAGGTCTTGAGGGTCTTCCTGAAGGTGTTCAGGGAGGGGGCGCGTCTGATGTCTGCCGGTAGCTCGTTCCAGGTCTTGGCTGCAATGTGAGAGAAGGATCTTCCGCCTGCTCTGGCTCTGTGGATGCGCGGGGTTTCGGCCAGTGCGAGGTTGGAAGATCGGATGTTTCTTTTGGGTATGTGGAAGTTGATTCTGTCATTGAGGTATTTGGGTCCGTTGTTGTGTAGGCATTTGTAGGCGTGAGTGAGGATTTTGAAAGTGACTCTTTTCTCCACGGGGAGCCAGTGGAGACTTCGTAGGTGTTGGCTGATGTGTTCGTGTCGGGGGATGCCGAGGGACGAGTCTGGCGGCGGTGTTCTGAACTGTCTGGAGTTTGCGGAGTAGGGACTTGTTGATGCCGGCGTAGAGTGCGTTTCCATAGTCCAGTCTGCTGGTGACTGTCTTCCTTGACTCAGGGGGAATCCACTTGAAGGTCTTGCGGAGGATGCGGAGGGTGTTGAAACAGCTGGAGGTGTCGGCGTTGACCTGTCGGTTCATGGTGAGTGATGAGTCGAGTATGATGCCGAGGTTCTTGGTGTGGTCTGAGGGGGTAGGTGGGCTTCCGAGGGCGGTCGGCCACCAGGTGCTGTCCCATGCAGAAGGGGTGGTGCCGAGGACTTCTGTCTTCTCGGCGTTGAGCTTGAGGCAGCTGTTGGTCATCCAGACTGCAACGTCTTGCATTCCTTTCTGGAAGTTGAGTTTGGCAGTGGTGGGGTCTTTGGTGAGGGAGAGGATGAGCTGGGTGTCGTCGGCGTAGGATACGATGTTGAGGCTGTGTTGTCGGACGATGGCTGCGAGGGGGGCCATGTAAATGTTGAAGAGGGTGGGGCTCAGTGATGAACCCTGTGGGACTCCGCAGGTGATTTTCATGGGGTCGGAGAGGAAGGGTGGGAGTCTGATCCTTTGGCTTCTTCCGGTGAGGAATGATCGGATCCAGTCCAGGGCTGTTCCTTGTATGCCTGCGTCGTGTAGTCTGGCGACTAGTGTGCGATGGGAGACGGTGTCGAAGGCCGCTGATAGGTCGAGTAGGATGAGGGCTGTGGAGTGGCCTTGGTCCAGGAGGGTGCGGATGTCAACTGTGGCGGCGAGTAGGGCGGTCTCTGTGCTGTGGTTGCTTCGGAATCCGGATTGGGAAGGGTCGAGGACGGCGTTCTCTTCAATGAATCGTGTCAGTTTCCTGTTGACTGTTTTCTCTGCAACTTTGGCTGCGAAGGGGAGGAGCGAGAAGGGCTGATAGTTTTTGAGGTCGGTGGGGTCAGCTGTGGGCTTCTTGAGCAGGGGTCTGACTTCTGCGCGCTTCCAGTCGTCTGGGAAGGTGCCTGTTTTGAAGGTGGTGTTGATGGTGCGTTGTAGTTCGGGTGCGATGGCGGCCACGGCTCTGTGGTAGATGTGAGGGGGGCAGGGGTCGGTGGGGGCCCCCGAGTGGATGCTTTTCATGGTCGAGGCAGTGTCTTCGGCCGTGATCGGTGTCCAGTTGGAGATGGTGGGCTGGCTCGTGTTTCTGGGGGGCGGGGGGCCGTCTGTGGCGCCTGGTGGATGGTCGATGAAGTTGTCGTAGAGGTTTTTGATCTTGAGGTGGAAATAGGTTCCAAGCTTGTGGCAGAGGTCTTGGGATGGGGTGATGTCTGTGGCTTCGCTGCGTGGGTTGGTGAATTCTTGAATGACACTGAAAAGTTCCTTGGAGTTGGTGGAGTTGGCCAGGATCTTGGTGGCTCTGATCTGGTTGTGGTAGTCCATCATGGCGTCCTTGTAGGTGGTGTGGTTTTCGGTTGTCTTGGTGTTACTCCAGTTCTTCTCCAGGCATCTGCAGGTGCGTCTGGCTTCTTGGAGAGCGGTTGTGAACCAGGCGGCTTTCCTGGGGCGTTGTCTGTCAGGGTTGCGTAGCGGGGCGAGCTCGTCTGTGCAGTTGGAGATCCAGGTGTGGAGTTCTCTGGCTGCGTCGTTTGCGCCATTTCGTCGGGTGCCCAGGTATGGTTGTCTCGGGTGAGGGTGGAGTTAAGTTGCTCGTCGGTAACCTTGCCCCAGTTCCTTCGTGGTGGGCGTGGGGCTGGTTTGGGTGCCTTAGGTTTGTTGATGGCGAAGTGTACGCAGTGGTGGTCGGTCCATGGCGGCTGCGTTGTGTGGCTGAATTGGACGCTGTTTCCTGCCGCGAAGATGGGGTCGAGGGTGTGTCCTGCTCTGTGGGTCAGTGTGTTGACGAGTTGTTTAAGTCCGATGCTGGCGAGGTTGTCACGAAGGATAGTGGAGTTGGGGTCGCTGGGGTTGTTGAGGTGGAAGTTCTGGTCTCCAATGAGTATGTAGTTTGTTGAGGCGATGGCGTGGGGTGCGATGAAGTCGGTGATGGTGGTGGCGAAGGGTGTTCGGGGACCGTGGGGTCTGTAGATGAGGGTTCCTCAGAGTGTGGCTTTGGGGGTGGTCTGGATCTGGAAGTGCAGGTGTTCGGCAGAGGGGAAGGTTTCGCTGGAGGTGGTGAGGCGGAGGGTGCTCTTGTGGGCGATGGCGAGGCCCCCTCCTGGGTGGTTGGGGCGGTCTTTCCTCTGGATCTTGTATCCGTCTGGGATGGCGGTGCTGATGTCGGGGGCGGAGGATGCATTGGTCCAGGTCTCTGTGAAGAAGGCGATGTCGGGTGAAAGAGAGTCGAGTAGGTTCCAGATTTCCATGGCGTGTTTGTGTACGGAGAGTACATTGAGGAGGATGTCGCCGGTGCTGGCGTCGGCGGTGTTGGAGGCCGGGGTGGCAGTGAGGGTCTGGCGGCAGTGGAGGCAGGAGACCTGGCCGTGGGTCGTGTTCGGCGAGGCCTGTTGGCATTCTCTAAGTCTTCCAGGGTTGAGTGCGAGGAGGGTGGTGGTGTCGTAGCGATGGGTAGTGGGAGGTCCAGGGTTCCTGGCGCTGGCTGCGGTCGGGTCGCGGACAGGCGCAGACGGGCTTGCCTTTGGCGTGCCGGCGGCGCGCCATTAAGTAGGGGAGGGACGAGAGGCTGGGAGGCGGGAGCAGGGGAATTCCGTGGGGGAATTCCGGATGGGGAGGGGCCGCGGGGGCAGCAGCGGCAAAAGGCAAAAGGAACAGGCAGGCACGAGAAAATAAAAACAGTGGTGGATTAGAGCAAGACACAGATGAGCACAATAACAGTGGCACAACAGGGAAAAAAATTAAGAAAAAAAATGGCTGAGAAAGGTTACGGTGGTTGGAGGCAGTCTGGTCCCAGTTGGAGCGGGCAGCAGGCGCAGGAACGGGCAGCAGCCTCGAACCTCCCATGGAGGAGGTCGGGGTCTGGCTCTGACTACCACTTTACCTGATGCACCGAAGATATGGGCACTAGTCTAATGCCTAATGTGAAGGCACACTTGCTGCATTCGTCTAGGTCAAAGAACAAGTTCTGGACCTCACATTACCAGAGACAGTCACAGACATCGGCATACATGTTAGATTAGCATCAGACCAGGGACAAACTAAAAGTCAGGACACCAAATTCACCTGCTGTAGGGCACTCCAGGCAGCGATACACACAAGTTCACCATGCTTGGAACATACCCATCCCAACAAATATCCCTATTATTGCCTCACTACCAAGAGAAGGATTTTAACACCTCCACCTGCCAGTTCTGTGGATTGCAGCTGGTGTATTGGTCACTTATATTGAAAGGGCTGCCACCGACAAGGCAGGAACACTCAATGAAAGCATATTCCCAGCTGAATTGTCATTTAATAAAACGATTGTGATCTAGACGGCATTTGTTTATTCTGCAAGGAAAAACTCCCAAAGCGAGGAGTTGGCTTTAGAAAATGTAAAATCATTGCGTGTGGGAGACTCAAATGATTTTTTTTGCCCGTAGACAAAATTATGTTTGCGCAAGTCAAAGAGAGGAAACAACATGGTAGATATAGCATCACAACCCATTCTGTTAATAGAGGAGGCCTTGTGACACCATGCCCTCTACCATTACACTGCAGTTGCTCCACTGCGAGCATTTGTCCAGTGATAGAGCTGTTGTTAGCTTTTCTGTCAGAGAAACTGCGATCCGACCACCTCTAAATGTGGTAGAGGGAGGAAAATGTTTGGTGGATGGATCATCTGCCAATTTCAGGCAGGTGCTTTGTTACTGTCAACTTCTAAATACGGCCGATATTGTATTCTTTCATAAATCACCTAGACTCATTTCAGTAGGGAGGTACAGAACACTCGCATTCCTTGCCTAACCTGTTTATGTAATTGTTAGGAATTGGGTTTCTGGTTGGCAGAGGTATATACCCTGTCCAAGCAGGAACCACAATACTAGTCAGGGTAAGTCAAATATACACCCTAAATTAACCTATGCTCACCCTCTAGCAGCTTGGCACAGATCAATCAGGCTTAATGTAAGAGGCAATGTGTATACATTTGTGCAACACTTCAATCAGATTAACAGTGCAAATACCACACAAAAAGATACCAGACCTGGTTAGAAAAATAGAACTTAATTTAATGAACAAAACAAGCCCAAAATGACAAAAATCTATTGAGTATAACCGGACTTAGGATTTTTTAAAGAATAAACTGAAATGCAGTGCTTAAAAGCATAAAGCGCCAATGGGGCCTATCTGGTCACACTAGACTGGGTAAAATCCAAACGTTCAGGCCGACCATGATGGAGTGCAGTTTGGATACAAGGACCAGCCTTGGGCAGTTGAAAAAGTACCTTGGTTTGCTGTTGAGTCAATGTTGAGGAAAAGATGTGAGGAACAAAGGAGGTGATGTGTCAGTTTCGATCATTTAGGAGGTAGGCAATGTATCTACTCTGACCCGCGCAAAGTCGGAGATGCATCAGGAATGGAGGCATTGGGCAGCGCTGTCGGCAATGTGATGTCCTCATTCCTCACAGCAGTGGCGATGCGTTGGCCTCGATGGAGATTCAAAGCACTCAGCGTTTTTGCTGGAGCAGCACTTTATACCCACTTCCAAGGGCCCAGGACTGGATTTGCACCTCTTGGCTGGGCAAGACTCACAGATGGCAGATTTCAGGTGCTGTAGCAAGTGAGTTGGAATCTATTTTATATCCCTGAGACTTCAATCAGGAGGCAAGCCAGCAAGCCCTTGGAGTTACTTTGGTTCTGGGTTGGAGAGATGCAGGTCCAGTCCTTCTCACTTCCAGGAAAGAGAGCATCAGGCAGCAGGTCAGCACCGAAGAGCAGGAGTCCAGCAGAGTAGCAGTCCAGCAGAGTGGCAGTCCTTGTAGCAGCACACCAGTCCTTCCAGGCAGAGCATCCACAGGTCCAGAAGTGCACAGAGTTGGTGGTGTCTGAGGTCCAGTACTTATACCCAGTTGTGTCTTTAAAGAGAGGAAGACTTCAAAAAGAGGCCTTTGAAGTACACAGGGTCCCTGCCCTTATTGCCCTTGCTCCAGACTCACTACAGGGGAGTATGCAGCCCTTTTTATGGGGACACGACACAGCCTATTCAGGCGTAAGTATCAGCTCTTCCCTCCCATCCTGCCCAAGATGGTCCATCAGGATGTGGACGGTCCATCACGTCACACCTAAGCTCCCTTTGGGTGTGGTTGTCTAGAAGTAATGCACAAAGCCCAGCTGACACCCACCCAGACATGTATTTAGAGACAAGCAGAAGGCACCAAATGGCTAAAGTAAGAAAGTCCCAACTTTCTAAAAGTGGCTTTTGCAGAAATACAGTTTAAGATCTAACTTCACCATGAGCTGGGATTTTAAATTGTGATTCCAGAGGCACCAACTTGGGGATCCCATCTCTTCCCAATTGAAAATTACACTTATAAAAATATAATAAAGTGATCCAAAGAAGAACAATTCTCCCCATGGAACCTCAAACAGTGGTTGTCCAACAACAGATATTTAATGGGATGGTTTCACATGGCACACAAAATGTTAATACTAATATTGAAGCAACATAGCTGCCAAGGGTTCAGATTGCTTATGTGTGACATTTTCATCATTTCAGTGAAATTATGAGTGACATTCAATGACTATGAGCGACACTTTCTCACTAGCAAAATCAAGCAATGAATACGAGGGAAACATATAAATATCAGAAAAAACACCCATTTGAGCAACGAGAAACTCTAAGAAGATCTCAAAACTGCTGCAAAGAACCAGAAATGTAAGGGCACTTTTGAGAGGCCCAGCGCGGAGCGGGCCTGAGCCAGGCTCATGGCGCTGAACAGAACTCAACTTGTTCTGCACAGTCAGTGACTGCAGAGCTCTGAAATGTGTAACTTTTACAATTACTTTACGGGCTCCCGGCTGTGAAGTTACTTTGTGCAGACTGCATAAAGTGCAATGCAGAGCTGAGCTGACTCTCAACTAAACTTACGTTACAAGATGAGTGATGACACGTGTGCCTAAAAAAATTAAATTAGGAAGCCAAGTGATTAGTAATAAGCAATAGTGGCACTTACTCTCAGCGACCGCCAGTATGATTAGACCTGGCCAGTTGTCAGAGAACTCTCCCCGGCACCATCCTGTCCACTGGTCTGATCAGCGCCATGGTCCAGGACTGACTCAAGCGGCATTCATAGCTGCACCAGCAGTGGACTGCACTCAGTGCATGGTGGCGGGCCAGGTTGCTGAGCACGCACCACCACTCTTCCAAGGCAGCCTGCTTGGGCTCGTTCAAATCTGCAAAATGAACTCTGTGCAACAGCCCGGGCCCTAGTCAGTGAGTGTGTGTCCTGGCTGTTGATTGGGCAAATTAAATAATGAGACGTGACACCAGTGACTTTGCCGTGGTTACTCAGTGAAACATTGTAGACCTCCCAGGCCAGAGCGAGCTGCTTGAGCCAGCCCCCAAACCTGCTGCAGCAGTGTGCTCGCTGCCAGCTAAAACCTTTGCACAGTCAGTGGTACTTAAGCAGCGCTCCGGCTTGACAGCTTAGGAGGCAATATAAATGTGTGACAATGCATTTCAGTGCGGTAATGCAGACCACCACACTGAAATTCGTTAGTTTAACGCCTGATATGTGGTACTTTGGCAGGGCTGAAGCAAAATCCTATCTCAAACTTACCCACTGCTCACTAATAGCAAAACTGATAAGTAAGGGGGCAGGGGAATGGTTTAAATGTGGTCCTAACAACAGTGAAAAAGACCCAATGAACCGCCATAAAATTCACAAAAGGATTAGTTGAGGGAGGAATTAATAAGCTTAGCATTAAAAGAGGTCATTTAGACCTTGATGGGCAGCTCGCTGACTATGCCGGTCATGGAGAGCATGGCCTCTGCTCCACTAGCTGAGGAGTGCTTGTCATAGTCTTTGGGCCTGATTACGAGATTGGCGCAGTTGCGCTGGCTCTCCGCCAGCACAGCTGTACCAAACCTGCTCAAGGACCGCCGACTGTATCAGGAGTTGAACTAATGTTACACAAGTTCAACTCGTGATACGGTGGGGGGTCGCCTTCCCCATGGCAGTGCCTGGAAAACAGGCACCGCAATGGGAACTGCAAAAATATTCCAGCACGTCCATGCCGCGCTGGAACTTCGTGGGAATACAGATGCCCAGCTGAATGTATCCCCATGGCGGGGGGGGGGGACATGGGAGCCGGTAGGGCCCCCTTTGTTCCTGCACCACCAGTCTTTTCATGGCAGGGCAACGCCATGAAAAGGCTGGCGGTCCAGGAACTCATAATATGCTGAGCGGTACTGCACCAGTCACCACTAAGCATATTGCGTTGTGGCGCTCCTGCACCACCACTAGGGAACAACTGTTCCCTGGTGCAGCCAGTGGTCCACCTCCCCTACGACTTTAACAGTCATAATACAGTGGACGGTGGACCGTCTACACGAGTCTGGCGGTCGCAAGACCGCCAGACTCGTAATCAGGCCCTGAGATTCTTCCTACCAGGAGAGGATCTCCCTGCTTTCTATGCACCAGCATGTGAGGTGGTTGCACAGAAAGCAGAGCGATTTTCCGAGAAGACTACAATGTTGTTTGGGACCAGCTCAGCTAATATGTGTTTCTTCAGCAACAAGCCCCTGAAGTGGAAGTTTGCTTGTTAAACACAAAAACACAAATGGCCCTGATACATTGGTATTTTTCTCCCAGGGCATGTGGGTTTCTTGTATTATATCCAATTTGCCACTGCCAGTTTTTTCTTAGCAGTCTCCGAATGGAAATATGTATTTCGGAAGTTGCACAACCCTAAATAGGATGGGTCTTCCATCCTATTTAGGATAGGATGACCCTCTGGTGGACAGGCTCCTGTTCGAAGTATTCTAATGGTGGAGACAACTGACGCTCTGATGTTGGAAGCCTGATACTCAGTCTACCTCCAAAAGAGGCAGGAAGAACCACAGGTTTGGTGGGGCACGAGCCCTTCTGAGTTAATGTGGTGCTCCCACGCTGCCAACTTCTAAATGAGTCCAAACATCTCTAAGAGAGGCTAAAACATGATCACCCAAGATGCTCCCAAATTACATAGTTAAGACCTATCCTGGGTAGAGGCACTCAAAACTAAATTTCAAGTGACAGCAGGTACACTCAGGGTCATGGCAAAATAGTGTGTTTTTCCCCCTTATACCAAAGCTGCTTGCTGGAATGTCTAATATGCAATGATGTTTGCATTCTGTTCAGTACTTCTAGGACTACTGTTATTTGGTCAATTTTTTGCACACCACACCTAACACATTTCCTGCATGGGACTACCAACTTCTCAGACCATTACTACCTAGGGTGAGATGAGTTTACCTTCATCCTAATAGTTTTATCTTTGTGGGTCTTTATACCACATGTAGATTAACAATAGCATTTGTAGTAGAGGCACAGGAGTGGTGGTGATTCTGAGATTGTGTCCTTTTATTAGGCAAAGCAGGGTGGGTCCAAGTGGGTCTCAAGGGATTTTTAAGTCCAGAGTCCTTAGTAATGCTTGAGTGGATGTTCATTAACCAAAATATCTGCAATACACAGTACCTTATTACAAGTGCCCTGGTAAGCACAATGGGGCCAGTATTAAGAATAACCATTACTTATTGCAGGCCTCTTCTGCGTGGAGTGATGTGAATTTATGGCCTTCAAAATCAAGAATTTTGATGCCCGTTTAATCTCCTACAATGCCCCTGTATGTTTTTTGGACTTGCCTAATGACTCTGTGAAGCCTCATGCACCACTTTCTAATACCTCACAACTTCCTACTTTATTTAGCTCTTAAATCTTTTAAATGGAACGTCTTCCTTTAAATATAACTGCTAATGTCCCCCCACTTTCCACCCCCCACCTATCGTTCACCCCTACTTACACCTGGGGAGAGGATGTTGCCTAACGGCTAGGGCGGTCGACCTCAAATCTGGGGAACTGGGTTCGAGTCTCTGCAACGATGCTCAACATCCTGTGATTCTGGACAAATCGCTTAATCTCCCTGTGCCTAACAAAAATGAATGTAACGCAACTGCTGCTCATGTAAAGCACTCTGATACCTTCGGGTCAAGTTCACGCTATATAAATCTCCGGAAAAGAAGAAAAAAATTCCTGACTCAGCTCCACCATACCTCCACTCCTGGTTACCTTTTGGCTGAGCACACTTAAATTTCAGTTGTTGTCACAGTTACTCCAATAATATAGGACATTAAGTTCGCCGCAGGGCTGTAACTATATTTATCCTGTTAGCATCACTAATCAATGAGGCCCATTAACAATCTGCATTCTGCTTCAAAGAGTAAAGCTGTCAATTACGCTAATTTATTTAATTGCCAAAAATGTGCATCATTAACAAGCTGCAAAATAAACAGAAAGACATGACATGTCTATTGATGTACCCCATGCCTCTGTGTCTTCCTTAAATCAATTGCCCTCGTTGCCTCCTGTTTGATTCGAAAGGCTTTTAAAAACAGGACTGTTCCCCTCCATGACCCTACCTACAGGGCTTTAAATGGGATGAAAAAACTGGGGTGTCTCTCATAGGGGCGTGGCCAATCTAATTAAGGGTGTGGCTTAAAATACGTAAGCGAAACATCTGTGCTTAGCATAGTGTGTCGCCCGACTGGTATTTTGCTGCTTCGGTCATTGCATCCAGATATATAATACAACAAGTAACATTACACCTACAGCAAGCCAAAACTATTGGCTTTGTCAATGGTTTTTAGTTGCATAAGCAACAACTATGACTTTGTTGAATATAATATGACAATCCTTCAGTTCTGAAATGATGAGACTGTGAAGAACTTTAACGAGTCTCTTCAAAGTTACCCAAAGGCAGTGAAGTGTGGTACTGCTGCAGAGTTAAGATTCTTTTTTCACCCGGAGCGTGATGTCAACAAGCATTTGCAATGCAATGGGTCTCGCATTTGTGAGTTAGAGCTATTGGTGTTGTAAATGTTATTGTATTTCTACTTATGTTTATTGTTTGTAGTGAAAGTAGATGTATGTTGTTTGCAGTGGAATTATGTGGTTTGATTTGGATTTGTTAGTTGTGAAATTGTGCTGTGTGGAATTGTGTGGTGTGTAGTGTATTTGTATATTTGAATTATGCGGAATGGTGAATAGATAAGGGCGAGAGTTGTATAGAATAGATAGAAAGTAAGATTGAGAGGGATAGGTAGTTTGTGTATGAAGTGGGGAAATAACTCTAGCTAGAGTAGTATAAAGAGTGTGTGAGATAGAGAGTATGTAGGGGAGAGAAGGTTATAGACGCATAAAGAGGCTGCTCTTGTGCACGCAGAAGACACCGAAAGAAGAGGAGAAGGAGAGTGGGTGTTTGCGGTTTGGATTTTTCGAAACGTTGAGGTAAAGAAACTGTCTGAAAGAGCTGAAGTGAGCCAATATGAGAAATGTTGGATCAGTGCGTGCATGTGCAATGGAATTATGTGGACAGTATTTATGAAGTATTAAGTGTAGTGGGCTTATGTGTAGTGGCATTGTGTGTCGTGTTTTGGTGTATATTGAGTGGAATTATGCGGCGTGGTGTTGAATTATGTGGTATGGTGTGGAATTTTGTGGTGCGGATTGGATGTATGTGGTGTGTAGTGGAATTATGTGTTGTGGAGTTGAATTTTGTGTTGTGCAATGGAATTGTGTGGAGTTGAATTGTGTGGAGTTGAATTGTATGACATTGAGTGAAATTATGCTGAGCGGAATTATGTGGCATGGTATGGAGTGTATTAACTGCCAGCCTTGACCCTCACGTGAGCCTGCAGATAGCGCTGAGACACTTCCGTAGAGTTAGCCGTGCGCTTTAGAAATGGTTATTACATTACATTATGTGGAGCTATGGTATGTGGTATGGAGTAGATTTATGTGGAGTGTTCTTTTGTGGTATAGAGTGGAGTGTAAATATGTTGTGTGGTATAGAATTGTGTGATGTGGCAATGTGTGGAATTGTGTGGCATAGTGTGGAATTATGTGGAGTGTAAATATGAGGCAGATTGTGGAGTTGATTTTTGTTTAGTGTAATTATGTGTTTTGGAGCTGAGTGGAAATGTGTAATGTAGTTATGTGGCGTGAAGTGTAATTATGTAGGTTGGAGTGTAATTATATGTAGTGGAATTATTTGGAGCTAAATTGTGTTGCGTGGAGTGTAATGGAATTAAGTGGCATGAAGGGGTATTATGTGAAGTGGAATTATTGGCATGGAGTGGAGTGGACATTTGTGGAGTTGAATTTGATGGACTGGCATTATGTGTTATATAGTGGAATAATGCGGAGTTGATTTGCGTGGTGTGGAATTATTAGATGGGGAAATGTGTTGTGTCGTGGAATTATGTGGTGTGTATTTGTGTGGACAGGTTTTCACTAATGTTTAGTAAGGCCAAAATAGCCTGTAAGGTGTGTGCCAGGTTTGTATACAATGTGATAGACTATTATGAGGAGCGTTGGGGTCACATACTTTACTCTGTGAAAGTTGAAGCACTAGGATAACAAGCTTTCCCTCACAGTGTAAATATTTCTAGTGGCAACTCGTGGTGGTGCTCCGGGTACAGAGCCCCTTGGCTTTTACAAGCCATATCTGGATAAGGATTATAGAGTACTTTCTCCTATAAGGGCTTAGAGTTGACATAATTGGCATGGGCGCCCCAACACATAAACATTCGCTTGCTAGCTGTGTTCTAATACAATGTTTCTGCGTCCGTGAATTGGACAAACAGGCAACACTGCCAGTTGAGACAGGATGTGGCGTACCGGCCAGAGCTGCCTATTTGGAACTGGGGAACCAGGTTTGAGTCTAGGCGTTGCTCAGCATCCTGTGATTCTGCGCAAATCCCTTAATCTCCCCATGCCTACAAAAAACAAGGGTGTCCTTGTGTAATGTAACTGGTGCACAGGTAAAGCGCTCCAATTCCTTTGGTTCGAGTTCGCGCTATATTAAAAAGAAGAAAATTGCGAGTACATTGGTGTGAGTAGCAGTGGCAATGACTGGTAGTATGATTCATTGCAAAAAGTCTGCAGCACACCCTGTGTTTACTCCTTAATGATAATCTTATCGTTTTACTCAAATTTAGCATGCATACACTCCAAGTGCACTCCATTCCTTTTAGTGCACGATTCTGACAATTTCATTCACAAAGTTGTGACACGAGACTTGCGTAGTCACAGAGGAGTTGCACAGCTCCATGCACATTTGAATCCAATTTAGACTCGTACTCAGTAGTAAACTCGGGTTCATCCAATTTTATTCAATGTTCTATTCATGTTAATCCGTCACGCCACAGAAATAAGTTCCAAATTTTCATGCATACTAATTGCTCTCGAATTGCCCATCCGGGCCTATTCATAGGCACGCGTAGAAATCTCATTCATCCGTTATTTTATATCACCCAATGCATTTCGGTCTTGTTGACCTTCCTCAGGGGTATCTACAATTATTAAAAATTATTAAAAATACATTCATCAACTCCATATCATTTACATATAACAATCAATTCAACACTAACATATATTGTGCCTAAACCCCAAACTCTTAATTCATCCTATTACGCGAATCACTGCTCCTATACCTCCCCATTCGTCTTTCCCCATGCAAATCCTGTACCTTCAACTTCTGTGCCCTCTCATCCTTTGCCCAAAGCATATCACCCATCCCTTCTACAGATCGAATCACCAATAACGCTGACGTTCAACCCATCGGTAACACCACCTATCTCACTCTCCCTGCTCCCCAGTTTTTACCTGTAATCATCTGCTGTTATTTCAAACGGTGAAACCGCCTTCTAAAACGCCATGTTCAAACCTCCGCTCTGCGAGGCATCCGCGTCTTTAAGTCGAATGCTTATCTCCCACCTGTAGCTACTCCACCACGTGATCTCCCTCACTCCGCCTCCATAAGTTCCCAAACCAACAGTGTTGAACTCCCCATCAATCCTTTCACAATATCCCTAGTTGCTCCTGAATCAGTGCACTTATTGTAAAATAAATATGCTGAATACATATGAAAATAAACTCCTCAAAGCAACACATTTTTTAAACAAATGTCCATCATGATATGATTAAACGTATTCTTTCAATAAATTCTTTGTTGATAACTTTTTCGAGAGTCCATGACGTAACTTGTTACTTCCTTTTCAACTTTCCTTCTCGTCTAGGGTGCTAACAGAAGTGGAACGGCGGTACTATGATTCATTGCAAAAGTCTGCAGCACACCCTGTGTTTACTCCTTAATGATAATCTTATCGCTTTACTCAAATTTAGCGTGCATACACTCCAAGTGCACTCCATTCCTTTTAGTGCACGATTCTGACAATTTCATTCACAAAGTTGTGCACGAGACTTGCGTGTCACAGAGGAGTTGCACAGCTCCATGCACATTTGAATCCAATTTAGACTCTTACTCAGTAGTAAACTCAGGTTCATCCAATTTTTATTCAATGTTCTATTCATGTTAATCCGTCACGTCACAGAAATAAAGTTCCAAATTTTCATGCATACTAATTGCTACAAAGTTGTGGCACGAGACTTGCGTGTCACAGAGGAGTTGCACAGCTCCATGCATAAAATTTGGAACTTTATTTCTGTGACGTGACGGATTAACATGAATAGAACATTGAATAAAAATTGGATGAACCTGAGTTTACTACTGAGTAAGAGTCTAAATTGGATTCAAATGTGCATGGAGCTGTGCAACTCCTCTGTGACACGCAAGTCTCGTGCCACAACTTTGTGAATGAAATTGTCAGAATCGTGCACTAAAAGGAATGGAGTGCACTTGGAGTGTATGCACGCTAAATTTGAGTAAAACGATAAGATTATCATTAAGGAGTAAACACAGGGTGTGCTGCAGACTTTTTGCAATGAATCATAGTACCGCCGTTCCACTTCTGTTAGCACCCCAGACGAGAAGGAAAGTTGAAAAAGGAAAGTAACAAGGTCACGTCATGGACTCTCCGAAAAAGTTATCAACAAAAGAAGTTATTGAAAGAATACGTTTAATCATATCATGATGGACATTTGTTTAAAGAATGTGTTGCTTTGGGGAGTTTATTTTCATATGTATTCAGCATATTTATTTTTACGATAAGTGCACTGATTCAGGGGCAACTAGGGGATATTGTGAAAGGATTGATGGGGAGTTCAACACTGTTGGTTTGGGAACTTATGGAGGGCGGAGTGAGGGAGTCACGTGGTGGGAGGAACACAGGTGGGAGATAAGCATTCGGCTTAAAGACCAGATGCCTCGCAGAGCGGAGGTTTGAACATGGCGTTTTTAGAAGGCGGTTTCACCGTTTGAAATAACAGCAGATGATTACAGGTAAAAACTGGGGAGCAGGGGAGAGTGAGATAGGTGGTGTTACCGATGGGTTGAACGTCAGCGTTATTGGTGATTCGATCTGTAGAGGGATGGGTGATATGCTTTGGGCAAAGGATGAGGAGGGCACAGAAGTTGAAGGTACAGGATTTGCGTGGGGAAAGACGAATGGGGAGGTATAGGAGCAGTGATTCGCGTAATAAGGATGAATTAAGAGTTTGGGGTTTAGGCACAATATATGTTAGTGTTGAATTATTGTTATATGTAAATGATATGGGGTTGATGAATGTATTTTTTAATAATTTTTTAATAATTGTAGATACCCCTGAGGAAGGTCAACAAGACCGAAATGCATTGGGTGATATAAAATAACGGATGAATGAAGTTTCTACACGTGCCTATGAATAGGCCCGGATGGGCAATTCGAGAGCAATTAGTATGCATGAAAATTTGGAACTTTATTTCTGTGACGTGACGGATTAACATGAATAGAACATTGAATAAAAATTGGATGAACCCGAGTTTACTACTGAGTACGAGTCTAAATTGGATTCAAATGTGCATGGAGCTGTGCAACTCCTATGTGACACGCAAGTCTCGTGCCACAACTTTGTGAATGAAACTGACTGGTAGTGCCAGCATGTACAGAGTCGACTTCATGCATGCCACCCAGCACTGTTGGCGCCCGGCTGAGCTCGGGCCCTCAGCTGTGGGCAAAAAAGGGTGCACATGAGAGCAAATTTAAAGCGCCAGGAAAATGTGCAGCTGTCTGGTCTTTGACAATGACAGAAAACAGGATAATAGCCCACTGGAGTGAGGAGGGGTGTAAGGGTCTACTCGGGGGTAACTCATGACAAAGGTCACACTTGCTGGGGGTAGGTGGAAGAACGCTTGAGCCACTGAATCCGTAAAAAGTATGATGCTAGGGAAAAGACTAACACTAAAAACATCACCCACTCTTACTCTGGTATGGGAAGGTGAGGTGACCCACTCCGTCAGGGTTGTCCTCCATTATACAAACTCACAAATGGCAAGCTTTAGCCTACATCCGAAAAGCCACTGGCACCAAAGAGAAAAGGAACTGTTAGCACTGCTCTGTACAAAAATCACATAGATTGAAAAAAGTCGGTGGTCTCTAAATGAGGAGTGGCTAAAGAAACTTATCTGTGAGTCCTTTGCAAGAAGCGTGGCTAATGTAATTTAAGACATGGCTTAAAACGTGTAAACTAAAAAACAATTGCTTGAAACTGCATGCCACCTGACCAGTATAGGTACTTGGGAGCTTCTCTGTGACACTTCTGTTATTGCATGATCCAAAAATTGAATAGACGTACGTCTAAAAGAAGCCAGACATATTGGCTTCTCCATTGCGTGTTGACAGTATCAGAGAAATGAGTAACAAGGGTTCAGTTGTGCATAATTAGAACAACAAATATTTCAAAGCTGAAAATATAATACTGTGAATTAAAGATTACTAAAGTCTGTGGTAGGTGTAGTGGTATTTGTACTGTCTCCTGACTTCCCCTTCAGCCACAACACACCCACTCACCTATAAACACTGAGGGGTATATTCACAAGAACGTGTGATAACTACCGCAAGAGTAGCGTAACGCAACTTTCAATATCGCAGCCTATCTCGGGAAAATAACCCCGTGTCAACGTGGAATTCACAACAAGGCGGTAGCATGCGATAGTCACCAGATAACGCGTCAAATGTCAGAGTGAAAATCAACGCCACGCCGAAAAAACGCAAAACGCGAACGCGAGAAATCATGCGATGAGGCCAATTGCGGTACAAAAAGTAGCGAAAAGTAGCCACAGGCCTGCAAATCCCATGCGTCTGGCGGAAAAATTGCACCATAAAAACCACAGAAACAACACACCAGAAACAAGCCAAAGCACGTAGCAACATGGATGCACCCTGACCCAGCGCAGAGGTCAATGCGAACCCCACAACCCCCACAGACCACCAGCAAGGAACAACTGGGTCGGGGAAGGCCAAGGAGAAAAGGGAGAGGAAGACGGGGTGCAGACCGCAGGAAAACAAGACCAGCATCACGGAGGTGACAGAACACTACCAGCAACTGACCCACAAGCAGACCACCTGGAATGCAGTCAGAGTGCCCAGAAGGCCAATCCAGGAGGCCAAGAGGCACCGTCAAGACTTGACAACCTAAACCAGGTACAAACCTGCTGCCAACAGGAAGGCAGCAACGGCGACAGGAGGTGGCTGTCCAGCGCCACAGGAGGACCTGGAGGAAACCCAGGCCACAGTCATCAGTGTGTAGACGGTGCAAGGAGTAGGGAGTACTGGACACAGCTCGAGAGGACCTGACACAACAACAACAGGGTGCGGATCCAACAGGGACTGGGGGACGGGGGTGATGGGCACAATGGCACACATGCACAATGAGGTGTAGCACACTGCACACCCACAATTACCCAGGGACATGTCCCCCATCCCCATGGCACACTGCAGCACACACACACAGCAATCGCAGCACATACCATGACAATGTGGCACAAAGTGCAACACCCATACTGCAGAACAGGGGACACAACTGGGTCCGCCCAGGTGCAGAAACAGAACAATCACATTGGACAGAGCAGGGAACTGTGAGATGCATATCTACGGCTACAACCCCACATCAGCCATGTAGGCCAAATGTACACTGTCCCAACTCAAATAGCCACCACCGCTCAAATAGTCACAATGTACATTGTCACACAGTCGGCATGTCGACAAGAACAAGGCGCCAACACAATGCCAACATGCACCTCCCCTTCACAATGCAGAGGGACAAACAACACCTCCAGCAGGTCAGAACAGACAACCCATCAGTGATGCCGGAGACGAACACCACACCTTCGACACCGACGCCCTACAACAGCCCATGGACATCCCACACAACCCACCACCAGGACCAGGGCAGACAAGCTACTCAGAGGAGAACCCAGCCCCTGCAACAGACCACACAGCATGAAGCACCCGCAATCACGGCTGCCTCACAACACTTCACTGACCCACACATGTCACCCCAATGCCAGGTGTCAGAACGCCAAAAGGAGGTGGCCCAACAGGTGCGGGTGTTGCCGAACCCATGGAATGCGAACTAGAACACATACGTGGGTGTCCAATACCCTTCAGGGACCACCTACACCCCACAAAGGAGACCCACACTTCCATAGAAACACATGCAGATGCACATACCCAGTACAGAACCACGCCCAGGGGCACGCACATATCAGTCACACACCCACGTTGGCTCTTCGTACGAAGGCAAAGTCCACTCCCCTTACGAATTGAGTGGGTGACGACAAAGCTACATGTCCAGGTTCTAGCCCGCTGCCTGCGGTGACATGTGTGCGTCCACTGTACACAGCACAATGTAATGTCGTAGGGCCCAGGGCCCCCATGCATACAACATGACCACAGGGACACATGCACATATCATGTTGAACTGGCTACGGGCACGTGCGCCGGCCCCTTTATTGGCAGGGCCACATGTACAGTGACGCCTGTGCTGGATGTGTGTGGGGTGAGTATAAGCCAGCCCGCAAGGAGTGCTTGGTGCTGGCAACAACCTGAACAGTGGACACCAGTGTAATGGAAACAGAAAACACCAGCATAACAGAGTCAACTGCAGAGCAACATGGAAGGATCCGGAGTAAGGACAGAGGTCACCCAATATTCAGTCAGGAGGTTCCGTGAGTCGCAGTGCACTGAGATAGGGGCACTAGAGAAGAGCGCGCTCATGTGAAGAAATTGCTAGGATTGTGTCCCTTCGGGTTAGTCCTGATGCAGATGCAGTGGGGTGTGTTACACCTGCATCAACTTCCTCTTCAACGTCCCAGGTCTCCCACACTGCCTGAGGTGACAGTTGCGTCCGCAGTCCACAGCGCAATACCCAGTATTAGATCCGGGTGTGTAGCTTGACTACCACCACCAGTCTGCATTCCTGCCTTGGGGCTGTTGCCTCCTGCCCTCCCATTGTCCATGCCTTCTCCCGTCCGCACACTTGACACATCTTCCTCATCATAGTCCCAGGTCTTCCCCACTGCATGAGGTGACATTGCTGCGCAACCTCACAACAGCACAAAACTCAATCAGTAACGGACAATGGCTTGCGGTGCACTGAGTCACTGGCACCTGGAGTGCTGAGCAGGGTATCAGGCCGATGACGGCATCCACAACAGGTCTGAGCAACTCCGTAGGTCTGTCAGGACCACCGTTTCGACTCTGGCAGATGGCGGTTGGAGGTGGTCCTTGCGGTGGTGGCGTGTGCCTCCTGCAGTGATGCGACGTCCGGGCCGGTCAAGACTCGATGCTATGTGTGGACCCTGGTGGCCCGCAGTTGAGGCCGGAGGATGCGGACAGCGCAGGGCCACAGACACATGGCGTTAATGACCCCAAGACCATCGCTACAGAGGCCGTTCAATGTCTCAGAAGAAGGGCTCCCAGGCCTGAGCAGCACAGAGTTAGTGGCCCCTGATGCACTGCACCCAGCCACGGGACGGTGACTTGCGGTGCAGTCAGATGGGCCATGCGACCTGAGCGGGTCCCCATCAATGTTCGAGGTGTATGTTGCGGAGGGTTGCGGGGGACAGTGGAAAGTGTCCTCCAGGGCATGATGCGGAAGGTCTGATGTTATCAGGAAGCAGCAAATGGAGGAGTGGAAAGCTCAACCCTCGTTTTCACCATCAATTCGGTATCAGCTACATGAGGATGAAAACTAGCCCCTAGTCCATAGACTCAAACGCCACCAATGTGCGACCAGTGAGTGTCCATGAATGTCGGGAAACATACTTAGTGGCACAGGTGCTCAGAGGGGATGCAGTCTGCGATGATGCCGGTACACAGATGTGAACTCCAACATTGCCAAATCAGGACTCTGTGACCTACTGGACCGCAGTGTAGGCCGGAGGCAGCGGTCAGCAGTGGCCCACAGCCACGTGTCATTGGCTTGCGAGGCACAGAGTTAGTGACACAGTGGCAGTTGTCGGTAGTGTTCAATCACCTCCGTAACGATGATCCTGTTCCCTCCGGACTGCAACGCGTCATCCTCTTACGCCTCTCCGTGCGTGCGATGAAATGTATTCTGCCTTTTGAATTACAGATGTTCAGTTCCAAATCTGTGATCCCACTCGTGCGCAGCGTAGGCCGAGGGCAGTAGTCCGCGTAGGCCCACAGACACGTGTGGTTGTGATGCCATGCACAGACTTGTTGCCACCACATCGAAGGGTGCATAGTGAATTGTTCTCTGCCTTCAATAATGTTCACTGCCATGGTGTAATCAAGACTCAGTTCCAAATGTGTGACCTACCTGACCATGGTGTAGGCCTGAGGCAGCGGTCAGCACGGCCCATTCACCGAGTGTCGCCGGCATAGGTTGGATGGCCCCACCGGCCTGCGTAGTTCAGGTTGAGTGGCACCACGTGTAGCCGGCTGGCGCTGAACAGGGTTAGTGGCACCACGTGTCGCTGGCTGGCATTGAACAGGGTTAGTGGCACCACGTGTAGCCGGCTGGCATTGAACATGGTTAGTGGCACCACGTGTAGCCGGCTGGCGTTGAACAGGGGTAGTGGCACCACGTGTCGCCGGCTGGTGTTGAACAGGGTCAGTGGCACCACGTGTCGCAAGTTGCCCATATGGAACTATGCCTCACTGATCGGGGGGGTCTGGTGCTGTGGACGTTGGCCCGGATTTGGGGTCACTGCCATTCATGACTCAGGACACAGTTTCACATATGGGACCTACTGGTCCGAAGAGTAGGCCTAAGGCGGCAGTGGAGTACGTCAACGAGAAAGGAATAAAGCGGGCCTGTGTCGTGGAGGCCGTGATGGTCTGAGGTGGCTGCCAAGGTCGCGGGACTCGGGCTTTGAGCTTGCGCCGGCACGTGGTGGGCCCTCCTTGACACACGCCGGTGTCGGCAGGTGATCAGTGTGGCCTGGCTGCGCAGGGGCAGGCCTGACGGGTTTGTGGTCCAGCGTGCAGGGGTCTGGCAGGCGCACAGCATTGCAGGCAACTCCGCTCACGGGGATGGCGTCTGCCTCGTGGTGGGGTGGGAGGCGCCGCCCTGGTAGAGACGTGGGTCTTTCCGGAAGAGGACCACGCCCAATCCTATGTGCTTTTTATTCACACCCCTACGCTGGCGTGGCGTACGCCGGGCCATCCCACTCAGGTGACGCTTAGGGGGGACGTAACAGGCAACATTTCCGCGAGGTCCCCCACTGGCTGGGGTGACATGGTGGCGTCCACTGTCCACTACACTCCATACACCAGCGGTGTATGTCGCCATGGATAGGGGTGTGTTCTGCATACTGCGGTGTGTCCAGCACATCTCTGCCACCCATGGCATTGTGTACTTTCCCAATCATGGTTCTACTGCATCCTTCACACATGCCTGGTTGCCACCTCTCCACACATTCGGCTATTATGTGGCTATGGTGCCATGCCGTGGCTGGCTCATGTTCAGGGCTTGCCCATGTGAACATTGTAAGTTGTTCTGTCTTGTTTGGTGGGTGGGCATGTTGTTGTGCCTGTTGTATGTGATTTTGTGACGTGTGCATTGCCAGAGTTGTGAGTTGCATGGTTGTGGAGTTGAGGTGTGTGGGGTGTTCATTTGGATATTGCCAAGGGGCTGTGCATTTCCCTTGTTGCCATCCTGGGAACGCTGGTTGATGATGGACTGTCGGAGGATGAAGGTATCATGCACACTGGCTGTGTATTTGAAGGCGACATTGTTGGGGGTTCCCCGGTGTTCTGTTGTTGCCTGCACATTGATGTGAGACGTGTGCTTCCTGTTGCGGTGATTGTGTGCTGTGTCACCAGGGGGCACAGGTAGTACATGTGTGCTGTGTATTGCCCCCAACACGTGCTTGCATCCTGCTTGGGCGTATGGTCCTTGCTTGGTCTCCAGCGGATCCTGCGCATTGTGTTGTATGTATGGGGACTGGGGTGCCAGGGTGATGGTGATGTCCAGGACAGGTGTGGGGGACTTGGATGTGGCTGGCTGTGTGACTCCTCCGACTCTGGCGGGTGTTGTTTGGGGGGTACCAGGGGCCAACAGGTGCAGCCAAGCCAGCAGCTTTGTGTGGGGTGGGATGTTGGTTGTCCGCTGTGTTGGTGCCGTAGGCCAGTTAGTCGATGATGGTCAGGATGTATAGGATGTTTGTCACTTTCAGCCTGTAGTGGACGGTGACATTGTCAGATGTTGGGTCTGTGAGGCTGGTAAGCTTCCTGGGGGTCCGCTGTCTTTGTCTGCGCTGCGTCTGTGGTGGTCCGTGGGGGGGGTGTTTCGGGTGTGGGTTGGGGTCCTGGGGTGGTGGCGGTGGGTGTTGTGGCCCTCTTGGGTGTCCGGGCCGCATGATGAGTGGCTCCATGGCATCTGTTGCCCTTCGGTTGTGGCCCTGGGCTGTGCTCCCTTTTGTGGTGCTGGCTGCCGTCCGACTTTACACCAGGTCAGAGCAGGTGTAAATTTCCTGGTGCTAACGTGCCTTATCGCCTGTTTTGTGTTCTTATCGCCGATGTGGCTGGTCGTTGTGAATGTTGAGGTGCGATGTTGTCTCGACTTTTGGCATGGGAACGCCTACTCTGCATCTCATTAGCGATATTTGCGGGGGCCCTCTGTGGCAATGTTTTTTGCGGCTGCTATCGCGGGTAAACTGGTGCTGTGGGCTGTTAACACCGGCTTGTGAATGGGGAGGTAAATTTATCACGACTTTGGCTGCGATAAAGTGCCGTTAATTTGGCGATAGCTCCTTGTGAATATGCCCCTGAGTTGTCTTTGATGCTGCTATATTTTGACTTTCCCAAAGAGTGTTAATTAACAATTGGCACAAATATGAGCGTTCTGTGCGCTCCGCAGAGAGGACAAGGATTGGATGCACATGGAGCATGACTACCTTTATGAGCCACAGGCAAGCACTGTGACAAACGGGCTCTGCCTTCAGCATCAACTCTCGGGCTCTCAATCGGGCCCGTCATATTCAAATTCACCCAAAACCAGAACACCGATAGACACCTACAGGCAATTCTATCCACGGTATGCACTACGTAAGAGTGATACGTTGCTTTAAAAAAATATATATATATATGGAAAAAAGCCACTAGTCTTAAGGAAAGCAAGGTGGGGTAAAACATGCTATATGCAAACAGGGACCGCGTTACTCACATGTATTAGTTTAAAAATGTCACAGTCATTTTTGAGAAATCGATCAGCGTTTGTGCCTGCAGAGTTAAGGAAACGAATATTGTGCCCAACACCAACAGGGACCGTTTTCAAAAGTTTGATTTAATTAATGTCGGGTCGTAGAGCGCACCGCACTTGTACTTGAAGCCAGTGCTTAATTTGTAAAATATTAAGTGCCAGGGCTCTGACCAGGAGGCCACTGCAGCCTGCACCACCTATCGCCCTTGTCATCGCTGCCAAAACAACTACTAACCATCTCTCTCGCATGTGAATGCGACATTTCAGATTATTCCAGGTCCCCAAAGCTAAAGGAATGGCTGGGGAGGCAGGTATTAGCAAGTTTAATGTATATTGTATTCCTAAACTACCGTTGTTCTGCTCATCTCTAAATCAGATGAGCAGGGCCACCAGGTGGTGGACTGTTCTAAATATGGTGTTGACAATTAGGTGCCGGTGCCGATCACCGGAAACCAATTAAGTGCCGGTGCTTAGCACCGGAAAGTCCCCGCTCAAATTAAGCACTGCTTGAAGCTGCGCAAAGCAGGGCAACTTCGAAAATCGCGAAGGCAGCAATATTTTCAGACCTCTGGCAAGGTAACGTTTAATTTACCCTGCCTGTCAGTGGCGATGAATTCCTGCCACAGGATAGGCCGACAGATGATGGGTGGTCCGGCAACTGGAAGTCTTGGCAGGAAACCTTAGCATAAAATAACTGCGCTGCCCATTGTCAGGGGTGTGGGTGTAAGGTTTCGTTAGGGAATGGTGGGAGTACTATAAAAAATATTTGTAATGCAATATTTCTCGCATTTAAATGTGAGACCTATGGCATTGGAAAGAAGCACGCCATTGTCCCGGCTGCTTGAAAGGAAAAAGTGCGCATGGCGCGCTGAATGTACGCAAAGCACGTCGTTCCTGCAGTGAGAGAAACTCAATAAAGAAAATAGTGCTTACAGACTAACAGAAAAACAAAATACCAACACATAATACATACAGAACTACGGCCATTATGCAATTGTAATAACGAAAGTAAAGGGGCCAGTAGCCATGGGAGGTTACAAATGAAGAGAAGGTGGTACTAAGGAGAGACTAACAAGCCTATTAACGAATCAGAAGCCAGCATTTACGAAGGACAATGGCACAAGCCAATGACAAATATGGGCGGAGAGTGGGCAGGGCTTCTATTCCATACTCCAGTACAGCAAGTCTCGCAGAGCAGGGCATGCACGCTGACTCTATGCTCGACCTAATAATGGAGAGCCCGATAGGGACCCATCTCGGCACCTGCTTTTTAGACACCGGCAGGACCCAGCCCACTTAAAGCTTTGCCTACCTACATCCTGTGACTGTCCCTGACACGTGCCTGTTGGCATGCTCTGTTTTATGTCCCATTTCCAGAATCGCCTCACTGCATAAATGGCCTGAATAAAGCCTCGTCCAGCGAGGCCCCTTTAACGATGTATTCACTATTTATAGCGTTGGTTGTACCTTACACTTGTCTAACCTTTGTTTATGATAATGTTGTTGCGGACTTTAATCATGTAAAAGGAAATGGAGACATTTATTAGGCCGCTATGTCTCTGTTTCATTAGTACTCGGCAGATCACCAAATCACATCTATTTGCAGCCACCCACATCTTGTTAGGATATGATTAAAATGTTAGGTGAGTTTTTGCCTAAGAGTTTCAATTATTGGCTGCATTTTAATCTGCACTATAGCTGTCTGATTACACAAGGACCTCCCTTTTTAGTAGGTTTCAGACACAGGGAGAGACTGCTTTGAACTATGAGACTAATCCTACTTATCTTCATGTTTAAATTTATAGCAATCAGCCCAGGAAATCAATAAGTGGCAAACCTGTTGATTTCAACATCAGTTTAAAGCTCCGCCATTTTGCACAGGAAAAGGCACCAATGTCAGAGTAGGTAAGGCATATGATGTGAATTAACACAAATGTAAAGTAAAGAAAAACTTTTCAAGAGGAAATGCATTTAATAGAGAGGCCAGTCCTGATTTTATTTAATTTGAATTTGAATAAATGTTTTTACACTAATACACTACAGAAAACATTATAGCCCTGTACACATTTTTCCTATTTAAATAAACCCAGAGAGTGCAACATATGAAAATGATAGCCATATACAGACTGATCAAACTCAGAAACTTTCACACTGTTTCAAAAAAGAGGTAAACACAAAAGATGTAATCCACTTGAGGAAGGCTAACCGTAATTCTTTCAAAAGTTGTTGGGTTGAGTGCGGTTTTCTCCCTGGGGAGTGGGTAGAATGTTGAGGATGGGGATTCCACAACTGTCAGTTTGGAAGGCAGTTGCTGCTGGGTTGGTTTGCTGATGGCATGCATTAAAGACTGCTCTTACCTACTTCGCAGTGTGAGCGTCTTCTCTTCAAAAGTTTACCTCTAAAAAGTAGGTTTCTGTTAGGCTTCGACCTGGTTTTGCTCTCTTACTCCTGAATGGGTACTTCCACAGTCCAAGGGGTATATTCACAGGAATGTGCGCTAAACATCTCCAAACATTGTTAACGCAACTTTACACATCGCAGTCTATCGCAGGAAAATAACCCTGTGTTAACCTGGAATTCACAACACGGCGGTACCATGCAATAGTTTGCCGAAAACGCGGCCAATGTCCGCAATACAACCACTGCGACGGAGATAAAAACACAAACCCCAACGCAAAAAAACGTGCGATGAGCCCATTTGCGATGAGGAAAGCAGCGATAAGCAGCGCCAGGCCCGCGACACACACACGGCAGGCGGGAATAAGCACAACAAAAGCAGGAAAAAGGAAGACAAACCAAACAGAAAACAACAGCGAAGCACAATGGAGGCAGTCGGAGCTAGTACACAATCCCACAAGCCCCATTGGCAACAAAACATTGTACATGGCAGTCCATCGTGGACAAGGTGAATGCAGCCAGAGAGCGGAGGAGGACAATGGAAGAAAACCAGAACAGCTGGAATGATGCAAAACGCAAAAACAAGCAGAAACACGCCAACAACCAGAAGGCAGCAATGTACACCGGAGGTGGGAGTCCAGCGCCACACCAGGAGCTGGATGACATGGAGGAAATGGTGTCCACCACATCAGTCTGGAGATGGTGGCAGGAGTCGGGGACCGGAAACTGCTCAAAATCAACAGACACAACAGCAACAGGGAGAGGAATGACCAGGGACTGGGGGGACAAGGGGAAGATGGGCACAATGGCACACATGCACAATTAAGCACAGCACAACTGCAGACAAACCATGCCCAAGAGTAACAACACCAACCAAGTGCACAAGTCACACAAGTCGGCAATACCACACCACTGAACAAGCACAGAAGTGAAAACCGCACTGCCTGAAAGGGAGAAGGGTGAGCCAAATCAGAGCTGAAGGGCCAACTCACACACAATGCAGCACACACACATAGGAAGCAGAGTACCCCAACATCGGACACAATGTGGTACAAACAGCAACAATTGCACAACCGAACACAGGACACAAGTGCACCCGCTTGTGGCCGTAAATGGCCATACGCATCTGGCAAAGCACGAAACAGGGACATGATAATGCACAAGTACAAACCCACAGCCCTGATGGGGTAGCAATGCATGTATGGCAGGGACCCAGATAGGCCGTGACACACACATTGGCATACAAATGAACACTCATCACAGTTGGAGACAAGTGAAGGTGCGGAAACTTCATCAACAATTGCGTGTCAGTACGGCCAAGAGAAGTGCCACAACATGCAGACCAATGCAGCAGCATGTCTGAATGAGGAACGTTGGAAAGCGCCCAAGTCCACCCCGGGGTAGTCCATCACCCACACAAGTGAGTGCCAACCCGCGTTGGTTGTCGGCGCGTGTATCCGGAGTCCAGGCCAATGCAGCCATGTCCACTGTCGTCTTGGGACATGTGACCAGATCCCCAACATGCAACCAGGCGTCGGGACATGTGTAATGGGCCACATTCAGTTGTGGCTGCAGGTACGTTGTCACTCGTCCATGAACGCGAGTGTAGCAGCGTAGGCCAACATTTCCAATATGAGCTTGTTGTCGACTACATCTAACATGTCGGCGACGTAACCCATCAGCTGTCCCGGACAGATGTGCTGACTCCAACCCCTGGCCCCAATTGGCACCAAAGCCCAATAGGGGAGCGGCTCAATGTGGTCACCGCACACGACGAGTCGTGCAATCTCCCAGGTCCAGTTGCCAGCATGCATGCCAATCATCCAGGCATGCCATAAACGGGCATCACAGTGACACTCCTGGTCTTGGGCCAACTGGGGGTGCACACACACGTAGAAATCCAGTTCAGCTACCGTTACGTTGGAGAGGCAGACATCCATGGTCCACTCGAATATGCACGAGCGACAATGCAACACAGGCTGAACGCAGGTGACGTTGGCAAGGCGGAAGCTTAGCCGGTAACTGCCAATGGCAGTGCCCCCAGTACATGCAGCAAACATGCACGGTTCCGGTCCACATGACTGGGGTTGTGCATGTGTCTGGGATGGTCTGCCATTGCGTCAGTGACTCTGCCTGAAGCGGCACTGGGCTGACCTGCGCCAGTCCTGTGGATGAAATGCCACAGCTCAGATCAATGAGCAGTGTATGTGTGCAACGGGTGCAGGCCTGGGATTGGGTGGGAGTACGTGTGAAGGCCATTTCACGCACACTAACTACGACCTAGGACTTCTGTGTGTGGGATGTGTACACGTTGGTCTCACGTCGGGCAGTGCGTAGTGTGGGAGTCATCAGCAAATGCTATCATATCTGTCAGGGGGTGCTGGGCACATGCAAGTCCCAGCTCAGAGCTGCAGATGTGCTTCCGCCTGATAGTCCAGGACCTTTCATCCCTACAGTCAGTTTACCATCTGCTTGCATACAGGAGATGTGCAGAGGCCTGTCGTGGGTGGGGTGGGATGTCTGCGACCGAGGGAATCATGGATGATATGCCGAGCACGTGGCACATGAGCGACCTCACTGTGTGTTACGTTGCCTCACAGCTGCTCCTCCCTCCCACGAGCCCTCACACTTGTGTGCGCTGCGCGGTTGCATCACGTGCACTCCTACGGCACACCATTGTCATGCCAGTCTGCGCATGTCCAGCGGCATGCCAACAACACCGTTTTGCTGGCTGTTAAGGGTGTGCGGCCACGTGAGTGTAGGCCAATGGTCTGGAGAGGGCGGACACAGGTGTACAGTCCATGGCTGGCTGTGATCGCGCTGCGATTGAGGCTAGGCATCTGACTCATGCAGCCGCAGGACTGATACACACAACACTTGGCATGTATGAGCCAAGACCCCGAGCGGTCTTGCGCTCCTACATTTCCCCGTACGTGCGGGCCCGCACTCCGGGTGCATGCTACATTGCAACATCGACTACTGTGGCCCTGGTGGCGACAACACTCCAACACAGAGACACGCTTACCGCACTTCCTGCTCAAGGCCAGACCAGAGCCACGCCCTGATCCCCCTGCCGAATCAGCACACACCGGCGCTGACCTGACGTACGCCGGACCAGCACACACCACTTGTGCATGCGGGGTGGGGGGGGCGGACGAAGCTACATGTCCAAGGTCTTAGCCACTGCTGAGGTGACATGGTATCGTCCACTGAAGACAGCACACTGTGATGTTGCAGGGCTCTGGCCCATCATGCTGACATAATGACCACACGGACACACTTGCTTAGATGGTGTGAATGGCTACGGGCACGTGCGCCCGGCCACTTTTATTAGCAGGCTCACATGTCGAGTGACACCTGTGTTGGATGTGTGTGGGGTGTGTGTACACCAGCCGTCATGGAGTGCCTGGTGAAGTCAAAAAAACGACAACAGTGTACATCGTAAAGGACACAACCATTCAACCATAAAGGCTCCATGACTTGAGCTGCACAGAGTTAGTGGCCCCGGATGCACAGCGTCCTGCACAGGCCTACCGCCACGGGCCGCTGACTTGCGGTGCACTGGGGCAGGGTCACGAGAGAAGAGCAGGTTCTCGTAGATATCAAAGGTGGTTGTCGTGGAGTGTCTCGGTGGACAGTGGAAGGTGTACCCCCAGGGCATGATGCAGAGGGCAGAATCACGCAGAAACAGTCACTATGGTGGAGATGAATGGAACAGACACATGTCGAACACCAAGTCCGTCCCAGCCAGATGATGATGCAGACAACCCCCAGGCCATGGACTCAGACACCACCAAAGTTCAACCAGAGAGTGCCCATGATTCATTGTGCACAGAGTTAGTGGCACCGGTGCTGATAGGGGATGCCGCCTGCGATGAGGCGCGTCCAATGGTGTGAACTCCTCCATAAGTTACCCAAGACACAGTTCCACATGTGGGACCTACTGGACCGCAGTGTAGGCCTGAGGCAGCGGTCAGCAGGGGCGCTCATCCAAGTGTCGCCGGCTTACGTTGGATGGTCCCACCGGCCTGCATAGTTCAGGTTCGGTGGCACCACGGCATGCGGACTTGCGGTGAACAGGGTTAGTGGCACCAGGTCAGTTGTTGCTAGTGTTTGGTCACCTCCGTGACGAGGATCCGGCTTTCATCTGGACTGAACCGCATCTTCCTCTTACTCCTCTCCGTGCGTTCACTGGTATGGACTCTGCCATTCATGAATCACGACTAAGTGCTGGATGTGGGACCTACTGGACCGCAGTGTAGGCCGGGGGCAGCGGTCAGCACGGGCCCACAGACATGTGTCGTGTGCTTGCGATGCAGAGTTTGGGACACTGATTGAAGGGAGTTCAGTGATATAAACGCGGCAATTAACATTTGGTCACTGCCATTCTAAACTCAGGACACAGTTCCACATGTGGGACCTACTGGACCGCAGTGTAGGCCTGAGCCCTCACCCAAGTGTCGCCAGCTTGCGTTGAACAGGGTTAGTGGCACCACGTGTCGCCGGCTTGCGTTGAACAGGGTTAGTGGCACCATGTGTCGTGTGCTTGTGATGCAGACTTTGGCTTCACTAATCGGAGGGAGTATAGTGATGTGGACGCTGCCACAGACTTTTGGTCACTGCCATTCAAAACTCACGACTCAGTACAACATGTGCCAACAACTGGGCCGAAGAGTACGCCGGTGGGGTATGTAAACGAAAAAGGAGTACTGTGGGCCAGCGTCGTGGAGGCCAGCGATGGTCTGCGGAGGCTGCAAAGGTCGCGGGACGGGGGCTTGGAGCTTGCACCGGCACGTGGTGGGCCCTCTTTGACACACGCCAGTGTCGGCAGGTGAGCGGAGTCTCCTTGGTGCGCTGGGGCAGGCAAGATGGGTCTGGGGACCAGCGGCCTGGGGTGCAGCAGGCGCACAGGGTCGCAAGCCCCGCCGCTCACGGCGTCGGCCTCATGGCGGGCTGAGAGGCGCCGCACTGGCAGACACGTTGGCCATTCCGAAAGAGAACCACGCCCAGTGCAACAGGGTTTTTATTCACACCCCAGCGCAGGCCTGGCGTGCGCAGGGCCAACCCACTCCGCCCGCGCCTACAGGGGGGGACGTAACGAGCGACATTTCCGCGTTCTACCCCACAGCCTGTGGTGACATGGTAGCGTCCACTGGCCACTACACTCCATGCACCAGCAGTAAATGTCCACATGGCCATTTCCGTGGTTTGCACACTGAAGTCTGTCCGGCACATCCACGCCACACTTGGCATTGGGTAGGTTCTCATTCATTAGACACTTGCCGCTCTCGCACATGCCTGCTCCAAGCCTCTCCTCACATTCTGCTATTGTGTGGCTGTGGTGCCATGACGTGGCTGGGTTGTGTGCATGGCAAGCCCAGGTTCCCAATGGAGTCGTGTTGTCGTGTCTGGTCGGTTGGCATGTTGTGTGGCATGTTGCATGTAGTTTTGCTGCATGCCCATTGCCAGTGTCGTGAGTTGCATGACTGTAGAGTGGAGGTGTGTGGTGTGTTCATTTGGTACTTACCAATGAGCAATGCATTTCCATAGGTGCCATCCTGGAAGTGCTGGTTGATGATGGACTGTCGGAAGATGTATGAATCATGCACACTGCCTGGGTAGTTGGCCACAACATTGTTGAGGAGTCCCCGGTGGTCCACTATTGCCTGCACATTGATGAAATGCGTGTGCTTTCTGTTGAGGTAGTTGTGTGCAGTGTCGGCAGGGGGCACGAGGAGTACATGTGTGCAGTTGATTGCCCCCAACACGTGAGGGAATCCAGCTATGGCGTAGAAGCCTTGCTTGGTCTCCAGCTGCTCCTGTGCAGTGTGGGTGAAGTGGAGGTGCTGGGGTACCAGGCTGATGATGGCATCCAGGACAGGTGTGATGAACTTGGATAGGGCTGGCTGGGAGACTCCTCCGACTCTGGCAGTTGTGGGTTGGAAGGTACCAGAGGCCAACATGTGCAGCACAGCCAGCAGCTTTGTCTGCGGAGGGATGTTGGTTGGCTGCTGTGTTGGTACCGTCAGCCTGTGGGCGATGTCGGTCAGGATGCGGAGGATGGTTGTCCTTTTGGGCCTGTAGTGGGCAATGGCCTCCTCTGGCGTTAGGTCTGTGCGGCTGGTGCATTTACGGTGGGTCCGCTGTCTTTGTCTACGCTGCCTCTGTGGTGGTCCGGGGGGGCGGGGGTCCTGGGGGTGGTGGCGGGCCTGGTGGTGGTGGCGGTGGGTGTTGTGGCCCTCATGGGTCTCGGAGCTGCATGATCATTGGCTCCATGGCATCTGTGGGTCTTCAGATGTGGCTCTTGGCTGGGCTCCCTTTCATACTGCAGGTAGTCGTCCTGCTTAACACCAGCAAAAGACAGGTGTTAATTCCCTGCTGCTACCGTGGCTTATCGCCTGTTTTTGGTTCGCATCGCAGATCTGGCAGTTTGTTGTGAAAATGGTGTTGTGGTGTTTTCGTGAGTTTTTGCACGGGAACGCCTACTCTGCATCTCATTAGGGTTAGTTGGTGGTGTCACCCGTGGAGATAAATCTTGCGGCAGTTATCGCGGGAATACTGGTGATGTCTGCAGTTTGCACCCGCTTGTGAATGGGGCGTTAAATCTATCTCCACTTTTGATGCGTTAAGGTGGCGATAACTCGGCGATAAGTCCTTGTGAATATGCCCCCAAGTGTTATAAGAGGGTAAGCAGTGGTGTAACGAAACTTGAAGGGGCCCCCTTGCAAAGTACATGGAGTAGCCCCCCCTCCAGACTCACTCAGGAGCTCTCTGGCCAGGGTGCTGTGCTGAAAGGGCCCCATGGAGCTCGGGCCCCCCCACAGTGCGGGGGCTGCAGGGGCCTTTGTTACGCCACTGAGGGTAAGGAGGCAGAGGAGGTTGTGATGGGGGCTAAAACTCAAAAGAAGATGTCATTGACATAGATATCTTCAAGGACAAATAAGGTTAGAGGTTAGTGGGCTGGAAATTTTAGAGGGGGATGCAAATGGGTTGACGTGTCATATTGTCAGGGACAGCGATTATTTTGGGAGGCAGAGCAAAGTGAGGGCGTGCACCTTGCTGTTTGGTATGTAGCTTTCTGTGTGTCCGGACTCGCTGACTAGAACAATGGTGGTGTGAGGAGCTGGGATTGGTGGCTTGGTGCAGGTTTGTGAGTGCTGGAGATCCTTTCTACCACAGGATCGAAGGGAGCTGACCTTTCCCTATTTTGAGAGCTTCACTATTAATACGATGGTGTTGTGCCTCAGCCAGGAGGAGTCAGCTACATCTATGAGAGAGTAATGATCTTACTGGGTTGGGATCTCTGGGAGCCCTCAATATTTTGACCAGGTGCAGCACCGAGGCTGAGTTTGTACAGCGCCTGGTGCGTGGACAATCACAACCTTTTTGAAGAGGTTAGCACCTGTGTGCCTGTATAGAGTATAATTAAGCTGTGGTTGGGGTGCTTCTAAATCAAATCAAATCAAATCAACAAAGCTTTATTCGATTTTTGGTACAGAAAAATCATAAAAGCTTACATGCATATTAATAAAAATAATTAAAAAGATAACCATACTTAAAAAACATCCACCATATTAGATTATACATTTAAAATTTTTAAAACTTTATCCAAAATACATTTAGGCTAAAAACGTCTAGCAGCATCAATTTGTCTTCCGTTTCATGTAAGTATCCTAACTAATTAATTCCATATTTTCATTGCAACAACCTTTTATGTAATCAGTAGGTTATTAAAATAGAGAATATAAGTCTCTCAAGTGGCTTCCTAACAAAGTCCAGCCTGGATTCGTTTTCTGTGATTAATCGTGCTCTTCAGAAATGAAACAATATTATTAGTAACTATCTCATTGTCTAGGTACTGGAGAGCAATAAACGCTGGACGACACTGCCTCAATCCCCATATTTTTAATATTGGTTTGATCCACCGTTTCCTTAATTCCAGATAAAATTTGCAGAATAGGACGACATGTATAGTCGATTGGGACGAAGCCCCATCACAGGGACAATTCACTAGATTTGGTGACCAGTCATTAATCAAAGGAAAACTAACCAAGCGGTGGAATACACTCAACCTAAAACGTGTAAGTACAAATCTGTCGTAACCGCGTGGACTAAAAAGCAAATATGGCTGGATGGAAGGAGAAATACATATCTGTTGATTCAATTGGACAGTTGTTTTTACTGCCTCGCTCGTGAGTCTAATTACTTCCAAGTGATGCATACATTGTTTTTTAAAGTCGCTTTTGGAAATCTTGCTCATTGTCTGAGGATTTTGGTAAAATTCTGGTTCTCCTATGTCATCCATAAATTCCTTTATATATCTTAACCATCTTATCTCAAGAGTATGTTCCAAGTTTAGGCTGTCCTGTAGTACAGACTGGTTAAAGGAGGATTTTTGTGAGGTCCAGATCCTATGCCACAGCATGACCGGTTGCACCTTTATAATAGCTGAAATATATGGCAGACCGAGTTCCGTGTGGCAGATAAATGTGGATGTTGTTTTCGGGACTGCTAAAAGATACCTTAGAAAGGAGTTCTCCACTTTATGTATTTCGGAGACCTCACAGTGGCCCCATATCCCTGCTCCATATGTGGCTGAGGTTATACACTTCGCTTTGTATATTTTTATTAATTCATTTGGGGGCCTCTTTCCCAGTTTTTGTGCAAACTTTACAAGTGCTGTTGTAGTTCTCATGAACAGAAGCTTTCTAGTAGTAACGGCTTGATGCCATGAGCCTTTGTCATCAAATAAAATTCCTACATAGGGGTAGGTGGGGGTTGTCATCAATTTCTTATTATTTAAAAAGATATCTTTCTGCTTTTTGCCTCCTTTCCACAATTTATCACATAAGTTTTAGTAACATTAACTTTAAGATCCAGATTTTCCATAAAACCATTATAGGAGTTGAGTGCTCTTTGCAGAGCTAATGGGGTCCTAGCCATTATAACGGCATCATCCGCGTATAATAACACGGGAATCGGTCGTTTTTCCAGCTGCGGTAAATCCTGGCACCCTTCCAACATCGCTTTTTCTAATCCATTGGTATATAGTGTGAAGAGAAAGGGTGCCAGGACATAGCCCTGTCTTACCCCTCTCTCCACCGCAAAAAGCTCTGTGCACTCTCCATTAGGTCCATAGCGGACTCTGGCTTTAGCGTCCGAGTAGAGTGCTTTTAAAAAGTGAATTATTGGGACCTCAACCCCTATTGATTCTAAGATTCTCCATAGTTTCTTATGGGATACGCAATCAAAGGCGGCGGAGAGATGAACAAACGCCAAGTATATATGCTTCTAATAACATTGACCTCCTGGGTAATGGCTCCTTCTCCATATGTGGAAAACCAATGAATTAACAAAATCTCCAGTAAATGGCCCCCAAACTTTCATTTTGCTCCAGTTTCCCAACTAAGTGGCATATTTACTATTATTTCACGCAGCGCGACACACTTCCAGATCTTAAAAGATATGGAGCATTTCTGCTCTCTACTTGCGCTGGCTCACTGTGTGTTGCCTGTTGCTTGCGTTAGAGGCAGGATTATTTTTGTGCAGGAAGGGATATCTTCCTTCACAAATATAATCCATAAAGGCACTTTCTTCTTTCTAAAAGGGAAATAGCAAAGAGAAAGTATGATTTTTCGTCTCGTTACACCATCATCTGGGAGGTGTACCGATTTGGCGCAATACCTGATTCACAAACTTTTATAACTCGGAATTGGGTCAAATCCATGGATGGGTACCCGGGAACACCCATGCTCCACCCATGGAAAGCCTCCCAGCACTAAATGTTATGCAACACAGTGGAAAAAGCTGCGTTGAGTTACATTTCTTTACAAAGCCACGCAAGGTGGCGCAAATCCCCCTTGCATGGCTTTGTAAATTTGAATTAAGGAATTTCACTGCCTTGCGTCATGTTACATGATGCAAGGACAATGCAACTCCGTTATAAATCTGGCCCAAAATATACCTTTCATCTTTACATCTTCACAGTGTTAGTTTAAGTCTAAAATCTTGCTTCGGATTTTCTCTTCAGACCTTATCAGCAGGTCCTCTAAGCTGATATTGTCAAACTGTGGAACACAAAGTAGTTTTCACTAGCGTGATTTTCAAAAATGATCATTCAACATTTAAAATGGTGATAGGGACCTTAAAACCATGGTCATCTTTAAGTGGGTGTGTCTGTGTAAGACAAAGAGAAAAAAAGTGAAAGTGAGCAAAGAAATGCTCCTTATAAAGGAGGTTAAGTGTGTGAGAAGAGCAAATAAGTGGGGGTTGTGAGGGAAAGGAGGATTTGAAAGAGGGAATGTAATGTGTGCATGTGTCTCTGATAGAAGCATTTCATTGACAGGTGAGGCTGTTATTGAGTGTGAGTCAAAATGTGATGGTAATTGGATTGTGGGGGCAGCAAGGAGGTTATTAGAAATAAGGGTGTTAGGGGAAGGTGAAACTAGAAGATATGTGAAACCAAGATGTCAGCAGCAATATTTTAGATGCAATAGTGAGTGGACTGTCAGGAAGAGTCGTGTGTGATGGGTTTGAGGGAAATGAGAAGGAAAGAGAGAGCAGGGTCTCAGATGAACAACAGAAATTGGTGTAGAACCCAACGATGAAGCATACCACACAAGACAGATAAGGGTTCATCATCCTATGTGAATATATGAATGTATGGTATGTCCATAGAATGGTTGGCTGTTTCTTCCTGGACTGTTGTACTTCCTGCATAGTCATGTCTATTCAAGGAGACTGTACATCAGTCTATTTTTGTTGGCGTTTACGACTCTGCGCACTTTACCACTGCTAACCAGGGCTAAACTGCTCATGCTCTCTCCTTTAAACATGGTAGAATCGGCTTATACCCAATTGGCATAACTAACTTACTTACAAGACCCTAGTAAAGTGGCACTACTTGTGCCCAGAGCCCGTAAATTAAATGCTACCAGTGGGCCTGCAGCACTAATTGTGCCACTCACTTAAGTAGCCCTTTACACCCGTCTCAGGACTGCCATTGCAGCCCATGTGCAGTTTTTTTTTTTTTATAGAACATTTTATTAAAGGTTTTACGGCAAAACATAATTTCACAAGACTGAAATCGATTTCAGGCAATGACATATGGCTGGACAACAGAATGGCTTAACTGCATGGAATTACAATGATAGTCCGTAGTGCTTACACCACTTGCCCCATATACGGCCTTGCATCCTAGGACAGCCACAGGCCACAAAAACTGGCTTTTCCTGCTGTGCACACCAGTCCACCCCCTTACGCCAGCATTTGACATTTGGTGGAGTTCACTGCTTCCAGGAGTGGGCCATATCCCTCTTGGCGACCAGACATGCCACTCCCAAAAAGGTCCACTCGGTCCGCAGGCCCCAAAGTCCTCCACGAGCCCCAACAGTACAGTACGAAGAGTGAGCTCCACTGGGTGGCCCAGGACAGATGAAAGCTCCTAGCCTATCACCTCCCAATAGGGCCTTAAGACTGGACAGTCCCACACCATGTGAATAAAATCAGCTGCCAGGAGCGCACACCTCACGCACAGGGAAGAGATGTCAGCAGAGAAGCATTGCAAATGCTGGGGGGTGAGGTATGTGGAGTGTAGATAATTAAATTTAACCATATGCAGTCGCGCTGAAATCGCCAACTCACGGGGTGCTATGCAAGCCTCCTTCCATTCGTCCTGCAAGGCCATCAGGGGCATGGATGACCAGTGAGTAATAAATCTTTGAGATGACTCCCTTACCCAGACGCCCAAAGAAAATATTTGCTTCAAGCGGACTATATTTAGGTAATGCCTCATTTGGGAGAGCGTGTGCCTGTAGGGCGTGATGTAGTTGGAGATATCGGAAAAATTGAGATTTGGAGAGAGAGTACCTAGACCTCAAATCCTGAAACGTCACAGAGTGGCCCCCTCTAAAGACATCCCCCAGATAAGAGATCTCAATCTGGTCCCTGGGAGCAAAGCCCTCCAGAGCTGAGAGCTGACACAGCCATGTTCCTCCTCGCCACAAAGGGGTCAATTCAGTGAGCTGATGGTCCCAGCCGAAGAGCTGAAGGGCCGCCCTCCAGCAGGTAAGAGACACCCGTGCACAAGAAGGCAGTGTAATGGACAGACGCGTCCCATACAGACGTTCGAGCAGACCATTCAAACTCAGCGAGTGGATCACCAAGCGGTACGCAAGGTCATTCCACCCACCCGTGAACCACTCATTAATCGATACCAAATGGGCTGTGAGGTAATAAAGATATATGTCCGATAGCCCCAGACCACCATCAAAGGGGGACTTGCGCAGTGTCTGAAAAGCCACTCTGTGTCTGCCACCCTCCCACACAAAATTGGCTATCTTGATGTTCAGAGAGTAAAACTATTTGTGGGGTATAGAGTGGGGATAATTACCCAGGACAAATAAGAAGTGTGGCAAACACACCACCTTAAAGAGGGCGGTATGCCCTATAGGATTCAATGGAAGGGTCACCTATTGACCCAAGTCGCGTTTGACTGTTTGGGCCAGCTCCTGGAAATTAAGGTTCCACTCCAGGTTCGGGAAGGGAGACATGTGAATCCCAAGGTATTTAAAGGAGTTGCACTGGATAGGAATGTTTGGACACCAAACCCGCACCTGGGCATTGACCCTCACCTCCACTAGCCAGGACTTGCCCTCATTAATCGGGAGGCCAGATGCCTCACCACACAACCTAAGGAGGGACAGGCATTGTGGCCCGGAGCACTGTGGATTTTGCAGAAACAGAAGAATATCGTAAGAGTGTAACACGATCTGGGATCCTCGAGGCCACCCCCCCACTGCCAGCCCCAGATCTGCGCATAACAGCGAATAAGTCGTGCCAGGGGTTCTATCGCCAGGGTGAATAGCAGTGGAGAGAGTGGACAACCCTGGTGCGTCCTGCATTCAATGGGAATTAGGGAAGAAAGGACCCTGCTAACCCGGACCGAGCCGTCAGGTGCTGTAGAGAAGACACACCATGCGACGAAACACCATGCCGAACCCAGCCCGCTTGAGGACCCCAGCCAGAAAATCCCACAATACTGTGTCGAAAGCCTTGGTAAAGTCAATTAGCAGGTGAGCCAGGAAACCCTCAGTGCCTTGTGACTGTGAAAGCGCGGCGTGAACCCTCCTGATGCAGTGACACATGCTGCGACCCGGCATAAATCCGCATTGATTTGGGTGAATCAGATGTGGTACTGCCCGCACCAACCGCATAGCTAGGACTTTTGCATAGATCCTAATATCAGTATAAATTAGGGAAATCGGGTGGTAGGTCGAACACTGATCTCGAAGAAGGCCCTTCTTAGGTAAGACTATAATTGTAGCACAGTCTAACTCAGGTGGGAAGCCCCCTCACCGCCGCTGTATATTCAAGAGATGAGGGCACGGAATGTCCTGAAGTGCTTCTAGCATTCAACAGGATCAGACGACTTTCCGGATTGCTGTGCCATCGGCGCCGCCTGTACGTCCTCAAGCTGCAGGCCCTGATCCAGTTCCTGTGCCAAGGCATCCGGTATGGATGCCAGAGGTATGCCAGCCAGAAGCGGGTGGCGGCGGGTGGCGCAAATACAACCCCGATAGAATTCCACAAAGGTCTGGGCTATGGCAGATGACTCCTCCTGAAGGTGCCCGAGGAGTCCTGAATCGGAAATACTGCGGGTCGCCAGGCTATACAGTAGTTTGCCCGATTTGTCACCGGACGCGTATACATTCTGTGTGGAGGTCAGCCAGCACTACCTAGCCTCTTCAAGGGAGACCTGCGGCAGTTCCATTCGGGCTGTGGCCAGGGAGTACTGGGTGTCATCAGATTCATCACAAAACAAAACGGCCTCCAGGCGTAGTATTCAATCTTCAAGCTTGGTCACCCGCAATAGGCGCTAGGCCTCGGCTGGCAGATATACCCTTTAATGTGACCACACAACGAGGGCTTGCTTGCTGCCCACAACATCGCTGCTGAGGGAACCGATCCTACATTAAGCCTAAAAACATCTACAATTCGTCTCCCATGAATGCCGCTCAGTCGGCGTTCTGTAAATGCCAAGCACTAAATCTCCAGGCCGGGTGCTAGATGGTCGGTTGGTGTCCCCAAGACAATAGAAGCGATGCATGGTCAGAAATGCTGTGTGTGAGAAAATGCATGGATTGGACCAAGAGGAGGATTGCAGCCAGCAGCCACGACACATTGATGCGAGAGTCCACGGCGTGTGCCCACTGAGCTGTGAGTGTATGCGTGCAAGGTAGGATGCCAAGAGTACCACGCGTCGCAGTGGCCAACCGAGTCGGCCCAAGCAGAGAGGTCAGCCGACCAGGCGCGCCTCCTGGAGTACTAGGCGGTGGAGGCATCTAGGTCGGGGTCAGGGACCGCGTTAAAGTCACCCCCGACCACTGTGACCCCTTGAGGCAGAGTCAAAAGAAAGAACCGCAGCGTTTGGAGAAAGGGTTGCAGTAGGGGTGGGGGAACGTAGCATGACACAAAATTGTATTGCCTGGCATCCATCCGGCCCTCAACACCTATGCAATACCCCTGTAAGTCTGTGTGTTGCTCAGTAACAGCCAGGGGAAGGGACTTGTGTAGCAGGACAGCGACACCTCTCGAGCCACGGACAAAGCCAGAGTGGTAGACCCTGTTATATCCAAAGCGGCCTAAGTAAGCATAGCACGTACCCAATAAATGAGTCTCCAGAAGGAGGACGACCGCTGGCCTGTGGTGCCTAATAATGCGCAGGACTGCTGAGCGCTTGATCCGGTCCACTAGGCCATTGACGTTCCAGAAAAGGACTGTTAATTTAGGGGGGCCATGGCAGGCGTAGGGGATAAAAGGTGTATCCTGACGGAGAGCAGGAGCTACCGTAATAACTCGAGGGCATGCAGTATGAAGCCGTACAAGTTTGAAAATCATAATGGACATGTCTGCCAGTGAGAATCTGCCAAGGAAAAGCATAATGAAAACGGTAAACCAGGCCATAGGGCCCTACACTTCAACCCAGGAAGCATCTGTCACCCAAAACAACTACCCAAAACAGATAAGCTTGGGGGGGAACATCTGTGGCGGTTGGGCACCCATGCAGAAGAATATAGTACCTGACAACATGGAACAAGAATAATCAGTGCACCCCACATGAAATGCACATTAGAATGAGTGCCATGAGTCACTGGTGAACTCCATGGACTGTCAGTTCAGTTGGAGAGAGGCAAAATCGGCCCCCAACACACCCAGCCCCGCTCGTACCATCAAGTAACCAATGGAGGCAGGGATAAAGTAAAAAGGGGGACCTGAGAGCCAAGGCGATGTGGGGGGCTGGGAGGAAGCGCCTGGGTTCACCTTGCCAGATTGAAAAACCTTGGGAGTAGCATACAGTTCGCCGTTCATTGTCAGCGAGGGTGGGGGCAAGATAGTCTCCCCCGGAGCTGAGCCCGGGCCTCTGACAGGTGCCCCCAGCTAAAAGCGAGACCTCTGGGAGCAGGAGCGGCCCCACCTCTGCCGCCGGCTGGGCAGCACCTGAGACCACTCCGGCAGGTCAAAATCTCAGAGCACTACGGGGGACGGCCTGATCCGGAGTATCAAAGAAAAGTGGCTTGGATTGGAAGATGACTTTGAGGTGGGCCAGGAAGAGCAGCATGCAGCACAAGTTCAGTGCACAGTGCTTTTGTTTCACTTCACCAAAGGAGCGCCATCGCTGCTGCACCGCCAAAGTGTGATCCGGGAAGATCAGCACTTGAGAGTTAAAGCACTGCAACTCCTGTAGGATCATGTCCCGATCCTAAAAGTTAAGAAGACACAGGATCACAGGCCGGGGGGGAGCTCCAGCTGGAGGCTTCGGCGCCAACAAGTGGTGAGCTCCCTCTATAACAAAGAAGGTGGACAGCTTGCCCTCAGGAACCCACTCATGAGACCAGTCCTCCAGTACCCCGGCGAGACCTCACTGCTCCAAGGACTCCGGGTAACCAATGCGTCAGAGGTTGTTACGCTCTGATCTGTTTTCTGTGTCTTCCGCTCTATCCATAAGTGTTGACACTGAGGCGGACAATTTAGACATCTGGCTCTTAAGGGATGCAATCTTAGCCTCCTGGACACCCGTGTCTCAACCTCAGCCATTCTGTCCACCACAATACGTAAGTCTTGGCGCAACAGGGAAAGATCTACGTGAAGGCCATCAACCTTGGTCTCAATCTCATCCCTTGAGTCTTGTATGGCCTTGAGAATCACCTCCAGGTTTGCTGTTCCCTGCTGCACCAGAGTGGGTGCCCTTGCCGCTGGCTCCTCCATTCCCTCCTGGGACTCTGATGGTGGGACCGTGAATTGGTCCATCTTGGTCTGGTGTTGACGGAGGAACCTTCCTGCGACCCATCCTCCCAGGAATGGGAGCCCAACGGTCCCTCCAGAGAAAATGGAAGGGTGGGAGAGTGGTCCCCATCTCTCCTGAGGCCGTCCAGTTAAGTAGGTGCGCTAGGGGACAGGGCCCAGGCAGGTGAGTCCACAAAGTACACAACGTCAGCCGGTGCACCCCTCTGCAGCAGAAGCAAAAGCCCCCCCGGGGCAGCCAGGTGCTGCGCGAGCAGTGGTCCAGCCAACTTCACCCAGAATCTCATGAACACCGGGGGGGTCAGGTAAGCACCATCTCCGTGGGACCCCCGAAGTCCAACAAGCCGCGACCTCGAGCCAATGGGGCCCCATCGCTTCGTCCATGTCCCAGGACCGTCACAAGGATCAAACCTTGGTCCTTGTTCCAGCAGCCAACTGTTTAGGCAGCTCACGTGCCTCGGCTCACCGCCGCAGCTGCGGGTCCAATCCAGCCGGGTACCACCTCCTCCTCAGGTCCTCCACACAGGAGCGTCACCACCAGTGACATATCGCCGCTACAAGCTCTCCACGATACCTCCCCGAACAGGCCCACCGCCACAGCCAAGGGGACGAAGAGTGTAGGCAGCTGCCCCAGGCCCCAGACGTGGTAGCAGGACCTCACAAGGCTGCCGCTGCACCAGCACTCCACTGGTAGGTGGGGACATCTCCATAGGGCCTGCAAGGATCCACCCAGCAGGCCTGCCGTGCCGGACGCTGCAGGATTCCAGACATCCCGTTTCACCGATGTGTATTTTGCCAGGGCCAAACCTTCCTTTTCAAACATAGAAGTCACCCCTAGGATAGGCCCTCGACAGCCCAGAGGTAAGGGTGTAGTGTATGTAAAATGTTGGACATGTACTTTTAAGTTTTACATGTCTTCATAGTGAAAAAACTCCTAGATGTGTTTTTCACTACTACAAGGTCTACCTCTCCCATAGGATAACATTGGAGTTACCTAATTACATTTAATAAGCTGTAACATCCAAATGGCAACAGGTAACCAGTTCATGTTTGGTGTCTTTGGAATTGTAATGACAATTCCTCTCTTATGGTAAAGTCAGGTTTTAAATTACATTTTTGAAAATGCCACTTTTAGAAAGTTAAAGGAAACTAGGACGTGTGTCCCAGACACTGGATGCACTTCTATAAACCACTGTGGTAGTGTAAACAGTGTAAACAGCACAAGATAAAAAAGTTCAACAAAGTGTAACCATAATTCTAAGATTGTCCGTAATCAATAGCTCAGTGTCAATGTCCATAGCAGAATGATCACTAGAACGCTGGATCCTTGCTCAGTCGTTTTAATGTTCAGACGAAAAACATCTTGACAGAAAAATGGTCTTCATGGTACTGAGTTCAATATTAACAAATGATGATTAAACAATACAGCCCATTCTAATGCATTTCGGGCGCTCACAATTGCCCTTCATCAGGGGAATCTACAAACAAAGTTGCCAAAATCAGTCATATACAATAAAAACACCTGGAAAATGTGCAAGTTTGATCTCAAACGTGAGTATGACATCCAATGGATTAAACATGTGGGTGCAAAAAAGCAACTTAACAAAGTGAAATGCAAACCTATAATAAACCTGGAGCCATATCCGTCATCCTAAAAGAAAAGAAAGAAAAGAAAAAAATGAAAAAGTGGAAGACTGCCCATCCCTAAAGGTGACCACTCTACAAAAATCGGAAACCACATGCAACGACAAAAAATGCTTTAGCCCGTGTCTTGGATACGAGTGAGTCACAAAAAATTGCCTATGTGCATACAAAAATGGTAATGCGCTCCCATACCTGGAAGCTAATATCATGTCAAACATAAACTAACGTAAGGTTCAGAGAAAGTGGCCAACATGCCACAACTCTCAGGATGATACAGTCACTGTACAAGAGGAAAAGTGAGTTACAAGAAACAAGAGAGTTCTAGTTTGTCTGCTGGATATGGCGTTAAGTTGATTGTAGTGGTGGCTGTTATGGAGAAGGGGTGGTGAGGCGAGCGGTGATAAAAAAAAATATATATAAAAATAATGATTACGGCAGCAGCTTCTCCTCTGTCTTCTTCTCTGCCTGGCTCCCGGCAGCACACAGGCTCCCCTAAGTCAATTACAACGCTGATGTCACCAGCATGAATCACGACGCTGCTGTCACCAGCATGACAGTAGCATCGTGATTGGTCTGAGCAGCCTGTTTGTCCTCTCAGACAGTCCCTGGGAGCCTTGGGACTGTTCTCCACCCGGCTGTGAAACACAGCCAGGTGGAAAAATGCTAAGTGGGCATGACTGTTTGGCTGGCCCAAGATGTCCGTCCAAACTGTCATGTGCACTTATGGTGCACAAACCACCCCTCCTCCCTGTGATCCCAGTCCCTGTCCCACCCTGCCCTAACATAGCCCCGTAGCCGGCACTAAAAAAAAAATGATATTAACGTTGTTCTTATCATTTTATTTTTCCTTTTTCCACTACTCTAAGAGCAGTTGGCCAATGCTCCTTCACCTTAGTGGATGAGCCACAGCTGGCTGATGGAAACAAGCATACAAAAGACACTGCAATCTTTATGATCTTGGTGACATAGTGGTGAAGATCTCATTGGATGCCTTCCTTTTAACTGTGGTTAGTCCAAGACAGGGAAACCCAACATTTTGCACCCTGACAGGCAGGGATGTCCAAGACTCCCTCCCTTCTGCAGTTACTCTGTACCTCTTTGTCTCTCTTATTTTTGTATAATGCCAGCAAGTTAGGAAGAAAGGTGGTTGAGAACCAGTATAAAGTGCTGGACATATTTAGTGTAAGGATTTGTGCCCTACTGGGACCTACCAGGGCCATGCAGAGTGTGCCACCTCAGTTTGGACCACTGACGAGGAAGCCCTGACCGACCTGCCTGTTAGAGCCGCTGTTTTGGTCTATACAACCTGAAGCCTAGTCAGGATTCAGACAACATTTAGCCTTTTTGGCTAAGGGAGACAAAGCTCAGGTCCTCTTTTTTTCTGTCCTGAAGGACACTCAACACTGAGGGCATCATCTAAGTGCCAGACATTCTTCCACTCCAACATCTGGCATGCTCTGATATATGCCGATATATACCCACTGACTTCAGTAGCAGAAACGTATATCACGGCCTCCATGTTGCTCCAGGCTATCAGCTCTTTTTCCTGAGAAATTGTCTTGATTCTGGAGCCCTTAGCCACCATCGCCCACTTCTCTCTGCAAGCTCTATCAGGCCCAACATGCAGAGTTCAGCAGGAGACTGTTTAACCTATACCCTTATGTCCCAATATAATGTGCCAATATACTGTGCCTACCACTTGTATGACACTTTGAGAGCTCACTTGCCCACCGCTAACCAAAACAAATCATGCCAAGTCCAGAACTTGAGCCAGTAGAAGCCGAACCACTGGCAGCTCTCGTGGGGCAGTACTTGCAGCATGTGCTGCATTTGTTAGAGGCCGGTCCTATTTCAGGCGGTAAATAACATAAACCTCTAGGCCAAGGTTTGGTTGAGGAGTGTGTGCTAGCACATTCTTTTCCTTTTACTCTGTCTCTTCAGACACATAAGCTGCTGCGTGCATCATTCTGGTAGATATCTTTTTTGCAGGCCTATTTGTTTAACATAGGAGTGTAGATGTTAGCCCACCATCAGCGACATGGTGGCATTTGCATTTGAAAGTCTGTCTCTGCCCCCTTACCCACCAGGCTGTTTAACTCCCCTTGATTACCCAAAAGAAGAAAAAGGCATAAAGTCATCACCGAAACGTTATTTTGCATTTCAAAAGTCTAACAATTTGCACAAAGACGTTTAATCAGGGCCACTGGAAATATGGTTATCTGCGGCTGCAGCATTCTCTGCACTCATTTGACAAATATCATACCATGTGCTGAATAGTTTGAAGATTTCATCATGTTGTTTCTATGTCCAATGAATCAAAAGTGGTTAAAGAAAAACCACTGCATTTAATTTTGAGCAGTGGCAGATACTTTACAACGTTTAAGCGGACACTTGCATTGTGGGACTTCTAGTTTTATGTTGAATGCTGCTGTTTTAGTTTGGACTCCGAAACCAGACATACAAGTGCTCTTAGTTACAATGTCAGAATTGGCCTAAAGTGTTAGTAATGACATTAATCAACTTGTCAGCTATGTTTTAAATCTTCACAAGATCATCAAGTCCATTTTAAACACCTGCTTGTTTCAATAATACATCTAAAAGTAAACACTGCTCATTTTATGATTGTTTGTAAAAAATTGGGTTACTGTTTGAGGGGGGTTGAATCCTATTTATGCAGCAACCACAATCCTTGTCAGTGTGAGGCACAAGCAAACCCCAAAGTAACCTGTTCTCAACTCTCTGGTAGCTTGGCTCAGAGCAGTCAGGCTTAATTTGGAGGCAATTAGTAAAGTATTTATGCAGCAGTTCAAACAGTGATAAAAGGAAGACATACCACAAGAAAAATCCCACACCAATCGTCAAACATAGAGTAAAAATTAATAAATAACCCAAGACCAAAACAACGAAAATCTGATCGATAGAACTGGAGATCTCCAATTTTAAAGATTTAGGTGAAAACAGGGCTGAAAAAGCCCAAAGCGCCACACAAGTCTGGTTGTGGAAGACCAGGAGAAAGTCACAAGTTCATGGCAACCACGATGGAGCGTGGGTCGAATACAGAGACCAGGGTAGTCCCCCTCAAAAGTTACCTTCTCAGTTCAGCACAAAGAGTCCTGTGTGCAGTGCACAGTGGAACGGGCCGCAAGGCGCAGGGAAGCTTCACGGACAATCCTCGTTGTAAACGGTCGACACTGTAGCACAAAGGTCCTGTTGTCATCGCGAATGGTTGGGCTGGAGATTTGTGGTGGTGCTCCCCGCAAGCAGCGATGCTGTAGTTTGAAGGGTCAGGTTTATGGAACTTCTCGTTGAAGGGTACTATGTGATACAAGGTTTTGGTGCCAAGAGGCCCGTTTGCAAAGAGCCCCAAAACTTCAATTGATCTCCACTGAGGCCACACCAAGGGCACTCCCCGCAAGCAGTCGATCCTGTAGTGTGAAGTGCCAGATTGACAGAACTTTGCTTTGACTGGCAGTACAATTGACATGTTTTTGGCAACAAAGGGCCCATTTGCGAACAGCCCAAAAACTTCAATTCAGCTCCACTGAGGCCATACCAAGGGTCCAGGACCCGAGGGTCACCACTTGGTGGTCAGGGGCTTACTCCACCTGGATTTGGGTGCTGGTTCAGGTGGTGGTTAACCTGTTATGTCCCTATGGCTCTGAAAGGAGGTCAGCAGACTAGTCCTTAAAGTCACTCTGGGAGTTCTGGGTTCAGATGCAGGGCCAATGCCTCTGACCCGGGCAGGAGGGCAGAAGAGCAGCAGGGCAGCAATCTGGCAAGGCAGAAGACCAGCAAGGCTGCAATCCAGCAAGGCACCTGTCCAGCAGAGTGGCAGTCTTTTCAGCAGCACAGCAGTCCTTCTTCCTGTTAGAGTTTCCACAGGTCCAGAAGTGTACTGAAGAGTGGGTGTCTGAGGTCCAATATTTATACCAAGTGCCTCCTTTGAAGTAAGAGAAGCTTCTAGAGGATTTCATTTGAAGGTGCACAAGTTTACTGTCTCCCCCTGCCCTAGCTCCAGACTAACTACTGGAGGTATGTAGCCTTTTGTCTCGAGGCGGTATACAGCCTATTAAAGTGTAAGTAGGGCTGAGCACAACTCCACCCTCCCATGCTGCCAGTGATGGCCTATCCAGGCCCACCAAAGCACTCTATTGTATGTGGCTGTTTAGGAGGAATACACAAAGCCCAAATGCCAATTACACCCAATCATGTGACTCAGTGACAGGCTTCAGGCACTAAGGGCCACATGTATCAATATTAGGAATAGCGATTACCTAATTGCGATTTTCTGTGAATCGCAATTAGGTAATTGATGTTCATAATGTATGAAACTCCATGAGTTTCATTTAGCGATTCCTAGGGGGTTGCAAATCCACCTACCTCATAAATATTAATGAGGTAGTTTGCAATTTGCGACCCATTAGGAATCGCTAAAATCAAGGGGATGGTGGACTGCTGAGGTCAGCAGACCACCATGTCCGTGATTTATTTTAAATAAAGCAATCCGTTTTTTTAAATGCACCCCATTTTCCTTAAAGGAAAATGGGTGCGTTTAAAAAGGAAAAATTAAAAGTTTTCTTTTCATTTTTTAAGAGCAGGCTGTGGTCCGTGGGACCACTGCCTGTTCTTAAAAAAGTCTGTACTACCATTCGCAAAGGGGAAGGGGTCCCTCGGGTACCCCTTCCCATTTGCGAAGGGTTCACACCAACTAGAAGTTGGTGGTAAAATGCAAATGTTTTGCGACTGCATTTCGGTCGCAAAACATTCTTACATAATGCTGCGATTCGGTATTAGGAAGAGACGCCCTAAGCAAGCCCCTTCCTAACACCGAATCGCAAACCCTACTTGCGATTCGGTAATAGGTTACCAAATCGCAAATAGGATTTGGAACATAGGAAAAGCCTTTTATCCATTCACAAAGGGCCCAATTCGCACCTTAAAAAAGGTACATACATGTGGCCCTAAAAGTCAGATCAGTGTAATGTCCTTGAAAAGTGGCAGTTGCAGTCCTTGATATGTCTCCCTGTATTTTTTTGCCTCCAAACAAATGACGAAATGGCAGTGCCTTGATTAATGAAAACGATTACAGGGACTTAAAGCAGAAGAAAAGAGAATACATGCAAACATTTAGGGATAAGGCTCATTCTTTTAGTGATAGTGGTAGATGTATCCATCTGTTAAGTACTTTTAAACAATGCAACCGAAAGGCTTAATAAAAGTTCCTAAACAGTCATAAACCTACAGAAATATGGCGATCTCTAGAATAATTGGAGGTTTCTCTGGATTTAGCTCAGAACCTGTGTGACGATCAAAGTCTAATGCCAAAGGCTCAATAACTAATTTATCAGTATCTTTCATAAATATTGCCAATCATCAACATCTGCATTTAGATGAATGATCTGGCTAGGGCTGAGAAAAGGTACAACCCTATGGCAGCCAGCGATATAGGAAAATGTTCATGGCCAAAGTTTAAATTGATGGAGACAGAGGGCTTCCCTATCTCTTGCCTTATACGAACTTTGGAGGACTAGGAGCCGTGAACTGGCACTGTATTCCAGGTTCCCCTACGTAAAACCTAACACCTCCCACAAAAACTGTGTAGAGACCTGATAGAACGCTTTCTTAATATCAATTAAAATCGTTGCCATCGTTGGGCCCAATGCTTCTGTAGAATTGATCAGGATAAGGGCAAGCTTTTATGTGGGAGTTGGTGGCTTTACCAGCAAAGAAACCATGTTGCCATGGTGATGTCAAACTTGTAACGCGTGAAAAATGTTCTCAGTTAAAGTTTACATTTTGGAATCTACATTTAGCACTTAAGTCGGTCAATATGTCCTATAGTCAAGGTGATTTGTCCTCTAAAGCATGCAGATACTATTAGACTGATTGACTGTGGGTAGGGTGGGTCATCCATCAGAATGTCACTTCCCCCTAAAAACTAAAATTTAGAATTGTAAAATGCTCGTCTTTTATAGTCCTGCCCCCAAAGCCTGGGCATTAGCAAAAACATTCTGAGCTTTGGAGAGTTGACTACTCATATATACTAACATGCACACTATGTATGTTTATTTCCATTGGTTCCTATCCAATCTGAGCTTGTTTGCATTTTAATATAGCCAAAATTATTTCATATTCATTCTTTGGTTCCACCATATAGCGACTCACACTAACATGCCAGGAATGACAACCATTAAGCTAGGACCAGTATTACACTAGGGTGGGCACCATGATGCCACGTATGCCCAACACAGTCTTCCATGGATGAATTCAAATATATCAAGAATGACTACCATTTCGTCAGGACCAGCGTTCTGCAAGATATGAACTCCAACGGGGATCATCCCATGGATGTCGACAAGTTGCCAAGAATTACTACCATAATGGGCAGGCCAGCATTTACCAGGGGTGGACAACTGTCTTCATTCAATGGAAGCTTGAAAGCAACCAAGAATTGCAATTATTTAGCTAGGACCAGCATTTACTATGGTGAGCAGTGGGCACAACTATCAAGCTCTCAACTACATACTCAGCCCATGTAACTGCACAGTCTTCATTCACTGATTTTGCTCCATATGACCCCACGATCATCTCTGTTGACTTGGTACTGGGTTCAGCAGGAGTACTGTCCCAGATCCCAAAAGAATCGTATGTTGAGGTGCTGGTGTTTTCCTTCCCACCAATAAAAACTTCCTTCATGGTTGTAAAAGTCTGGAAACCTCATTCTAAGCCATAGAATCCAGCCCACAACATCTTCCCCCCATGCAAAAACAACAAGGTGATGGATTGCTTCAATTAATCTCAGTCACTGGCAATTGCTCTGATGCATCCCAGTCCATCCTTTTTTGCCCATCATGTCACCTCACTTTTAACTCAGCCATATGCACACAACATACCCAAAGATCAACATTACCTCTCAGACCAGAACCAGCGAGAGGACAAGTTCCACCTGCAGAACATTCTGGTAACATCAGCCAGACCCTAGTACACATTACGCAAAGTCTTGGTGACATAGAGGCTTTTGATGACGCAGGTTTGTGCCAAACAGGTACAATTCTCCCATCCTCCATTGCTTTTGTGACTCACTGAGGTATCAGGTGTCGCTGCAGCACCAGGAGGCATATTCTGCAATGTTATACCGGATATGTCAACACACTGATTGGCGTGCAGGTCAGGTGCCAGAGCAATGGCCAAGAAATCAGATCACCAAATTGCAGGATATTGCAGCAACATTGTGCACATTTTTAGGTCTCGCCTAGCGTTGCAGTGCGCATGCGCTGCTCGCTCTGCGAGACGTATTGTGGATGAGGGGTTTTCAGAAGGGGACTTGAAGCCCCGCCCCTCAATTTCATTGGCTGGCGTCATCGTTTATGTAAAACGCTGGCCTCGGATTGGAACTGAGCCTTTTTTGTTGCCGCCCTTTCCCATTTTCGTCCGGCCCATCCGGACTGGATCGTCTGCTTCACGGCTGTCGTGAAGCACTTTCTTATCTTTAGGAGCCGTGTACTGCCGGATCATGTTTTCGACAGCTTGTTTTGGTTTGGATCAAGATTTTAGGTCTCTTTTCTACCAATGAAGCGTTGTTAGATAACTTGTATGTTTGTATTGGCTGAATCTATGTATTTTTATGATAATGAACAGTTTTGTATTTTAATTAATGCACGCGTCCTGAGGCTTACTGCTGTGCTCTATACATCAACACCTTTGCTGACGCGAGTCACTTGGCTTACTGGAAAGCATTTCACGGAGTGGGTAAACCTGATATAACGGGGGCGGGACAGGTCTGTGAGGCGCTCGACGGGGAATAGCATTTTTCTGTTCAAATATTAACTTCTAGTCCTGTGTTTTCGCCCTTAAAATATCAGGGGTACCAGCACATCCTGGCAGACTTGCAGGGAGCACTGTCTATAGCTGCAAGAAAAGACCCCTGTGCACCATCATTACTCATGGCGGATTAAGAGTCCGTCCTTCCTAAAGCCATGCGCTGTCATTTGCGCCTCACTTGCTGTAGATTAGGTTTTAACCGAAGTCGAGCGAGAGCCCCGCCTTCTCCCCACCCCCTCCCTCGTTGGAGCTTCTCCCGAGTCACGGTTCTGCCACTGGACCCTCCCCCAGGCGATGAGCTGAGGCAGGGGCGACGGCTAACAGATCTTCACTTCTGAGGGGGCTTGCTTGTAGGGTTGGGTCAACACATAGCTCTGTGTTGGGGGCGGGGGGGGACGACGCTGTCCTTTGCTGGAAGCTGGACTCTACCTAGCAGCTGTGGAAGTGTTCATTAGGCTGCGGTGAGGTGGAACAAAAGGGGATGATGGACGGAACGTTTGAGCCAATCAAACACTCACCCCCAGTCAACTGATCTGGGTTTAATCCATCATCATTCTTTAGCTCACTCCACCACCCCAGTTCAGACATGGCCATATGCAAATCAGTCTGACCCTGTGCCTCATGGGAACAGTCCAGCCCGAACTGCCAAGCCATGTCTTCCCTGGACCGGAAACAAGCATCCTAGGACCGGTTTCTGGCATTCCAGCCGTCATCAGCCAGGCTTGCTTGAATCCAGTGGCAAAGTGAGCAAGGGACCCACGTCTGGGCATACCCCCGCCAACTTAGGGCGAACAAAGCGATACAAAAGGGGATGATGGACGGAACGTTTGAGCCAATCAAACACTCACCCCCAGTCAACTGATCTGGGTTTAATCCATCATCATTCTTTAGCTCACTCCACCACCCCAGTTCAGACATGGCCATATGCAAATCAGTCTGACCCTGTGCCTCATGGGAACAGTCCAGCCCGAACTGCCAAGCCATGTCTTCCCTGGACCGGAAACAAGCATCCTAGGACCGGTTTCTGGCATTCCAGCGGTCATCAGCCAGGCTTGCTTGAATCCAGTGGCAAAGTGAGCAAGGGACCCACGTCTGGGCATACCCCGCCAACTTAGGGCGAACAAAGCGATACAAAAGGGGATGATGGACGGAACGTTTGAGCCAATCAAACACTCACCCCCAGTCAACTGATCTGGGTTTAATCCATCATCATTCTTTAGCTCACTCCACCACCCCAGTTCAGACATGGCCATATGCAAATCAGTCTGACCCTGTGCCTCATGGGAACAGTCCAGCCCGAACTGCCAAGCCATGTCTTCCCTGGACCGGAAACAAGCATCCTAGGACCGGTTTCTGGCATTCCAGCCGTCATCAGCCAGGCTTGCTTGAATCCAGTGGCAAAGTGAGCAAGGGACCCACGTCTGGGCATACCCCCGCCAACTTAGGGCGAACAAAGCGATACAAAAGGGGATGATGGACGGAACGTTTGAGCCAATCAAACACTCACCCCCAGTCAACTGATCTGGGTTTAATCCATCATCATTCTTTAGCTCACTCCACCACCCCAGTTCAGACATGGCCATATGCAAATCAGTCTGACCCTGTGCCTCATGGGAACAGTCCAGCCCGAACTGCCAAGCCATGTCTTCCCTGGACCGGAAACAAGCATCCTAGGACCGGTTTCTGGCATTCCAGCGGTCATCAGCCAGGCTTGCTTGAATCCAGTGGCAAAGTGAGCAAGGGACCCACGTCTGGGCATACCCCCGCCAACTTAGGGCGAACAAAGCGATACAAAAGGGGATGATGGACGGAACGTTTGAGCCAATCAAACACTCACCCCCAGTCAACTGATCTGGGTTTAATCCATCATCATTCTTTAGCTCACTCCACCACCCCAGTTCAGACATGGCCATATGCAAATCAGTCTGACCCTGTGCCTCATGGGAACAGTCCAGCCCGAACTGCCAAGCCATGTCTTCCCTGGACCAGAAACAAGCATCCTAGGACTGGTTTCTGGCATTCCAGCCGTCATCAGCCAGGCTTGCTTGAATCCAGTGGCAAAGTGAGCAAGGGACCCACGTCTGGGCATACCCCGCCAACTTAGGGCGAACAAAGCGATACAAAAGGGGATGATGGACGGAACGTTTGAGCCAATCAAACACTCACCCCCAGTCAACTGATCTGGGTTTAATCCATCATCATTCTTTAGCTCACTCCACCACCCCAGTTCAGACATGGCCATATGCAAATCAGTCTGACCCTGTGCCTCATGGGAACAGTCCAGCCCGAACTGCCAAGCCATGTCTTCCCTGGACCGGAAACAAGCATCCTAGGACCGGTTTCTGGCATTCCAGCCGTCATCGGCCAGGCTTGCTTGAATCCAGTGGCAAAGTGAGCAAGGGACCCACGTCTGGGCATACCCCCGCCAACTTAGGGCGAACAAAGCGATACAAAAGGGGATGATGGACGGAACGTTTGAGCCAATCAAACACTCACCCCCAGTCAACTGATCTGGGTTTAATCCATCATCATTCTTTAGCTCACTCCACCACCCCAGTTCAGACATGGCCATATGCAAATCAGTCTGACCCTGTGCCTCACGGGAACAGTCCAGCCCGAACTGCCAAGCCATGTCTTCCCTGGACCGGAAACAAGCATCCTAGGACCGGTTTCTGGCATTCCAGCCGTCATCAGCCAGGCTTGCTTGAATCCAGTGGCAAAGTGAGCAAGGGACCCACGTCTGGGCATACCCCCGCCAACTTAGGGCGAACAAAGCGATACAAAAGGGGATGATGGACAGAACGTTGGAGCCAATCAAACACTCACCCCCAGTCAACTGATCTGGGTTTAATCCATCATCATTCTTTAGCTCACTCCACCACCCCAGTTCAGACATGGCCATATGCAAATCAGTCTGACCCTGTGCCTCATGGGAACAGTCCAGCCCGAACTGCCAAGCCATGTCTTCCCTGGACCGGAAACAAGCATCCTAGAACCGGTTTCTGGCATTCCAGCCGTCATCAGCCAGGCTTGCTTGAATCCAGTGGCAAAGTGAGCAAGGGACCCACGTCTGGGCATACCCCCGCCAACTTAGGGCGAACAAGCGATACAAAAGGGGATGATGGACGGAACGTTTGAGCCAATCAAACACTCACCCCCAGTCAACTGATCTGGGTTTAATCCATCATCATTCTTTAGCTCACTCCACCACCCCAGTTCAGACATGGCCATATGCAAATCAGTCTGACCCTGTGCCTCATGGGAACAGTCCAGCCCGAACTGCCAAGCCATGTCTTCCCTGGACTGGAAACAAGCATCCTAGGACCGGTTTCTGACATTCCAGCCGTCATCAGCCAGGCTTGCTTGAATCCAGTGGCAAAGTGAGCAAGGGACCCACGTCTGGGCATACCCCGCCAACTTAGGGCGAACAAAGCGATACAAAGGGGATGATGGACAGAACGTTTGAGCCAATCAAACACTCACCCCAGTCAACTGATCTGGGTTTAATCCATCATCATTCTTTAGCTCACTCCACCACCCCAGTTCAGACATGGCCATATGCAAATCAGTCTGACCCTGTGCCTCATGGGAACAGTCCAGCCCGAACTGCCAAGCCATGTCTTCCCTGGACCGGAAACAAGCATCCTAGGACCGGTTTCTGGCATTCCAACCGTCATCAGCCAGGCTTGCTTGAATCCAGTGGCAAAGTGAGCAAGGGACCCACGTCTGGGCATACCTCGCCAACTTAGGGCGAACAAAGCGATACAAAGGGGATGATGGACGGAACGTTTGAGCCAATCAAACACTCACCCCCAGTCAACTGATCTGGGTTTAATCCATCATCATTCTTTAGCTCACTCCACCACCCCAGTTCAGACATGGCCATATGCAAATCAGTCTGACCCTGTGCCTCATGGGAACAGTCCAGCCCGAACTGCCAAGCCATGTCTTCCCTGGACCGGAAACAAGCATCCTAGGACCGGTTTCTGGCATTCCAGCCGTCATCAGCCAGGCTTGCTTGAATCCAGTGGCAAAGTGAGCAAGGGACCCACGTCTGGGCATACCCCCGCCAACTTAGGGCGAACAAGCGATACAAAAGGGGATGATGGACGGAACGTTTGAGCCAATCAAACACTCACTCCCAGTCAACTGATCTGGGTTTAATCCATCATCATTCTTTAGCTCACTCCACCACCCCAGTTCAGACATGGCCATATGCAAATCAGTCTGACCCTGTGCCTCATGGAAACAGTCCAGCCCGAACTGCCAAGCCATGTCTTCCCTGGACCGGAAACAAGCATCCTAGGACCGGTTTCTGGCATTCCAGCCGTCATCAGCCAGGCTTGCTTGAATCCAGTGGCAAAGTGAGCAAGGGACCCACGTCTGGGCATACCCCGCCAACTTAGGGCGAACAAAGCGATACAAAGGGGATGATGAGCGGAACGTTTGAGCCAATTAAACACTCACTCCCAGTCAACTGATCTGGGTTTAATCCATCATCATTCTTTAGCTCACTCCACCACCCCAGTTCAGACATGGCCATATGCAAATCAGTCTGACCCTGTGCCTCATGGGAACAGTCCAGCCCGAACTCCCAAGCCATGTCTTCCCTGGACCGGAAACAAGCATCCTAGGACCGGTTTCTGGCATTCCAGCCGTCATCAGCCAGGCTTGCTTGAATCCAGTGGCAAAGTGAGCAAGGGACCCACGTCTGGGCATACCCCGCCAACTTAGGGCGAACAAAGCGATACAAAAGGGGATGATGGACGGAACGTTTGAGCCAATCAAACACTCACCCCAGTCAACTGATCTGGGTTTAATCCATCATCATTCTTTAGCTCACTCCACCACCCCAGTTCAGACATGGCCATATGCAAATCAGTCTGACCCTGTGCCTCATGGGAACAGTCCAGCCCGAACTGCCAAGCCATGTCTTCCCTGGACCGGAAACAAGCATCCTAGGACCGGTTTCTGGCATTCCAGCCGTCATGAGCCAGGCTTGCTTGAATCCAGTGGCAAAGTGAGCAAGGGACCCACGTCTGGGCATACCCCGCCAACTTAGGGCGAACAAAGCGATACAAAGGGGATGATGGACGGAACGTTTGAGCCAATCAAACACTCACCCCCAGTCAACTGATCTGGGTTTAATCCATCCCCTTTTGTATCGCTTTGGTCGCCCTAAGTTGGCGGGGGGTATGCCCAGACGTGGGTCCCTTGCTCACTTTGCCACTGGATTCAAGCAAGCCTGGCTGATGATGGCTGAAATGCCAGAAACCGGTCCTAGGATGTTTGTTTCCGGTCCAGGGAAGACATGGCTTGGCAGTTCGGGCTGGACTGTTCCCATGAGGCACAGGGTCAGACTGATTTGCATATGGCCATGTCTGAACTGGGGTGGTGGAGTGAGCTAAAGAATGATGATGATGGATTAAACCCAGATCAGTTGACTGGGGGTGAGTGTTTGATTGGCTCAAACGTTCCGTCCATCATCCCCTTTTGTATCGCTTTGGTCGCCCTAAGTTGGCGGGGGTATGCCCAGACGTGGGTCACTTGCTCACTTTGCCACTGGATTCAAGCAAGCCTGGCTGATGACGGCTGAAATGCCAGAAACCGGTCCTAGGATGCTTGTTTCCGGTCCAGGGAAGACATGGCTTGGCAGTTCGGGCTGGACTGTTCCCATGAGGCACAGGGTCAGACTGATTTGCATATGGCCATTTCTGAACTGGGGTGGTGGAGTGAGCTAAAGAATGATGATGGATTAAACCCAGATCAGTTGACTGGGGGTGAGTGTTTGATTGGCTCAAACGTTCCGTCCATCATCCCTTTGTATTGCTTTGGTCGCCCTAAGTTGGCGGGGGTATGCCCAGACGTGGGTCCCTTGCTCACTTTGCCACTGGATTCAAGCAAGCCTGGCTGATGACGGCTGAAATGCCAGAAACCGGTCCTAGGACGCTTGTTTCCGGTCCAGGGAAGACATGGCTTGGCAGTTCGGGCTGGACTGTTCCCATGAGGCACAGGGTCAGACTGATTTGCATATGGCCATGTCTGAACTGGGGTGGTGGAGTGAGCTAAAGAATGATGATGGATTAAACCCAGATCAGTTGACTGGGGGTGAGTGTTTGATTGGCTCAAACGTTCCGTCCATCATCCCCTTTGTATCGCTTGGTCGCCCTAAGTTGGCGGGGGTATGCCCAGACGTGGGTCCCTTGCTCACTTGGCCACTGGATTCAAGCAAGCCTGGCTGATGACGGCTGAAATGCCAGAAACCGGTCCTAGGATGCTTGTTTCCGGTCCAGGGAAGACATGGATTGGCAGTTCGGGCTGGACTGTTCCCATGAGGCACAGGGTCAGACTGATTTGCATATGGCCATGTCTGAACTGGGGTGGTGGAGTGAGCTAAAGAATGATGATGGATTAAACCCAGATCAGTTGACTGGGGGTGAGTGTTTGATTGGCTCAAACGTTCCGTCCATCATCCCCTTTTGTATCGCTTTGGTCGCCCTAAGTTGGCGGGGGTATGCCCAGACGTGGGTCCCTTGCTCACTTTGCCACTGGATTCAAGCAAGCCTGGCTGATGACGGCTGAAATGCCAGAAACCGGTCCTAGGATGCTTGTTTCCGGTCCAGGGAAGACATGGCTTGGCAGTTCGGGCTGGACTGTTCCCATGAGGCACAGGGTCAGACTGATTTGCATATGGCCATGTCTGAACTGGGGTGGTGGAGTGAGCTAAAGAATGATGATGGATTAAACCCAGATCAGTTGACTGGGGGTGAGTGTTTGATTGGCTCAAACGTTCCGTCCATCATCCCCTTTTGTATCGCTTTGGTCGCCCTAAGTTGGCGGGGGGTATGCCCAGACGTGGGTCCCTTGCTCACTTTGCCACTGGATTCAATCAAGCCTGGCTGATGATGGCTGAAATGCCAGAAACCGGTCCTAGGATGCTTGTTTCCGGTCCAGGGAAGACATGGCTTGGCAGTTCGGGCTGGACTGTTCCCATGAGGCACAGGGTCAGACTGATTTGCATATGGCCATGTCTGAACTGGGGTGGTGGAGTGAGCTAAAGAATGATGATGGATTAAACCCAGATCAGTTGACTGGGGGTGAGTGTTTGATTGGCTCAAACGTTCCGTCCATCATCCCCTTTTGTATCGCGGTGAGGTGGAAGACGGCTGCCGGAGAGGAGTGGGCTTAGCGGGCAGCAAGGAAGATGGCTATTGGGGAGGGGCATTGGTCGTGCAAGGGAGAGGGCTGGGAGGAGAGCGAGGCTCGGCAGACCCAGCCGTGAAGAAGGGGCGATGCGAGAAGGGCTTGTTGCAGACTGTGAAGATGGGACTGGCGGGCAGGAAGCGAGGAGCGAAGGGCGCGTGGTCAGTGGAACGGAGAGGGCTGGGGTGCAACTGAGGGAGCAGTGCAGGGGATGTTGCTTGTGGGGAGTGGGGATGGCCCCAAAGCTGTAAGAGGAGGGGGCGTGGGTGGTGGTATGAAGAGACCCTGGGCAGATTTGGTGGGTGGGCTCAGACGTGGAGCGGAGCACGGTAAGCAGCAGTGGCTGGCGAAGAAGGGTGTTGCACTGGGTACTGCCGGTGCAGGAGGTGGGTTCCAGTTCTGCCGTGTGTAGCCAGTCTCTAGATAGGAGAGGCGGGTGGGAAACCGAGGAGCAGCAGAGGTCTGTGGCGGAGGAGTAGGAGCTTCTTAAAGGGGCAGTGTCCGAGAGGACTAGCACTGTATGTCAAAGGAGCGAGGCAAGGGGGGACAGCGGGGGCCCAGACTCCTCCCAGCACTGCACACCGGTAAGTGCCTGCGGTAAGTACATCCGCCTGCCTTCATGGAACTCTGGAGAGGAGGACACACCAGCAGATGGAGAGGGGTGTTTCGCCCTGAGGAGATGGGGGCGTTTTCCACTCTGACACAGGAGGGTGGGGGGCTGTTTCATCATCACAAAAACTGCAGGGTGGGTGCCTTTTTCAACTCCAGCATATGCGGGGCAATCCCAACACATTTTGGGGGAGGGGAGGTCTTCGTAACACCAGCTCATGGGGATGTTTGAGTACTTCTCGGCCCCCGCCATTTTGATACTGGGTATCAAACCGATAGAGCCTGCGGGGACCTAGGGAGGGGCTGTGTTTTTATATGGAGCACAGACATCACCGAGCTGATGGGAACGGTTCCCCCCTACCCCAGTGTAGGGCGGTGAGGGGTAGTGGGAAGAGAACCTGTATCACACTGGTTTAGAGTGTTACCGTAAATCAAGATTATGTGGTTGGGAGAGGAGCCCTTTACCCTTGCATCCCTTAGCACAAGGGGGACCATGTGCGGTAGTAAACTCTGGATGGAAGGGGGTGGGCTGATTTTTGTAGCCTCGCCAGCCTGCTGCATCCCCCATGCAGGGCAGAACGTGGGCAGTGCATTGTGGGGTGCAGCTTCATCCCCAGTGCACCATGAAGGAGTGAGGTAAAGGGCGGGAGAGAGGGGGCTGCCTAATTTTGCTAGTGAGCCATCATTTTCAGGCCATTTAATTTCTTACAAACTGCCTTGGCAGCTGACTGGTGCTGGTGTGTTTTTTTTCTCCTCCTCTTCTTGGCAAAGACTCATTTTCTCTGATTCCCAAAATAGCTGTGAGGAGTGAGAGGTAAATATGGGGGAAGGGGGAGGGGCCGTCTCTGGGAGCTTTCTGCTCACATGTGCTGCTAACACAAGGCAAACCATACATTCCAGAAATGATGAGTTTTAAACTAAAGTACTCACCAAACCCATCACCGGAGTAAACAAAATCCTCAAGCGTTCGTCTCCTGATCTCATTGGGCAGTGATATTGATCTCACACCTAAATGTGCAGTGAAGGTAATCTCACACCTATATCTGCAGACATAGTGATCTCACACCTATCTAAAGTAATGGTAACCTCACACCTATATCTGCTGTGATACTGATCTCACACCTATATCTGCAGTGTTAATAATCTCACACCTATATCAAAAGTAATGGTAACATCACACCTATAGCTACAGTGACAGTAATCTCACACCTATATCTGCAATAATGGTGATCTCACACCTGTATCTACAGTGATAGTATCTCACACCTATCTAAACTAATAATGATCACACACCTATATCTGCAGTAATACTGATCTCACACCTATATATGCAGTGATAGTGATCTCACACCTATATCTGCAGTGATAATGAACTCACACCTATCCAGACGTAATGGTAACATCACACCTATAGCTGCAGTGACAGTAATCTCACACCTATAACTGCAATAATGGTGTTCTCACACCTGCATCTGCAGTGATTGTAATCTCACACCTATCTAAACAAATAATGATCACACACCTATATCTGCAGGAATACTGATCTCACACCTATATATGCAGTGATAGTAATATCACACCTATAGCTGCAGTGATAGTGATCTCACACCTGTAACTGCAATTATAGTAACAATACATGGGTATATGTAATATCCACTCAGAGTCCTTATTCCAAAATGAGTAGGTATTAACATTTTTAATGCATTAGATTAATGTGATAAAAATAAAAAACATTAATAAAAGCCAGTACCATTTACAATACAAAACTCACACTAGTACAAATGCAATGCAATAGATTTCGCAATTACAACAAAGTGAGCTATTGCCATTTTGCATTACACCATTTGATTAATGCTTCACAAAGGGGAAAAAAAAAAACAATGACATTTACAATGCCAATAGCTCAAAATAATGTCATTGCGAGACCTATTGCATTGTAAATGCTTGTTAGCACAGGAGTGTGGTTTGACACCCCTTTTCAGGTGCATAAGACAGAGTCACACCTCTCCACTACATGCATCAGAAGTGATCCTTAAGCTGTCCCAATTCATGCTCAAAGATAGTAATTGTCCTGGAATGTGTCGCATTACAAGCACGTTAAGATGGTGTAATTGGATAATGGACTGGTATGATTACCCAGTCACACAATGGACACAGAGTCATCTTCAGGAAAATTTAAGGTAAAGCATATTTTAAATTCATTATCCACACAAATTCCAGTTTGAGCAGTTTAGAACTGAGGACAATGTGGTATGTTGTGTTAAGGATAATGTTAAGTTTGTCTATTTATGTAGACTGATGGTTTCATAGATTTAAGTAGGATACTTTGTTATATGGTTTTTAGGCACATTATCAACATTGCTAAGTTGGCATGAGCTTCGCTACCATGATGCTGCTTTTGCGCACGCTACTACATGACTTTGTTTTTGCAAGACTTTGTTTGTGCCTTTCACATGGGAACGGGTTGCTTTTCGTGTTCTCTGCCTTTCCTGGAGTTTAGTCTGAACACGATGTGGAAGGTCGATGAACAATGCCCCTTGTTATTCTGTTCTGGTCAGTCCCTAGCACCTAGACATAACATGCTACACACAGCTGCAGTACTGAAGACTCGTGCTTTGATATTACGTTGTCGCATGTTGTTTTAACACACTTGGAGAAAGCCGTTCCATGGAGAAGAGCTCTGCTGTTCCTATGATGTAAAACTTACATCCAGGCTTTAAGGTATGGGGTCTGGTGTTAAAGCCCAGAGATCTTCCTTTATATAAAATAAACTTCTTCTAGCCAAGGGGAGGGTGGTTAGGCCTAAGGGCCCTTTTTTCCACAGTCTTTATATAATGACTACTCCCTTTGTATTCTATGGAATTGTAACAATGCTAACTGTGCTGAGTTTATGCATTTTGCTGCTGATAGTGGCTCGTATACTGTATTGTAGAGCACAATAGTTAAAATAAACATTTTGAACTATTTACAGTGACTCTGCCAATTCTTACTGTGGACAAGTACGAGTGAGTGAGCGAAAGAGTATGTCTTGCTCCTGCGATTCCTGAGAGAGTCGGGAGTGTTGTGTTCTGGGTTGTCTAATCATTTGTAGCTCTGTGATATTTGGAGGAGAACGAATGAGACACTATAGCTAGTCGGTATTGGGATTTTTGGGTACTAATGTGGTAGGTTGGTACACCCCTATACTCTGAGGTCCTGTTTTCCTGCGCATAGTTCTGTGTATGTGCAGAATCCCTGCAACATGGCGCTGCCAACGTTTGGTCTGGTTCTTATCTGCGAGACGCTTGAGTAGTGCTTGTGCTTGTCCACAATCCCCTCACTTCTGTTTCCGGAGACAGCTGTGACGGTGTAACCTCCTATATTGATGTTTTATAGGTTCTTTCAAGCTTGAAGTTTTAAAAAAGTATTTTTTTTCTTTTACCCGTTGTTGCGCTGCCGCACTTTAGGTTGTTGTTCTTTATTTTTCGTAATGGCAATTGATATTCCGGCTCATAGCCGCGCCGCACTCAAGGCATATTTTGCTCCAAATGGAGTGCCTGATGCGGGTGCCGAGCTTATCTTTGTGGTGGAAGCAAATCCCGCTTACCACTTTGAGGTGTTTTACTCTTGGGTCACCTTTCCGGAGGTGGTTGGAACGGATAATTTGTTTCACAAATACTCTGCCATGGCCCTTCCTCACGCTTATCAGCCTTATAGGGCTCTTGAGGTTCCGCTTACAGCTTGGCAACACCAAATTTGGTTTAATGGCGCCCTTCCTCACCCAGTATCGCCGGTCCGCTTAGGCCCTTTATCGACAGATGGGGCCACGTGACCCATTTTGGCTGGGTATACCCCACACCCACGTTATTTAACTGTTGCAGTTGGAGACCATCGCGGATTACATACGTCTTTGATACGCGTACATAGGGCTGTTATACAGTATGTCACGCGCAATTTCCAGGTGGGACCACCTGGCGTTGCTGCGCAACCTGCGGGTCCTGGTGGTATGACCATCAGTCCCCTTATGGTTAATTCAGTGATGGGCAAGCATCCACAGAATAAGGATGAGTTACCTTATTGGCTTGCTGAAAAATTTGGACAGCTAGAGGCTGTTTTTCCAAATACATCTCCTGTGGAGAAACACAGGATATTGACTTTTAGTTTGCCTAAAGACTTACTTCCCGAGTTAGCTGATTGTAACACCTGGGGTAAGGTGTTTGCAGCGGTATATTCGAAGTGTTTCGGCACTCCTTCCATGACCGCACTCCCTTCCGTGATTAAACGTGTTCAAGATGAACACGGCATCGAAGCGGCTGTGGAGTTGGGGATGAGACTGGTAGGGGTGTTCGACGTGGTTGCTGATATGATCCTTGCAAATGTCAAGGGCGATGCGGTAAGCTTTCAAGTGGCAAATCGCTTGGAGGCTGTCCCTGATGTAGACATACCACGCGAATTGCCAAAGATTATTGCAAAGGCTTATAAAACCATAGACCGCAATAGTCTGGAAGTTAAGCCTTTTACACAAATGCAAACTCAATAACAAATACAACAAAAAGCCCAGAATGATAAAGATGGGCGTCCGTTCTTTTCTAAAAAGAACTGGAAGAATAAAAAACAGGAGCAGCAACAGCAGAAGCAAGTTTCGCGTGCTGGTTCACCGACACCTGAGTCTTCTGAGCATACTTATGACTTGCGTGACCGCGCAAAAATTAAGACTCCTCGTTCTTCACAGGACACATCTGGCACTCAAGTCGGTGGAGGGGAACGCCAAGTTCGTGGCAAAAGTCAACCTGCGCCACAGGGACGTGATCAGCCTCGACAGTTTGAAGTCAAAGGAAAACAAGAGGATCTACTTCATTTTCGACCCCCGTTTCAGAAGAAAAAAGTTGCTGCTTTAACAGCGAGATATGCCTCAGACGGTGAGAACGCGAGTCCTGGATTGGACATGGGTGGTGACTGTGCTCGACAGCGCAGCGGAGGTTACCATAGTGCGGGAGGCTCTGCGTCCCTGTCTGGAGGCGACAGCAACTGATACATTCATTACAGTAGAGACAGCTGACACCCGGGTGGACCCCCCGGATAGACTGTATGACGTTATTTTTCAAATTGAAGGTGATATACCACGTTTAATCAAGGCGGTGTTCTGGGAGAATTTAACCTCCTCGTATGACATTCTGTTAGCGGAGGCAGATTGGCCTCCACCTTTTGGGTTGGCAGCTCCTAGGGGGGAAGACGTGATACTTCCGAGTTTTTCCCGTTACGTCCCTGAAGAGCATGCCCAGACTTTCGCCGCAGGGTGGGCAGCGGCCCTTGCCCCGGCAGTGTATCATAATCAGGTGGGTTGGGATATTGATTCACTGGCTCATGAAATACCCTTACGTTCTATGCCACAGCCGCAACCGCAATATCCAATCAGACGTGAAGCGAAGGCTCACGTTTGTGACATTCTAACTCAGTTAGAGTATCAGGGTGTGATTGAACCATGTATATCACCAATGACTAATCCTCTCTTTACGGTATCAAACCCTGATGGTTCATATCGGATTGTATTGGATTACCGAAATTTGAATAGTCATTGTCGCACATTTGCAGTGCAAAACACTCACAGCTCAGCACTAGTGAACAGTCTTGTTCGTAAAAAATACAAAACTACCCTGGGCATTTCAAATGGTTTCTACAGTCATAATCTCGCACCTGAGAGTCGTGACTTGACAGCATTCACCGCCATCGGAAATCAGAAAATTTACGCGTTTGCCTATGGGGTATAAGAATAGCCCCGGGGCATTTGCGGCGAGTGTCATGTCATTATTGCACGACATAGATCCAGATGCGTTCTCGTACGTTGATGACATTCATCTGACAGACGATGAACTTATGCCGCATCTAGTCCGAGACGACAATATTATTTTGTCCTTTGCCAACTATGGGTACAAATTTAATTTTGCAAAGTCACATATCGCCCATTTGGCGGTGCTCTTTTAGGGCTATGAGCTCAATAATGAAGGAAAGGGTCTAGCCCCCCATTTCCTGGAGAAATGTGCACATTTGCAACCCCCTAATACCCTGAAGAAACTTCAGTCTTTGCTGGGTTTTTTGAACTTCGGGAGGACTTACATTCCCGATTATGCCCAGCGTATCAAATCGCTTTATGCGTTGATGCAACCAACCATTTCTTCTGCCAGCTGGCTTCCGGAACATACCTCTATACTACATTCTTTGCAATCTGACTTGCTTGCGACTAACTTCTTGTTGACACGTGACAGCACCACAAACCTGGTGATACGTATTGTGCCGGGGACCGTGGGTTTCACATATTTAACATTCAATGAGGGTGACACAGTACCTATTGCTTACAAATCACATTTATACACGTCGGCTGAAATGCGATTTTCTAATATTGAAAAAATCTTGACGGCAGTACAGATGGTGATCCTGAAGGAACGCACTCTGGCGCAAGGCAAACGCATTCTTATGGTCACGCCACTTCCTGCTTTGGAAGCCGTGACTAAGGCAAGTGTACCAAACTCTAAGGCTTTACATCCACGTTGGATACAATGGGCTGCATTGTTGACATCGGCTGATGTCACGTTTATCTTCGATTCTTCTCTTCAGACACAGGAGTTCTTACAGTATGAACATGTTCATCCTGCTCCTCTGTCCTTGCTTCCTTTGGATGAATACAAATGTATCATCTATACCGATGGCTCGGCTCAACCGGCCGTCGGTTCTAAACACGCTTATTCGGCAGCTTGCGCAATTGTTGCCGGCTCAATTGTGAATGGAGCGTTTAAGTCTTCCATTGTGCACACTCAGGCACTTGGAGACTGTACGGCACAATTGGCGGAGCTGCGTGCTCTTGTTCTAGCTCTCGAGTGTGCTGATCCAAATGTGAATACTCTTATTGTGTGCAATTCCTATTACTGTGTCCAGTCTTTTAATGACAACTTATTCTTTTGGTCTCGGAATGACTATCGAGACTCTAAAGTCAGCGCAATCAAGCATAAAATGCTTTGGGTTCGAGTGGCAGATCTTAAACAACGTCTCGCCCTAACACATGTTATACATACTCTTGGCCATCAGCGTGTGGGAGCACATGCTCTTGGTAATTCTTTGGCTGATGGAGCGGCCAAATCTGCAGGGCCCACATGTTCCATAGCAGCAGTTACAATGTCCATGACTAGAATAGATAATGATATTTTGGCAGCTGTATCTGCAACGAGGGAGGGAACTGTTTATCCTCAGGGTTTCCCTTCGAAATTCTCTTATCATATAACTCCCGATCAGGTTCCTTATGCTTTGATTCCTTCCGTTGGGGATCGGATGATTCCCAACTTGGACCGCAGACCCGCTTTGATCAAAGCCGCGCATGAGGGCATGGCTTCTGCACATGCCGGGGTGTCGGCGACAGTCTCAATTTTGCAGCAACGTTATTGGTGGCGTGGTTTATATAAACAGACCCGTAATTATGTACTTTCTTGTGACATTTGTCAACAAATCAAGCCGTCTACGGTCACGCGCCCACCACAAACACAGCTGTGTATTTCTAATCAACCTTTTGGCTGTATATATCTTGATCACTGTGGTCCTCTCTCTTCTGATACTGCGTATAAATACATATTTGTTGCAGTTGATTCGTGCACTAGATTCCTTTGGGTTTGGCCACAACGCAGTGCTGACGCTCAAAATGTCATCAGGGATTTGCGTGTCTTTGTCAGGATGTTTGCCTGTGGCACCTTCCATTCTGACCAAGGTCCAGCGTTCGCCTCTAAGGCGTACAAGGATGCGATGAAGTCAATGGAGGTGCTGGTGAAGTTTTCGTCTCCATACAGGCCTGAGGGCAATTCAATTGTGGAGCGAATGAACCATGACTTAAAGCAATCCTTGACAGCTAGAGTCTTAGGTACTGGCAGGAACTGGCTGGCCCACTTGTATGGGGTTCAACGTGCACTTAATAATCTCCCTAGAAGATCTCTGGGTGGGCGGACCCCATACGAAATGCTCTTTGGCATTAAAACATTTGTGCCAGACCTTGATGGTCTAGACGTTGTGGCGGCTGCCGCAACCTTTGACGTAGTTAATCATTCTACTGTGTTACAGGATCTACAAAAGACACGTGACAGCTATGCAACTGAACATTTACCCTCTTCCACTGATGCAGCACTGCTGATTCCAGTTGCCGGTTGGCTTCCAAAAATCGGAGATCTGGTACGAGAAAAGCTGGAGAACAAAAAAGAATTTGGTCCCTCTTATTGTGCACCGGTTCCAGTGCTTGGACTGAAGGGTACTCATACAGTTATTTTACCACCGTTAACTGGTCGCAAAGACAACAGATACATTTCAGTGGACAATGTCAAGTTACACCATGTGGCCGATTCTGAATAGCGTCACACCTGCAGTTTCGTGCACCGCAATTTCATTGGATCCACTAACTTCATCATCTTCTATTGGTCCGCGTGTGGCTAGGAAAGTGATGGACACTGTAATTGATATTTCACCCGTCCGACCTCTCTCTTCCACTATGGATCTCGAGTATATCTATCATCCTGATGAGTCCGTGGGTGAGGTGCCAAACAGTCACCGAGAACATCATGCGGACTCGGTACTTCCACCTCTGATTAATAGACCTACGAATGGCTACAATGGGGATCATGCCAGCCACTCTTCCGGCTCGTCCGCTTCGATATCCAGCTTGACAGAACCACCGACTAAATTAAGTATTTTCCTCTCTTGGCTCAAAAAGACTTACCTGGTCACTCCATGGACCTACATTTGGTTGGTACTTATACTAATTTTTCTCTTCATGTCAATTGGATTTGTGACAGTGTTCTTTTTGCTCATCAATGGTCATTACTTGCCAGAACGCTCTGCTGTGAACTTGGTCGATGGAATTCTGGCCCCTCACACATCGTCCCATATCATGAAACGTGATCAGACACTAGTGAACATTTCAGCATTCCCAGTTCCAGATGGCATAGTTTGGGACAAGGTAGCCTTCGAAATCCACGGTCCGACTGAGGTTCTCAGGGTACCTTACGTGTTTCGTGTCTCGTTAGGAGATGTGATTACACGGGACATACATTCTGACGATTGGGATGTACAAGCAGTGCATGCATTGTTTTCGGATTTAAAATATTATGCGGCTTTTGATGCTGAAGATTTGTATTTAAATTCTGCCAATTATGGGGATCTATTTTGCTATCAACATTATGGCCATCAATTTTTGCACAAAACTAGCACCCCACGTCCCGTTCTTAATTACACTCAATGGGAACATTATCCTACTCCTGTAAAAGGGAGTTCGAAAACTCTTAGAGATAAATTCACATATTTTACAGATTATGACATATCTAATCCGGCATCCTATTTTTTTAAACTTCAGTCATCTTCACAATCCAAATTTATGTTAACCCATACTAAATTGATTTACGCCAACTTGTTTAGAACTAAATTGGCTATAGAGGGTTATGATCACTGGAAAGAGACCGTTGATTTAAAATCAATCTGGGGCACAAAGCCTTGGTAGGTCCAAGGAACTGAGGCTTTGCATCGTGCCTGCCTGATCCCAGCTCAACTGTTATTTTTGAATGATACGGTATACCAAATATTTAAATACTCCATCCATTCCATCCTTGGCGCAATATAACGATTGGCGCGCCCACACATATTTTACCATTTCGACACTACAAGCTTTGCTTCGAAATAAGACTTTCAATGTCTCTGAGATTGATTCTTCCGGGTGGCTGGTGTGGCAAACAAAAACAAATGCATGCCAATTGCGTTTTTATAATGTTACACCTGGTTTCATTCAGTCTAGACCTGATCCCCGTTACCACTTAACACATTCGGTCACCACATACTCGGTGGGTAAATTATGCCAACAATGGTTAGAACATTCCACCTTAGCATCTGTGAAACAACACCTTACGCTATTGTCGGATGACATCAATTTGGCTGATTTCATCTTAGGCCCTAGGAATCCTAGGTCTAAGAGGTTTATCTATGAAGCATACAATGAATTTTGGAAACTTTCACAGATGGAAGCAGCATTTTGTCTGCGCCAAATTGATCAGGCCAATTTAGAAAAAGTCCTTGCCATAGTAGACAAAAGCATAAACACACTTTCCTCACGCATTTATACGTTGGATAATATTGTTTCATCTGTTATTGATATTGTTCAAAGTGATGTATCTGTGTTATATCATGGTCAAAATCAGTTAAGATCTGTTATGCAATTTGCTTGGACATTGCAGACTCTTAAAATGGGGAAAGTGCCCTGGGATTACTTAAATTCCACTGCTTTGTTTTTGCCATTTAATCTAACTGATAAACAGAGATTTATGTCAATGAAAGATGCTGCATATACACTTTTGCATATTGAACAATTGGAGCCCTTGCCGTTCTCAGTAGCGGAAACGGACTCTGCTGTTTGGATAATTCATGGGGTTATCTCTCTCCCTTTCTCACCATTTCAAATTAAATCATGCATGCAATATTTTCCGATTGGCCATTTCGAACCACTGGGTAGTGCATTTCTACATGAATTGTGGTCCCTGCCTTTCACTTACAGATGTCAGAGGGAGGGTAAGGAAGTTTTCCTTACAGGGGAGGACTGCGATTCCACAGTAGGACATTCCCTTGTTTGTAAACACGTTAAATTGCACGGCGCTTGTAATGTGTTGGCGCCCAATCTGGCTTGTTTTTTAAAAGGGAGCCCAGTACCGTCAATAATTCCCACTTTCACCTTGCTTACAAAAGGCAGTTATCTTATTTTGAATAACGAAGACTGCTGTGGTTTACGGGCGGGAGTACCGTTTTTAGTAACGGTTTCCCAGCGCGTAACTTGTTGTAGCAATGTGCTTTTTCCGCCCCCGCATGGGAGTCTAGATAGTTCAATTTGGCCTTCCATTCCGACTTTGAAAACAGATTTCAACAAATTAAGCAGGCTCAAAGCGCTATTATTCCAACAAGAGGTGACTCTCACTTCAGCCCGCGAGACCTTCCAGTTACAGGTGGCTAGCACTTCTGGTGAGATACAGTCCCTGGTGAACACCAACCTCCCACAACATTTTGGGGAGCTTATACACCAAATATTTAATGCGTCTGACACCACAGGCCTTGCGCATTTTTTTAAATGTGTGGGATCTGGCCTTGTGACTTCTTTTCAGACTGTATTTGGAGTAATACTGGGTTTTATTCATTCTATTTTTTCCAGCATCTTCAGAGGGTTCCCCTTAATTTTTGCGTTAGGCGCTGGAACCCTGCTTCTCCTGTTCCTGCTGCACAATGGCTGCTCATCTTGTGGTACTGCACAGAACAGGCCAGTTGCAGCTGTACCGTGATCGCATGCAACAGGTTTTTGGATGCTTGCCATTAGCCACGCTTGGCGTCAGTTATGGATTGACTTTTCGCTTTGCATATTTCACTTGCGTGCAACCAGTCTTTTACTGTTGGCGATGCCCCTTCTATTGGGCAATGGATATATGCCTCTCCAATACGTCCCGTCCAGTCCCGGATTTTAACCAGTTGATGGGTCCCTTAGAGGCTCATGACCAGGCTTGTTCTGGGGATGGCCGTACGGCGTGTGCAGCAGCATTTGGAGTATTGGCTGAATGGGATGTCTGTGCGGCTGCGCAGAATGTCCTACATCGGAGTTTCATCGAATATCACGCAAGTTGCCCACTTCTTCTTTTAGAGGCGTCTGATTACGAGGAGCACGTTTGTTCCTTCGCCTTACTTAATTGGATGGCATCCCTCTTTTTTACCAACAATAGGGATGATCTTTTGGAGGGTATGGCATTCCTCTGTTCATACACTTTGATGGATTGAACACCTCCATCATTATAACATCTTGATGATAACTTTGTTGTCCCGGAGGGTGCTCTCATTCAATACGCCACATTGACAATATTGAAAATATATATATTTTTTTTTACAATTTCGATTTTTTCCAATTTTGGCTTTTTCTAACGCTTTGAACTCTGCTTGACTGGTGAACTCTGTTTTTGTCCTTTGTCTATGTCCGATGACCTTACCAAGGGGAGGGTGTTGTATGGTTCTTAGGCACATTATCGACATTGCTAAGTTGGCATGAGTTTCGAAGCCATGATGCTGCTTTTGCGCACGCTACTACATGACTTTGTTTTTGCAAGACTTTGTTTGTGCCTTTCACATGGGAACGGGTTGCTTTTCGCGTTCTCTGCCTTTCCTGGAGTTTAGTCTGAACACGATGTGCAAGGTCGATAAACAATGCCCCTTGTTATTCTGTTCTGGTCAGTCCCTAGCACCTAGACATAACATGCTATACACAGCTGCAGTACTGAAGACTCGTACCTTGATATTACGTTGTTGCATGTTGTTTTAACACACTTGGAGAAAGCCGTTCCATGGAGAAGAGCTCCGCTGTTCCTATGATGTAAACCTTACATCCAGGCTTTAAGGTATGGGGACTGCTGTCAAAGCCAAGAGATCTTCCTTTATATGAAATAAACTTCTTCTAGCCAAGGGGAGGGTGGTTAGGCCTGAGGGCCCTTTTTTCCACAGTCTTTATATAATGACTGCTCCCTTTGTATTCTATGGAATTGTAACAATGCTAACTGTGCTGAGTTTATGCATTTTGCTGCTGATAGTGGCTCATATACAGTATTGTAGAGCACGATAGATAAAATAAACATTTTGAACTATTTACAGTGACTCTGCCAATTCTTATTGTGGACAAGTGCGAGTGAGCGAGCGAAAGAGTATGTCTTGCTCCCGCGATTCCTGAGAGAGTCGGGAGTGTTGTGTTCTGGGTTGCCTAATCATTTGTAGCTCCATGATATTTGGAGGAGAACGAATGAGACACTATAGCTAGTCGGTATTGGGATTTTTGGGTACTAATGTGGTAGGTTGGTACACCCCTGTACACTGAGGTCCTGTTTTCCTGAGCATAGTTCTGTGTATGTGCAGAATCCCTGCAACAACTTTTAATGAAGTTATGATTCTTATATTGGAGAACTACATGTAGCACAATGCTTCATTTGCTCAGTCAAGGCAGCACTACTACAGACATGTGAAGGGTGGTGGAATGTTTGCACTCACATAGCAACCATGCTCTTTGTGAGTGGTATGTTAACATATAGCTGTTCCAAAATAGCAATGAATTCATCGTGGGAAATGAGCATATGAGTGAGAAATACAAAGGTCTGCGTCACACACCATTTGCATGTTTATGGGGTGCTGCATCTTCCAATATAGGCATATATGTTTGTAAGAAATTGGGTTGTTGGTTGACTGGGGTATGAGCCCTGGTCAAGTAGCAACCACAATCCTTGTCAGGGTGAAGTCACAAGCAAACCCTAAATTAACCTATGCTCAACACTCAGGTAGCTTGGCACAGAGCAGTCAGGCTTAACTCAGAGGTAATGTGTGAAGTATTTGTGCAACACTTCAGACAGTAACAGAGTGAGAACACACCACAAATGGATCCTACACCAGTTTAGAACATCAGAGTAGATGTTAATAAATAAAACAAATGACAAAAATCCAATCAGTAGAACCGGAGATATTAAATGTTAAAGGTTTTAGTAAAAATAGTGCCAAAAAGCCCAAAGCACCAACTGTAGATATCTAGTCGTGCAAGACTGGGACGAAGTCATAAGTTCAGGCCGACTGCAATGGGGTGCTGGCCCGCTACAGGGACTCAGTTAGGCCTGCTGAACAGAGTATCTTAAATCTTTGTTTGCAGAGCGTTGCGAGGATCCGTGTCGAAGATGCGTCATGCAGCCGAAGCGATGCGTCGGTTCCGAGGTATGGCAAGGCTGCTATGCGAGGTCCTACATCGTCGTCGAGGTTGTCATCAGCGAGGGCTAGCGATGTGGAGTCTGTCATTGTCATCAGGGCTGCCGTTGATGGGCAATGTAAGGGCCTTTGCCAAGGATACGTCGTGTAGTGGCGGTTCCGAAGAGGCTACGGGCTGCGAAAGTGATGCGGGTCTTTGCAACCGGTCTGATCCAGACATCAGCGGTAATGCGTCATTTCTGTTCGGGGTTGTGCCACAGAGCAGAGGAGATGAGTCGGTTCTGCTGGGTGCACAGAAGTTGGCAGGGCACCTTAGGCCCTCTTCCAGGGTCCAGGACTGGGGTGGCACCACTTGGCAGGGTAGACTCACAGATGGCAGAGTCCAGGTGCAGGGTTCTGTCCATGAGGCTCAAGCCAGGAGGCCAGCCAACTAGCCCTAGGAGTAACTCTATGGTCTTGGGTTCAACAGATGCAGATCCAGTCCTTCTCACCCAGGCAAGAGGGCAGGAGGCAGCCGGTCAGCACAGCAGGTCAGAAGTCCTTCAGAGCAGCAGTCCAGCAAGTGGCAGTCCTTTCAGCAGTACAGCAGTCCTTCTTCCTGGCTGAGTATCCACATGTCCAGAACTACTCTCCAGATAGGAAACTCCACTACCTGACAGCACAGAAAGAATACAAGAAGGCCATCTTCTCGGCCAAAGCCGCTCACTTCTCAGCTCGAATCCTTAACTCAAACAAGAGTTCCAAAGAAATCTTTGCGATTGTGAATGAATTGTCCAACCCAGACAGAATCCTTCCTAAGGCCACTCCAACTCAAGCACTGTGCGACTCCCTGAACAATTACTTCATCGAAAAGATTACCACCATTAAAGCTAGCATCCCTAAACACTCCCCCATTATGACTCCTTCAGCCACGCATAGCAACAACTGCACGCTCGATTATTTCCCAGCCATTAGTACCGAGGCTTTCCAGGTCCTCCTGTCTAAAGTTAAATCAGGAGCTCCTATGGACTGCTGCCCACCACATGTGCTAAAAGACGCCCTCTCTATCTTTCCGGGCCCAGCACTCGCCCTCCTGAACGAGTCCCTCTCCCTGGGTCACGTTCCTACAGCATTCAAAGAAGCTATCGTGGTTCCTCTCCTGAAGAAACCTGGAGCAGACCCTATGAGCCCGTCTAACTACCGTACCATCTCCCTGCTCCCATACCTGGCTAAAGTACTGGAGGCCCATGTGGCAAGGTGCTTGTCCAACTTCATGGAAGAATCTAACTACCTTGACTCTCATCAGGCGGGTTTTCGCCCCGCGCACTGCACGGAAACAGTGATATTAGCGGTCTTGGCTACTCTACGAGACAAAGCTGACAGAGGCTCCCCTCAGGCCCTGGTGCCACTGGATCTTTCCGCCGCCTTTGACACGGTCGACCATGACATACTGGCAGACCGTGGCAGGCTGGCTGGCATCCAGGGCACAGCCTCTAGCTGGCTCAGCTCCTTCCTAGAAGACCGGTCCCAGGCTGTCCGCTCAGCCCAGTTTACGGCTCCTAAGCGGAGAACTACCTGTGGGGTTCCGCAAGGCTCCTCACTTTCCCCCCATCTGTTCAACCTCTACCTTCTCCCCCTGATCCAGTCCCTAAAAGATAGGAACGTGACTGTTTTTAATTACGCTGACGACCTTCAACTGGTGTTTACCTTCGACAATTCCCCAAATTCAGTCACCGAATTTCAGGCCACCATGCTGCACATCCAACACTGGATGGATCTAAACCACCTAAAGCTAAATCCTGGCAAGACGGAGCTAGTCCTAACAGGGGGTAGCCACAAGTTCTGGGGCCCACACTATTGGCCGGCGGAGCTAGGATCCCCTCCCATCCCCTCCTCCTCGGCCAAAACGCTCGGTGTCACCTTAAACAATGATCTCTCACTAAAAACGCAAGTCGGATCGGTGATCTCGAAATGCTTCTTTCAGCTGCGGAAGATCAGGAAGATCTGCCGATTACTCACGCAGGAAGCTCTGACACAGGTCGTAATAGCCACTGTACTGTCACACCTGGACTATGCAAACTCAGTATACCTGGGCATGCCACTCTTCCTCACCAAGCGGCTGCAGATGGTCCAGAACCAGGCAGCCAGACTGATCCTCCGGCAACCTAGGTGGCAACCGGCCTCCCCTCTACTGAGGAAACTGCACTGGCTCCCCTTCCCTCAACGCTGCGTTTTTAAAACTGGTTGCTTGATTTTCAAATCTCTTTACGGTCGTAGCCCCAAATTCATAAACGATCTGATACTAAGGTACACTCCCTCACGCAACCTACGATCTGCTCACCTTCTGCTCCTGTCCACCCCCACATTCAAGCGGAAACGTCAAGGAGGCTGCAGATTCGCCTCTCTTGCCCCGAGACTGTGGAATTGCTTCCCCTTGGATATCCGGTCATGCACTGACCTTCTGAGCTTCAGGAAGTCCCTTAAAACCTGGCTATTTGTACAGGCCCATAAATAACTTCTCCAATGGAAACGGCCAGTTCCTAGCACAGCGCCATGAAACCAATCGGTGTACGCGCGCTTTATAAATCATTTTTAACATTAACATTAACATTAACAAGTGTACTGAAGAAGTGGTGTCTAAGGTCCAATATTTATACCTAGTACCCTTCCTCTAGAAGGTGGGAGAAGCTTCTAGAGGTTTCCCTTTGAAGTCCCTAGGTATGCTGCCTTCCCTGTCCTGGTTCCAGACTAACTACAGGGGATATGCAACCCTTTGTGTGGAGGCAGGACACAGCCTATTCAAGTGTAAATAGGGCTGTGCACAGCTCTGCCCTCCCATCCTGCCAGTGATGCACCATCCAGGCACACCTAAGCTCTCTATTTTGTATGGCTGTATAGGAGGAATACACAAAGCCAAACTGTCAACTGCACTTATTCATGTGACACAGGGACAGGCTGCAGGCACTATGTGGCTAAGGCAGAAAAATGCCAACTTTCTAAAAGTGGCATTTTCAAAACTGTAATTTAAAATCTGACTTTACCATGAACGAGGATTTGTCATTACAATTCCAAAGACACCAAATATGAACTAGTACCTGCTCCCATTTTGAAATTACAGTTTATTTAATGTAATAAGAGATTTTCACTACCAGGACATGTAAAACTTTAAATTACATGTCCTGCATTTTAAATACATTGCACCCTGCCCTGTGGGCTGTTTAGGGCTGACCCCAGGGGTGAAATATGTATTAAAAGGAAAGGTTTGGGCCTGGTAGAAGTTTTATTTGGCCAGTTCGGAATGGCAGTTTGAGACTGCACACACAGGATGCAATGGCAGGCCTTAGACATGTTTACAAGGCTACTTAAGTGGGTAGCACAATAAGAGCTGCAGGCCCACTTGTAGCATTTACTTTGCAGGCCCTGGGCACATGTAGTACCACTTTACAATGGACTTACAGGTACATTAAATATGCCAATTGAGGATAAGACAATGTTACCATGTTTTAAGGTGTGAGCACATGCAGTTTAGCACTGGTTGTCAGTGGTAAAGTGCACAGAGTCCTAAGGTCAGCAAAAACGAGATCAGCAAAAATGAAGTAGGAAGGCAAAATGTTTGGGGGAAGACTACCTTAAGGCTGAGGAGTCTAACAAGGTTCAGTGGGTCTGCGTGGTTCAAGTGCCACATGTGTACAGCCAGAGCACCAATTACATCTGAACATTGGAACAAATGATCCTTAACAGCATGCAGTTTATGTGAGTCTGTTGGAAAGATGATGTGCTGTGATGTTACATGAAGATGGGCTTACAGGGCCTGATTTAACACCTTGGAAAAGTTAGGCTGTGCCACAACACATAAGTCATCCATTGGGCCTTTGAACCCCCAGTTGCTAAAAATTTAGCACAGCTAACATTTTTAAAAGTGTGGGCGGTGGCTATTGTTATTCCAATATTAAACAGTAATGCATTCCTCGATGTCATTAATGTCCAGAAGATAGGTTGTTAGTTTGCAATCCATGGTCATATTGAATTAATTCAGGCATCTCCTGATTAACCTTGGCCCTCTTCTACACCTATTGCAAGTCTGATACATTATTTTACCTCATGCTGAATTTCTACCTGCAGGTATAGCTGCATAAATAGTAAAATACTTGGTGGTGTTGGATGTAACATAGGGCCTATGTTTCATCCTATGATGAAGTTCAGCAGTGTGTGTTTGATGATATTTGGCCTGCACCTATTTATGAGCAAGATTGATCGATTGCGTTCACAAGCACTCGTTTTGATGGCTGTATGTTGTTTAATGTTATTGTATTTATATGGGATGAAATGCAACATGTGTATATATTTTCACTGCTACAAACTTAATATGTAACAACAATTTTTGGTTTGGAATGATTTTCCCATAGCAATGTCAGTTGGGATGTTTAATTAAATTTTGACACCTGCTCTGTCCTAGAGGAATTTGTGGTTGGTAATTCCCTGCTTTAACTGGTAATTCCCTGCTTTAACAATCCTCTGCTACAGCTTATAATAACATTTTTTCTCACAACAGATTTTTCCAGGTGTAGTTTTACCACACCCAGAATTTTCACCTGTGAAAACTCCAGATGTGCACCCAGTAAACGTATAACTGTACAAAGCAGATTTATTGTAGAAAAGCATGCTGTAAAATACCCGCTCACAACTCATTATGCCTTCCTAATTCTCATAGATGCATTTTATTCAGAAATCAATAATTTGTTTTGTAGTACGTTTTTACTGCTGCAGGGTTTTTAAAAACTATTTTAGTCAGAACACATAATACAAATCAGGCATTTTGGCTTTGCCAATGCATGTTTCCTTATGCCTAGGGGCAGAGTTTAATTCCCATCGCAGAGAGTGATGAATTGAAATAGCATGCAAAAATCTTTTTTTCATCTCATTCTCATAGGATCATTGAATATTTGCTCTTGATCATTCTGAAATTCCTCAAAGAAAGAAAAAGAGCCAGTGCTTTCTTTGTCCAAGCCACTCATGGTCCCTCCCGGGGCATGAAGCACTTTAAAACTGAACCGTACAATGCTGTATAATACACTACCAATAAACTTCCTAAAAGTATTCAGCCTTCAGGGTTTGCTCTTCAAGTCAAAGTCATTAAATTCCAAGCAATCTATAACTTAAACTCAATGGTACCATACGGATGACGGCAATACACATTATAATTGGGCAAATCAAGCAAGGCCCAAGCTGGGCTCGGGCGAAATGATCTGCTTCGGCCCAGCTTTGTGACATGGGACTGGCGAATCATCATAGAATCGAGCAAAGCAACCTCGGCCCTGTGCCTTTCCTCTCAACTAGGTAGTTTTTGAAATGCCAAAAAGTAAAGATTCAAGCTGTGGGATGGACAGATAGTTATTAAGCTATGCAAGCATACCATAATCTATAAAATGTGAGAAAGTGCTTTTCTATGACAACTTATTCCCAGTGGGGGCCGGCACAGGTAAGAGCGGTGAGGCGGGGTCGGGGGGAAGTCGACAGAAAATAAATAAAACCACTTACCTTGCGCTCGCTGCGTCGCCGAGGTGATGTGGCGAGCCCAAGGTAAGTGGTTTTATTTATTTTTTTATTTAATTTTACCTATCCCGTTGTCTGTCGACTTCCCCCCTCCCCTGCCCCGCCTCACCGCTCTTACATGTGCTGGTCGCCACTGCTTATTCCAATGACATTAGATGTGAACTGCTGAACATATTGAGACCCAAATTTACTAAAGCTCTGCATCAGCTTTGCACCACTTTTGTGATGAAATCCCAGTGCATAGTGTTAGGGTGGGATATTCTATTCAATTCAAACCAGGATTTGCGTTGGAAAGTATCCCACAGTAATGCAAAGTGAAACTATGTGCTATTTTATGCTACTTTGGGTCAAGGGTGGTACATTTCCCTGCAATCACTCGTGGATTTGGATGCAAATCCTTATCTTCCAACATTCAAAGACAGGGATTTGCACCAAAACCATATGCCTCCTCAATGCAGGCATAACAAGGAGAATTTCATTTCATTCTTCCCACTTTCTAAATGAGCTGCATTGTACACCACACAAACAAAGTGGGAAAAGTCTTAAAAGATAATTTATATACTGGAATGGTCCCCTTCCAGTTCCTCACCTATGCCTTTGAGAACGAGCACACCATTATTCTTTGAAATAATAGATGTATATAAACTCTATAAGACAACCTTATTTGTCTCTTGGGATCAGATCCTGTTCCGCCGTGGCTGGTGCCGATTGCGCGGAGGGTGTCACAGACCAAGCACACCCATCTTGGCACTTCCGGTGTTCCGCAGGCATTTTCGGGTGGTGCGCGGTATAGTTTCCCGCCGCAACCACCTATTTAGGGAGATGTTTGAGCGGACGTGTAGTGGATGCGCGCAGCGGGCGCGCCGCTGGCACGCCAAAGGCGCACCTAAGGCAAGCCCGTCTGCGCCCGTCGGACCGGGCCAAGGGCCACAACCCCTGCCCGTTGTCCTCCAGAGGGTGGGTCTGTCCTCAAATATTCCAGGGATGAATTGCTGACATTTAACCCGTTAGACAATAAGTCTAACTGCCCCCTCTTAGACTTACAGAGTGAACCCAGGCAATGCAAACAGTGCAAATTACCCCTGAGCTTTGCTATGATCAAAAACAGATCGGCCACAATACCTAACAAACATTCCTATTCAGGAGGCACAAAGGTGTTCCAGGGCATGCTTATTAATGCACGTTCCCTTCTAAAACACAACGTAGAATTCGCAGAGATGGTGGGCTCACACAAGCTCGACCTAACATTCGTCACCGAAACATGGGCTGACAAATCTTCTAGCACTGATTTGGGTCTGGCCATTCCTGAAGGCTATGCGATTTGCAGGGCAGATTGTGCGCACACGAGGGGTGGGGGACTAGCAATTATCTTTAGAGACCACCTGTTAGTCGCGGGGTCGGCAGCAGGCAGCACCCCAGACTGTGAAGTTCTATCCTTCCGGATCACATTAAGTAATACTTACACATTCAAGGGCCTTCTGTTATACAGGCCCCCTGGGGCTAAAACCACCTTTGCTGACTCCATTAGTCCCTTCATTGAATCTAGCTGTGATGCAGCCGACTTCTCAGTGTTGGGGGATTTTAATTACCATTTAGAAAAACGGGAGGATCGTGACACAGACCTACTGGTGGACACCATGGCTAGCTTCTCTCTGAGACAGATCATAGAGCATGCCACACACACTGCAGGACACACCTTAGATGGTATATTTACTTCAAACCCTTATCTGAAGGTTTCTGAAGTGTTACCCGTACCGTGGTCAGACCATAATACCATAATGTTCTCCATAAGTATCAAGCAGCATGACACAAGACCTTACAGCCCTCGTGTCACAGTCAAAGGGCGGGACTGGAGAAACATTGATTCCCTCTCCTTTCAAGCGTCCCTTTCTAGAACTCAACTCGACCTCACCACAGATGCCAATACGGCTGCGCACAGGTTCTCCACCTGGATTAAAGCTGCAGTGGAGCCCCTGGCCCTGTTAAAGACCTTTTCCAACAGGCGGAAAAATCCTTCAGAACCCTGGTTCTCCGACAAATTAAGAACCCAGAAACAAATTTGTAGAAGGAAGGAGAGGCGGTGGAGACTTAACTATAACCCAACAGAAAAAACACAATACGCGCAATCTCTGGCCGACTATAAGAAAGTGATTCTGGAAGAGAAAATCAAATACTTTACAACTAAAATTTTGTAGGCAAAGAACTCAAGTAAGGAGCTGTTTTCAACAGTTAAAAGCCTAGCTAAATTACCAGAGTCGCCTAGGATGGAAAGTAGCGCTGAGTTTTGTAACTTTTTGGCACAGTTTTTCAGGGACAAAGTGGAGGCAGTGTACAAATCACTTAGGAATTATGGCAATACCATAATTGGGAAGCCTCCAGCAGGCAAAGCACCCCCCCACCAAATCTGCTGACCTCATTCCCCCCCTTGTTGAGCAGATCATCCAGGTGGTTAAGACCTCCAAATCTGGGGCCCTGCTCGATGCTTGCCCTCCGAAAATACTGCACCTTGTTCCTGAAATTGTCAGTGAATAACTGAGGGTCATTTTCAATGAGATCATTTGCTCGGCATCTTCCCTGATGCCTGGCAAATAGCCTCAATTTTTCCACTCCTGAAGAAACCCGATCTCGATCCAGCCGACCCCAGCAGCTATAGACCCATCTCGAGAATACCCTTCCCGGCAAAGGTGCTGGAGAAAATACTAAACATGCAACTTACAACATTTATCTCCTCCACGGAACGTCTGGATCCATCAGAATATGGTTTCCGGGAGGGGCATAGCACGGAGACAGCGCTGGTCATGGCTGCCGAAGAACTGAGATCAATTATGGACGCTGCGGGGAAGGCCGCATTGATTTTACTAGAGCTATCGGCGGCTTTTGACATGGTGAGCCATGTAATCTTAGTCAACAGGCTCTCAGAATTAGGAATCAGAGGCACTGCCCTTAAGCTACTGACCTCCTTCCTTTTTGATAGGGCTCAATCAGTAGAGGCCGGAGCCTTCTCATCCGAACAGTTTTCGCACCCTTGTGGGGTGCCGCAGGGCTCGGCCTTAAGCCCTATGTTGTTTAATCTATATGTTTCCCCTCTGGCTAAAATCATCAGGCAGTTCGGCTTCTCAGTGGTATCTTACACTGATGATACCCAGCTAGTAGTGTCAGTATCCAGCGATGTTGAAGAGACAGCGGATTGTTTTAATCGCTGTATGACCCAGGTCAACCAGTGGATGAGTTCTAACTGCCTGAAATTGAATGGTGGAAAGACTGAGGTTCTCTTGCTGGGTATACAGATACCTCTTTTTGGTCACCTAGATGGTGGTCATCCAGCCTGGGAGACCTCCCAGTCCCTGTGCACAAGGCAAAAAATCTAGGTTATATCTTTGACGATAAGTTAACCTTCAAAAACCAGATTAGTTCCCTCACTTCATCCATCTTCTTTATCCTAAAGATTATCAGGAAAGTTCGCCACTTTTTTCCTCCGGATACCTTAAAAATACTGGTGACAACATTGGCCGTGTCCAGATTGGACTACGGTAATGTGTTGTATGTAGGTATCCAAACGCAGCACCTTCAAAAATAGCAGCTTCTTCAAAATGCGGCAGCCGGATTGCTGGTGGATATCCCAAATTCTCAGCCAGTCTCTCACAAGCTGAGAACCCTGCACTGGCTCCCAGTGACAAGAAGATCAAATTCAAATCCCAATGCCTAGCGTTTAAGGCATTGCATGGATCTGGTCCTCACTACCTGAAGAACCATCTGAAGTGATACCGACCGCCCACAAACCTAAGATCTGCTCACTGCAAACTTCTACAAACACCCAGGTTTAAAAAGGCTAGTTGAGGTGGAAGAAGTTTCCTGGTAGGGGCTGTTAAAACTTGAAACATGCTTCCAGCTGGCATAAAGAACAGCCCAACACTGCTAGCCTTCAAGAAAGCACTAAAAACCTGGCTCTTCATCAACTAACTTCGCATACTCAGTCTCATTGGCAACCTTGCTGAATTTCCTGGTATTAGCGCCTAGACGCCCATGGGCAGGTGTGTGCTTTATAAATGCTCAAATCAAATCAAATCAAAAATCAAATCAGATGTACTGTTAGAAAAAATACCCTTTTGCAGATGTCCCCCATCTTTTGCCCCCATTTGGACTACTAGATGCTAGATTTCGACTCTGACAGTTTACTGAAGCCTGCTAACCAGGCCACAGTGCCAGTACTCCCTCCCTAAAACTGATATGGGTGAATTGGTAACCCCAATTGGCAAAGACTTTAACTCCCTTATAAGTCCCTAGTGTATGGTACCATTGGTACCCAAGGCATGGGTGTTAAAGGGGTCACCAAGGCCTGAAGCACTGTTTGTGGCACCCTGAGTGACCCAAGTAAACTTCTGACAGCAGGCCTGCCATCGCAGACTGCAGGAGCAGTGCTGCCTGCACAAACTTTACTTTGCCCTCACCATGTGTGCCAAAGTCAATGCACTATTTTTAATATATGCCAGTCACCTCTAGGGAAGGTGTTAGACCTGGCACCATTGGTGTGGGTCTCCCTTCCACTTTTTCTGCTGTTGCCTCCTATGTTTTTGCTGTGTTTTTACTGGTCTAGATGCTTTTGCACTTTGCCACTGCTATTCAGTGCCAAAGTGCAAGTGCTCCCTATTGTAAATTGTTGTCATGGATTAGTGACTCCATGATTGGCCATTTAATTTACTTGTCAGACCCTAGTACAGTGCACCATGTGTGCCCAGGGCCTGTAAATCAAATGCTGCTGGTGGGCTTGCAGCACTGGTTGTGCCAGCGTGTAAAATGTGGCTCAGGCCTGCCATTGCAGAGCCTGTGTGCAGTCTGGGACTGCCATGTCGACTTGGCAAGTGCACCCACTTGCCAGTCCCTAAACCTTCCCTTTTCTGCATGTTAGTCACCCCTAAGGTAGGCCCAGGTACTCCTGTGGGCAGGGTGCATTGTATGTGAAAGGTAGGACATGCCCTGATGTGTGTGGCATGTCCTGATAGTGAATTACAGCCAATTTCGGTTTTCACTATTGCAAGGCTATCTGTTCCCATAGGCAAGAATGGGCAGTTTGATTATAACATCTCATAATCATAACTGACCCAGGGAACAAGATAGGAAAATAAAGTTTAGTATGCCTGAACTCAGAATGTTAAAATACACCTTTTAATGTGGGTGATTTTTACATTCTGTGTTTGAAAATACCACTTTTAGAAAGTAGGTATTTTCTTGCCTAACCATCCAGTATGCCTCTACTAGGTTTGTGTATTCCATGTCTGGTTTGTGAGTGACAGGGGGCTGGAGAGGGCCTTGGCTCCAGCAGTCTGATGAGTCAGGGCTGGGCTGAATAGGGCCCACATAGAATAGAGAGTAGGAGGAGATTTCCTTTCACTTGCCTGAGCCTTCATAGAATAGAGAGTACGGGAGGAGTTTTCCTTTCAGCTACCTGGGCCAGGTCTGCTTTCAACAATGCTGTCTCCACCTCCTGCCAGGAAGCTGCACCAGGGAGGACAGAACTGGTTTTGACTAGGTACAGACACTCTCTGCCTTCAGAGAACAAAGGATTAAGTAGTATAAATATTGGGGCCCAGACCCCAGAACTTTAGATCACTTCTGGGAATCAAGACGAACCCTTTGCCAAGGAGAGAAACCAAGGAAGCTGAAGGAGGAGACTGCCCCTGTGCTGTTTTGCTGTTTGGGGTTGGCCTGCAGTGGCTACTCATTGCCAAGGAAAGGAGAAAAGGAACTTTGTGTGTACTTTTACTATCTTGAGGAAGATCTCCAAGGGCTTGAAGCTGAGCTTGCCTCCTGTTCTGAAGTCTCAGGGACACAAAGACTTCACCCCCAGCTCCCCCTGAATTCCCTTTCTGGGAATTCTACCTGCAGAGAGGTGCCTGCTGTTGTTTTTGGCCCTCTGGAGACTGCGTGTCACTGGGAGCTGGAAGCACGACGCAACGAGGAAGAAGCGTGTCGCCGCCGCAGCTGTTGCCGTCGCATCGCCAAAGAAGCGTGTCGCCGCCGCAGAGGTTGCCGTCGCATCACCGGAGAAGCGTGTCGCAGGGCCTGTCGCGGCTCCAAAGTTCATCGATTTTGCCGCATAGCCGCCGGGCGTGCACGCATCGCATCCAAGTTATCACATCACATCAAAGACGCCATCTTGTCGCATCGTAACCGGAACGCAGTAAGAAACCGACGCATCACCTCTCTGGTAAGGAACCGACACATCACCTCCCCTGTGCTGCAGTAAGGAACCGACGGATCACCTCCCCCGAAGCAAGGAACCGATGCATCACCTTCCCTGCGACCCTTTTGTTTGTATTGCGTTACGCATCCAAGGTACTTTGAGAGTAAAGTGTTGCATTTACCATCTACATTGAACTAAGCTATTTCTACCATCTGAAAGTCATATTTTTGAATACTGTATTGTGGATTTTTGTCGTTTGGTCTTGTGTTAAGTCTAGATAAAGATTACTTATTTTTCTAAACTGGTGTGGTGTACATTTGTAGTGTTTCCACTGTATGACTGTATGTGTTCCCAAATGCTTTACACACTACCTCTGAGTTAAGCCTGCCTGCTTGTGCCAAGCTACCAAGGGGTGAGCAGGGGTTATTTTAGGAGGGTAGCCCCCTTACCCTGACTAGAAGCAAGGGCCCCTACTTGGTCAAAGTTACCTACCTCTGCCAACTAGAGACCCCCATTTCTAACATTGGTGGTCAGCGGTGAGGATTTGGACTTGCATTTGTGACTCATATACAGTGATTGGTGTACACTACTAGTGAGTGCAGACCATAACGCAACCACATACATTTTGGTAGAATTTTTTCCTTGGGACTTCTATTTTTGCTAGAAACTGCCAATCCTTGTTACCATGAGCAAAGCAGCATCCTACGCATCTATGGATCTACAATTTGAGGAAGACAGGGTTGATATGTACACTGTGCCACAGCTTAAAACCCTCTGTAAAATATTTAAAATCTCTGTCAAAGGCATCTCCAAGAAGGAGGAGTTCCAAAAGGCGCTGAAGGCCTGGGTGGAAACAAGAAAAGCTCCTGAGCATTCTGAAGAGCCTAGGGAGGAGGCAGAGAATATAGATGGGCAGCTGGATGGGCCATTGTGTCTGACCGGGGAGAAAGTACCTTCCAGGGCAGGCAGCAGTGTTTCTTCAAAGGGCCTGTCTCCAGAAGAGCTGGAGGACAGGGAGAGGGATAGGATGCATAAGATGGAGCTAGCCAAGCTCAAACTGGGTGGTCATATGGAATTAGAAAGCAAGAAGTTAGCCTTGGAAGAAAAGAGGATGCATTTGGAGCATGAGAGGATGTTGAGGGAGTTGGAGTTGAAAGCCAAGAGTTTAGAAATGACTCCCTCTGGTGGCAGCACACCATCCGTGCCTGTAGAAACAAGAGTATTTATCCCCAAATATGTAATTATGGAGTTCCACAAGCATGAACCGGGTAGTAGGAGCTCTTCCTCAGCTCTTCCTCAGAGCTCCCGGTTGGGGATTACCAGATCGGTTGATATCCCCCGATAACCCAGCCATTAGACATCAACAAGCACATATCTACTGCAACTGAACTCAAACAGATGAAACGACGATTCGTGACATCTCGCACCTGCAGATTAGCTCGAACAGGAACCGCAGAGCCTCAGCCCTTCTACCGCGGCACTCTCAACGAGAACGTGCGCCACAGGATCGGTGACCCGCTTCCTCTCGCTGGTCAAGACAGTAAGGATCTCCTGCGACGGACAGGCCACCCTCGCACGAAGAGCGCCACCGCGTGACTCCTGGAACCAAGACGACCCCCTTCCGCTCAGCCCCAAATCACTGGGTTGATGGCCCCAGAGGAAACTGAACGGGAGACAGAACGGATTCCCCCTGACCGATGCTTTCAGCCGCTCCCACCTCTATCCATCGATCTGAGGACAGTGTGCCCTCGCTTCGCTTACATCTAAGCCTCGCCGGTAATGGCCCACAGACAAGGTTGATCTGATCCCTCTGCGGCGGATGCCCACTGCCTTTTGTTCATCGCCGCTGTGCTGGGGAAAGGATAACGGATGCCACCGCTGATCTGTGACAAGATAAATGATCCTGCTCTGCCCGCTTACGTTTTTCACTAGCCACAGTCATAAGGAGGGCCACAGCGGGAACCTACTACATGGAACTCAGCGCCTTTTAATGGCGGCTGGCCCTATGGTCGCCAACGGGCACCGTGAATATCCTCCCATTATGGCTACTGCATAGTAACCATACACCTGAAACATTGGGCCTCGAGCCGGAGCCCACTGATGAGCGCTGATGGTTTCGCACTCGACAACTGCTCCCTTGGCGATTCAATTCAACTCTTCCTAAGACGCACCAGATACACTGCTCTGGGGAACTCTAAGGATGCATCGGCTTTCCTGCGGAGCCTGAGCCCGACACAGGAGAAAAAGGCTGTGCCGCAGGCCGCCACGGTCAGGCTATTGATGAACCCTGCGATGATGGTGAGAACCGCAGACAGACCTCCGGCGACGCAACGTCCTGCTTCTATCTCTGCCTTTGTTGTGTTTATGCCCTCTGGTGTGGTTCGGGTGATCCCCAAGCCCCCTGCCGCCCGCTCCATGCCGGCCGTTTTTGTTTTCTGTGTTTTTGTTTGCTTTGCCGCTGACTGGCTCTGACGATATCAAAGCCCCCCTTGCCACCCGCAACTAGCCGACCGCCACCGTGAAGGCTATGCCGCAGGATCAACTGGGACACATCGACTCAGCTGCTGGTGAGCCCGCTGCCGCTCCTACAGCCCGACCTCCGGTGACGCAATATCCCGTTTCGGCTTCTGCCTATTGTTTTTGTTTTGCCCTCTGGTGTGGTTCGGGTGATCCCTAAGCCCCCTGCCGCCCGCACCGTGCCGGCCGCTTTTGTTTTGGCCTTTGGTTTCGATTTGTTTGTTTTTGACTCTGTCGGGCTCTGATGATATCTAAGCCCCCTTGCCACCCGCAGCTAGCCGACCGCTGCCGTGAAGACTATGCCGCTGGATCAAACGGGACGCATCGGCTCAGCTGCTCGTGAGCCCGCTGCCGCTCCCTCCACCAACTGATCTGACGGGCTACGAAACGAGGGCCCCCACGACTCACGAGGGTACTGGCTAAGCTCCTCCAGCCCCCTAGACTTCCATTCTTCTCCCAAGATAAGGTAAGTGCCCTCACCTTGCCTTTCTACTGAGGTCTAAACAAACGCTTGCAGGACCCCACCATCTCAGGAAAGTTTAGACATACAAAATGGCTGCACCTTAATTACTTGCACACCCTCAAGCCTTGCACGGGGGACCGTTAGGGCAGCTCCTGAGTGACGTGGAGGCCTTACTGTCCCATGTGAATGACCCGTGGCTGCACAAAACTGTTCTGTGCTAGTTAGGAGTGGCCCGGAAACACCAAACCTGTGCCGCTGGATGACCCCCTCACCTGACTTAATCGGCTGCCGGTGAGACTGTGGGGGCTGACAATTGGGGGCTGACAAACAATCTCAAATTAGGTGCCGAGATGGCCCTGCATGGTGTTTGTTATTGGCAATGGACCGAGTATCTATGTGGCCCCACCTGGTTTTGGTCCCGCTTGCTCTAACTTTTGGGCCCCCATGAGACACTTTTCTTCCATTGCCGGTCTACCAGAACTGATCTGCTGCCCTGCCCCCTGTTTTTCTTCTCCCCTCCCTTATTCCCTCCTTCCCCTACTGGGGCCTTGATCTCCTATGCTTGACTATGCAACCGTTAACTAACGTAACCATGCAAATATGTTATCCTTGTTATACCATGGGCGAAAAACCGAATCTGTTTGTAATTACCGCTGAACCCGAGTACCATTGGCCGTTACCCAGTGGAGCTGTCCTATGCAGCTATAGAGGAGTCTGGCCATGGTTCACCCCCTCGGCCCTCACCTACCCAGCCGGACATCGGACATTGTTTTTAACGGCGCTTCATGGTCTTGTCTATCTTTCACTCTGACTGCTTGTTTCCCCTGAAGTCCCTTCCCCCCTCTGGTCTGCCTGACACTATCTGCATTCCTTTTCCCCTGTTTACCTTTCCCCCTCTACCTTCCATTCCACATAAGACGTTTCTGTCTTTGCAATGTAACTCGAAAATAACCTATGTTATCGTGTAATCTCATGTTTTTCTACTGTCTGTTCTCACCGCAGAGTCCGAACAACCGTGGCCGATGCCCGGTGGAGCTGTCCTATGCAGCTATAGAGGAGTCTGGCTAGGGTTCACTCCCTCGGCCGTCACCTACCCAGCCGGACATCGGACATTGTTCTTAACGGTGCTTCACGGTCTTGTCTATCTTTCACTTTGACTGCTTGCTTCCCCTGAAGTCCCTTCCCTCCTCTGGTCTGCCTGACGCTATCTGCATTCCTTTTTCCCCTGTTTACCTTCCCCCTCTACCTTCCATTCCACATAAGACGTTTTGTCTTGGCTACGTAGCTCGAAAATAACTTATGTTATCGTGTAATAGCATGTTTTTCGACTGTCTGTTCTCACCGCGGAGTCCGAACAACCTTGGCCGATGCCCGGTGGAGCTGTCCTATGCAGCTATAGAGGAGTTTGGCCCTGGTTCACCCCCTCGGCCGTCACCTACCCAGCCGGACATCTGACATTTTTTTCCTCGCCTCCCCGTTATGTTTCATCCCCTCTATCTTTCTCTGATGTCTATACTTGGTATCTGTAACTGAAGTAATTATGTAATTTTTAACTTGCTCATCCTCATGTAAAGCGCTCTGATACCTACGGGTCTAGCCAGTGCTATATAAAACTTTGCAAATAAATAAATAAATGAAGATATTGGGCAATGGTTTAAGGCCTATGAGATAGCCATGACCTCCCACCGGGTCCCTGAGAAGGATTGGGGAGCGGGGTTGTGGGGGCGGTTTCTCAGTGATGGGTGGGACACCTTGTTAGACTTGCCCTCTGAGGACCAGAATTCCTATGTCCACATGAAGGAAGCCTTGATGACCAGGTATGGGTTGACCCCAGAGCTTTATAGACAAAGGTTTAGAAATTGTAAGACACTGGAGTCAAGTACTTGGGTAGAATATGTGTCTTTTTTTGGCAGATCATTGGATGGTTGGGTGAAGGGTAGCAAGGTGAATGATTTTGAAGCGCTCTATAATTTCATTGCATGGGAGCACTTGTCCAGTAATTGTTTTCCAGAGCTACGCCAGCACCTGATTGATAGTAAGCTGACTATCCCTAGGAAGCTTGCTGAGGAGGCGGACCGCTGGGTTAGTACCCGGGTCCACAAGGGTCATGTGGGAGACTTCGCCAAAGGTGGTCAGGGTCTCCAGCAGAAGAGTGGGGGGGACAAGAGTAAACAGAGGGAGTTCCAGAAAGGGCCCCAAAGTAATCCCCAAGGGAAGGGTTCCCAGCCTCCCCCTGAGAAGAAGTCAGGGGCTCCGACAGATAAGCCTGTTCAAAAGGGGCTCAGGACATGTTATACTTGTGGTCAGGTGGGCCACTGCTTCTGGGATCCTAAGTGTCCCCTGAAAGGAAAGACAGCACCCACTGGTGCACTGCCCCGGCAGATGGCTAGTGTAGCCCTGGGGAGGAGTTGGGTGCCCAAGGTGGGTGGGGTCCCGCAGAGATGTCCCTGGTCTCTTTAGGAGACAGTGAGATGGTCCCTAGGACCCAGCTGCCTGATAACACTAAGAAATACAGGCAGTGGGTGACCATCAATGGCCATAGGGTGGAGGCTCTGAGAGACACCGGAGCCAGTGTGACAGCTGTCAGTTGTCGGCTGGTGTCTGAAGAGCAGGTGATCCCCCATGCATTTTACCCTGTAGTTGCCGCTGACAACTCAGAGAGCCACTGTAAGGTGGCCCAGGTTTCCTTTGAGTGGGGGGGGTCTCAGGAACCTTTCAAGTAGCTGTGAGGCCAGCCATGCCATGCCTGTTGACTGTCTGCTAGGCTCCCCTTGGGCTAATGTGGAGCGAAGAGCTCATTTGGAGATGTTGGGTCTGCCTGAGTGGGCGTGTGTGACCACTCGGTCCATGGCAACCAGTAAGGGTGTTCAAGAGGACCTGGAGCCTGAAAGAGTAGCCCAGGTGCCTGCCTTAAAGAGAAGAGGCAGGGGGTGCGGGAAACCAGCCCCCGAAGTTCCCATGGTCCAGGAGGAGGCATACCTTGAGGGGGATGCCCTGGAACCTACAGGGGAACAAGTTGCTGAAGTGGGGGACCTGCCTGAGCTGACCCATTGGCAGCAGGAAGGAGGACCCTCCAGGGAAGAGTTCTGCGAGGAGCAGAAGAAGTGCCCTTCTCTTGTGGGTTTGCGGCAACAGGCCACAAACCAGGCAGCAGGTGATCAGTCTGGATCACATTGGATCTACTGGGAGAATGGTCTCCTGTATAGCGAGCCTAAGGTTGCTGAGCCTGGGTCAGCCCGTGTGCTGGTGGTACCCCAGCGCTTCAGAGCCTTCCTACTGGGTCTGGCTCATGATGTGCCTTTAGCAGGACATTTGGGGCAAGACAAGACCTTTGAAAGGCTTGTCACCCACTTTTATTGGCTCCAAATGCGCAAGAGTTCAGATACTCATTGCAGGACCTGTCAGACTTGCCAGGCAAGTGGTAAGAGTGGGAGGAAGCAAAAGGCTCCTCTCCAACCATTCCCTGTGGGCATTGACATTGTGGGGCCTCTGGATCCCAAGACAGCCATGGGCAACAGGTTCATCCTGGTCTTGGTGGACCATGCCACCCGGTACCCGGAAGCCATCCCTCTCAGGACTGTGACGGCCCCCGTGGTGAGACGTGCATTGATGGGGATTTTCTCCCGTGTGGAGTTCCCCAGAGAGGTGGTGTCAGACCGTGGTACCAACTTCATATCTAAGAATATGAAGTCCCTGTGGCAGGAGTGTGGTGTAACCTACAAATCCTAATAATAATAATAAAAGTTCACCACTACTTACCACCCCCAAGGTAATGGGCTGGTTGAGAGATTCAACCGGACCCTAAAAGGCATGATTATGGGTCTTGAGGAACCTATGAGGCAAAAGTGGGACGTCCTCTTGCCATGCCTTCTGTTTGCTTACAGAGAGGTGCCACAGAAGTCCTTAGGGTTCAGTCCCTTTGAACTGCTGTATGGTCACCCTGTAAGAGGACCTCGGAGTGTGGTAAAAGAAGGCTGGGAGAAAGCTCCCAGTAAACCTCCCCAGGATGTATATAACTACATGCTGGCCTTCAGAAACCAAACTCGGCGTTTCAGACAACTCGCTCAGGCGAATCTGGAAGCCAGCCAGGAGGAGATGAAACGGTGGTATGATCAGAATGCCACTCTGATCGAGTTTCAGCCTGGACAGAAAGTGTGGGTCATGGCCCCCGTGGAGCCTTGTGCACTCCGGGATAAGTGGACCGGACCATTTGAGGTGGTGGAGCACAAGAGTGATGTCACCTACTTGGTGGGCTTGCGTTCTCCTAGGAACCCTTTGCGGGTCCTCCATGTAAACCGCCTGAAGCCCCACTTAGAGAGGTCCGAAGTGGGCATGCTCCTAGCGACAGATGACGGAATGGAGTAGGAGACTGAGCCTCTTCCTGACCTCCTGTCTGCAGCAGAGCAAGATGGGTCAGTGGACGGAGTGAACCTCTCTTCCGCCCTGACCCCTGAGCAGCAGGATGACTGTCGCCAACTGTTGGGACAGTTTCCTGATCTGTTCTCCCTGACTCCCGGTGTCACTGAGTGGTGCGTCCATGATGTGGACACTGGGGACAGTCCTCCTGTAAAACACAAAACTTACAGAGTGACTGACAGGGTGAGAGCTTGCATCCAAGATGTTTGCCTTAGGGGTGATTGAGTCCTCTAACAGCCCTTGGGCCAGCCCAGTGGTCTTGGTCCCAAAGGCTGCCGCGCCTGGTGCTACACCCGAACTCCGGTTCTGTGTGGACTACCGAGGACTCAATTCAGTCACCAGGACTGACGCGCACTCCATCCCCAGAGCTGATGAGCTCATTGATCGGTTAGGGGCTGCCCGGTACCTCAGTACGTTTGACTTAACGTCTGGGATCGCCTTAACTGATGGGGCAAAAGAGAGGTCAGCATTCTCCACACCAGATGGGCACTACCAATTCCGGGTTATGCCCTTTGGGATGAAGAATTCCCCTGCCACCTTTCAGAGGTTGGTCAACCAGGTGCTGGCTGGGCTGGAGGATTTCAGTGTCGCCTACCTGGATAACATCGCAGTGTTCAGCGCCAGTTGGGAAGAACATCTGCGCCACCTCTGGGAAGTGTTGATGGCACTGCGGAGGGCAGGCCTCACGATCAAGGCGAGTAAGTGCCAGATCAGGCAGGGTTCCGTGGTGTACTTGGGACACCAGGTTGAGAGCAGCCAGGTGGCGCCCCTACAGCCCAAGATTGAGACCATCCTGGCTTGGGAACCCCCCAAGACCCAGACAGAGGTGAGAGCCTTTTTAGGACTCACAGGGTACTACAGGAGGTTTGTCAAGGGGTATGGCAGCATTGTTGCACCCTTGACAGAGCTGACTTCCAGGAAGCAGCCCAAGAAAGTGAACTGGAGTGACACCTGTCAGAAAGCTTTTGATGCCCTGAAGACTGCCATGTGCACGGCGCCCGTGCTTCAGCGCCCAACTTCTCAAATGAATTCATTGTGCAGACAGACGCTTCAGAGCATGGTGTGGGGGCTGTACTTTCACAGATGAATGAGGAAGGCCTAGACCAACCTGTAGCCTTCATTAGTAGGAGGTTACTTCCACGGGAACAGAGGTGGAGTGCAATTGAGCTTGAGGCATTTGCTGTGGTCTGGACACTGAAGAAGTTGAGACCATACTTGTTTGGGACTCACTTCCGGGTTCAGATAGACCACAGGCCCCTCAGATGGTTGATGCAGATGAGGGGTGAGAATCCAAAGCTGTTGAGGTGGTCCATTTCCCTACAGGGGATGGACTTCACGGTGGAACACCGCCCTGGTACAGAACACGCCAATGCTGATGGTCTGTCGAGATTTTTCCGCCTTAGTGAAGAGAACTCCCAAGAGGTAGGGTAGTTCTCCCCACAATTCAGCTGGAGGGGACACTTGTTAGACCTGGCACCATTGGCGTGGGTCTCCCTTCCATTTATTTGCTGTTGTCTCCTATGTTTTTGCTGTGTTTTTGCTGGTCTAGATGCTTTGGGCACTTTGCCACTGCTATTCAGTGCCAAAGTGCAAGTGCTGCCTATTGTAAATTGTTGTATTGGATTAGTGACTCCATGATTGCCCATTTGATTTACTTGTCAGACCCTAGTACAGTGCACCATGTGTGCCCAGGGCCTGTAAATCAAATGCTGCTGGTGGGCTTGCAGCACTGGTTGTGCCACCCACAGAAGCAGCTTGTAAAATGTAGCTCAGGCCTGCCATTGCAGAGCCTGTGTGCAGACTGGGACTGCCATGTCGACTTAGCAAGTGCACCCACTTGCCAGTCCCTAAACCTTCCCTTTTCTGCATGTTAGTCACACCTAAGGTAGGCCCAAGGTACTCCTGTGGGCAGGGTGCATTGTATGTGAAAGGTAGGACATGCCCTGATGTGTGTGGCATGTCCTGATAGTGAATTACAGCCAATTTCGTTTTTCACTATTGCAAGGCTATCTGTTCCCATAGGCAAGAATGGGCAGTTTGATTATAACATCTTATAATCATAACTGACCCAGGGAACAAGATAGGAAAATAAAGTTTAGTATGCCTGAACTCAGAATGTTAAAATACACCTTTTAGTCTGGGTGATTTTTACATTCTGTGTTTGAAAATACCACTTTTAGAAAGTAGGTATTTTCTTGCCTAACCATCCAGTATGCCTCTGCTAGGTTTGTGTATTTCATGTCTGGTTTGTGAGTGACAGGGGGCTGGAGAGGGCCTTGGCTCCAGCAGTCTGATGAGTCAGGGCTGGGCTGAATAGGGCCCACATAGAATAGAGAGTAGGGGGAGGAGATTTCCTTTCACTTGCCTGAGCCTTCATAGAATAGAGAGTAGGGGGAGGAGTTTTCCTTTCAGCTACCTGGGCCAGGTCTGCTTTCAACAATGCTGTCTCCACCTCCTGCCAGGAAGCTGCACCAGGGAGGACAGAACTGGTTTTGACTAGGTACAGACACTCTCTGCCTTCAGAGAACAAAGGATTTAGTAGTATAAATATTGGGGCCCAGACCCCAGAACTTTATATCACTTCTGGGAATCAAGACGAACCCTTTGCCAAGGAGAGAAACCAAGGAAGCTGAAGGAGGAGACTGCCCCTGTGCTGTTTTGCTGTTTGGAGTTGGCCTGCAGTGGTTACTCATTGCCAATGAAAGGAGAAAAGGAACTTTGTGTGTACTTTTACTATCTTGAGGAAGATATCCAAGGGCTTGAAGCTGAGCTTGCCTCCTGTTCTGAAGTCTCAGGGACACAAAGACTTCACCCCCAGCTCCCCCTGAATTCCCTTTCTGGGAATTCTACCTGCAGAGAGGTGCCTGCTCTTGTTTTGGGCCCTCTGGAGACTGCATGTCGCTGGGAGCTGGAAGTGCGACGCAACGAGGAAGAAGCGTGTCGCCGCCGCAGCAGTTTGCCGTCGCATCACCGACGAAGCGCGTCGCATCACCGGAGAAGCGTGCCACCGAGGCAGAGGTTGCCGTCGCATCACCGGAGAAGCGTGTCGCAGGGCCTGTCGTGGCTCCAAAGTTCATCGATTTCGCCGCACGGCCCTCGGGCGTGCACGCATCGCATCAAAGACGCCATTTTGTCGCATCGCACCGGATCGTCGCATCGCTTCGAGGCGCCATCTTGTCGCATCGTAACCGGAACGCAGTAAGAAACCGACGCATCACCTCCTCTCCGGTAAGGAACCAACGCATCACCTCCCCTGTGACCCTTTTGTTTGTATTGCGTTACGCATCCAAGGTACTTTGAGAGTAAAGTGTCGCATTTACCATCTACATTGAACTAAGCTATTTCTACCATCTGAAAGTCATATTTTTTAATACCTTATTGTGGATTTTTGTCATTTGGTCTTGTGTTAAGTCTAGATAAAGATTACTTATTTTTCTAAACTGGTGTGGTGTCCATTTGTAGTGTTTCCACTGTATGACTGTATGTGTTCACAAATGCTTTACACACTGCCTCTGAGATAAGCCTTCCTGCTCGTGCCAAGCTACCAAGGGGGTGAGCAGGGGTTATTTTAGGAGTGTAGCCCCCTTACCCTGACTAGAAGCAAGGGCCCCTACTTGGTCAAAGGTACCTACCTCTACCAACTAGAGACCCCCATTTCTAACAGACGGCCTCCTAAGCCCAGGAGGCAGGATGCATTACAGGGGTTTTAAGTGCTATATAGATGCAATTACAATACAATATTAAATGTGTCGACATGTAAGTGCAAGCTTATATGTCCATATAACAGCATTTACCATTAAGTGACAACATAAGTGATAGACGGTCCATAGGATAACATAGATTGGCACCTGTACAAACCAGAGGTTGGCAGCTCCATTATGGTAGCGCCTAAATATGTCATGTTTGGTATCAAACAACATGCCTCATCAACCCTGATATGGATCTTGTGTCGAGGATGATGTGGCATGCACCCAGGTGACTACCTTAAAGGTTGCCCACTTGGTTGTCCCAGGCGTTCCTGTGCTCTGGCTGCCAGCCCACAGCTGCTGCCACCAAGACAGAAATCTGCCTCCCTGCCAGGAGGTGTGAACTCTCCCAGGAGTCAGAAACAATGGCCTGGATGGGAGAGAGGTCCCACCTCCCGCCCTGACAGGATGGCTAGTGAAGTGGCATATCAAGGCGGTGAGCTTCAAAGACTGCACTGCCTGTGATATGCAACCAGGCTACCTCTCAAAGGAACAAACAGCCTTCCCCCTGGCCCCAGGCACATTTTCACCCAGGCAGGTGGGAAAATTAGGTATTCAGGTGGTGTACAGCCTCGGAAGGCTAAACACACCTCTGGTGTGGGCTACCTTCTCTGTACAGCTTAGGAAGGCTTCTTCCATTTTTAAAAGTGGTAGAATGGGGGGGTCTGTGTAGAAAAGGTGACCAGATGTGGTCACCGCAGGGGTGTATTAGCCGCTGAGGCTAGCAGCCCATTGGCCACTTGCACCCACACCCCTAACACCCCTACATCAAGGATTTAAGGTCTACACCTGACACCAAAACGTCAGTTCTAATCTGACTTGCAACAAGGACCCAAGAAGATACCCTAGACTGTGACAACAGGAGCTGCACAAACCAAAAGTATTACACTGTGCACCTGTGACAACCATCCTGGAACTGCACGAGCACCACTCATCCTAGACCAAAGCTCGGTTCCCCCAGACAGAGGGACCCCTTTGAGAGCCAAAGGCATCAACAGACTCCCCTGGACTAGTGGCACTAGATCCCTGCATTCACAGGTAAAAACAATGTATCAGAATCAAAGAATCGCTGGCCATCAGGCCCTCCAAGTGATTGTCCAGAAGTAGATGGTCCAGTGCATTGTGGCAACCGTAATCCTGACCTCCACGAAGTTTCAGGAGGCTACCGTGTTACCCTGGACAGCCAAATGGAGAAATAACTTTCTCCTGTGCTTACCACTGCCAAGGCTTGTTGTTCGCCAGTTTGGCAATCACCCCCTTTACTCATCACTGCACCTCAAGGGAACTCCGCAAAACCTTCGTCCAACATCAGCAGTGGCTTTGTTGTCAGCTCTTTGCACTCTGTTCCCCACCAGCACAATGTAAGCGGAAAAACAAGCTCCCCAGGGGCTCCAGCTTCAGTACCTAGGACTGCCAGGACTACTCTGCACTCAGGCTTCTCCAACCAGGTAAAATCGAAATGACTGTCGTGGCTTGGTCCTGGGACCCGCATCACCTTTAACCTCCTTGGATTCCACGTAACTCGACCTGCAAGTGACCGTTTGTCACTAGGGCTTTTTCACATTGACCGCAATGATAAAGTTTTGCAGTACTATTTTGCACTGATTTAATATTGCTTATAGATTTTATAACTCTGGTTATACTTATCTGATTTACTTTGTTTTGGTGTCTAGACTTATATAAATATGTGTTTTATTTTTATAAATTGGTGTCCTATTTCGTTCGAGTCGTGTCAATTACTTACCGTCCATGTTGGTACTCTGAAAAGATTAACATGTGTTCCTCTAGTAAAGCCTGACTGCTCTTTGCCACTCTACCAGGACAGAGATAAAGATTTATTATTGTGAATCCAAGGACCATCTTTGGGGTATTGTGAGAGTATTGCATGGTGAAGCCGAACCAGCATCAACACATAGTACTCCACCTTCCTATAAGTAGGGAGCATTGGACGCAAAACACTTGTAGCAATTTGTAACCAGTATTTTGCGACCAGTGTGGTATTTTGCAAATCAACATATGTACTAATAGGTCAGTTCTCAAAATACTGAATCGCAATGGGTCACAATTCGACCTACCTCATGAATATTAATGAGGTAGGTCACAAATTGCGACCCACAATGATTGGAAGCCAGTACATGGATGGTGGCCTGCTAGGATTGATGGAGCAAGGACTAGTAAATGAGACTTGCTCGGAAGCAATCCTTTTCGTTTTAACTCATTAACGAATTACTAACTATGTGTTTGTAATTAATAATTCGCATTTTCGAAAGACACGCGGGACAACGAAGCTTGCATATGTGTTTACTAACTTTAACAAAATGAACAAAGGACTAAAACGCACTCTAACAAGGGATCTTTACTGCACATGCGTCTACTGCATCTACGTAGTATGACGTCTTAATGCTTGGAGGGAAAATCTTGCGCTTGCGCAAAAGGCATTAAAATGGCAGCTTGAAAGCTCACATGCATGGCACCTGCTTGGCAAAATAGAAAATAAGTTTTATACTAACGCAAATGCAGAAAAGGGTAATAATAATTAAAGTGGGTTAGAGTAGAGGTTGGTGGTATATAGTGAAACCATTTATTTTTTAGAATAACATTTCTTCTTTTGACTTTATTATTAGTGCACATTTGGGCCTACCACACTTGTCTGAATTGAGCTGACTGACGTGACCCCGTACATGCGCAAATGAGAAAGAATAAGGAAGGATGAGTAAGGATTTGTCACACGTCCAAGGCCAGAGAAGATGTGCCCTGGGAACATGAGGGTGAAGAGTTCATATGAAGAAGACTTATTCATGAAGTTGAAACATTTTGTGTTAATAAAGTTTGGAGATGTATGGGAAAGGAAATGATTTAATAAAGTTTGAGGGGATGTGTTTAAAAGACAATGGTTCAATGAAAATAAGTGAAATGTAAGCATGGTGTGACGGTCATCCCCTCGCCTGACCAATCAGAGTTAGTATTTTATGAAATTGAAACATTAATGGGTGGTACATGGTTATGGAAAGGTATAACTGAGGTGGTTTTAGTTAGTTAGCAGCAGACACAGGAGGAGAAGCAGCAGAAGCGGGAGCAGAGGCGATGCAGAGCTCGGGATGCTGTCGATGCTGTGGGTGGTGCTGATGCTGTGAGATGCTGATGAAGAAACTGAATGCAGAGAACCATCTATTTTAACTTAATTGGGTTAGGAAGAAGATCGCGGAAGAACCACGAGGAGGAAGAGAGTGTCAGAGAGGGGTGCGACGCAGTCGTCGGTATTTAGAGAGTTGAAGTATCCTGTCCTGATTCCTGTCCTGAAGTCTTTGTCTCCTGATCTATCCCGGGGGACCCTTACCAGCCCTTTGGCCAGGGAGTTGGTCTTTACACCATTCTCGGTAACTATAAATTCATCGTATTGATAGATGTTCTTCTCTCTCTGTCCTCTCCTTTCTGAGCAGGGTTATTGTGTGAATCTGAATTATTATTGCCTATTGAGTATTGATTGAATTGACACTCTTGCGAATGAGGGTGTTTGTACTGAAACTTTGAGATGGTTCACATTCTATTAATTTAGATAAAGATTTTAAAACTTCCAGAGTCTGTGATTATTTACTTAAATTAAAGAATGTTTAATAAGTTAGGTTAATTATCACCATCAATTAGTTCCAACTAATGGTCCATCGACCAGAGGAAAGAACTTTTTGATCAGTGAAAGGTTTAGTTAGAACAGAAATATAACTATTCCTGAGACATGAAATCTATAAACTACAAGCTCCAGCGGTCTACTTGGTATTAGTGAAAGACGTTATATGGGCCCAGGTGAGTATATGGTAGTGGAGTATCTGTTGCTAGTACACCGCTGGATCAGTTTTCTGGTAGCAGAGTTATGGTTATTATTGACTAGTTTGGTGATAAGTATAGATTATTGATTTATGTTTAACAAAAAGAGTTAGTGTCTTGTTTTATGTTGGCTGGAAAATTCCCGGGGAATGAATAGCGGGTGGCGATAGAAACCACACTGCAGTGAGGTTACTCGTCTGTTGGAATAACACTGAGAAGCTAGGTAGGGCTGGCAGTGTTAAAGTAGGGACTATTTTTCTGCCTAAAAGTGAGAGTGATTGATAGCAAAGAGTTCGCTAGTGAAACTTTAGGTGTTATATCACCTAGAAAGGGTAACCCTGAAGGAGTAGCAGGTTCGTCCAGGCTAGATTGACAGCAAAAGGAGTTCGCTGGTGAACCTTTGGTCTCAAATTTCCCAAAACGGGTGACACCGGAGGAGTAGCAGGTTCTCTGGAGCTTATATGAAGAGTAAGCGGAAGGTTTTACTTGCAGTGGAAAGAAATAAACTATCCTTTGATTTAGTGGAACAGACAGAGTAGCGAATGTTTTTACGTCGTTAATAACAAAGAATTTTAAAGAAAATATTGAGAAATAAGTTTTCGTATTACCTTGTAAAGGGAGGGTCAGTTGCTGGAGTTGTACTGACGTCACAGTGAGCCGCGCTGAGATTGGTAGAAACAGCGGGCGTGTGACAGGAGCAGCCTTGTAAAGGAGGGGTTAGTAGAAAGGAGCAGAACTGACGTCAGAAAAAGGCCGCGCCGGCATTGGTCAGATCACGAGCGCAAGCCTGTTTTAATTGGATAGCTAGTTAGAAGCCGCGTTAGGATTGGTGGAGAGAGAGATTGTATGCGGAATTTTGATTTGACTGTTAGTACAAGGCGTACAGGTAGAAGATTTCAAGGGTTTGCAGAATACAATTTTATACATCGTTCCTCAAGGATGTATGGAGAGAAAGAAAGATGTCATTTATAAAGAAAATTAAGAATTTCTTTATAAAAGATAAGCCTGTGTTGACTAGAGAGGGAATTCCTATTCCGCCACCAAAAACACCAGCATCTTTCATGATGATGGAAATCATACTTGCGTGTGGTTGGAAAACTGGATAGAAAATACGAAGGATGATGGAGTGCTAGCTTTTCCTAAAGATGGTACGTTTAATGGGAGGATTCTTCAGAATTTGAGATTGAAAATGAATGATTTAGAACCTAGACCTAGGTTAACTCATTACGAGGCTTTGGAAGAATAGGAGACTGAGTCATATGAACGAGAGAGATGCAGAGGTGGGAGATATAGAGGATTCTTTCCGAGACACTTGCATGAGTCACGCGAAGGGCAGATGAAACAATGGAGGAGAGCTATGGTATCAGAAGGTTTATATCCAGTGTTAATGGCTGAGGAACAGTCTGGAGGAAAGTGTAAGGAGAAAACGAAACACATGAATACAGCAGGATATGGTGAATCAGATGACGAGTTGTTAGAGGATATTTTAATTAAAAATCCACCGCCGTATCAAGAAGCAACTAGTAAGGTTACCCCAAGTGCACCAGTAATGGGAATGCCATTGACCCCACAGATTTTACATGATACGTCATATAACAGAGTGTTACAGGAAAATGAAAGAGATGTTTTAAACAAAACTAGAGAAGAACTAGTTCAGAAGATAAGTCAATTAAATTTGAATACTGAAGCTTTGACAGTACCAGTGACCATTGGTCCAGTAATCCCATTGTATGGAGATAGAAAGATTTGCCGAAAACCACAACCTGTGACAATTCCATTAAATAGTCCTAGGAAAGAGATAATAATTACAGATGATCAGGCTAGTGAAAGTGAGTCAATCATTTCATGAATGGATCTCCCTAATGTGGAACCTTTGACGGAAACTCCAAAGAGAGTTACGCCCATGAATTTGAGAGAAAGAAGACCTTTGGTTCATACAGGAACTGAAGGTGCAACAGTAGTTACCTCTGAAGATATAGAAAGATGGGCACAGGAAAGAGATAATCAGAACCCAACACCAAGGATTTTAGACATCAGCAGATTGAAAGTGGAATTGGAAGAGATGATGACAGGATGTGTGGGCACAGAAAGATTGAATGCTTACAATGAAGAAGAATTATTATTTTTATGTAAGAACATAACCAGGAGAGCAAGGGTATTTCATGAGAAATTGACTGAAGTTGCTTCAGAGATTGGAATAGACATAGGGAAATCAAAGTTGTTACAGAAACCATATTGAGTGGACTTTACTGATAAAGATTTAGAAAGTGTAAATGCATCTGGAAAGAGACTACAGATCAAAGAATTAATGAGCATTTTACAAAAATGGGGAGACATTGATAAATGGAGAATTAGATGGATAAGAAAGAAAGAGGAAGTACAAGCGAAAGAAGCAGCAGCTGCATTTCCAGTAAGAGAATCAAGCATAATGGAAAAATTGTGTCCAATGAGAGAGGTTCCTGGAGGAGGATATGTTCATGTTCCTTGGAGTAGACAAGATATTTTGTCATTTACAAATGATTTTCCAAAGCTGAGAGAAAAACCAGTTGAATGGTATAAACAGGTAGAGAGATTTGTGAAGGATTCAAAGGTTTTATTGAAGGATTTGGATGGTCTATTTGATATAGTGGTACCTGCTGATTTATGGACGGAATGTTAAATTACAATTGACTGGCCTAATGAGGAGTATGCTAGAGACGCAAAGACAGGAGCACCGTCGGAGGAGGTGATGAAAAAGTATCATCAAGTGATTACGTATTTGAAAGGGAAAATTCCTCCTAAAGAAACAGACTGGGTAAAAATAGATAGAACAACTCAGGAACCAAATGAATCTGTACATGCCTATTATGAGAGGTTACTACAAGTGTTCAGGCAGTATAGTGGTTTTGAGAATATTGGTGACAAGGATATGGGACATTTTGTGTATCGGTTTGTATATGGTTTGAAACCAGAGATTAGTCAGATGATACAGCAGCACATGTTGTGTTGGCAAAGCAAGACAGTGGATCAAATTTTAAAGTACGCGAAATATTGCGGAGATGACATTGAGGCCAGGCGTAGGAAGCTAAAAGAGAAAATGATGTGGGCACAAGTAAAACTGGCAGAACAGCAAGAGGAGAAAACAAATGCCCCAAATAATAATCAAGCAAAAGAGAAGAGTCAGAATGATCAAGGAGCGAATGGTAATAAATATAGGGGACGAATGGACAGAGAAGAAGCGAAAAAGAAGTTTCCTTGTCATGCGTGCGGAAAGCTTGGACATTGGAAGAACGAATGTAAGAGTATTCAGAATAATAAGAGTAATAATGGGCCAAATCAAAATTTAATCCCACAGATGCAGAATGAAGTACTTGTGAATCAGCAGCAGCAGGTAGTTACTCCACAATATCAGGTGCCACCAGCTCCTATGCCAAATTTTGTGATTCATCAGAGTTTCAGTGCAAACACCGGATTTCAAGGAGAAAGTGGTAAGAATAATAGAACAATTACACAATATTTGTTGCAGAATGATGAGGAAAGTTCAGATCTCACACAATGACGGTGCCTGAGGGGGGAGGAAGAGGAGTGCGTGCTTGGCGCATCCTTGCCAGTAGATCAGTCAGGTCCATTTGTTGATGGGAAAGTAGAAGGTAAATACATTACTTTCCTATTGGATACTGGTGCTACCAGGTCTACTGTGAGAACAGCAGACATCCCAAACCTACCCCTCTCAGGAGAATCAATCCAAGTTGTAGGCGTGTCTAACCAACAGATTAGAACCCCAATCACAAAACCAATGGAGGTGCACATTGGAAGCTTTAAAGAAATGTATTGGTTCGTAGTTTGCGATTCCAGTCCTGTAAATCTGTTGGGAAGAGATCTATTGTGCAAGATGAACTGCACAATCTATTGTACACCAGATGGTGTCGCTTTCCAAACCCCTGATGAAGACGTTGTATACAAGATGATGTTAGCCAAACAGGGAACGGAAGTAGATGAAATGTTTTCACTAATGACTGAAAGTGAATTACCAGAAGAGAGCCACAGTTAATCCAGAAGTGTGGGATTTTACAGGAAAAGACATTGGGTTAATGACAAATATAGACCCAGTTAAAGTGACAGTGAAAGAAGGTGCAGTGTATCCAAATACCCGACAGTACAAGATGAGTCCAGAAGTAAAAGCAGGAGTTATTCCAGAAATTGAACGAATGGTTAAACAAGGTATTTTAAAAGAAGTGATGGGTAGTCCTTGTAATTCGCCAATAATGGGACTGAAAAAGCCCAGCGGAAAGTATAGAATAGTGCAGGATTTACGGAAAATAAACAAAATTGTAGATCCCTGTTGTCCAATAGTGCCAAATCCAGCGGTGATCCTTTATCAGATACCTTGGATTGCAGGTTGGTTTACAGTAATTGATGTATGCCAAGCGTACTTTCTATTCCTTTGCACCCAGACAGCCAGTATCTTTTTACGTTTAAGTTTGAGGATCGTATTTACGCATGGTGTCGAGTTCCTCAAGGGTACACAGAGAGTCCCTCAATTTTTAATCAGATTTTGAAAAAGTCTCTAGAATCATTGATTATGCCTGGAAAATCTGTTCTGGTCCAGTATATTGATGACCTATTGGTGGCGTCAAAAACACGAGAAGATTGTGTCACAGACACAATTGCATTACTGAACCATTTGGCTGAAGGAGGACACAAGGTGTCTCCAGAAAAATTACAGTTCTGTCGACAAGAAGTTAGATACTTAGGGCATAAAATAGAAAGAGGAGTTAGAAAGGTGACACCGGAAAGAATAAAAATAATCAAAGAAATGCAATTTCCACAGACTCAGAGAGAAATGAGAATGTTCCTGGGAGTGGTTGGGTACTGTAGGCAATGGATTAATGGTTTTTCTATGTTAGCGAAACCATTAATACAAATGACCCGGAAAAGAGCAAAAGATCTGATTGATTGGAATGATGACTGCATAGAGGCATTTGTGAAAATACGAAATTGTTTGTGTGAGGCTCCTGCCTTGGGCATGCCTGATTACTCAAAAGACTTTGCGTTGTTTTGTTGTGAGAGAGAAAATTGTGCACTTTCAGTCTTAACACAGAGACATGGACTGAGTCGACGTCCAGTGGCATATTTTTCAGCTACATTGGATCCAGTGGCTTCAGCATTACCTGGCTGCTTAAAAGCAGTGGCTGCTACTTGTATGAGTCTGGAGCAAAGTGAGTCAATAGTGATGGGACGTCCGGTAAAGGTTTATATTCCACACTCAATTGAGATTCTTTTGACAAAAACAAGAACACAACATCTCACCCCTAGTCGATTGACAAAGTATGAAAGAGTGATTTTGGGAGCTGAGAACGTGACAGTGATAAGGTGTGCGATTATGAACCCAGCTACCCTACTGCCAGACCCATGCAATGAAGAAGTGAAAGATGAGAGTGATCATGATTGTCTGGACGTAACTGAATTATGTACAAAGCCCCATCCGGACATAAAGGAGACACCTTTGAAAGAGGCTGATTATGAGTTATTTGTGGATGGCTCCTGCCTCAGGACACAAGAAGGAGTATTAAGTGCTGCATATGCTGTCTGTAAGATATCTGGGGTAATTGAAGCATCCTGTTTACCGGGAGTCAAATCTGCACAAGTAGCCGAATTGGTAGCCCTAACCATGGCATGCAAATTGGGGAAAAATTGGAAAGTAACCATATTTACAGACAGTCAATATGGGTTCGGGGTTGTGCACGATTTTGGCCAGCTCTGGATGCAGAGGGGATTTCTGACTTCTTCAGGATCTCCTATCAGAAACAGCAAAAATGTAAAGGATTTATTGGAAGCATTACAATTGCCAAAAGAGATAGCAGTTGTAAAATGCGCTGCACATCAGTCAGGAAATGACTATGTGACTAAGTGGCTAAATACTGTGCCAAAAATACAGTGGCCATTAACAGAAAAATTGAAACGGGTGAAACCAGATGCCAACTTATGTTTTTCTCAGTACCAGAAACATGGGATGAGATTAGACAATTGCAGGAAGAAGTTGAGGAAAAAGAAAAGGAAATTTGGATAAAGGCAGCTTGTACAAAGAGACCACATGATGAGGTATGGGTGTATTTAGATGGAAGACCAGTCATGTCAGATTGTTTGCTTTCAAAAATGGCAAGAGTGTATCATGGAGCAACACACATAGGGAGAGACTCAATGATCAGACTATTCAGACAGAGTTGGTACACTCCGAAATTCAGGGTAGTCGTAGAGAGCCTTTGCCAAAGATTCCTAACCTGTCAGCAGCAAAATCCAGGTAGGAAGACAGTAGTTAGTTGGGGAAAGATTGGAAAGGCAGAAGGACCCTTCACCAGATTACAGTTGGATTTTATTGAGTTGCCCCCTAGCAATGGTCTGAAATATATACTTGTCATAGTATGCCTTTTCTCAAGATGGGTGGAAGCATATCCCACTCGAAGAAATGACAGTCTTACTGTTGCTAAATTGTTGTTGAGGGAGTTAATTCCACGTTTTGGTTTTCCGGTCACTTTGGAATCAGATAGAGGACCTCATTTTAATAATGAAATAATTTGATTGATCTGTGCTGCATTTAACATAGATCAAAAACTGCACTGCGCTTATCGTCCAGAGGCTTCTGGAATAGTTGAACAGTTAAATGGCACAATCAAGTCAAGACTAGGGAAGGTGTGTGCATCCACAATGCTGAAATGGCCAGATGCATTACCTTTTGTATTGATGGGTCTCAGAAGTATTCCAGACAGAAAAACAGGAATGAGCCCACATGAAGTTCTCATGGGAAGAGCAATGAGACAGGCATTCATTCCTGGAAATAAATTAATGAATATAACTGATGATCTGGTATTGGACTATTGCAAAGGATTGGCTGAAATGGTGCGTTCTGTCTCTCACCAGGTTGGAGAAGACGCAGTTGAAAGACAGTCAGACCAAGCACATGATTTGAATCCTGGAGATTGGGTGCTAGTGAAGAAACACGCAAGAAATTCGTGCCTAGCACCAAGGTGGGATAAACCGCGTCAAGTCATACTAGTCACTACCACAGCAGTGAAGTGTGCAGGTTTGCCCAATTGGATTCATGCCAATCATACCAGAAGAGTTCCGAGCCCATCAGAACAACAAGAGCAACCACTGACTGAACAGGCTGAAGCGTCAGGATTTGTAAGCTGTGAAATTGAAGAATCTAGAGTGATAGATTCTGAAAGACAACCATATGACGAACAGCCAGGTACAAGTCAGGAAGAGTGGATACCAGTGATTGAAGTAATTGATGATGCTATTGAAACAAGAAGAAGAACAGAACTGAAAAGACAGGAAAGTAGTCAGGAAGAGACAGGGAAAGAAGAACACACTCAGGTGGAAATAGAAAAAGACTTTCAGGAACCTGAGGAGGGAATATTAGAAGAACACGTTCAGGCAGAAGAAGAAAGGTTTGAAATAAGACCTGAACAGGATCAGATAGAGTTAGAAGAACAAGTTCAGGCAGAAAAAGAATAATATGAAGTAAGACCTGAACAGGGTCAGATAGAATTAGAAGAACAAGCTCAGGAAAAAGAAGAACAAAGTACGATAAGACCTGAGCAGGTGGAAGCAAAAGAAGGTTTAAGCATAGAAAACAGAGAACGAGAACAGATTGTGCCTAAATTAAGTGAAATTAAAAGAACTTTGAGAGGAGATAAAGAAGGTGAAAGTACAGTACAAATCAAAAGAATCAGAAAGGGAGACAATTGGCCTACTGGAGTAAAGAAATTAAGATATCATTTGAGAAAATCAGAAAAGAAACCAGAACAAGTAAATGAAATCACAAGTCAAACACGATCTAAACAAACCTTAGCGAAAATAACTCGAAGAAGTCCAAGATTGAGAAATTTAAACAGAAGATACAAGGCTCCTGAATGGACCTATGTCATACTTGAAGAATTTGAATCCCTAGATCTGAGTGATGAAACAGAAGAAGTTCATGTTGCACAGATTGATGAAAGCAAATTGAGGCCTCCTTAAGAACGAAAAGGAAGTCAAATTAACAAAGAAAGGATAAGAGAAAAGACATTTTCTCAGAAGTAAAATAGCAGAAATTGAAGTTACCGAAAGACCAAAACGTGGATTGATAAGAAAATGTTTTAGATTTTGTTTTTGTAGTATTTTATTAGTAGCATTAGTATGGTTATTCCTAACAGTAGTAGTACCTTTGTTAATGAAAACAAGTGACAAGAATAATACAGATAATATTGTTAAGGTAGATAGAATAAAAGGAACTAAAACAGAAATAGGGGTAGAAGATGAAGCAATTTATCATAATGAATCAGACTATAATACGTTCTCTAATGTATTTATTAAATTGTTATTTCAATATGTTAGTACTATGGAGATTAGTAACTGCTATGTGTGTATGAAGTTACCCTCATCAGTATCAGAAGGGGTGACGTATCACCATATACCTTTAACATATGGTGTGTCATGTAGTATTTTATCAAGTCTATTTTATGCTACAGGGAGACTTCAGTATTTTTATTCAAATCTAGATGTAATATTTCCTGATTTACCTATTAGAAAAAATATGAATCCAGTAGTTAGTAGTAAAAATGCAGTTTATGGGTGAATTTTTCTTAACAATGAGTTCAATAGATTTAGTTCAGGCACATAAAGATAATCTAACATGTACATTAAGAAAAGAAGATGTATGTGGAGTCAAAACAACACGTCAGCCAGTGCCAGGCCTGTGAAGAAATTGAAGGCCTTACAGAAAGTTTGTTTTGTCGTCGGCTAGAAATTTGCTGATAAAGCCGAAATAAAAGGTATTGCACCACAACGCGACATCGAATCGTCTTTCATACAGTAGGATAACGCTAAAGGCAGCAACAAACAGGTACAGAGAATTACTAGAGGCTGTGCTAGCCGAGTGCGAGAAAGCTCTAAAAACAGAGACATTTCTAAATCCAAGAAACGCTAAAGGCAGTGACAACCAGGTGCAAAAGAATGCTACGAGCTGAAGCAGGTGAATGCAGAGAAACATTAGAAATGGTGACAACCAAACATAAATAGAAAATCCGATCATGCTTACCAGAACCTCAGTAAAGAGAGTCAGCTGACCTCAGCACCAGGTGCTGCAACCCAAGCAAAGCGCAGGTTTTGTGCTTACATGGCTGGTGAATCACAGTGGACCGACTGAAAGGCCAAGAATGGTGGTCGGAATAGTGACATCTTCTAATGGCTGCTGAAAGTTGAGCAAAGTATTGTTGCGCTGTTTTCTTGAAACAACTGCCTCCTTCCATACAGTCAAAAAGCAAAATATTGGCAACAGATGGACTGCCTGGGTCGAAATCTTCAATGATTTCATTGATGCGCTGGAAGAATCTATCTGAAGAATTTGGCAGGTGACAGTGTATAAGAAGTGATAAAGAAGATACCTCAAAGTGATTAAGTGAGGTACTGTCAAATCAAAGGAGCGTTAAACAGCAAATTCAATCCACTGCTGAATGTCGACTATGAAAGGTACAGTATCAGTCAGGAAAGATCAGAGAGCTGGTGAAACAATCAATTCGTTTGTAGAAAGACTTGATTCGCTCACAAAGCATTGCAAGTTGAATGAGTTTAACGACGAAGAGGCTACGCATCTTAAAGTAATAGATGTTGCCTCTCCAGTTCCTTCAAATGATGAATGCTATAAGAGACACTCGGCTTGGAGTGAGTACTAATGGCTGCCAGAGCGGAGGAAAGAGCTGACATACAGGCCGCTAATATGGAGGCTGGAACAGTCCAAAAAGTATCAGCACTGAGTGTGAAAAGTAAGTCGAAGCACAAGGCCGAAGGCCATAAAGTAATGTCTCCAAAGAAAAAGAAGTTGCGTTTTCTATGTGGTTTTTCCTTTCCACATGAGGGTGGTTGTCCCACCATTGGACAGGTATGCAAAGTCTGCACTAAAGAGAACCATTTTGTAACAGTCTGCAAAGCGAGTGAAAGATTAAGTGAGTCACAAGAAGAAAACAAAATGGAGGTAAGATCAAGTGTGTCACGCTGAGAAACCAAAATGGATGCCAAAAAGTTCCAGAAGCAACGTTCTATGCACGGCCACAAGGCCAAGCAGCAATATCAGTTGAGTCAAGTAGAAACTGAACGATGTCGATTGTCGTCAAATTCTTAGTCTAAAAGTTTGTCACTGACATTGTCGAGCGACAGTGAGGAAGATGGGTGTGCGCTGTCAATGTTGACTGGCGGACATGGGGCTGATTTCTGTAAACTACAATGTCAATGCCTAGCTTGAGATAGTGAATCCATTTCCGTCTTTGTTTCATGGATTAGATAGGCTTAGGAGCATGAAAGTGCAACTTCACATAAATGAGGACATTCATCCTGTTGCTCAACGAAATCGTCGGATTGCATTCCGTTTACAAGAGGCTGTTGAGAAAGAACTTGATACCTTATTGAAGCATGACATCATTGAGCGATCCACTGGTCCGACGCCATAGGTATCTCCTATAGGGGTAGTGCCGAAAAAGGATAGTAAAGGAGCTGTGAGTATCTTTGTTGATATGCGCCAAGCAAACAAGGCGATTGAAAGAGAATGCAATTCAGGTCCACACATTGCTGACATGATTATGCAGCTGGATGGAGCAAAAGTCTTTTTCCGCCTTAATTTGAACAAATGGCATCACCAGCTCGAACTGGAAGAGAATTGTAGGTACATTACTACCCTTTTGACTCATGTTAGTTTGTTTCGATATAAAAGGCTACGTTTCAGAGTGTCATCAGCTGCTGAACTAAATCAGTATGTCATTTATCGCATAATACAGCCAGTCACAAATGCTTTCAATTAAAGTGATAACATACTAGTTTTTCGGGCCACATGAAAAGGAACATGATAAAGCTCTGAGACAAGTTTGTCGTATACTTGCTGATGCAGGTCTCACTTTAAATGTGGCAAAATGTGAGTTTCATCAAACCAAACTCACATTCTTTGGCAATGTCTTTTCTGATGAGCGAATGACTCCAGACCCGAATAATCAATCAATCAATCAATCAATCAAGCATTTGTATAGCGCGCTACTCACCCGGAGGGTCTCAAGGCGCTAGGGGGAGGGGGTCCGCTACTGTTCGAACAGCCAGGTCTTGAGTTGCTTCCTGAAGGAGAGGTGGTCTTGGGTCAGGCGGAGGTGGATGGGTAGGGAGTTCCACGTCTTGGCAGCCAGGTAGGAGAAGGATCTTCCTCCCGTTGTGGCTCTTCGGATGCGGGGGACGGCGGCGAGGGTGTGGTTGGTCGATCGTAGCTGGCGGGTGGGAGTGTAGAAGGTCAGATGGTCGTTGAGGTATCTGGGGCCTTGGTTGTGGAGAGCTTTGTGTGCGTGGGTGAGGAGTCGGAACGTGATTCTCTTGCTGACGGGGAGCCAGTGCAGGTCTCTCAGGTGTCCGGCGATGTGGCTGTGTCGGGGGATGTCCAGGATGAGTCGAGCTGAGGCGTTCTGGATGCGTTGGAGTCTTTTCTGAAGTTTGGCTGTGGTTCCGGCGTAGAGGGAGTTGCCGTAGTCCAGTCGGCTGGTGACGAGGGCCTGGGTGACCGTCTTCCTGGTTTCGGTGGGGATCCACCGGAAGATCTTCCGCAGCATGCGTAGGATGTTGAAGCAAGACGAGGAGACGGCGTTGACTTGTCTGGTCATTGAGAGGGAGGAGTCCAGGATGAAGCCCAGGTTGCGTGCGTGGTCCGTTGGTTTGGGTGCGTTGCCCAGGGCAGGGGGCCACCAGGAGTCGTCCCAGGCGGAGGGTGATGATCCTAGGATGAGGACTTCCATCTTATCTGAGTTCAGTTTCAGGCGGCTGTTCCTCATCCACTCGGCTACGTCCTTCATCCCTTCATGTAGGTTGCTTTTGGCGGTTGTGGGGTCGTTGGTGAGGGAGAGGATCAGCTGGGTGTCGTCGGCGTAGGAGATGATGTTGAGGTTGTGTTGGCGTGCGATGGCTGCGAGGGGCTCATGTAGACGTTGAAGAGGGTGGGGCTGAGTGATGATCCTTGTGGTACGCCGCAGATGACTTCGGTGGCCTCGGAACTGAACGGGGGAGGCGGACTCTCTGGGTTCTTCCGGCGAGGAAGGAGATGATCCACTCCAGTGCCTTCTCTTGGATTCCGACGTTGTTCAGGCGTTGCACTAGGGTGCGGTGGCAGACTGTGTCGAACGCTGCGGAGAGGTCCAGGAGGATGAGGGCCGCTGTTTCCCCGTTGTCGAGCAGGGCTCGGATGTCGTCGGTGGCTGCGATGAGGGCGGTCTCGGTGCTGTGGTTGGCCCGGAAGCCGGACTGTGAGTGGTCGAGGGATCCATTCGTCTCGATGAAGGCGGCCAGTTGTCTGTTGACGGTCTTCTCGATGACTTTGGCAGGAAAAGGAAGGAGCGAGATGGGGCGGTAGTTTTTGAGGTCGGTGGGGTCCGCTGACGGTTTCTTCAGTAGGGCGCAGAGTTCGGCGTGCTTCCAGCTCTCTGGGAAGGTGGCGGTGTCGAAGGAGGTGTTGATGATGTCCCGGAGGTGGGGTGCGATGACGGCGTCGGCCTTGTTGAAGATGTGGTGAGGGCAGGGGTCGGTTGGTGATCCGGAGTGGATGGAGTTCATCGTGCGGATAGTGTCTTCGGTGTTGATCGGGGTCCAGGCTCGGAGGGTGGAGGTGGAGGACGTTGGAACGGTTGTAGGGTACGTCGGCTGTGTGCTGAAACTGTTGTGTATGTCTGCGATCTTGCTGTGGAGGAACGAGGCGAGCGAGTTGCAGAGGTCTTGCGAGGGGGTGATGTCGTTGTTTCCGGCGCTGGGGTTCGAGAGCTCTTTGACGATGATGAAGAGTTCCTTGCTGTTGTGGGCGTTGTTGTCCAGTCGTTCCTTGAATGCGGTTTTCTTGGTGGTGTGGATCAGCTGGTGGTGTTTTCGGGTGGCGTGTTTGAGGGTGGTCATGTTGTCTGCAGTCGGGTCTCTGCGCCATGCTTTCTCGAGGGCCCGGCAGTTCTTCTTGGATTTCTTGAGTTCGTTGGTGAACCAGGGTGCTTTCTTGTTGCCGGGTCTGATTGGGGGGTCTTCAATGGGGCGAGGATGTCAGCGCAGTTGGTGATCCATCTTGTGAGGTTGCTGGCGGCTTGGTTGGGGTTCGTTGAGCTGGCAGGAGGGTTCTGGCTCAGGGATGTGGTGAGTTGGTCGGTGGTGATCTTGTTCCAGCTTCTGCGCGGGAGCTGTTGCGGGTGGTGGTGCGTGGTGGTCCTGCTGAAGCTGAAGTGGACGCAGCTGTGGTCTGTCCAGTGGAGTCCGGTGGTGTGGCTGAAGGAGATGTCCTTGATGGAGGAGAAGACGGGGTCAAGCGTGTGGCCGGCGTGGTGTGTGGGGGTGGTCACCAGTTGCTTGAGTCCGAGGTTGGCGAGGTTGTCCAGCAGGGTGGTGGTGTTGCGATCGTTGTTGTTCTCTAGGTGGAAGTTGAGGTCCCCAAGGAGGATGTAGTCGGCCGAGAGGAGGGCGTGCGGGCTGATGAGGTCGGCGATGTCTTCGCTGAATTGTGTGCGTGGTCCTGGGGGTCTGTAGATGAGGGTGCCTCTGAGGGTGGTCTTGGGGTCGGTGTGTATCTGGAAGTGCAGGTGTTCGCCGGCTGTGAAGGTGTCGTCGGAGTTGGTCGTAATGTGGATGGTGTTCTTGTGGACGATGGCGATGCCTCCTCCGGTCTGGTTGGCGCGGTCCTTTCGGGTGATCTTGTATCCGTCCGGGATGGCGATGGCGATGTCGGGCGCTGAGGAGGCGTTCATCCATGTTTCCGTGAGGAAAGCGACGTCTGGTGATGTGGAGTCGAGCAGGTTCCAAAGTTCCACGGCGTGTCTGTGGACGGAGCGGGTGTTGAGCAGGATGCACTTCAGGTGGTTGCTGCTGGTGCTCGGCGTGGCGGGTGCGGTGCAGGTCCGGAGGCAGGAGAACTTGCAAGATTGGCAGGCGAAGGGTCCGTGGGTGCGTCCTGGGGTGGCACGGTGGCAGCCGGGGATTCGGCCGGTGTTGAGTGCGTTGAGGGTGGCGGTGTCGTAGGTCCGGTGGGTGGGTTGGCTGCTGCGGGGGCCAGGGGTTCTGGCGCTGGGCGCGGTCCAGTCGCGGACGGGCGCAGGCGGGCTTGCCTTAGGCGCGCCTTTGGCGCGCCAGCGGCGCGCCCGCTGCGCGCGCCGCACAGCGGCTGCCATTTATGGGGAGGTGGGAGGGGAGGAGCAGCTGGGAGGGCGGGAGGCAGGGGCAGCAAATGGGCAGTCAGGGGGCGGGCCGCAGAGGACGCAGCGGCGGGAATGGCGAGAGGCAACGGGGGTACAGAAGGAAAAAAAGGGCGAGAAAACAGACAAATGCGGGCACAGTACAAAAGGGGCAACGGGGGTACAGAAGGAAAAAAAGGGGTGAGAAAACAGACAAATGCGGGCACAGTACAAATGGGGCAACGGGGGTACAGAAGGAAAAAAAGGGGCGAGGAAACAGACAAATGCGGGCACAGTACAAATGGGGCAACGGGGGTACAGAAGGAAAAAAAGGGGCGAGAAAACAGACAAATGCGGGCACAGTACAAAAGGGGCAACGGGGGTACAGAAGGAAAAAAAGGGGCGAGAAAACAGACAAATGCGGGCACAGAACAAATGGGGCAACGGGGGTACAGAAGGAAAAAAAAGGGGCGAGAAAACAGACAAATGCGGGCACAGTACAAATGGGGCAACGGGGGTACAGAAGGAAAAAAAGGGGCGAGAAAACAGACAAATGCGGGCACAGTACAAATGGGGCAACGGGGGTACAGAAGGAAAAAAAGGGGCGAAGAAAACAGACAAATGCGGGCACAGTACAAATGGGGCAACGGGGGTACAGAAGGAAAAAAAGGGCGAGAAAACAGACAAAGGCGGGCACAGTACAAATGGGGCAACGGGGGTACAGAAGGAAAAAAAGGGGCGAGAAAACAGACAAATGCGGGCACAGTACAAATGGGGCAACGGGTGTACAGAAGGAAAAAAAGGGGCGAGAAAACAGACAAATGCGGGCACAGTACAAATGGGGCAACGGGGGTACAGAAGGAAAAAAAGGGCGAGAAAACAGACAAATGCGGGCACAGTACAAATGGGGCAACGGGGGTACAGAAGGAAAAAGGGAAGGGCGTTCTTACCAGCAGCAGCGGGCGGACAACACAGGCAGAGCTGTGTGGCGGGGGAGCGACCTACCTGGCAAGGTCAAGGGTCGCTCTCCTCACCGCGCAGTGGCCGCCATTTATGGGGAGGTGGGAGGGAGGAGCAGCTGGGAGGCGGGAGGCAGGGGCAGCGAATGGGCAGTCAGGGGGGCTGGGCCGCAGGGGACGCAGCGGCGGGAATGGCGAGAGGCAGCGGGGGTACAGAAGAAAAAAAAGAGGCGAGAAAACAGACAAATGCGGGCACAGTACAAAAGGGGCAACGGGGGTACAGAAGGAAAAAAAGGGGCGAGAAAACAGACAAATGCGGGCACAGTACAAAAGGGGCAACGGGGGTACAGAAGGAAAAAAAGGGGCGAGAAAACAGACAAATGCGGGCACAGTACAAATGGGGCAACGGGGGTACAGAAGGAAAAAAAGGGGCGAGAAAACAGACAAATGCGGGCACAGTACAAATGGGGCAACGGGGGTACAGAAAGGAAAAAAAAGGGCGAGAAAACAGACAAATGCGGGCACAGTACAAAAGGGGCAACGGGGGTACAGAAGGAAAAAAAGGGGCGAGAAAACAGACAAATGCGGGCACAGTACAAAAGGGGCAACGGGGGTACAGAAGGAAAAAAAGGGGCGAGAAAACAGACAAATGCGGGCACAGTACAAATGGGGCAACGGGGGTACAGAAGGAAAAAAAAGGGCGAGAAAACAGACAAATGCGGGCACAGTACAAATGGGGCAACGGGGGTACAGAAGGAAAAAAAGGGGCGAGAAAACAGACAAATGCGGGCACAGTACAAAAGGGGCAACGGGGGTACAGAAGGAAAAAAAGGGGCGAGAAAACAGACAAATGCGGGCACAGTACAAAAGGGGCAACGGGGTACAGAAGGAAAAAAAGGGGCGAGAAAACAGACAAATGCGGGCACAGTACAAATGGGGCAACGGGGGTACAGAAGGAAAAAAAGGGGCGAGAAAACAGACAAATGCGGGCACAGTACAAATGGGGCAACGGGGGTACAGAAGGAAAAAAAAAGGGGCGAGAAAACAGACAAATGCGGGCACAGTACAAATGGGGCAACGGGGGTACAGAAGGAAAAAAAAAGGGCGAGAAAACAGACAAATGCGGGCACAGTACAAAAGGGGCAACGGGGGTACAGAAGGAAAAAAAGGGGCGAGAAAACAGACAAATGCGGGCACAGTACAAATGGGGCAACGAGGGTACAGAAGGAAAAAAAGGGGCGAGAAAACAGACAAATGCGGGCACAGTACAAATGGGGCAACGGGGGTACAGAAGGAAAAAAAAGGGGCGAGAAAACAGACAAATGCGGGCACAGTACAAAAGGGGCAACGGGGGTACAGAAGGAAAAAAAGGGGCGAGAAAACAGACAAATGCGGGCACAGTACAAAAGGGGCAACGGGGGTACAGAAGGAAAAAAAAGGGCGAGAAAACAGACAAATGCGGGCACAGTACAAATGGGGCAACGGGGGTACAGAAGGAAAAAAAGGGGCGAGAAAACAGACAAATGCGGGCACAGTACAAATGGGGCAACGGGGGTACAGAAGGAAAAAAAAGGGGCGAGAAAACAGACAAATGCGGGCACAGTACAAAAGGGGCAACGGGGGTACAGAAGGAAAAAAAGGGGCGAGAAAACAGACAAATGCGGGCACAGTACAAAAGGGGCAACGGGGGTACAGAAGGAAAAAAAGGGGCGAGAAAACAGACAAATGCGGGCACAGTACAAATGGGGCAACGGGGGTACAGAAGGAAAAAAAGGGGCGAGAAAACAGACAAATGCGGGCACAGTACAAAAGGGGCAACGGGGGTACAGAAGGAAAAAAAGGGGCGAGAAAACAGACAAATGCGGGCACAGTACAAATGGGGCAACGGGGGTACAGAAGGAAAAAAAGGGGCGAGAAAACAGACAAATGCGGGCACAGTACAAATGGGGCAACGGGGGTACAGAAGGAAAAAAAGGGCGAGAAAACAGACAAATGCGGGCACAGTACAAATGGGGCAACGGGGGTACAGAAGGAAAAAAAGGGCGAGAAAACAGACAAATGCGGGCACAGTACAAAAGGGGCAACGGGGGTACAGAAGGAAAAAAAGGGGCGAGAAAACAGACAAATGCGGGCACAGTACAAATGGGGCAACGGGGGTACAGAAGGAAAAAAAAGGGCGAGAAAACAGACAAATGCGGGCACAGTACAAATGGGGCAACGGGGGTACAGAAGGAAAAAAAGGGGCGAGAAAACAGACAAATGCGGGCACAGTACAAAAGGGGCAACGGGGGTACAGAAGGAAAAAAAGGGGCGAGAAAACAGACAAATGCGGGCACAGTACAAAAGGGGCAACGGGGGTACAGAAGGAAAAAAAGGGGCGAGAAAACAGACAAATGCGGGCACAGTACAAATGGGGCAACGGGGTACAGAAGGAAAAAAAGGGGCGAGAAAACAGACAAATGCGGGCACAGTACAAATGGGGCAACGGGGGTACAGAAGGAAAAAAAAGGGGCGAGAAAACAGACAAATGCGGGCACAGTACAAAAGGGGCAACGGGGGTACAGAAGGAAAAAAAGGGGCGAGAAAACAGACAAATGCGGGCACAGTACAAAAGGGGCAACGGGGTACAGAAGGAAAAAAAGGGCGAGAAAACAGACAAATGCGGGCACAGTACAAATGGGGCAACGGGGGTACAGAAGGAAAAAAAGGGGCGAGAAAACAGACAAATGCGGGCACAGTACAAATGGGGCAACGGGGGTACAGAAGGAAAAAAAGGGGCGAGAAAACAGACAAATGCGGGCACAGTACAAAAGGGGCAACGGGGGTACAGAAGGAAAAAAAGGGCGAGAAAACAGACAAATGCGGGCACAGTACAAAAGGGGCAACGGGGGTACAGAAGGAAAAAAAGGGGCGAGAAAACAGACAAATGCGGGCACAGTACAAATGGGGCAACGGGGGTACAGAAGGAAAAAAAGAGGGCGAGAAAACAGACAAATGCGGGCACAGTACAAATGGGGCAACGGGGGTACAGAAGGAAAAAAAAGGGGCGAGAAAACAGACAAATGCGGGCACAGTACAAAAGGGGCAACGGGGGTACAGAAGGAAAAAAAGGGGCGAGAAAACAGACAAATGCGGGCACAGTACAAAAGGGGCAACGGGGGTACAGAAGGAAAAAAAGGGGCGAGAAAACAGACAAATGCGGGCACAGTACAAAAGGGGCAACGGGGGTACAGAAGGAAAAAAAGGGGCGAGAAAACAGACAAATGCGGGCACAGTACAAATGGGGCAACGGGGTACAGAAGGAAAAAAAGGGGCGAGAAAACAGACAAATGCGGGCACAGTACAAATGGGGCAACGGCGGTACAGAAGGAAAAAAAGGGGCGAGAAAACAGACAAATGCGGGCACAGTACAAAAGGGGCAACGGGGGTACAGAAGGAAAAAAAGGGCGAGAAAACAGACAAATGCGGGCACAGTACAAATGGGGCAACGGGGGTACAGAAGGAAAAAAAAGGGGCGAGAAAACAGACAAATGCGGGCACAGTACAAATGGGGCAACGGGGGTACATAAGGAAAAAAAGGGGCGAGAAAACAGACAAATGCGGGCACAGTACAAATGGGGCAACGGGGGTACAGAAGGAAAAAAAGGGGCGAGAAAACAGACAAATGCGGGCACAGTACAAATGGGGCAACGGGGGTACAGAAGGAAAAAAAGGGCGAGAAAACAGACAAATGCGGGCACAGTACAAATGGGGCAACGGGGGTACAGAAGGAAAAAAAGGGCGAGAAAACAGACAAATGCGGGCACAGTACAAATGGGGCAACGGGGGTACAGAAGGAAAAAAAGGGGCGAGAAAACAGACAAATGCGGGCACAGTACAAATGGGGCAACGGGGGTACAGAAGGAAAAAAGGGGCGAGAAAACAGACAAATGCGGGCACAGTACAAATGGGGCAACGGGGGTACAGAAGGAAAAAAAGGGGCGAGAAAACAGACAAATGCGGGCACAGTACAAATGGGGCAACGGGGTACAGAAGGAAAAAAAGGGCGAGAAAACAGACAAATGCGGGCACAGTACAAATGGGGCAACGGGGGCACAGAAGGAAAAAAAGGGGCGAGAAAACAGACAAATGCGGGAACAGTACAAATGGGGCAACGGGGGTACAGAAGGAAAAAGGGAAGGGCGTTCTTACCAGCAGCAGCGGGCGGACAACACAGGCGGAGCTGTGTGGCGGGGGGAGCGACCTACCTGGCAAGGTCAAGGGTACAAAGTACAGGCCTTGTCATCCACTTCTCCCCACAGGATGTAACTATGCTGGGATCCTTCCTTGGTATGGTCAGTTGCTGTTCAAGATATATACATGATTTTGCCACTGTAAGTGTCCCATTTAGAGACTTAATGTAACAAAATGTCCCATTTAAATGATCAAATGAATGTAAACAAAGTTTCAAGAAAATCAAGCATGCAATTGAGAACGTAACTGAAATGGCATACTTTAATCTGAAATTGCAGACAGAGGCTGTTGTTGGTGCGAGCCCAGTGGGGTTTGGTTCCATCCTTGCCCAGCACACTGGACAGCCCAATGCCCCGAGACACATTGTGGCTTATGCTCGCTGAAGTTTGTTAATGACAGAAAGTGCTTATTCACAGTCCAAAAAAGAAAGCCTAGCTGTAGTGTGGGCTTGAGAACATTTTCATGTGTTCTTGTATGGAAAACATTTCACAGTTGTCACAGACCACCAAGCATTGCTCACCATTTTCGACAATCCTAAAGCCAAGATGTCCCCTTACATTGAGAGGTGGGGTGCGATTACAGGAGTATGATGAAATGATTGTGCATCATCCAGGAAAAGATCAAACCCCTGCTGACTACTTCTCACGTGTGCCGATACAGTATCATCAGGGCCGGAATGGGAACCGAAACTGGCCCTGGCAAACTGCTCGGCCGGACCCCCTAGGGGTGAGGGGGAGTGCGGCCGAGCTGTTCGTTAGGGCCGGTTTCGGCCGATTTTGTTACAGGGGGCCGATGTTGCCGATGTAACAAAAACGGCCCCCAGGGACCCAAAACCAGCCCCCACCATGGCGGCCCACTGGTGAAACGCCCGGGGCCCGCTACGGCCAGTCCGGACCTCAGTATCATTGCACTACTTCTAAAGAGACTAATACCTATGTTAATTTCATCGTGAAGTCCAGTACCCCTGCTGCCATATCGGTAGGAAAAATCATTGCTGCCATGAGTACCGACCGGGATTTGCTAATACTCAAAGACACTATTACACACCAGTCATGGCTAACACATACTTGACCTCTTCATGATGACCTTGAATACCAGGAATTCAAAATTGTGCAAGAGGAACTTTTAGTTACTCCAGAAGGCATCATTCGACGATGGTCGAGGATTGTCATACCCGAGAATCTGAGACAAGAAGTTATTTAACTGGCCCATGAGGGATACTCTGGGTCGTTGCTACAAAATGAGCTTTACGGGAGTGTGGTTTCCCTATCTTGATGAAAGACTTGAAAAAGAGTTAAAGGCCTGTCATTCAATCAATCAGGATTTGTAGAGGCGCTGTTGCATTTGTTCAACTGTTTGTCATCTAAGACAACCCCACATCCGTTAAACATGTCTGATCTCTCAAAGCATGAATGGGAGGCAATTGCAGTTGATTTCATTGGACCCCTTGACAATGACATCATCTACTAGTAATTGTTTTTTTATTTACAAATCTTTTTATTAGAATGACGCAGGTTATAACATACTACCACACCACTTTCTTTTACCTTAAATCAATAAAACAATACATGTCCACATAGCGCTTGTTTCCGTCATGATCAATCACAGTAATGAGCAAATCTACATTCGTCCCACTCAGGGTCCCGTTCACTCTTCATCCTTGTCAGCCAGGGACTGCAATGAGACAAGAGTGGGGGTGGCACACGGACTTCCCCTGTGATCATTCCATTTGCCTCAGACCCTTTCCCACTTCCTGGGGCAGCCTGTTCTCTCATAGGCTGTTTTCTCTGCTACCATGCCAGTACATCTCTCTCTTCCAGTCCGGGAGCGTTAGCCTCCGCCCCCCAAAGACAAGCTATGTTTCGTTTGGCAACCATCAATCCCAGTGAAACACAAATCTGGTCCGCTCGCCCTAGGACAGTGGCCTCCCACACGTTAAGTAGATACCATTTAGCAGAGAGTGATAGGCTGTCACCACAAACCCCCGACATGCACGTCACCATGGAGCCCCAGTATAATTTAATCTTTGGACAATCCCAGATAATATGTTAAAAAGTTCCCTCCTGACCACAGTGTCTGCGATAGAGTGAATCAACACTCCTGCCCATTTTTAGCATCGTGGTGCAAGAGAGGTAGACCCTGTGGAGTATTTTGAGCTGAACCAAGAAGAAACGTGTCCTAATGACCAACTCTCTGGGTGTACCAGGGTGTCTTGCTAGCCATCCTCCTGGAATTCTTCTATATGTATGTCTTTTGCAACTCAGCGAAGGAGATCACCCCTGCCCTCGAGCACAAGCTGCCCACTTTTGAGAGCCCAATTAGGTCCCATTTGTCAAAGCCCTGTCTTGCCCTCATTGTACCAAGAAGTTCAGAGTCCCACAAGGGTGTTGCTTCAGTTATCTTATTTCCCCATCCCAGTTTGATGTGTCAAGTGGTAGAGTCGGACCGTCAGTGCTGTCAGTCCCTCCTTGTGAAGTTGGAGCGGATTGGCATAAAGCACTTTCAAATACCCCTCCCCCGGCTGGAGAACCAAACGGTCTATCCGGTATGCCTGCTCAGATAGGGGTTGGTGAACCCATTGGTTGACAGTCGCCAAATGCTTTGCTGTGTAGTATGTTTGGATGTCAGGCAAGGCTATCCCCCCATCATACCAACCACGCGTCAGTTTTCCTAAAGCGATTCATGGGGAGCCTCCATCCCACAACATGGTCCTAATCTCACCCTCTAAGGCAATGAAGTAAGTATAAGGCACGGGGAACTACATATTCTGCAATTCGTACAGGAAGCGCAGTAATGCCATCATTTTGAATACTGCCGCTCTCCCCAGCAAGGAGAGCGGAAGTGACCGCTAATATTGGACATCGTTTCTGAGTCGGGGCAGTGGGCCAAGCACGTTTCTGGAGATGAAGAGGTCTTGGCTAGTGGTGATGCTGATTCCGAGGTATCAGAACCCATCCGTCACTATTCGTGCCTCACAGTCTTTCGGTAGGTGTGGCACCGGTCCATGAAGGGCAAACACCACTGATTTGGACCAATTGTTGGTATATCCAGAGTATTTGCAGAAATTGGTAAAGATGTTTAATATTCTGGGAATAGAGGGCTGTGGAGCTGCCACATAAAGGAGGATGTCGTCAGCATATAAGGATATTCTATCTTCCCAAGTCCTACATCCAGCGAAGGTCACGAATCAGTGGGTCTGAGGTTCGAGTATCAAGACAAATGTGAGAGGCGATAAGGGACAGCCCTGCCTGGTTCCTCGCTGAAGGGGAAAAACTCGGGACACTCTACTGTTTATCCCCACCTGTGCCTAAGGCTCGGTGTAGAGAAACCCAAGCCAGGACAAGAATTGCAGCCCACAGCCCATATGCCTGAGCACAGCAAAGAGGTACGGCCACTTGACGGTGTCAAATGTCATGCGTGTATTGAGGGACAAAACCACTGCATCCTCTTGGATTCTATGTTTGCGTCCCAAAACTCTGTGCAGATGACGCATATTAAGGGCGTTGTCACGACCTGGCATGAACCCAGATTAATCTGGGTGAACCAGTTTAGCAAAAAGTGGAATGAGTCGCAACACCAAGAGTTTGGCGAGAATCTTAGCCTCAGCATTTTATAATGAGATAGGCCGGTAGAAGGCACAATGCTCCACCGGTCTTCCCTCTTTATGTATCACCACTTTTGAGGTAAGCCTTTGATCCCTGGAATGTTTGCCAGTTCGTCTGCTTTCCTTGAACATCTTCAGCAAATGTGGTGCCACGGAGCATGCTGTGAGTTTATATACTTCTATCGGCAGGCCATTCGAATGCCTTGCCCGGGGCTACAGCACTAATCGCTTGTTTCACTTCATCCTCTGTAAGTTCGCTATCCAGGAGTTGCACATCCTCTGGTGCAAGAGACGGGAGCGGCCGATCTGCCAGAAGCTCAAGGGAGTCATGTACAGTGGCTGCACCCTCCGAGGTATAGATACGTGAGTAATAGGTTGCGAAAGCATCAGTAATCGCTTGTGGGTCATGAAGATCCTCGCCAGTGTCTGAACATATGGTCGCAACCCACCGATTTACTCTCTCTCATTTATCTAGCCAAGCGAGAAATTTTCATGCTTTGGCCACCATCTCATTCACTAGATGCTGCGCCGCCCTGTTTACGGCCCTAGCCGAGTCCATTACCTGATCCTTGTATTCCTAATGCTTAAGATTTAAAATGTGACCTGGGTTCTCGCTCTCACCTCCTACCAATTGTGTCTTCAAGTCTAAAATGTCTTGCTCCAGTGCCACCACCGCTGCCCTCCTGTCCCGCTTGTGTCCCACTATTAAGGAGAGGGCATGCCCCCTGACCACCATTTTGTAAGCCTCCCAGAGTGTCCCTGCAGAAGCAACTGAGGGGCATATTTACAATAAAGTGGCAAAGCATGTTGTTAAGCCAAGAAGGCTAACGACATGCTTCGTCACTTTAGGAACACCAGGCTGCACCATATTTACTAGAATATGGTGCAGCCCTGTGTTTTCCCCTGCACTGGCACTAAATTAAGCTGCCTAGTGCCAACGCAGGCACCTTTGCACCATAGTGCAAGGATGCCTGTTTTGAGGGGAAGATTGTTTATGTGCAGGAAGGTGCCATTTTAAAATCTACCCCCAACAAGAGGCTCTCCACCGGAAATTCAAGCAGAAGGGCACCCAAGGCAGGGAAAGTTGTGCCGTGTAGGGTCGGCAGGACATGCACTGATAGTATGTTGATTGATTCTCCCTCCCAGGTACCCAAGAGGGCTGAGTACCTGCCTAGTTTGTCCAACCATATCCTGTCTATAGCGAGGGAAAACTGTTTTTAAAGAGTATCCCCATACTTCTGGAACCGGAGATGTAGTCTGCACATACCACCATTTTGAATCGCCAATGGTCTAGGGCTCTACAAGCATTACCCATGAGATGAGTTTCCTGTGGTAGGATAATGTCAGGGGAGTCTTTTGATATAATGGAGTACTATTCTGCGTTTGACTTTATCCCCCAAGCCCTTTACATTCCATGACATTACTCGGAGTTCAGGGATGGACTGTCCTGCCATTGTGGTCATATAGAACTGCACCTGCCCCTCTGGCTTCGCACCGGTTAAATTCCCCAGTGTGGTGGGCTGGAGTTGCCCGAGTGTTATTGGCCATGTGGAATGGACTAAAGTGATGAATGGCAACCATCTGCCTCATATCACAATACACATTAAAAGAAAACTGACTAAACACTGTAAAGCCCTTCCCCTAGAACAAACCCCCCTCCCCGCATCCCTGCCTGACAGATCCAGAACTGCCCACCCCCCAACTCAGCAGAGCCCCTTTGACCCAACCCAACATATAGAACTCAGGAGACCATGAACCTCCCTAGGATAGCACAGACCCCCCCGCACAGACCGAATTTTTATACCAATAGACCAGTTAGGATAGTAATGCGGTTTCAAGAGATGAACAGGCCTCATTTCCTCATGGCCACAGCCATTACTAAACAAAAAGGAGTCAATGACCATCTAAGTACAGTAAGGATCCCCGACCAACCAGCCAGGCCCCCAGGGCCTCCATCCCTGAGGCTAAAATGCAGTGTCACTATTATTTTTCAGCTGCCTCGAGAGAAGGATATCCCCCCATATGTCTGGAGCAGGCCTCAGTAATTAAGCCTCCTGTTGAAGCATGGATATCTCCTCCACCTGAGAAGCTCCTCCCATGGGGAGCCCACCAGATGCTGACGGTCCCGGGGGAGAGAGACCAGAACCCCAAAAATGCTCTCTCAATGCCCCTGCGGTCAGTGGGGTGCTGCCATATTTCCAGGGGCCCTTAGCTCAGTTCAGGGGATCCACACTGCCATTCTCAGACACTTTTTGTGGCCTAGAGATGATGTGTATTTTGGCTGTCTGGAGTTCTGTTGGGCTCCTCACTCCCAACACGGTGAGGCACACCAGTCGGGGCAACTTATTCGAATGGTGTGCGGTGATGGGTGTTCCCGGAATGATAGTGCCTCCACTGTGTGTCTCCCAGCACCACCTTGTTCTCCTTAATGCACCACTGCTGCCCAAGTCTGGCAATCTCTCAGTGCAGGTGGGAGGACACACACACACACCGCAAGTCTCCCAGCACCTCTTACTCAGCACCGGCCTCACCTGCCCCGCAGCCGTTGGATCGGTGCACGCGGACGCTGCCTCAGAGGTGTCACGTGTTTTTCACTGGTGCGACCGGCAGGGCAGAGAGGAGTGCCGTTTCCACTACATCTTTCACTGAGGAGAGGGCATACCGCAGCATCTCAGGCACGGTGAACCGCGCCACAGGCCGGAGTCCTCAGAGCTGCCAGGCCCCAGAGACAAAGCAGCCACACACCACCTCCACACAGGCCTCACTAAAGTTGTTGCAGATCTCCACGCCGGGCTGCCATGGAAGACCGGCCTTTGGCTTCCCCACTTTCCAGTCAGCCCTGAGAATGTTCGGGTCACAGTGAGAGGGCGGATTTGTAAGTGGATAGTCAGGGGATAAAGTGGATGGGATATGGAGCCGCTCTAGGAAGCGGCCATCTTCTTCAGCGGTCGGCCACGTCCCCATCTACTAGTAATTGTTGAGAATATTCCTGTTTTCGTCTGGTGGAAGATTTATCATCAACAACATATGACCGAGTTATTGAGAGACCAGAAATTATTTTTGCTCCTTGGAATGTTCCTTCGATTTTGAAATTTGACAATTGCCCACCTTCCAATAGTCGGGAATTGAAAGACTTTCTCACTCAATTAAATATTAAGCATCAGAAATGCACACCTCTCTGGCCACAGGTGAATGGTGTGGTTGAGAGATTTATGAGTACCCTCAAGAAGACCATTCAGCGCGCTGCACTGGAAAAGCTTAAACTCAAATCAGTTCTTCAGTCTACACTTCATGCCTACAGGTCAACTCCGCATTCTCCCATAGGTGAAAGCCCTGCCACCTCAATGTTTGGGAGAGCCATAGGCACCAAAGTACCACTATTGACAATGCTAAACTTCCAGTACTGACTCTTCTCACAAACGTCACATCAAGACCTATGCAAACAGGCTTGGCTGTGCATGGAACACAATGTTCAACAGAGAAGACCAAGTGATTATAGGCAGAAACGCAAACGCAATTCTGATGCTCCTTTTGATGCTGACCCACTGAGGGTTGTGACCAGTAAAGAACACATGGTGACTGCTCACCATCCTGGAAAGTGCATTACAAGAGATTCTTCACATTTCAAGCACCTGCCTCCACCTTCATCAACTCCAGATGTCAGGAATGAGACTTATTCACCTGAGAGTTCAGAGAGTCCAATGACTGTACCTATATCTCTGTCACCTATGCCATCATGGTCCCTTCTCCGGTATCTCTTCAGCCTCACATGACCAGATCTGGGCAATTGATTTGAGCACCAAAACTACTTATTGAAGAGTTGTAATGTATATATGTATTATTGGCACTTTTTATTTAAAAAAGGGGGAAATAGTGTCTGTGAGTTACAAAGGATGGGATTCTTTTAGTTCCTGACAGACTCCGTAGAACAGTGACGTAAGTGCGTGGGTGTGGGTCATAGATTTCATGATGTAGAATGTTCAGTTCATGGTTACACGCTGATGAATAAAGACAGGTAATACCAAGCTCCGTGTGTGGTGTGATGTTTTACAAGTATGCCGAGCTGGAGGAGGACGCTACAGATAGATGAGTGAAAGGGTGGATGGATAGATGGATGAATGTGTGAATGGATAGATGAGTGTAAGGGAGGGAGAATGGATGGATGAGTGAAAGAGTAGATGGATGGATGAGTGAAAGGGTGGATGGATGATGAGAGAATGGATGGATGATGGATGAGTGAGTGAAAGGATGGATGGACGATTGAAAGGTTGGATGGAAGATGGATGAGTGAGTGAAAGGATAGATGGATGAATGAAAGGTTAAATGGCTGACAGATGAATGGGTGGATGGATGGATTGAAGGATGGATGGAGTGAAAAGCTCGATGGATGGACAGAGTGAAAGGTTGGATGGATGGATGAGGGAAAGGATGGATGGATGTAAGGATGGATGAGTGAAAGGAAGGATAGATGGAAGGCTGGATGAAAGGGTGGATGGATGGATTAGTGAAAGGGTGAATGGATGAACAGATGAATGAAAGGGTGGATGGATGAGTGAGTGAAAGGATGGATGGATGAGTGAAAGGGTAAATGGTAAATGGATGGATGAGTGGATGCATGGATAAATTGAAGGGTGGGTGGATGAGTGAGAGAATGGTTGGCTGAGTGAAAGGGTGGATGAATGGATGAATGGATGGATGATTGGATGCATGAAAGAGAGGATGGATGGATGGAGTGAAAGGGTAGATGGATGGAGTGAAAGGGTGGCTAGATGGAGTGAAAGGGTGGATGGAGGGATGATTGAATGGATGAATGAATGGATGGATGAAAGGGGGATTAATAAGTGAAAGGATGGAAGACTGAGTGAAAAGACGGGTGGATAGGTTTGGATATGGATGGTGGACAGATGGACGGATGGACGGAATGGTGACAGACAGAATAATGCATGAAAGATTGAATGGATGACAGAATTTTTATAGATGAAATGGTGGATATCAGTGGGAGGATGAGAGGGTGAGAGGATGAAGGGACAGATGCTTGGATGAAAATGACAAGCAAGCTCTCAAGGGTCACAAATACTTGCTTCACTTGCTTTGTGCCATAAGATCTTCTGTTCAAAGTGGGGGAGGGGTGGGTGTTTTCATTTATTTTCTGGCTACTCGCTTGCCCGATGCCCAGGGCTTTTGGAGCCCAGTGCATGCAGTATGCCTGGTCCTTCTACACTACTGTCTTAGTTGGTTCCACCTCTCATGCTGTGGCCATCTTGGATTGAACCATTGCGCTGATAGAAAACTGTGTGCAGCCTTTGTTGCAGTCTTTTATCTAATGCTGTGCACTTCATTTGCTGCCAGAATAATGGACAGCATGGAGCATCTGTAACATCTGTTTGGAGCTTTATGTCCTTTCCTGTGAAGAATTAGCCTTGTATTGGGGCAATGAATCTGAACTCTCTAAGGTCTTCTTTAATTTCTGTTGTGGAGGAGTGTGGTTACGTTGTTGCCAGAGCGGTCTGGGTGGCAGGTTTTTTGTTTGTCATCCCATTTTTTTCCCTATTTCCTGAATCATATTTTGCAGGCTTTAGTTCTCTGTGCACTTTACAAGTGCTAAATAGTAGTAAATGGCTTCTGCTTCCTCTCTATCATATACTGTACATTGGAAGTCTCCATTTGGCCTATCTAACTTTCCTATAAGTCCATTGTTAATGGCGCTTAAAGTGCATCTATGGGATGTAAAGTTAAAAGTCATATATGAATTGTGGTGTATAGTTACACCGCCCACAAATGTGACAAAAACCTATTTCTTCCAGGAGCACCACTGTGCACTGCAGTGACACAAGGCGAGGAAAATGGCTTTGCCATGGAGGAGAATCTTATTTTTATATATTCATAAGTCACCCTTAAACCTTTTGCTGCTAGGCCTTTCCTCCCCCTCCAGTGCTAAGCCTTTTTTTGGCTTTTTGGGAAAGTTTGCACTTAGGCCTCCATAACGTTTTTTCCACATAGGCAATCAACGCCAAATTTGCATCCTTTTTTCCAACCTCCTGAGGATTCTAAAGGTACCTTTTTTGGATTCCCCTGGAGGGACCCGAGAAATTAGCCAAAATATAGATACATTTTGGTTATTTTTAAAAAATGTCTGGGTTTATAGGTTTCCCTAGATAACAGCTGACCAAAAATGTAGGTTCCCCCTTGCAAAACCAGGTTGTTTAATAAAAGATCATTTTGATTTCTCCACAATATGTTTTGGGCCCTTCCCTGTTGCTGGCACTTGGGCCACCCACACAATCGAGGTACCATTTTTATTTGGAGACCTGGGGTAATGGTGGGTGGTAGGAAATGTGTGCCGGCCCAGTGATCCCACAACTTTTCCAAGGAGAAATGTGAGGAAAATGTGACTTTTTTTTGCTAAAGTTGGAGTTTGCAGGGGATTTTGGGTAAGAAAATGTTGGGGGATCCATACTAACCACACCTCCCTGGACTCTCACAGGTGTCTAGTTTTCAGAAATGTCTGGGTTTGGTAGGTTAGGTTTCCCTAGATGGCTGTCGAGCCCGGGACCAAAAACGCAGGTGCCCCCTTGCAAAACCAGATTTTTTGTTATAGATAATTTTGCTGTCTCACAATACGTAATGAGCCCTTCCCTGTCACGGGCAGTTGGCCCACCCACACAAGTGTGATAGTATTTTTTTAGGGAGGCCCGAGGGAACGCTGGGTCCTAGGAAATTTATGCTGGCCCAGACATCCCACACAGAAATGGGAGAAACAAATATTTCTTGTCAATTAATCAAATTTGCAAGGATTTTTGGGTAAGTAAACCTTGTGGGATCTACACAAAACATACAGCATATTATTCCCTTAGTGACCAGTATCAAAAAAGATGTGAGGGCAGAATGTGTTCACTAGAGAGAGAGAGTATGCACGAACAGTAAAAGCAAAAAAACACCAAAACACTATTGCACACCCATCCACTAGTCAATCACATGCATACCGGTCGGATCTGGCACAAGGGTAAGTAAATGGTTCATAAAAAAAACTTTATTCACCAGTGACGTAAAATAATATCTGCAAAAGTAATTATTAATAATTTTAACATCAGAAAAGAGAACCTCTGATTTACAACTCATGAGCTGTAAAGCCATGTCAAGGCACTTACTGCTTTACAGTCCATTCACACACCTTTCATGCATCACACAGAGAAAACCATTCCCACTGACAGTTGCGAGGCCAACACAATATGTCACCTACATTTGCAAGCAGCACCATTCAAGGGCCCATCACTCTGTGCACCAACAGGACCAACACACCAATCACCCCACCATACGCCCAAACCTCAGACAACTTACAAACACACCTCAAGAAAGTCAAAACACATACTGGCTACCAGCCACCAACACACCACCAGCCAGATGACAGTTCAGACACAACAATCACACCGACTGGAAGCTGGTGGAATACGTGGACCGGCATTTTGGTGGTGTTGGTGTGTGTGTGTGCAGTGACTTGCTGCTGGTCACAACACATGCACACTGGCAGCCAAACGCAAGTCCACACACACTGCCAGCTACACATGCAGCTAGCCAAACTCCAGTCCACGCACACCACCACCCACACGCAGACCGTCAGCCAAATTCCAGTTCACACCCACAGAAACGTATTACCTGGTGTCTAGTGGTTTTCTGCCCCAACCCCCCCCCCCCCAATTGGGGGCAGATCAGACCAAAAAATGACTTATCTGCCCCAAGGGGTGGTGGGGGGGCCCCAAAACGGGCAAAGCACTTCCCCAATAATGGAGACCGGCCCTTGCCCAAGGGGGCGCTCTCGGACATCTAAATAAAATAATCCCTAGTGTCATAGTGGTTTACTGCCACTCTTGGGGGCAGATGTGTTTTAAAAAATGGATGATCTGCCCCCAGGGGGGGGGGGGCAGAAAATGGCCAAAAATACTTCCCCAATAACAGGAGTGACCTTCGCCCAAGGGGCCACTCCCAACATGTATTCTGTGTAAATCTGTGGTGTCTAGTGGTTTTCTGCCTACCTTGGGGGCAGATTGGCATACACAATATGGCCGATCTGTTCCCAGGGGGGCAGAAAATGGCCAAAATAATGCCAAATAATGGGGAGCAACCCTTTCCCAAGATGTCACTCCCCGCCATGTATTCTATGTAAATCCCTGGTGTCTAGTCCTAAAAATATGGGCAACCTGCCCCCAGTGGGGCAGAAAATGGCCACGAATTCTTCCCCAAGAATGGGGAGCAGCCCTTGCTCAAGAGGCTGCTACCTGATATGTATTAAGTGTAAATCCCTTGTGTCTAGTGGTTTTCTGCCCCCCTTGGGGGCAGATCAGCCTAAAAATATGGTCAATCTGCGAAACGGGCAAAATATTGCCCCAATAATGGGGAGCGACATTTGCCCAAGGGGCTGCTCCCTGACATGTATTATGTATAAATCCCTGGTGTCTAATGGTTTTCTCTCTCCTCCCTGAGGGCAGATCTGCTTAAAAAAGGGCCTATCTGCCCCTGGGGGGGGGGCAGGAAATGGCCAAAATAATACCCCAATAATGGGGAGCAACCATTGCCCAAGGGGCGGCTCCCGGACATGTATTCTGCGGAAATCCCTGGTGTCTAGTGGTTTTCATAGGCCTAAACGTGCGGCCAATCTGCCCCCAGGGGGCAGAAAGCGGCCACAAATTCTTCCCCAAGAACGGGGAGCGACCCTTGCCCAAGGGAAATGTATTATGTGTAAATCCCTTGTGTCTAGTGGTTTTCTGCCCCCCTCAGGGGCAGATCAGCCTAAATATATGTTCGATCTGTAAAACGAGAAAATTTTTGCTTCAATAATAGAGAGCGACCCTTGCCCAAGGGGCTGCTCCCTGACATGTATTATGTATCAGCCCCTGTTGTCTAGTGGTTTTCTCTCGCCCCCCTGTGGGCAGACTGGCTTAAAAACATGGCCTATCTGCCCCCGGGGGGGCAGTAAATGGCCAAAATGATACCCCAATAATGGGGAGCATGTATTCTGCATAAATCCCTGGTGTCTAGGGGTTTTTATGGGCCTAAACATATGACCAATCTGCCCCACAGGTGGCAGAAAACGCCCATGAATACTTCCCCATAATGGGGAGCGACTCTTGCTCAAAGGGCCACTCCCTGACATGTATTATGTGTAAATCCCTTGTGTCTAGTGATTTTTCTGCCTCCCATCCCCTTGGGGACAGATCAGCCTAAAAATATGGCCAATCTGCAAAACAGGCAAATTTTTGACCCAATAATGGGAAGCAACCCTTGCCCAAGGGGCCGCTCCCTGACATGTATGATGCAAACATCCTTGGTGTCTAGTTGTTGCCCCCCCACCCCTTGGGGGCAGATTTCCTTAAAAACATGGCTGATCTGCCCCTAGGGGGCAGAAAATGGCTAAAATATTGCCCCAATAATGGGGAGCGACCCTAGCCCAAGGGACCACTCCCCGCAAATAAATAAAAATCCCTGGTGGCTAATGGAGTGTATCACTGCTGTGAGATCGCCCTCCTGCAGTGATCCCCAAGCAGGAATCTACTTGGGAAAGGTACTTTTGGAAAGGGGAGATTCTCCCTTTACCAATGATACCTCTCCCATGTGCTTCGGTGCTTAGGGGCTGAGATATTCCCCCGAGCATTGAAGCAGTGAAAGTGAAAGAGCCGATCGGCTCATTTCACTTTCACTTTCTCTGAAATAAGGTCAGCGTGCCATGCGCGCCGATTGTCATTTCAGAGAAAAAATAAAATAGGCTATTTTAAAAGTAAGGAAATCCTTCTGGTGCCCCCACCAGAGGGATGTCCTGCCTCGGGTGCAAGAAGGGCCTGGAGCCATCCTCAGCACACGACGACTGGTGTGGAGGACGGCTTGGAGCTGTCCTCCTCACCAAAGGGGTTAAAGAGTGTTTGGTTAAGCCACAGGGCAGGGTGCTATGTATAAAAATAGTGCATGCTACCTATTTCAGTTAGCATGCCCTTACAGTGAAATAAAACCCCAAAGCAATATTATTTTGTAGGCCTCAATAGACTTTTCCCTATTCAGCCTAGGTGGATTAAGATCTTTATTTTCCACCTCCTCTTTGGAAAGGGCTAGGAAAATTCTTCAACATTATATCCTTCTTAGTTTTTAAAATCTGACTTAACGACGAAACCAGATGTTCGATAATGTATGCAGAAAAGTAACTTTGTAAAAACGTACCCTGGACTGCCTGAGCAAGAACAAGCCTAAACCCAGTTCTGCCAGTCTTCACACCTCCAGACCTGGAATACACATCCTTGGCTGGGAAAGCTGACGACTCTGTCTCAGAGAACAATGGCTTGCCTCTTGGCCGACCAGTTAGCAGGAATTAGCTATCTGGTAATGGACAGGAACTGGTGGCAGAACAAAAGGCAGCGTGAACACTACCTCTGTTGGCTTGGAGATGCCAAGGAAGGCTTTGTTATTCATACCCAGAACCCTTCTAAACAGTCCATCCCCAATCACAGTAGGGGGGAAACCGGTTCTGCCACCTATCACACATCCAGAGCTGGAATACACGTAGCCAGCACCTTTGGCTCAGAGGCCAATGGTTTGCCTCTGGACCAAGGAAAGGCCAATGGGTTTTAACTGCTGACCACTTAGCATGGATTAACTATTTGGGAGTGGACAGGAACACTTGACAGAACAAAGGGCACTCTTTAGCACTAGCTCTTCTGACTTGGGGGTACCAGAGAGGGATTCTCCTATTTTTCCCTAGGACCCAACTAGACAGTCAGACTACAGCCACAATAGGAGTGAAAACCGTTTGTGACCCTGTGCGATAGGGGAGTTGGCAAGAAGACGAAGACAGCCTTGCCAAGATGGCAGTTAGGTCCTACCATCTTAAAACACAGGCAACGAGGAAGTGCTACAAAGAGGTGGAGGGTGGCAAGAAATGGTTAGGGTTGGGGCTTCATAGAGGACCAAAAGAAGCTTTCCCAACAGTTGCAGACTACTTCTGAAGGTAAAACCATTGACTGGGACAGCCCTCTTAGTGTATACAACCTCTGCTTCATCGCAGTCAGACTGAAATTGCACCTAAGTCCCGGCCCACCAGGAACTGTTGTTTTTCCATAGTGTTGATTATTTTTGGGCACTTTTTCCTGAAAACATAAAAAAATTCTATCTATGGTTCTCCTTAACCTAGTTTGATGATGTTGGTGTCTGTTTGTTCATAAAATTGTTCTCTACTTTTTAAACTGGTTTGGGAATTGTATAGTGTAGTGTTCTTCACTTTGAAAATGCTGGTATTGCTTGAACTCAGCTCTCACTTTTCTGGAGATTTCCTTCTACTTGTGCCATAGATATTAGGTGTTGAGCAGAGATTCTCTCAGAACTGTTTTGACCTATCCAGAGTGGATGTATTGAATTGGTAGAGGTGCCCTTGTCTTCCAAATTAAAAATCCTATTTCTTACAATTTTTCTGAGCATGCCTGTTCTCACCCTTCCCACAATTTGGGGACACCTTGGAGGCCACTTCTACCTGACCCAAACTATTTTGCTGGGGTAATAAAGGTTTTGCCCTCATGTCTTCCACTTTATATGTGGACCTGGATCTCTCAGCTGTTCAACTCTTCATAGAGTTCTAACAACTCACATCTGGTTCAGTTCTGGTGGTGAAGAATAGCTGGCTGGGTGTGGCCCTTGGGAATAAGGGCTCTAGATTGATGTCACATTGGAAGGCATATGTTCATGGGTAGAATCCTAGAGGTGGTGTGCAAAAATGGAGGTAGTCATGTTGGTCTGGCTACTGGCTGGTTCTCCAGTTTCCTGCAGGATGGGGCTACCATGTGTCTTTTGTTCTCCAAGCTGAGGGTCCTGTGGCAGCTGCCGGTGTTTTTAGGGTACCGTAGGAGATGTTGGCAGCTGTGGCATTGTTCAAGTCCAGGCTCTTCTTGCATATATCCTTGACCTCTCCAATTGTCCTGGATGGGACACCTCAATTGGGATTGCCATTAGTCTTGCCTTCGTTCTAAAGGGATCCTTTTGAGACCTTGGTGGAGGCTCTTCTTGTATGTTGTGCTTTCTTTTATTTTTTTCCTGGTGATTATCATTCTGGTCCTGGACCTGGCTGTGCTGGGACAGCTGCACAAAGACTTCCATGTCTAAGGCTTTTTTCTGATCAGATTGAGCTTAAGGTGGCTTCTGTTTTCCTCCTAAAGCAGTGAATAGTGTTCTTCAAATGTTTGCTGTTGTACGCCCTGATTTCCTTCCTGGCCTGTCGCTCTGGAGGCACCTGGTTTGTATTTCTGGACTGTGTACACAGCTATCACCATTTCTAGTCTGTGCCTCTCCCTTCTAGAGTTTTGACTTTGTCTTTGTGATATTTGGTGCTGCTCAATAGGGCTTCTGGCATTCTTCTTCTACTCTGAGTTGGTGGGAGAGGATGTGTTTCCTTGTCTGTGAGGTGTTTTGCTTGGCTCAATAGGACTCAGTTCAAGGTGGATCCGCTTGCAGCACGGCCTTCCAGGACAGTGTCTACAGCGACTTCCATTGTGGAAATTTGGCATACAGCTACATGGTCTACTCTCAACTGTTACCTCTCCCTACCAGTTGCACGTGGGGGAATATGATTGTTTCTCCTTAGTGAAGGTGTCCACTATTTGGTTGTACATGTTGTGATGGTCTGTAGTATTTACTGATGGTATACATGGTTTTAGCAGTTTGTTTCGTGTCTGTGTCTCTTAATTGTGCTCTTCTAAAGTTGCTTTGACGACTTGGGCATGTCCTTACATGTAATGCTGTGGAATATATAAGTAAATGAGGAAGTAATGCCTAGAATACTTCAGTGATCCCATTTGCCCAACTTTTTTGTTTGTTTTTGTTTTATATAGCGCAAACTAGACCCAAAGGTATCAGAGCGCTTTACATGAGCACCAGTTACGTTACAGACGGACATATTAATTTTTGTTGGGCATGGGGAGATTAAGTGATTTGCCCAGAATCACAGAATGTTGAGCATCCCTGTCGAGACTTGAACACGGTTCTCCAGCTCCGAGGTCGACCGCCCTAGCCGTTAGGCCACATTCTCTCCCTTGTTCCAGGCTTTTACTCCTACTGCTCCTTTTATGGCCCGTTTATGTCTGCAGTTTCAGCAGTGTACTGGGGTACTTACAAACAGATGGAATTATGAAAATCCCTTTCAGGGGCCGATAAGAAGGGAAGAGTCTGTTGAAACTATATTCATACCCCACAGAATGGATTATCTTAATGGCGTAGCATCTTCTTATGTAAGGCTTGGGATGAGAAAGTGAGGATTGGAGTAATTAGATTACCAGTAAGTAATTGGGCATTTTGAAAATACTCAAAATTAAAAGTAAAACAATCTTCCCTCTCAACGATTTTTGGGGCTCTGGGTAAGAAATTATTTTAAAGCCCATGTTTGAACAGCTTTGAATTTCTGCCAATTCAAGCTCCATAATGCCAAACAATATTGAATTATATGTTAAAGGATCAGCTTGAGAAACAGGCAGAAGTATGAAAGATCAAAAGTTAATTTTCCCTGGGGCCCTTGGAAGGAGGTGGCCCTGGGCAATTACCCACTTTGCCCAAGCCTTAAAACTCCTCTTTGTCCTCTATATTAAAAGCAGGCTCATCCAATAGAGCTGCAGTCTTACACTTCCACACAGACAGTTACTGCCGTATTTATCAGGGCTTTTAATGCAAATACAAAATGGAGGCAAAGGCAACTAAGTCATGGAATAAATTCTAGACAGTGACGTTGCCTCTATAAGGGCAGAGGAGCATCGCCCACCCTGCTGCCAGCGCAGCAAACATGAAAAATAAAAGTGTAATAAAATGATGATATTACCATTTTATTTTTCAGTGCAGCCGGCCAGCCCGAGCCAAGTGCTGGGGCGGGCCATCAGTGCTGACTGGCAGCAGAGGAGGAGGAATGGTGCATGTCACCCGCCGGATGTCTTGCAGCCTGACAAGCACACTTTAACGTTTCCAACCTGAGCTGTCTTAGACAGCTGTGTGGAGAGAAGGAACAGGTCTCTAGTGCCTGTAGGAGTGCTAAGCCAGCCCACTCCAACCAATCCTGGTGCTTCTGTCATGCTGCTTAGCAGCATAAGAGCAGCGTCTGCATTGGTTAGGGGAGTTGGCTCAGAGACCCTTTGCTGCCTTTTTGTGACAGACTGCGGGAACAAAGAGGAGTAGGTTAAGTATGTTTCCAATTTTTTTCTTTCATGTCCTTTTATTTTTTATTTTTACACACTGCCAGGCAGTGTGAGAAACTCGCACTGCCTTCAGCCTCAACTCCAGAGCTCTTAATTGTGGCCAGTTATAAACACTGGGGCTTATTTATGAGAGCCCTGCATCACTTTTGCACCACATAAAGGGGTGCATGCATGATGCTGGGCTCTCATTGCTCATGGTTTTGAGTGGCCTCATAAATCATGAGTAAGGCCACGCAGAGCAAATCGCTACGTCGCCTTACTCTGCACCCGGGAGGCGTTCCATAGGCATTGCGGTGGGCTTCCCATGCAACACCCATTGAATTTGATGCTGCCCCAGATTTACAAAGTGATGTAAACCTGCCTGGGGAAGCGTCAAATCAGTATGCCTCCCGGGGTGAGGCGTAACGAGGAGAACATTTTTTTTTCTTCACGTTTTCACCACTTTCCTTGCGTGCTACATTCTGCAGAACACATAGAAAGAGGAAAACACCTTGTAGAATTATTTTTGTGCAGAAAGGGTCCCTTTCATGCACAAAAAAAATACTGCATACAAAGGAGTCATCCTTGCAACATGGTGCAAGGCAGTGGTCGAAGTGGGGGAAAAAAAGTAGGGGAACTGTGGGCGGAGACTCCGAGGGCGGGGATAACCCAAGGATTGGATCAGTGGGCGGAGTCAGAGGTGTGGCCAGAATGTGCCAAACATCCCAATTTTTAGTTTTTTTGGCATTTCACTGACCAGTGACAGCTTATTGTGTTATTTAATTCAACCAATGGATACACCTGATTATTTAAGGTTTAATATGAGTTATTGGTATTTAAATACATTCACAAAGTGGGATATATTTCCAATCACACAATGCCCCAAATACGCTTAAAAGTGGAATCACAAGCCATTTGTCTCCGAGCCATGCAGTTTCTGTCATTAGCACTTCTTCCACAAGAGCAGTTCAAACATGAATGGCAAAATATCCTAGTTTGCAAATGTTTTCTGTATAATTATGGCTCTGCCATATTTGCCACATAATACATCATCCACTGCATAATCTTACAGTTTTAACTAATCATTTTTGTAGCTCAAACGGATAAAAAAGTTACTAAAAAACGCTTAAAAGTGGAATCACAAGCCATTTGTCTCCGAGCCATGCAGTTTCTGTCATTAGCACTTCTCCTCCCTTCTTCCACAAGAGCAGTTCAAACATGAATGGCAAAATATCCTAGTTTGCAAATGTTTTCTATATAATTATGGCTCTGCCATATTTGCCACATAATACATCATCCACTGCATAATCTTACAGTTTTAACTAATCATTTTTGTAGCTCAAACGGATAAAAATGTTACTAAAAAACGTGTCTTGTGTTGCTGTGAAGTGGACGACCCTTTGCAAAGGTTGACTGATCACCTTTCTCACTGCTGCATTTGTATGTTACACTGGTACTAATGAGGCAAAATCTTTGCAGAGACTTAAAATGTGTAAAAATGTCAAAATAATAAAGTATAAGAAAATATATTGCATTACGCTGCAGCCTTTTTTTGCTGCATAATTTAGTCAACACTGCGGCATAATTTTGTCCCTCATTGCTGCATAATTCCAGTGGCCCCATAGCAGGTAGCACATGTTAAAAGTGCTTGTGCATGAAGCAGAGAGACTGTGAAGTTTGCAAACTTAGGGGCTCATTACGATGACGGACGGAAAAGCCCTCCGACCGCCATGGAATCGGGAAGAATCCCCCCGCATGACCCGCGGCATTTCCGTCGGACAAATTACGATGCAATGTACGCAGAATCAGACCGCGGTGGAAGGATGCCACAAAAGACCGTCCACCACGGTCGGAAAACCTGCAAATCCGACCGCGTCGGATGGGGAAAGCTGTGCAAAGGCTCGAAATGGCCGCCCCTACCGTGGCATGACCGCACGGCCAATTACGATGAGAATGCGGAGCTGGCGGACCGAGCACTGCGTCCGGCCGCTGCGCACGCACATAGGCCAAATGAATGGCAGATGGAACCAACTTCACAACAACGCCCGAAGTGTGCCTGTACCCACTGCCGCTCACAATCACAACACACACGCCACAATGATACTACCCCAACTTGCTCCTGGTAGGGAAAGCCATGCGCAGCATGGAAGAGACATATGGAGGTCATCACTCATGTGGACACACCCACATACCACAGTAGAAAACCAACCCCTACCTGGACCAGCAGCCTTTGCACACCACAAGCCAAGACAGAAAGACAGGACACCATTGACTCACACTGCACAACATCACACCCACCTATCTCCACACAACACCACTTCCACCCACACACCTCACACACTACACATATCTCCAACATCACCTTGCACCCTGCACCCCTCATTCATTTGCACCATGCCCCCCAAGAAAATGCCCAACTACACCGACTCAGAGTTGAAAGTGATGGTAGACGAGACAATCAGGGCAGAACCACATTTGTTCAGGCACCTGGTCCAACACACCCCACCTGCGCGCAAGAATCAGATGCGGGCAAGGATCCACAGCAAAGTCAATGCCGTAGGCACCACCCTACGCACTGTGCGTGACATCAGGAAGCTGTGGTGCGACCCCAAGGGCCGGCTCAAGCTACGGGCCCAGAGGAACCACGCGGCGGCTCAGAAAACTGGTGGCGGCCCTCCCATCCCACCACCAACCTTCACTGAATGGGAGGAGAAGGTGCCTGCCATAATGCATCCAGAGAGTCTCACATGAATCAAGGGGGGACTGGAGGCTGGCAAGTACCAACAAAATTATCACATCACACTACAATACACCGTTCTGCACAACAAGTGAGCTCCAATCGCCCGCCCACATCAAACGCATGTGGAATGCACGCTTACAATCTGAATGAGTCACAAGGACAGCATTTCCTAAATCAGTTCATCCTCTCAGGTAGGTGGTCAGCTCATGCACCCTGGCCTCCCTCCCAAACAGCATGGCTCACCCTCCCCACCCCACAGCCATGTGGCAGCTAACACTGTCGACAGTGCCTCCCAACAGGTAGCTAGCCATCTCACTGGGGAGGGGGATGTTGAGCCCTGACAGCAAGACCACAACTCCCACAAGGCCCTCTGTCTCCCCTCACAAACAGTATGGAGCCAAATGAGCCCAACATCCCGCACTTTGTAGCCAACTCTGGAAACCCCCATCAGTTTCCAGGCCATGCACATGTGGGGACCAGCATCCTGGCAGGGGGGACGGCGCCCACCCCGTGTAAACAGGGGGGACGCCGTGTACCTGCGTGTATACCCGACTCGAGCCCTGGGTACTTGCAAAACAACAACGCCATGTAATCTTCGTGCGCCACATCTGCATAATGGAAGCCGGGCTCATGCCAGATGACAATGTCCACGACGGTCAGATGACAGACTCCACTTGCTCCGGTCTGTGGTACCAAGCGAAACAGCCCGCAGAGCTCAGCATAGTCCAAGCCAATGTCGACAGGGCTAAAGTCAGAGAGCTGGATGACAATTCCCGTCAGGAGGCGGGAAGAAAGGGAAACGAAAATTGAATTTGTCACCAACAGTCTCTGTTGCTGTTAAGTAGTCACGAATCCAAGAAGGCACAGGCAGCTTCGAAGGCAATCAGTTCCAAAAGACGATCCAAATCATCTTCAGCGAAGAGGACCGCCATCCAATCCAGCAGTATAAAGGAACAGATGGTGCTCCTCGCACCACGAGGTGAAAGTAGCATCCCATCACAACCTGGGAGAGACGCCAGTCAGATGTCAAGGGATATACAAGCGATGTTCACAGGTTGGATGTTTCTTTACACAACATTGGTACAGTGCGAGAGACCTTTGTCCTTTTTTACTCCTTCCCTCATTTCAGTCCATGCTGGCCACGAGGCATGACAATGTATGTAATTTCACTCTCCTTTCTTGGACATACCATGTGTGTGAAGACTTGACTCAAAGGTCACACTCTCTCATCCCTTCACAGTGTAGTGAGCAGCTGGTCACTGTTCTAGTTGTTCTGATGTACCAGCCACTCCCAGAGGATGGATACCCCCCACCCCACAGCCACCCAGCACAGGCGTCACTGGACCTGTGACCCTGCCAACAAACGGGGCTGGACGCACGTGCCCTGTGCCAGTTCTCCCATACAAGTACAGTGTCTGTGTGGTTACTTTATATGCATGGGGGCCTCGTGCCCCACAACATTACTCAAGGGGTGCACCAATCACTTTAGGTGAATGAGCTGTGATGTGTGATGTAATTCGCAGGGTGCCAATGCACATGCAGAATGTGTTTGCATGCGCGGTGGCTGGCATCCGCAGTAATGACACGCATTGGCCCCAATTGAATGTTGCAGGGTTGCGGTCGCAGCTTCCGGGCCGGCGCGGTGTGGCACACACTATGCGGATGAGCCATCAGCCAATGGGAGCCTTCGGCGGCGTACATTTTTTGATATTGCAGTGTGCATGCTCTGCAACTGCAGGGCTCAGCATTGGCCCCAATTGCCTTCTGGGGCACCGAGGGTCACTCATGGGGATTGGGTGGGCCTCGCACTTTGCATTTGGCAGGTTGCCACATTCGTCGTGGTGCCGCCACGCTTGCTGGAAGTTGTAGTTGTTAAGGGGTTGCATGCGTGGAGATGTTTGGTACGTACCTCTGCTGTTGAGCGCGGCGGCATCTTATCTGCCGGAGGTGCAGCAGGTAGAGCAGTGGGGAGGCCTGTGGTGCTGGATCCATGGCGGCTCCGGTGGTTTGGATGGCTTCTGTTTCGGCTCTTCCTTTCCGTTGTTGTATTTCCGCCATCCGCAACGTGGTGGTTTTTACGCAGCGGTGGGAAGGGCTGTTCGCAACATCGTAATCTGGTTGGCGGACGGAATGTGTTTCCGCACGCCGGTCCTGCTCTGTTTGCTCCGTCCTCCACCCTTGCATATGCACAATACGTGCCGAGCCTGACAGACCGCGGCAGACGGTAAAAGGCCTCTGTTGGACCATTGTGATTTGGTGGTCGCAATGATCGCACCTGGGGCGGTCAACATATCGGTTTTCCGCCACCGCCACCAGCACGGATGGCCTTCCGTCCGTCATCGTAATGAGCCCCTTAGTTTGGTGTGCGTGCAAATCCTGCATTACTGATCCGTGGTGAGGTGCAGCTACTACTGCTGAAACAAGGCCAATGGAGGTACCAATGGGTGAGGTGGACTGGCCTTGAGGGCAGGGCCAGCTTTAGTGCTGGTGGCGCCCTGTGCAACAATGTTCGTTGGTGTCCCCAATGACCACCTACACCTCGGACTCCCTCACTACCATCCTTTAACAGTGCCCCTCAAGTCTCCATAACCACACTCTTTCTCAGATGCATTTAATTTGATTTACAGCGCCACTCATACCAGTGTACAGTGTCAGAGCACTTTACATCACACACACTACACAGAGACATTCATTTATACGTGTGTAAATCACTGTATAGGAAATGTTACATAAGACAAAGGACTACAAGGTGTAGAAGTCACATGACAACCATACTAGTAAGCAGTATAGTTTAATAGCTCACTGTTCTATGTTAGGATTTTAACTTATAAACTGCAAGTAACAAAAGGATCTCTCTGACAAAAGCAGTAACCCACTCACCTAGTTAACATTATGTGCACTTTGTGATCTGCATGGTACATGTTCTTTGCAGCAGGCACATTAACCCTCTGCGCTACCTTTCCAGGAGTCAACCCTTCCCCTAGACAAAACTCCGATCTCTCTCTAGGAAGAACATTAATCACCGGAGTTATCATGACATTTTTATTGTTGCTGAAAATTGCTGGAGGCCAGGAAGGAGGCAGCAAGTTTTTATAAAACCATAATATACTTGCAAACACTACGCCCCCACCCGAAATAGGTGCCCGGTGCGGTCACACCGTTCGCACCGCCCTAACCTGCTCAAGGTTCCTGTGACCTCAGTGACAGAGTCACAGTGACTGGGTGTGCTGCTTCGTAGGCCTGCCTGCAAGACTGGAGATGAACTTCAGTATTGATTGTGATGGACAGGCCTTCAAGGTTAACCCACAATTGACACCGCTAGGGTACACCTGCTTGTGCTAAGCAACCAGGGTTTCTAAGGTCTAGTGGGGACTTCTAAGGTCTAGCATGGGAATATGCTCCCTCAGGAGAGTGGTCTGGTGGACTGGTCATGAAAGCTGAACCTGATTCCCCAGTTCCAAATTCGGCAGCTCTGGCCATAGTGCCACATCCTCTCCCCCATTGAACACCATACTGCCCCACTGAGAGAAACTCGCACTGCCTTCAGCTACAACCTAATTGTGCCCGCTATAAACACCTGGATGTGGCTCAATTCAAATTATGCACTAGACAAGAGTAATATGCTGCCTAAAAAAAAAAGTAACAACATCCCGGAAAAAGCAAACACTCATAGGGAATGCAAGATTAAGTAAACATGTGAAATGTAAGCAGAAACAACATGGTTACCTTAACGATTTCTCACTCACTATTTAGAAATCAGTGAGAAAAGTTAAGGACATGACTACTGGGCCCAGAAAAGACCCGTTTCAATGTCCATTGCTTATATCCTTACAAAACGTAAGCAGTCTGGTTTTAAAAGACCACATCCATAAACACAGAGCCGTGGTACACATTTTATTTTCCAATCCACCCATCAACCAGGTATTACAGTACCTCCAGGAATGGTGCACTTCCCCACCCGGTGAAAATAATGCTTTTCAAAGAAAGACGCGAAAACAAATGTAGCGCCTCACTGGCAAACTCTTTAAAGTGAGGCTGAAGTGTTTGGGGTGAATAAAATCAATCTGGCCACTTTGCAACCACTCTGTCTTGCTTTATTTAGATATGTATTTATTTTTCATATTTTAAACCTTTTATTTCTCTCCGTCCCAAGGCTGCACTTTGGAATAGAAAAATGTCAGAAAAAGAGGGCATTTCCATCAAAAGTGTTTTTTTCTTTTTGAGATCCAATTCACAGGGAAGCAAATAATTGAAAGAAGGAAAGAGAGGTTGTGGACCGTTTCTTCAAGTCACGGATTTCAGTAAGTGAGGAGGGGCTGCTAGACAGAAAGAGAGGGAATAAGAGAAAGAGAGAGGGAGGGAGGAGGGCAGCTGCCAGCCCAGAGCAGAAGTGGACATTGTCCGTGTCTTCTCTGGGCAGGAAGGAAGAGACAGAGTTCTTTTCCTTCTCTGCCCGCCCCGCCCGTCCCGAACAACCACGAAAGCCGAGCCTTATCTGAAGGCCTTTGCTATTTCTGCCGTCTTGGGACACGGTTTTGAAAAGGAAAAGTAGGGGAACAGAATCTTTTTAAAAAAAGAAGTAGGGGCACGCCGTGCCCTGCCGATCCCGCCCACTTCGACCACTGGTGCAAGGGTACCTACATTGGCACTAGGCTGCCAAAACGGCGGCAGCACAGGCAGAAAGGACAGGAATGCACAGTATTGCTTAAATACAGTGTATTCCTGCCCTTTCGCTTTGGCGTAGGGCAGTGCAGCATGATGCCTTGCTGTGCAGCTCTATGCCAAAATGCCATTGTTTAAAAGGGACCACGATTGAGAGCTTTGGGATTGCGCCTAAGGGCATTCCTGGAGCGCCCGCCTGATCGCCCCACCACTTTCTAAAGCAGTCAGCTGACACTGCAAGGTCTGGACACTCACAATCTGAGAACCCGATAGGTGCTTTGGCGTTGTTCACGGATAGTCGATATATTTCCCATTTATACGCAGTAAAGCGAAGAAAGGCTGTTCAATGTACAGAACTCTGCTGTTGATGACTTCGCGCAGGGACTGACTGGCTACCGGGCGTTTTGGTGTGCTGCTAAGCTGGGGGCTGATTTCGTTGATGGGGACCTGCGTGTGCTGAAAAACATTCGTTTTGCAATGTTTATTTAAAAGCACACGCAGGTCCCCATCAACGAAATCAGCCCCCACCGCAGTGAAATCAGCCCCAGCTTGGCAGGACACCAAAACGCCCGGTAGCCAGTCTGGCCCTGACTTAGCGGTTAATCCAGAAGCGGTCAAATTTACAGCTCAGAAGATTAAAACACCTTCCACATACATCTAAACCCCTCCTTGTGTGTTTTTTCTGCTTGCTAGGGCGCTGTGTGTGATTCCTATCTGAGAGAGTGGTGAACTGATCTTGCAAGCAAAATCCCTCTTTGCAGAAGTGCAACGTTCTGCATTTTCCATCCACAATACTGTGCAAGCTGAAAGCACAAGCTTTCTTTATTTGCACAGTTATCAAGGAAACCCCACTCACAGAGTAGCTCATTAACACTTAGAAATGCAGATATTATCATTATCTCATTTAAAACAGCGAAAGAATGCAAAGCACTGTTGGTGGGCTTCGTGAATTCATTCTCCCTGTTTGGAAACTACAATTATGAGGCAATTTTAAAATTATACATGTGCGCAGCCGTGTATATTTAACAGATAATCATTTGTTTGTGTTTGCTGGCTCAGTCTACCCAGAGATACAGGATTTGTGTGCACTGAACTTGAAATAAAAATAACTTTCTGACAGTGCTGGATTAAACCCTGTGGAGGCCCCTAGGCAGTCGAAATTTCGCCCCCCCTCCCTACCCCCGCAAATTATCTCCTAATACACAATGCACCGATTTTTTTTTACAAACTGACAGCTGCCAGAAGATGATCTTTTAAGAGACAAACTGTTATGTCTCTGATTTTAAGTTGTATTTTGATTCGTTGTCACGGGCACCTAAAAGGAGTGGGGCCCGTAGGCCGTTGCCTACTTTGCCTATTTGGTGATCCGGAACGGCTCCTAACATTCGAAGATTTTGCATTTGCTGGAAGTATGACGCTTCCCTTCAAGCGCGCCATTTCTCGAAGAGCCTCTGTTGGTCAGTTCCTAATGGCGGCTCCTTAAAGGCAAGTTGGGATGCACCAACATACTAGAAATTTACACCTTAACCTCATTTGTGGCTGAAGTCATGCCGAATGACCGGTATCACGTGGCATAGTGATGCACCCCTTTCCCATTAATCCACCATGTTTTGCAACCAAGGGGTGACTTAGCTTTCTATGGCACAATTCCACATTGTTACACAATAAATTGAAACTTTGGCTTCATCCTACATTTGCATAGAAGATTATTGCACAGTTGAATTTGCATTGTACAGAGGTCTTCAAACTTTTTGATGCCGAGACCCCCCATCAAAAGTTTTTAGGCATCAGGAACAGCTCCTGACAAAAATGTCTAGAACTTGGTACTCCTCATCATTGACAACTATGGACAACCATAAACGCCCCCAAATCCCACAGCAAATAATTTTTACAGTGGGGAAATAATATTAAACATTGTTTAGCAAACCAAAGGTCAGTGAGCGTGGGGGCATGGTCAAAGGTGTGGATAAAAACAAAGGGCCTCATTTATGAGGAACTGGCATAGGGCAGCACTGCAAGTCTTCTTGCTGCACTGCCCTACGCCAATGTGCAAGGGCAGGAATGCTCCTTATTTATGAAATATGGTGCATTCCTGTCCTTTCCCCCTGCGTTGGCACACAAATTGCTGCCTAGAGCCAACATAGGCAGGATTGTTTTTGTGCAGGAAGGGTTTTCCTCTTTCTATGTGTGCTGCAGAATGCAGCACACATGGATAGAGGAAAAAACCAGGAGAAATTAAAACATTTCTGCTTGTCACGCCTGCTGTGGGAAGGCGTAAGGTTTTGGTGCTGCCACAGGGTTACATGGTTTTGTAAATCTGGGGCAGCGTCAAAATCCATGGGTGTTGCATGGGAGCGTCCACTGCAAAGCCCATGGAATGCCTACTTGACATTGACTAAGGCAACGCAGCGACTTGTGCTGCTTTGTCTTACTCCATATCTATGAGGTCATGCAAAGCCGCGCAGGGTGACTTTGCGTAGCCTCATAGATATGATTGAGATGCTTGTGCCGTCGGAGCTTAAAAAAAGGTGACATTCTGGCGGCACAAGTCTCTCATAAATCATAAATATTTTGTTCATTTTTTAGGTCATAACCATCAGGTAGCTACATATAAAATAATGGGTAGCTTAAATGAAAAATACATTTAAAAAAGTTGTTACTCAGTGGGAAATGCACTGTAGTACATTATGAAACCTCTATTAGTTAATGCACTGCGGTGGTCTGTGTGTAACCAGAGAGCCACAGAATTAAATTTGGTTGGTGCAATGGAGAATAGTAATTTGTGTATTTTTAGTGCTACGAGGTCACAGTTTGTGACAGCAAGCACTGTGAATGTATAAGTCATTATTCTATACTTGCATTACACACATTATAAGATAGACTGCTACAAACTGTGCTAATAGTTTTAGGATAAAATGGAGCTTCCAAAATGAAGATTTTAGTAATACCAGACCATAAGTAATGCAGTTTTTTTGGGGGGATAACTGTCCCTTCAACACCTCCTCAGGGGCACTAAGAGCTGTGTAAATATAATTATGATTAAAAGCATGCACTTCACAGCCCAGTTGTTAACTCTTCCTACTACCACTCAAAAAAACCCAAATCTTTGCCACCACAGTGCTTGGAGTGATTCGCACAATTAAGGCCAGAACCACTCCCAAGCACCCTTCGCATTTGCAGATTAACTCGCACATTTGCATTTCATTCAGCCAAACAGGCACCCTGGCACGAAGGATTGTTTTACCTGTCTGCCCAACCTCTTCCTTTCAAGGCACAGGACTCAATTAACTTCAGCTGAAACATTTCAACGATCGGAATGAAGCATCTCCAATGGTTGTCTTTTTCCAAAAGGAAGAGCACATGTTTTAGATTCCAGGCAGAAGTGAGGTCTGGAAATGCCGATTCCCTTCCCAGGACTCCACAGCCCCCTGGGGGTCGCAACCCACAGATTGAAGACCTCTGTTGTAGGATAATAAAAATAACCTGACTTCGTGCCACTTTATTGTCATTTCTACGTGTTGCAAATTACAGCTGCTGTCATTATCCAGTACTCAATTCATCGTCTCTGGAAAGATGAAAGTCAAAGTCGGTGGTGCCTGGATTCCAACTCCTGAATTGCAGATCACCGCAAATGTCAGCGGTCATTGTTTTACTCACCCTGTTGGTTGGACCTAATGATCTTACAAAACAAAATCATATCACTGCAATGAAAAATAAAAAGGATAACAGTGTAAATTTATAATAATAGTTTACAGAGCTACTAAGCTAAAAGTTAAACCTAAACATAAATAGATATATTTAAACTAGTACATACTAACAATTCAACATTAAAGAATAATCAATTGGTTTCCAAAAATTTAGATAGTTCGAATTTTTATGAATAATACCAGATAATGTCAAATTAGCACCCTTTCTTGTGAAAATTATCCAAGCACACCATGCATGAACTGATAATGAAGGTGAATCCTTCCAATTGGTAGTAATTGTCTTTCCAGCTGCGGACATTAAGAAATCAAAAAGTTTGTTATTTTAGTGGTGAGAGAAGAGGCTTTGCAAATAACTATTTTATATGATAAGGTATCTAAAACATTCAATATAGGAGTAATCCTTTGCCAGACTTCATCCCAAAACTTCTTAACAAAATGACAATCATATAACATATGTCTTAATGATCCTATATCTAAAGAACAATTCCAACAAGTGGAAGAAATTAAAAGTTTGGCATTATATAATTTTAAGGGGGTCCATAAACAATTAAAAAGTATAAAATAATTAGTTTGATATAATGATATAGACAACCAACCCGAAACAGAATTCAACCAAATCTTTCTCCATATGTCCAAAGATAAAGCCAAATCTAATTCTGCATTCCAAATGGTAGAAAGAAAATTGATATTACCTCCATCAGAATTATTTACCTTTTTATATAATAATGACACTACATGGGAAGAAGACGCAATTGTTTGGAGATACACTTCTAAATCAGAAGAAACAATGGAAGGAAAGCATTTCGGGAAGGAGTCAAGAATAGAGTTACATAGCAATTTATATTTAACAATATCTGATGGTTGCAGATGAAATCTCTGTTTCAAGTCCTCAAAACTGAAAAAGGCATTATTATAAAAAATAGCTTGCAAATAAAAAATGCCCGCTCTTATCCATGAATTCCCAAAATTTGTGTGACAAACTAATTTTAATGATGGGTTGTACCACAGCGTTAAGTTCAATGTGTTAGAAATAGAACATTGGAAAACAGTATCCGAGGGCCTGATTCTGATGCGGTTAGGAAGGCCTCCTAACGGCATTTGCTCCTTCCAAATCGGATCGGGAACGTGTCTTCCCGACCGAGGGCCCAATTCTGATGCGGTTAGGAACAAATGTTCCCATTGAAGTCAATGGGAGTTCAACCAAATCGTATCTGGAGGCATCCGGATGCATCCTACTCCGCCGGTCGGATTTTCCCGATCCGAGTGGGTCGGACACCATTTCCCAACCGATTCAATCGGGAAGCTTTTCCAACCCGCATCAGAATCGGCCCCTAAATTGTGTAAAATCAATCTAGTAGATTTCAACATTACTGATTTCTTCCAAAAAGCAGAAGAATTGGACATTGTAAGTAAAGCAGCTAGATGAAAATGTGATACTAAATTCTGTTCAATACGAAGCCTTGCAGGCGAATTATTAAGATCTAAATGCTGAAACCATAAAATACTAATGTTTTAAAATAAAGGCTTTATGATACTTTAGAAAATCCAGTAAACCAAACCCTCCATTGAGTTTAGACAATTTAATTTTTTTGTAACTTAACCGAGGCGATTTATTATTCCAAATAAATATAGACAAGTAGGGCCAGATGTACAAACCTTTTTTGCGGCTGCAAACGGGAGATCCTCCCGTTTGCAACCGCAAAAAAGGGTAATGGCATGTACAAATGCTATTTTGCGAGTCACTGACTCGCAAAATAGCATTTGCGACTATCGCTAATAGCGAGTCACCATGCCATGTACTATTGTTTTGCGACCGCATCTGCACTCGCAGTTTACCACCTACTTCAAGTAGGTGGTAAACCACTCGCAAATGGGAAGGGGTCCCCAGGGGACCCCTTCCCCTTTGTGAGTATGTGAGAAAATATTCTTTAAGAGCAGGCAGTGGTCCCAGGGACCACTGCCTGCCCTTAAAAAAATGAAACTGAAAAGTTTCATTTTTCTTTTTTAAATGCATCCCGTTTTTCCTTTAAGGAAAACGGGCTGCATTTGAAAAAAAAACTGCTTTAATAAAAAAGCAGTCACAGACATGGTGGTCTGCTGACCCCACCATCCCTGTGAGTGCTAGTCATTCCTAATGGGGTCGCAAATTGCGCCTCCCTCATCAATATTAATGAGGCATGCAATTTGCGACCCCATTAGGAATCGCAAACAGTGTCTGAGACACTGTTGTGCATCCCAATTTGCGAGTCGCAAATGCGACGCAATTTGCGAGTCGCCAATTGGTGGGTCGTACATCTGGCCCCTGGTTATCTATAGTCTTATAACATTTAAGAGGGAGTTGAATAGGTATCATTAAAAAAAGATAAAACAGTTTAGGAGCCAAAATCATTTTAACTGCATCCATTCTTCCCCACCAAGATAAACACAAGGAGGACCACTTTTGAAGTTTAACCTTAATATATGCCACAGAAGATTCAAAATTCAGAGTCAAAGATTGTTTTATGTTGTTAGCAAATAATATACCTAAGTATTTAAGATTATCTTTTTGCCAAACAATATCTTTATTAGTGAGCATATCAGGTGAACAGTGAATATTTAAAGGAAACAAACCTGTTTTGTTAGTGTTAAGTTTATAACCTGAAATCCTAGAGTAAACATCAATTAAATTCAATAATGGAGGAATGGAAGATTCAGGGTTAGCAATATATAAAAGAATATCATCAGCATAATGCTGACGTTTTAATAGGGACTTTGCTTAGCTGAAGGCCTTCAATTTCTGTGCAATTTCCAATAGCAATTAATAGGGGTTCAATTGCAATAAAAAAAAAGTAATGGAGACAATGGGCAACCTTGCCTGGTTCCTCTAAAAAGGCAAAATGTCTGTAAGAGTCGACCATTAATAAAAAGTTTGGTAGAAGGACTAGAGTAGAGTGCTGAAATCATACGAATAAACAAGGAACCAAAATTGAAAGCAGACAGGGTGCGAAAAAGGTATTGCCGATGAATTTTATCAAAAGCCTTTTCCGCATCTAAGGCTAGAACTCCATCAGGAAAAGGCAATAATGCTCCAGCATCAATTGCGTGAAATAATAGTCTAATATTATTTGTCGAGTGTCTCTTTTTCATAAAGCCAGACTGATCCACATGAATAATGCAAGGAAGTATACAAGCTAACCTGGTCGCAATAATTTTAGCATACAGTTTACAGTCTTGATTAATTAAAGAAATAGGATGGTAATTGGTAAACAGAAAAGGGTCTTTATCTGGTTTCGGGAGGACAATAATCAGAGCATCAGTAAACAGCCCTGAAGTAGACCCTGTATTACTAAAATGCGAAAACAAAGAAAGCAGGTGTGATGAAAGGTGAGATGAAAATTCCTTATAAAATTCCGCAGGAATACCATCCGGACCCGCAGATTTCTTTAATTTTAGCGATTTGATAGCTGAAATTATTTCCTCTACCGTGATAGGGAGATTCAATTTAGTTCTATTGGTTTGTGAGATTTTAGGTAGACCACAGCCTTCCAAAAAATTATCAATAAGAACTGTAATAGAAGAAGGTGGTTTATTATATACATCCGAATAATATTTAATAAATTCCTTAATTATATCATCATGGGATAAAGCAATTGAACGATTTGGAGAGTGAATAGCATTAATTTGATTTTTGTCATTTTTTATACGGAGATATTTAGCTAAAAGCCTACCAGATTTATTAGCACTAAAACAAAATTTAGCCTTGTATTCCAGCTCTATTGCTTAAAATAGAGTTCAGTTCATAACGAAGTTTCTGTAATTTTACCTTATATTAGAGTTTGTTAAAGGTATATATACAGTACAGGTGATTTTTACATTCTGTGTTCAAATTTAGCTATCTGTTTACCCAATTCTTCAATTTTAGTGTTAAATAATTTATTTTCATGTGCCATAATGGAAATAGCTTCACCTCTAATATATGCTTTAAATGCGTCCCATCGATTAGTAGTAGACGTGGAGCCTTCTGTGTTAAATGAAAAATACTCTTGAATAGCCGATAAAAGCATAGGTTTGTTTTTGTCATTAAGAACAATATTGGTATTCATACGCCAGCGACCTTGACCATGTTGACTGGAGTCACCAGATAAAATGCATGATATTAAAGCATGGTCAGAAATATCTATATTCTGAATAGTGGGATTAGAAATTGAGGAAATTAGATTACGAGAAATTAAAAAATAATCCAACCTAGAATAGGAATCATGAGGATTAGAAAAAAAAGTAAACTCTTTATCAGTAGGATTATGCAGACGCCATATATCAACCACTTTGAGAGAGAAAAACGCTTTTGGAGGCCGAAATTTGGCTTGGGATATTCTATACAGTAATGGGTCAGATATAAGATTAAAATCCCCTCCGATAATCAGAGGAACATTACCCAATTTTAGAACCTCTGAAGTAAATCTGGACAAAAAATCAGGGTCATCATTAGTAGGCCCATATACATTAATTAGATGGAATTTGGTATCAAGTTTTGTATTGGCTATAATAAAACGACCTTCAGAATCAGAATGTTTATTTAAAATCTGAACATGTAATTTTTTTACAAAAAGAATTGCTACCGCATGTTTCCTATTGACAGCCGGAGATGAATTAACAGCCCCTATCCATTATTTATTCATATAGTGTTAGACTTGGCATCTTTTGGCGTGTTTCTCCTGAGTTTTTGCTTTCTGACCTCCCAGTTTTGACTCTGTTTTTGCTGGCTTGGTGTCTCTGCGCACTTTCTCACTGCTGATCAGTGTTAAAGTGCAAGTGTTCCTGTTGTAAATTGTGTTATGGATTGGTGTTTTCATGAATGGCATATTTACTTGTCAGTCCCTAGTAAAGTGCACTGAGTGTGCCACGGCCTGTAAATCAAATGCTACTAGTGGGCCTGCAGCACTGATTGTGCCACCTACATGAGTAGCCCTGAAAAGGTAACTCAGACCTGCCACTGCAGAGTCTGCGCGCAGTTTGTAACTGCCATGTTGACTTGGCAAGTGCACACACTTGCCAAGCCTTACCCTTCCATTTTCTTACATGCAAGTCACCCCTAAGGTGGGCCCAAGGTACCCCTGTGGGCAGGGTGAAGTGTATGTGAAAGGTAGGAGATGCCCTGATGTGTGTGGAATGTCCTGATAGTGAAATACTGCCAATTTCATTTTTCACTATTGAAAGGCTATCTGGCCCATAGGAAAGCATGGGAGTTAATTTATAACATCTTATAAATATAACTTCCCATTGGGACCAGATAGAAAAATAAATTTAGTATGCCTGAACTCAGAATCTAAAGATGCATCTTTTAGTACAGGTGATTTTTACATTCTGTGTTTGAAAATACCACTTTTCGAAAGTAGGTATTTTCTTGCTTAGCCATCCTGTGTGCCTCTGCTAGGATGTGTATTGACTGTCTGGCTTTGGAGTGACAGGGGTGGGAGGTGCATTCTCTCAGACGGCCATCGGGGGGTTGATGTGTGTCCTGCCTTTCCTGAATGAGTCAGGGCTTGGCTGAATAGACCTGGGCTGCATTCAGAGTAGTGGGAGGAGTTTTCACTAGCACCTGAATAGGCCTGGTCTGCATTTAGATCGGTGGGAGGAGATTTCCCTTTCACCTGAATAGGCCCTGTCTGCCTCTGACAATGCTGTCTCCACCTCCTGCCAGGAAGCTGCACCAGAGAGGACAGAACTGGTTCAGGCTGGGCACAGACACTCTCTGCTGAGAGGACAAAGGATTTTGGGCTATAAAAAGTGGGTCCCAAACCCCTAAATTTTAGAACTCTTTTGGACCAAGAAGACTGCCAAGAAGAAGAGCTGGAGAAGCTGTGCGGAGGAACTACCACTTTGCTGAGTGCTTTGCTGTGTTGGCCTGCAGTGGCTGCTTCTGTCTTTGGCAGTGAAAGGACTGGACTGAACTTTCTACAACTTCTTTCTCTGAGTATCTCCAAGGGCTTGAGGTAGAGCTTGCCCCCTGTTCAAGAAGTCTCAGGAACAGCAAAGACTTCAAGTTCTTCTGCCCTCAGCACTGGGGACTGTGTGTTTTGTGCTGCAACAGAAGAAAAAGCAACCTGACGCCGTCTACGACGCCGCTGCTGACTCCGTGTCCTGAAGGCACCGCAGAGGGCACCGCGACCCTGGTCTCACTGACAACGCCATCTGATGCCACCCCCTAGCCGCTGCTCGCACCACGACCTGTAGGCACCGCACTCCGCACCGCCTCGCTTCACAACGCCACCTTGGTAACCCCGACGACGCCACTTCACGCCGAAATCGACGCCGCTGCTTGCACCGTGGTTCGAGGGCACCACTTGTAAGTTACGCGGCTCACCGTCCTCATCCCACACTGCAGCCTTGGCCTACCGACGCCGGCACCATCGACTCCAGTTCGTCAGCTGACGACAGCGCTCCAGCAACGACGACGCCGCTGCCTGCACCGTGACCTGCCAGCACTGCGACGAGCACTGCATCACTTCGCACTGCGACCCTGGTCTCACCGACAACACCATCTGACGCTACCACCGAGCCGCTGCCCGCACCGCGACCTGATGACATCGCACGCCGCACCGCTGCACTTCGCACCGCAGCACTCAATGCCTGCCGATGCCAGCGCTCCTGACTTCAACCGCGAGGAGTTCGATCTGCAACGCGTGTGACTTCAAGGGCCCGACGACTCCTGCACCGACCTCCGGAACCGATGCCTGCGGATGCCGTGCTTTCGGAGCTCAACGAGAGGCCGCTGATGCCCTGCATTTCTAAAGGTACTGTTTTGCGGGTCTTCCCGACACTGTAGTTGGCCCGCGACGCCGCGGTCAGCCAGAACTGTTTGGATTTGTTTGTTCACGACGCCGTGATAGCCCCGGACGGATCTATCACCTTTAAGGAACTGTATTTCAAGGTTATTTTGATAACTGAAGATTTCTAAGTACTGTATTGTGGATTTTTATCGTTTTTGGTCTTGTCTTAAATATATAAAAATATTGGATATTTTCCTAAACTGATGTGGAGTTCTTTTGTAGTGCTTACACTGTATTACTGTTGGTTATGTGCAAATGCTTTACACACTGCCTCTAAGATAAGCCTGACTGCTCGTGCCAAGCTACCAAGGGGGTGAGCAGGGGTTATTTTAGGAGTGTAACTCCCTTACCCTGACTAGAAGGAAGGGTCCCTACTTGGACAAAGGTGCAAACCCTTGTCAACTAGAGACCTCCATTTCTAACATTGGTTGTCAGCGGTGAGGATAGGACTTGCATTTGCACTTGACTTACAGTGATTGGTGTGCACTACTACCATATCTCAGACCATTACGTACCACATACTGTTTGTTTGGTCTATTTTTGCCTTGCCATTGGTCTTGAACTTGAACTTTCCAGTACAACATGCCTGAATCAATTGCATCATCTGCTGCATCCTTGGAAGTGGCCTTTGAGGAGGAGAGGTTAGAAACCTACAGTGTTAAGGAATTGAAGGCGATCTGCAAAAACCTCAAAGTCTAAATCAGGGGCCTCACCAGAAAAGAGGAGCTACAAAAGGCGCTGAGGGCCTGGGTAGCAGCCAGACATGCTAGTGAGCTGTCTGGAGATCTTGGCATGGATGCAGAGGAGCCTATTCCAAGGTTGGATGTGCTTTTGGGAGGGGGGCACCCTCTAAACCAGGCAGCAGTGGCTTGTTCCCAGAAGAGCTGGAGGACAGGCGGGAAGCAAGGAGAGTTGCTGTGGAACTGGAGAAGCTTAAGTTAGCCATGGAGGAGAAAAGGATGATGCTAGACCATGAGATCAGGATAAAGGAGCTGGATCAGAGGAGTAGAACCAGCTCGGATGGTGGCAGCAATTCATCAGGGCAGTCAGACATAATTGTGCACATCCCCAAGAATGTAGGCAAGGAATTCAAGAAGGGGGATGACACACAAAGGTGATTCCAGGGGTATGAGGCGTCTATTCATATGAATGGGGTCCCTGAAAGGAATTGGGGGGCAGAGTTGTGGCCTCTCTTTCCAGAAGAAGCTAGGAATACTCTGATAGCTTTGGGTAAGGGGCAGAACCTCACCTATGCTGATATGAAGGATGCTCTCCTCACCAGGTATGGTCTCACTCCTGAGAAGTATAGGGATCAGTTTAGGTCTAGCAAGAAAGCTGATGCCAACACTTGGTTGGAATGTGTAGATTCTTTCTGCAGGTCTCTGAATGGCTGGGTGAAGGACAGTAATGTAACAGATTTTCAGGGGCTCTACAATTTGATTGCATGGGAGCACTTGTCTAGTCTATGTTTTGCAGAGCTGGCCAGCACTTGGTTGATAGTAAGCTGACTGACCCCAGGAAGCTTGCTATGGAGGCGGACTGCTGGGTGAGTACCAGGGTCCACAAGAAAGCGTTTGGGGGAGACTCAGCCAAAGGTGGGCAGGGTCCCCAGCAGAAAAGTGGGGGGGACAAGGGTAAAGCACAGGAGTTATCTAAAGGGCCCCAAACTAACACCCAGGGTAAAGGTTCCCATCCCCCAGGAGATAAGAAACAAGGGGTCTCTTCAGGAAAGCCTGCTGAGACCGGCCCCCACAAGTGTTTTGCATGTGACCAAGTGGGTCACTTGAAGGGGGATCCCAAGTGTCCCAAGAGGGCACAGCCACCCATTGGTGGGCAGACCAAGATGTTGGCGAGTGTAGCGCTTGCGGAGGAGGGGTACCCACAGGAGGGTGGGGATCCCGCAGAAATAACCCTCGTCTCACTAGGGGACAGTGAGATGGTCCCAGGAAACCAGGTGCCCCCTAACACAAAGAAATATAGCACATGGGTGACCATCAATGGGAAAAGGGTAGAGGCTCTCAGAGATACTGGAGCCAGTGTGACCTCAGTCCGGTGTCACCTGGTCTCTGAAGAGCAGGTAGTCCCCGGGGCATTCCACCAAGTAGTTGCTGTGGACAACTCGGAGCGTCAGTGTATGGTGGCGCAGATTCCATTTGAATGGGGGGTCTCAGGTTCCTTGAGGGTGGTTGTGAGCCCTACCATGCCTGTAGATTGTGTGCTAGGTAATGACCTGGAGCAGTCCTTGTGGAAGGATGTTGAGCTCAGGTCTCACTTGGAGATGCTTGGGTTGTCAGAGTGGGCATGCGTGTCCACTCGGTCAATGGCGGCCAAAAAGGGCGATCAGAAGGACCTGGAGCCTGAAACAGTGGCCCAGGTCCTTGTCAAGAGAAAGGGCAGGAAGTTCCCATGGACCGGGAGGAGGCTGACCTTGAGGGGGACGCCCCGGTGCCTACAGGGGAACAGATAGCTGAACTGGGGGACATCTCTGAGCTGACCCATTGGCAGCAAGAAGGGGGTCCCACCAGGGAGTATTTCTGCAGGGAGCAGAAGGAGTGCCCTTCTCTGGAGGGTCTGCTGCAGCAGGCTGCAGACCAGGCAGCTGGTGATCAGTCCGGATCACATTGGATCTACTGGGAGAATGGTCTCCTGTTGTTATGTTTCATATAGGTACCCTAATATAGGCCCGGGCAATATCATACACCTTCACCTACATTATCTCCCTTATACTGCACAGTAACGAGCCTTTAGGATTGAACCTTTACCTAGTTCTAGTCCTGGGCACAGAAGGAGGGTTTTCCCTGAACAATAGCGTCCTATAACTCCATCAATAGACTCATTCAGTATGAATGTTCATGAGGGTTCCTGGAAACCAGGCAGGGGCTACACACCACCTGCATAATATCTACGTACACGGTTCATCCCATACGTCATCCTCAAATCCAACAATGGCTAATACAAGAGACAAGGGACAAAGAAACCCTAGATACTTTTTGTATAAATACAGCACATCTTGCTAGGTTGGGAGAGGAGACCGAGACTTCCAGGCCGACACACTGACCAGAGACGCTGAGGCTCCTGCATGCAGACGCTCCAGCTGACAGTGGTCTAACACATCCCTCACGGGGTGTCCAACTCGAGACCAGGACGGGATCCCACACTCTCTCACTTCAGGTAATGGGGTTAGACGAAATCCTAGAGGGATTCTTGGCTTCACACCTACTCACATGCTAGGTACACTTAGGTACATCTAGATAGGCATCATAGGAGTACACGCATTTTTATCAGGCATTTTATATTCATGTATGTATTCATGATTATTGCAAGATGGTAGAACTGTACTATCCTTTTATTTTCACTGTACTGCTAATCATATATATCTGCTACTGTCTAACGGTTGTTGCAGCACATCTATTTTACACTAGAAGAACAACTGTGCAATAAATTCTTATTGTAACACGCCCAACTGTTTCTTCTGTGTAACTCTCTGAGACCGAATAATTGAGCACGAGTGACTGAGCGAAAAGTAGTATATTGTTTCCACGATCCTGGGGGATCAGGGTTGTCATGTTCTGAGGTTGCCAGAAACTATTCTCTCCCCGATAAGAGGAGATTCTAGTGGCACTGTGAGCTAGCTCAAACAGAAAGGCTAACATTCTCGGTGGGGGTGCTCAGAGCCAGTCTGCCACCAATCCTACAGTTTATGTTATCCGAACGCGCAGATCCTGTATGGGTAATATAGGAACTACATGACATGGCACCGCCAACATTGGTTGGGTACTTATTTAACAGTTGAATCTGAGTAGTTCAGTTGTGCTATTCTCAGAGGCTCCTACTCACAAACACCAGAGACGTCTGGAGTGGGTGGGCACAAATTCCGCCACAGCTGAGTAGGCGAAAAATCCTATTTATTGGCTGTTGGTTAATCAAGCTTGAGGGACACAGTGTTCCTAAAAGTTATGCATTTAAAACCTTTATCTTAGTTCCCTTGAACAAACTTCTTCTTTACAAAAATGACTGAGACAGGAGATAACACAGTAGTGGATCTGCACATCTCAGCAGGAGAAGATGGGGACGCAATACAAATTGCACCAAAATTCAGACATACAATCACCCTGAAACTGTTAGAAAATGGTTTATCAGCTAGGGGTGGCTTAGTAGTTTTTGTGATTGAGGCACACTAATCAAATAAATCAGAGGTATTTTATTTGTGGGTTACATTCCCAGCATTAGATGCAAGAACACAGACATTTCACTCTTACACAGAAGGAGATGCACCAGTGGATTATGGTCCGGTTGAGGACATAGAGATTCCACTCACGTACCAGGAACACATATACTGGTTTAAAGGTGCCCTACCCCACATAAGAAGAAGAGTAAGATTAGGCCCGCTCGGAGGAGAGGGGTCAACATGGCCGATATTAGCGGCCTACACACCACATCCTGACATTGACAAAATGCCACAGGCAGACTTACTCATACAACACAAGGATTTAATTAAAATCTACAGAAACCTGACGCAATTCGTCATGAGGACTTTCACAGTCCAACCTGCAACAGTTGCAACAAATGGTACTCAATCTCAAGGTACAGCAACTAAAATCACACCACAAACATTACACGCGGTAATGGGCAAAATGCCCACAAAACGTGAACAAATGCCATTCTGGGTAGCTCAGAAAATAACTCCGCTCGAGGCAGTATTCCCGAATACTACCCCGTATGAAAAACACAGAATGCTAACAATCTGCTTGCCCATGGGGATAACACCACAAGTAGAAGATTGTACCACTTGGGGTACAGTCTTTGCTGCTATATATACCAGAACTCATGGTATACCATCCTTAGCTGTAGTACCAGATGTATTAAGACAAATACAAAACAAGTACGGAGCAGAGCCTGCCCTAAACTTAGGGATGAAGTTACTAGGTAAATATGATCAGGTATCAGCCATAAAACTAGCTAATATTAAAGGGGAAGCAGCTTCGGTGGCAATCCGCCAACGCCTAAGGGAGTTCAGTCCTATAGATCAACAACACGAACTACCCAAAATAATTGAAACTGCATATGCAGAATTAGGCAGAGATAGTTTAGGTGGGAAAGTTTAAAACCACAACTGATCGGCAGTCCTGAAAAGGACACTTCCAAGCAGACACCTGCTTCTTCTAAAAAGAAGTGGGATAATAAAAAACAACAAAACTTTAAAGGAAACAGATCTCAATCCTGAGGCAGATCTCCTCCACAGGAGCCCTCCAAGAGGAGGTATAATCTCAGGAATAGGGATAATATTAGGAAACCTGACAGGTATCAGGATACTGATACACGTTCCTCTTGTTCCTTTCAGGGTTCGACGAAAAACTCCGAGAGAGAAGGACGGTCAGAACACAAGGAAGAGCGTACAAAGTCCAGAGACAAACAGCACGCTCAAGACTATACTTCCAAAAAAGAAGAAAAGCCAAAATCAAAACCTCAGTTTAAGAAGAAGAAAGTTGCAGGTCTAAAGATCAGACATGCCCAGAATTCTGAGGACACAACTTCTGAACGGGTAATGGGCTCAGACGATGCTAGACTGGTGACAGCGGACTTGAATGATTACATCACGGTGGAAACACCAGATACGAGGGTAAGCGTCCCACATAAGTTATATGAAATAACACTCCGAATGGAGGGGGACAAGCCCAGGAAAGTAAAGGTCTCTTTGGGAAGAATCTGTCATCTGGTTATGACATTCTATTAGCTGAACAAGATTGGCCGCCAGCATTCGTTATGGAGTGCCCTAGGGGAGAAACGGTAATTTTTCCAGCCTTCTCCGACCTCGTTCCCATTCATTTAAAACATACATATGCACAGGAGTGGGCAGTTGCCCTAGCTCCAGCATTGTACCAAAATCATGCCAGATGGGATGAGGATTCAACCCACCACGTGATCCCGTTAAAAGTTTCACCAAATGCACAGAAACAATATCCAATAAAGCAAGACGCTAAAAAACAGGTCAGGGAGATCTCAGATCAACTTGAATACCTAGGGGTGATCGAAAATTGCACCTCATCAATGAACAATCCTTTGTTTCCTGTCATGAAACCTGACAATACATATCGTCTAGTTTTAGATTACAGACATTTAAACACTTGCACTAAGACATTTGCAGTTCAAAATGCACACAGTGCCGCATTAATGAATAACATTTTGCGGAAAAAATACAAGACTACACTTGATATCTCAAATGGATTTTTCTGCCAAAATATAGCACCTGAAAGCAGGTATTTGACCGCATTATCAGCGTTGGGGTCCCAGCGACAATTTTGTCGTCTCCCCCAAGGGTATAAGAATAGCCCGGGGTTATTTTCAGCAAGAGTAACCGAATTACCCCAAAATTTTGATGAGGAAGCATTGTCCTATGTGGATGATATTTATCTGACGGACGATGACTTAAAAAGGCACTTGACCAGGGTGAGCACCATAATTATGGGATTCGCCTCTGAGGGCTACAAATTTAATTTAAAAAAATCAAAAATCACCCAACTCAATGTCCTGTTTTTATGATATGAGCTTTCAAGTGAAGGGAAAAGTCTGGCAGCCAACTTTTTAGAAAAGTGTGCGCTGCTCCAACCTCCAAAATCATTAAAAAATTTACAATCAATACTGAGATTGCTAAATTTCGGCAGAACATACATTTTGGATTACGCGGAAAAGTAAAACCTTTCTACGACTTAATAAAACCTGACTTTTCAGTTAGACAGTGGACACAGGAACACACAAACATCCTACGTTCACTACATATAGACATGATAGCTTCAAAACACTTACAGACGCGGGTAAACGTATGCAACTTAGTGATCTGTGTAATAGCGGGTCAATGCGGGTACACCTACTTAACCTTCAATGAAGACGAAACAGTACCAATTGCTTACAAATCGCACCTGTACACAAATGCAGAAATGCGTTTCACTTCAACAGAAAAAATCCTGACAGCAGTTCAGACCGCTGTAGCAAGATAAAGAGCACTGGCTCAGGGAAAGCGCATAATTGTCGTAACACCGGTATCGGCTTTAGAAGCTGTTACAAAGGCTAGCATTCCAAATGCAAAAGCCTTACATCCGAGATGGATACAATGGGCTAATTCTCTTACTGCAACGGATGTTGAATACAGATTTGATCCAAGTCTAAAAACACAAGCATTTCTGCAATACGAACAAGAATACCCTCTGCCGAATGAAATCTTGCCTCTAGATCAGTATGAATATATTATTTACACTGACGGATCTGCTCAACCGGCCATAGGGAGTAAGCAACAATACAGTGCAGCATGTGCTATCGTAACGGTCGCATGCGGGATGGAAAGTTCCATCCAAGTTGCACCAAAACGCAATCTCTAGGAGACTGCACGGTTCAGTTGGCAGAATTAAAAGCGTTAATACTGGCAATGGTAAACACGTATCACAAATTCCCCACACCTATAGTGTGTGATTCTTTTTACTGTGTGCAATCGTACAATGAATATTTACATCATTGGAAACTAAACGGGTTCAAAGACGCAAAAGGTGGCACAATTAAGCATAAAATGCTATGGGAACAGGTAGTTGAGTTGAGAAATGAACTACCACGGGCTCACATGATTCATACACTGAGTCATCAACGTGATGGCGTTCACGTTGAAGGGAATTCATTGGCTGATGAAGCCGCGAAGGGGGCTGTACGCACAGCTTCCGTAGCTGCAATCACTCGTTCAAAAACGAGGATAGGCGGTGAGATTATGGTTGCTGTCATTGCTTCACGCAACGGCAGCTCAGCTGTACCAAAGAAATTTCCACTCAAGTACTCCTACAAGTTAGATAATAATAATAAGCAAGCTTATAAAGCGCATGGTTACACTCACTATTGTGTCCCCGCGCTACGGCTAGACCTCGTCAGGAACAATAATGTGACATAGCTTAGAGGAAACCTAAGGGCGGAAGAGCCATGTTTTCAGTTTTTTTCGAAAAATGATTTCAGAAGGTTCCTTCCGGAGAGCAAGAGGGAGGTCATTCCAGTGTTTAGCGGCTAGATAGCGGAAGGATCGGCCACCCATTCTTGCTCTTTTGATAACCGGGGTTTTGACCTGTCCAGTCCCCGAAGATCTTAGATGTCGGGATGGAGTGTAGGGGGACAGTAGGTTGTGTAGATAACTTGGCCCTTTCCCCTGCAGAATACCGTGACTAGCACACAGGGCCTTAAAAAGTATTCTCTCCCTCACTGGGAGCCAGTAAAGGGCAGCGAGGGCATTCTTGGAGGAAGCTCTCCTGGGCAGCATCAGAACAAGGCGGGCCACCGCGTTCTGAATGCATTGAAGTCTCTTCAGACACTTACTACTAGCTCCCAGGTATAGAGCATTTCCATAGTCCAGGTGGGAAGTTACAAGCGCATGGACTAGGGTTTTCCTTGCTGCCACGGGAAGCATGTCTAAGGTTTTGCAAAGCCCTTTCATTATTCCAAAACACTTCCCGGCCACAATTCTAGCGTGATTCTCAAAGGAGAGCTTGGAGTCCAGCCACATCCCCAAGTTCTTGACCTGATTACTGTGGGAGGGGGTCGGGCCCAAAGTCTGCGGCCACCAGGATGAGGACCAGATCGAGGGAGAATTTCCCACCACTAGAACCTCAGTTTTGCTGCCATTTAATTTTAAACAGTTATTCGTCATCCAGGATGCCAGCTCCTGTAGGCAAGTAGAAAAATTGGTGGCTGCCTCTTCATGGGATTGTGACAGTGAGACCACCAGTTCCGTGTCATCCGCGTATGACACAACACTGATTCCATGTTTAGTAATAACTCTGCCAGTGGGGCTATATAGAGATTAAAAAGAGTGGAGCTTAATATAGAGCCCTGGGGGACCCCTTGAGCAAGCGCCATGCTTTTGGAATAATGAGGTCGCTGAGACACCTGAAAGCTTCGATCCTGTAAAAAGGACCCCAGCCACTCTAGGGCCAGTTTATCCAGCCCGCCTTTTCTGAGGCGCTGTAGGAGTAGTGGATGGGCTACAGTGTCGAATGCGGCACTGAGGTCCAAGAGGCCCAAAGCAACCGTCTGGCTCTCATCTACCTGTCTGCGAATAGTTTCTGTTGACAGGAGCAGTGCTGACTCAGTCGAGTAAGTTGCTCGAAAACCCGAATGCGTAGTGTGCAATAGGCTGTGTCGGTTTATGTGGGCCGTCAATTGCATATTGACCACTTTTGCAAACAACATTCCATATGCTCAGATTCCTGGAGTGGGGGACAGAGTAATACCAAATATGGATCGTAGGCAAGGTTTGATTATTGCAGCACACGAGGGTTTGGGCTCTGCGCATACAGGCGTTACAGCGACTAGTTCATTGTTGAAACAGCGCTATTGGTGGCCAGGTCTGACAAAACAAACTACATCTTGAAATGTGACATCTGCCAGCAGATGAAAGGCCCCACCATAGCACGCCCGGCACAGACACCGTTAATAAAATCAGACAGATCTCTCGCTTGTGTATATCTGGACCACTGCGGCCCCTTACAATCAGATGGGGCTTACAAGTATATCATGGTTGCAGTGGATTCATGCTCAAGATTCCTATGGGTTTGGCCTCAGTGCTCGGCTGACTCTCGAACTGTTATCAAAGATTTGCGAGTCTTTATCGGGACATACGCAGTTGGCATGTTACATTCTGACCGTGGCCCGGCGTTTAGCTCTCGGGCTTACAAAGAGGCCATGGTAAGTATAGGCGTAGCATTGCGGTACTCCTCTCTGTACCATCCTGAGGGAAATTCGGTTGTGGGAAGGAAAAACCGGGACCTTAAGCAATCTTTAACAGCTAGGGTATTAGGCAAGGGCGGTAGTTGGGTCAATCATATATATGGGGTACAGCGAGCTCTCAATAACCAGCCAAGAAGCTCTCTAGGGGGTGTCACTCCTTACGAGGTCCTATTTGGGACAAGAATGTGGGTACCTGATCTTGATTGTGAAGGCGCAGTGGCAGATGAGAAACCATTTGATATCCATGATCGTTTGGCTGTTTTACAGGATCTAAATTAATCCAGGACACAACAAAGTAACGTCCACCTGAAACAGACCGCCACTGGGGAAGTCAAGGCAGTCACGGCAAGACCTGTCTGGATCCCAAAAGTCGGGGATCTGGTCAGAGAGAAAATAGCGGATAAAAAAGAATTTAGGCCATCCTACAGAAAACCTGTACCGGTCCCAGCCATTCAAGGAACAAGAACTGTACTTCTACCACCTCTTGCCGGGAAAAAGGCGAAAAGATTTGTCTCAATCGACTTAATCAAACCACACTATGTGGCCGATACTGAGCAGTAGGCCTCGTGGACTCCACTGTAGCAGATGCCCTCCTCTAGCTACAATCCAAGAGGTTCAAACAGAAAGACTCATCACGTTTGAAGAGTCCTCTCAAAGGAATGAAGGACTATGCAACAATGCTATGGACCTCGTTCCCCTTGAACCCGAAGTTCAACTTCAAAATCAAACTCAAAATAACACACAAGTTGCAATAAGACCTAATACAGATGTCTACGTCAACATGCCTCGACGAGAGCAAACTACGATTTCAACAAATCCCGATGCAATTCCAACAATTGATCGAACTGCTTCTGGCTACTTCATAAACTTTGATATGTTTTCCTTGGATCCAAGTGAACCGGAAACGACGCCAGCCCAACAAACACGCAAGCAGCAGATTATGGACTTTCTGAACTTTCTCATAAAGACTTACCTGGTATCGCCTTGGGTAGAACTCTGGGTAATTACTGGGATACTGTTCTTTCGTTTCTGGCTAGGCTTAGTTATAACTTTTAACATGCTTATTAATGGAGGATACCTTCAACAAACACCTGAAGCCGAAAAAGTAAATTTGATTCTGAAACCACATCAATCTTATCATCGTGAACAAAGAGACTTGTCATCAGTGAACATTACAGCAGTTCCTATACCGGATGGTATAGTCTGGGAGAAGTTTGATTTCAATATATTCGGTCCAACTGAACTTTAAAAAATTTCTCATGTATTTAAAATTTCATTGAGTGATATCATTACCTCCAGTACATTTTCTGATGATTGGGACTCTGAGACTATTAATAGCATGTTGTCTGATTTAGAGAAAACTGCCGCATTTCCACACACTGAAATGCTCGAACGTACTTCAGACTATGACACTTTGTACTGTTACCAACATTATGGTCATGATTTCCTACAGAAATCTATAACACCTAGAAATGTTTTTGAGTACCACCAGTGGGAACATTGCCCTATACCACCGAAAGGTAGTTCGCAAACATTTGCACAGAAATTCTCATATTTTTCAGGGTTTAACATTTCTGACCCAAAGTTATTTTATTATAAAGTAGCGCCCACATCGGCACAGAAAATTATGTTGACTAACACCAAACAGATTTACTCTGCTTCCTTTATCGCCCGATTGTCTGAACAGGGTTTTGACCTATGGAAGGACACAATAGACTTAAAATCAGTCTGGGGTTCTAGAGACTGGCAAGTCCAGGGAACAGAAGGGCTATTTAGAGCATGCCTTATTCCACAGCAGATTATATTCCTAAATGACACTGTGCAACAGACATCCTGTCTTGGACTAGCCAAGAACAAGGACCTGAACACACCTCGGTTTCCAACAGCATCACAGATGGAGGGGTGGCAAAATACAACTTCACAAGAAGGGGTAGAAGTAGATGACATTTTTCGCTACAACAGATCAGATCCTAATTGGAAAGGATGGTTGGTTTGGCCCATAGACACGAACAGATGTCACAAAGATTCTGGGTTATCACCGAAGGGTTCAGTATCCATAGGTCAGACCCACGCTATGTACAAAGAGAACATCCAGGGGTAGTGACATCCTACAGTATTGGGAAGTTGTGCCTTGATTGGCTAGAAACCTCAACACTCATAGAAGTGAAACATCACCTATCCTTACTAACACATGACATGGATCTTAGGGATTTTTTACTAGGTCCCAGGAAATCACGTCAGAAACGATTCATATATGCTGGCATTTATGCTGCCTACAATAAAAATTGGAAACAACAAGAGGCCGCAGAGAGAATACGGGAAATAGACCGTATTAACTTAGAGAAGGCATTAGCAGTAGTGGATAATGGGTTAACAACTTTGACCTCCAGAATCTATTCTTTAGGCAACATTGTATCTTCTGCAATAGACATACTGGAACAAGATTTGGCCATATTACAACACAGGCAATCTCAGTTACGTTCTATTATGTTGTTAAGCTGGACACTGCAATCTTTGCGTGAAGGCTATGTGCCTTGGCGTTTTATCAACAGTACGTCTCTGTTTTCTGAATATAATCTGACAGATAAACAAGTAGAAATGGCACAAAGGGGAGCAAAATATACAATCAATCAATCAATCAGGGGTTTGTTAAAGCGCGACTACTCACCCGTAAGGGTCTCAAGGCGCTAGGGGTAGGGGGGGTGCAGGTTCCATTCCAACAAGGAGGGGGTCTGTCGAAGAGCCAGGTTTTGAGGTTTCTTGCGAAGATGGGGAGCGATGTTGTCTGTCTGAGGTGGAGCGGAAGGACGTTCCATGCTTTGGCCGCGAGGAAGGAGAAGGAGCGGCCTCCCCATCTGGTCTTTCTGGTGCGGGGGACCACGGCGTAGGAGAGCTGGGCTGATCGTAGGGTACTTTGGGGTGCGTGGAATTTGAGTCGGCTGTTCAGGTATGCTGGTCCGGTGCCATGGAGGGCCTTGTGTGCGTGGGTGAGCATCTTGAAGGTGATTCTCGCCTCGACGGGGAGCCAGTGGAGTGTGCGCAGGTGCAGGGAGATGTGGCAGTGTTTTGGCAGGTTGAGGACCAGTCTTGCGGCGGCGTTCTGGATGTTCTGTAGCTTGCGGGTGAGGTTTTTGTTTATTCCGGCGTAGAGTGCGTTGCCGTAGTCAAGTTTGCTGGTGACCAGGGCGTGAGTGACGGTCTTTCGCTGTTCGAGGGGGATCAATGTTGCGTATTGAAAAACTGGATAAATTACCATTTACGGTAGCGGAATCACCATCCACAGAATGGCTAATCCATGGCCACATCACTCTATCGGTCACGACTTTTCAGTTTCAGTATTGCCTTGAACAAAAACAGGCAGGCAAATATGAAAAATTGGGTAAGGAATACATTAAGGAATCTTGGGAATTACCGTACAGATTTCGAACCGGAGATCGAGAAGTGTTTCTAAGTGGCACAAACTGCAAGAACGCTTTGAGTGGTTCTCTCATGTGCCAGGATATTTTACTACATGGAGCTTGTAATAGTTCAGTAGCGAACTTGTCCTGCCACCTGCAAGGGAATCCAGCAGCCGTGATTACACCGGTATTCGAGCTGCTCTCGAATGGGAGTTACTTGATGCTGAATGATCAAGGTTGTTGTGGGTTGCTTCCGGGGATTACCTATCTGGTCACGGTGAACTCCAGGGTTACTTGCTGTATGCAAGTATTGTTTCCCCCAACAAGTACAGTCAGGGAGGCGCCACTATGGCCTTCGCTAAAAGTTTCTTTTATACAGTTTGATACTTTGAGCAGAATGAAAGCCATGCTTTTACAGCAAACTGTGCCATTAACCTCCGCCCGGGAGACCCTTGATCTTCAAATCGCAAGGACCTCGGCTGAGATACAGGCACTCATACGTACAAACTGCCCCTCTCATTTCACAGAAATGGTGGGACGTATCTTTAATATGTCTGACACGAGTGGCATTGTACACCTATTTAAGACCATAGGGTCAGGATTTCTGAGCACCTTTCAGACTATCCTCGGAGTTATTCCAAACTTTATACACTCCGTATTGGGAAGTATTTTTGGAGGTCTTCTGCTGTTCCTGCTCTCAATAGCAGGTATCCTGATTGTTATTTTTCTGCTACGCAATGGACGGCCCAATCACCAACGAGATGGCAAAAGCACTCCTGGAGCGTAAATACCGTGAATGCATGGTACAACATCTGGGCACACCTCGCCTGCGGGAACTGAGCGCCTCTTGGTTCCTATTGTTTAGACCAGTCTGGGTGGACTGCATCTTACCTGTTCTTCGATGCCTGTTTTGCGGAGAAGAATGCGTGTTAGATCTCTGTCTGACACTTCCATCGTCAACGCCACCGGACATGAATACCATGCTGGAACCGGTGAGGGTCCATGCTCGGCAATGTCCCCAGCGTATCCCTATCTTGATGGCTGCATTCCTCGAGAACCCACAGGTGCCTTTTGCTACAACTGGGTTGAGCATCAGCTCTTCCACTAGCACTCAGGTATCGACTACAGCACCGGCTGCCTCTGCACCAGCTATTGGCAGTTCTGAGTATCATCTGTGCTCAATTGACGTACTCTGCGAGGTGTTACAGGGATCGTCCTCTGCAACAGCGAGCAACGGCGATGTTACGTCTCCCAGACAGGACACTTAATCTATAATTGGCTCATCGTGTGCTGGGAAAGAATTCGGTTTTTCCTTTTTGTTTAAAAACTCAACTAAACCTGGAACATTTCCCTTAATTAACACTTTCGCTGGGAAAGCATGGCCTTCTGACGCTTGTAGTGGTTCGAATTATATAAACGAACTCAACTAGGACTTTGGCTTAGAGTGACATTTCCAATACTAAACTTTCAAAAATAATTTTTCTTCCCCCCTAGTAGACTATTTTTAAATGGTTTTAAAGACAATATTTTATGGAGCTCACTGATAGTTTTATGTGCGGCTACCTAATACAAAGAGTAGTTCACTTGCATTTTTATCATTATTGACTGTTCGGAAGAGGAGTGGGTGTTATGTTTCATATAGGTACCCTAATATAGGCCGGGGTAATATCATACACCTTCACCTACATTATCTCCCTTATACTACACAGTAACGAGCCTTTAGGATTGAACCTTTACCTAGTTCTAGTCCTGGGCACAGAATGAGGGTTTTCCTGAACAATAGAGTCCTATAACTCCATCAATAGACTCATACAGTATGAATGAATATTCATGAGGGTTCCTGGAAACCAGGCAGGGGCTACACACCACCTGCATAATATCTACGTACAGGGTTCATGCCATACGACATCCTCAAATCCAACAATGGCTAATACAAGAGACAAGGGACAAAGAAACCCTAGAGACTTTTTGTATAAATACAGCACATCTTGCTAGGGTTGGGAGAGGAGACCGAGACTTCCAGGCTGACACACTGACCAGAGACGCTGAGGCTCCTGCATACAGACACTCCAGCTGACAGTGGTCTAACACATCCCTCGCGGGGTATCTAACTCGAGACCAGGACGGGGTCCCACACTCTCTCACTTCAGTTAATGGGGTTAGACGAAATCCTAGAGGGATTCTTGGCTTCACACCTACTCACATGCTAGGTACACTTAGGTACATTTAGATAGTCATCGTAGGAGTACGCGCATTTTTATCAGGCATTTTATATTCATGTTCGTATTCATGATTATTGCAAGATGGTAGAACTGTACTATCCTTCTATTTTCACTGTACTGCTAATCATATATATCTGCTACTGTCTAACGGTTGTTGCAGCACATCTATTTTACACTAGAAGAACAACTGTGCAATAAATTCTTATTGTAACATGCCCGACTGCTTCTTCTGTGTAACTCTCTGAGACCGAATAAGTGAGCACGAGTGACTGAGCGAAAAGAAGTATATTGTTTCCACGATCCTGGGGGATCAGGGTTGTCATGTTCTGATGTTGCCAGAAACTATTCTCTCCCCGATAAGAGGAGATTCTAGTGGCACTGTGAGCTAGCTAAAACAGAAAGGCTAACATTTTTGGTGGGGGTGCTCAGAGCCAGTCTGCCACCAATCCTACAGTTTATGTTATCCGAACACGCAGATCCTGTATGGGTAATATAGGAACTATACGACACTGTATAGTGAGCCTAAGGTCGCTGATCCTGGGTCAGCCCGTGTGCTGGTAATACCCCAGCGCTTCAGGACCTTCCTACTGGGTCTGGCTCACGACGTGCCTTTGGCAGGACATTTGGGGTAGGACAAGACCTTTGACAGGCTTGTCACCCACTTCTTCTGGCCCCAAATGCGAAGGCAGTCGGATGGACATTGCAGGTCTTGCCAAACTTGCCAGGCAAGTGGTAAGAGTGGGAGGAAGGTCAAAGCTACTCTCCAACCTTCTCCAGTTGTTGGAACCCCTTCTGAAAGGGTAGGGATGGACATTGTGGGGCCACTGGATTCCAAGACAGCCATGGGCAACAGGTACATCCTGGTCTTGGTGGACCATGCCACCCGGTACCCGGAGGCAATCCCTCTCAGGACATCGACGGCGCCAGTGGTGGGCCGGGCGTTAATGGGGATCTTTTCCCGCGTGGGTTCCCCCAGAAAGGTGGTTTCTGACCGTGGGACCAATTTCATATCCAAGTATATGACATCCCTGTGGAAGGAGTGTGGTGTAACCTACAAGTTCACCACTCCTTAACACCCACAAGGTAACGATCCAGTGGAGAGATTCAACCAGGCCTTGAAGGGCATGATTAAGGGTCTAACAGAACCCATGAGGCGTAAGTGGGACATCCTCTTACCATGCCTTCTCTTTGCGTACAGGGAGGTGCCTCAGAAGTCTCTTGGGTTCAGTCCCTTTGAGCTTCTGTATGGCCACCCTGTGAGAGGACCTCTGAGTTTGGTAAAGGAAGGCTGGGAGGCAGCTCCCAGGAAAACTCCCCAGGATGTGTTTAGTTACATGCTGGTCTTCAGAAACCAAACTGCCCGCTTCAGGAAACTCGCTCAGGCGAACCTGGAAGCAAGCCAGGAAGAAATGAAGAAGTGGTATGACCAGAATGCCACTCTGGTCGAATTTCAACCTGGGCAAAAAGTGTGGGCCATGGCCCCAGTGGAACCGTGTGCCTTGCAGGACAAGTGGACTGGGCCTTTTGAGGTAGTGGAGCGCAAAAGTGATGTCACCTACCTGGTGAATTTGCAGACTCCAAGGAACCCTTTGAGGGTCCTCCATGTGAACCGCCTCAAGCCCCACTTCGAGAGGTCCGAAGTGAGCATGCTCTTGGCGACGGATGATGGGGTGGAAGAGGAGAGTGAGCCTCTCCCTGACCTCCTGTCCACCAAGGAGCACGATGGGTCAGTGGAAGGTGTGATCCTCTCCCCTACACTGACCCCAGAGCAGCAGAGTGACTGTCACCAGTTGTTGGGACAGTTTGCCCCACTGTTCTCTCTAACCCCAGGTGTTACTCACTGGTGTACCCATGACGTGGACACTGGTGACAGCCCTCCTGTAAAACACAAGATTTACAGGTTGACTGACCAGGTCAGGGCCAGCATCAAAGAGGAGGTCTCTAAGATGTTGGCGTTAGGGGTGATCGAGCCCTCCAACAGTCCTTGGGCCAGCCTAGTGGTCTTGGTCCCAAAGGCTGCTGCACCCGGTGCCAGTCCTGAACTGCGGTTTTGTGTGGACTACCGTGGGCTCAATGCCGTCACCAGGACTGACGCACACCCCATCCCCAGAGCTGATGAGCTCATTGATCGGTTGGGAGCTACCAAGCTCCTCAGCACATTTGATTTAACGTCTGAGTACTGGCAGATTGCCTTAACCGATGGGGCCAAGGAGAGGTCATCATTCTCAACCCCAGAAGGACATTACCAGTTCCGGGTGATGCCCTTTGGGTTGAAGAATGCCCCTGACACCTTTCAGAGGTTGGTCAACCAGGTGTTGGCTGGACTGGAGGATTTCAGTGCTGCATACCTGGATGATATTGCAGTGTTCAGTTCCAGCTGGGAAGAACATTTACAGCACCTTGAGAAAGTGTTGAGCGCTCTGCAGAGGGCAGGCCTCACGATCAAGGCCAGTAAGTGCCAGATCGGCAGGGCTCTGTGGTGTACTTGGGACACCAGGTAGGAAGCGGCCAGGTGGCGCCCCTACAGCCCAAGATTGACACCATTCTGGCTTAGGAACCCCCAAGACCCAGACAGAGGTGATAGCCTTTTTAGGTCTCACAGGTTACTACAGGAGGTTTGTTAAGGGCTATGGCACCATTGTTGCCCCCTTAACAGAGCTGACTTCCAGGAAGCAGCCCAAGAAGGTGATCTGGACTGAGTCCTGCCAGAAGGCTTTTGATGCCCTGTAGGCCGCCATGTGCACGGCGCCCGTGCTCAAGGCACCCGACTTCTCCAAGGAATTTGCCATGCAGACCGACCCTTCAGAGCATGGTGTGGGAGCGGTGCTCTCACAACTGAACGTAGAGGGCCTAGACCAGCCTGTAGTCTTCCTTAGCAGGAGACTACTGCCCAGGGAACAGAAGTGAAGTGTCATAGAAAGGGAAACTTTTGCTGTGGTCTGGGCACTGAAGAAGCTGGGACCCTACCTGTTTGGGACTCACTTCCGGGTTCAGACGAACCACAGGCCCCTCAGATGGTTGATGCAAATGAGGGGTGAGAATTCAAAACTGTTGAGGTGGTCCATCTCCCTACAGGGAATGGACTTTACGGTGGAACACCGCCCTGGCACAGAACACGCCAACGCAGAGGGTCTGTCCAGGTTCTTCCGCCTTAGTGAAGAGAACTCCCAGGAGGTTGGGAAGTTCTCCCTACTTTCAGCTGGAGGGGACATGTGTTAGACTTGGCATCTTTTGGCCTGTTTCCCCTGAGTTTTGCTTTCTGACCTCCCGGTTTTGACTATTTTTGTCCGGCAGGGGTGCATTTTGGCCCCCTTGCTGTTCACCCTCTATATTAATAAGTTAGGGGATTCTCTGATTTCTTGCTGTAAAGATATCCCTAGAGCTGGCACCAAAATGATTCCTGCATTTTTGTATGCTGATGACGCGGTGTTGGTGGCCAGGACTGCAAGGGGCTGCAAATGCTTTTAAATTGTTTTATAGATTTTATGGAGTCATTGGACTTAATCACTAATTTTAAAAAGTCACATGCTATGTCCATAGGTTCAAGGAGGGCAATGAAGGTTAAATTCTATTGCAAGGGACTAGAGTTAGTAAAAGTCCCCGCTTTTCCATATTTAGGGGTGCTCTTTGATGACCGGGCTCATGGTGCACGCAGCGTGCACAAAAAAGAATGTATTAGCTAGAGCATCGGGGGCCACTTTAGACTTTGCAAAAGAATAGGATCAAAACCACTCCCGCACTTATGAAGATCTATAATGCTAAGTGTCTCCCCATGGTGACTTATGGGTGCGACATCTGGGGTTACACAGACGTCAGAGAAATTCAGGGGCCGAAAACACCTTTCTGCGTAGATTGCTCTCGGTCCCAACTTCCACACCAATCTTTAACATACATGAGGAATTAGGCGCAGGTTTTATTTCTGACCAGATTGCGGTTGCCCCTTTATTGCGTTGGCTGAGAATTTGGGCACAACCTATGCCAAATCTTAACCAATTGATCATCTAAGATTGTCTCACCCTAGAAAAGGTGTTAGACATTCCATGGATTAGATATATTAAGGACCAGATGGAAACCCTTGGCTGCCCAGATTTATTTTTGAGCCCTATAGCTTTGGGTAAACAAGCCATTAGAGATCTCAAGCAGCAGTTTTTAGACAGACGAAGAGTACTAAGGGAGGAGAATGAATTGAAAAACCCATGGTGAGAAGTTTTGTTACACTGAGCCTGGGTCGACAGATGCAACCATATTTATCTTATATAAACAAACCGTACCATCTTTGTGTTTTGACAAGATTTAGGTTGAATATGGTTCCCTGGCTCCTTGCTTTTCCTAAAGGGTTTTTCAAAGAAGGAACATTAAATCCCTGTCCCTGTGATAATTTCTCGGACCAGAATACTCTTCATATAATATTCTTCTGTGCATATTACAATTCTCTGCGCAGAAAATTTATCATTCCTTTGCTTAGAGGTTGTAACTTTGAACAAGTTAGGCCAGGCGCTGGTATATTTACAAATGCTAGCGTCACCTATGGTCTGTTATGGGGTAGCAAGTTTCCTAACAGGAGCAATTAGGCATAGGAATAGGTCACTCATGAATTCTCCTGTGGACATGGCTTTGAATCACGTTATTTAAATACTTATTCTTATGTTCTTATATGTAAAGTTGGACAAGTGTAAGTTGGGCTAATTTTTATCTTATTTAATTATTCACTCCCAGGCCTAATTATGTGTCGTGGATCCTTGAGGTGTGCTTATTCTTGTATGAAGTGTTGTATTACTCGATGGAGTGTATTTTATTCTATTGTAGATAATGAAGTTTGAGTGGAGCAGGTCTCTACGGAGATTAATAACTGTCTTATGTTTTTTACTTTTATATTTGCTACATTGTTACAAGACGGGGGATCTTAACTGATTTTACATTTATGTATTTTATGATTGCAGATTTGATCTCTCCTGTTTTGTTATTTGTACTTTGATGGCTATAATCAGCCGAATAAAGTTAAATTTTGACTTTGACTTTGACTATTTTTGTGCTGGCTTAGTGTCTCTGCGCACTTTTTCACTGCTGAGCAGTGAAAAGTGCAAGTGCTCCTGTTGTAAATTGTATTATGGATTGGTGTTTCCATGATTGGCATATTTGATTTACTTGTCAGTCCCTAGTAAAGTGCACTGAGTGTGCCAGGGCCTGTAATCAAATGCTACTAGCGGGCCTGCAGCACTGATTGTGCCACCCTCATGAGTAGCCCTGAAAAGGTAACTCAGACCTGCCACTGCAGAGTCTGCGCGCAGTTTGTAACTGCCATGTCGACTTGGCAAGTGCACTCACTTGCCAGGCCCTACCCATCCCTTTTCTTACATGTAAGTCACCCCTAAGGTAGGCCCAAGGTACCCCTGTGGGCAGGGTGAAGTCTATGTGAAAGGTAGGACATGACCTGATGTGTGTGGCATGTCCTGATAGTGAAATACTGCCAATTTCGTTTTTCACTATTGAAAGGCTATCTGGCCCATAGGAAAGCATGGGAGTTAATTTATAACATCTTATAAATATAACTTCCCATTGGGACCAGATAGAAAAATAAAGTTTAGTATGCCTGAACTCAGAATCTAAATATGCATCTTTTAGTAAAGGTGATTTTTACATTCTGTGTTTGAAAATACCACTTTTAGAAAATAGATATTTTCTTGCTTAGCCATCCTTTGTGCCTCTGCTAGTGTGTGTATTGACTGTCTGGCTTTGGAGTGACAGGGGTTCGGTAGGTGCATTCTCTCAGACGGCCACCGGGGGTTGATGTGTGTCCTGCCTTTCCTGAATGAGTCAGGGCTGGGCTGAATAGACCTGGGCTGCATTCAGAGTAGTGGGAGGAGTTTTTACTAGCACCTAAATAGGCCTGGTCTGCATTTAGAGTGGTCGGAGGAGATTTCCCTTGCACCTGAATAGGCCCTGTCTGCCTCTGTCAATGCTGTCCCCACCTCCTGCCAGGAAGCTGCACCAGAGAGGACAGAACTGGTTCTGGCTGGGCACTCTCTGCTGAGAGGACAAAGGATTTTGGGCTATAAAAAGTGGGTCTCAAACCCCTAAACTTTAGAACTCTTCTGGACCAAAAAGACTGCCCAGAAGAAGACTGGAGAAGCTGTGAGGAGGAACTACCACTTTGCTGAGTGCTTTGCTGTGTTGGCTTGCAGTGGCTGATTCTGTCTTGGGCAGTGAAAGGACTGGACTGAACTTTCTACAACTTCTTTCTTTGAGGATCTCCAGGGGCTTGAGTTAGAGCTTGCCCCCTGTTCAAGAAGTCTCAGAAACAGCAAAGACTTCAAGTTCTTCTGCCCTCAGCACTGGGGACTGTGTGTTTTGTGCTGCAACAGAAGAAAAAGCAACCCGACGCCATCTACGACAACGCTGCTGACTCCGTGTCCTGAAGGCACCGCAGAGGGCACTGCCGCAATGATGCACCGCGACCCTGGTCTCACCGACGACGCCATCTGACGCCACCACCGAGCCGCTGCTCGCACCGCGACCTGAGGGCACTGCACTCCGCACGGCCTCGCTTCACGATGCCGCCTTTGTATCCTCGACGATGCCGCTTCACGCTGAAATCGATGCCACTGCTTGCACCGTGGCTCGAGGGCACCGCTCGTAAGTTACACGATGCACCGTCCTCATCCCGCACCGCAGCCTTGGCCTACCAATGCCGGCGCCATCGACTCCAGTTCATCAGCCGACGACAACGCTTCAGCAACGACGACGCCGCTGCCTGCACCGTGACCTGCCAGCACTGCATCACTTCGCACTGCGACCGTAGTCTCACCGAGGACGCCATCTGATGCCGCCACCAAGCCGCTGCTCGCACCGTGACCTGAGGGCATCGCACGCCGCACTGCTGCACTTTGCACTTAGCACTTCGCACCGCAGCACCCGACGCCTGCCGACGCCAGCGCTCCTGTCTTCAACCGCGAGGAGTTCAATCTGCAATGCGTGTGACTTCAAGGGCCCGCCGACTCCTGCACCGACCTCCGGAACCGACGCCTGCGGACGCCGTGCTTTCGGAGCTCAACGTGGGCCCGCCGACGCCCTGCATTTCTAAAGGTACTGTTTTGCGGGTCTTCCCGACACAGTAGTTGGCCCGCGACGCCGCGGTCAGCCAGAACTGTATGGATTTGTTTGTTCACAACGCCGTGATAGCCCCGGACGGAGCTATCGACTTCAAGCAACTGTATTTCATGTTTATTTTGATAACTGAAGATTTCTAAGTACTGTATTGTGGATTTTTATTGTTTTTGGTCTTGTCTTAAGTATATAAAAATATTGGATATTTTCCTAAACTGGTGTGGTGTCCTTTTGTAGTGATTACACTGTATTACTGTTGGTTATGTGCAAATGCTTTACACACTGCCACTAAGATAAGCCTGACTGCTCGTGTCAAGCTACCAAGGGGGTGAGCAGGGGTTATTTTAGGAGCGTAACTCCCTTATCCTGACTAGAAGGAAGGGTCCCTACTTTTACAAAGGTGCAAACCCTTGCCAACTAGAGACTCCCATTTGTAACATATAGGATAAAACTTTATCATCTACATGAGTCTCTTGAATTAAACAAATATCTGCTTTATGCCTAGCTAAATAATCTAAAACCTTAGTGCGTTTAACAGGGTGCCGTAAACCCTTAACATTAAATGAAACAATTTTAATACCATTAACACTCGACATTTTGAAAAAAGAAAAAAGATAGAAAAAATATAGATAAGAAAGATAGAGTGAAAAAAGAATAGTAGCTCGAATATCATTATATAGAAGACACAAAAGACACCAACCAACAACAAAAATAATGACTATACAACATAGAAACATATATAGAACTCCTGAATTGCACACACGCATGCCAAGAATGACCTACTCAACATGCCCTTTCAAGATACTCTAATCAATTAAACATTCTAGCAACAAAAATTCAAGCAACAATAAGGTCAGGTAGTAGACTCATTTGTTTCCATAGATGACTGTGACTGCAGATCCAAAAAGTGGCGAAGATCCTCAGGATGTTGAAAAGACTTAGAAGACCCATCTTTCCAAATTCGCATAGTGGACGGATCAAATAAACCATATTTATAACCAGCATTTCTCAGCCTGGGACGAAGATCCACAAATTCCTTACGAATGTTGACCGTATCTTTAGCAAAGTCTTGATGAAAGAAAATGTTATTCCCATTGACCATTAATGAAGGAATATTGCAGCCTTTCGTATCAAAATTAAATGGTGATGACGTAAAACTCTGAAAATCATTTGACGTGGCTTAACTTGTCTTGGGTTGCGATGAGAAGGGATTCTGTGCGCCTTATCAATCTCAAATTTTTCAGGAAACTTAATACATAAAAGACCAGGAAGTAGGTTTTCTAAAAAACCCTGCAGTCATTACCCTCCACATCTTCTGGTAAATTAAAAATTCACAGGTTATATTGTCTATTGCGATTTTCCAAATCCAGCAGTAATTTATTCATTGGTGCAATTTTGGCTGCAATAGGTAGAAGATGGTTAATTTTAGCTTCATTTTCTTGAATTTTAATAGCATTGTCAGAGACCTACATGGAAAGACCAGCCATATCTTTACCTAAATTTTTAATCTCAGCCACAATATTGTCAGTATTTGAACGTACAGCTTGTAACTCCTCCAGCAAAGTAGATAATGAAGGCTCATTAATATCCACTAATTTAGACTTAACTGGTGGAGGAGAAATGTTTTGTTTTCGTTTGGTAGACATATTATGGGACTGCTTGCCATCCATATTTAAAAGAAAATAAATATAAGCAACAATAAAGGAGCAAGCTAGAACAATATTACATGATTAATATGAATACAGGAGTGAAATGCTGCCTAAATAAGCACACTGCAGCAACTATAACCAACAGTGGGAGTGGCTCAGGCCTCTGCCGAGCCCTTTCCTGAGCTTCACTCCATCCTTCTGACAGGAATTCCAGCAACACGAGCTCCCAGGACACCGGAGAGTAGCTCACCTCCTGTAACTGCAGCCAATCTTGAAGAAGAGGCTCAAAAGGGTAATGGGCAGAGAGAACTCCCTCTCAGAACCTTGTTGTCAGTTTAAAATCAAAAATGCCAGCCTTAAATCATCGATGATGGGCATATTTTGCCGCTGCTCAGCGGGAAGCGGCCATCTTGAACGGCGCGCTTAAGCGACTCCATGTTGCTGGAGGTTACTTTGTGGGGCCATAAAGTCGCCATCTTTCACTCAAGACGCTCTCATCACGAAACCATCCAGGGGTATATATTGAAGAGCTCCTAATGGAATGCAGCAGGAACAATCCACCGTAATCTCACTATGGCCTATATTTACTAAAGGTTGACACAAGCATGTGTTGTGCTGCACAATTTTGCGCTGCACCCACGGGCCTGCTGAACGGAAAGTAAATTGACGCAATGCTGTGCATGGATTTGTTATGCTCCGCTTCACACAAGTGCCTGTGCAATCCGTGAGTGAAAAACAAGGCCCGGGCAAAATTTCCGTTGTGGCGTGTAATCTCACATAATTTCAGAAATGTAATGTTACCCTTAATACGCGTAATTCATAAAATTACACTATTAGTCCATGTCATGTAATTAGGCGAAGTTCGTGGCAAGAAATCTACGCAAAGACATCTGAACAATGCATCTTCAAACAGAAAATTGATGTAAGGATGCATTTTGTGTAAAATATAGCACTGAATGCCGCTTTGCATGTCACATAATTAAGCTCAATTTCACATATTTTTATTGAAATTTTGCGTCATATGCAAAGCAAATTATGGGACTTGCGCACACCCTAATAATTTACTCCCTATTTATTACTGTTACAGAAGAGCCATGAGCTGGTAGTAACTCCTGGTAGAGCCACCACCTTCAACATCAGTCTTTCTCCTTCTAAGTGACAAAAGTGTCTTTTGAACTAGAGGCATGGAAGGCATCACAATAACAGAACAAGGCGTGACATTTTCATATCACCTACCCCAATCCATAAAAATACAATTTTGCAAATATATACATAAAACTACATCCCCGATTGAACATATGTCTGTATTTACTGCCAATTCCAAAATCTCAGGCGTAGGGCAATGCAGCAAGTCACTTTGCTGCGCTGCTTCTACCTCACAGTGAAAGGGCAGGAATGCACTCATTTACCCAATACGAGGCATTTCTGTCCTTCCCCACTGCGCTGGCGCTGTTTTGGCAGCCCAACGCCAACGCAGGCACCCTTGAACAATAGTGCAAGGGTGCCTGTGTTTGTGCAGGAAGGGGCACCTTCCTGCACAAAAACAATCCTGGGAGGCTTTTTCCTCTTTCTTTGTGTGCTGCAGAATGCAGCATGCATAGAAAGAGGAAACAACTAGGAGAAATAAAGTGATTTCTCCTCGTTGCACCTCTCCTGCGGGGACGTAAGGTTTTGGCGCATCCCCAGGTTTACATGGTTTTGTAAATCTGGGGAGGTTTCAAAATCCATGGGTGTTGCGTTGGTACACCTACTGCAACGCCCATGGAACGCCTAACTAGCGCAGAGTAAGGCAACACAGCGATTTGTGCTGCCTTGCCTTACTCACTATCTATGAGGCCATTCAAAGCCACACAAAGTGGCTATGCGTGACCTCGTAAATATGTTTTTGTAATCTGAACCGGCAGAGCGTCACACAAAGTGACACTCTGTCCGCGCAAGGGGCATATAAATATGCCCCAGAGTTCGTAAATTTGCTTGTGTATATTAAATCTAATTTAAAAAAAATAATGTTACTATTCTGAAGCATGATTGCACAAAGTAGAACATTAATGCAATTTCTCTCTTTGGGCATTGGAAGAGAGCATGCAGTAGATGCCTCTACTTGCACTTGCGCTTGTCTTCCTATATCAAATTCAAGCTTTTTTACCTTGTATATATTAATCATGATATTATTATAATTAATTTTTTCTTGTTACGGGTTTATTTTATTCATGGGATGAAAACATATATTTTTTTCTTTTTTCATGTTGACTAATTTTAGTCTTTTTGCATTTGACTGATGAGGTTGCATTTTCTCAATGCCTTAAGTCTTTTTCCTATGTTATTTCAATCTGTAACTGTGTCTCACTGTATGCTATGAATACACTGCCACAATGTTTCCTCCCTAGCTTTGACAAAGACCTCCTGGTCGAAACGCGTCAGCTACTTAAATAATACCATAATTGGACTTACCTGGAGTGCGGGCCTTTCTTGCGGCGCGGCGCAGCGGCGTCAGCGGGGATCTTCAAGCATATACCATTACTGTTTCTACAAATGTATCGCCATCTCTTCACTAGAATTAAGACCTACAGGAGCCAAAGTTTCGAAATCTATAACAAATCTCGATTCGCTAATCCTTAACTGATGCTCCCGGTCTCCTCCTCTTTCCTGTAGTTTGATTGACTCTAATACTACAAAGGACAGCAGCTTGTCATCCTGATTATGCAATTCTTTGAAATGCCGAGCCACCGGATACTGTTCATTATTTCGTCGAATGGCTCGCTGATGTTCTAATATCCTTTTGTTTGCCCGGTGGATCGTACTTCCAATATAGTTTTTACCACACGAGCAAATCAGACAATAGATACAATAGTCCGTGTTACAGCTAAAATTCCCCTTAATTGAGAATTCTCTCCTGCTATTTGGTACTTTGATCTTAGTACAATCAACACTATTAGCGCAGGCTTTACAGTGCTTACAACATTTAAAACCTCCTACGCTATGTGCGGTTACATCAACATCATAAGTGGTTATTTCATTATTACTCAACTCATCTTTCAGGGATCTCCCCCTCCTGAATGTTATATGCGGGGTTTCATTGACATAATTGTTAATAATACTATCAGTTTTAAGAATAAGCCAATTATGATTGAGTATCTTCCTGATTTTAAATGCTTGATTGGAGAAGGTCGTGATAAATCTCACTTTTTCTACTTCTCCCTCAGTCTGCTGTCTGGGATGGAGTAACTGTGGTCTATCTAAGGCCTCCGCCTTGATCATAGCCTGTTTAATCATTTTTTTATTATAACCACGTTGCTCAAATCTTCTACTCATTATTCCCTTCTCTTCCAGATATTCCTTATGTGTACTACAATTTCGCTTCGCCCTAATCAGCTCCCCATAGGGGATGCTCTGTATTAGATTGGACGGATGAGCACTGGTGGCATTCAGGAAACTATTTGCAGAACTATCTTGTCTGGTTTTGCTTTGTTTGATTTTGTTTAGTTACTCCTCGTGTATCGCACTTATGTTTGTCACAATTTGCCAAAAAATGTTCTGGGTGGTCAAATGTTGACAATGCTGTAGATGTATTGGCCCACTTGGGCAGAATAAGTAGTACAAAGAGCACACATTGTACTTTTGATGTCAACTTATATATATTTTAACATTAATAATGAAACAACAAAAAATTCAGTGTGGCAATAAGCAGCTCATTTGAAATCCGCTAATTTAGGAGGGGATAATCGATTTGACTATGCTTTTTATCAGGATTTTAAATATGGGAAGTGTTAATAATGCTGTTATTGACTGCCCTTATTGATTTAACTTTGTACAGCTTTTACGAACAAAACCATTATTTCTAACTTTTGTAAACAATGATTTTCGTGAACTTGAATGAACTATTGGATAATAAATGAATGTTCAAATATGGAGCGTATGATAGCACATGAACTGAATGGACCAGCTAGTTTGTCCTTTCTTACTGTTTACTACAATGTGTATGTAAATCGGCATGATGGCGGAATCCAACATACTGTGATAAAGCTGAAAGTCGAAACGCATCGGTATTGAGCTGATCTTGCTAATAAAATTTATGTAGCAGCCGTGAGTGTCCTGGATTATTCTTGAATCTAGAAGAATTTGCGAATGGAGATGAAAGGGTTCCGGGCCCCATCCAGGACTGCCGCATTTTGAAGCTCCATACAACTTCCGGATGGAAGCGGTGAGAGTGATATATATATATATATACATTTATTTGTTATATTTTTATATCATTTATAAAATACATTAAAATTATAAGTTTAATACCTGTTTTAAAGTAAATATATATATATATATATATATTATATATATATATTATATATGTGTGTTTAACTTATTTGTTAAGATGTATATTAAATCTAATTAAAGAAAAATAATGTTACTATTCAATATATTTAATATTTATTATTTTATTTTATATATATCTAAAAACGATATTTTGTACAACTATATTAATGACAGATATTTTTTTTCTCAATATTTTTGTACTTAACATTATAAATATAGGATGTCGATATTTTTTACATCAAAATTTATGACATGATATTTTGGTAAGGGGATATTTTAAGTGTCGATATTCTGTCAGTGACCCTTACCTTTCACATACACTGCACCTTGCCCATGGGGGTACCTTGGCCTTACCCTAGGGTGCCTTTCATGTAAGAAAAGGGAAGGTTAGGGCCTGGCAAGTGGGTGCACTTGCCAGGTCGACATGGCAGTTTAAAACTGCACACAGACATTGCAGTGGCAGGTCTGAGATACCTTTTCAGGGCTACTCATGGTAGTGGCACAATCAGTGCTGCAGGCTCACTAGTAGCATTTGATTTACAGGACCTGGCACACTCAGTGCACTTTACTAGGGACTTACCAGTAAATCAAATATGCCAATCAGGGAAAACCAATTGTAATAACAATTTACACAGGGAGCACTTGCACTTTGACACTGATCAGCAGTGGCAAAGTGCCCAAAGCATCTAAGCCAGCAAGATCAAATCCAGCACAGCATCAAAAAATAAAGGAGGTAGAGGCAAAAAGTCAGGGGAAACCACAACAAAGTTGCCAAGTCTAACAGTGAATGCAGCATGTGGCCTGCAAAAATGTCCCTTTGCATTGACATCACAAATGTGAAATTATTCTTTTCTGAACTCATGTGACAAAACCTTTTTTACAGTCTTGCAGTCACGGAGACACTGAAGTCATAAAGCCTACCATTCCTACTATTAGGTGCAGACTGACGCTGAAACAGGATATTAAGTCCACCACTGTGGCAGGGCCAGGTGTTTGCCTCTATCATTCCATTAAGCAAACTATCTCACCTGCGACCACATTTCTGTCTCTATGACTCTTCCTGTGACATCTATATCTCTATCACAGGCATGCCACTCTTTTCTCCATTAGTATTTTGCAGCCTCAGGGATCCTGGATGCTTACATATCAAGGTCCTTACACCCAATTTGAGTACTGCATCTTCTCATTCCAGTTTTTACTTTGTATCTTCAGTATTTAAAAAACAACCCTGTCTTGCCACTGCAAATGGTTTGGCTGGCTCAATGATTCAGCCCGGACTTGCGATCCAGCCAACCACTGTGGCAATGCCATGCAGGAGTGTCTCTTACTTGGCTTTAACCACACTGTCTCCCTGTAATCCCTGTTTGCTCTCTGTGATATTTTTCCTCACATCTAATTCTCTGTCATGGGACATTCAATTCATGCTTCCATGTGCACTGTATTGCTTATTGAATCCAAGATTTCTACATTTACATTCATTCCACCACCACTAGAGTGAGTGGGCAGTTGTTGCATTCCGGACTGGCCATATAGCCAAACACTGTGGTGGGCCGTGTCTCTAAACTAGCATTGCCCACATTGCCATCTCTGTTATACCATCTGTGTTGTATGATCTTTTTCCACATATCTATGTCTGTGATTTAGTCCATGTCAATCTGTCTTCATGCCTACTATGCCACTTTGGGAACAAAGAAGTTCCCATGCCCATGTTTCCAGACCCACTGTCAAAAGAACGTGTACTCATCACCAATTTTATATTGCAGCTCCCGTCTTTACCACTAGTAGAGATAGAACAACATTGCACCTGGATTTGACCATACAACAAGCCTTTGGCAGTTTCATGCAGGTGGGTTTCTTAAATGGCACTGCCCACATTGTCTCCCTTGCAGCCCCCTAAACTCTTCATGACCCCTTTACCCACAACGTTGTCGCTGACCCAGGCCTTGTTAAACCTGTCACCAGGTGTACTATCCCCCCGGGATGCAAACCTTTTTCTGTGCCGACCAATGATATTGTTATCATAATGAAAGTGTGTCTCTCATTTCTTAAAGCACCTGTGGACAAACAAACATATCCCATTGCCTTTCTTCAAGTGGGAGTAACTCTATAATTACAAAAGTGAATCCACTTGTCTTGCAAGCTTTCATCTGTTCTGGGCACCATATCCAGAGTAACAAGACATCAACCCCTTCCATGGCAATGAATCAAGGCAATGACAAAAAACAGGAAACAGCACCGATCCAAAGTCTCCAAAGTAGACATTTCTTATTCACCAACACTTCTGTCTATCACATCCGGATACCAATTCTTCAGGTGTATGGGCCCATTCCTCATGTCCTGGTTCCTGCTACCCAGAACTCACCTAATGACTCCACCCACACCACTGGGACATTAGTTGCTTCTCCAGATATCCTCATTCTACCATTGTCAACTTGATTGAACAGTCCACATGTTCCCTGCTTGACTCACCTCAACAGATTTGTGCTGGTTTCCCCATACAATCCTTTTGTTTGCAGCTCACCACTAGGACCCCAGTTAAATGTAGGGGGTGACAACCATGCAAGCATTGTGCATGGGCCGGGAAAGACCTACACTGTGGGAGGAAGACCTCTTTCAACAACATGCGGCTGAGAGACTGGACCAAGTTTCCAATAGGTGGCTCCACAACAGAATTGTAGAAACCTTTTCAATTCCTAACTAATGTATGCAGGAAGACAATATCTTGAAGACTATAGAGTTAAATAGGCATGGAGGAGACAGTGCAATGTGCTTACATAGCTCTTAAGACTTGCAGGAGACACAATGGTACTAATAGCAAAAGGAAACAGCCAACTGCTGGAACAAACAGTTCCAGTGAGTCTAACTCTTGTAAGTCACCCTTGCAGTCATTGGGTGAGGAGTGTGATTTTGCTTTCAATCCTGCCCCTGTTCTTAAAAGTCAAGTATGAGGGAATCATCAACAGTAATGTGAATAGCAGCCTCCCTGTCTTTGAGCACATCCCAATCCATTATGTTACACAAATACTGGGCCACATGTACTTTCATGGTGATAAGTTTCACGATCCTGCATTGTGTGTGATGTTTAGTTCTTCGAGGTGTGCAGCTTTTTTTAGCTAGTCTTTAATATATTTCTCATTAAAACAATAAAATATATGGAGACATTCCACAGTGATGTACAGAGGTGTGCCGCTGTGGGAGCCGATGTGAGAGCCGCTGTGAGAGCTGAGAACCTTATTAGAGTCAACCTACTGGGAGCTGTGCTTCATGGGCAGCGGCCCTGGAAGCGACTAGTGTAGCATGCTTGTGTCTGGGTACCCAGCTGAGCCCTGCACCAAATTTCACAACAAACCTATTCCCTGTGGCTCCACCGCCTGCCCGAGAAGTTGAACCTGGTCCCTGAACTTCCACAAGCTGCCTGAAGAGTCGAGCAGTAAGGAAGATCAACTTGTGGGTTTGGGGAAGGTGGTGCACTTGCAGGGTTAGTGTTCTGGACTGGCAGATAGCATCAGCGAAGCTTGTGGACGGTAGCCCCAGCCTTCAGTTTTTTTTATTACATCTATCGGCATGGCGAGCGCCCACAGTGCTTCCACCATCTGCCTGACACAACTTGTGACTTTCAAGGTCTCATTTGGTCTTTGGGGGCCAACATAGCCAATTGCTCATATTGAGCTCATCTTCACCATGAAATTCCCTGGGTCCCCGCCTTCAAGTTAAGACTGACATCCTTGTTGCAGGTCGGTAGCAAATTGATTGATCGTAGTATGACAGAGCACAGAGACTGGAATAATTCTTCCTTTTTAGGTCTTGGTCTAAATGACGTGCATGCGCTATCTTGAAGAGACATGATGTACCTACTTTGTGGGCTTACAGCCTGCTCATAAGCTTCCCATTTGCTGGCACCATCGTCGCTCCATTTTTCGTTCTCCCCACTTGTCAAGGGCATGCATACTACACTGCGCTGCGTGAAAAAGTGGTAAATCTGCCCCAAAGTATTTTGCCATTTCTACAGCAAAGTCTTTAAGCATAGGACTAGCACAGTGCCATCCAGGCCATCCAGGCCGAGCTGTAAAAAGTCTTTTACCACTCCAGGCACAGTATTTCAGCTTTGGATTGGTAAAATTCCACCCAAGCCAACATGAAATGAATAAAAGCAATCCCTGACACTATCATTATTGCTCTTCAGAGAGGTTTAGCTTTGTCCAGATACAAGGGAGCACCCAGTATAAGTAAATAAAAAAATACCCTTTCAGGCATAGAGTGCTGCATAAATTATGCAAAAAAAGCAGAGAACTCTGGGTAGTTCCCAAGTTTAGGTGGAGAGCAACTCCTATATAGAGACCCTACAACACCAGCGACACTCTGAATTTGCTCACCTTAAATGTCTGCTTTTCCATCAAAGTTTTTAAGCGTAGGATTAGCACAGTGCCATCCATGTGCAGGACATCTAACCTGGCCTTCTATTGGAATTCTATAACGCATATTAGCAAGCCCATTATCGCCGTTTTAGCGGCAGTTTCCTGCCGCTAAAACGGCGATAATTTTAACGAGGTTCTTGCTAATATGCCCCAAAGTCTTTTGTCAAAAAATTATATCATAAACGTTTCGTAAGTCAATCCAATATCAATAAATAGAAAAGACCACAATTAAAACTTAACATAGAAAACAAAAACAAAAAACACATTACCTAGTTAAGAGAGATCAAATCCCCTTTGAACCATCATAGGAACTTATCACTAGAAAAGTAAAGTGCAAATGCATAATTATAATATTAAAGTCAAGGCAGCAATAAGTTAAGAATATCTTTTTCTAATTATTAATGACCCTCTAATGAAGCTAATAACAACAGAGCAAACTTCCGCTGAACCTAGCTGCTGTAAGTGCTGATAGCCCTTTTGTATAATTCAAAATTTAAAGAACATAAAACTGGAATTAAAAAAGAAGTTCGCACCGAATGGTAAAGAGAGCAAAAAAGCATAAAAGGACTGTACTTTGCAGTGAGAGGTTATCACATGGCCAGTTAGGAAGGTTTTCAAACCTGCTCCTTGTTGGGGGACAGCTAAAAGAAAATGTAAAGAACCCAGCCGTAGCCTGGTTAAGTATAATCTGTATTGAGTGTTGTCTACGTAAGTTAAAATAAACTCCAGCTCATATGTGGGGTATAAGGCCTGATAACTTGCCAAGGAGTACAACTGAAGGACATTGGTCCAGCGCTGGTCATAAAAAAGAAGCCGTATCTGGGCTCTGGCAGCAGGGCCTAAAAGTTCTTGGTTAGTAAAAAACTCAGGAACCCCCAGTCTTAAAAAAAGTGCTCTTGGCGTAGGTTATCCAGTGAATTTTCACCATCTTGTCCAGGGCCAAGCAATCTAGAAGAATGTTTTTAGTGAGACCCAAATCAGGAGGTTGGCAAATTCCTTACCATAACAGGAGGGAAGCCAGCCCCAGTAAGTCTTCCAAATAAGGCAGGCCTTCCCTAGAATGACAGAAAAAATAGCCTTCCCAGGTGGGGCTATTAATAATATGTGCAAAAAGCAATTTTGTAACTTTTGGAGACAGTCACATTGGCAGTACCCCCATAACTCCCACCCAATAGGAGGCAACCGAAATACACTTAGATTGACACAGAGTTACCATCTCCTTCACTGGCCTGTGGTCCAGTTTTGATGCAAAGAGGAAGACTGCTTCAATTGCTGTAAAAAAAATTAGAGGGCTCTCAGCGTCAACAAAGTGCTGCACTTATGCTGGAAATCAAAAGAGATGCCAAAATAGTTAAAACTATCTACTCTTGTAACAAGCAATTCCTCAATATAAAGAGCGTTTGTTATTGTACCTTTATGCCCGCAGATCATTGTAAAGGACTTCGTGTGGTTAACCTTTAGGTCTAATGAAGTCATAAACTCAGAGAAGGCACCCATCAGCCGCTGAAGGCCATTTGTGGTCCTTGCCATTATCGGCGTAAAAAAGTGTAGGAATGTAGCAGTTGCCTACCTACGGAATATCTGGCCTCTTTTGAAGAAGGTGTCCTTCAAGACCATTTATATAAATGAAGAATAAAAATGGTGCTATGATACAGTTTTGGCGGACACCCTGATAGCTGCTTAAAAGTGATGTGCATTCCCCGCTTGGACCAAATGTAATTTTTACCGAGATATCCCAGTGGAGGCGATGTGATAGTGTAACTAGAGCTTTTTTAACCCCCAGGTTTTCTAAAATGTCCTCTATTATAGATTGGCTTACTGTGTCACAGCGCATGACAGGTCTATAAAAGATAAATGATAATTGCTTTTCTTTATTTGAACATACTTGCTGATTAAAAGGGAAAGGTGTAAAAATTGCTCTAAAGTACCAGATCCTTGTTTAAAATCATACTGGACCTCTGAAAAGATATTATTTGTCTCAGTCCTGTCCTCCATTCTCACTAAAAGGACCCTTCCTAAGATCTTCACAGTAGAATCCAACAAAGATATTGGGCGGAAACAAGCTGGACTATTTCTATCTCCTTTTTTAAAGATTGGATGATGATTGCTTCCTACCATGTAGGTATTAGAGGTCCATTAATCGCTGCTCTAAAAACATTCATAAACAAGGGGGCCCACAGGTCAATATTTTCTTTAAAACATTTCCAAACGTAGTCCGTCCGGACTTGGAGCGCTGCCGCCTTTGCTCCTATTAATAGCTCTAGCAATGTCCTTGACCGCGATGGTGTAACTACACTGAAGGGACAACTCCCTGTCATTACCTGATAGTCCCAATCATCTTGTTCTATAGGGGCAGGCTCACTGATTTAAACACTTGGGAAAAATGTGAGACCCAGTATTTAGCTTGAATTAAGCAATCCATTTTCGAGGGGGGGACTTCTGTGAACAGGGGGTGATTTACTACCTCCCAGAAAAATCTGGGAGCCCAGGCGTTCCCTGCCATTAGAATGTCAGCCCAAAATGAGTCTCAAAGTTCAGATTTCCTGTCCTTGAGCACAGCTTTGTAAAGCTTCTGGGCTGATTTAACATTCTACCAAGTTTTGAAAAGGCATTGAGGGCTGTCTTAAGTGATTTATGGGCTTTAGAGCAGGTTGTGTTAAACCAGCAAGAGGGGGAGGAGCGGTCGGCCAGTGTTTTGTTGTTAGTGCTAGGGAAACTGAGTGACATATGGAAACAAAGCAATTAAGTATATAATGAGCTGAAGTGTATGTGGATAAACACTTATTTACTACGTCTACGTTTTGAGACACTATGGTCATTAAAATCTTACTCGGGTCAACAGAGTCCCATTTAATAGAAAGGCCCCTATTTACAGAAAAGGCAATAGGGACTACATACAAATGTCCCCTCTCCTTGTACTGATCACTATTCAAATAGATGGCAAGGGGATTGTGATTACTCCTGCATTTGGGGTAGATTCTGAATTTCAATATTAAGAATCTATAGGCCACATGTATCAAAATTGGAAATTGCAATTACCTTATTGCGATTTTCTGAGAATCGCAATTAGGTAATCGCAATTTCAAATGTATGAAACTCCAAGAGTTTCATATACCGATTCCTAGGGAGTCGCAAATCGACCTACCTCATTAATACTAAAGAGGTAGATCGCAATTTGCGACCCCCTAGGAACCGCAAAAATCTCGGGGATGGTGGCCTACCGGTGTCAGCAGACTACCATGTCCGTGATTGCTTTTAAATAAAGCAATCTTTTTTTTAAAAATACAGCTCGTTTTCCTTAAAGGAAAACGGGTTGCATTTAAAAAAAAAGAGAAAAGTTTTCTTTTCATTTTTTAAGAGCAGGCAGTGGTCCATGTACCGCCCCTTGTGATAGTTGGGTGAGCCTTTGAAAGGGCCAAACCACACTCACTCGCAAAAAGAAGATTATTATATTATTAATTATATTATGGAACTCCTGGCCATTTGAATCTTCTAAGCCACCAACTGGGGACCCACTAAACACACACAAAGTACAATTGAAATCCCCGCCCATAACTTACAACATGGCTGATTTTTAAAGTTCAGTTTCATAACAAAGTCATCTAACATCCACTACTTCCGTTGAGTGGTAATAAAATAAATTATAATAAAAATTAATGACCAACAGGTCAACAGGTCCTACTTTGGACAACATCAATATTAGGAACCAAGGTGAAGAGCACAGGAGATATTTTACTCCTTTGTTGTTAATATGCCGTCTAACAAATCCCTCATGTATAATGTTTGCTATAGAAACCATCCCTGCACAAATTTTGACTTTTATGAATACTTTGAAAGCCAAGATATTGTGTAAGCTTTGTAAATTAAATATCTTGGCAGCCATTCAGGCAGTCCATTTGGAGGTTTGTCTGAATAGCATCTTTGTCCTAGGACTAGCAGCAGTTTTATGATGAGTGCATTGGCTACATCATTGTGAAGAGAATTCTCTGTGCAGCTTATTGCACAATGAAATATTTCACCAAAAGTGGGATGATAGTATATTCAGCAGAAATTTTCTATATGCGTTAGGACTGTAAGAGCTCCAGAGGGAGGACTTAGGGGGTGATTACGATGGCGGACGGACTTATGTCCGTCTGTCATCGATGCGAGGACTGGGACCGCCCGCCTGTAAGGTGGCTGTCCCGCACGTCCGATTACGAAGCGGCGGGTGCTGCTGGCTGCAGCCCCTGCTGCAATGCTAAAAATGTATTTCATGCATTTCCCTGCACTATGTAGCAGGCACCACGCGGTGCCTGCCACCTGGCGCATGGAAATGTGGTACCACCCAGTGCACACCCACCTCCCCCAACACAAGGGGGGCTTGCAATGGGCCCTCAAATGCAATTACAGCCAGCCTATCCATGGCGGTGGGCTGGCAGGGTCCAGCATCGTAATTTGGCAGACGGTGCCTGCCAGGCACTACCACCATTCTACAGATGCATGGTGGGTCCGCCAGGCAATCGTTACGATTGGGACTTTGCGTCCGCCAGCACACCGCCCGCCATCGTAATATGGCAGGCGGAGAAGTGCTTCGCGATGGCAGGGAAACCGCCACCGGCAGGCTGCCAGTGCCGGTTTCTCCGCCATCGTAATCAGCCCCTTACAGTCTATGACATTCAACCAGTTGAAATGCCACCTGAAATCATTAACTCCTATTGTGAGTATAAAATTAGATATTGTGGATTGTTCGCATAGGGTTAAATTTAGTACTATTGGCGCTTCTTGTAAAGAACGAAAACCACAGCCTATCTGACCTGGAATATGCAACATAGTATTCAACACTTCTTTCTATGTTAAGAATGAATGTTTTGCCTTTAATGATAGTTACTGGTGCTTGGCAACAATTGGCTGTTAAAGACAGAATATGTGATCTGTGAAATAATGCCATCCAAGACTTGGATCATGTTATTTTTATTTGTCCTGCACTGCAGTTTAGACACTGTCAATTTTTGACACCCTTTTTTCTTAGATTTTGAGTACAATCTGCAGATACAGTTGTTATCTTATTTTTAATGTTTCAGGAAAATGAAATGACTTGTTTTAAAATTGTTAGATTTTTAAAAAGCCTTGTACATTTGCATTTCAGTGATATTATTTACATATGTATATGTGTAAATGGATAAAATGTGTTAAATGTGTGTGGCTCTCTATGCAGATCCAAATTTCATACAATAAATAAATAAATAAGACAGCAAGCATTCCAAAGCTCCGGGGAATCAGGCTTTTGCATGAATATCTGAACATTTCAAATCCTCTAATATCACATAACAACGATTTTCAATATTTTGTATGCAGGTGTAATTTGGCTGACCATACATTCACAAATGTTTAGGTGCCTGTCAGAGCATTATGCCAGTTATGCTGTCACATGCAATACCTCCTGCAATGTATTGGCTCCATGTGGTTTCAGAGTGCTCACACATATAAAGCACATCTGGTTTCGGCATCAACTGAAAAGTACACTCAGGCATAAGAGAATGGAAAGCGGGAAACTCTTTATATTACTTGAAGGTCAATACTTGGGAACTGCATACAACTTTGACCACATAATAAAAGTTGAAACCCTCTCAGTAGTGCATCTGAAACTGTCACCTTACCACAGATACATGGGTGCTACACTTGTCAGCCTTATGATGGACTTCCCCCAAAGATTGTGCTTTTCTCCTCCATTTTTGCTGATTTCTTTTTTGATGGCTTTAGGACTCTGCATCAGTGGTGGTCCATGAAGGTAAGTATGGTGGGGTGGGTGGGAGGGGGGAAATCAATAGACAATAGAATATGGAAAATTCAACAAATAAATAATTCCTATTCTGTCGTCTGTCGACTTCCCCCCCACCCCGCTTCACCGCGCTTAACTGTACGGACCGCTGCTGCTCTGCACACTTTACCATAGCTAAATTGCTTGTGCTCTCTCCTTACAACCTGGTAGAATGGGCTTATACCTAATTGGCATATTTAATTTACTTGTAAGTCCCAAGCAAAGTGGCTCTACTTGTGCCCAGGGCCTGGATATTATATGCTACTAGCGTGCATTCGGCACTGATTATGCCACCCACTTAAGTAGCCCTTTAAATATGTCTCTGGTTTGTCATTGCTGCCTGCATGTGCAGTTTTAAACTGTGTTTTCGAGTTGGCAAAATAAACCTTTTGTCCAGCCAAAGACTTATTCTTTAATTTATATAAGACACCCCTAGGGTAGGCTCTGGACAGCCCAGAGGGCAGTGTGCAGTGTATTTAAAAAGTTAGACATGTACTTAAAGCTTTACATGTCCTGGTAGTGAAACATTCTTAAATTCGTTTTTCACTACTGTAAGGCCTATCTCTCCCACAGGATAACATTGGAGGTACCTTATTACATTTAATACGCTGTAATTTCCAAATGGCAACAGGTAACCAGTTCATATTTGGTGTCTTTGGAATTGTAATGAAAAATCCTCTCTCATGATGAAGTATAATTCTAAGATACAATTTTGAAAATGCCGCTTGTAGAAAGTTATATTTAAGAACAGTGGTCCCTAGGAAAACGACAATAAAGAGGGGGGAATGAATATAGACCCAGTCAGTACTATATTTGTATAACTTGTCCAGCCGGACAGAGGTCAGATATTTAATATTTTAAATTCAGATAGGAACAATACAGACAAAACAATTTTGTAAGTGGGACACGTGCCTGCATCCTACTAAACCAAGAGCTGACAAACAATAGAAAACACAGAAGGCTCAGGCAAAGCTATAGGTTTGTTAAACACAAAATTTCTCAATGTAACAAACAAATGCAAGGAACCACCTTTACACATTAAATAACAATTTAGAGCAGTGTATAAGGTGTATCGGTTGTCGACGGCGTTTCGATCCATATAAATAATAAATGGATCATCATCAGGACATTTAGAATAAGCATGCCTGTGTGTAATTGCCTGTAAAGAGTGTTGGCAATTCCCGCATGGAAAATAACCAATATATAGCTGAAGGCACAGATGGCGAGCAGCCAAAACCAAGAAAGATAAAATCAGAGGTATGGGGGAGCCGGACCGGGAGTCCCGCATTTCGGAAGCCGGCACACACTGTCTGCCACCCAGGAACACGGACCTAGAATAACCCCTTATCTGGAATCAGGAGCACGCGGCTGCGGCTCTCTCCTCCATCTGGATACATAAGCCATCGTGCCTTCCCCTTCCCATCACTGGATGGGTCACTCTACATTTATACCTTGCCTTTGACGCCCTAGCCGGTCCGGCTCCCCCATACCTCTGATTTTATCTTTCTTGGTTTTGGCTGCTCGCCATCTGTGCCTTCATCTATATATTGGTTATTTTCCATGCGGGAATTGCCAACACTCATTACAGGCAATTACACACAGGCATGCTTATTCTAAATGTCCTGATGATGATCCATTTATTATTTATATGGATCGAAACGCCGTCGACACCCGATACACCTTATACACTGCTCTAAATTGTTATTTAATGTGTAAAGGTGGTTCCTTGCGATTTGTTTGTTACATTGAGAAATTTTGGGTTTAACAAACCTATAGCTTTGCCTGAGCCTTCTGTATTTTCTATTGTTTGTCCCTCTTGGTTTAGTAGGATGCAGGCTTGTGTCCCACTTACAAAATTGTTTTGTCTGTATTGTTCCTATCTGAATTTAAAATAATAAATATCTGACCTCTGTCCGGCTGGACAAGTTATACAAATATAGTACTGACTGGGTCTATATTCATTCCCCCCTCTCTATTGTCGTTTTCCTAGGGACCACTGTTCTTAAAAATAGCTCGATTCCCAAGGTCCCTGGCAGACCTTACTTGGGTTCCCTTGTTTCTTTAAAATATGCTTGTAGAAAGTTGGCATTTTCCTGTGTAAGCCTTTAAGTGCCTATGGACTGTCTCTGGGTCACATGACTGGGTGAAGTTGCCAGTTATACTTTATGTATTCATTCTAGACAGCCACGCATAATAAAGAGCTTAAGTGTGCATGGATGGGCCATCACTGGCAGGATAAGAGGGAGAGCTGGGCACAGCCCTACATACTCTTGAATAGGTTGTGTCCTGCCTCCACACAGAGGGCTGCATACCCCCTGTATTAGTCTGGAGCCAGTACAGGGAAGGTAGGATGCTTGGGGGCTTAAAAGGGAAACCTCTAGAAGCTTTTCCCACTTCAAAGGTAGAATTGGGTTTAAATATTAGACCTCAGGCACCAATGCCTAAGTACGCTTCTGGACCTTTGGATACTCTGCCAGTAAGAAGAACTGCTGTGCTGCTGACATTAAACATGTCTCAGGCGTGCCATTGCAGCCTGTGTGTGCAGTTTTAATCTGGAATTCCGACATGTAAAAACAAACCTTCCCTTTTAATACATATAAGGACTGCCACTCTGCTGGCCTGGTACCATGCTGGATTCTGGCGGCCTTGCTAGACTGCTACTTTGCTGTGCTGACCTGCTGCCTGCTGCCCTCATGCCTAGGTGAGAAGGACTGAACCTAAGCACTCGTTGGCTGGCCTCCTTCCTAGAGCCTCAGGGACAGAAGGCTCCAACAACCTTGAACCCAGAACCTCGATAATGTCATCTGTGAGTCCTACCCTGCCAAGGGGTGCCACCCCAGTCTTGGCCCCCCAGAAGTGGGCCTGAAGGTGCTCTGCTAGCCCATCTGTGGACCCAGCAGAACTAATGCATCTCTGTAGTGCAGCGCAAACCTGAGCAGAACCAATGACTCGCCTCTGCTGCGAGAGCTCTCCCAATACATAGTGCTCCGCATCAACTTCGCAGCCCGCATCGGAACTGCCTCCTGTGTGGACCTTTCCCAATGCAGGCCCTCGCATCACATATGTCTTGTCGATGGCGGCCTCGACAACGATTCAGGTTCTCACATCACAGTCTCAGAGCTCCTGGGAACTGACGCATCGCCTCGCCTGCATGATGGATCCTTGACACCGGACTTCACATCATAAGCCGTCATCGACAGGATCCTCACCGATGATGCAGGACTTTGCATCGCAGCTCCACAGCTCCTCAGAACTGTCGCATCTCCTCGGCTGCACGACGCACCCTCGACGTGGGACGCTCGGCAACCAGGACTTAAGGTACTCTAGTTCAGTGGGCCTAACTAGGTCCCTGTAGCCAGGCCACGCTCCATCATGGTCAGCCTGTACTTGTGTCTCTGTCCTGGTCCCAAAGGGGACGATGGTCGGAGCGTTTGAGCTAATCAAACACTCACCCCCAGTCAACTGATCTGGGTTTAATCCATCATCATTCTTTAGCTCACTCCACCACCCCAGTTCAGACATGGCCATATGCAAATCAGTCTGACCCTGTGCCTCATGGGAACAGTCCAGCCCGAACTGCCAAGCCATGTCTTCCCTGGACCGGAAACAAGCATCCTGGAACCGGTTTCTGGCTATTCAGCCGTCATCAGCCAGGCTAGCTTGAATCCAGTGGCAAAGTGAGCAAGGGACCCACGTCTGGGCATACCCTGCCAACTTAGGGCGAGCAAAGCGATACCAAAGGGGACGATGGACACTGGATTCAAGCTAGCCTGGCTGAAGAAGGGTGACATACCCTGAAACCGGTCCCAGGATGCTTGTTTCCGGTCCAGGGAGGACCTGGCCTGGCAGTTCGGTCTGGACTGTTCCCATGGGGCACAGGGTCAAGACTGATTTGCACATGGCTGGGTCCAAACTGGGGTGGCATAGTGGGCAAAAGAACAATGGATTTAACCCAGATCTTTTGACTGGGGGAGAATGTTTGCATTGTCAGCATTCCGTTCATCGTTTGTTTGCTGTAACACTCTGTCCTGGTCCAGCATGACCAGATAACCACAGTTCGCGGTTTGTGCCTTGTGGTGCTATTTTTACTGAAATCTTTAAAATTCCATATCTCCGAATCTACTGATTGGATTTTTGTTGTTTTGATCTTGTTTTATTTATTAAAAATGACTCTATTTTTCTAATCTGGTGTGGGATCCTTTTGTGGTATGTCTTCACTGGGATTCTATTTGAAGCGTTGCCCAAATACTTTACACATTGCCTCTGAGTTAAGCCTGACTGCACTGTGCCAAGCAACCCCAGGGTTGAGCACAGGTTAATTTAGGGTTTGCTTGTGACTTCACCCTGACAAAGATTGTGGTTTATGCTTGAGTGGGGTTTTACCCCCTCAACCAGTAACCCAGTGTCTTACAATGGATCACTCTCATACTGAAGTTGTCACTTACCCTTCACCCTTCGACAATCACCTTGAGCATTGAACAGTTGTAAAGTGTATGGTGAAAAACACAGTTGAAGGGCAAAGTGATGGGAAGCAATGCATGGTGTAGCTATGTAAATGCTGAAAATTGGCTATGGGTATGTATAGGCAGAGGTTAGTGAAAAAATAAATACAGGGCTGCGGTGAGAAGCATGGGAACTGGGTCCTTTAAATGAGAATGTCCACAAAACCAAGGAAAAACACAGCTACGAGTTTGAAAGAAAAACAAAGACTGCAAATTGAAAGAAAATCATCAAGGGTCCTCTGGCATAAGCCTCTGAACTGATGTCTGGCAGTTATAAATCATCATCAGCACACTCAGGTTGACCACATTCATCTTTTCGAGAGCAGTCTGAGGGAGAGGGGAACTTTGAACAGGATTGCGTGTGGATGAGGTGCTAGGGTAAGGTTGAATGATGATCAAGGACAATGATGTGAATGGGCTGGAGAGAGAGGCGATTTGGAAAAGATACGGCAGAGGTCCAGAAGGACAGCAGACAGGTAATCTCACTCTGCTGGAATAAAAACTGTCCGCTGAGCCCAGCAAACCATTCACACAGACAGCTGCCAGACTCTGCCTGGGGCTTCATGAGAGTTTGCTGGACAACAAAGCTTTGTCTACCGATGTCCTGAAATGAATCAACAAGAAGAGATGGATGGTAGGTGTCTGGCGCAAAGTGGTCTACTTGCCATTGTCCTAAAGTCATGGGGTTATCAATGAGACCCAGAAGACTCTGCAGGCACAGATAATCAATTGGGAGTGCATGGACTCAAGAGGCACCTGAAAGTGCATATTGGGACTTAAGTGTGCGTTGCCTCAGGGGTACTTAAGAGTGTTATTGGGCACACTAGGACTCAACAGGCACACAAAAGCTTGCCAGCCACTGTTATATTGCTCAACAACATATGGCAAGAATGCCAAGTTATGCCAAGTTATGAAGCATCTATTTGGGAAATTAGAGACATATTAGTGTCTAGTGAGAACATCTGGAATACCCGTGAGTTCGAAAATAGGGAAACTGGAACACAAATGTGTGGGGAATTAATTGGATGGAATTCTGATGGAAGTGCTCAGAACTTGCACACCACTGAAAGACAACAATAATTCCTGCAGGAGAGTGCTGCTTTTTGGTGACTGCCAATCAATTGGCTCTTAAATAACTGTCATTTCCTTCTTACCGCATGGAACTCTCGCCACGGCTGGAGCAACTGCAGCAGCATTTAGCTACTGTGTGAGCTTGCACAGTGTAAGTGCATCAGGGAGGGTGAGAGTGTGCTTGGAAAGTGTAGTCCAGGTTCATCATGGTTTAAAGCTTGAGTTCTCCCTTTATAAGAAGACATCACTAACACAATCCAATACAGTAGAAAATGAATGCTCTTCCTTATTTTTGTTTGTTTATACTTCCTCTAGGAAAATAGGGCTAACCATTGCTATTGCTTACCCAGAGGTGGTCTGATGATCATGGGGAACCATGGGCCCAACCCGCCTCTGCAAATATGCAGACCGAATAACAATCATTAATAGCAGACATTACAGTGGATGATATGAGCTTTAGGACCATTTCCATGATAAGGTTTATGATCACCTGTGAAGGAAAGCAATTTCTCCCTAGGAGCTCTTAGTAAGTCATGTTGACGAGTGTGATCTTTTGTAAGTCCTCTCCCCTCACCCTCTCATTCTTAAAGATCAGCACCAAGGTGAATAGCCAGTCTCTGATAGTTGTACAAAAGAATGTGAAAAATGGGTAGATTTCATCTGGGATTCGACAAAGGGTGAGTAGTCACCTAGAATATGTGTTGCAGCTGTGGTGAGGGTGTGCCTCAGGTGTCCTACATCGGATCATCGGATGAGTATGCTCTGTAGGTACTCTTGCACTTCTGCAAACTTCATGTGGTGTGTGACTTACTCCATGGCTGAATAGGTGTAACTATGAGCAGCCTGGGATTTGAGTACTACATGAGTAATGTCATGTGAAGTTCTTTGCAAATCAGCATTCCTTCTGGCAAACTATCTTAAGTGTGGCTGTGTCAGGTTCTTTGAATTGACATTGTTAGACCACTTCTTGATTTATCCCCTGCCAATCTGTTTTTCGGCACTGGTTCCCAATATTAGGTTCAAACTCTTTGGAAACCCTCAAATTTACTCTAACATGTTAATTTTTCACTTGCATTTTATTCCACATGTGAGTACAAATGGCCATTGGGAACTGTTCCATTCCCAATGGAAATTTGTGGACTAGAAAATATTGTGCATGTCTTATGTAGTCACCATTGGCTCTACATATCATTGTAAATTGATTTTTTGGGCCAAGCAAAGCAGGCTGTATATGTAGCGCCTTTGAATCCTTCTTGTAAGGACAAGGAAAAACCTTGTTAAATTCCTAGACAGCGTTGGTAATACACTGCGACCTACCCTTGTCTACACATGTCCTGAGTTGCAACCAGCTAACCATATAATTTGGTGATTTCTTGGGGGTCCATGGCTAGGGGACTAATAGGGGCGCTTCAACGACATCTTAGATAACTTTGCACAATATTCCTTTTTATCAGTGATGCTGGCTCTTTTTAATGTGACTGTGGATTAACGCCTCTGATTCTGTATTTCTGCATACCTACAATATCTCAGAGCATCCAGAAGTGGCCATAAGATGGCATGCTATTGCTATACAAAACACCTAAACAACAAAAACTCTTATTTTGCTTATATGGGTTATTGTCCAGAATATCAATTAGGGAATACTAAGTTACGACAACATTACAGCCACAATATAGAGGACCAAAATATTGAGTACGTAGTGCATTTAGATAAGTATAGATTTGCTGTTCTTAACTCCACATCTATGTACCTGGAAGAGATATATGGTCAAGGCACATATTCATGAAATACGCATAGAAAACCTATTCTTACCATAATATACATACTTATGCGTCAACATTTTCGTTCTTTGTTGCTTTGGCTATCAAATTGTGGTAATTCGATTTTCCCTCCTCGATATTTCATACCTCCAATGCTTGTATGTATTAGCATTAAGTTTCATAACCATTCAGACTATTGAGGCACTGGGCATGGCACTATTGCTTCCTGAAACCATAGCCATCATTATTGCAAAACAGCTGCCCCGCATTCTTTGACAGCGTTTGATCCGCTAATGCTCAGACAAACTAAGTTAATTGCTGCATGTTAGCACTGTGTTAGATTGAAAACCCAGGGCCAGATTTATCATATTGCTGCATCGCCCTTGCGCCATGCAAGGGGGCGCAAGGGTGACACAACACTAAATTCAGAATTATCAAGCCACGCAAGGCTACCTTGCGTGGTCCTGCATGGCTTGATAAATCTGGAGTAACGCAAGGCAGCGCAAATCGCTGCCTTGCATTACTGTACCTCAAGTAGGCATTCTATGGGTGGAGCGTGGGTGTTCACACGCATCACCTAAGGATTTTGTCGCATTCCCAGATACACCATTAGCGGTAGGCCTAGGAATGCATCAAAATGCTACACCTCCCCAAGTGAGGCATAACGAGAAGAAATATCTTTATTTCTCTTCCTTTTTTCCTCTTTCTGCAGGACACATAGAAAGAAAAAAATACCTCAGAGGATTGTTTTTGAGCAGGAAGGTGCCCCTCCCTGCACAAAAGCAATCCTGCTTACAATACAGGCACCCTTGTACCATGATGTAAGGGTGCCTGCGTTGGCACTAGGCAGCCAAAGTGCGCAAGAGCAAGGAAGGATAAGAATGCGCCATATAATGTTAAATACAGCACATTCCTGCCATTTCCCTTTCACACAGCGCAGCAAGATGCTCTCCACTGTCTATGTCTCTGCATTTGTGTCAGCCTTATAATAGCACTGCCTTTCCTTCCTAGTGCTGTTCTGCCAAACACAACCTCTAAATGCTGTTGTTCTTAACAAAAAATGGTGCACAACTATACTGTAGCCTGTACACCCAGTCCAGGCTTTTGCACTAAGAGCACAAAACATTCTTGTCATATTCTTATTACATATGTGACATTGGCAACGTAAATCATTGCCTTAACATAACTTCAAGTGATGCAGCTATGTTTTTTGCTCATGTTACCTGTGCCTAAAGGAAATGTCCACCTATCACGTTCAGAGCCTCTCTTTCACATCTAGACCTTAAACACACAAAAGTGTTCATCAGCTTGCTCAGCCGAACAAATGACGGGGCATATTAGCAAGACCCACGTTAAAATTATCGCCGTTTTAGCGGCAGGAAACTGCCGCTAAAGCGGCGATAATAGGCTTGATAATATGCGTTATAGAATTCAATAGAAGCCCAGGTTAGATGTGTAGGACATCTAACCTGGGCTTCTATTGGAATTCTATAACGCATATTATCAAGCCCATTATCGCCGTTTTAGCGGCAGTTTCCTGCCGCTAAAACGGCGATAATTTTAACGTGGGTCTTGCTAATATGCCCCGACATTCTTTAAACAAATGAAAGAAGTCTACTTCCTTTCTCATCATCTCAGTTTCTGACACCTGTGTGCATCCTTTGCTCCCCGAAACCATGTGGTTTTCATAGAAAGCCTGTTTGTGACATACTGTATATTTGTGTCCTGCCTTTGCTTGGCAGAGCTCACATTACACCTTATAAGGGGAACTTTTGGCCGATTCTGTGATTCGCAGATATATATTCCTTTTTACATTCTGTCAATTGGCCTGAGCGCAGTTTCCTTTGACAGTATACAGTTCTCAACATTATTGCTCGATTACAGCAAGTAGAACCTTTACATATGCAATATATTGGTATTTACATAGCAGAAACCTAATTGAGTAGCAAGGGTGTTATAAACCAGCTGGAAATTTGCATATTTATCAGTACATTACACTTCACACTCGTTTACACTTTTAAGAACTGGAAGAACAAGTGATTTTACCAGAATCACACAATTGCAGTGAACTGCAGAGCCAGCATGAAAACCCAGGTCCCAGTGCCTCAAAGTGGGCTGCTAAGATCCTGGCCTATATTTTATTTATTTTTATTTTATTTTATTTTTATTTATTTATATCTCACTCGTTTGCGGTGATCAACAATGTAATCAGTCTCAGGAACGTGGTGAACCATTTACTAAAGTTTGGGTGAAACTTTTCCCTTATTTCAGCCCCATACTTGCACAGGAGATAATAAACTACGCTTTATGCGCTCAAGTACAGTAATGGTAGGGTTATAAGTTTGCTCTATGTTGACAGGCTACACCAATCGCAACCTAGCCTTTCCTTCTATCAGTCAATGACTGACAGTCATTCTTACTGGATACAAAGTCTGACATGTTGCCATACCGACATGTAGTGTTTGGGGCGGTTTACAGTACATACAGTTCTGACCTGTGGTCCCATAAGTCCCCCACTTAAGGCAAAGTATTGCACTACATATATGTTTTAATTAAATAACAAAATGATGGTCGAAATGAAGACAGTGCAGAGAATAGCTCGGCAGTACATAAAATATACATTTTTATGAGGCGTTTATCAGTCAATGTCTAAAATTGAGCATAGTTAAAGGTTGGAGTGCATCACTCATTTTTACCACTGCGGGGTGCAAATTCAGCACTTGATTGTTCATTAATAAATATTTGTTATTAGGTAAAAAAAATTCTGAGATCATACCAAAATTCTTCAGTGACCATTTCCTTAATCAATGTTTTTAGGTCTGGGTTTTGACAGCCCAGCACAGCTGTCAAACAGACTTATTGCTAAAAATATTTACAGAACTAGCTTTGGATCAGCCCATTTAAACCACTGGCTTTCTTCAACCAGCCTTTTTCACCCATTGACACATCTTGGTTCTACCCAGTGGAGTATTCGTTTTGCACCTAATGCTGCTGGCTGTTTGGGTGTATTGTTCTACCTTCACTTAAGTGCCTGTATTTAACTGCATGAAGGATCTACTTTGAACTTCATGAGCATCTACTTTCCAACTAGCAGTCATTTCTGTCTCCTCCTGCTGGCTCCCCCTTGTGCATCTCCCTCTAATATACTGATGCTGCATGCATTACCACATTAAACTCGGGTCTTTTGAGCGACCCCGAGGTAAAAAACCCTCAAAGGTACTGGTGGGGCCAAGTCTTTTCTACAAATTTCTCTGCCTTTCCCGGGCGACATTCATTTGGATTAACATTGGGGCCCCATTCTAACCAAACGCCACAATCCTGTAAAGGGAGGGTAGGCACGCTTTGGTAGAGGGAACCCTAGACAGCCAACCAATTGTCAAGGCAGCATATATGCCCCCAATTTTGAGCAGGCCACCTTCCTCACCAATCTATCTTGTGTCCTTACACAATGGATCAGCATTCCTTGGATACTTGGAGATTTAAAATGTGTGCTAGATATCTCCCTGGACAGATCATATCCTCCCTTCCCGCAAGCACCAACAATACACAATGCACACAGTGCTAAGCATCTGGCCGATGGCTGAACCAATGGTCCCTAATGGACATCTGGCTGCAACATCACACAGGAATCAAGATCTACTCCTTCTACTCCCTGCTGCATGACCTCCATGTGAGAATTGATAGAATTCTATACTTGAGCTCCATAAGTACCTTGTTTTTTCAAGTTGACTACCTGGGTCAGACAGTCTCCAACCATAACCCTCTAAAGGAGGGGCTCTGTTGGGGAACACCCATACAAACATGGAGGCTCCAGCTGTCACTGCTGGAAGACCAGGTGTTTTGCTCTATACTTCGCAATGAACTCTCAAACTATTTTGACCTCAATCACAACACAGCCTCTACCCACACCATAGAGTGAGATGCATTTAAGGTCACGATTGGAGGGCTTTGTGTCTGCTTAGCAATGGGAGCCCATCGAGGGCTGCAGAACAGAAAACAAGTGAAAAGTCCCTGCTCTGCTTAGAAGGCCAGGCCATTGATAACACTGATTGCAAACAAGCACTTGTGGTGGCATGCGCAAGGCATTTCACCCTGCTTGAATGACTCTGCTGCATCAACAACACTGCACAGGCTGTCAAAACCCATACAGAGTCTTACAGGCCCAGTGCTCTTCTCCCTTCACCGGTCAGAGAGGAACATTCCCTCTTGTCTTTTATTTACGCAATTCACTCCTTTGCTACCAAAAGGACGCCTGGCCATCACAGGCTTCCACTGGAGTTTAACTAGATGAATTCTAAGTTTCTGATCCCACGATTGGAACAACTGCATGAAGCAGCTTCGGTGGACAGGTGCCTCTCTCATCCCTTAAAGATGGTTTACTCATATCCATACCTAAACCAGACAGATACCCGATTGACATTTCTTCGTACTGAGCATTAACAATGCTTAAACCTGACTACAAAATACTGAGCAGGTGCTGGCAGAGCATTTATTACCTTTCTTCACTCAACTCGTAAACTCTGACCACAACAGCTTTGTGCCACGAAGGAGAACTACGCTAAACATCCGCAAGCTTTTCAGGATCATGGAGTCTGCCCCGGACCCTGGCTCCATGTGGCCTGCATGGTACTGAATCTTGTGGACTGAACTTATCTTTTCACTCTGCTAAAAAAAATATGGGCTAGGCAAGGGCATATTATGCATGATTCGACTTCTTTACACTACGCCAATGGTGTGAGTTTGAACAGAGAGACTCGTTTTGGCTACAATGGCCATCCACAGGGGTACCAAAGGGTACGAAGCAGGGATGTCTACTGTCCCCACTCCTGTTTGCCCAGGCAAAGGAGCCAGTTGCTATTAATGCGCGTCGAGAAGGGTTCTATGTAGTATCCATCTCTGCAATAGAACTAAGGGGTCAACTTACAAGGACAGTGGCGAAGCGTGTCATTAAGCCAAGAAGGCTAACAACATGCTCCATCACTTTAGAAATGCAGGGCTGCACCATATTTACAAGAATATGGTGCAGGCCTACGTTTCCCCCTGCGCTGGTGCTAAATTTAGCTGCCTAGCGCCAAAGCAGGCACCCTTGCACCATAGTGCAAGGGTGCCTGCGTTGAGGGGAGTGATTATTTATGTGCAGGAAGTGACACCTTCCTGCACATAAACAATCAAAGGCGTTTTGCTGTTTCCATGTGTTTCCACATGGAAACAGCAAAAACGAGGAGAAATTAAACATTTCTCCTCGTTTTGCATGGGTAAGACCAGGTTTTCCAAAGACTTAATTTTGGCGCTGCCCCATATTTACGCCACCCTTATAAATATGGGGCAGCATCAAAATCAATGGGTGTTGCTGTGGCACGCCCACAGCAACACTCATTGCCCTCCCCTTTCAAGCTAAGTATAGCGTGAAAGGGTGCCTTATTTACAAGGCAGTGTTAAGCCACGTTAAGTGGCTGAACACTGCCTTGTAAATAAGGCGAAGCCCTTATCGCCAGCACAACATCTTTAAAAGTGATGCTGTGGTGGCGATAGGAGCTTGTAAATATTCCCCTCAGTTTTACTCACTCTGTTCTGATGATATGCTGCTGTACGTCAGGGACATAATGGCAAATCAGTCCGAATTTACATCAACTCTCAGTGCCTTTACCAAGGCATTGAGCCTCCTGTTCAATTGGCAGAAATCATGTGTGTTCCCCCTCCACCCTGATGCTGTGGTGGTCAAATCTATCACGATGCAACAGATTTACTGCATGTCAACAATTCCAGACCATTGTCAGCAATCTGCAGCCGAGTAACATTCTAAGACCTCTTCCACTCTCTATAATGGGCAGAATTGCCCTATCCAAATGAACGTGCTCACGTGACTCTTATATTACTTCACCAAGGCAGAGAGCACCATCCTGAGAATGGAGGAAGTAAAAGGCATCAAAAAGCACCCCATTTCTCAAGGATGGGACGAGCTGCTACTTTGCTTTCAGACAGAGGCCAGAGTCAACTCCCTCCCCCCTTAGACACAACCTCCCTCTGTGACACATTCCATACCAATGGCCGACTTTCATGCAATGTTGTTTCATTGGCACAACCAAAACCCAGATTAAGACTCCCCCCGACACACCTGCCACTATTACACCCACGCCTGTCCTACTTGGCACTGGTTGGTTGCACCCCATGGTGGCTAATATTGTATTCACTGTGAGATTATCAACTGGCATCTATTTCTATAACATAGCGGACGCTGAGAGATATCCATACCAACCTGGCCTAGTATACATACCCATGCACTGTCGATCCGCTTGCTATATCTTTTGATGTTTGCTGTTTCCCTTTTTCCTTCTAATTGCCCCAGCTAGGAAGTCCTTTATCACTGCAAATTCAATATGTATGCCTTTTGGTTCATGTGCCCATGTCTAACTAAAGTATGTGATTAATGCTCCAGGTTTAGCAATATATGCTGCTGGTGCTATAGTAGTGATACAGTTTTGATGTTTTGTTTAAACCAAAAACCAATATAGCAATACAAAAAAATACATTGAAATGCAATACAACAGTGACGTTAAACCTCTATACTTATCAATAAAATCCTTTCTGGTGTAACAACTGGTGATATACACAAAACCATGTGATACCTTATGACCAATTTGACCTGATGAGACCTGCTTTTCTATGAAGCTGCTACTATTCTATTTAGTGGTGTAGCTAAATTCCTTCTACATCTTTAGCACTCCTCTCTTCTCAGGGGGCTGTACAACTGATATCCCCCATTAAGCACTATTTCCTCAGTGGCGTAGTTAGCCCCTTGAGCGCCTGTGGTGGTGCCTCCGTGTGCCACCCCTGGCAGCAGCATTGAAGAACTTGGGTGGTTGTGCTGTTGAGATTCGCCCGATTGGATTGCAGCCCCGCAACGGCCACTTTGTAGAGCGGGGGGGTCGAATTGCCGGCAGGTAAGAGCGGGAGGAGGCCGCCGCCTGAAAACTCGTGTCGCCCGGGGCGGTCCCCCCCTTCCTTGCCACGCCACTGTATTTCCTTCTAGGGTTGCTTCTTCTTCCAGCCTATTGTCAAAGTTGTGTAAAACCTCGTCCCACATTCCAGCTATCAGACACTGCCACAGACCTCTGGATTTTTCCCCCTTTAATGCCAACGTTTTGGGTATTGGTTCCCTTTATCACCTCTCCTATCCATCTGGTATATGAGGTCCCCACTTTCGCCTTCTATATACGTGCTACTGCTCTCCTAGCCAGCACCAGGGCAAGGTCCACAAACCTGCTATGCACTTTTTGTGGCCTCGAGCACTGAAAAAGACACAACGGGTATGCTTGAAGTCTACACAATTCAGATCTATCTACAGTGTTTTCTAAATGTGTCATCACCTGTTCCCATTAGTCGCTAATCCCAGGGCATTTCCATACCACATGAAAAAAAAATCACAGAGATTGCAGGTTATATTCTGTAGATCAAAAAACGTATTTGGTTTCTGGGGTGTTAAATACGTCTGTTAAAGGTAATTGAACCAAGTGTACTTTAGGATCATGTATTTCTATAGACCTTCTGCACGTACATTAATATCCCACTCCATTCCTTATCTTCCATTTCCTTCCAAGATTAGTTTCCCAGTGAACTCCTGTCCTGTCTGGTGCTACTCTTGTCATTTTATTCAGCATTTTATAAAAAACAGGTACTAGTTTGGGGCACGCCCCTATTATAAATAGGAGATGTAATATTTCATGCTGTGGTGGTTATACATGCTTCGAATCCCATTTATTGTGCAATGTGTGTGTTAGTCCTCCATATGTCAGGAAGTGCTCTGAGGGCAGCTCATAATCTTTTTCGTCAGTGTGTTGAAATGGATCAACTCTCCATTTGCATAACAATCTCCGGTAGTCACCAACCCAACTTCTGTCCAGCTAGACATTTGTCTAGCTGGGAAGGCTTGTTCGGTATGAAGCAAACTCACCGCTGTTACTGCTGGTGCATACCATAAGAAATGTGAGGATTTTTTAATGCAATGCCGCCAACATTTAAGTGCTGTCCTAAGAAGCAAGGATTACCCAAGTAAAACAATGTCAGTCCATCGTGGGTTAAAAAGGGAAAAACACAAGTCTTGGACCAGTTCATATGTAGGCCTGACACATCTCACAAATCTTGTAGAAGCCAAACAATCTGCCACAGCCCAGTCCTTCCCTCTCTCAAAAATGTCAATATGTCATTTGTGTAGAGTGAAATGGCATGCACCCCATCCCTCAGCAAGATGCTTGTCATCTGTCCCTCTGTTCTTAAGATTGCTGCAAATGGTACCATGGGACCCGCGAATAGTAGCAGGGATAGTGGGTTCCCTTGTCTAGTACCCCTGCATATATAATAGTGATCAGAGATACACCATCCAGTTGGCAAACTAATCCATTTGATCCATCCTTCCCCTATCCCTATGCATTGCATTACTGAGGTCAGATATGCCTACTGTAGCATATCAAAGGCTTTTTCTAAATCTACAGAAATCACTATTGCTTTGGTGAACTCCTCAGACGAAGTTTCAATGAGAACTCTAGAAGTCTCCTTATGTTAAGGGAAGTGTTATATGCTGGGACAATGCCACTCTGGTCTGCTTGGACAAGGCTGGTCATGTTGGGGTATACTTTATTTACCATTGACCCCATCAGGACTTCAATCACAATTACAGAATTTACAAAAATGTAATATCGAAAACAACTTAAAAGTCAATCCCAGTAAAACAAAAGTTATGACCTTTGCGAAAGCCCGAAACCATGTTAAACTAAAAATTGATGGCAACATTCTGGAAGAAGTATCGACATACAATTATTTGTGCTTAATGGTTGTTAACAGATTAAGATGGATAAGTCATCTTTCCAACTTAAAAACTAAGGCCCGGCCAGTGTCACTCTTAGTCAAAATATTCATGAGAGTTCATGGAGGATATGCGGTCTGTCAATCTCTACAGGTGCTGGAATACCTACCTTACTCTATGGAACATTAGTTCTTCCTGAAAAATCCATTAATGATCTGGATAAAAATGTATATAAAAGAGCTCAGATCTTTATTGAATCTTCGTTCATCACTTCCCCATTCTAAAATGTGGCTGGAACTATCCTTGATTTCATTAATTGTTCATCACTCATCAGCAATGTTAAATTACTTTTGCAACTATGTGATAGCGAAGAAAGACTAATTGAGATTTTTGATTACAATGAAGTGAAAACCATCAAGATTTATGAGGGCTGAACTTGGCATCTGTTAATAAAATAATCATGGACGACAATTTACAGCTATCTGCAGATGCCATAAAATTGTCCAGATTGGAGCGGAAGAGGTTGATTAGACAAACTCTCTGGAGTAAGCAAGAGCTGCGGACTTATTGACATTACAGAAATATTGATATGCTCATTATATAATGGAGTTGTACTCTAGAATAAAACAAGAATGTTTAGCCTCGAATTTGAATCCATGATGCACGCTAAAATACATGAAGTATAGTTTTCTGTTGATACCAATAGCTCAAGTGAGGGGTCGTGGAACAATAACTGCTTACCTTCAAAAGCTTGCGCTTGTGTAACTATAATGAGGAGTCAATTGAGCATTCAATTTATTTATTTCCTAGTTTACTAGATATACTGAAGAAATATTTAAAAAATGCATTTCATTTAATTACCTGCAGATCTGTCAAAGAGGCCGTTGCTTACTGATTTTCTTCAACAGATTGTCAATTTTTTGGGAAATTAACTAAATTTTTAGTTTATGCGTATTGTCGTTTTAAGGAAGTGTGATTGAAATGCTGCTCTTACTGGAATATTTGCAGACATATTTGTGATTTTTAAATATATTATATTACAAATATGTATTTAGTATTGTGATGAATATTTGAATATTTTTTATACAATAAAGAGATTCATTCATTCGTATTAACCAGGATTTTGGAACCATTTCACTGTTTGAAGGAAGTCTGTCATACTGCTTTATGGATGCGTTTCATTTCAAAACATAAAGAAGCTAAAAGAGAAACAATACTTTAAAGAGGCATGACACGTCAATGGGCGCCATGTTTGTAGCTCTTGCCCAGTAAATAGTGTTGTGGTTCAAGAATAAAAGTGAGGGTTTGTCCTTGAAAATCAAAACAAAAATCACTGACACAGATGTGCAGGGAACTTTCTCCCTATGTGTGGCGGCTGTTGATGGTTTTCCCTGCTTAGTACTGCCATACCTTGCTTAGTGGTCGATAGCAGGAAAATCTAGTGACAGTTGCTCCACCCTAAGTAGGGCACGGCACACAATACCGCTAGGTCAAAAGTTTACATATGTGGAGCCAGCAGTTTCCTGACTCTAAATAGAGCAGGACAATGGCAAGCTTTTCTGGGTTCCTGCTCCGCCAAACACTAAATTAAATCATCAGTTTTCATCATGAGCCTGTCCAATGACAACTGTTGAACGGTTTTGCCTAGATCATCCCAGCCAAGTTCTCATAAAGCAGGAATGCCCAATTCAGATGTGTCTTATACTCCTCCACTTTTCATCTGTCTTTGTCACCCCTACAGTCTGCCCAAGTAAAGAAAGACATCTTGGAATATAAATTAGTTTAGCCTACTATCTTGCATCCTATGCATATCCGTTTAATTTAAATTAATTGTATGTTCATTTACCATATATGGATGCACAGAAAATCTGGCTTAATCTCTCCTGAATCTAAATTGATCACCCTGAGCTAGGCTCTCTGTGCAGTCTCTGAAATTTTCTTCAGTGATCATATGTGTGTGTGAGATCTTATGGCAGGTTGTACTTATTTCAACTGATTCACCCTTCTGGCCCAGCCTTACTAAAAGCACTTTGAAATTAGGTAGCTTGGAAATTGGGCACCCCCTTGGTTCCAAGATAAACCCATCAAAACTTGCAAATCTTGTTTAAATGCCCAGTGTGCCATTGTCAAAGCCCCCTTTCTTTTGTGAAGCTTCTGTGCTCATAGTTTCTTATCCAGATCCCACTCACATCACTTCTTTCATTGCTGATACTTCGCTCTCTCCTGGCCTGCCTGCCAGATGCGTGGAGGCATGTAGACTCTTGCCTGCTGCCAATCCTGGGCTTGTGGCTGCACACTTAACCATTAGACGCTAGATAGGTGATGAACTCCAGGGGGGTGTTAGCCAGCTATCCAACAGATCCACTCCCCACAGCAAATCTGGGTGCATCATAGGGTTCGAGGAGCAAACATTTGGTATGAAGCATCTTGCTGCAGCAGCAGGTAGGTGATGCATCTTCCAACTATGAGAATTCAAGGCAGTCCACCCAACTCATTGATTTGTGCCAGAGAGTGCTTCTTCCAAACTGAGGTAAATATTGGGGAATTACTAAAAATCATAAGTGGGCCGGTGATTTGAGAATGCTGATGGTGAGCAGCCAATGAGAGAAAATCATCCTGGCCTCAGCCCGGGTCTACAAGGTTTTTATAAACAGTGCTACATACCTAATTCCTGACATTTCTAAGTCATGATTATGAGTGAGTCAGGTAAGGCTGCGGTATTTATCCCACCCAGTGAAGACTGAGAAAGAGGGCTGCAGCATTGCCTGTGTCAGTAAATAGCACCATTCCAGGTTTACCTCTGGAAAACAAAGGATTACATAAGAACATTTATATTTTTAGTACTAAAATCTACAAATATAATATATTGCATATTTTTCATCTGGTAAATTTGGGCAGGTTTGACCTTGCAGCATTTCACAAGGGAAAAGTTACACAGGTGACTGCTAGTTACCTCAGTAACCAGAAGCCGGATTTAAAATCATTTGATGCAATGCAGCAAAATAACTTGCTCTGCTGCCTCAAATGGAGAGGAAAGGAATGTACCATATTTACCATGATGGGGTGCATTCCTACCCTCTCACTGCACTAGCGCACAATGTGTTGTCTAGTGCCTATGCAGGCACCCTTACACCATGGTGTAAGGGTGCCTACGTTGCAGGCAGGATTGTTTTTTGTGAAAGAATGAACACCTTCCTGCACAAAAACAAACCTTAGAGGCGTTTTCCTCCTTCTAAGTGTGCTGCAGAATGCACGAACGAATCAAGTTTAAAGTTTGCTGTATTGTTCACAAGGCCGTGAATGGCAAAGGCCCCAGCTATCTTGCAAGGAAATTCAACCACTACATACCCACTAGGTCGCTTCGTTCAGGGACTGTCTCTGCTTCTTGTACCTCGGTTCCAAAAATCGCGGCTGGGTGGGAAAGCTTTCTTTCACCTAGCCCCTCTCTATTGGAACCAGCTTCCTACCCATCTGCGGCAATGCCCTGACCACCTTCAATTCAGAAGGCTCCTCAAAACTGCATTATTTTAACATGCCCCCTTCATGGCCTACCTCAGCACCTCCATAGCACGGAGATACCCCTCCGGGGGTGATTCAGACGCTCTACAAATAAATTTAAAAAAAATTAAAATCTGGCAATGCGCCCAAATGCATGGGTGGATGTGTAGGAACACCCACTCACCACATATATCACCTCCCAGGGCAGAGTAACTCCAGGTAGCAGTTTGCGCTGCCTTGCGTTACTCCAGATTTACCAAGCCACGCAGGTTCGCGCAAGGTGGCTTTGCGTGGCCTGGTAAATCTAACATAAGGATTGCATTCCCCTTGCGTCACCTTGTGTGGCTTAAGGGCAACGCAAACACTTTGATAAACCTGGATCCAGAAGTTCACTCTCTCAGCGCAAACCGGTGTTTGGACAGGAATCATAATCATGGCCTAATCCCTGAAAATAAAAAACGCCAATATTACCAAATTTACAGTTCTGCATTTACCCATTTCGGAAGGCAAATGCCTTTGATGGGATTCTAACTCATAACTTTTGAACACCTTTGTCAGGAGCGAACTTTCACCTCAGTTAGCCATCCTCTCGCCTTCCAGCCATGACAAAGAGCGAGTGGTTAATACATCTTAATAAGTAAAGGAGAAGGTCCTGTGTATTGATGGAGACAAGATTACCCCCAATAGGGGTGTCAAAATGGGCGCAGGGAGGGCAATGTGCCCCACTCCTCACGCTTTCCTTCAGCCACATTTACTAAGAGATGTTGAACTGCAAGGAAGCCTGCAGTCTTCTTTAATAATGAGGCAGCATGTGTGGCCAGTCCACTAGATGAGGCCTGCAACCATGTTTTCTCTTTTCCTGAAGTACATTTTTTTATTCTTAGAAATAGGTACTGTTTATCACAGCTAGCAAAACAGAAAAAGCCTCCCGAGGGCCCCACATTAAGTTATGCCCCTTTCTGTAGAACAGGCCCTAGCTACATTGTTGTGCAATAATACAGATTTCGTGTTACATATTGTGAAAAAAGAAAACGACTGTTAAAAATGGAAAGGTACTAGTATTGTTTTTTAATAATGTATACCTGTTTGTGTGTTTTAGTTTACTTTTTTGTTGTTGTTGTTGAGTTTAATGAGTGGGCAAAGAGGGGTGGATTCCCTGAACCATGATATTTGTGTTTTTATTTCTTCGTCTTTGATTGGCTCTTGTCCAATGTATCCATTAACTCGCTGTATTCTCTTTTCCATTTTCTCACTGGTTCTTTTTCCCTAACTCGAAGGAAAAACACCGATTTATGTGTTTAACCACTGAATTATTGCTGTTTTAGGTCCACTAAAATCATTGAAAATGAAATATATTTCATATTTTTGTTTTGATTTTAGTATGTTATTAGTGAAATTTAACAGAGGAGGGATATGCATTTTTGAGTTTGCTTGAAAAAAGCAACACCTGTCCTTCACCTTTGTTTTATAACTGAACAGATGACTGCTATCTGGGACTTTGTGGCCGGGCATGTCACTTTGAGTGGCGGTGAGGGAAGAAATCTGAGACTGGACAAAAAAATCACCTGTCAGCTCAGCATTCAGAAATAATTAACCCAGGCCAAATTACTCTCCCCACAGACTTATCTGGGCCTCACAAAGTTGAAGGGGTGTTCCCAAAAGTTACTTGAACCTTAAACTCGCTGTCTAAATGTGGGAGTTTCATGCCCTGAATATAAAAAAAGGAATTGAACATGGTGTCATTTTGCAGGTCTTAGCTTCATTGATGGCTTCTTTTCGAAATAATAAAGTTATTGCACAGCATGCACGAGATGTGCAGATGGATAACTCCATTAGCAAAATGCAAAACATTCTAGACAACAGTCTCAGAAAAGAGGTCATACAGTGAATGGGCATCATATCCAAGATTAATAATAAAGCTTTTTAAGAGCGCTTTGTACCACAGATGCCTTTTTCTCAGCTCTGTAAAAAACAGGTGCTAGTGTTAATCAATTTTACAGTGCTCATGTTATCTACCTCGGAAGGATAGAAGTCTGAGCTGGCATTTTTGGGATTTCCATTGACATGCCAACTCTTTGTGGGTATCCCCATCCCATGTTCACTCAATTTAGTTTCCAAATCAGTGGACTAATTTGGCATGGTCTGTTTCTATTGCATACTATTGAATTCTATTTATACAGCGCTTCATACCCTGTTGTGGGGGCTACGAAGCTCAATTCCCGATATGTAGCTCTCTATAAAAACTATTGGGGAGTGGGTGGGTGACAGAGTGTTGTATCTGGTGTGGTTTCATGGGAAAAGCACTCTGGTGTTGTGTGTGAGTGACAGGAGAGCTGCTCTTGATTTATCATGTGGTGTCGCGCTTAGGCGGTGTGAGAGTTAGGCAGCAAAATACAATTGCAATGTGCTGGTGGTTATAATTTACTCTGCATATCCCATGTTACGTTTGATGGTTTATTTCATGCTAGAGACAGTGGAAAGCCGCATTGATCTACCTGGAGAAGGACAGGAGGAATAAAACATATAAGCTGGCTTGTAGCACTATCCTAGCCATGTGGGTAGTGGAGTACTGTATGTCCACCCTAAAACGGAGGGTAATTCGGAAAGACTTGATAATCCATGTGGAAACATGCACCAGGCGGAGAAGCTGTCAAATGAGTAATATGGTGACAAAGAGGCAAGAATGGAAGCCGGGGACATGAGTAGTAGCCATGTACCTTTCGAAAAGTCAGGGATACTGCCTACTGCTGTAAAAATATATACCCCTTAGGAAGGAGGAAAGAAGTCTGGCAACCTGAGGAGAAACTGCACAAACATCAAAAGGCCCAGATCCCAGCTCCTCCTGCTAGGCTTAAAGATGGCAAAATTGGGTGCAGGAGCTTGCACCTTAAGCCCGTCACCTGCTCCCGAAGTGTTTCAAAGGTGGACGAGCACCATTCGGAAAAGCACTATTCGGGTTGTAGCTCAGACACTAGCCAGTCTGGCACCCTGCACATGCGAGGGTGAGAGGCGGCGCGTTTGGCAGGTTGCGGTCATGACAACACAAGGCAGAATTGTCCAGCCCCATGTTATCCTTCTGTTCTCACCCCTCAATGCGAGGGCCCCAGACACTAAAGTCTGAATGGGGTGGAATTCTCTGATAAAGTGCTAAATGTATGTTAATATTTTACCAAGGTTTGGTAACAGAGACAGGAGGTTACTGTGAGGGACATTTTAAATGTCTTCCTGCTGTCTATCATGGCCAAATTCTGTCAGGGGTGGCTCTTCCGTTTGAGCGGAGGAGCGTCATCGCCCCACAAAGAAAAGCCACAGGCCAGAGCTGAAAAATAAAATGGTAATAAAGTTTATTTATTACCATTTTATTTTTCAGCAACTTACCCGTCCTGAACTGAGTGACAGGACGGGGCGTGACCAGTGCTGCCAAGTGGCAGCAGGGGCTGTCCGCTAAAGTTTAAAATGCTCATGTCTCTTTGACTGGCCGTCTTGCGATGGCCAGCTAGACATGCACATTTTAAACTTCTCTAACCTAGTTGTCTTAGACAGCTGGGTTAGAGAAACACAGGCCTTCAGTGCTCTTGAGAGCGCTGAGTGAGGCCGCTCCCTCTAATTCTGGTGCTGCTCTCATGCTGGTGAGAGCAGTGCCAGGATAGGTTAGCGGGGTTGGATCTTGACTTCAGAGAAGACCAAAGGAGTAGGACGTCGCGTCACGCAGGAAGGTAAGTGCATTTTATTAATTTATTTTATTTTTTTGTGTCACCCGCCCACCACTGTCAGTACATGCCAGCTGCCACTGTATGTTGTTCCACAACGTATATGTTAACAAAGTTTTCTTTTTCACAAATGTGCTTTGCTTGCAGTGCATGGTCTAAGTTTTTTGCACTCTGAGAACTTGAGTTTCAGATATCACAGCTCAGGCGCCTAGAGAAGTAGGCATGGCTCCTTTTCTCTCAGTTGTGTTTCTGAGCCCACATTCTAACTCACAGTGTTACCATATTCATATATGTACTGTAACAGAGAACAATTGTGGAGCTCCACTCAGCTCTTCTGTGTGGCACATAACTTGTCCACGATGCAGCCACTGCCTTTTTCGGAACTCCAAAAGTAATTTGTGCTAGTGGTGGCATCAGTGAACTAGGAACAGGCCAGAGGTGGCAGTTTTTACCATGAAATGACTCTTATCTCTCCTCTCCTACATACACTCCTGCTTCAATGTTCCTTCCCCTTCTGCCCCTACAACAAACATCATGCACTTAATCCTTCAGCCACTCACTCACTCTTTCAGTCACTCACACTGTTGTCTTCTGCACTCCATCTTGCATCCTTACTCTCCCTTTCTTCACTGTCCCCTACAAATGAATATGTCACATGCTCACTCATTCACTTACTCACTCCCTATGCTTGAGCAGTCACGATTCCTGTATTACATTCCCTGCATCCTTTCTTGTGTACGGAGGAGCTCATTTACAAGTCCCTTGCACCATCTGTGCCGCTGTTGCATCACTTTTATTGATGCAACGGCCGCGCTTCATTAGCTCCATATTTACTAGAATGCAGATGCTTCACTTTTCGTTAGGTTATGTTGGGTTTTCCTGCGTCAGAATCAGCTGCGTCACGTTAATTTTTTAAAAATTTACGCAAGGTAGGCGTTCCGTCGGTAATGCCCCCCGTAATACGAACGCAATGATATTTATTATTTTTTTAGCTATTGGCGCATCTGGCTGCTGCACTGCGAATGCGTCACAAACCCTATATCTGCTAAACCCAGGTGTAGGAATGACTCATTGGCTGTGGCCAAGGAATCACACCAGCTGTAGTGACTTGACTGCAATCTGCAATCAAGTCACATGGTCAGTGGGCCACAGAAGGTAGGTATGTGCACGTAATGTCACATTGTGCAACATTATGTGCTGATGTCACACATAGAAGTGGGCACTATGCCCACTTGTATGCGTCACATCCGGGATCATTGTGTTAGAGCGCAAGTGACGCATTGCTGTAGTTGTGTCGGTTTTCCCACCAACTACAGCAATGCACCACTTTTGCGCGGGATGCCTTTTAGCATCCTTCAAACGGATATGTCAGAATTTCTGACGTATCCTTGAAACCTTGCGCCATGGAATATCCATTTTGTTTATACGACACATCCATGGTGGCACAAGGGTTTCTGCCGCAGGCGCAAGTAAAACTGACGCATCGCTGCTTTAGCACAGCAATGTGTCAATTCTTGCAAATGAGGCCCTGAATGTGCCCAAAATGCAAGCCTGAGCCATTGGTGACTTACAGCCGTGAGTCTCTCAATATATCAGCCATTTCGGAAACTTAAGATAATGATCGGGTTTTCTTGTCCAAGCAACCCCAGCTAGATGAGTGTAATGCATGTTCTTACGACTCTGAGACACAATCTTCTAGGAACCCTGACACCTCAACTCTCCCTGGAAGTTAGAGCATTTAGGGAAATGAAGGGAAACATGGGTTGTAGTCTGGAAATCGAGTGTCAAGTTTATTTATCTCATGCCCTAGTTAAAACCATACACCAAGAGCAAAAACACTTTAAAAAATAACTATGATAAAAATTCTGGTTATTACAATTGGTGGATGGATTAAGATGCTACAAGCAGAAAAATATCGAGTGTGAAATCTCGAGTTTTACCAGAATATCAAAGCCAAAATGTTGAGGAGGTAAGTGCAGATATACGTAAGTACAATTTTACTCTTCTTAATTCTACATCCACGTATGTTGTAGAGATATATATCTTCATGGTATAGAGTTAAGTATAGTAAACAGATATATACTTACATACTCTCAATATTTATGATCTCAATATTTTGGCTTCGATATTATGGTAATTCGACATTTCGATATCCCATACCTACACCGATGCATGCAGGTTTAACTCATCAGTTTGTGGACATAAAAGCTGATGCATTGATCAAGCAGAGGTAACTGGTTGAGCTCTGAGTGCAAACATTGAAGGACGTGCAAGCCTCTGGGATTAGGATACCTCTCATAGGTAACCACGACTTTTACACCCATGACTGGTCTGATTCTGTGACCATCAGACCCACATTACCTTGACTGTATCTCTCCGATGAAAAGGCAACCACAATTTCTGATTCTGTCTCTCAAAGACAGTGATCCCACATGCTTTTCATTTCTACATTCAAACACGATCTACTTATTTATTTTATATATATATATATATTCACTGAAAAAACCATAGGTTTTAGGGACAGTTATAGTTAGTTGGACATTGCACTCGTACAAAACCCGTGAAATTCCCCCGTTATAGTTAGTTCAGCTAACTATAACTCGCGCCCCGCAATGCACTGCTGATGACGTCACATATTACATCACTCATGACATGGTCAGTGACATCACTGATGACATCACTGATGACATCTCAAATGACATCACTGATGACATCATCCAGTGACTGTGTGTTTCTGTAAAGTTTAAATATGTTTAATATATATAGGGAAAGGCGTATTGAAGAATGAGTGGGTGTATAAGTGTCTGAATGGATGATTTAGTACGTGCGTGACTGACTCTACAAGTGAGTGATTAAACGTATCTTACTGAATGCATGGGTTAGTGACTAAACTGTATGAATGTCTGTATCCGTCTGTTGGTGTGTAAGTGGATGCATGGATTTGCGAATAGCTACATGAGTGTCTATATGGGTTATTGATTGGTTCTATGAGTATCTGTATGGGTGCCTGAGTGTTTGTGTGGATGGGGTGTGTGCGACTGTGCATAGATGTGTGAGTGGGTGATTCACTGGGTGGATGGTTTCAAGAGTGCATCTGTGATAGACTGTATGGGTGGGTAAGTGTGTGTAAGAGTGTGTTAGTGAGTGAATGTATGTCCCAGTGGTACATGTGTGAGTAACTACATATGTGAAAGGCAGTATATATGTGTATTGGAGTATATAAATAGCTATAAGCGAGAGTGAGTGATTGTGATAGTGGCTGTATGGATGAGTGTGTGCTTGTATCAGTGATTGTATAAGAGCGTAACAATGTGCTAGTATTTGTATGATTAAGTGAGCTGGTGTGTGTATAACTGTATAGGTGAGTAAATGGCAGTGTGTTTAATTATTTGCATGACTGACTAGGTGTGTGAGTACCTCTATGGATGAGTGGCGGTGTTTGAGTGTCTATATAGGAGTAAGAGTGCATATGATAGTCCTGTACTGAGTGACCATAAGTATGAGTGACTGTACGGGTGAGTGAGTGGATGTGTGTGTGTAGACCTAAGAATCAGTGAGTGGGTATGTAGTTATTGGTGTTGGAGTGTCTATGGTTTTGCGAATGGCACTCTGTAATTTAGATTGGGTCTATCAAAGGTTATATTAGGGTGTGAGGAGCTGCATCAGATTATCACGTGGATGATGTCATCAGTGATGTCATTTGAGATGTCATCAGTGATGTCATCAGTGATGTCACTGACCATGTCATGAGTGATGTAATATGTGACGTCATCAGCAGTGCATTATGGGGCGCGAGTTATAGTTAGCTGAACTAACTATAACGGGGAATTTCACGGGTTTTGTACGAGTGCAATGTCCAACTAACTATAACTGTCCCTAAAACCTATGGTTTTTTCAGTGAATTTCAAAGGTTTTTTAAATGCTAATTTCTAACTATAACGTGTCTGAAACCTATGGTTTTTTCAGTGAATTTCAAAGGTTTTTAAAATGCTAATTTGTAACTATAACGTGCCTGAAACCTACGTTTTTTTCAGTGAATTTCAAAGGTTTTTTAAATGACAATTTTTAAATGTATTAATTTTTATATTAATTTTTTTCATACTGATTTACTACATTTTTAGAAACAATTTCTTTTACATATTTTATTTTTTAAATTACATTGTAATTACATTATACATTACATTACAAAAATACTTTCTCAGAATGAATTACTTTAGTTTAAATACTTTGCACATAGGCAATAGACTTTTAAGTACAGTAGTTACAGTTGTTGCAATGGGCAACACATTTTCAAACACAATGCAACATTCAGCTCAATGTGAATTTCTAGTTAAATGCAATTAGTTACTTTATGGATTACTTTTTCTAACCACAGGACTGGATCCTAGATTCAGTCCTGGTACATCTCCTGTAAACAGTTGAGTAAAAGCGTTTTGGTTACAGTCGTGATTTTTAAGGAATATTATTGTATTTTAAAAGTTGACACTTAGAAACTTTTTCTCATAGAATCACCAATGTTATCCTATGGAAGGAAATTCACTTAGCAGGTAAAAACTGTTATCGTTACTTTTTCTTACTCAGTGTTGGATCCTGGATCCAGCACTGGTGCATCTCCTGTAAACAGTTGAAAGAATGCGTTTAAGTCATACAGGCGATTTTTAAGGAATATTTGTAGTTTGTGAAAATCGACACTTTGAAACTTTTCTGCTGAAAACCAGACAATGGATTCCTATGGAAGAAAATATAAGTTACTGGTAAGTACGGTTAAAATTACTTTTCAGGACCAGTACTGGGCTGAAAGATACAGCACTGAGGTCTCTCCTTATAACAGGTGAGTAAATCGGAATTCGTATTTCGGCTGATTTTAGAGGAATATTTGTATGTTTCAAAAATCAACACTTAGAAACTTTTTCAGCAAAAAGCAGGCAATGATATCCTATGGAAGGAAATTCAAGTTACTGGTAAGTACGGTTAAAATTACTTTTGAGGATCAGTACTGGGCTGAAAGATGCAGCACTGAGGTCTCTCCTGATAACAGGTGAGTAAATCGGAATTCGTATTTCGGCTGATTTTAGAGGAATATTTGTATGTTTCAAAAATCAACACTTAGAAACTTTTTCAGCAAAAAGCAGGCAATGATATCCTATGGAAGAAAATTCAAGTTACTGGTAAGTACGGTTAAAATTACTTTTGAGGATCAGTACTGGGCTGAAAGATGCAGCACTGAGGTCTCTCCTGATAACAGGTGAGTAAATCGGAATTCGTATTTCGGCTGATTTTAGAGGAATATTTGTATGTTTCAAAAATCAACACTTAGAAACTTTTTCAGCAAAAAGCAGGCAATGATATCCTATGGAAGGAAATTCAAGTTACTGGTAAGTACGGTTAAAATTACTTTTGAGGATCAGTACTGGGCTCAAAGATGCAGCACTGAGGTCTCTCCTGATAACAGGTGAGTAAATCGGAATTCGTATTTCGGCTGATTTTAGAGGAATATTTTAAAGTTCCAAAACTCCACACTTAGAAGAATTTCCAAGTGAAACCAGTCAATGTTAGCCTATGGAAGGAAATTCAAGTTACTGGTAAGTACGGTTAAAATTACTTTTCAGGATTAGTACTGGGCTGAAAGATGCAGCACTGAGGTATCTCCTGATAACAGGTGAGTAAATCAGAATTCGTATTTCGGCTGATTTTAGAGGAATATTTGCACAATGGTGAAGGGAGGGGCGGGGCCTGAGGTGACATCTGTGCAAACGCGCCCCGTGGCGCGTTTTAAGTTGGGGGATTAAGTCCCCTTGAATCATGAGGGTCCCTACGGGCCAACTAGCCCACCAGGAACCTCCAGTATGCGCCAGGGGCTGCGTTGCAGAGACATGTACAGAGGCCACACCCCTTTTACACCTCTCTGCAACGCAGCTCTGTGGCGCTTTCTGGACGTACCTGTTGGGCTAGTTGGCCCCAGGGACCCTCAGGATTGAAGAGGATTTAATTCCCCATCTTAAAACGCGCCACGGGGCCTGTTTGCACACATGTCACCTGAAGCCCGCCCCTCCCTTCACCACTGTGCAAACTCGCCCCGTGGCGCGTTTTAAGTCGGGGATTAACTCCCCTTGAATCCTGAGGGTCCCTGGGGTGCAACTAGCCCACCATATACCTCCAAAAGCGCCATAGAGCTGCGTTGCAGAGAGGTGTAAAAGGGGCGTGGCCTCTGTACACCTCTCTGCAAGGCAGCCCCTGGCGCATACTGGAGGTTCCTGGTGGGCTAGTTGGCCCTCAGGGACCCCCAGTATTCAAGGGGAATTGTTCCCCTCTGCAAACGCGCCAGGGGGCGTGTTTGCAGAGTGGTGAAGGAAGGGGCGGGGCCTACGGGCCCGATCGTTTTTTTGTTTTGTTTTTTTCCCCCTGAAGGGGGGCTGTGTGGCCCCCTTCCTTTTTCCTATTTTTAGGCCCTGGGGACCCCATCCCCCAGGGCCTTACCCCTTTTTAAAATTAAAATTAAAAAAAAACCGGGAAGGGGGCCGCGTGGCCCCCTTCCCTGGGCCTGTATTGGCCCCGGGGACCCCATCCCCCGGGGCATGGCCTCTTTTTTTATTTGGAGGGGGCTGCGTGGCCCCCCTCCTCAGGCCATTTAAGGCCCGGGGACCCCATCCCCGGGCCGGCCTTGCACTTTTTAAAAAAAATCTCCATTTTTTTACTTTGGGGAGGGGGCTGCGTGGCCCCCTCCATGGCCACTTATGGCCCCGGGGACCCCATCCCCGGGGCCTGGCCTCGTTGGGGACTGTGGGGGTCCCCAAGCCCCCACAGTCCCGCCGGCTCCCCGTGTCCTACGGGAGCCGGCATTGCTGTACACATGGGGAGCTGCTAAGATGCAGCTCCCCATGTGGAAAGCAATCGGCTTTGGATATTGGAAGAGAGAGCAGGTTTCCTGCTCTCTCTTCCAATATCCAAAGCAAGTTTGCAATGACAGGACGGGAGCCGCGAGGCTCCCGTCCTGTCATTGCAAACAGCAGTGTCCCGGGGGTAGGCACCCCGGGACACTGCAGGAGCCGGCCCTGGGGGTGGCGGTCCCCAGGGCCACCACAGGCTCCAGGAGGGGGCCGCGCGGCCCCCTCCCTACATTTTGAAAGCCCCGGGAGGTGGTGGTCCCGGGGCTTGGGGTCCAAAACGGACCCCCATTTTAATTTTTCTTAGTGCCCCGGGGAGGTGGTGGTCCCGGGGTGTGTGGGGTGCTGGAGCCCCCCACACAGGTTTTTAATTTAAAAAAGAAGCCCCGGGAGGTGGTGGTCCCCGGGGCTGCGGGAGGGCTCAGAGCCCTCCCGCACCATTATACATAAAGCCCCGGGGGTGGTGGTCCCCGGGCTTAAGGGGCCCTTAGAGGCCCCCACACATAAAATTAACCCCCCAGCATGCCCCCAGGACTTGGCCCACCCGGGGGCCAATTAACATCGAGCGCGGAGACCGCGCTTCGATTTTTTTCGGCAGGATTCGCGCTCCCTGAGCGCATCCTGCCAAATTAAAAAAATAATAATAATTTTTTGCCCAGGGGTCCTTGTGGGACCCCTGAGCAGACCTAGGGGGTCAGGGTGTTTCTACCCTGCCCCCTTTGTGCGCTTTGCGCACTTGTTTCTGTCCCTCGGTTCTACCGAGGGACAAAATGGCTGCCAACACTTCCTGATTTGGAGTGTTGACAGCCAATTAACATAAAGCTCGTGCTCGGGAGGATCCGCGGCCCTAGATATATCTATCTTTTTACTTTTGATTTTCTCAGCAACTACTGAACGGATTTACACCATTTAACAAAAAGGGTGCTTTCTGAACCAAGAACTACCTCTTTGCCAAATTTGGTGTAATTCCGTTCAGCAGTTCAGGCTGTAGCCGTGTCTAAAGTTTCCTATGGAAAATTGCATGGGGAAAACGCGGTTTGGGACCCCCTTTTTCTCGGCCCCCGCTGACGAATCCCCCGAGACTTTCAGGGTAGGAGCGGACCGGAGCGCCCCACAAAGTTTGAAAATTTTGCGAAGATACGTCAACCGGCAAGAGAGTTATTTCAAATAGAATGTCGCGGATTTCCTATGGATAATAGGTTGTAACTATAACTATCTACTGGCGACCGCCAGTAGATAATATATATATATATATATATATATATATATATATATATATATATATATATATATATATATATATATATATATATATATATATATATATATATATATATATATATATATATATATATTATTTTTCACTGAAAAAAACACAGGTTTCAGGGACATTATAGTTAGGGATTAGCATTTAAAAAACCTTTGAAATTCACTGAAAAAAACACAGGTTTCAGGGACGTTATAGTTAGTTGGACATTTCACTCATACAAAACCAGTGAAATTCAGCCGTTATAGTTAGTTGAGCTAACTATAACTCGCGCCCCCGCAATGCACTGCTGATGATGTCACATATTACATCACTCATGACATGGTCAGTGACATCACTGATGACATCACTGATGACATCTCAAATGACAACACTGATGACATCATCCAGTGACTGTGTGTTTCTGTAAAGTTTAAATATGTTTTATATGTATATAGGCCAAGGTGTATTGAAGAATGTGTGGGTGTATGAGTGTCTGAATGGATGATTTAGTAGGTGCGTGACTGACTGTATAAGTGAGCAATTAAACGTGTCTTACTGAATGCATGGGTTAGTGACTAAACTGTATGAATGTCTGTATCAGTCTGTCAGTTGGTGTGTAAGCATCTGCATGGGTTAGTGAGTAGCTACATGAGTGTCTATATGGGTTATTGATTGGTTGTCTGAGTATCTGTATGTGTGCCTGAGTGTCTGTGGGGGTGGTTGGGGGTTTGTGACTGTGCTTAGATGTGTAAGTCGGTGATTCACTGGGTGTATGGGTTCAAGAGTGCATCTGTGAAGGGCTGTATGGGTGGGTGAGTGTGTATATGGGTGTGTTGGTGAGTGAATGGATATCTCAGTGGTACATGTGTGAGTAACTACATATGTGAAAGGCAGTATATGTGAGTGTTGGACTATATAAATGACTATATGTGAGAGTGAGTGATTGTGAGAGTGGCTGTATGGATGAGTGTGTGCTTGTGTCAGTGATTGTATAAGAGAGTAAGTATGTGTTAGTACCTGTATGAATAAGTGAGGTGGTCTGTGTATAACTGTATAGGTGAGTAAATGGGAGTGTGATTGGTTCTTTGCATGACTGAGGAGCAGTGTTTGTAACTCTATAGGTGAGTAGTGGTGTGTGACTGTCTCTATAGGTGTATGAGTGCATATGATAGTGGCTGTATTGATGAGTGACTGCATGTATGAGTGACTGTATGGATGAGTGAGTGGATGTGTGTGTGTAGACCTAAGAATCAGTGAGTGGGTATGTAGTTACTGGTGTTGGTGTGTCTATGGTTTTGAGAATGGCAGTCTGTAATTTAGAGTGGGTGTATCAAAGGTTATATTAGGGTGGGAGGAGGTGCATCAGATTATCACGTGGATGATGTCATCAGAGATGTCATCATTGATGTCATTTGAGATGTCATCAGTGATGTCATCAGTGATGTCACTGACCATGTAATGAGTGATGTAATATGTGATGTCATCAGCAGTGCATTGCGGGGGCGCGAGTTATAGTTAGCTCAACTAACTATAACAGCCGAATTTCACTGGTTTTGTATGAGTGAAATGTCCAACTAACTATAACGTCCCTGAAACCTGTGGTTTTTTCAGTGAATTTCAAAGGTTTTTTAAATGCTAATCCCTAACTATAACATCCCTGAAACCTATGGTGTTTTCAGTTAATTTCAAAGGTTTTTTAAATGCTAATCCCTAACTATAACGTCCCTGAAACCTCTGGTTTTTTTCTGTGAATTTCAAAGGTTTTTTAAATGCTAATCCCTAACTATAACGTCCCTGAAACCTCTGGTTATTTCAGTGAATTTCAAAGGTTTTTTAAATGCTAATTTCTAACTATAACGTCCCTGAAACCTTTAATGCATGGGTAGTGCCTGAGTGATTCAAGGAGTGCATGGGTAGTGCCTGAGTGCATGGATGAGTACATGGGTAGTGTTTGATGGAATGTATGAGTGCAACAGTAGTGTCTGAGTGATTAAATGAGTGCATGGGTAGAGTCTGAGTGCATGGATGAGTGCATGGATACTGCCAAGGTGAATGAAGGAATGCATGGGTAGTGCCTGAGTGCATGCTAGTGTTTGAGGGAATGGATGAGTGCAATAGTAGTGCCTAAGTGATTGGAGGACTGCATGGGTACTGCCTGAGTTATTGGATGAGTGCATGGGTAGAGCCAGACTGCATGGATGAGTGTATGAGTGGTGCCTGCATGATTGGAGGAGTGCATAGGCAGTGCCTAGGTGATTGCATGAGTGCAGGGGTAATGTCTGGGTCATTGGAGGAGTGCATGGGTAATGCCTAAGTGATTGCATGAGTGCAGGGGTATTGTACAGGTAATTGGAGGAGTGCATGAGTAATGTCTGGCTGATTGCATGAGTGCAGAAGTAATGTCTGGGTGGTTGCATGACTGTAGTGGTAGTGCCTGGGTGATTGGAAAAGTGCATATGTGGTGTCAGAGTGATTTTCTAAGTACATGGGTACTGTCTGGATGATTGGAAGAGTGCATGGATAGTGCCTGGATGATTGCAGCAGTACAAGAGTAGTGCCTGGGTTATTCTATGAGTGCATAGCTAATGCCTGGGTGATTGCATGAGTGCAAGAGTAATGTCTGAGTTATTGCATGAGTGTAGTGGTAGTTCCTGGGTGATTGCAGGAGTGCATAAGTAGTGCCTGGGTGATTGGAGGAGTGCATGGGTAGTGCCTGGATGATTGGAGCAGTGCATAGCTAATGCATTGGTGATTCCATGAGTGCAGGGGTAATGTCTGGGAGATTAGAGGAGTACATATGTAATGCCTGGGTAATTGCATGAGTGTAGCGGTAATGTCTAGCTGATTGCATGAGTGTAGATGTAGTACCTGGGTGATTTTATAAGTGCATGGGTATTGCCTGGGTAATTGTATGAGTACAGTGGTAGTGCCTGGGTTATTGGAGGAGTGCAAGGGTAGTGCCTGGGTAATTGAAGGAGTACATGGATAGGGCATGGCTGATTGGAGGAGTGCATGGGTAATACCTAGGTGCATCGAGGAGTGCATCAATAGTGCCTGTGTGATTGCATGAGTGCATAGGTAGTGCCTGGATGATTTTATAAGTGCATGGGTACTGCCTGAGTGATTGAAGGACTGCATGGATAATACCTAGGTGATTGCATGAGTGCAGGGGTAATGTCTGGGTCATTGGAGGAGTGCATGGGTACTGCCTAAGTGATTGCATGAGTGCAGGGGTAATGTGTAGGTAATTGGAGGAGTGCATGAGTAATGTCTGGCTGATTGCATGAGTGCAGGAGTAATGTCTGGGTGGTTGCACGACTGTAGCGGTAGTGCCTGGGTGATTGGAAAAGTCCACCCAGTGCAAATTCAGTCAAAAAATAAAAATACTTTTTTTGGCCCAGGGTTTTTTTTATATGTACTACTTACATTTATATTTTCTTGAAATAATGCTTTTAATACTGTGAAAGTTGTTTTATAGTACTGTTATGCTTTATTTTTTTAATTTTTACAAAGGAGTCGCGCACCCTACGCGAACCTACTTGATGGGTGCGCAGATTCAGGGTGCGCAAACACTGCTGGCACGCATTTGCAGAGTCACCCTGGAGTCGCGACTCCAGCGTAATTTTAAAAGTATAAAATATCATTGTAGAAATTATAAATATAAGTTTTGGTTAAAGACTTTCACTAATATAATTTAGAAAACAATTTATAAACAGTATTTTTTACTTCACTATGAACTGTACAAAATTTTACGAGTGCGCGACGTATGCGCGTAGGGTGCACGACTCTTCCCGGCACGTATTTCCGGGGTCACGCAGGGGTCGCAACTTCGGCGTAATTTTCAAAGTGTAAATATCACTATACAATGTTTAAATATCAGTTTTGTTTAAACACTTTCACTAATATACTTTTTAAAATATTTTATAAACATCTATTTATACTTTATAATTATGTATACGAAATTTTACGGGTGCGCGACTTGTGCGCGACGGGTGCGCGTACCCTACGCGACTCCATGTGACCTGAAAAGAAAGCTTCTGATTGGTTTAAATCATTTTCATTCTGTAAGAGGGAGGATCCATTACTTGTTTTAGTCCTCTTATCATTTGTCTGTCTTGCTGACAAGACCAGCTTGTTCTACCTCCCTTCATTTTTCCTATTTTTGAGTGTTTTTTTACTTTGATTTTAAACCATGGCATCTAGTCATCCAGATGTTGACCCACTGGAACTTGAGGGTAATGACATTGTGGAGCCAGTGAAGAAAAGGAAGGAAAGTGTGGTGTGGGCCTTCTTTAGTGTGCCAGAGGGAGAAAAGAAGGTGAACGCCCGAAATGTCACCTGTAACATCTGCAAGATATTCATGCGGAACATCAAGCATGAAGAAACATTTGGAGACTATCCATCCCTTACATCTGGCAAGAGAAGTAACAGGGAGAGAGCGGAATGAAGCGGCAGAATAAGATCTTAATGCCCCTTCAACTTCCTCTCAAGGGCTTCCAGCAACACCAAGGCCACACATTGTACCGGAACTGTTGGATGCAGCCATAACCTGTAAAAAATGTGATGCAAAGCTGTGCATCGGGGAGCAGTGCATTGATGTTATTGTCAATGCAATTAAAACACCTAAGGGTTAATTTTTTTTTTTTATGTGCTCCCAAATTTTCTTTTTTTTTCCCCCAAACAGTTCCTTTGGAATGTTCAAATTTGTTTTGTTTAAAAAAAAGTCAAAAACACCAAAAAAAAAGAAAAAATCGTTAGAAAATACAATTTTTTTTAAATTCTTTTTTAAAAAAACGCTTCTTACGGAACCACATATATTGGTTAAAAATAGAAAAATTTCCTGAGTGATTGCATGAGTGCAAGGATACTGCCTGAGTGATTATAGGACTACTTGTATAGTGTCTGAATGATTGCATGAATGCATGGGTAATGCCTGGATGATTTTGTGAGCGCATGGTTCTGCTTGAGTGATAGATGGAGTGCATGGATAGTCCCTGGATAATTTGAAGAGTGCAAGGGTAGTGCCTGGGTTATTGCATGAGTGCACGGGTAATGACTGGGTGATTGCATGAGTCCATGAGTACTGCCTGGGTGATTGGAGGACTGCAAGGGTGGTGCCTGGGTTATTCAATCAGTGCATGGGTAGTGCCTGGGTGATTGGAAGAGTGCATAAGTACTACATGGGTGATTGCATGAGTGCTAGGGTAATGTCTGGGTGATTGGAGGAGTGCAAGGGTACTGCCTGAATGATTTGAGAAGTGCATGAGTAATGTTTGGGTGATTGCATGCGTGCAGGAGTAATGTCTGGGTAATTTCAGGAGTGCATGGATACTGCCTGGATGATTGGAGGAGTGCTTAGATAATGCTTTGGTGATTGCATGACTGGAGGGGTAATGTCTGGGGAATTAGAGGAATGCATAGGTAATGCATGGGTGATTGCATGAGTGTAGGGTTAATGTCTAGGTGATTGTATTAGTGCAAGGGTAATGTCTCAGTCATTGGAGGAGTGCTTGAGTAATGTTTGGGTGATTGCATAAGTGCAGGGGTAATGTCTGGGTGGTTGCATGAGTGTAATGGTAGTGCCTAGGTGATTGGAGGAGTACATAAGTAGTGTTTGGGTGATTTTATAAGTGCATGGTACTGGCTGAGTGATTGGACGAGTGCATAGATACTGCCTGAGTGATTGAAGGAGTGCATGAGTAATGTCTGGGTGATTGCATGAGTGCATGGGTAGTGCCTGGGTGATTGTAGTAGTGCATGGATAGTGCCTGGACAATTTCAAGAGTGCAAGGGTAGTGCCTGGGTTATTGCACAAGTGCACAGGTAATGACTGGGTGATTGCATGAGTGCATAAGCAGTGCCTGGGTGATTGGAGGACTGCAAGGGTAGTGCCTGGTTATTCCATGAGTGCATAGGTAGTGCCTGGGTGATTGGAGGAGTGCATGAGTAGTATGTGGGTGATTGCATGAGTGCTGGGGTAATGTCTGGGTGATTGGAAGAGTGCAAGGGTACTGCCTAAATGATTCAAGGAGTGTATGAGTAATGTCTGGGTGATTGCATGTGTGCAGGGGAAATGTCTGGACGTTTGGAGAAGTGCATGGATACTGCCTGGGTGATTGGAGGAGTGCAAGGGTAGTGCCTGTCTGATTGGAGGAGTGCATAGCTAATGTATGGGTGATTGCATTAGTGCAAGGGTAATGTCTGGGTGATTGGAGGAGTGTATAGCTAATGCATAGATGATTGCATGACTGCAGAGGTAATGTCTGGGTGACTGGAGTAGTGCATTGATAGTGCTTAGGTGATTGGAGGAGTGCAAGAGTACTGCCTGGGTTATTGTATGACTGCCTAGGTAGTGCCTGAGTGATTACATGAGTACAAGAGTAGTGCCTGGGTGATTGGAGGAGTGCAAGGGTACAGCCTGATTGATTATATAAGTGCAGAAATAGTGCCTGGGTGATTGAAGGAGTGCATGGGTAATGCCTAGATGATTGCATGATGCAGCTCTCAAATCCAGATCTAGTTTTTCTAACGGAGACATGGGCTAATGATACATCTGAACCTGACTGGAACATCGCCCTACCAGCAGGATATCAAGTAGCCTGCATAGACAGGAAAGGGAAAAAGGGGGGGGGGGGGTATTGCCATACTATATCGATCTCATTTTAATGTTAAGATTGAGCCTACCCAACAATTGGAAGCGGAGGCCTTGATTTTTAATATTAAAATTAACAACTCTCTGTCCTTCCCGGGTTTATTTCTTTATCGACCACCGGGGGTAAGGTCCACTTTTACCCACTCGCTCCAGACTCTTTTAGAATCTTGTTTAGAATCTCCTACCTTTACAATTCTGGGGGAATTTAATTTCCACCTAGAAGCTAATAACAATGCAGATACTGACATGTTGCTGGACAATCGTGCAGGCCACGGTTTGACCCAAATTGTTTCTGAATCCATGCATAAGGCTGGCCATACTTTGGATGGCATTTTTACTAATAATCCTAACATTGTGTTGGTTAACACTCTCCCCTTACCATGGACAGATCAGAAAGCAGTACATTTTAAGATACTAATCCCGAGGAAAAACACCTCCACCTGAATAGATCACCTCCCGTTAAATCCCGACCCTGGCACAGAATACAAAAAAGAGAATTAGAAGAAGTCCTTGCGAGGAACCCCCCCCCCCATGGATGTCTCTGACATCAATCTGGCAGCTAACAAATTTGATGACTGGATCAGGTCATCATTAGACCAGCTGGCTCCGGAAATAACAAATAAATCGCGAAGGAGCCATGCGTCCGCACCTTGGTATAACGCAGATCTCAGACATATCAAATCCAAATGTAGGCGATTAGAACGATTACGGAGGATAGATTTCAGTAAGGAACGCAAATTGGCCTACAATCTAGTCCTGGAGGAATATAAGGAAGCTATCAAAAAAGCTAAAACAGTTTTTTTCACAACAAAAACTAGACGCGGCCAAAAACTCCTCTAAGGAGCTTTTTAAAACAGTCACTGTTTTATCTAAACGGCAGCAGGAAACCAATTTACACCTGACCAAAATTTCTGTGACAAGATTGCTATCTTTTTTCAAACTAAAGTACAGACAGTCTATAACGAACTCCTTAAGACGTTACCCAATTCCATTGAAAACAATGAGAATACCACGGAGGAGAACCCAACCCTCAGTAGCTTGTCTAGGTTCTCTACGCTAACGATAGAGAAAGTTAATGATATGTTATTACTGACCAAGTCAGGTTCTCCTACTGATCCATGTCCTCCTGCCATTTTGTACCTGGTCTCTGGAAAATCAGTGCACATTTAGCCCCTCTCTTAAATGAGGTTATCAGTTCTGGGACTTTCCCCCAGTCCTGGAAAAAGGCTTGCATTAGGCCTATCTTGAAGAAACCCGCCTTGGATCCCACTGAGGTGAAACACTATTGTCCAATATCGTGTCTACCAATACCAGCTAAAATCTTAGAAAAGTCAATTAACATGGAACTAACTGACTACTTAGATTGCAATAATCTCCTAGATTCCACCAAACATGGCTTCAGACCTCGCCACTCTACAGAGTCAGCCCTGATTATGGCCACAGAGGAGATTCGTAGACAGCTGGATGGGGGGGAAGAGCCGTCCTCATCCTACTTGATCTATCAGCAGCATTAGATACAGTTAACCATGCGGTACTGATGCGGCGGCTGAAGGCAATAGGTATTAAAGAGACGGCCCTAACCCTACTCTCCTCCTTCATGGCATCCAGGGAGCAGAGGATCTGTTGGGACAATCTTAAATCAAAAAACTTCTGCCTCCCTTGTGGAGTACCACAAGGCTCAGCTCTATCACCAACCTTGTTCAATATCTATGTCACCCCCCTGGCCAAACTAATCAAAGATCACGGTTTTACGCTGATCTCATACGCGGACGACACCCAGATAGTTATATCTGTCGTGCAGAGGGTGGATGCTACAGCTGTTAGCTTCCACAATTGTCTGAAGTCAATTATGGACTGGATGAACTTAATTTTCTCAAGCTTAATACAGAGAAAACAGAGGTCATGGAGTTTGGGCAGGGTCCATCTATATGGAGTCAATCGTGGTGGCCATCTGAGGCAGTTAACTGTCCCGTCCCGTCTACTAAGGCAAGAAATCTTGGAATAATATTTGATAACCAATTAAGTTTTGCAAAACAGATTAATCATCTGGCCTCCTCTTGCTTCTCTCTCTTGAAAATTCTACATAAAATCCTGCCTTTTATTCCATTGGGCCTCAGGAAAACGGTAATAGGAGCTCTTATCCTCTCAAAAATTGATTATGGCAATGCATTATTTTTGGGAATTGACAAGTGTCAGACTGCCAAACTGCAGTCATTGCAGAATGCTGCAGCGCGAGTACTACTTAATATTCCCAAATATCACTCCATTTCCGCTAGCATCAGGCAGCTTCATTGGCTCCCAATCCAATAGCGTGTAGAATTTAAAGCCCTCTGTCTGATACATAAGGTGCTGTATGGTAGGGGAGCCATGGATATACAGAAACTATTTCTCTGGTACTCCCCGCAGCGGAATCTCAGATCAGCCAACACAGGGCTAGTACAGGTTCCCAAGATTCAAAAAACCAGATGGGGAGGCAAAAGCCTATCTCACCGAGCAGCCAAATTGTGGAACAAGCTACCGACTACTATTAGGCTACATTCCAACAGACTTCTCTTTAGGAAAATGGTCAAGACCTGGCTTTTCCCCCCTCAATAAACTTTGGTCGAGCCTGGGCAATTGCAATGCGTCACTCCTAGCGCCAAGACACCTTGGCATTCGTGCGCTTTATATATATGTCACTCACTCACTCATTCACTCACTCACTCATTGCATGAGTTGAAAGGTTATGTCTGGGTGATTAGAGGAGTGCATGAGTAATGTTTGGGTGATTGCATGAGTGCAGGGGTAATGTCTGGGTGATTGGAGTAGTGCATTGATAGTGCCTTGGGTGATTGGAGGAGTGCATGAGTACTGCCTGGGTGATTGTATGACTGCATAGGTAGTGCCTGAGTGATTGCAATGAGTGCAAGAGTAGTGCCTTGGTTGATTGGAGGAGTGGAAGGGTACTGCTTGATTGATTAGTATAAGTGCAGGAATAGTGCCTGGGTGATTGAAGGAGTGCATGGGTAATGCCTAGGTGATTGCATGAGTTAAAAGGTAATGTCTGGGTGATTGTAGGAGTGCTTCATTAATGTTTGGGTGATTGCATGATTGCAGGGGTAATGTTTGGGTGGTTGCATGAGTGTAGTGGTAGTCCCTAGGTGATTGGAGGAGTGCATAAGTAATGTCTGGGTAATTTTATAAGTGCATGAGTACTGGCTGGGTGATTGGAAGAGTGCAGTGGTAGTGCCTGGGTGATTGGAGGAGTGCAAAGGTAGTGCCTGGGTGATTTTATAAGTGCATGGGTAGTGGCTGGGTGATTGGAGGAGTACATGGGTAGTGCCTGTGTGATTGGAGGAGTGCAAGGGGAGTGCTTGGGTGATTATATAAGTGTATGGGTAGTAGCTGGGTGATTCAAGGAGTGCATGGATAATGCCTGGGTGATTGCATGAGTGAGATGATGTGTGGGTGATTACATGAATGCATCGGTACTGACTGAGTGTTTGTAGAAGTGCATGAGTAATCCTTGGTGATTGCATCTGTGGAGGGGTAATGTCTGGGTGATATGAGGAGTGCATGAATACTGCCTGCATGATTGAAGGAGTGCACGGGTAGTGCCTTGGTGATTGGAAGAGTACATAGTTATTGCATGGGTGATTGTATTACTGCAGGGGTAATGTCTGGGTGATATTATAAGTGTATAGGTACTGGCTAGGTGATTGGAGAAATGCATGGATATTGCCTGGGTGATTGGAGGAGTGTGGTAATAGTGCCTAACTGTATACATGAGTGCATGGCTAGTGTTTAAAGGATTGGATGAGTGCAGTAAAAGCAGCTGTAAACATTAGTTCCACATTATCATGCTTATTACATTATTTCATCTTACCTTTTTTACTAATGTAGATACTAAACTCAGTGGAACTATTTTACAGTAGTTTTGTTGTAATCTGAATTTAAAATCTTTTCAAACTTCAGTATTACCTTCTGTAAAAAGAAAAAGAAAAACTGTTATTGAATATAATATTATAGTTTTAAGATCACAACATAATTTTAGAATTACATAACATATTCAGTTTCCCTTTTTGCTGTTCTCAGATTCTACTGTATTTCACCATACACAGTAATTTCAATGTAGATCATCATACAACACCGGGGAAAAAAAACAATCAATGAGATTGAATACCCAAATCAGCGTTGAGCATTATTTAGAACAAGTATAACTATCTGTTTACCTATCTACAGTTTCTAAATTACATTCTTCAAGTCACATTAAGTCTTTTATTTCTGTCAACTACATTTTGTAAACATATATACACTCTCATTTACATTGCGAATAATATAAAGATCAAATATATAAATTACTTCTTTCAAACACAATTTTCCAAATGCAATATCAATTAGCACAAACAATAATCCAAACACTAATTGTTCACATCTTCCCAATAGGCCGAATAATGTTTCCAAATCCATTTGCATTGAAAATATCCAAAATAAACTCATTAATTCGTGTTCACAGCTTCCCAATAGGCAGAATGATGTTTTCAAAACTTTGGCATCAAAAATATGAGATATGAATTTGGTAATTCATAAGGCAACATACATTTGAATTCCATTGAGCATCATTGCAGTGTGTCCATCCTTTGTTGCACTTTAAATACACAGTATAGTGTCCAGATGTTGTAGTAGGTCTCTCATGGAAAATAATAGCCACTGCTTTAAAAGTTCTTCCTGAAATTGATACTTGACTTTCCACAAAAGTTTGAATGTTGGCTTCCACTTTTCTTCCATTTCCTCTACAACGTTGTAGCATTAAAATGACATATTTTCCATATCTTTCTATGATATAATGTTGACAACATTTCTGATTTACAATGAGAACATTTCATATCTTGATTAGCTGTTTTTACTAATTTGTTAAAAGACACTGATTTTGCAATCTGGTATCGTCAAGTATATGAATCGTTCAGTGTCTATTTCAGTGGTAGAAGAAAATGAACACTCTTCACATTCATGATCCCGAACACTCTTCACATTCATGATCCCATATGTAACTTAGTCCAAATACATTTTCAATTTCTCTTCCTTCATCTTCCAATACTGCAAGCATAAACATAAGAAATTCTTGTGCATCTTGTTGTATATTCAATGAAAATTTCAATGAAGCAGTACATATATCCAAAAGATGCCGAATGCCACAAGCAGTATGGATTTTAGTTCTATCAGTTACCAACTTTTGAAAATTATAATGCAATAAAGAACAGAAACTTTTTTCTCGATTTTCCATAATTTCATGATGAAGATCCTCTAGATAAAAGACAACATTTACAATTACATTAGCATAGCAGTTGATACCTGAACTATTTTCTATCTGGTATCCTACAATATCATCAACAGTGTCCATTTTCATTTTCTTTGCAGTTTCATTATTCTCTTGAATTGTTTTCTTTTTTTGAATCTCAGTAGAATATTAGTCATATTTTCGTTTTGGACACACTACACGTTTCTCATACAGAGGATATTCACCTAAGTTAGGAGCATAAAGTCTTCTTAACCGATTGTACTCTTTTACACAATTTACATCAGCACCAGTCTTCTTCTCATCAAAATCAATCAAATACAAACCAGATAATGTTCTTACTCGAGACAATGCAACGTATGCCATACCCTCTTTAAACACTGTACTTCCAATATTTACCAAAGCACTGTCTACACTTAAACCTTGAGATTCATGAATGGTTGCTGCATATGCTGAAGAAAGAGGAAACTGTTTTCTATGAACATACAAGTCTTTTACAAGCAAAAAACGAACAGCACAATGTCCAATCTGTTTTACCTCTTCAATCTGATCAAATTTAATCTTCGAAAATTCACTTCCATCTCTGTAGTGAAAATTTACAAAATCAACAACTTTACCCATTGCTCCATTTACTAAACCTTCTTCTACATTTAAATTATGCCTTAAAATATATCCGACAGTTTACACATACGTATAAAGTCTTTTCTAAACCTACAGTCTTAGACACTGACTTTTCCAAAGAATCTAATTTTGACTGTACTTTCTCTGAGAGAAGAATTGTAACTCCTTCAAGCTCCATTTTATCAATAGCTTAAATTTTTTACTATTGGTTGTTTTTCCAATTTCAAAGGTTCTTGATTGAATGTAGAACACTCTTGCAGTGTTTGCATTAGGCAAACTATAGACTTTGTTTCACCAATTTTCTTGTATATTATTTCAGGTGCTATGTTTTCGTTTGCAAACAACTTCGTTAAAAGATGACTTTGCAAAGCTTCTTTGCCATATTTTGTCAAAACACCAATTCTTATATCTTGAAGATTTTTTCCATAATGTTCATCACTTGCTTGTCGCATATTGTTAATAAGTTCTTTATATTCAAAATGACACCAAATGTTGACATTTCCAATGCTTCCCAAAGGGTGGGTGGACAAAATATCGAAAGCACAAATATCGTCGGACACAATATCGTGTCAAAAATATCGAGGACAACAATATCGTGAAGGTCATTTCTTATGGGTAAGTAAAGTTTTACTATATATAACTCCACATATATGTACTTTGACGATATATATATATCTTCAAGGTACGTAGATCTGGAGTTAAGAATAGTAAATTTATACCTATCTATTTGCACTTACCTACTCGATATTCTTGTCCTCGATATTTTGGACACGATATTCTGTCCACACGATATTTTCTGTTCGATATTCTGTCAGTGAACCTTCCCAAAGATTTCCTAGTGTCTTCATGGACAAGTGTTTTAAAAACATGTTGCCCTTTCACAGGAGTAAGTTGTAGTAGGTCGCCAAATACAATTACATGTTTTCCTCCAAATAGAACATCATAATCTGTTTTTAAAATCTGTTGCATTCTTAAATGTACAAAGGCAAGCATTAAGTTTGAGACCATGCTCACCTCATCAATGATTAGAAGTTTCATTTTCTTCAGTACTCTTGACACTTCATAACAAGCTTCTTCAGATAGCTTGCGATATTCCAATTTATTTTTATGTTCAACTGGTAGCATGAATAATCGATGTAAAGTAATCCCTTTAATGTTGTGTGCTGCTAATCCAGTTGGAGCTGTTACAATACAAGATAAATGTGCACCCAGTAATTTTGTGTAGATAACTGGTAAAAACTGTAATTAAGAAACTTTTTCCTGTTCCAGCTTGACCACTGATGTACATTCGAATAGGTTTAAATGATGTGCATTGGCATTCTTTTTTTCATGCACCAAACCATGCTGTATCTGTTGTGTCACTTGCTCATATATTTCTTTTTGTTCAATATTTAGTTGTTCTTCCAACTTTCTCAACTCAATAATATCCTGTTGTGCTTGTTGCATTGTCTGTTTCTCCTTCATTTATCGGCTATTGCTGCTTCATTTTCAATAATTAGTTGTCCTAGTGTGTTCTTGACTTAGTGGAGCAGAACTCTGACTATCTTGAGAACTGTCTCTAGCTATTTCAGCTGCAATTGTAGTTTCTTGTTCAGTCTCTTCATTTAACATTTGTAGATACAGTAGGGAAAATTGTGCATTGAATGCTATCTTTACATGCATTAAAAGAATCTTCATAGCAGTCAAAATCTCCAAGTAATTCCATTTCACTACGCCAAGGCTTGAAGAGTTGCAGAAGTGCTAAATAGAAAAATTCCTTTTCTGGAGTTTCACAACTGAGTTTTCTGTGGTTAATAAGATTTCCTTTGCCATGTTTCACCAAACATCCATCACATCCAATTACTGCATATTTTTCTTCATTTATATTTTCAGTAACATTTCTCTTAAAGCTGTAATGTAGCAGTACTCCATAGAGACATAGGTTTTCCAGTTATGGACTCCTTTTGGTATAGTACATAGCCAACATATTAGTTTTAACAATATCTGTACTTTCTGGTTCATTCAATGCTAAGTATTCAATTTCTTGTAGAGATTTCAAAACTCTATTTCGTGTAGCCGCAAGACCTAGACTTACCCAAATGATTCCTCTTAACTTTGAATATGAACTCGTAGAGCTCAACCGATCCGAACATTCGTAGGATCCAATCTCTCGATGTGAAAGCATTTTCAAACTAAAGCTGTACAATTTGTTACTTAGACTCTTCTCTTGTGAAATTTCTTCCCACATTTCCTTCAACTCTGGGGTCGATTCCGATTCGGGCCGGAAAAAGCACCGACCGACTCGGAGCCGGAATTTATTCCGACCGACACGTACCTGTGGCGCACGACACGCCAAGTACGATGCAAAGCGTGCAAAATCCGACCGACACGTACCGAACCCAAGCCGAACGACCGAGCCGCACGGAAAACAGCAATCCGGCCGGAAAAACACGCGAATCGAACCGACCGACACGCACCCGGAACAAATCCGACCGAAATGTACACGCGAACTCCAAACCGCAAAGTACGATGCAAGGCGCGAAAACCACGACCGTGTCGTACGGAGGACAAGCCGTACGACCGACACGCATACAAAACCGAGCCGAAGTAACACAAAACACCGCGACCGACGCGTACGCAGCATAGAAAACTGCACAAACACAGCGTGAACGAAACGGAGAACACCGTACGAGACAAATGCAGGGTCCGACTCGGTCACAAGAACGTTTCCAACATGCACAGACAGTACAAAGGAAAAATTACACAAAAAAGGCCAAACAAGCAATTACAAAGCCAATAAATACTGGGGGGTGGGGACAGAGAACAAAGACACACCCACAACTCCACCCATATAAAGGACACAAATCCCAACCATGATCCTTTGCAAATGCCATTCTACTGCCAGCACCCAACAGACAGCAACCACACACCCACAGCTCATCCCTCACACAAGCCACACACCATCAGCACACCAACAAATACCTACCTCACATACACCCAGCAAAACACACACCCACACACCCTCACCTGCACACCAACACACACATCACTCACCATCACCACCCATCACCATGCCCCCAAGAAGAATCACAAGTTCCTAGATTGTGAATTGGAAGTCCTGGTAGACGAGATCCTCAGGGTAGAGCCACAGCTGTTTGGCACACTGGTCCAACAGACCCCCATCTCCCAGAAAACCAAGATGTGGGAGAGGATCATCAACAGGGTGAACGCACAATCACCATGTCTGCGCACAAAGACCGACATCCAGAACAGGTGGTATGACGTGCGCAGGAGGGTCCGGGAGCTGCTCAAGAAAGACTACCTCCTGAGCCAATACACCGGCAGTGGCCCTCCTGCCAAGCCAGTATACCTCAGGCCCTGGGAGGAGAAGGTGCGGGCCATCCTTCCGCCAGTGAGCGTATATGGACTAGAGAACATCCCAGAGCCTGGTGAGTACACAACAAATGTACACAATATTCTGCCACAATACACACACACATCACTGTCAAGGGGAGAGTCAAACCATGCACTCATAGCAATTACACAGCAACCAGAACAGAATCATCCCAAAATGTGTATGTCAGTCAGATAAACACAACACATGCCATCTCAAAGTTACATTTAACCGTGCCATCACATGTACAAACACAACTACAACTACAGCTAGGCAGTGGCACAAATAGAACTAACAAACACATCCAGACATGTAGCCACCACTACAACACCAACACACAGTGAAGACCACTGAAAGAAAGGAATTCTGTGTATGCTGGCCAAGTCAGTGTAGCCAATAGCATCATGGGAGTCGTAGTCACACATATTGCCCCCCCACAACTGTCCCATCAACACCACCATGAACCATGCGCACATCACAGGGAGTGGAGAAGGACTCACAAGATGGCTGACACTGGCTACTGCTGTGGGGAGCACAAGGCCCTGCTGGCAACTGTGCACCAACAAACAGCAGGACACCACTGACTGACATCCTGAGAGACAACTTCCACTCCCTGCAATGGAAGCACGTTCCATGGTGGGATATCTGGCTGGCTGGGTGGGAAGGAGGACTCGCACCACTGACCATAGTCACAAGCACCTCCCTCACACACACCCTCAACACATACTCCACATAACCCACCTGGGAGAATGCAATGCCACACATCCTAACTCAAGATCCCACAAAGAACCTCCACCCTGGGTTATGTCGTGTGAAGCACAGGGACACTCTTGGGACTTTCAGCCAAACAACTGCCAGGACAACACTCCCAGCCATCCTGTCAGCACAGGCAGCCCACCCCACAGGGAAGCAGAGTCAAAAGGAAGGAAGGATGGGCATGCTGGGAAGGGGGGTGGAGGCAATAGCATGATGGGAGTCGTAGTCACAGCTCTACATCCCCCACCACATGGCCCAGCAAGCTCACACTCACGCATGCACATCCCACAGAGAGTGGAAAGGCCCATCAAAGATGTCTGACACTGTTGCTGTGTCGTGGGGAGCACAAGGGCATGCTGGGAACTGCACACCAACCAACAGCAGGACACCACTGTCAGCCATCTTGCCATTGCCCTCACACCCACACACACTGAACTCCCCACAAAAGCAAGTAAGTATGGGAATGCTGGGAAGTGGGGTGGAGGCAATAGCATGATGGGAGTCACAGTCACAGACATAGCTCACCCCCACAACTGTCCCATCAACACCACCCTGAACCATGCTCACATCACAGGGAGTGGAGAAGGACTCACAAGATGGCTGACACTGGCTACTGCTGTGGGGAGCACAAGGCCCTGCTGGCAACTGTGCACCAACAAACAGCAGGACACCACTGACTGACATCCTGAGAGACAACTTCCACTCCCTGCAATGGAAGCACGTTCCATGGTGGGATATCTGGCTGGCTGGGTGGGAAGGAGGACTTGCAGCACTGACCATAGTCACAAGCACCTCCCCTCACACCCCCTCAACACAAACTCCACAGAACCCACCTGGGAGAATGCAATGCCTCCCATCCTAACTCAAGATCCCACAAAGAACCACCACCCTGGGTTATGTTGTGTGAAGCACAGGGACACTCTTGGGACTTTTAGCCAAACAACTGCCAGGACAACACTCCCAGCCATCCTGTCAGCACAGCCAGCCCACCCCACAGGGAAGCAGAGTCAAAAGGAAGGAAGCATGGGCATGCTGGGAAGGGGGTGGAGGCAATAGCATGATGGGAGTAGTAGTCACAGATATTGCTCAGCCTCACAACTGGCCCATCAACACCACCCTGAACCATGCTCACATCACAGGGAGTGGATAAGGACACACAAGATGGCTGACACTGGCTACTGCTGTGGGGAGCACAAGGGCATGCTGGGAACTGCACACCAACCAACAGCAGGACACCACTGTCAGCCATCTTGCCATTGCCCTCACACCCACACACACTGAACTCCCCACAAAAGCAAGTAAGTATGGGAATGCTGGGAAGTGGGGTGGAGGCAATAGCATGATGGGAGTCACAGTCACAGACATAGCTCACCCCCACAACTGTCCCATCAACACCACCCTGAACCATGCTCACATCACAGGGAGTGGAGAAGGACTCACAAGATGGCTGACACTGGCTACTGCTGTGGGGAGCACAAGGCCCTGCTGGCAACTGTGCACCAACAAACAGCAGGACACCACTGACTGACATCCTGAGAGACAACTTCCACTCCCTGCAATGGAAGCACGTTCCATGGTGGGATATCTGGCTGGCTGGGTGGGAAGGAGGACTTGCAGCACTGACCATAGTCACAAGCACCTCCCCTCACACCCCCTCAACACAAACTCCACAGAACCCACCTGGGAGAATGCAATGCCTCCCATCCTAACTCAAGATCCCACAAAGAACCACCACCCTGGGTTATGTTGTGTGAAGCACAGGGACACTCTTGGGACTTTTAGCCAAACAACTGCCAGGACAACACTCCCAGCCATCCTGTCAGCACAGCCAGCCCACCCCACAGGGAAGCAGAGTCAAAAGGAAGGAAGCATGGGCATGCTGGGAAGGGGGTGGAGGCAATAGCATGATGGGAGTAGTAGTCACAGATATTGCTCAGCCTCACAACTGGCCCATCAACACCACCCTGAACCATGCTCACATCACAGGGAGTGGATAAGGACACACAAGATGGCTGACACTGGCTACTGCTGTGGGGAGCACAAGGGCATGCTGGGAACTGCACACCAACCAACAGCAGGACACCACTGTCAGCCATCTTGCCATTGCCCTCACACCCACACACACTGAACTCCCCACAAAAGCAAGTAAGTATGGGAATGCTGGGAAGTGGGGTGGAGGCAATAGCATGATGGGAGTCACAGTCACAGACATAGCTCACCCCCACAACTGTCCCATCAACACCACCCTGAACCATGCTCACATCACAGGGAGTGGAGAAGGACTCACAAGATGGCTGACACTGGCTACTGCTGTGGGGAGCACAAGGCCCTGCTGGCAACTGTACACCAACAAACAGCAGGACACCACTGACTGACATCCTGAGAGACAACTTCCACTCCCTGCAATGGAAGCACGTTCCATGGTGGGATATCTGGCTGGCTGGGTGGGAAGGAGGACTTGCAGCACTGACCATAGTCACAAGCACCTCCCCTCACACACCCCATCAACACAAACTCCACAGAGAATGCAATGCCTCCCATCCTAACTCAAGATCCCACAAAGAACCACCACCCTGGGTTATGTTGTGTGAAGCACAGGGACACTCTTGGGACTTTTAGCCAAACAACTGCCAGGACAACACTCCCAGCCATCCTGTCAGCACAGCCAGCCCACCCCACAGGGAAGCAGAGTCAAAAGGAAGGAAGCATGGGCATGCTGGGAAGGGGGGTGGAGTCAATAGCATGATGGGAGTAGTAGTCACAGATATTGCTCAGCCTCACAACTGGCCCATCAACACCACCCTGAACCATGCTCACATCACAGGGAGTGGATAAGGACACACAAGATGGCTGACACTGGCTACTGCTGTGGGGAGCACAAGGGCATGCTGGGAACTGCACACCAACCAACAGCAGGACACCACTGTCAGCCATCTTGCCATTGCCCTCACACCCACACACACTGAACTCCCCACAAAAGCAAGTAAGTATGGGAATGCTGGGAAGTGGGGTGGAGGCAATAGCATGATGGGAGTCACAGTCACAGACATAGCTCACCCCCACAACTGTCCCATCAACACAACCCTGAACCATGCTCACATCACAGGGAGTGGAGAAGGACTCACAAGATGGCTGACACTGGCTACTGCTGTGGGGAGCACAAGGCCCTGCTGGCAACTGTGCACCAACAAACAGCAGGACACCACTGACTGACATCCTGAGAGACAACTTCCACTCCCTGCAATGGAAGCACGTTCCATGGTGGGATATCTGGCTGGGTGGGTGGGAAGGAGGACTTGCAGCACTGACCATAGTCACAAGCACCTCCCCTCACACACCCCCTCAACACAAACTCCACAGAACCCACCTGGGAGAATGCAATGCCTCCCATCCTAACTCAAGATCCCACAAAGAATCACCACCCTGGGTTATGTTGTGTGAAGCACAGGGACACTCTTGGGACTTTTAGCCAAACAACTGCCAGGACAACACTCCCAGCCATCCTGTCAGCACAGCCAGCCCACCCCACAGGGAAGCAGAGTCAAAAGGAAGGAAGCATGGGCATGCTGGGAAGGGGGGTGGAGTCAATAGCATGATGGGAGTAGTAGTCACAGATATTGCTCAGCCTCACAACTGGCCCATCAACACCACCCTGAACCATGCTCACATCACAGGGAGTGGATAAGGACACACAAGATGGCTGACACTGGCTACTGCTGTGGGGAGCACAAGGGCATGCTGGGAACTGTGCACCACCAACCAACAGCAGGACACCACTGTCAGCCATCTTGCCATTGCCCTCACACCCACACACACTGAACTCCCCACAAAAGCAAGTAAGTATGGGAATGCTGGGAAGTGGGGTGGAGGCAATAGCATGATGGGAGTCACAGTCACAGACATAGCTCACCCCCACAACTGTCCCATCAACACCACCCTGAACCATGCTCACATCACAGGGAGTGGAGAAGGACTCACAAGATGGCTGACACTGGCTACTGCTGTGGGGAGCACAAGGCCCTGCTGGCAACTGTGCACCAACAAACAGCAGGACACCACTGACTGACATCCTGAGAGACAACTTCCACTCCCTGCAATGGAAGCACGTTCCATGGTGGGATATCTGGCTGGCTGGGTGGGAAGGAGGACTTGCAGCACTGACCATAGTCACAAGCACCTCCCCTCACACCCCCTCAACACAAACTCCACAGAACCCACCTGGGAGAATGCAATGCCTCCCATCCTAACTCAAGATCCCACAAAGAACCACCACCCTGGGTTATGTTGTGTGAAGCACAGGGACACTCTTGGGACTTTTAGCCAAACAACTGCCAGGACAACACTCCCAGCCATCCTGTCAGCACAGCCAGCCCACCCCACAGGGAAGCAGAGTCAAAAGGAAGGAAGCATGGGCATGCTGGGAAGGGGGTGGAGGCAATAGCATGATGGGAGTCACAGTCACAGACATAGCTCAGCCCCACAACTGTCCCATCAACACCACCCTGAACCATGCTCACATCACAGGGAGTGGAGAAGGACTCACAAGATGGCTGACACTGGCTACTGCTGTGGGGAGCACAAGGCCCTGCTGGGAACTGTGCACCAACAAACAGCAGGACACCACTGACTGACATCCTGAGAGACAACTTCCACTCCCTGCAATGGAAGCACGTTCCATGGTGGGATATCTGGCTGGCTGGGTGGGAAGGAGGACTTGCAGCACTGACCATAGTCACAACCACCTCCCCTCACACACCCCCTCAACACAAACTCCACAGAACCCACCTGGGAGAATGCAATGCCTCACATCCTAACTCAAGGATCCCACAAAGAACCACCACCCTGGGTTATGTTGTGTGAAGCACAGGGACACTCTTGGGACTTTTAGCCAAACAACTGCCAGGACAACACTCCCAGCCATCCTGTCAGCACAGCCAGCCCACCCCACAGGGAAGCAGAGTCAAAAGGAAGGAAGCATGGGCATGCTGGGAAAGGGGGTGGAGGCAATAGCATGATGGGAGTCACAGTCACAGACATAGCTCACCCCCACAACTGTCCCATCAACACCACCCTGAACCATGCTCACATCACAGGGAGTGGAGAAGGACTCACAAGATGGCTGACACTGGCTACTGCTGTGGGGAGCACAAGGCCCTGCTGGGAACTGTGCACCAACAAACAGCAGGACACCACTGACTGACATCCTGAGAGAGAACTTCCACTCCCTGCAATGGAAGCACAGTCCATGGTGGGATATCTGGCTGGCTGGGTGGGAAGGAGGACTTGCAGCACTGACCATAGTCACAAGCACCTCCCCTCACACACCCCCTCAACACAAACTCCACAGAACCCACCTGGGAGAATGCAATGCCTCACATCCTAACTCAAGATCCCACAAAGAACCACCACCCTGGGTTATGTTGTGTGAAGCACAGGGACACTCTTGGGACTTTTAGCCAAACAACTGCCAGGACAACACTCCCAGCCATCCTGTCAGCACAGCCAGCCCACCCCACAGGGAAGCAGAGTCAAAAGGAAGGAAGCATGGGCATGCTGGGAAGGGGGTGGAGGCAATAGCATGATGGGAGTCACAGTCACAGACATAGCTCACCCCCACAACTGTCCCATCAACACCACCCTGAACCATGCTCACATCACAGGGAGTGGAGAAGGACTCACAAGATGGCTGACACTGGCTACTGCTGTGGGGAGTACAAGGCCCTGCTGGGAACTGTGCACCAACAAACAGCAGGACACCACTGACTGACATCCTGAGAGACAACTTCCACTCCCTGCAATGCAAGCACAGTCCATGGTGGGATAACTGACTGGCTGGGTGGGAAGGAGGGCCGGCTGTCAACCAAATACAACCAATGCAGACCATGTTCACACCCCAACAAATACATAGAAATGCCCAAATAATGCAGGACAATGTGCCACACCAATATCAACCCCTGACTGTGACGACTTAGGACAATGCAATGTACAGGCCCGCACCCAGAGGCACAGTCACAACTGTCAGGTGTGTCAACCATTGATGCCTGCAGAAACATAACATACATTGTGTGTGTCTCCCAAAAACAGGTGATGATGGGGACACAGCAGCAGACGCTGAGGAGTCCCAGTCCCAGGCTCAAGAGGATGCGGAGCTCACTGGTGTCGTACAGCCTCTGCCCTCCTCGGACGAAGAAGACCAACCTGGCACATCCGGTGCAAGTCTACATGCAGCACCAGAGGGACCACCAGCTGCAGCACCAGCAGGACCACCAGCTGCACCCCCTGCACCCACCCCTCCAACGACTGTCACCACAAATACCATCCCTGCCGACATGGACAGAACAAGGAGCAACACCAGCACAGGGACCCTGGACCAACGTGGGGCCATGGAGACCACCACCACCACCAACCCCCAAGGTGGACCAGGGTCATCTGTGCGTGCCAGTGCACGCACTGCACATGTCGGCAGGGGTGGTGGGAGGGGTGGGAGACAGAGGTCGCTGCTTGCAGAGGTTGCTGGTGTGCATGATGACCCACAACTGGTACGCATAGCTGATGCGTACCAGTCCAGCACCCGGAGATCTCAGCCAGGTAGTGGGGCTCCTCAGAGACATGAAACAGCAGCAGGCTGCCCATCATGCCCGCTTGGACTCACACATGTCCCGCGTGGACTCACACATGTCCCGCGTGGACTCACACATGTCCCGCGTGGAGTCCAAGTGGGACGCACTGCATGAGATGACGGCGGTGCACAGGGACATTTTACAATGCCTCCGCCAGATGAACAGCAACCAGTCCACACCTCCCTGTGTGCCAACAACATCTGGTGCTGAACAAACTGCAACTGCCACAGGGAGGGAGGATGACTCTGGCGGAGAGTCCCCTGCACCGCAGCAGCCTGTACTTGAGGGGCCCCCCAAAGAAGAGGGGTCGTCCGAGGAGGGGCAAGTGAGAGGCCGATGGCCAAGCGCAACTCCCAGGAAGCCTGAACCTGTTCTGGATGTTCACCTTTGTGCACAGACTGTTCACCCTGTTGACGGCAACACTACTCCCACACATTGCATGGGGAGTACAAGTTGGACCAATGTCTCAGACAACTGTGGCCCCGATACTGGGGATTTTGTCTACCAGGACTTTCAATTCACCTAGGAACTTCTGATTGCAAGATATATGTACAGCACTACCCATCCTATGCACTATTCACACAAATGTATCACAATAAACACACTAATACACCATACTTGCCTCTGTTGTGATTCCAACGTGGGTGCTGTTATGGGGATGATGAACTGCAAAATTACACTGTGTATGCGAACTGCAACAGCAAGTACAACACAGGCATGTGAGTAAAGGCAACGTGACACATATGAGGGAGACACACCACCAGGGCTACACAACACATACACACCTAGGCCATCTGACTCATTGCCTACACTGATGTTGCCAGGGAAGACGGTGCAATGCACAGACACCACACCCATTCCCAGTTGTAGTCAAGTAGCCCACAGGTGCAGTAAGCAAATGGCAGTCAAATGTGTGACCACAGACAACGCACATCACAAAGTGAAGCACAGGTTTATTACACAGTTGCAACATGTCGTAACCACTACAGATGCAAGGTAATCCCACCTGGCAGCGGGCACACAGTCAACAACTGTAGAAGGAAGGAAGTCCATGGGTGTGGCGCACATCACCTGTAGGGACACAACAGCTACCACCCTGGAAGTACAATCACGTCGTCGGTGGACACAGTTGACCAAACGAATCTGAAAGTACCCTGTGAAGGACAGAAATGACACACAGTCAAAAGCAATGGAGAACAGGACAGAACAGCAAAACTCATGCACAATACATGTTACAAGATACCCACCCAGAACCAAGTTAGCATGTCAACACTGTTGGGGAGTACAGACCACCTGTAAGCACACATCGCTACACACATCCAGTCAAGTAGCCCATGGACACACTCCAACAGCACCAGAGCACCACCTACACATATCATGCCAACTCACATCATTGACATGACACCTCAGGATACTCACATTCAGCTAAAGAAGTTGGTGATGAGCTGTGTGCGGACATCACCCTCATCATCATCATCATCACTGGCATCGTGGTCCAGGCCAGGATCCTCCACAGGTGGCGGATGTTGGTCATTGTCATCCTGGATGAGAGGCAACTCCTTCCGCACTGCCAGGTTGTGGAGCATGCAGCAGACGATGATAATCTTGCACACTTTCGCAGGGGCATATGGGAGGGACCCTCCGGTCTTGTCCAGGCAGCGGAAGCGGCTCTTCAGGAGACCAAATGTCCGCTCAATCACTCTCCTGGTCCGACCATGTGCCTCATTGTAGCGCATCTGGGCTGGTGTCACAGGGTTCCTGAGGGGTGTCAGCAACCACGGCATGTTGGGGTATCCCGAGTCACCTACGGACAGACAAGTGCACATTAGCTGACTTGGAAAAGTGGGTGGAATACTACAGATCAGATCACACACAATGGCACAATGTCAGTACACACCGACAAGCCAGGCACGCTGGTTCTGTATCTGTGCCATCCTCCTGGGGATGCGACTACTCCTCATCACAAAGGCATTGTGTGCTGAACCAGGGAAACGGGCACACACGTGTGTGATGGTCATATCTGCAAGACACACCACCAGTGCATTGACCGAGTGGTAGTGCTTGCGGTTACGGTAGGCCTGCTCCTGGGCCTGTGGTGGTACCAAAGCCACATATGTCCCATCAATGGAGCCAATGACATGCGGCATCCTCCCCAGGGCATAGAAGTCACTCTTCACGTCAGTGAGTCGTCGCAGTCTAGGGAAATAGATGTACCGGTTCAGGAATAGCAACATTGCCACCAAAACATCGCGGAGCACACGGCTCAACATGGTCTGTGACATCCCACCAGCAGTCGCCACAGTATGTTGGAAGGTACCGGTGGCAAAGAAGTGTAGGGCTGCCATCACCTTCACCTTGGGGGTCAGCGCTGTAGGATACGGCCGGCCAGGCTGCAAATGTGGGGCCAACTGCACTGCCAAATCCTCAATCAGCTGCCTGGTGAAGCGGTACCGTCGGATGCTGTCCCGTTCCACCATCGTTGCCAGGTCTGGGAATGGTCGATGGACAGCAGGAGCCCTGCAGTGCAGAGGAGAAGAAAGCAAGATTGTCAGTCAGCCCACATATGCGGCATTGAACACACTCAATATCCCAACATACATCATTATGAGGCACAACTACATGAAGTGTGCAGTTCCGTAAGGACATGTATGGTACATACATGGCCAACATCTGTCATCACGGTTCAACAAGTGGCATCAATAAGTCCCAGGTTGGCCCATTGGATATCATGAGGCCGTGTCACAGTTCCCATCTCCTGCTGCCGTGTCACAATCACCCCCACAGTGACATGTGAGGACAGATGTGCCCCAGGCATCACAGCTCAACGACAGGTACATTCCCAGGGACCCTGTATTGCCACATGGACACTGGCATTACATGGAGTAACATGTATACACCACAGCAAAACAACTATGACCCCCACAGGTAGTGGTCCCACTTGCCACTGCAGGACAGACATGGACGTCTGTGACACACACACGCACAACATCAAAGTCCATGCACACACAACGTGGATGTGGAGACTGTCTCCCATTGTGCACATGAAATCAGAGACATTGTAAACACTACATGCACACAGACTGTGGAGGACCATCACTATTGTGCCACTGGGACACCCTGGCTCAAACATACCGTCCCACATGGGACTCACGGGGTATGTGACATGACATACACATACACCACCGTGAAATGTGACCATGGCACATGCACAGATATGAACAGTTGCACATCACAGTGGTCATGTACACGTAACACCCAGGATCCTGTCCCCATGAACACGTGCACAGCCTGGGGGTGGCTGCCCCCAGGTGACACCCACAGGACAACATGTACACCAACATACACACAATAGGAAATGCAGCCTTACATGCCTTATCATACAGTTTGGACAGGCTGTCGTGTTGTAGGTGTGCCTCTCACTCCCTGGGAGCTATCTGTGGCTGGCATATGTCCATCTGAGACAGGCATGGTGACATATGCCAGTCACTTGTACAGGGATGCGTTGAACAGCAATGGATCGATCGGTGCCCCCGGCCGGCCCATTGCATTCAATGTGTGCGGGTACGCGTTGTACCCCTGTACGCGTTGAACAGCAATGGACCGATCGGTGCCCCCGGCCCATTGCATTCAATGTGTGCGGGTACGCGTTGTACCCCTGTACGCGTTGATCAGCAATGGACCGATCGGTGCCCCGGCCCGGCCCATTGCATTCAATGTGTGCGGGTGCAGCGTTGTACCCCTGTACGCGTTGTACCACAATGGACCGATCGGTGCGCCCGGCTGGCCCATTGCATTCAATGTGTGCGGGTGCGCGTTGTACCCCTATGCGCGTTGTACCGCAATGGACCGATCGGTGCCCCCGGCCGGCCCATTGCATTCAATGTGTGCGGGTACGCGTTGTACCCCTGTACGCGTTGTACCGCAATGGACCGATCGGTGCGCACCGGCCGGCCCATTGCATTCAATGTGTGCGGGTACGTGTTGTACCCCTGTACGCGTTGTACCGCAATGGACCGATCGGTGCGCACCCATTGACAATGGCCTAGCCTGGCAACGGACGCGTTTTCGTAATTCGAACGAGTCGGTTGCTGGAAATTCAGTTGGTCACCCACAACAATGTTGCAAAATCATGTATGTCATGAAGTTGAAGATTTGAAGGATGCTGTGGGCGTGTATTGGTGCTGCTATTCCATGGATTGGCCAGATTCAGAAGATGCAAACGACTTGGACCTATCACTTTGGACACAAGGGACAGTATCTGCCTCTCCAGCACATATATATTGCTGGCTGTTCCCCTGAGAGCTCACTTGCCTGCACTACATGCTCCAGGACGACATCTGCCACTGCACTGCTGCTGTCTCTGCCCCTCTGGACCCTGCAATGGCACGTACTGTGGAGAGAGCCCCAGCCTTCAGCCTTGAGGAGAACCAGGCCCTGCTGGACAGCCTACTTCCACAGTACAGCAAGCTGTATGGGACACCAGGGGAGCAGGTGAGTGTTCTGTGCACTGCCTTTCTGAATGTGCATTTTGTCTGACTAGCAAGGCTGAAAGTCTGCACGCCACTGGCTAGCAGGCTCACTGAGTAGTTGTCACCCCCCATAGTGTGTAGTGACATGCACTGGACAGGTATGGTGCAGTGACAGTGCATTTGAACAAGGTTTTACTTCCCATGCAATGATACCATGTAGTGACGTCTGGCAAACTGTCCATGGGCAGCGTTGCACTGCCTGTGTACATCATGTGCCCCTGTGAATGAGACATGTATATACAACTGTGTCATGCACGGATATGTTGCATGTGTAGTAATGGCCTTTTCACGTTGTCATCCTGACAGGTTAATGCCCATCGGAAGCAGGAGATCTGGAAGGACATCGTCCGGGCTGTCCGGTCCGTGGGGGTCTACAAGCGCCGGATCCGCAACTGCCAGAAGAGGTGGCAGGACCTTCGGGGCTGGACCCGGAGGATTGCACGGGTCCAGCTGAAGCTGTCGCCTCCTCGCAGGAGGGGCGGAACACGGACCCTGACCCCCACATGCTCCAGATCCTGGCGGTGGTGTTTCCAGACCTGGATGGGCAGCTGAAGGCCAGACAGCAGCAAGGAGGGGGTGAGTCAAAGACTGCACTGTGAACTCTGTATTACATGCTATGTGCCCTCCTCTGGCCTGGTTCAACTGCCACAGTACAGCAGTCATGTTGTCCAGGAGCCATGTCCCTCTATTGTGCACTGCCCACTCCTCATCTGATACCCAGGTGTGGCCCTTACATTCAGGGAATTGTGTCACTTGGGACTGTGTCCTTGCAGTTTGCTTCACTAAAGGTGGGGGACAGCATCTGTTTCCCTAACTCTGTTGTGGGCATCATGGGTGGGTCCATTGTTCACACAACGCCTGTGTTCGGACATGTAATCTGCGTGTTGCTTTGATATGCGGTCCACTTGCTGAGCTGAGCCACCACATGTGCCTGGGGTATGTGGCACACACCCATGCAGCGGGTGGGAACAATGTTTGGGCCCCAGGAGTGTGCAGATTACGTGTGTCACACATACATAGCCAGCTATCCACTGTCCAGGGCTCATCCCTCATTCATGTGGGGCAGGACAGTCATGCCTACTCCAGGCCATGCAATGCACTCTGTACTCCCACTCCCGTGTATCAGCTGACACATTGTGCGCAGTGATTTGACCCCTCAGGTGTCTGCCTCTGTGTCAGTGTGCTGTGGATTTGTTGCCAGGACTGCTGGGGTGTTTCTCGGTAGGGGCTCAGCATGCCACTGGAGATGTGACCATAGGAGACGATACTTGTGTGTCACATAGGTGTTTGATCAGCTGCCCGTGCAGACTGGGGTATGCGAATGTGAAGTTCAGGCAGCTGTTCCCCATTCACAGCAGATTGTGAGGGGCTCAGGTTCAGAGGGTAGTGTCACAGGTCTCCCATATGTCCAATCGGTATGACCTGGACAGATGAGGGTTAAGATGATGTGTTGTGTGGGGGATGTACATGTGCACTTGTGCAGCTCCAGGACTTGCATTCCCCATGACCTACTATTGTGACACAGTGCAGAGTGTTGTTGTCTGGCTGCCAAGTCATACATCACTGAGACAGTGATGTATGACTTAGCAGTCATGCCTCCGCCATGGCATGTGTCTACTTATTGGTGATCCTGCAGGGGAGTGACATGTGCTACATGCACACCATTGTGGCGATGGCTATCAGGACATGGGTGCATCATGGTGTCTGTCGCTGGTATGCATCACATGCATATCCTATTTGACTCTGGGCGTCCCTTTCATCCGGAAACCTGTACTGACTCAGTGGCAAGAGTTGTGATGTGTGCATGTCCACATGCTACACCGTGTCCTCTGCACTGTCCAACTACTGTGTAGTTGGTGCATGTGTCCACACTGGGGTGTTGCTATCCAACAGACACCAGACAGATGGGTGCAAGGCCATGTGGGATGTGAGTGCCATGGTTGGCATCAGACTGACAATTGGCTTCTCCTGTTCAGTTAGGGCACTTTTAGCAATGTACAACTAATGATGCCAGGGCTTGCTCTGTAATGTGCTGTGCTCACAGTGGTGTGTGCGTTTGGTGCAGGTGACTGATGTCTGTCTGTTTCCCCATTGTTTGCAGATACATCCACGGCCACGGAAGGGGACAGCTCCACGGACCAGGAGGAGCCGGAGAGCCAGACTGGGTCAGCAGCCGAGGAGTGGTCGGAGGGACCCAGTGGCACGGAGGGCGAGGGAGCCACACCGAGGAGTCCTCAGCACCATCCACCTCAGCTGAGGACCAGAGCAACTCGGAGGATGACTCCCTTATGGAGGCGGGTGTCAGCAGCCACCACACCCCAGCTAGTGTTGCTGTCCCCGCCACCACCAGCACCACCACCGCCCTCCCATCGGCTCCCATTCCCCAGGTCCGTGGAGGCTCCCATGTTCGGGAGCGTGTCTCCTTTGGGCCAGGCACCGCACCCCCTGCCCCTGTGTCCCCTGCTGCCCTGAGTGAGGAGTCTGTGTACCTCCTTCGCCAGCTCCATGTAGGGCAGACAGCCATGCTGAGTGTCCTCCATGCGCACACCGCTCTGTTGACTCAGCTGGTGTCGTTCATGGAGGGCATCTCATCGGGCATGTCTGACCTACAGAGGGGCAATAGGTCCATGGACTCCTCCCTGACGGCAGCAGTGTCCCTCCTCAGACAGTCCCTCACCCCTCCTGCCTCTGCTCCATCCACACTCCCCAGCACCTTACCCGTCCCAAGCACACACACACCGGCACAGGCACACACCAGCACACACACATCCAGCACACAGACACACACGCCACAAACAAAACGCACACGCACGCACAGTCAGGGGACTGAAACCAGACTCACAGGGGATGGGGCCCTGGAACACACACACGCATCCACGAGCACTGCGCAGTCCTCAGTTGCCTCTCCCTCCAAAACACCCTCCCTTGCCTCACCTGCAACCCCAAAGACCCAGCGGCTCTTCCTCAGTGACCTCGGCCTCTTCCCCTCCGATCCAGCTGATACAGCATTCAGGGGAAGAGGAAGCCCACCACATGGAGCAGAGTGCCCCTCGCCCCCGGACACCCTCCCCCAGGCGCAGACAGACTGAGGCCCCCACCCGCAAGTCCCCCGGAGTCGTAAGAGCAAGACCCCGCCGCCGCCCTGCAGCTCAGGCACCAGGTCTCCTTCCTCCATCCCTCAGGCCCCCACTCCACAGGTGCCCCCACCACACCCTGCCCCAGGTTCCCCCACCCACAGATATACCATCCCCAAGAGGATCCGGCCTTCTCCCCCTGCCACTTGCTCTCCCGGCACCACACCCCCGCTGCGCTTGTCTGTGCCACTGATGTGGTGAGGGTGTCCTCCCCCTCTGTCCAGCCCACCTTGCCTGTTCCCCATTCTCCTCCCCTGGTGGTAGGCACTGCAGTGGAGTCCACTACCACCCTGTCTGACTTGGGCACTGCAGTGGCGGACCTGTCCACTCCATCTGCAGGGTCCACTGCAGTCGTGCCGGCACCCACAACATCTGAGTCATGCCCCCAGTTGTGCCGGCACACACCATGTCAGACACCTCCACTGCAGTTGTCAGTGGCTCTCCAGCACCCACCACCCCTTCCCTGCTTCCTCCTGGTGAGCCTGATCCTGATCCTGTCCCTGCGGTGCCTGGCCTGCCCCCGGTTGCCCCTCCTAGTGGATTGTCCCTGGTTTTGTGCAGGCATGCGTAGGGTGACATCTGCCACTGTCACCCTGTTTGGACTTTGACAATGGACTGGCCATTGGCCTTTGTGTTTTTCTGGACTTTGTTTTCATTACACACATATGCTGAATAAAGCAACTTTCTGTTCTCTAGTGCTTATGCTTCTGATGTACATGTTGTTGATGATGCTAACCATGCCCTTGCTGCAGTGATGGTGATATTTGGTCTCATGATAATGAAGTGTTACTGTGCAGGAACCCATGTGGTCCAGGGGGAATGTGTCCTATCCTGTGGTGTATCCATGTCATCCATAGCAGCATCTGAGGGTGTCATGTGTTCAGTATTTGGCAATGGGATTTCCTACTTAGATTAGCTATTTAACATCTGTGGCTTCCACCCCTGCACATCTGTTGTGCCTGCCATTGTTCAATTCGTCTACTTCCCTGACCGTGTGGCCATCTCCACTGGACATGCAGGTTTGGGCATCAATGGGGAAGAACTCATCTGTGTTGTCAGTGCAACATTGCTATACAAGTGTGTTGGATCTGTGCTGATGATTACGTTGGCACTTCCATGACCAGGCTGATGTGACGGGAGCCCTCATTTGGTGCTAATTGTTGATTGTGTGACCAAGTGCTCAGCTGACATGATGGGGCCCTACTGAGGCAACATATGGCACAGCTTTCCTCACACAGGAGTGGAGTCCCCTCATGGCAGTGTGTACTCCTGTGACATTGCCTGCGCCCAAGGTGTGTGTTGTATGTGCATGTCTGTGTGTTCACTTCCGTTTAGCTGTGCATGCTGTGATCCCTAGTGTTGTACCTGTTTGTGATGCTTGCTGAGTTGACCTATGTTCCCCCAAAGTCTTCTCCCTGGGTTCTCTGTGATGTGGGTGCATGGCACATTACTGGTCATCAGGGTGTCACCCATAGGTGTGTTTGCTGTCAGGGCTGAGTTTGTGTGCAGACGCAGATGGGTCACAGTCAGGTTTCCCCTTGGCACTTGTTGTTTGCCCCTGTCATGTGATTTCCAGTTTGTGTTATCTTTCAGTGATTGTGACACGTTGTGTGTGTGACTGCTGGCACTCCTCAGGGTCCGGGCTGCAATGTTGGTTGTTGTCTATGTGTGTTCTTTGTGGGTGACCTTGGCTTCTTCATTGGTGTGTGACTGTGGCTGGGATCCCATTGGTTGGTGTGGTATTGCCGTCATGTCCATGTACAGCGTAGTGTGCAGTGTGTCAGACATTCAGGAGTCTTGTTGAGTGGCCATGTGTGATGTGTTTCTGCACCTTGGTTCCCACCCACCACCCTGGAATAGTCATGGGTGCATGTGCAATGTCACCAGTGCATGTGTGCTTCACTGCTGCACATTGTTGGAGGTCGAGGGTGTGGTGTTGAGTGTGTGCAGATGAGAGTTGTTGCCCGGCTAGGCCCCTGCCTCCATGTTGGCCTTGGCTTACTGGCCATGCTGATTGATTTGTGCTTGTGTAGGTGTGATGGTAGTTTGTTGCTCAGGACACATGACTGTGGTTCACAGTGTGAACGACATTTAGCTTTGTCATCACAGTGGGATTGTAATGCAGCCCAGGGTCACCACATTGTGGGGGCCCTGGGGGTAGTGCTGTGGTGTGTCTGTGTCTTGCTGTGTCAGTTGCTGTTCCTACGTGCCTGTGTGACATGTGTGATTTGTGCTCCCTCTCATCTGACAATGCCTGCTTGCCCACATAGGGGATTTGGATCCATGAGTTACCTTTGTGTGGCACTGTATGCACATCTGTATGATTGGTGAAAAACACACAAGTTTGGCAGTGTACCCCGTAAAAACCTAGCACCTGACCCACTATCCCTACTTAGTATAATAGGATTTCTCCAATGATAGTGTGTGCACACCGTTAACACACCCACTGCCGGGGTGCAATCCAAAACAGGATTATAACAAACAAACTAAAGCGCAAGGGTGCACCACTTCGTAACAAGAAACAGCAGACACATCACAAAGCATCAAGTCCGTGTCCATAATATTTTCCATATATTTTCTTCTTTTATTTTTCGAAATATTCTTGATATGTAAAAAAACCACAGCCGACGCGTTTCGTCCAATAATGGACTTCTTCAGGGTCAATAAGATCAAGATAACTATTCCTTAATCAGAAAAAGGCAGGATTTATTCATAGGAATAGTACCCTCCACACGAATCCTTCCGGAGTGCGCCTCACTGTGATATAGGGTGCCAACAGTTGAAACGGGCAATCTCCCAAAACAGCCTTGATATGGCTGAAAGAATACGGCGACCTCGAACAATCTCCTCTGAGGACAAAGACTGGCACTGAATGCACATCTGTATGATTGGTATTCAGGTCTCCTCATGTGTTGTGTGGTTGCCTGGGGACACTGGCACCCCCCCCCTCACCTGTTGTGTATGATGTGCAGTGTGGGTCTGCCTGTTTGTGTTTGTGCATCTGCACCACTGCATTGGCATATCTTGGGTGTGCCATTGGCTGGATGTAGTTTGGTGGGTTTCCCCTGCTGTCCCTGGGACTCATAGGTCATCGGTCAGCACAATGATCATGGTTTGTGTGTCCCATTGCTGCCATGGTATGGTATCTGTTCACCTCACATCTACAGTCTCCACAGGGTATCTGCATTTGTGTGCCCATTGGTGCAAATATGTGGGTCTGCATTCTGATGGTCCCTTCTGTCATTGTGTCATTGATGAATGTTGACAGTGTCAGCCCCCATGGGTGTTGTTTGTCTGCACATGGCCAAAGGTATGTCTTATTTGCACTGCAGTATTTGGCTCCCCCAATTTATGTTGCAATGGGACACATGCACTACTTTGCCACTGATGTGTTTTTTGTTCTGTGACCAGGAATCATCCATGCAGTTTGGCAGTTGCAGCTCTTTCTTTGTCAACACTTACCTTTTGGTCACTGTGATGATGGGGGTTTGGACCCCATTGCCACAATGTTCAAAATGTGCTTCAGCTATGGACCCCACACTTACCTTTTGGTCACTGTGGTGATGGGGCGTTAGACCCCATTGCCACAATGTTCAAAATGTGCTTCAGCTATGGACCCCACACTTACCTTTTGGTCACTGTGGTGATGGGGCGTTAGACCCCATTGCCACAATGTTCAAAATGTGCTTCAGCTATGGACCCCACACTTACCTTTTGGTCACTGTGGTGATGGGGCGTTAGACCCCATTGCCACAATGTTCAAAATGTGCTTCAGCTATGGACCCCACACTTACATTTTAGTCACTGTGATGATGGGGGTTTGGACCCCATTGCCACACTGTTCAAAATGTGCTTCAGCTATGGACCCCACACTTACCTTTTGGTCACTGTGATGATGGGGGTTTGGACCCCATTGCCACAATAGTCATGGCCTGCTTGCATTGTGGGGGCCACACACATATATGTGTGGCACATGTGCTAGGGGTCACATTGTATGTTCAAAGTCATGTTCAGTGTTGTAGGCATTTGACACAGTCTACACACGCTTGTCATGGTGTTGGGGGATGTCTTTTCTTGCATTCCCTAGGTTGTGGTGTGCTGGTTGTGTCATGCATTGTCCATCCTATGAGTGGGGGTGGTAGTAGTGGTAGGCATCCAACCCCCCCTGGGTGAGGGTGGTAGTAGTGGTAGCTATCCAGCCCCCCCTGGGTAAGGGTGGTAGTGATGGTAGGCATCCAGCCCCCCCTGGGTAAGGGTGGTAGTAGTGGTAGGCATCCAGCACCCCCTGGGTGAGGGTGGTAGTAGTGGTAGGCATCCAGCCCCCCCTGGCTAAGGGTGGTAGTAGTGGTAGGCATCTGGCACCCCCATGGCTAAGGGTGGTAGTGGTGGTGGGCATCTGGCACCACCCTGGCTAAGGGTGGTAGTGGTGGTTGGCATCCAGCCCCCCTGGCATAGGGTGGTAGTGGTGGTGGGCATCTGGCACCCCCCTGGCTAAGGGTGGTAGTAGTGGTAGGCATCCAGCCCCCCCTGGGTGAGGGTGGTAGTACTGGTAGGCATCCAGCCCCCTGGCTAAGGGTGGTAGTAGTGGTAGGCATCTGGCACCCCCATGGCTAAGGGTGGTAGTGGTGGTGGGCATCTGGCACCACCCTGGCTAAGGATGGTAGTGGTGGTTGGCATCCAGCCCCCTGGCTTAGGGTGGTAGTAGTGGTAGGCATCTGGCACCCCCTGGCTAAGGGTGGTAGTAGTGGTAGGCATCCAGCCCCCTGGGTGAGGGTGGTAGTAGTGGTAGGCATCCAGCCCCCCCTGGCTAAGGGTGGTAGTAGTGGTAGGCATCTGGCACCCCCATGGCTAAGGGTGGTAGTGGTGGTGGGCATCTGGCACCCCCCTGGCTAAGGGTGGTAGTGGTGGTTGGCATCCAGCCCCCCTGGCTTAGGGTGGTAGTAGTGGTAGGCATCTGGCACCCCCCTGGCTAAGGGTGGTAGTAGTGGTAGGCATCCAGCCCCCCCTGGGTGAGGGTGGTAGTAGTGATAGGCATCCAGCCCCCCTGGCTTAGGGTGGTAGTAGTGGTAGGCATCTGGCACCCCCATGGCTAAGGGTGGTAGTGGTGGTGGGCATCTGGCACCCCTGGCTAAGGGTGGTAGTAGTGGTAGGCATCCAGCCCCCCTGGGTGAGGGTGGTAGTAGTGGTAGGCATCCAGCCCCCTGGGTAAGGGTGGTAGTGGTGGTAGGCATCTGGCACCCCCTGGCTAAGGGTGGTAGTAGTGGTAGGCATCCAGCCCCCTGGGTGAGGGTGGTAGTGGTGGTAGGCATCTGGCACCCCCTGGCTAAGGGTGGTAGTAGTGGTAGGCATCCAGCACCCCCTGGGTAAGGGTGGTAGTGGTGGTAGGCATCTGGCACCCCTGGCTAAGGGTGGTAGTGGTGGTTGGCATCCAGCCCCCCTGGCTTAGGGTGGTAGTGGTGGTGGGCATCTGGTACCCCCCTGGCTAAGGATGGTAGTAGTGGTAGGCATCCAGCCCCCTGGGTGAGGGTCGTAGTAGTGGTAGGCATCCAGCCCCCCTGGGTGAGGGTGGTAGTAGTGGTAGGCATCCAGCCCCCCTGGGTAAGGGTGGTAGTGGTGGTAGGCATCTGGCACCCCCTGGCTAAGGGTGGTAGTAGTGGTAGGCATCCAGCCCCCCTGGGTGAGGGTGGTAGTAGTGGTAGGCATCCAGCCCCCTGGGTGAGGGTGGTAGTAGTGGTAGGCATCCAGCCCCCTGGGTAAGGGTGGTAGTGGTGGTAGGCATCTGGCACCCCCTGGCTAAGGGTGGTAGTGGTGGTTGGCATCCAGCCCCCCTGGCTTAGGGTGGTAGTGGTGGTGGGCATCTGGCACCCCCCTGGCTAAGGGTGGTAGTAGTGGTAGGCATCTGGCACCCCCATGGCTAAGGGTGGTAGTGGTGGTGGGCATCTGGAACCCCCCTGGCTAAGGGTGGTAGTGGTGGTTGGCATCCAGCCCCCCTGGCTTAGGGTGGTAGTGGTGGTGGGCATCTGGCACCCCCTGGCTAAGGGTGATAGTAGTGGTAGGCATCCAGCCCCCTGGGTGAGGGTGGTAGTAGTGGTAGGCATCCAGCCCCCTGGCTAAGGGTGGTAGTAGTGGTAGGCATCTGGCACCCCCATGGCTAAGGGTGGTAGTGGTGGTGGGCATCTGGCACCACCCTGGCTAAGGGTGGTAGTGGTGGTTGGCATCCAGCCCCCTGGCTTAGGGTGGTAGTAGTGGTAGGCATCTGGCACCCCCTGGCTAAGGGTGGTAGTAGTGGTAGGCATCCAGCCCCCTGGGTGAGGGTGGTAGTAGTGGTAGGCATCCAGCCCCCTGGCTAAGGGTGGTAGTAGTGGTAGGCATCTGGCACCCCCATGGCTAAGGGTGGTAGTGGTGGTGGGCATCTGGCACCCCCTGGCTAAGGGTGGTAGTGGTGGTTGGCATCCAGCCCCCTGGCTTAGGGTGGTAGTAGTGGTAGGCATCTGGCACCCCCTGGCTAAGGGTGGTAGTGGTGGTGGGCATCTGGCACCCCCTGGCTAAGGGTGGTAGTAGTGGTAGGCATCCAGCCCGCCCTGGGTGAGGTGGTAGTAGTGGTAGGCATCCAGCCCCCTGGGTAAGGGTGGTAGTGGTGGTAGGCATCTGGCACCCCCTGGCTAAGGGTGGTAGTAGTGGTAGGCATCCAGCCCCCTGGGTGAGGGTGGTAGTGGTGGTAGGCATCTGGCACCCCCTGGCTAAGGGTGGTAGTAGTGGTAGGCATCCAGCACCCCCTGGGTAAGGGTGGTAGTGGTGGTAGGCATCTGGCACCCCCCTGGCTAAGGGTGGTAGTGGTGGTTGGCATCCAGCCCCCCTGGCTTAGGGTGGTAGTGGTGGTGGGCATCTGGTACCCCCCTGGCTAAGGGTGGTAGTAGTGGTAGGCATCCAGCCCCCCCTGGGTGAGGGTCGTAGTAGTGGTAGGCATCCAGCCCCCCCTGGGTAAGGGTGGCTGGCACCACCCTGGCTAAGGGTGGTAGTGGTGGTGGGCATCTGGCACCCCCCTGGCTAAGGGTGGTAGTAGTGGTAGGCATCCAGCCCCCCCTGGCTAAGGGTGGTAGTAGTGGTAGGCATCCAGCCCCCCCTGGGTGAGGGTGGTAGTAGTGGTAGGCATCCAGCCCCCCCTGGGTAAGGGTGGTAGTGGTGGTAGGCATCTGGCACCCCCTTGGCTAAGGGTGGTAGTAGTGGTAGGCATCCAGCCCCCTGGGTGAGGGTGGTAGTAGTGGTAGGCATCCAGCCCCCTGGGTGAGGGTGGTAGTAGTGGTAGGCATCCAGCCCCCTGGGTAAGGGTGGTAGTGGTGGTAGGCATCTGGCACCCCCTGGCTAAGGGTGGTAGTGGTGGTTGGCATCCAGCCCCTGGCTTAGGGTGGTAGTGGTGGTGGGCATCTGGCACCCCCTGGCTAAGGGTGGTAGTAGTGGTAGGCATCTGGCACCCCCATGGCTAAGGGTGGTAGTGGTGGTGGGCATCTGGAACCCCCTGGCTAAGGGTGGTAGTGGTGGTTGGCATCCAGCCCCCTGGCTTAGGGTGGTAGTGGTGGTGGGCATCTGGCACCCCCTGGCTAAGGGTGGTAGTAGTGGTAGGCATCCAGCCCCCTGGGTGAGGGTGGTAGTAGTGGTAGGCATCCAGCCCCCTGGCTAAGGGTGGTAGTAGTGGTAGGCATCTGGCACCCCCATGGCTAAGGGTGGTAGTGGTGGTGGGCATCTGGCACCACCCTGGCTTAGGGTGGTAGTGGTGGTTGGCATCCAGCCCCCTGGCTTAGGGTGGTAGTAGTGGTAGGCATCTGGCACCCCCTGGCTAAGGGTGGTAGTAGTGGTAGGCATCCAGCCCCCTGGGTGAGGGTGGTAGTAGTGGTAGGCATCCAGCCCCCTGGCTAAGGGTGGTAGTAGTGGTAGGCATCTGGCACCCCCATGGCTAAGGGTAGTAGTGGTGGTGGGCATCTGGCACCCCCTGGCTAAGGGTGGTAGTGGTGGTTGGCATCCAGCCCCCTGGCTTAGGGTGGTAGTAGTGGTAGGCATCTGGCACCCCCTGGCTAAGGGTGGTAGTAGTGGTAGGCATCCAGCCCCCTGGGTAAGGGTGGTAGTGGTGGTGGGCATCTGGCTCCCCCTGGCTAAGGGTGGTAGTGGTGGTTGGCATCCGGCCCCCTGGGTAGGGGTGGTGGTGCGCATTCAGGCCCCTGTGTGCATATGTGGCATTGGTGATGGGCATCCCGCCCCTATGGTGCTGCTGTTGCTGGTGTAAGTAAATTCTGCATCCCTCTGTGTGTGTGTGATGTGTCGTGTACGTGTTGTATGTGTTTTGTGGTTGGTGTCTGACTTACCTTCTGCGCCGTACGCGTCCGTGCCTGTTCCGGTAGTAAATGTAGAATATTGGTATGATCGGGACGAAGGGATTCATGGTTGGTTCGTGTCGTTCGTCCTTCTCGTTGCTTCGCGTCGTCCTCGTCGCTTCGCGTCGTCCTCATCGCTGGCGTGTTCGTCTCGTAGCCGTGGATTGTGTTGTGGCTCGAATCGGAGCTTATGTTCGCCTCTCCCGGATGCTTTGACGTGCCGTGCGTAGCGACGGGTTCGGCGCGAACGGAAAGCGCATCGTACTTGTTCGGCCGGACGGAGCTGCATTTTCCCTTCCGTGCGACTCGATTCAGCGTTTCCGGATTCGCCTCGGTCGGAGAACAAGACCTGGATTGGGTGAGTGCGACTCGGCCGGATTCTGTGCTGTTGTGCGCATCGTACTTACTCGTTCGGTCTGCTGTACGGATCGGTCGGGAAACAGGCATTCGCATGGCTTTTTTCCCGACCGAATGGTATTGGGTGCGCCTCCGACCGAGATCGGAATCGGCCCCTCTGTCTTTTCAGATTTCGTTATATATGACGTAATGTAGCGAGCAACAGCAATTGAATTATCTGCAACATACTGGATATCCATGTTTGCATTCCACATTGTCAAAATCACTGTATTGTAGTCATTAATATATTTTGAATCTTCAGTTCTTCTTATGTTGTGTGTATTCTTCGGCGATTTTCGTGTTATAGTATGTCTTACTGCTGACATAAAACTATTGACTCTTCCTTTTGAAATTACTGGACGTGGGAATCCAAAACGACATTTTGTATCAAATTTTCCCTTTGACTTGTATTTTCGTCGACAATATTTTCCACATCGATGACTTTGAAAACGTAAAACTTGTTCTCTTAAGCTCTCTTCTCCTCCTTTTTTTTGGAATGGCACAGGTAACATACTTTCGATAAAAGACAAAACAGTTTCATTAGAATCGGTTCCAAATTTAGGTGAATCCTTGATCCATAATTACATGTGTATATGTGGAGGACCTCTGGCTTGGTACTCCTTTCTCCAAAAGAAATCAGTAACTTCTCCAAGAGGTGGATTATTTTTATTGCAGATAAAAGACATCATAGCTTGAAACCTATGATTAAAATATCTGCACACATTCACAGGATCCAAAGAACACAATTCTCCAGCTGTCTTCAATTCAATATTCTTGACATTTGAATTTGCTTGTCGAAGAAATTCAAGTAAATTGTTCCAAGCATATTCAGCACAGCTAAGTGTTAGAAACCATGTAGGAGTACCTAAGTTTCTTAACATACATTTAAGTTCGCCATGACGACGATACCAATACTCATTAGTACCACGTTGACACGCCATCAAATTAAGTAACTGAGATTCCAAATTATCATCTCTTTGTTGAACTTTGTCCATCAATTCCTTTGCCGAAACATGTGTAAGATGAACTCCTGTTTTTAATATGTGATTCACTGCATATGAAAGTCCAGACAAGTCACTTTCAAATGAAGATTAAATATATATGGAATACACTGTCGAAATCTTGGATCTTCTGAGTACAATCTTGTCATACGGTATTCTGAAGCTGGAATCTGTACTGCTCGTTCACCATATCGTCCACCTTCTCCAGTGGGGAACAGCTGTGGAAAACAATGAGATTCTAAACTTTTTTCCCATACACTCATGGGAGTTCCCTTTGCTTTCTTCATTTGAAATAATTCAATAGTGTTTCCAATCACTTCTTTTGAATGTAAAGGATGTATACTGTAATGTTCGTAAATCTCTTCACTCCTGCTCTTGTCCACTTTTTCTATTTGGCCAGTTGAAATTTCTGTATTTTCTTCTAAACATATTTCCTGGTCTTCCACATTTACAGTTTTATAATAAATATTGTTCTGTACAAGATATAATGTAGCCTTTTGAAGTTTGATGACATCCACCAACTCTTGCCATATTTTCTGACTCTTTGTTGGTACACCATTAACTAGAATAACTACAGGCTCACTTTCCTCTCTCTCTATACCAACAGTTTCAATATTTTTTTTAAATCTAAAGGTAAGTACACAACTCTTCCTTTCAGACCTCTTTGTAAATCTGTTGAAGGCAGCTGACCTGTCTTAGGCTCCATATGAACAATAGCCTGAAATGGGTGCACAGATTGAATAAGAATGGAGTCATATGTATTTAAATCTGCCAGTTCCGGAGGAATAGCCACTAACTCTAAATTGTTATGTAGTGCTCTAGCTGGCTTTTTGTTCTCTTCTAATGTGTTGTAACAATATTTACAAATATGTTGATCAGTACCCAACTCAAAACGACATTCCACCAACAAATATGCACCAAATTGCTCCCACTTATCATTGTTTTCCTTTTCACTTTTTAAATACACATCAACATTCCTAGTTTGACTTCTAAAATGAGTACGTCGACAACAAATACAAACATAGTTTGGTTTTTCACATGAAAGTATCTTAAACTTTGTCATTTCTTCTTCAAACTTTTCAGTACTAATATCTTCCAACTGTTGTTCAACACCTACACTTATAAAGCTCTCACTTTCTCTACACTCCTCTTGTGAATCAAAGAAACAAAACTGTATATCATCACAAACTTTTTTACATCTGATACTGAACCATGCAAAAGAGCTGTGTTCATTTCACTTAAAGATAATGCAGGACTTTTTACATAGTACAATCTCCTTACTAACATCCGCATTTCTGAATGATGTACTGCTAACATTCTTAAATGATGAAAAGTACTTTTACACACTTTTCTAGAAAGACAAGCCAGAGAATGACCCTGCAACTTAGTATATTTTCTTAATTTACATGGATCTAGTCCTTGCAACATCTTAATCTTCTGTTTAACACTTTTTTTTAGCATATTGTCGCAAGAAAACTCGTAATATATCAATAGATTACTGTCGAATACAACAAATACTACTACAATCCCACTTATACACTGGAGCATGTGCACGTCTCCCTTGAACTTCTTCAGCTATTACTTCTTCCACATTTCTAGGAACCATCTTTTCTTTTTCAATTGGACAACCATCCTTTATCTCGTAACAATGACCACAGGTATCAACTGCATGAACTAATGTATTTTGTTGAAGATAACTTTCTTCATTAAAAAAAGGCTCAGTACTAGAAGTATGCTTCCATTTACCAGAAAAAGCTTTGCAAAAGTTACTTCTATTAACTAGTCTTTTTCTTTTGCTTTTCTCCTTCATAAAGTGCATTGTTTTATTCAATGTTTTCATTCTCTTCAATACCAATATAAATAATTTACGTTTCAATTCAAAAGCAGTATCTACTACACTTTCAATCTGTTGCTTCTTCTTATACGCTGCAGATCTTTTTTATACTTTTTACAATCTTTTAATACATTTTGAATTACTCTATTACGAAACATACGTACACGTATGTCCTTAAATTGTTTCTGTCTTTTTGTCACATGTGCTTCTTTTCCATTGTGTTTCTTCATTTGCTTCTCCTTTGTTCGAAAAATTCCTTTCCTCCTTTGCTTAGTATTTTGATCGTTCAATCTCTTCACAATTTTTTTTATAAATTGTTTAGTTCTCTTACCAGAAGCCACTTTATCCTCAGCATCTTTTTGGTGTTTTTCTACTCCACTCGTTTTAGTTTTCATTAAGTACTTCTGTTTCCTTTGTTCTCTTCTCTTTTCATGTTGTCTTGCCAACTTTTATTTCTAATCCAAATAAAATATCTTCCTAAAAAACAAATAATAGTTTAATTTTTTAGTACATTAATTAAAATTTCAAAATTAATAACATTTCAATTTTGAAAATAACAACTAAGCGCAAAATTACAATTACATTTCTATTGCATTTATATCTCATAATAAGAAAAAAGTATAAAAATGAGCAAAACATCTGCAAAAACACAAGAATAGCTGGTCACACAGCCAAAAGGAGAAAGGAAAAAAAACAAAAGGTTTACAAAAAGCAAAATGAAATACTCAAACAACACAGCTACTGAAAAATGTAAGAAATGCAGAAAGAAGCAACAGTTGTACAAAAAGAAAAAAGACAGGTGCAGAAAGAGGCAAAAGAAGTGCAGAAAGAGGAAACAGTTGTAGAAAAACACAAGTAAGGTCCAGAAACAAATAAAAGGGGTGCAGAAAGAGGCAAAATTAGTTGAAAAAGAAATAAGACACGTGCAGAAAGAAGGAAGAGAAGTCCAGAAAAAAGCAACAGAGGTGCACAAAAACACAAAAGAAGTGCACAAAGCAGCTAAGAGATACAGAAAAAGACACCAGAGGTGCAGAAAGAGACAAAAGAGGTGCACAAACAGTGAAGACTAGTGCCGAAAGAGGCAACAGGGGTACAGAAAGAAGCAAGAGAGGAGCAGAAATAAGCAAGAGAAGTGCAGAAAGAAGCAACAGAGATACAGAAAGAGGCAGCATGCTTGCAGAAAGAAGCAAGAGAACTCCAGAAACAAGCAAGAGAAATGAAGAAACAGGCAAGAGAAGTGCAGAAAAAGGCAAGAGAAGTGCACAAAGAAACAAGAGAAGTGCAGAAAGAAGCTAAAGATGCGCAGAAAAAGGCAAGACAGGTGCAGAAAGAGGCAAGAGAAGTGCAGAAAGAGGGAACAGGGATGTAGAAAGAGGGAAAAGAGGTGCAGAAACAGGGAAGAGGGGTACAGAAAAAAGCAAGATAGGTGCAAAAGAGACAAGAGGGGTACAGAAACAAGCAAGTGAAATGCAGAAAGAAGCAAAAAAAAGTGCAGAAAGAAGCAACAAACACACAATGAGACAACAGTGGTGCAGAAAGAGTCAACAGGGGTGAAGAAAGAAGAAAGAGAGGTGCAGAAAGAAGCAAGAGAAATACAGAAGAAAGCAACAAAGGTGCAGAAAGAGGCAAGAAAAGTACAGAAAGATGCAAGAGAGTTGCAGAAACATGCAAAAGAGGTGCAGAAAGAGGGAACAGGGGTGGAGGAAGAAGCAAGAGAGGTGCAGAAAAAGTGAACGAAGGTACAGAAAGAGGCAAGAGAAGTGCAGAAAGAAACAATAGAAATGGAAAAAGAGGCAAGAGAACTGCACAAAGAGGCAAGAGAATTGTAGAAACAGCAACTGAGGTACAGAAAGACAGAAGAGGGGTACAGAAAGAGGCAACAGAAGTACAGAAAGAGGGAAGAGGGGTATAAAAAGAGCCAAGAGGAGTGCAGAAAGAAACAAGTGAGGTACAGAAAGAGGCAACAGAGGTGCAGAAAGAGCAAGAGAGGTGCAAAACAACTAAGAGAACTGCACAAAGAGGCTAGAGAGATGCTGAAAGAGGCAAGAGGAGTAGTATGTGTATAGGTAGTTTCTCCTTAACTGTATGACTGCATGGTAGTGCCTAAGTAAAAGGATGAATGTAAGAGTAATGGTAAGATCATTGGATGAATTCATATGTAGTGCCTAACAAAATGTATCACTAAATGGCTACTGCCTAAGTCAATAGTTCAGTGCTAGAGTAGAGCCTCAATAATTGAATGAGTGCACCAATACTGCCAGGGTAATTGCATCAATGCATCAAAAATACCTGACAGAAACTATGACTACAAGCCTAAAGCATGGTTTATTGCATGACTGTATGGGTAGAGCATGAGATAATGCATGAATGTACGCATACTGCCTGTTTGATTCTATCACTGCAGAAGTAGTACCTGGATGAATGTATGAATGTATGGGAAATACCTCTGAGAAACTATGAGTATTAAGGTAATGCTTGGACCATTACATAAGTGCATCAGTATTGTCTCAGTGAATACATGAGTGCATAGGTACTAGCTGAGTAAATGTTTGACTGGAATAGTAGTGTCTAGCTGACTATATGCATGTATGGTTAATGTCTCAGTGATTAAAACTGTGTATAAGTAGTGCCTCCTTGATTTCATAACTGAATAAGAATGCCTAACTGAATTCATGAGTCAAAAAGAGATATGAACCTCTTTTCATCAGTGCACACCTAGTGCTTGAGTATATAGATGTAATTCTCGCTATATTCCTAAAAACTAGCATGCATATGCATGTACCTTTTCATAATGGCATCATATATCAAAGAAACATACAAATAGATGGGTAGTGGGTAGTGCCTGAGAGAATGCATGACTGGATGAGTAGTGCCTCAGTGAAAGGTTCAGTGCAAGAGTACTGCTTGGGTGATTGCATGAGAGCAGCAGTACTGAATGGGCGATTAGATTAGTGCAGGGGAAATACCTTAGACAAACCATGAGTACAAGGCTAACGCATGGTTGAAGACATGAGTGTATGAGTAGTGCTTCAAAGAATAAAAAAAAGTGCATGGGTACTGCCTGAGTGATTCTATGACTGCAGTGGTAGTAACTGGATGATTGTATGAGTGTATGGGAAGTACCTGAGAGAAAATATGAGTGTAAGGGTAATGCTTGGGCTCTTCTATGAGTGCATCAGTAATACCTGACTGAGTAGATGAGAGCATAGGTAGTGCCTGACTGAATCTTTGAGTGGGATAGTAGTGCCTGGGTGATTGCACAAATCTATGGTTAATGTCTGAGGGATTACAAAGCATGCATGTGTCTGTGCCTTTTCCTAGTGGCATCATACATAAAAGAAACATACAGATACATGTATACCAGAGTTTTATACCTCCACCATCTGTTTAGCCATAACACATGAGAGAATGCATGTGCACGCAGACACATACCTCAGTCATAAGACTAAAAACTCCCTTAAACTTGACAGACTGCCCTTCCCATTTTAAAGAGACACCTAAAATTATGTGGCATACTTGAAGTGTACATCTCCACAGACCAATACAAGCTAACCTAATCACTAATCCTTCTACCAACAAGTCTTAAACCTCACTTTTGGGCTGCACCTTCACTATTCAGCAAGTACTCAGAGTGTTGGACCTAGCCAAATACAAAGCAGCAACTTTTTCAATGTGTCTGTTAAAAGTCCCACCATATTCCAGAGAGCATGCATGCATGTGTCTGTACCTTTTAAAAGAGGCATCATATATCAAAGAAACATACAAATAGATAAGTAGTAGGTAGTGCCTGGGAGAATAGATGACTGGATGGGTAGTGCCTGAGTGAAAAGTTCAGTGCAAGAGTACTGCCTGGGGGATTGCATGAGAGCAGCAGCACTGAATAGGTGATTAGAACAGTGCAGCAAAAATACCTTAGACAAACCATGAATGCAAAGCTAATGTATGGTTAAAGACAAGAGTATACGAGTAGTGCTTGAAAGAATAAAAAAGTACATGAGTACTGCCTGAGTGATTCTATGACTGCAGTGGTAGTAGCTGGATGATTGAATGACTGTATGAGAAGTACATGAGAGAAAATATGACTGTAAAGGTAATGCTTGGGACATTCTATAATTGCATCAGAAGTACCTCAGTTTTGGACTGCACCTTCACTATTCAGTAACTACTCAGAGTGTTGGACCTAAGCAAATACAAAGCAGCAACCTTTTGAATATATCTGTTAAAAGTCTCACAATATTCTAGAAAGCACGCATGCATGTGTCTGTATCTTTTAATAGTGCAATCATATATCAAAGAAACATACAAATAGATGGGTAGTGAGTAGTGCTTGAGAGAATGAATGACTGGATGAGTAGCACCACACTGAATAATTCAGTGCAACAGTACTGCGTGGGTGATTGCATGAGAACAGCAGTACTGAATGGGTGATTAGAACAGTGCAGGGGAAATACCTTAGACAAACCATGAGTGCAAAACTAACGCATGGTTGAAGACAAGAGTGTATGGGTAGTGCTTGAAAGAATAAAAACATGCATAGGTACTGCCTGAGTGATTCTATGACTGCAGTGGTAGTAACTGGATGATTGTATGAGTGTATGGGAAGTACCTGAGAGAAAATATGACTGTAACAGTAATGCTTAGGCCATTCCATGAGTGCATCAGTAGTACCTGAGTGAGTAGATAAGAGCATGGGTAGTGCCTGACTGAATAGTTGAGTGGGATAGTAGTGCCTGGATGAATGCACAAATCTATGGTAAATGACTGAGGGATTACATGGTATGCATGTGTCTGTGCCTTTTCATAGTGGCATCATATATAAAAGAAACATACAGATACATGTATACCAGAGTTTTATACCTCTATCATATATTAAGTCATAACACGTGAGAGACTACATGTGCAAACAGACACATACTTCAGTCATAAGACTAAAAAGTACTTTAAACTTAAAAGAGTGCACTTCCCATTTTAAAAAGACACCTAAAATTATGCAGCATATTTGAAGTATACATCTCCACAGACCAACACAAGCTAAGCTAATCACTAATCCCTCTGCCAAGCTGTCTTAAACCTAAGTTTTGGACTGCAGCTTCACTATTCATTAACTACTCAGAGTGTTGGACCAAAGCAAATACAAAGCAGCAACATTTTCAATATATCTGTTAAAAGTCTCACAATATTCCAGAAAGCACGCTTGCATGTGTCTGTACCTTTTAAAAGTGGCATCAAATATCAAAGAAACATACAAATAGATCGGTAGTGGGTAGTGCCTGAGAGTATGCATGACTAGATGAGTAGTGCCTCAGTGAAAAGTTCAGTACAAGAATACTGCCTGGATAATTTCAGAGAGCCAACACTAATCCTTCTATCATGTTACTTTCTACAAACTATTTCAAAACTCTTTTCATTACAATAATACAAAGTACAATAGAGAGCTGTACATTTCATAACATATTCCATACATCACATTTGTCTTACAATTTCAACACTTGGATTTTATTATTTTTTTTAAACTAAAAATATCACTAGAAACAATAAAGCAGTACTGAAGAATATATAATACACCTTACAAATTGGTTACTCACGTTTGAGGTAATATTGCAGAATACCAAATATCAGAAACTCTTAACAGATTTTCTTTTCCACACAAGAAATGTAATGCACCTCTCTCAGAAAGGTGAAACCAGAAATGGCAAACTTTCCCTCTCTTTTTTCACTCAAATAAATGTAAGTATCAAATCACATTGCTTCCATCATTATTTCAAATTGTAAAGCACATTTCTATTGGTTAGACATATTAACCCTTTCTAACTGTCTTCAAATGGTACCTAAACTGCTTCTGTAATTTTCTGAAGTCGTGACTCCACCGCGGTGGAGCTGCAACTCCACACAGGAGTTCAAAAACCTATTTTGAATAATACTAGTATAGATTTTCAGCAACACACTACTTCTCCACATACTACTGTCTTAGAAAACCTTAATTTACTATCTTTTCACTTATATTTAAGTATCCATTTCACATTTTAAGTCCACAGTTAAGTTTCAACCCTTCCCCCATTCTACTTAATGCCAGTTTCCATAGTAACAGTTCATGGAACATTCAACTGTACTGGCAGGTCACAAGTTCACCATAGTTTCAAGTTCAGCACACAAGCTTACTAATGCATACAGCAGGTGTGGTTAACTTTTGCAAAATATTACCTTATGGTATCAACTGTACCTTTCAAACATTTTCTAACAATGAATCACAAACATGATACCTCAGCAAAGTAATATGCATCCTATTTTTGAGTGCACAATCTTGATGAACAGCCAATCACTTATCAACTTTTTAAAAAACAACATGTTCTCCACCATTTTAGATACCTCTCATTCTACCAACTGACTACCTGAGCTACAGACATCTTTTGATTACTTCCAGACATCCCTTCAAGATGCTCACAGTGTGGATTGTAGGGCACAGCTATGCTTTCTGGTGCAAAAGGTATGCTGAACGAAGAGGTATTGCCAAAGACCTAGGTTTTGAAAATGTGGACATTAAATGGATTGCACAGAGAGAGTTAAAGTGGCACCAATTGTTGCCTTTGGTTAAAACCTTTTTGCATCTCCAACCCCCTGACCTCATGATTGAGCACTGTGGTGGCAATGACCTAGGCACATTGACTGGGGTAGGTCTGGAAATGATAATGAAGGACACCTTTGCACAATTGATGTTGCTTTTGCCTCAAACTGTCTTTGTATACTCTAACATATGCCAAAGACAGAAATGGAACTGGTCTAATCAATTCTGTCCACAGTTTGAGAAAGCTAGGAAGAATGACAATAAAGCTGTTTCTGCATACCTCAGAGATCATAGAATGGGGTCCATCTACAACAAAAATCTACGTTTTGATATGGACAACATCTACAGAAGTGATGGAGTGCACTTCACAGATCAAGGAAACAGTCTTCCTCAACAACCTAAAGCTGTGCATCCGCAATAACATGTAGCTACAACAAACTCATAATGAAAACAAGGGCTCTTTTTAGAGCCACCCTATAACCCAACAGTTAATCTTACTTTTAAAAAACATACATACTCTTTTTTTAATTTTGCTTGGAGTCGCAATCCCATTGCGGTTACACAGAGGGACCGCACTGAGAGCCGTAATGGAGTCGCGACTCCAGGCACGTGAGAAAAAAAAATGCCCACCATTCTTATAACTCAAATTCTGCCTCAGGGACCTCATCCCCCGAGGCCCAGGCATTTTATATTTTCCAACAAAAACCCAAAAAACAACTACCACCCAAGGGCTTTTTCTGCCCCGGGGACCCCATCCCCCAGGGCATTGCCTCATTTTTTTTTAAATATTATTTTTCCCCAGAGGGGGTCACGTGGCCCCCCTCCCCTGGGCCACTTTTGGCCCCAAAGACCCCATCCCCCGGGGCCCGGCCTCACATTGGGGACCGCGGGGGGAGCCCCAATGCCCCCACAGTCCCTGCCGGCTCCCCACCTCCTGCGGGAGCAGGCATTGCTTTTGGACAAGGGGAGCTCCTGACATGCAGCTCCCCTTGTCCAAAAGCAATATTGCTTTGCCTCATGGAAGCGAAGCAGAGTTTGCGATGACAGGGCGGGAGCAGTGCTCCCGCCCTGTCATTGCAAACTGCAATGTCCCGGGCGTGGGCACACCGGGACATTGCCGTAGCCGGCCCTGGGGGGTGGCGGTCCCCAGGGCCATGGAGGGCTCCAGGAGGGGGGCCACGGGGCCCCCCTCCCAACATGTATGCAGCCCCGGGGAGGTGGTGGTCCCCAGGGTTCCGCAACGGACCCCGCATTACAATAATTAGAGCCCCAGGGAGGTGTCCCAGGTCCCGCGAGGCCCCCCAATAAATAAAGCCCAGTGAGGTGGGGTCCCGGGCTGCAGGGGGCGGCACCCCGCACATAATAAATAAAGCCCCAGGGAGGTGGCGGTCCCCAGGGCTGTAGGGGCCCCCACGGGCCCCACCATTAAAATTAATCATTGCCCCCGGGACCTGGCCCACCCGGGGGCTCATTAAAACGAAGTGTGGCATACTGCGCTTGATTTTTTAAAAACATTTCGGCAGGATTCGCGCACCCAGCGCGAATTCAGCCAAAAAATAAAAATTGGGGGGCCCTGAGGGTCCCTGTGGAACCCCCTGACCAGGCCTAGGGGGTCAGGGTGTTTCTACCCTGCCCCCTTTTCTTTTTTATAATCATTTAATACCCTTTTTTCTTTTGACTCAGCTTTACCGAGTCACAAAATGGATTGCCAACACTTCTTGGTTTGGAGTGTTGACAGCCAATCAAAATGAAGCTTATGCTCGGGAGGGTTCGCGAATTCACCGCGGTCACCAGATATAGATATTTTTTATTTTTAAATTTCTCAGGAACTGCTGAACGGATTTACACCATTTAAAGCAAAGAGTGCACTCTGGAACAACAGCTACCTCTCTGCCAAATTTGGTGTCATTCCGTTCAGCAGTTCAGGCTGTAGCCGTGACAAAAGTTCCTATGGAAATTATCATGGAGAAAACGCGTTTTAAGACCCCCCTTTTTTCTCGGCCCCCGCTTCACGAATCACCCTGAAACTGTCAAGACAGGAGCTGACCGGAGGGGGCCATTGGTTTTGGAAATTTCGCGAAGATTCGTCAAACAACGCCAAAGATATTGGCAAATCAAAAAACGCTTTTCCTATGGAAACTAGGTCCTAACTATAACTACCTACTGGCGACTGCCAGTAGGTAATATATATATATTTCCTGAGGGGGTTGGCGCCACCTTGTGAATGTACATAGTACATACTATGGTTTTTTCAATATAATGTGCCCCCATCACAGGCAGGTGACATTTTCTTTCTGTGTACATTTTAAGAGGCTCTATAGTATCATTTATGGCAATGTAGGTCAATTATGCACTATGTTTTATATTTTGCTACATTATGCCTTTACATGTTTTTCAGCGATTTCATGCTTTTCTATCCACAATTGTGGCTTTCAAAACCATGATACTGATCAAGCACTATGATATGTTTGAAGTATAACATTGCACAACGGGATAAGTGTTCTTTTATGTCTACTAATGCCTGAGGGTGGGAAGGGCTATATATATATGAATGTATTTGGCGCGAATGAGATTGATAAAGGCTGCTGCGCAGCCGAAACGCGTCTCTCCGGTCGCGGGTCGAGGGAGACCCGGGGAAATAAAGAAGCCCTACACCTAACAGCCTTGAGTGAGTGCCTTCTTCCCTTGTGGAACAGGATTGCTTATTGTATATTGTCCGACAAAGGATTAACCGAGCTATACCAGTATTCATCATTATGATTAATTGATCTTTAGAGTGAAGGATGAATTTGCCAAGGTTCTAAAAATGCTTTGCATAAATTCAGAGCAATAAAGTTTTTAGGAGAAAAAAACTAATTTGCATAACTATGAAAGATTACAAGCAGGAAGTTGTTTTTATATTATAATCTCAATCCAGGGTATAATGTATAAATTGTCTTTTGGTTTAGCTATTTTAATATGAATAATTTGAAATATATCTGCAGATAATGTGATTAAGCTTCACGAATGTAGGCTACTTTGATGTATTTCTTTCTGCTAAGTCTGTTGTCCATGTCTATGGGGGTGTATGCATCACGTGGGTGTCATTATCAATCACTATAAAACTAAAAATGGGAGTGTGGCTCTGTTATGTGAACAAGGCAGGGGATCCTGCCGAAACGCGTCATAGCCCGATAAAGTAATGGAATAAAAATTGGACTCAACTTTTCTGGTGTCACCGTGTCTCTGTTCGGTGCGACGTAAGGAGGTGCCGGTTTGTGATGATATATATATATATATATATATATATATATATATATATATATCCAAACAGTTTCTTCCACGAAGCACACGAGCCTCTTTTGTGACGGCGTGCCGTGGCGGGTCGCGCACCCCCAATTATTCCACCACACGTGTCGTTAAAAGTCCGAAACAACAACGCCAAAGCCCTTTGCTTTAATCCAACGTGTTTATTTTTTAAGGCAACAGCACCCTACGTGTTTCGGAGCGTCCGCTCCTTGCTCACGAGTGACTGGGCGTGCACTTCACCATTAATTTTCAATAGATCATGTGACACAACACATCATAAATACAAACAACAGACTTCTGCTTTTCGATGTCATCTCATTGTTTTACATATAAATATTAATCTGTTAAACATTATTTACATGAATCATTTTATCGCAAGTGTGAGCCTAGTCCATATTTCGATCCCTTCATACAATTTATTCACGGCACATGTATGCCTTGCACATTCAAAGGCGCTTTGATTCAAAACGTGAGGCGAGCAATCGTCCTGCCACTGTCTTTAGTTATCTCATAATATGTAGTGGTCGTTCGCCCTAGTGGGCATAACTGTTACTCATAATTGCAAAAGTAAATCAAATGTTGAATTCTTGCCATATACTGTCATTCATTTTAACGAAGTCACGGTGACTGTACAATGATTTCTACGTGCATACATGTACGTTTTTTTAACTGAAGCACCCGTGACTGCCAGGGACAATTTATTCTATAAAACCAGCAAATAGTATTCACGACCCTCATCATGCCCCAGTGGGCTTGTATTATATCAATAATCAGTTTTAGGCCAAAACTTCTCCCTCGGCCACCAAAAAAAAACCAAAAAATGTGCACTCATTTACTTCCTTCAGGATTTCCCATTTGTTAAATAGATATATAGCTCACTTTTGCCTTCCACTTGCGTTACAGCATTTTACTTCGAAATCTGTAAAATAAAAATACAGAAAGAATGATTAGATGTGTGTATATGTACTAAAATCGTGTGCACTACAAAAAAAAAAAATGATACACCCAAAAGACAGTGAAAGTTTTACAGACTTAAAAATAAGTAATTTATAATTCTCTTGTATATTTGGCTTTCAATAAAAAGACTATGTTTCATTTACAATGTTCGATCTATGTTCATCTCACCCCAAGTGTACTGAGAGAGCTTCGTCACTGTTGTGTCCTTGGGGGTACATGGTTTGATATTGAATAATCAGCTTAGACTCAAGCCTCCTTAATTCCTGGACTCTATCACCCCCTCTTTCTCTTACAGGAATTTTCTCAAGTACACAGAAAGACAATAGGTCACTGTTCTGATTATGTTCACTTTTAAAGTGTCTTGCGATTGGATACTGCTTGTCATTGTGCTTTATTGCCCTCAGATGTTCCAATACCCGTTTTTTTGCTTTATGGATAGTACTTCCAATATAGTACTTGTCACACGGGCATCTGAGGGCGTAAACCACATGGTCAGTGTTACAGGACAGATGTTCCTTTATTCTAAATGGTTTCAAATCCCTAGACAGTTTTACCTCTTTGCAGTTGGTGCTATACTTGCAGGCTTTACACCTGCCACATTTAAAGAACCCTTGTATTTTACTGCTTTTCATCTCACTTGTTGTCAAAGTAGGGCAAATATTGTCTTTCAAAGAATTGGCTTTCCGATATGTGATTTGTGGATAGTCTTTGATATGTTTTACTAGGTCTACATCGGTTCTTAGAATGTTCCAGAATTTCCCTAGAGCCTTACGTATTTCACTAGACTGCTTGTTGAAAGTGGTTATGAATCTGACATTGATGTCACCATTCTTTATATTCTCATCTTTCTGTTGTAACAGGCTATTGCTGTCCCTGTTAGCAACTTCTTTACAAGCATTTTTTATACATTTAGCTGAGTAGCCTCTCGCCTGAAACCGTTCCAACATTACTGTCTTCTCTAATTCAAACCCCTCACTGGTACTACAATTCCGCTTAGCTCTTAAAAGTTCTCCTAGAGGGATTCTTCTGACCAAATTTTCAGGATGACAACTGTCGGCATGGAGCAGACTGTTGCCTGCCGTTTCTTTTCTGTACAGCAAAGTTTCAAGTCGTTCCCCGTTCACTTGTATTCTAAGATCAAGGAACTCAATCTGTTCCTGATGCATATGACTGCTGAATGTGAGGTTTAGAGTATTTTTGTTCAACTCATCAACAAAATTGTTAGCCTCATCCGTTCCAGATGCAAAAAGTATTGTCTATTTACCTTGCCCACAACTTTACATGATTTTTTAAATGGTCAAGGGTGCTGACCACCTGCTCCTCCCACCAGCCAAGGTACAGGCATGTAAAACTGAGGGCGAAGCAGGTGCCCATCGCAGTCCCGAGTATTTGCCTAAAAATCTGGCCATCAAATGTAAAAAAGTTTTGTTTAAGGCATATCTACATCATGTCCGCTAACATTTCTGTGTGAAAAAGAAAATATAAGGACCTGATTTTTAAAAAATGTCTGCATGCTTTAATGCCCAACTCGTGGGGAATACTTGTATATAGACTATTCACGTCCAAACACAATAAAAGGTACTCATTTTTCCATTCCACCCCTTCTATCAGTCTCAAGAAATCGCTAGTATCTTTCACAAAAGATGGTAAGTTTTGTACTAGTGGCTGAAGGAAATGATCCACGTAACGCGACGTGTTTTCTAAGCAGCTCCCACGGGAGGAAACAATGGGTCTGCCAGGGGGGTTTTTGTCATCTTTATGTAGTTTTGGTAAAAGATAAAGAGCCGGCAGTTTAGGAAACTTACATCTCAAAAACTCAAATTCTTCTAACTCAAGAAGACCCTTCTCTTTCCACTCCCAAAGTTGATCCTGATATTTGTTGTTCGCCAATTCATATTTGGCCTTAGTACTTTTTTCATATCTTGTGGTGTCATTGACCTGACTACTGCCTTCATTCAGGTACAATTCTTTTGATAACACCACAACATTGCCCCCTTATCGGATTTTTTTATTACTATATCTTCATCATTTTTTAAATCCTGAATCGCTTTCATATGGGCATATGATAGATTGTTATTTCCATACATTTTCTTCTTGGACATTTTTTTAAACTCCTTGATGACCCCCTCCTCAAACACATCAATTGCTTCGTTCACAACCTGTGGTAAAAATATAGATTTGGGTTTGAAACCACTGCTGTGGCACAAATCAAGGCGAATATTATCATTGATCAAATTGATGTATGGGTCCTGTATCAAATCAGACCCCCCCTCCAATTCATGTAGAGTGTACAACATATCTATATCACCAATTTGAATCCTACTTGGTACTTCACTTACATTATTTTTGGCCACATTCACCTTAGTTTCAAACCACTTTTTCAACCTCAATTTGCGAGTGAACTGAAACAAATCAATCCGTCCTTGCGTATAATCAAATTTAGCTGTGGGACAGAAGGATAATCCCAAAGACAGAACCTCAGTCTCAGTGTCTGTCAAAATCCGATTTGATAAATTGATAACTGTCTTCGTATCCATTATTTTACCTTTTCCTGCCCTCTCGTTCTGCTTCCCACCGGGCTGCTTACTTCTTCTCTCAATCTTGCATTTGAACCTCTTTCGCCGATTCCTCCTCGACCACGACCTCGTCCTCTTTGTGCTGTGGCCTCCTGCTTGTTTTGTGCAGACATTCGACCTTGGGCCATCATTGTGAACTCCTTTAAAATTTGATCTTTTAGTTCTTTGGGTTTGGGGTCCATGATTATATCATTATTTTCCCCAGTGGTAGCGTTCTGTTCCGTATCCGAGTTGGTCTGTTCAAAATTAACCGGGCTTCCACCAATATTCCTTTCTCCTTCCAGGTCCACAGCTCTCTGGTTCCACAAATGATCAACTCATTTTGCGAATGTAAGGATCTGCCCCTTCTCATAATCAACTTGATCACGTATAAACTTCCTTTGTTTCTTCAGTTTTATTTCTTCTTCAATTTTTTCTAATCTTGATTCCATTTTTGACATGTCTGTTAGGAATTCGTCATTTCCACAGACCGTTTTTGATTTACTTTTGCAATTATGAGTAACAGTTATGCCCACTGGGGCGAGCGACCACTACATATTATGAGATAACTAAAGACAGCGGCAGGACGATTGTTCGCCTCACGTTTTGAATAAAGCACTGTGATGTGAATTGAAACTTTTGAATGTGCAAGGCATGCAAATGCCGTGAATAAATTGTTTTTTCCTTATGAATGGATCGAAATATGGACTAGGCTCACACTTGCGATAAAATGATTCATGTAAATAATGTTTAACAGATTATTATTTATATGTAAAACAATGAGATGACATCGAAAAGCAGAAGTCTGTTGTTTGTATTTATGATTTGTTGTGTCACATGATCTATTGAAAATTAATGGTGAAGTGTGTTGTAATGTACTAATTACTCAATGCACTCTCCCTACAGAGGTTCTCTGCCTTGCTGCTCGGCCTATGATGAGGTCATACAGAATGTTCAGTGTGTTTGTATTGGAAGGGAGAATCAGTTGGTGTGGAAGGGCTGAGCAGCGAGGAGGCTGCTCCTGGTGGGGCACATTTATGGATCATATCATCTTCCTGTATCTTGTAACCAAGAAGTGACTTTAAGAATAAATCAGCTACCTTTTCTACAAGACTTGCCTGCGCATCATTCTCCATTGTAACACTGGCGACGATCTGAAAGAACCTACGTGAACTACTTTGAATGGACTGGTACCTAAGGAATAGAAGAAGCGCATTTGGAAGAAGCAAGCTGGCACTCTTGAAGCCCCACCAGTGACCAAAGACCGGTCGGCCCACCGTGGATGTGCCAGTATTTGCTGAACTTGGGTGAGTTTTCCCCATATGAGTAACTAGACTGGGAACGGTCAGCCCTAGCCTGGGCCTGCCAGTTCCTGTTGGACTTTCTTTTTCTGTACAAGAATCCCTTGTTCTCTCCACGCCAAAGAGAAGTAGTGAATACCCTTTGACCTTCTACTGCCGGTCTTCGTGCAACTACTGTGGAGATTGCTGCCATCCTACTGCCTTAGAGGGACAAGCTGTTAATTTGGTGTGGCAGTAGCAACTGGTTGCTTTTGAGAATTGGCAGCAGCTTATTGTTATAAGAAAACTGACAAACACCCCAGAGAGCCGTTTTTTAAGTGTGCTGAGGAAAACCCACACTTCTGTTATGCTGATTTAATGATGCTTAGGTTGATGATGCTTCTGAAACTGAGGACCGTTTGAAGATAGATGTGTCCCAACTTTGAAGTATTTAGCGACATTGAATAGACTTTCTTCCACTACACCATCTCGTGCAAGCAGACAGTTAAGTGGAGCACAGTCGACAACGTTTCTGCGAGCTGTCCCTGGAAATGTGTAAAGTCTACAGAACATTTGGGAGCGCAAGAGGTCTGAAAGAGAAGATTTTATGAGGAAAATCCGAACGAGCCCACAAGAACATAAGAGGTGTCCCAGTGCCCCTGGTGAGGTGTTTTAGTCTCTTTAATTTGGGATTTAATATTTAAGTTAAGTCTTCACAAGGGTATGGCCGTTAGCAGCGCGCTCCTCTTTAATTTAAAAATGTACAAATCTGGCGCGAGCAACCTCACCTGCTTCTGTACACGCGCAGCTTCTCGTAATCTGTTTGTTCACGTCATTGCTGCACTTCTGGCCTGCGCATACACGTTTGCATGCACGGACGTGCCGGCAGCCACCCGGCTCACCGTCGTGCTATGTCCCGCCATTTTTGGATTGGAGGTTGCAACTATTTGTTGTAGCAAAATCTCCAGGGAAGTCTCGATGCCATCCACGTTAAAAAAAACACAAAAAAACCGCTTTATTCAAGTCTGTGGGAACCGCGTACGGCTCAATAAAGTTTATTCTAGTCTGTGGGGACTGCGTACGACGTCACGCTTTCTTCTCCTGATGGGATTTGCTGTAAGGATTTTCATGGAAGCGCAGCAGTTTACTCTATCAGCGTGTGGTAGCGAGTTGGTCACTGAACTTTGCAGCCAAATTGTGTGCCATCAAGAAGAACTTCATCTCTGGTGAAAACTGCCTCCTATTATTGGACTACGGTGACTACTTTTATTATTTTAATTTGTTATGTTTTGAACTTTTTGGTGTTCAACTTTTGTGTTGCATTTCAACTAAGTCATACAGTGTGTTATTTATGCTACCAACAATTATCTGAATATTGAATCTGTATGGAGTAGAGGGAGTTTCCCTTGGTCATGTTGGTGTATGTTTTTTTCTCGGTAATAGTTGCCTCGTGCGCACATGAGAAGACTCCTTCTTATGAAGCTTCTCTGACTTACCGGTTTTGGTCATATTCTCTGAATGGTTGTTGCCTCGTGCGCACATGAGAAGAATCCTTCTTATGAAGCTTCTCTGACTTACCGGTTTTGGTGATATTCGCTGAATGGTTGTAGCCTCGTGTGAGGTGTTGGACTGTGTGTTATGAGTGCACACATGAGAAGACTCCTTCTCATGAAGCTTCTCTGACTTATCGGTTTTGGTCATACTTTGTGTATGGGTGCAGTAGAGGTTTGAGAGTCCCTAGTCCTGCCGTAGTGTTGAGACTGTTTTGGGTTAAAGAATACCCTGGAGTTGGTTTGGGTTAAAAGTTACCCTGGACTTATTTTGGGTTTAAAGATACCCATATTAAGTTTCAAGACTGTTTTGGGTTTATAATTACCCCGTCTTGGTATGGGTGGAGTCTTATTCCTCTTCTTTGAGGTAGACCTGTCCTGCCATTAGTTTGTGCAGTTGAGGGTTGTAGATCCCTGTTCTGCCCCAGTCTTGTGCCCTAGTTTGTGGCGCAATGGGTACTCTGTGTGTTGTGGTACCTGCAGTTTGTAGTGTGAGTTATCGTGGATCAGCATCCACCGTTTTTAAGAATGTATTTCTTTATCTTGAAGGGTTTGTTGTTTATGATCATTATAAGGGGGGCAGATGTGTATAATGATTTTGTTGTTTTATGCATCCTCCTTTGCTGTCATTTGTGTGTTTTACATTCTCCATACATTTGATTGTTTTTGATCATTATAGGAGAGGGGTGATGTATAATGATTTTGTTGTTAATGCATCATCCTTTGTTGACGTATGTGTGTTTTACCATCTTCATACATTTTGATTGTTTCCGATCATTATAAGGGGGGAGATGTGTTGTAATGTACTAATTACTCAATGCACTCTCCCTACAGAGGTTCTCTGCCTTGCTGCTCAGCCTATGATGAGGTCATACAGAATGTTCAGTGTGTTTGTATTGGAAGGGAGAATCAGTTGGTGTGGAAGGGCTGAGCAGCGAGGAGGCTGCTCCTGGTGGGGCACATTTATGGATCATATCATCTTCCTGTATCTTGTAACCAAGAAGTGACTTTAAGAATAAATCAGCTACCTTTTCTACAAGACTTGCCTGCGCATCATTCTCCATTGTAACAAAGTGCACGCCCAGTCAGTCATGAGCAAGGAGCGGACGCTCTGAAACGCGTAGGGTGCTGTTGCCTTAAAAAGTAAACACGTTGGATTAAAGCAAAGGGCTTTGGCGTTGTTGTTTCGGACTTTTAACGACACGTGTGGTGGAATATATATATATATATTTAGTACAACTCACACTCCTATAGAGTAACTTGGTGCTATAGAAGCTGCAACAGAATAATACATCACCTTAAGTGAAGGATAACCAGAGACTGGGGGATTCGTTACTGAGATCATAACCAGTTTGTCATAGTTTTCCTACATTTTAGTAGAGGAGTAATGGGGCATATTACCAGGAGGACGGTATTCCATAAACGGGCTTTCTTGATCCTAAAGAATCTATCACCCCATTTTGTCAGTGAGGAACAGGGTACAAGGAAAAGAGCATTGTTTTCCGATCTTAGCTGCCTAGATGGAGAGAAACTTGGGTGCTGTTCTATGATAGATGTGATACATCATGCAGGGTGACTTGAAAAGTATTCTTAACTGGAAGCTAGTGTAGCTACTGTAGATATTCTGCACGGAATCAGTTTTTAGATTACACATAGACCTAGCTAGACCATTTTGAACATTTTGTAGGTGCGTAATATCTTTTTTGGGCAACCCCAGGTAGACCAGTTCCCATATTCGATGTGGGATTGCACAAAGGCATTCCCTACCATAGTGTTGTGTCTGAAGGGCACAAAAGGAAAGATTTGCCTTAGGGTACTTCTTGGGTCACTGGCTTGCGCCTTGCCTCCTATGACCCTGCCTCCCTATCATACCTACTAGAGTTTAAGTATGGCTACCCCAATGAGCTACTGTTCTGCCAGCCAATATTGTACATCATTATGTTAACAAGTCTCATTTCTCATTTCATATCATTAGATCTTCTGTGCTCTGAGGCAACCACAGGGCTGCATTAAGCTCTTTACAAGAGTCCAACAACACAACACAAAGTACATAAATTGCATTGGCAGGACTATCAATGTATATTGCTTTATCCATGGACACCAATCACCCTACAGGGACTGAGTGATGTATGTGTGCTGCTACTAGACCATACAGTGTTTTTTGCCTTGTTGGTGTCTCAGCTTCTTTTAAAAAAAAATTACCAAATGGATCCTATGGCAGCTTCTGTACTTGCATTGCGACGTGGCCTAGAGCCCTATTCCAAAACAAGACCAAGAAAACCATCTGTTACAAGACCAAGAAAACCATGCTTTCACTACTGTGGTGTGAGTCATTATTAAAATAGGATTTGCACATGTGCACCTCTATCTTTGAAGGGGTGTGCTCAGGAACCCCCAGGGTTAAGTGCAGTCTAAGAATGTACAACCCTTAAGGTGATATGCCCTCCCATCATCCCTTTAAACAACTGAAAGGATGCAGCAGACCATTATGGAGTGGTGGATAAAGTGGCCACTCCATCTAAGTTAACTGTAAACATCTCCTTACATGGACTGTCAATATGATCTTTGGAGGCCATACTATTTCTTTTATTTATCTGGATTATAAATTCAGTTGTCTCACACAGCTGTCATTGTGCATGCACCTGTGACATGAAAAAATACAAATACTGAGAAAATTTTGCATCTTTTACTGCCATTGTAGATTTTTAGTATAATTCCGCATAGGCGCTGGAGCCTATACCTCAGGGAGGATGTCTTTATCCACTGTTATAACCTTCAGCAGCGAGCTATAATGCTAATATAACAAATTAGGACTTTGGAATGTTGGGCGCTCCATTTAAGACAATGGAGCGGGACTGGGCCCATAATATCTGGGATAGCCCTTCTGTTCTCTACATACCTTCTGTGCTAAAGCCTATAACTCAGAGTGAGGGCAATTAATGACCATCATAGGCATCAGCAGCAGGCGATATAGGGGATTAAAAACCCCCTGTCCATATTATAAGGACATTGTTGCTCGGGTTCAATTTACCTTAAAAAACAGAAGACAAGAGGCATTTGGTAAAATAGAAACAGTTTGTTTAATGAAACAGTGCTTCCATGGGGGGGCGTGGCTTGACTCCCGTGGTGGATGGCAGCGCCCGTGTGAGGCTCCGCGGGACGACACGGAACAGCCACATTTCGAGGCTATTTCTTTATGTTTGGCGAGGCGCTCCGACCAGCTAACGATGTGCTGACTTCCTGGGCTCAGTCTGGGAACATCTCCTGCAACGCGAGACTGAGAATCTTTCATGTCACATCTTCAAACAATGCCACATTGACCGCGACCGCCATCTTAGGTGCGGCGCCTTCCTCTCAGCTAGAAACCTGGTGAGAGACTTTTGTCAATAACTGTGCACAATGGGATTATCTATCCAAGAGCTTGATTATGCAACAAGTGGTGGCCTTTTCAGTCTGTAGAAGCTACCTAACAATCAATTTTAAAGCTAGTTCTGCCTTATCCGCCATTTTGTCACCCTGCATTGTTCCTGTCAGGAATTTACCTCAAAATCTGTGTGCGCAGTTTTTTGATGTTTTACTCTGCTTGTTTCTGCTGGATTATTGTTATACATCTCCGAACCACATTTTTCTTGATGTCAATTTGATTCATTTTCTCACCTTTTATCACGGTAGGGAGTGCAGGTACATTTCTAACCTCAACTGAGTCTCAATATTCCATTGTCTATATCTTCTTATGGAAAGATTGAGAAACTTGGGTCCTCCTGCGTCACGTTCTACGCACACCTTTATTAAAAACTCCAGAATCTTCACTGAATTCTCTAAAATGGAGGAGTCGTTGGCCTCTATGTCTAAAGCCTCCTCTCCTTCGAGCACTGGCGCTCCTGCTGCTGGGAAGGTCACTACCAAAAGATTGAAAAAGGATCCACCTTCACCACCAAAGCCCTCTTCTCCTGTCTCTCTAGACATGTTATTGGAGGAGATACGTGCTCTTTGTCCTTTCATGGAAGACACAACCACTAAACTACAATTCTTAACAGAGAATTGGTCTCAGATGAATGAGCGTCTTACTTCGGTGGAGCATAGTGTCTCCTCCTATGCTCACACAAACGAGAAGGTCAACAATCTTCATTCTCAAATTTCTTTACTCCAGCGACAGGTCGAAGATCTGGAAAACAGGAATAGAAGAAATAATCTTCGTATTTATGGCCTGCCGGAAGGCACAGAGGGCCCAGATCCTCTTTCTTTCTTCAAATCCTTCCTTCCTAAACTGCTGCATTTACCTGAAGGAACATCGCTCAACATTCAACCTGCTCATAGACTTGGTCATCAACGTGCGGATATATCCTCTCCTCAGAGACCAAGAGGTGTCGTCATGTACTTCCTCGAATATACAGACCTACTCAAAGTACTTTCTGCAGTTAAATCAATTCAACGTGTTTCCTGGTCAGGCTCCACTTTATTTTTTGCTCAAGACTACGCCAAAACCACAGCAAACAGGCGCAAAGAATTTCTTAACATGAGACCTGATTTACGTGCTTTGGGGGCTCGTTATGGACTTTTTCATCCATGCCTCTTCAAGGTTACCTATAAAAATAAAACTACAACATATGAGGGTCCTATCAAACTGCAGAGCTTCATCAATTCCTGCAAAGCAGACTCTATGGACTTTTCTGGAGCTTCGTCTTCTCAAAATATTTGATCTGATGGTTTTTTTTTCATTTATTGTAGTAATTTCTCTTTTTGGTTCTGTTGTTCCAAAGTTCTAGCATTCGGTTTATTAATTTTATGATATTTGCTAATATGTTATTTTGTCTTTTGTTGGTTCAATATGTCTTGTCATTGTATTTTGCATTTACTGTTTACTTGTTATGATGACCGTTTTCTCTCCTTCTCCCCAGGTTTGTTGATGTCCGACCCTGCCATATATCCTTACCCTATGTGAAGTGATGTGGTTCGACCCCGTTCTCCGTTCCGTTGAGTCTGGACACGCCATCCGTTCTCTGTTCCGTTGAGACTGGACGCGCCATCCATTCCATGTAGTCTCAGCCCCCACCCCCCCCCCCATCTTCTTATGATGTCTTTAGGCTTAGGTATGGTGTAACTTTTTTATTGTTATTCCTTTCTCTTCCTCCCTCTTTTCTTTCTTTGCCTCACTTCCTTTTTATTTTCTGCCTATCTTTTTCTTCCTTTTCTGGTTCACTGTTATACTCTCATACTTGTATTCAATCTTCTTAAATCCTTTTTACTGCCTTAATTCATGCTCTCTTGGTTGGGTTGTCACATATTTCATCTTATGTTCTTTGTTGGTCTGTTCAGACTTACATGTTTTTGTTATCTCATTATTGTCTTTATGTCTTTGAAAATTGTATCGTGGAATGTCAGAGGTCTGAATTCCCCATTAAGCGACAACGTGTTTTAACACATTTATCTAAATTGAGGGCTGACATTGCTCTTTTACGAGATTCCCATCTAACGGCAATTGAATCTTTGAAATTGAAAAGAGGTTGGGTTGGGGATGTTTTTTTCTCACCTGGTGATGGTAAACGCAATGGTGTAATAACTCTTTGTCACAAATCGATTGCTTTTAAGTTCCTTTCTCAACTCACCGATGCAGATGGAAGATGGCTATATACTAAATTGCAGATTGGAGGTGCTCCAGTTTCTTCATTTAATATCTATGCTCCCACTAATGGTGATCCCTCGTTTTGGACATCTCTTTCCCAACAAATCTCACCTTGTATTGATGACAATTTCATCCTTGCTGGAGATTGCAATCAAGTTGTAGATCCATTTATAGACCACAACTCGTCGGTTTCTTTTAAACCGCACAAAACACATAAATTATTCATTCATACTACCCAGCAATATAAACTCATAGATGCTTGGAGAATTTGCAACCCTCAATCAACAAGAGGGGGACTGAGGGGCATTTTATAGAGGTCCAGTATACATGCCCTGTCATGCAGTAAGAAAAGAAGGTATGCAGTTCCTCAGGTGAACGGACAAGGGGGAGGAAGGTCTCAAAGCCACTGACTATGTGCTTTGTCAAAGACGAAGGGGAAAGGGAGGAAGGGAATTCCTCCTGTCGGAACTAGGGCCCTCACACACCCAGCCAGCTAGGTGTCATGCTTCATCATATGGGCCTGCTCCTCATCGGGTCGGTGCTGCAATACCGGACGGGCACCCATAAAGGGGCTCTTTAGCGGAGATCTTCTGTTCCTCGCCGTTTGGTGCAGTGGGTGTGAGGGGCCTAGGTAGTGTAGATGTGGTAAAAAAGTGATTAAAACAGGTCAGATAGTCCAAAGGACTTTTATTCAGACTGGCTATCCACCTGATTAAAAGCAGGGAAAAGAGTGGCAGCTATCTGACGTGATGGTTCAGTTTAGCTATGCTCAACTCTACAGGTCAACATGTTTCATGCCTATTGGTCAGGGAGATCCATGGCAATTCATCAGGACCTAGTGGGTGAACTATCTACACAGGGTGGTGGGTGTAAGTTCTACCTACCACGTACCAGCACTGCGAGTAAAAGTACCCACAGTATCTCGGAACGACTTAAGAGAAAGATACAGAATAAAATCACAACTGTATCAATGATGGTTAGGTCATAATATCATCAGCTCTCTCTCTCTCTCCATGTCCACACATACTCGTGAACATCCAACAGTGAAAGGGATGTGGCGACATCACAAAATAAGTGGTAAGTGACAATAGTGGGGGTGCCAAGTGATATCCTCCTATAAGAATAGGTAACCTATCTCAGTGTCATTAAAAACCAGAAGACTGTGTTAAAAGGGTGCGGGAATCGCTAATACCAACGCACTTGTTGTTTGATTGGAAAAGGATGTCACTCCACTCACTTATCAGTGGTTAAGGTCTCGCTCCATTCAGTGTCCGGCAGGGTATCGGGACACCTAAAACATGGTGTCCTAAAAACCAAATGCAATGGACAAAACAGTGAGGAGACCAGGAAAGTGCGGACATAGTTGTCCCTAATGTCCCCCGTGCCCATCGCATGACTATGAGTCAGCAGTGGGGGAACTAGCTCGTCTGTCGCCCCTACCGACTCCCGTCTCGCCGCGGCACCCAGGCGAGATCAATTGAGGTATGTAGTAAGGTCCCTAGTGATCCGCCCACAAAGGGACAGTACACCAAGGTTTGTAGGCACTCCCCCGTGGTCGGAGTCCGTCCCACAACATCAACCCCAAGACTTACCCGTTGCCGAACTGTGGCTGGAGCGGCGTGGTTGCTACAGCGTGCCAGAGTTCTGCCACCAACACCCCACTCTGTAATGCGCTGGGGTACAAGGATTGGACATTGCCTGCAAACCGGTTACTCACCATTCCGCTTCAGGAAGTGGGCCAAGTCACCTACCCCTCTCCGCCGGCACCGGGAAGTAAACAGCTGCATATCAGTGGCGCTGAAATACTTGCCGGCATCTCCTGTGAGGCGGGGCCGGCTACCGGGTCGCGTCAGAATAGACACGTGACCAATACTTGTTGGTCTGCTCGGAAAGAAGGTAAAAACGGCAGCCATATTGTAACGTGGAAGGCAGTATTATCACATAAGATGCTCTGCCGGACAAAGTCTCTATAAGCACACGTCACAGCCCACCAGGATCAGAGATGTTAAGGGAAAAATTATAACTCTCTGTGTCAGATTATAGACTAGAGGAGCTGAGGAATCAACACGGAAGCCTTCTTATAACATATCAACTGCAGTGTATCGGAGACATCAGCTGAGTGTAGATCTATCGAAGGTCACATGTAATGGCTAGTGCTGTGTAATCCTGAGCCTCTAAAAGGTTGTCTCACTCGCACAGATTAGTAGTAGGGGTGGCAGGGTCCCAATCAGCATTTCATACAGTGCAACGTTCACATAATGCGACGCCGGTGCAAACCATGGGGTGTAGGGACCAAACCACCACCTTACTATAGTGTAATGTGCCTAAGCCATATTGTTGCCTCGGGAGAATCAGATAGGGGTAAGCAATCTTCATCTGTCAGTCAGTGTTGCCCAGGGTATATCATCATTCAGGCCATGTTGGTCAGAGGAAAGACGATGCACACATCTTTGTTCTATTCTGAGCAGTGCTCGTTGTGTGATTCTGGGGTGGACTTCAAGAATCAGCCACCGTAGGGACTCAGGGGAATGATTCATTTCTTTGTAGTGTGTATACATTTTTGTAGTGGTTCGTTGGCATCTTATGTTGCTCTTGTGCTCAGTGATGCATGTTTTAACTGTCCTCAGAGTCATCCCTATGTATCTCATATTACAGGGACAAATGACCAAGTATATACAATGGGAAGTATTGCAGTTGGTGTGTCGTGTCATTTTCCAAGTGAATGTATCCGAGAGAGCTATCTCCTTAGTGGCTCTTGTCTGATCACATACTGAGCAAGTGCTGCATGGATAGTGCCCTGTGACAGGAGGGAGATCCCAAAGTGTTCTTTGAACAGTATAAGTCTCAGTCTTGGGCCTTGTGTGCACAAGGATATCTTTGAGGTTTTTAGTTCGTTTAAAGGCGAACCTGGGTGTAGGAATACATAGGTCTCCTGTCATCAAAATCCCCCAATGTTTTTTAATGATCCCTTTTATGCGTGTGGAATCCGGTGTAAAGGATGTGACACACGTAAGGGTGTCTGTGTGTTCTTTAGGGGTTATTTGTAGCAGTGCCTCCCGGGGGTTGTTCCTAGCTCTTTTCAAGCAGTTCCTGATATGGCGTTCAGGATATCCCCTTTGTCTCAAATTGGACTCCAGGGCTTGAGCCTCAATCTTGTAGTCTGTGAGGGAGCTACAGTTTCTCCTAATCCGAAGAAACTGCCCAAAGGGCAGGTTATCTTTGAGGGCCCTAGGGTGATGACTACTATACAATAGCAGACTGTTCCTGTCTGTAGGTTTTTTGTAAAGGGTCGTGCTCAGTTCTGTGTTGTTGAGTCTCACATTCAGGTCCAAGAAGTGTATGCTCGTGTTCGAGATTGTGTGTGTGAATTTCAGATATTCGTTTTGCATGTTAATCCACTGGCAAAATTCCTCACAGGTGGAAAGGTCACCTTTCCAAAAGATTAGGATGTCGTCAATGAACCTCTTCCACAGTTTTAAGTTACTGATGCAAGGGTTACTCGGGTGCATGACGACATCTTCCTCGAAGGTGGCCATGTAGAGACAAGCCACGCTCGGGGCGAAGGTACTCCCCATGGATGTACCTTGGGATTGGTGAAATAGTTGTTTCCTGTACTCAAAAAAGTTTTCGGTCAATGCAAGAGTGGCACACACCATGATAAAAGAGATAGGGGTCGGTGAGGTCCATTCTTCTCTCATGAGGGATGTTTCAACCGCGGTCAAGGTGGCACGCTGGGGAATATTCGTATATAACGCTTCTACGTCTAATGTGACTAGAAGGTTGATCTCATCTGTGACCTGTGTTTCCTCTATAATGCGTAAGATGTCAGTTGTGTCACGTACAAAAGATGGAATTTTCCTCACTAGTGGTTGTAAAAAGTGATCACAAAATCTCGATAGAGGTTCAAGAAGTGAACCTATGCCCAAGTCTATGGGTCGTCCTGGGACTGGTGTTGTACCCTTATGAATTTTAGGGAGTGTGTAAAAATAGGGTACTTTTGGATCTTTTGTTATGAGAAAATCCGCCTCTTTCTTGGTGATCCAGCCATTGGTCCAGCTTCAAACATCAAAGTAGCAATTTTTGATGCGAGTCTGGGAGTTGGATTTTCAGAAATGGGAGTGTAGTATCTGGCATTTCCAAGTTGGCGTTGACACTCACGGTCATAGTCAGTGGTAGACTGAATCACAGTGGCCCCTCCCTTATCTGCTTGTTTTATGGTGATGCTAGTGTCATCGGCCAGGGATCTTGCTGCAGTCAGTTCAGCATTCGAAAGATTATGAAATGGGGTCCCTTCCGGGATAACAGCCAACTCTTTAAGTACAGCTTTTTCGAATGTTAGTATTTCAGGGGGGATCATGCTGTTGTTGGGAGTGCAGGTAGAGGGATTACGAAGACCAGAGTCTCCCGTATTCGTTCGGGGTTTGTCTCGGAAAAAAGCTTTCAGACGTATTTTTCTGAAGAACTCCTGTATCTCACAGTTGTCTCTAAACTTATCCACTCTTGGAGTGGGGACATAGCCTAGTCCTTTTTCAAGTACTGTCTTTTCTGTCTCTGTTAGTGGTCTGTGTGACAGGTTGACCACTAATTCCTTTTGCCCCTGGTCCTGCTCCTGGTCTCTACTGCTTGTGGTGGTTGATCTTGCCACTGCACTTCTTTCTGCATCCCTCTTTTTCACCCTCTTCCTCTGCCCCAACCTCTGCCTAAAAAAGGGGGGTTGCCCATAGGGTAAAACTGAGGCTGACCTGGCGGGTACATCAGGAATTGCCAGAAAGGGGGTGGTGGTGGTCCTGGGTAGGTTTGGGCGAGTGAGACAACCTCTTAGAGGCTCAGGATTACACAGCACTAGCCATTACATGTGACCTTCGCTAGATCTACACTCAGCTGTTGTCTCGAATACACTGCAGTTGATATGTTATAAGAAGGCTTCCGTGTTGATTCCTCAGCTCCTCTAGTCTATAATCTGACACAGAGAGTTATAATTTTTCCCTTAACATCTCTGATCCTGGTGGGCTGTGATGTGTGCTTATAGAGACTTTGTCCGGCAGAGCATCTTATGTGATAATACTGCCTTCCACGTTACAATATGGCCACCGTTTTTACCTTCTTTCCAAGCAGACCAACAAGTATTGGTCACGTGTCTATTCTGACGCGACCCGGTAGCCGGTCCCGCCTCGCAGGAGATGCCGGCAAGTATTTCAGCGCCACCGATATGCAGCTGTTTACTTCCCAGTGCCGGCGGAGAGGGGTAGGTGACTTGGCCCACTTCCTGAAGCGGAATGGTGAGTAACCGGTTTGCAGGCAATGTCCAATCCTTGTACCCCAGTGCATTACAGAGTGGGGTGTTGGTGGCAGAACTCTGGCACGCTGTAGCAACCACGCCGCTCCAGCCACAGTTCGGCAATGGGTGAGTCTTGGGGTTGATGTTGTGGGACGGACTCCGACCATGGGGGAGTGCCTACAAACCTTGGGGTACCGTCCCTTTGTGGGCGGATCACTAGGGACCTTACTACATACCTTAATTGATCTCGCCTGGGTGCCGTGGTGAGACGGGAGACAGTTGGGGCGACAGACGAGCTAGTTCCCCCACTGCCGACTCATAGTCACGCGATGGGCATGGGGGACATTAGGGACAACTATGTCCGTGCTTTCCTGGTCTCCTCACTGTTTTGTCCATTGCATTTGGTTTTTAGGACACCATGTTTTAGGTGTCCCGATACCCTGCCAGACACTGAATGGAGCGAGACCTTAACCACTGATAGGTGAGTGGAGTGACATCCTTTTCCACTCAAACAACAAGTGCGTTGGTATTAGCGATTCCCGCACCCTTTTAACACAGTCTTCTGGTTTTTTATGACACTGAGATAGGTTACCTAACCTTATAGGAGGATATCACTTGGCACCCCCACTATTGTCACTTACCACTTATTTTGTGACATCGCCACATCCCTTTCACTGTTGGATGTTCACGAGTATGTTTGGACATGGAGAGAGAGAGCTGATGATATTATGACCTAACAATCATTGATACAGTTGTGATTTTATTCTGTATCTTTCTCTTAGGTCGTTCCGAGATACTGCGGGTACTTTTACTCGCAGTGCTGGTACGTGGTAGGTAGAACTTACACCCACCACCCTGTGTAGATGGTTCACCCACTAGGTCCTGATGAATTGCCATGGATCTCCCTGACCAATAGGCATGAAACATGTTGACCTGTAGAGTTGAGCATAGCTAAACTGAACCATCTTTTCCCTGCTTTTAATCAGGTGGATAGCCAGTCTGAATAAAAGTCCTTTGGACTATCTGACCTGTTTTAATCACTTTTTTCCTACATCTACACTACCTAGGCCCCTCACACCCACTGCACCAAACGGCGAGGAACAGAAGATCTCCGCTAAAGAGCCCCTTTATGGGTGCCCATCGGGTATTGCAGCGCCGACCCGGCGAGGAGCAGGCCCATATGATGAAGTATGACTCCTAGCTGGCTGGGTGTGTGAGGGCCCTAGTTTCGACAGGAGGAATTCCCATCCTCCCTTTCCCCTTCGTCTTTAACAAAGAATTTGCAATCCTACCACGAGGGAATATAGTTTTATTCCCCGGCTCACCAGACCCAATCTCGAATTGATTACTTTTTTGTTTCACATATCATTTCCCAATCATTAAGAAATTGCGGACATTGGATCCATTCTAATATCTGATCATGCTCCCATTTCCATTCAATTGGATATAGCCCCAAAATCCAATGTACCTAGGAGATGGCGTTTCAACAACTCACTCCTTTTAGACCCCAAATTTAACTCCTCTTTCGCTTCCTTCTTTAATGAATATTTCTCCTTAAACCAAACTGATACTCTACCCTTCTCCGTAATTTGGGATGCATTTAAAGCGGCAGCTAGAGATTTTATAACTGGTTTTGTTTCCAGAAAACGCAAAAATTCACACAAAGCTACTAATGATCTTTTGACCGAGATAAAGAGATTGGAGCATTCTTATTATACTTCAAAATCCAAACATTGTTTGTCTCAACTTGTTAAAACAAAGTTCCAATTCAATAAGGAATCGACTGAAAATGCCTCACTTTATTTGTTAAAATCCAGTGCAAAGTTTTATGGTGGTCAAAATAAGGCCGATAAGCTTTTAGCGAATTACTTAAAAATTAATTGATATTGACTGTATTATGGATGAACAAAATACACTGCGGTTTAAAGATTCAGAAATAATAAATGAATTTCTTCTTTTCTATAAAACACTTTACACACCTGAAATTGTACCCTCGGAATCAAATATCTCACCTGGCTGACACTCATCGTTCCTCTGATACTCAATTAGATTTTACTCCTTTAGAAACCGATATCTCACAACAGGAACTTCTCACCGCTTTACAATCACTCAAGAAAGACAAGGCCCCAGGACCTGATGGTTTTACAGTGGAATTTTTCACACACTTTGCCCCATTACTCTTTCCCAGATTACTTACTCTCTTAAATTCATTTGCACATTCGAGTGAATCTTCTGGATCCTTCTTGGAAGCTCTCATCTGTCTAATTCCTAAGGAAGGAAAAGATTTAAATTATTGTAAAAATTAGAGGCCCATCTCACTTGTCAATATCGATTATAAATTTTTCTCTAAGGCTTTGGCTATATGTTTGGAAACTTTCCTCCCTCAATTTTTAGGTACGGAGCAATCTGGATTAGTTAAAGGCCGCCTTATTTCAGACAATACTCGTTTATTTTTTGATATCCTATCTAAATCCTCTCACTTACCTCACTCATTAGCAGCGGTGGCTTTGGATGCGGAGAAAACATTTGACAGGGTCAACTGGTCTTATCTCTTTCAAACACTTAAATGGTTTGGTTTTGGCCCAAAGATCATCACTCTGATTTTAATTATATATTCTAATCCACGAGCAGCTGTTTTTGTAAACGGTAATACATCTCCCTACTTCGATCTGAGTAGAGGTGTCCGCCAAGGTTGCCCTTTATCTCCGTTTCTTTTCAATTTAGCTTTGGAACCCTTTTTGTCCAGAATTCGCCCAAAAAAAGATAAAAGGGGATTTGAAGCTAATAACAAACAAATCAAATTGGCAGCATACGCCGATGATATATTACTATTTACCTCAAACCCACAATCCTCTCTCCCTGCTTTCTTACAGGAGGTGGAGCTCTTTGCTTCCGTCTCTGGCTTCAAATTAAACAGAGATAAATGTGAAATATTACCCTTAACTAAGTATACTTTCAAGAATGATTTTAGTGTTTCAGGTTTCTCTTGGAATTCCCAACATATTAAATATTTGGGACTCTATTTTACCCCTTTAATTTCAACTACACTCTCTTTGTGTTTGGAGAAGTACATACAAAAAATCTCCACATTAACAACTAAATGGCACCCATTGAATTTCTCATGGTGGGGACGCTTAGATACCATTAAAATGATGCTCTCCCCTATAATTTTATATAGTCTCTCCAATATTCCAGTTCCCATTCCTTTAAAAAAATGTAAAAGAATAAATTCTATATTATCATCATTCTTGTGGAATAATAAAAAATCTTGTATGTCATTGCTGAGATTAACAAAGCCAAAATCAGAAGGCGGAGTGAATTATCCTGACTTCCTTACCTATCAAAAATCTTTCTTACTTCGCCAAGCTTCGAGATGGTTCTCTGATTCTCTATTAGACTGCCCTCTATGGGTTGATCTCGAACGCTCATTCCTTTCTCCTTTTTCTTTTAAAGAATATCTCTCTTTCACTCGCAAACCACAATCTATATCTACCCCTATTCTCAAACACACTTGTAAACTTCTAGATTCTAATCCAACGTTATCTCCTACTGATCCAATCTCCTTTCTCAACTCCTCTCTATGGCACTATAAATCTATATTCATTCGCGGGAAACCTATATATTGGAAATCTTGGAGACAAAAGGGCTTAATTTGGACACACCAACTTTTTGCTCAGAATGATGCTATATCTTTCTCTAGGGCCAGTCAGCTTTTTGACCTACCTCCCTCCTTTCACTCTAAATATAACCTTATTAAACAAGCTCTCTCCAATGCATATGCTCAAGTGTCATCTCACTCCCATCCTAACCATCTCCCTGTTAACAGCTTACATATTCTCCTATAGTCTTGCCCTAAAGCTTCCACTATTTACGTTCATCTACGTTCTTCACATTCTGATAGGGAGAAAACTAAAGTTGAACTTTCCTGGGAGGAAGATCTTGGAACAGATCGGTCAATTCTTTTATGGAATAAAATATGGACCAAGATCAGGAAAACATCTAGAGCTGCTAACACTACACAAACACTTTTTTTAATTTATAATAGACTTTTACTTCTTGTGGTCTTGTTACATAAAAGGCATAATGACGTACCTGATACTTGTTGGTCTTTCTCTTCCACATCTGCGGACTTGAAACACCTACTCTTTACATGCTCACATGTGCACACTTTTTGGAAGAATGTTTGGTCCCAAATTAACTTAATTTTCGGCTCCAATTTCCCTTTCTCTGTTGTTCATTTGTTTTTGGGAAGTCTATCACCGATCTGGGATGAATACACTCATAACACAAAGATTGTTGATTTATTGCTAGCAGTTGCATTTCAGCAGATCACCAAAAATTGGAAAGATTTGGCTCAATTGTCTTTCCAGGCATGGTGGTATGCTGTTTGCTTTAATCATAGACTTGACACAGCTTTTGTTCATCCTATCCATCGAGCTATAAAACGTTTGAATTTATGGTCACCAGTTACATTGTTCTTTGATGCTAGCACTAAGCGCTCTTTTTCCCAAACTCCTATCCAACAAGAAGTTGCTCGACCTCCGTGACATTCCTCATCTTAATATCATATTGTTATATTTCTGTTAATTTCATTTTTATATGATTTGTAAAAAATGCATTATTTTATTGCTTATATTGTTATCTTGTTGTTTTGCTATTCCATCACATCCAGGTTTGCATGATATTTTTTCTTCATTGTACTTATTTCCTCCTTTTTTTCTTCTTATTTTTGTGTATACATCTTGTTTTTCATATTTTATATTTCTATGCTTTGTTCACCAATAAAATTACTTTTGAACTAAAAAAAAACAGTGCTTCTGTGAGAACAGTTACAGGCTCAACGTCTGAGGACTGTCTCAATTTAATTTGGGTTTGCGTACATCTTATATATAATTCTGCAACAAGCAATAAATGTTTCTGTCATATCATATATGGTGAGGAATGTTGGTTATTGTCTTAGAGTTATAAATGAATGGTCAAATGGTTACTGCAGGTGGGTCTCGACCTTGCGTCTCGACCTTGCGTGGACACAGTGTGGCCAGTGGTGTATGTCTCCAGCATGTTCAGCATGGGTAGCGTGAGCTCACTATGTGTGCTAGGTCCTGATTGACTATGTGTTCCCAACTCATGTGGCATCTGACTTTATGGTGTTTTCAGAAGCGCACGTACCACCTCGAGCCATGTGTGCTGACCCCCTGACCATTGTAGTGCCTCTGCACCTATCTGTGGGACTCATCAAGAGTTTCCTGCCCACGTGTTTGCCTGCCAGCTATGAACCCTCCCACCTGTGACCCATCAATCAGTTATCCTGGGCTTAGGTCGCAGGTCTTGCCTGACAACATACTTGCATGTTGAGGTAGATGTGGAGTTTGGGATGGGTGAGTCTATTAATAAGGACGATAGTTCATTTTTATCGATAAGTGCATCGATATCCATTTTAACAACATTATAATTGACCTAGAGTTCGTGACCATATAGAATAATGAGGCAGAAGGTTGGGTTCCTTTATAAAGTCAGGGAACTCCAAGGAGACTTACGATATCCTTTTATTGAACAGCATTTGGTACTTTAGTCTCTATAATAAATAAATACACCATCACCTTTCCCACAAGCCCACTTAAATCCGTGGGGCCTCATTTATGGTTTAAATCTTTTTATTGGTTTATAATCAACAAAAGACACCAATCTGTAAGACATCAACGAATAGGACCCTAATGTCAGGGCCATGCTAGCTTTACGGTGTCAACGATCAATCTCCCCAACCCCCCCCCCCCCGCACCCACCCCCTAGATCAGGTAACTGCCATAGATAAAAGGGAAAGGAGAAAAGAAAAAAGGGAAAAAAAGGAGGAAAGGGTCACAGACTGTCTGGGGCCCGTGCTATCCGGTTTGGTGATCCCCAGAGAAAAGCTAGGAGGGGTTCTGGGTCTCAGTCAGCCTCAGGAGCCGTAGGTATTTAGGGCATGTGAGTTCCTTGAATACCGATGTCAGCAAGGTAAGTAAGGGCCCCCATAACTCGGAGAAGGGCTCACCCTGCTTAGAGAGGGAGAGGGAGATTCGTTCCATTCCAAGAATATACCAAAGCCGGTGCAGCCAGCCTTGGTGTGTGGGTAACTTGTCTGAACCCCAGTGTGATAAGATATTCTGCAACGCCGCCCCCAGGGCCAGGCCAATCTGTCTGCCTCTCTTGGACTTGAGGAGGAAAGTGAGGGGGTTGGGAAGTCCCAAAACAGAATATGAGGGAAATATGGGGAGTTCCGTGTCAAGGTGCCTGTCTATATCTATGAGTATTTGCTCCCAGGAAGTCTGTATTTTCGGGCAGTCCCAAGGAATATGCAGGAGAGTAGCGGTTTGTCAGCAGTGGCGCCAACACTCTGATGTAGTGGAAGGGCTATAAGTGTGCTTTTAGTGGCGGTTTCAATGCTGGCCATGTTGTGGGCGTGTGACGAGCACAGTAGTAAATGTCGCCCCACTCCTTTACTGTTAGTTCCCTACCTATCTCAGTCTCCCATCGGAGCTGGCCCTTCGACTTGGAAGGCTCAGTTAAGGGGCCTATTAGTCGGTACAGTTCTGAGATCATACGCTTGTCCGATGTGTTGCCTAGCAGCCATCAATCAAAAGGGGTGAGATGTGGGGCCTCATTTATGAGAAATTGGCGTAGGGCATCGACGCAAGTCTTCTTACTGCGCTGCCCTACTCCAATGTGAAAGGGCAGGAATGCACCGTTTTTATGAAATACGGTGCATTTCTGTCCTTTCCCCCTGTGCTTGCACACAATTTGCTGCCTAGCGCCAACATAGGCACCCTTGCACCAAATTTGCAAGTGTACCTCCGTTGCAGGCGGAATTATTATTGTGAAGGAAGGGGCACTTTCCTGCACAAAAACAATCGAGAGAAATGTAAAAGTTTTTCTCCTCGTTACGCCTGCTCTGGGGAGGCCTAAGGTTTTGGCACTGCCCCAGGTTTGCGTGATTAAGTAAAACTAGGGCAGCATCAAGATCCATGGGTGTTGCGTGGGAACACCCACCACAACGCCCATGGAACGCCCCCTTGATGCAGAGTAAGGAAACGCAGTGACATGCGCTGCTTTGTCTTACTCCATATCTATGAGGCCATGCAAAGCCTCGCAGGGTGGCTTTGCGTCGCCTCATAGATATGATTGAGAGACTTGCGCCACTGGAGCATCAAAAAAAGGTTACTCCCCAGCGAAACAAGCCTCTCATAAATAAGCCCCTTGGTGTTTTGCACCATCATGTGAAAGAGATAGGATGGCTGCCTACATGAAGAATAAAAGCAGAATCTGCAGTATGAAATTAAACACACCAAAAATCATTAAGCAATTTATTACCAAAAATATATTATAATCCACTTAATGACAGGTTGATTAAAAAATGATGGAGCTCAGAATGCGTAGAAACATGCAGAGAGATTCTGTTTTTGCTGTAATGACCCATGTCGTGCAAAAACATAAACATGTTGCCATGAACTTCTCATTTTGGCTGATCATTGTTTATTTTAATTTTTTTTAAATGATCAGAAGATGAAAAGGTCTGATCCCATTTTCATGCTAAAATTGTAGCTCTAATTGTGCTCCATGACCTGCCTTTCACCCTGGCTGCATGCTCTGGCAGCAGGCAATACAATGTCTCATTTCAATTGTAAAAAATTATTACAGTTATGTAGTTACATCATTTGCCTATTACAGGCGACTAGAGACGTCACTACTCTGATAAGGAAGCTGGAGTTGGGCTTTTATACTGGGATTGAGTGCTCCCATGTATTTTTATACCATTATGAAGAGGACATACTACCATCTGCTATAACTCTGTCGAAAATGTACACCATCGTCAGCATATATGGCTGCACAACCGGACTGGCCATAGCGGGCATCGTGCATTTCCCCAGGAGACTGGAAGGGTGGGGGGCAGTTTTGCAGCGGTAGGGGCTGGTTTTGTTACTGGGGGCTGGTTTTGCAGCGGGTGCTGCAATATCGGCCCCCAGAAGCAAAAGCAGCAGTGCTTCACACTTGCACCCCATCAATCCTCCTCCCCTACGTGGGGCTGGTCCCACAAAATAGTCAGGGCTGATTTGGGTTCCCAGTCCGGCCTTGTATGGCTTAATATAAAGGCGAAGAGTTGTTGGCCATTTTCTTTTATGTGTAAATATGCGGCATGAATGTGGTTTGATTGTGTGTCTTTGTTGCAGTGTAACTTCAGGGAAGCAGCGAATGCCTGCGTTCATTTCCTTCCTTGCCTCTCATATCACCGAACTGAAACGATCACAGCTGTCAAGAGCAAAAGGCTGGAAACCGAGAGGCCAGTACATTAAGACAGCACATAATTGCCAGCCTCTGAATTCCTGACATTAATCAATGTTTTACTTACAGGAGGCAGTGGCGTTCTGGTCTTATTTTATTTCCAACACACTGGAATTATTCCAGCAAAAAAAAAAAGAAAGTAATAGAAAAAACAGGGTTTGCTAATTAAAAGTAATGTGTTTTCCCATTTTGTAGCAATTTGAACACACAAAATAGTTAGTTGAAGCCACAGGGGGAAACAAACTGAGACAGCTAGAAAAAATGTTTTGTGTCCAACCAAGCAGGGCTGTGTTAATGCACATTATCCCATTAATGCGCATCAACATCGGGAATAAGCGCGCCAATGCGAGCACGAAGCATACACTTATCATCGTTTGATAGCATGTTTAATGACAGATTGACGGCGGATTTGCAAATGTGAACTGGCATCCATGTTGCTAACTTCGGCTCCTGCCGCCTCCTCAGCCATGCCAGGCATATTTATGTACATAATTTGATTTTTCAGCCGCACCGTTAGTACATTTTTAACATTAGCTATGCAAGAACAACCAGCCAAACTTAAGTTGCCCCTATCGGTTTGAGTTCATTAGACTGAAGGAAGACGGGCCCCCAGTGAGGTAGACGGAGATGCCAGCACGGAACGACGTAGCCAAGGCCTCGCGCTTCCAGCAAAGCGCGCGAACACATGCCAGCGTGTCTGTTACTGCAGGACGGCCCTTATGTGCTCCTGTTAAAAGGACATTCTTGAGCTCTGGGCATTCGGCTACAGATCAGCTGTCATGTTAGCTGTTCCACGGACAGGCGTTCTCTGGCACTTAACCCAGCACTGATTCGAGTTTCTTCAGTTAAGACCATTGTAAAACAGTGCAGACTTTCAGAGGTTCATTTTCAGAAAAATACAACGTTAGGCAGATATTTTTTTGCAATTTTATATAGCACGAACCTGACCCAACGGCAAACGAAGCACTTTATATAACCACCAGACTACTTACCCAATTTATTTACAAATGAGAGATTGATGCCTAAATTTCCTGACAATAGGGATATGCTCTACTTTGCACTACTTGGTGTCAATGGAGCGTTTCGTGGGTGGTACATGGTGATTGCACTGCAACCACCCAGGGGTTTTGTCGCAAATCCCTATTTATTAACATTGATAAAAAGATTTTTGCACCAACACTTTACACCAGTAGCGGTCCGTGGTAGGAGTGCCGGCCGGGCGGTGACGTGGGGTGGTGGGTAGTAAACTACGGATTACGGCTGAATACAGGTAAGTAAACATTTAAATAAATAAAACGAATTTCGTTGTGAGCGCTGCATCGCCAAATGCGATGCAGTGCGCGCAACGAAATTCGTTTTATTTATTTAAATGTTTACTTACCTGTATTCTGCCGTAATCCGTGGTTTACTACCCCCACCCTGCCCCTCCCCCGCCCCACGTCACCGCCCGGCCGGCACTCCTACCAAGGACCGCTACTGCTTTACACGTCCTCAAAGCAGGCGTACTGAGGAAAAAATATTTTCATTTCTCTGTGCTTTTCAAACCTTGCATCTGCGAGGCATTATACAGCACACATACAAAGTAGGAAAAGTATTAAAGCATAGTTTTTTGTACAGGATGGCCCCCCTTCCAGATCGTAGTCAGGAAATGTGTGAAGGTCTGTTTTTTTCTTTCTATTTTGGAACTCCTTGTCCTCAATCCTAGTGGCATCCTGGCTCATTGTGTTGCTGAAGTCCCCTGCAATTTCAAATTTTGATGCCAGGAATGGTGATGCTTTGGAAATTACAGTCTTACGCAGCAGATCTTAATGTTGTGGGCTTGCAGGTGTAGAAAGTGCAACTTCTCCACAAAATGGGTTATGTAGGCAAATATATTTTGTCCTTTGAATATTTGAGCTCTGGAATAAAGGGAACCCATTCATTGGAGCAAGTGTATCATCGAGTAGGGTATTGCCACACCCGTGCAATAATCTAAGCACAGTATTCAGACATTATTAAAGACGCTTTTGCCAATCCCTATGCAAAAATGCCACCAAGAATTGAAAAGTTATGAATTTGCATTCCAGATTACGATTACATAATCCTTGACAAATCCAAAAAGTATCTATACCCAGTCAATTACATCCCTTGGCATCCACTCGATGATGCCAAGGGACATCCATCCCAGTAAAGGGTTATCTGAATTTTATTAAGCAGCCTAGAGTCCGCCTTCCATTGTTAGTGAAAGGGCTCATTGAGGAAACTCCATCCAGCTCCACATTGCACACACCAAGATGCTAGATAGATTCAAAGGAGCAGAGCACATGATTGTCAAAATGTTTCCTACTTCATATGCCTGCTTCGTGGAAGGAGAGCCTACACTCACCTCTGCCCATACAGTGAGATTTCTGCATTACGAACAGTGGCTGCTCCCTTGATTAAGGGCTATTCATTGAAGAAGCAAGTTTTTTTAAATGATCAGTTAAGAACATTCGAGCTCAGCCCAAAGGCACTTGGAAGCACACCACCTCATCTTGAAAGCTGCTTGGGCACAAGCTGGGAGACCGTAGATATAGTTGGGCAAAGTGTAATATACAAAGATGTATAAATTCAAAGAACAGGTTAGCTTCCTGCAGTGTGCACCTCCTTCAGTGATGGTCACCCTTCTTAAAATACATGGAATCATAGTCGATGGAGTGGACAATGCACTTTTTCTAAGGCATGGCATTACTGTGGTTCTTTTTATGTTTTCTTTTGCGTGTTTACTTATCTCCTGTTGCTTTTCACTATCGGCATTCTTTACCTAGCTCGACAAATGGACATCTATGCTGCCACCATTTTTTCTAATTTGTAGGTCGAACTATCGGACAGGGCAAGCTGTCTGGTTCTGAAAGACATATTGTGGGGTTACCAAGGACTTGCAGGGACTTGCAGCCCGCCAATTGCTTGCCATTGGTTGGTTTTACTTTCACTTTCATTTGCCTATTTCTTATTCTTGGTTGCCCCTCCCATGGAGCAGAGCTTCATTACAATCTCTGATTGGCTGGCTTCTATGGTCCCAGTGCTTGCTTTTAGGGAACAAATGTTTTGTATGTTTATGCACTCCATGAAAGTGCATGTGTTTCCCAGCTGTTTCCCCATGTGCTCCCCTCCTTCCATGTGGCTCTCTGGCGCCCCTGTGCTTCTCTCCCTACACACACACACTTGTGTTGCACTCTCCAGCCTTAGTGCGCTTCTTGCACCCATGGTACACATTGCTTTCTTTTGCTTGTGTTGCTTCTCCCTGTTTCTTCCCCCACCACCCACCATGTTGCTTCTCCCCATCTCCTCCCACAACCCTGTCATCCTTTTAAAAACATTTTAAGTATTTTTGCTCTGCGTTTTATAATAGCGCTTTGGCGTTCCTTCCTTGAATTTATAATCCATCCCGGATTGGTAAATAAAAAGAAAAGAGGCCCACTTTATTTTGTATCCACATGCATACGTGTTGAAAGCATTCGTGTGCCTACAAAATGATGCAGATGTCATGTCATTGCACTTTCTTTTAATTGTTATGGTACACAGCAGCCTCAATGCTTTATAACTTGGCAAAAAAAGATTTGCAAAGTCAATAGGGACAACGGGCTAGACGTATTGGCGTTGCCAATGCTTGTTACATCTGGCTATAGACTGATTTAGCTATTGGCCAAAGCTTGTGTATTCACCAAAAACATGTAAAAAGGCACTATAGAGATAGGGTCTTGGCTCTCCCCTCTGTTGATCTTCTTTATAAGCTTTTGACCGAGCAGTAGTTATTTAGTCTGCATATGAAGTTAGTCTATTGCTAATAACTGATGAAGCCACTGTTAATGCAGATTCTGTGTCAAATACAGTAAAACGTGGTTTTGTATGCTAAAATCCCATGACAAATATACTAAAAAGAGGGTTTACATTGTGAATTCTCTGACAAATACAGTTAAAATGGATTTTACATTGTGAACTCTTTACAATAAGAACTCTCAAACAAATACAATAGGAAATGGTATTATTTTGTGAATTCTATGACAAAAACAACACGAGAGGGACTTTCATTGTGAACCTAGTGTCAAACACCAGAGTAGAGTTTTTTTCACTTGCGTGAACTCCACTCTGATAATTACAGCTAGCCCCTATTATCTTACCCTGCCTTCATACCCTGATTTTTAAGTGCTAATGTGGCGTACTTAGTGACTATTTAGTGACTTATAATCAGTTGGCCACAGAACACCAGATGTTAGAGGCTCCAGTCGCCACAATTTGTGACACCAATCCCTGATTGCCCTTTACCACCCAAACCTGTTCTTATATTCATACATGAACTACAATGGAGGTGGATTCTTCCCAATACCCAGAAGAAACCAGGACTTTTATTGTCCATCTCTCCTTGCAACTCCTGCTGGGGTACTGCAAGTTCCAAAACCTGCTTTTCTGGCCATCACCGGAAAACCAGCAGTAGTGTAACATGCTGCATATGCCATCACCAACAGGTCTGGTTCAAGGGGCATGACATGTTTAGGAACCTCTATTCCGAGAATGGCCACCTTGTCCAAATATAATGATGCAGCGGCATATGGAGTGGGCTCATGGGTGGTGTGTGGTGCAGTAAATAAGCAAAGGTCTGAACCACTGTTGTGTGTGCCCTTCCTCTCCTCCACCAGTGATTGCATTATTTATTGTATTGAATTATGTCAGAATTCCCCCAGAGCCACCACACCCAAATTCCAGTGGGAGGTGACAGTGGTAGGTGTGCTCTGGGCTCTGGAATGCAGTTTTATCCAATGTAGGAATATGGCACTCTTCAATGCATGTGCGAGTACATGCTCTTTGCACATGTGTGGGATAGTGATCTTGCCTGTTGGCCAACCATTGCCCACCTCCAGTTTACTGTTTCACATTTACACCTTCCAATTGAAAGCAGCTTTGCTGCACATGAGCATTATGCGTGCACACATGCAGGGGAGTTGCAGAGGCTTCAGTGTCAGTACCAGTGGCAGCTCGCCGAGGGAGTGCTGCGGGGCAGTGAGGCGGGGGAGGGGCAGGGTGGGGGGTAGTGGACTCGGACATACGACGGACAGAACTCAGAGGGAGTTCGGTCCGTCGTAAGTCCGAGTCCACTACTCCCCCTGCCCCTCCCCCGCCGCACCGCCTCGCAGCACTCCCTCGGTGAGCCGCCACTGGTCAGTACACTCTGATATGCAGCAGGGACGTAGAGTAGAAGCTGGAAACTGCTTCAGCCTGAGCCACGCGAGGACGGAGATAGAGTCCTGGAACCGAGGCTGAGTGTCTGTGAGCAATAGTGGATCTGGAGGAGGGTAATCAGACTTGGTTCAGTGGTGTAACTGGTGCTGCCCGATGACAGTAGAAACCACCAGCTGAACACTTGATGTGGGTGTCAGTAGTTTGAGCAAGGGTATTGGTGAATAGAGATGGTCCGTGAACAGTCACTGGGCTGGGGTTCGCAAAAAAATATATATTTTTCAGATTTGATTTATAATTCACACCATATCTTTGGCAGCCTTCTTATGGAAAGCAATGTATCAATATTCAGAAGGGAGGAAACTCAGGCATCGTTCAGTAAGTACTCAAGGTGTCTTCAACCATAGCCTCAATGAAAACACAAGGGCAAATGTTAAAGCCCTTATGTTGGAAAAGCAATACTCGCTAAATACAGATTGCACTCCCACACCCCTAAAAGTCCAGCAGTCACACCCAACTGAAATCACTGTCACAATTGTCACAGACTGTCAGCCATAGAGTACCAGAAACATTCTTACGCCCCTCACATACAGTATTCTCACACACCTATCGGAGTGGTAGTCAAAGAGTACCAGAAGCACTCTTAGACCCCTCACAGACTAGCAGACACACTCCACCAACAGCACTCTCACAGCCCTCACAGACTAAATGCCACATACTACGACAGCGCTCTCACAGCCTTCAGCCACTGACAGCACTCTTCCAATCCTCACATACCAGCACTCATCCACTAACAGGCCCAATATTACATAAAGTGCCCTGGGTGTGCCATGTGGATGGGCGCCTGCTTTCTATGTCCCCAGAGCGCTCTGGTATTACAGACGGGCCCATAAACACTCGGGTCCCCCTTTCTTTAATGCCGATATTGTCAACTCACATATAGTGCCAGCATTTTAAGGGGTGTTCCCTCATTTGCATTGGGGTGTGGCCGGTAAAAATAAGGGGACTTTGACGATTATGGATATAATCGCTGGGGCAAAGAGGTGGTGCACAGTCAGTTCACCCCCCCATGGACAGCCCATCAATGGGGAATAAGAGGGCCCCATTAAACCCCCTAAATATCCCCATGCAGGTTGGGGCAGTCATTCATTGCACCATCCTGCAGGGGGATTTCTGTCCCCCTTTGAAGTGCAGGCCAGGTGCAGCCTTCAGTGTGAAAGATCAGCCGGCTGTTTTAAACAGCTCCCCTGCCTTCACTAATGCACTGCCCCCAGCACAAGTTTGCATCTGCTTTAAGGGCAGCACGTGATGTTTAGTAGGGTGCACTGCTCTTGTTTGTGTCTGATGCATCCTGTAAAAGGGTGCACAGCATCAGAAATTGGAACAGTGCAACCTATCTATATTATGGTGTCTGAAGCACTCTGTCACCCCTCCCAAACTAGAGGCAAATTCAATAGACCTGGCTGGCAACTTAAAGTGCCTCTTCATTGATTGGTGAGTTTGTGTGTCTGTGGCTTTGTGGATTGGCTACTGGGTGAATGGAAGAATGAGTCAGTGGGCGGATAAAGAGATTCACATGTGCAAGGATGAGTGCCTGAGCGCTTGGATGGTGAGTTATTGAGTGGATGGAAGTATGGATGAAAGACTGCATAGATGGAAGCATCCAGGCACTTGTAATTATGAGCCAGACGTATGGGTGTGCCAATGCTTGTTTTAATTGAAAGCCTACTTAGCAGAAGTAATAAGCCTTTTAAAAAAATCAATGTGGAAACTGTCATTTTCATGTTAAATTTCGAAATAAAATATATTCGCAGTCCCTAAAAATCTTTGCCATATGGTTGTCTTTTATGTCACACGGCCGCTTGAATCCCAACACTCGACTTGTTAATTCTTACACTTGTCCCAGCTGGCATGTACACATATATTTACATCAATTATTTATCGTTGCACTGCGGCACCTGAGAAATGTTTCAAGCCCCACCACTCCATCAAAGACAGGATGCCACACCCCGTCATCAAAGACTTTATGTCACACCCCGCCTTCAAAGGCGCACCAACAAACATCCTCTTTGAAGGTAATCACATCCTGGTGCAGTCTATCCACGCCAGAGATTCTGCCTTTAAAACTGCGCTGCATAAACGACAGTAAGTTGGTCTTCACAAACTTACGGTTTGTATTGAAAATACAAACTGCATCTGCAAAATGTCTTGGTACATTACCTTTAGGTAGAAAATTCGAACACACTCAAGGACTTGATTTTGCTCCTGTTTCACCCACTGGTGCCTACAAATCCCTTAAGTATACACATTGTGCCTCAGCAGCGCAGTTGACAAAGCTGGGTGCGTGGTTCTATCTCCTTAGCTGCTTAAAGAGGCTCTAGCGCCTGCATAGTCCCTGTAACTGGACCTCTCTGTGGAAGTTACGTGATAGAGGATGCGATCAGAGTGAAAACAAGCATTTGCAATGCAATAGGTCTCGCATTTACGCGAGTTTGAGCTATTGACATTGCAAATAACAATGCCTTTTATTTTTGTTTTCGTTTTTTAAAACATGAATAAAAGGCATTGTCATTTACAATGCCAATAGCTTAAACTCGCATAAATGCGAGACCTATTGCATTGCAAATGCTTGTTACGAATTCAGTTTGGGATTAGTATTGTTTTGTATTTTGACTTTATTACTGTTTTGGTACAGCATAAATATTTTACACATTGTCCTAAATTAAGCCGGTCTGCTCTGTACCATAGCTTTCAAGGGATTGAGCTCAGGTTAATTTAGTGACTAAGGATTCATCCTAAGGGTTGTCACCCAACCCAAATAATAATCCAATTTTTACAACAATGTACTCGGAAACATAACTCATCCTGTATTCACACAGAAACGCCGTTGGTCCTCACTCACACAGGCACCCCTCTATCCCTGAAGTCACACAGGCACAACTCACAATACACTCATACAGACACTTCCCCTGCAATCACACATGCACTTACCTCACCCTCATACAGGTCTCCTATCATCCTTAAGTCACAGTATACTCCAAAGCCCTTCACTCACGTAGAATACCTACCCGCCACTAATACAGATGCTCCCCTCGCACCTTCCACTCACACTACCCCGCAACCTCCTATTACAGACATTCCACTCACCCTGCACTCATATGCAGACCACAACCATGCACATCGCTCAACCTGCACTTACGCTGCTCGTCCTCACTCATACAAGCATAACTTTCTACACTCATTCAGACACACACTTCCCCCTGCACTCACACAGGCACTGACCCAGTCAACGCTCATACAGGGCCTCCCTCAACATGCACTTAAACAATTACCACATCCTCCCCTCACAATACACATCAAAATGCTGCAGTCCGATGCATTACTGTCTCAGAACTCCCACAGACATTGTTCATCCTTACATGCCCACACACAAACACTAGGCAGCCCTCTCACAATGCACTCATACTAGGCGCCAGTTTTACAACTTAAAATCCAGAATTTACACCAAGTTTCAGGGAGACCAGGGCCATGGCAAGGAAGTTTTTTCGCTTATTTTTCAACTTAATATATTTCTTACTCTTAACAACAGGTTACCCTCTTGACGAGAACAATATTTGCGAAGACGATTACAAACATTTCAGAGAATCTTTACAGCTTGTCACGTTTCTATTAATTTCACGGACGCAATAATGTCAAAATCCGCATTAGATCCGTTGTAAAGAAATCAGAGAGACAGACCAGCTGTAAAGAAACCGAGGACACGCCCTCAAATTCGGTAAGACTTGGGCGGCTATTTGTATAATTGCTGGTGGCGTTGTGCTACCTCTCACCATGCAAACTGGCCCCTTTGAAAGAAGTCACACTCACAGGTTGGCAAGCCCAGCCTTCCAGACAGCGGAGGAGATGGCTTTTACAGCCGTGCAGAGGGAGTTGAGCAGTTGGGTCAGCTCTCCTGTCCCCTTGGCTTTCCTGCCCTCCTCCATCACAAACCGGGTCAGGGTGATGACATTGGTGTCGAAGGGAGCCTGGTCCGACATGGCTGTCCCGGAGTAGGACGCGAGAGTCAGGGGACGGGTGGGGAGTAGGGTTTACAAACTGCCGCCGACTCGCACAATAGTGAATTGAAGTAGAAGAACACACCCCCTTGACATAAGGAAACGTAACCACGCCCCCATCCGTAAATCACACAAAATACATCCTGGTCGAGAACTTCAGCAGCGGAGGGAGTGTCAGTGGGCCGTGGCGAGGGAAGGACTCCCGTTTACGTGCAATAAAACACGAGAAGATGAGCTGGGAGTCGGGGAGAGGCAAAATGTTTTAAAGATGCTAATTTTACTAACTTCAACATAAAAACCTGACCTCTCTGTGCCCCTAACTGCGCTGCGGTGCTATGGAGATGGCAGAAATAAAAAAAAACACAGCAAAATAAACGCACACGACGGGAAGTTACCGTGCTCGGATACTTGAAAGGTGCCGCATCGGTACTTACAGAGGCGCTGGCACCGCAATTATGACTCCGCAGGACGCGGGCAGGCTATCTCCGAGCCCCCCACCATTGGTGCAGAGTTGAGTAGCCGGCCGGAACCAGAGCCCAAGGGAGGGTGCACACCGGGAGCCATCCCGGTACACGAGGGAAGCAGCAGGCGGTAGTGACGCACAGGAAGTCAGGAAACAGAGGGCCCATTGCGCGAATGGGAAAAAAAGTGCTTATCCAGTAATTGAAGGGGACAGTATAACGCAGCAAGTAACCGATCCAGTCCGGGTGGGCAGGGCCAAAAGGAGACAGGGCGGTAACAAGGAGGAACTAAAAAGCCTCACTTACAATGGGAAGCCAGCGTTTAGCATGGAGGATGACGCAAGCCAATGAAAAGAAGGGGCGGAGCCTACACTCCACTTCTAAAATGAAATCGATTACAAGAAGCCTCGCAGAGCATGCAGCGCATGTGCGCTGCAACGCTAGGCGAGACCTAAAAAGCACTTCACGCATATCCGTGCGCTTCATGGATTATATAATTTTGTGGATTCAGAGAGACAATATGTTATTTTAACCCCTTCGGTGCGTATGACGGAGCGGTTCCGACATGCGCATCGGTTGGGCTGTGCGCATGACGGAACCACTCCGTCATAGCCCCGCCCGCGCTCAGAACCTTCAGCACAGCGCGGAAATCCGCGCCACGCTGAAGGGGTTAAATAAGGGAGCCACCCAAGGCTTCGTACTTCTGCTGGAGACCCTTTGGTCCATTTTTGCTTGTTAAAAGCTGGTTTAATTTCCCATGCCAATTGCTGGAGATGTGATAACACTAACTGTGACTCAGCACACATTATATGTGACTGTCTGTTGATTCAACCTTTCTGGGCATATATGGGAAAAATCTTATCTTCTACTATGCCTTTACATCTTCCGTTCACTCCTGCTGTTATTATCCTTCATGACCTTCAGTTATCTCCAAAACTCACCTAACCCCAATGTCGTCTTTTTCACACAGCAATGGCCACAGCAAAAATATGTATTTTACGCCTTTGGAAATCTCCATCTCCTCCTTCGCAAGAAGAATGGCTGACAACTATGTTCCAAACAGCCTCACATGAGAGAATAATTTATAATCTTCAAAATCAAACTGACATATTTCTTCGTGTTTGGTCACCTTTCCTGAACCTGAATAGTGGCATGGATATTGATGATAACACTCCAGGAGTGGATACTAATACCCCTTGATCTGACATTTGACAATATACTTTCTTTCTTTCTCCCTCCCCTCCCTCTTTCCACCCCTGGTTTTCATGCTTTCCTATTATTGTATTAACTTATAGTTTTGTTGTATTATTATTTTATTATTCTATTATCTTATTATTCTATCTTTTCTAATTTTCTTCTATTCTTTTATTCTTACTATATCTTATTGACATCTCATTTCTCATTTCGCTTCATATAACTTCTATTGATATGCTTTGTTAGTTCTTATATCAACTATTTTTCTATATTCTATTCAATACTCCTTTCTTGATATATTTTACAATTTTCGATTTTACAAATGAATTACTCCTCGAGGGCTGAGGAGATTTGTCATGTTAATATTTTCTATATTTGTAGTTATGCATAATGTTTAATTTATATACTCAATTTATATATCTATTGAGTTAACCTATGATTGATTCTTTAAGACTTGTATATCTCTTATGTATGTTGCTTGCATTATTTAAATATTTAACGTTTCTCACACCATATTTATTCAACTGTATATCTTACTATTTATCTTTATAGTTGTAAGTGTTATTTATTGGTGCATAGTATTTATCATATATGCATTTTCTCTTTTTCGTTTTCAAATATTCCGTATATTTATTCATATCATTCATATTGTAAGTTATTATTAACTTTATTGTACTTATGATACAATTTTCTCAAAATGTCAATAAAAAATTATAACACAAAAAAAAAAGTGACACTCATGCAGCAACGAAGCCCCTTAGCACCAATATCAGGCAATGCTTGTGGTGCCACCTGCGTTTCACTTCCAGCTACCATAGATGGGACCTGAAGGAAGTAGCGGCTGGTACTGGATTCGGGTGGTGTGGCGGGGGAGGGGAGAGACAGGGGATGAGGAAAAATAAAAGATAAACCGCTTACCTGAAACGTCCGGCAGCCACGTCTCCTCCGTTCTCCGGCCTCTTCCTTCATCCTGTCCCGGCCAGCAGCAGGAATCACCCGGCTCCCACATTACTCTGAGCCAATCAGAACGCTGCAATGGTCTGAGAGCCATGGAATGGCGCTCAGGTGGGCAATGAGAGGCTTTGCATGTTCCTCACCAGGCTGCGTAATGCAGCCTGGTGGGGAAGATGCAAATTGCACATGACTGTTTGGCCGGACCGAGAGGGCCAGTCCAGCAGGCATGCCCACTTAAGGAGTGCAAATCACTCCACTCCCCTGCTCCGCACAGCCCCGCCTGAGAGCCACTGATTGCAAAGGAAAACTAAAATGATAATAACAATAGTTATTATCATTTCAGTTTTCCTTCTGTTCAGTGGGGCAACGCTCCTCCGCCATAGCGGAGGAGCTGCCACTGCCTGAAGGGCCTTAATGGCGGCAGGTGAAACCTGCTTGATGCCTTCTTTAGAAGTATTAAAACTATTCCTCTAAGGAGAGGGCTCTAATGGATGTGGAGGGCTGACTCTTTGGACAAGATTCATTTGTTCAGGCAATTCTACAATGCAAGGCAGCGAATAGTAACACGTAGTTGCTCAAAAGGCAGTCTGCTTAACTGTTCTGTGCAAAACTGTTCTGTGCAAAGGGTATATATTGGGGTAAGAATATTGCCAAAACCTATAGGCTTTCATGCAAATGTGAGAGCTACTGAAAGAGCAAGAGCTGACGTGGCGTGAAAGAAATCCAAAAAGGAGCAAGCAGAATATTTTGTGATCTTCCAGTGCATAAGATGCGTGATTACTGTGAAATTGCACATTGTATGTGGCTTACCCTTGGACTGTGGGGCAGTTTGCAAAATTCCCATTTGGAATGGGTGGCAATCTGACCTACTTTACTTCTGTTCATGAGGTATGCTACAAATTGCGACTAACTCTGATTGGTGGCCAACACAGGGTTAGTGACCTGCTGGGGTCAGCAAACCATCATATCTGTGGGCTCTTTAAAAAAAAAAAATAATAATATTTTATATATATATATATATATATATATATTCACTGAAAAAACCATAGGTTTCAGACACGTTATAGTTACAAATTAGCATTTAAAAAACCTTTGAAATTCACTGAAAAAACCATAGGTTTTAGGGACAGTTATAGTTACTTGGACATTGCACTCGTACAAAACCCGTGAAATTCCCCCGTTATAGTTAGTTCAGCTAACTATAACTCGCGCCCCACAATGCACTGCTGATGACGTCACATATTACATCACTCATGACATGGTCAGTGACATCACTGATGACATCACTGATGACATCTCAAATGACATCACTGATGACATCATCCAGTGACTGTGTGTTTCTCTAAAGTTTAAATATTTTTAATATATATAGGAAAAGACGTATTGAAGAATGAGTGGGTGTGTAAGTGTCTGTATGGATGATTTAGTAGGTGCGTGACTGACTGTATAAGTGAGTGATTTAACGTATCGTACTGAATGCATGGGTTAGTGACTAAACTGGGTGAATGTCTGTATCCGTCTGTCTGTTGCTGTGTAAGTGGCTGCATGTGTTTGTGAATAGCTACATGAGTGTCTATTTGAGTTATTGAATGCTTGTGTGAGTATCTGTATGGGTGCCTGAGTGTTTGTGTGGGAGGGGTGTGTGCGACTCTGTGCATAGATGTGTGAGTGGGTGATTCACTGGGTGGATGGTTTCAAGAGTGCATCTGTGATAGACTTTATGGGTGGGTAAGTGTGTGTAAGAGTGTGTTAGTGAGTGAATGTATGTCCCAGTGGTACATGTGTGAGTAACTACATATGTGAAAGGCAGTATATATGTGTGTTGGAGTATATAAATAGCTATAAGCGAGAGTGACTGATTGTGATAGTGGCTGTATGGATGAGTGTGTGCTTGTATCAGTGATTGTATAAGAGCGTAAGAATGTGCTAGTATTTGTATGAGTAAGTGGGGTGGTGTGTGTATAACTGTATAGGTGAGTAAATGGTAGTGTGTTTAATTATTTGCATGACTGACTAGGTGTGTGAGTACCTCTATGGATGAGTGGCGGTGTTTGAGTGTCTATATAGGAGTATGAGTGCATATGATAGTCCTGTACTGAGTGACCGTAAGTATGAGTGACTGTACGGGTGAGTGAGTGGATGTGTGTGTGTAGACCTAAGAATCAGTGAGTGGGTATGTAGTTATTGGTGTTGGAGTGTCTATGGTTTTGCGAATGGCAGTCTGTAATTTAGAGTGGGTGTATCAAAGGTTATATTAGGGTGTGAGGAGGTGCATCAGATTATCACGTGGATGATGTCATCAGTGATGTCATTTGAGATGTCATCAGTGATGTCATCAGTGATGTCACTGACCATGTCATGAGTGATGTAATATGTGACGTCATCAGCAGTGCATTGCGGGGCGCGAGTTATAGTTAGCTGAACTAACTATAACGGGGGAATTTCACGGGTTTTGTACGAGTGCAATGTCCAAGTAACTATAACTGTCCCTAAAACCTATGGTTTTTTCAGTGAATTTCAAAGGTTTTTTAAATGCTAATTTGTAACTATAACGTGTCTGAAACCTATGGTTTTTTCAGTGAATTTCAAAAGTTTTTTAAATGCTAATTTGTAACTATAACGTGTCTGAAACCTATGGTTTTTTCAGTGAATTTCAAAGGTTTTTAAATGCTAATTTCTAACTATAACGTGCCTGAAACCTACGTTTTTTAGTGAATTTCAAAGGTTTTGTAAATGACAATTTTTAAATGTATTAATTGTTATATTAATTTTTTTATACTGATTTACTACATTTTTAGAAACAATTTTTTTTACATATTTTATTTTTTAAATTACATTGTAATTACATTATACATTACATTACAAAAATACTTTCTCTTAATGAATTACTTTAGTTTAAATACTTTGCAGATAGGCAATACACTTTTAAGTACAGTAGTTACAGTTGTTGCAATGGGCAACACATTTTCAAACACAATGCAACATTCAGCTCAATGTGAATTTCTAGTTAAATGCAATTAGTTACTTTATGGATTACTTTTCTAACCACAGGACTGGATCCTAGATTCAGTCCTGGTACATCTCCTGTAAACAGTTGAGTAAAAGCGTTTTGGTTACAGTCGTGATTTTTAAGGAATATTATTGTATTTTAAAAGTTGACACTTAGAAACTTTTTCTCATAGAATCACCAATGTTATCCTATGGAAGGAAATTCACTTAGCAGGTAAAAACTGTTATCGTTACTTTTTCTTACTCAGTGTTGGATCCTGGATCCAGCACTGGTGCATCTCCTGTAAACAGTTGAAAGAATGCGTTTAAGTCATACAGGCGATTTTTAAGGAATATTTGTAGTTTGTGAAAATCAACACTTTGAAACTTTTTTGCTGAAAACCAGTCAATGTTAGCCTATGAAGGAAATTCAAGTTACCGGTAAGTACGGTTAAAATTACTTTTGAGGATCAGTACTGGGCTGAAACATGCAGCACTGAGGTCTCTCCTGATAACAGGTGAGTAAATCGGAATTCGTATTTCGGCTGATTTTAGAGGAATATTTTAAAGTTCCAAAACTCCACACTTAGAAGAATTTCCAAGTGAAACCAGTCAATGTTAGCCTATGGAAGGAAATTCAAGTTACTGGTAAGTACGGTTAAAATTACTTTTCAGGACCAGTACTGGGCTGAAAGATACAGCACTGAGGTCTCTCCTTATAACAGGTGAGTAAATCGGAATTCCTATTTCGGCTGATTTTAGAGGAATATTTGCACAATGGTGAAGGGAGGGGCGGGGCCTGAGGTGACATCTTTGCAAACGCGCCCGTGGCGCGTTTTAAGTTGGGGATTAAGTCCCCTTGAATCCTGAGGGTCGCTAGGGGCCAACTAGACCACCAGGAACCTCCAATATGCGCCAGGGGCTGCGTTGCAGAGACGTGTAGAGAGGCCACACCCCTTTTACACCTCTCTGCAACGCAGCTCTGTGGTGCATTCTGGATGTACCTGTTGGGCTAGTTGGCCCCCAGGGACCCTCAGGATTGAAGGGATTTAATTCCCCATCTTAAAACGCGCCACGGGGCCTGTTTGCACACATGTCACCTGAAGCCCCGCCCCTCCCTTCACCACTGTGCAAACGCGCCCGTGGCGCGTTTTAAGTTGGGGGATTAAGTCCCCTTGAATCCTGAGGGTCCCCGGAGTCCAACTAGCCCACCATATACCTCCAAAAGCGCCACAGAGCTGCGTTGCAGAGAGGTGTAAAAGGGGTGTGGCCTCTCTACACGTCTCTGCAAGGCAGCCCCTGGCACATACTGGAGGTTCCTGGTGGGCTAGTTGGCCCCAGGGACCCCCAGTATTCAAGGTGAATTTGTTCCCCCTCTGCAAACGCGCCAGGGGCGCGTTTGCAGAGTGGTGAAGTAAGGGGCGGGGCCTGCGGGCCCGATCGTTTTTTTTTTTTGTTTTTTTTGTCCCCTGAAGGGGGCTGTGTGGCCCCCTTCCTTTTTCTCTTTTTGGGCCCTGGGGACCCCATCCCCCAGGGCCTTACCCCTTTTTTAAATTACCAAAAAAAAGAAAAACGGGAAGGGGGCCGCGTGGCCCCCTTCCCTGGGCCTGTATTTGCCCCGGGGACCCCATCCCCCGGGGCATGGCCTCTATATTTATTTTTTTGAGGGGGCAGCGTGGCCCCCTCCTCTGGCCATTTTAAGGCCCCGGGGACCCCATCTCCCGGGGCCGGCCTTTCCATTTAAAAAAAAAATAATAATTCTCTTTTTTTGGGGAGGGGGCCGCGTGGCCCCCTCCCGAGCCACTACTTGCCCCGGGGACCCCATCCCCGGGGCTGGCTCCTCTCCGTTGGGGACTGTGGGGGGTCCCCAATCCACCCACAGTCCCGCCTGCTCCCCACGTCCCTTGGGAGCCGGCATTGCTGTTCCACATGGGGAGCAGCTGACATGCTGCTCCCCATGTGGAAAAGCAATCGCTTTGGATATTGGAAGAGAGAGCAGGTTTCCCTGCTCTCTCTTCCAATATCCAAAGCAGTTTGCTATGGCAGGACGGGAGCCGCGAGGCTCCCGTCCTGCCATAGCAAACTACAGTGTCCCGGGGGTAGGCACCCGGGACACTGCAGGAGCCGGCCCTGGGGGTGGTGGTCCCCAGGGCCATCAAGGGCTCCAGGAGGGGGCCGCGCAGCCCCCTCCCATTCAGTACACAGCCCCGGGGAGGTGGTGGTCCCCGGGGCTCTGGGGTCCGTAACGGACCCCCATATTAAAATGTTTAGTGCCCCGGGGAGGTGGCGGTCCCCGGGGCGTGTGGGGGGGCTGGAGCCCCCCCCACACAGGTTTTAGAATGTATTAAAATAAAGCCCGGGGAGGTGGTGGTCCCCGGGGCTGCGGGAGGGCTCAGAGCCCTCCCGCACCATTTTTAAAAAAAGCCCTGGGGGGTGGCGGTCCCCGGGCTTGGGGGCCCTTGAGGCCCCCACACATTAAATTATCCCCCCCACCATGCCCCTGGGACTTGGGCCACCCGGGGCCAATTAACATCGAAGCGCGGGAGACCGCGCTCGATTTTTTTTTCCGCAGGATTTGCGCACCCTAAGCGCATCCTGCCGATTTAAAAAATTTTTTTTTTTTTTTGCCCAGGGGGTCCTTGTGGGACCCCTGAGCAAACCTAGGGGGTCAGGGTGTTTCTACCCTGCTCCCTTTGTGCGCTTTGCGCACTTGTTTCTGTCCCTCGGTTCTACCGAGGGATAAAATGGCTGCCAACATTTCCTGAATCGGAATGTTGACAGCCAGCTGACAGCCAATTAACATGCAGCTCGTGATCGGGACGGTGCGCGCAGGGTGCGCTGAGGGTACGCGGACCCTACTCGGCCATAGATATCACTAACTTTTTACTTTTCATTTTCTCAGCAACTACTGAACGGATTTACACCATTTAACAAAAGGGTTCTTTCTGAACCAAGAACTACCTCTTTGCCAAATTTGGTGTAATTCCGTTCAGCAGTTCGGGCTGTAGCCGTGTCTAAAGTTTCCTATGGAAAAGTGCATGGGGAAAACGCGTTTTGGGACCCCCTTTTTCTCAGCCCCGCTTGACGAATCCCCCGAGACTTTCAGGGTAGGAGCGGACCGGAGCGGGCCACAAAGTTTGAAAATTTCGCGAAGATACGTCAACCGGCAAGAGAGTTATTTCAAATAGAATGTCGCGGATTTCCTATGGATAATAGGTTGTAACTATAACTATCTACTGGCGACCGCCAGTAGATTATATATATATATATATATATATATATATATATATATATATATATATATATATATATATATATATATATATATATATATATATATATATATAAATATATATATATCCTCACTTTTTCCTGGCTGGATGGCACAGGATGAAGGGAGCGCACTCTCAGGCAAGTTTCTTCACTGCTTTATTTTCATTTCAGCATATGAGTAAAAAAATAACGACCCAACGCGTTTCGGTCTGCCCTCAGACCTTGATAGATATATATATATATATTCAGTGAAAAAAAACATAGATTACAGAGACGTTATAGTAAGGCTCAGATTTCACTCCCACAAAACCATAGAAATTCAGCAGCTATAGTTACCTGAGCTAACTATAACTTACGCCCGGCAATGCACTGCTTATGACCTCACATATTACATCACTCGTGATATGGTCAGTGACATCTCAAATGACATCACTGATGGCATCCCATGTCATCACAATGAATTTGTACATTTTTAAAAATGTTATTTCCTTACTATAACACTCCTGTATCCTTTGGGTTTTTTGTGAATTGTTCTTTGAGTGGGTGCGAGAGTGTCTGAGTGGGTCTGTGACTGGGTGCGTGAGTCTCAGAGTGGGGGCTGTGAGTGGTTGCATGAGCCTCTGAGTGCATTTGTGAGTGAGTGCATGAGTGTCTGAGTGGGTCTATGAGTGTGTATGAGAGTGTCTGAGTATGTCTATGAGTGGGTGTATGAGTGGGTGTGTGAATGGGTGTGTGAGTGTCTCAGTGCCTTTATGAGTGGGTGTATGAGTGTCTGAGTGAGTCTGTTACTGGCTGTGTGACTGCCTGATTGTGGGAGTGGCTGTGTAAGTGTCTGTGTGGGTGTGTAGCAGCTCTGTCAGTGACTGGGCCAAAACAGAACAGCACTTGTCGCCTTACTGAATAAGAGTCCACGGTTTTGCATAAAATATCTACCCAAGTGCAGTACTTTCTACTGGCTAATTACTAAGTCGTACTTCTTTGGGTAAATAGTCAGTATGTATTCTACACTACAACTGCATAATAGAGCATGAAGAAAGGTCACCAGTGATGCAATATGATTGTTTCTCATGTCTCTTTCTCTAGAAATCTGTGATAACACGAATTTTCCTCTAGACAGGACAACAGGACTACAAAGAGTTAAATCTCCACCAAACAAGGGTCGTTCCTCTTAGCTATATGAAGTGCTTCTTTGTTTGCTGGAGATGATGTCTTATTCCTCAGCATCACTACGTGTCACCTAAATCGGTGGGAAAATCGCTGGGGGGCCTTTTGGTAACCTACCCATCATCCTGTGAAAAGGTGGTAAGACCTTTGCATACTACTAAAGTGGACGGGGCAGGTGCAAATGGTAGGATGTTCTAGCTGATTTGCACATTTGCATACTCATAGTAATTTAAAGGGAGAACAATGAACACTGCTCTCACCAGGAGAGAACAAGAAAGAACAGTGACTGCAGATTGTGGTCCAATAGATCAACAATGCATTCGCATACGAGAAGGATTTCAGATTATTTTTAAATATTGAATTGCTGAGAAAACACACTTGCTTTGCTTTCGCCAAGTGCAGGAGTTAGAAACATTTGTCCTTTACAGAAGTGGAGCTTAACTGGGGCACCTGCTATGTTTTTATTTGTGAATGCTTTCTGTTTATATTTAATTTCTGTGAAATGTGCATCAGGGCCAGAACGGAATCTCACCTGTCTGTTTGTTGAACAAGAGTCCACACTTTTGCACAAAATATCTACCCAACTTGAGTACTTTCTACTGGTTAGTTAGAAAGTGCTACCTCATTGGGTAAATGTGCAGTGTGTATTCTACACTATAGCTGCCTAATGGACCACAAAGAAATGTCTCCAGCAATGTTGTGTGCGGTTCACAATGTGATAATTGCTTGTGTCTCTTTCTCCAGAAATTTGTGATAACATGAATCCTCCTTTGAAGAGGGCAACGAGAGAAGAAAGTAGTAAATCTCCACCAAACAAAGGAACTTCGTCTAAGGTTTATGAAGTAAGTGGTTCTTTGTTTGGTGGAGATGTCCTTATATTCGTTGGCAAAAGGAACACATTAGCAAAATCGGTGGGAAAATCGTTGGAGAGACTTTTGGTACGGTGCACATCATCCTGGCATTAAGCAGGAATAACATTGCATGTCAGGTTTATTAGTGTGGTTGTGAGGTGTGTACAGTAACATTTTGCTTATATTAATATTATTCTTTTTTTCCCAAAAATGTGAGAGTCGCGTATCCGTCGCGTATCTGTCGCGACTCTGATGTGGTCTCAACAGTACTGAAACACATATATAGACACTTTCAAAGTTTTGTTTAAGGGAAGTGGCTTACTAATATAGTAATAAAAGTAGTGTAATTATACAGGGAAAAACATTTTAAAGGTCGTTTTAATATTTTGGGGGGAGTTGTGATGCCATCGCGCACCCTGCCGTCACGTATTTCCAGAGGCGCGGGAGACGCTTCTCCGGTGTAATTTTTGCAGTAGTAATACACATATATAGACACTTTAAAGGTTTTGTTTAAGGTAAGTGATTTACTAATAAAGTAATAAAAGTAGTATAATTATAGATGAAATACATTTTAAAGGTCGTCTTAATCCTTTTTGTGGAGTAGCAACGTCACCACAATGAACATACAATGGTGTTGCAACTCCCATATGACACAGAAACAAATAGATTTGATAGGTTACACACCTTTCCATCATTAATACAGGAAGGTCCCACCCCTTTCCACTATCTTTTAGGAGTGGCTGTGAATTTTCACACTTTAACATTGCCACTGACCATTTAGTTTTCTTTTGGCATTTTAATTTGTTTTTTGCCAGTGTTTTACGATGGCGTCTGCTCCTGAAGATCATGCAGATGAACAAGAGAATCCAGCACTAGAGGAAGAAGAAATGCACCCAAAAAAGGAAAGCATCATGTGGCAATTTTTTTCAATCCCTCCTGGCGAAAAAAAAGTTAACACGAAGAAGGCAACTTGTACTCTATGCCAAAAAGTACTATCTCATGGTACTGACATGAAGTACTCCTGTGGTACTTCCAGCATGTTCAAACATCTCCGCACAATGCACTCAAACCGTCTGGCAAGAACACACATTGAGAGAGAAAAGCACCAGCAAGATACACCTGCTGCCGGAGATCCACAACCTGGCACGTCATCTGTTGGACAACATATTGCAAACATTCCGTTAACTGTTCCGGAATTTGGATGGGTTGGACAATTTTGCCCAAAATGCGAGAAAGTTCTCAGTGTAGGAGATAAATGAACAGCTACTCTGAAAGACATTATTAATGCACACAAGTGCTAAAAAGGTTTTGTAGTACCTCAGCAGTTGTTCTGTGCTTTTGGTTCGTAACCGCTGTTTGTAGTTTTTTCTGAGAACAAAAAACAAAATACAAAATTGTTACGAAATGCAAAAAAAGTAAAAATAAATGTTAAAAAAAAGGTTCTTGTTAGAATCACCCATTCCAGTTTAAGAGAAAAATATATATGTTAAATGCATGTTTGTATTAGTGTGAATATGTCTTGTTATGTCTAGTGGTATGTTTTTGAGTGTATAGATGAGTGCATGCCTGCATAAGTGGCTGAATGTCTGAGAGACTGTATGTGTTAGTGGCTGTGTGAATAAGAAAGAGGTTGTTTTAGTGTCCATAACGGTGAGTGACTGGGTGAGTAAGTGGTTGCATCAGCTAGTGGAAGGGTGTGTCAGCAGAGTATAGGTGTAAATGGGTGTGTCAGTGGCTGTATAGGTGAGTGAGTCAGTGTGTCAGTGGTGCATGGGTGAGTGAGCGTGTGTATGAGTTGCTGTTTGTGTGAGTGAGTGGGTGCATGAGTGTCTGTATGGGTGAGTGAGTGGGTGTGTGAGTGCCTGTATGGTTACATGATGGTGTGAGTAGGTGTATGGTGACTGAGTATGTGTGTGAGTAGCTGTTTCAGTGAGTGGGTGTGTGGGTGCTTTTGTGGGTGTGTGAGTGCCTGTGTGAGTGTGTGTATGGATGAGTGTGTTGGTTTGTGAGTGCTTGTATGGATGGGTCAGTGGGTGTGTGAGTAGGTGTATGAGTGAGTGAGTGTGCGAGTGATTGTACAAGTGAGTGGCAGGGTGCATGACTGGCTGAATGGGTGAGTGAGTGGCTGTCTAGATGAGTGTATGAATAGATAGATCAGTGGCTGCATGGGTGAATGAGTGGTTAGGTCAGTGACTGTATAGGTGAATGAGAGCATGTCTTAGTATCGGTATGAGTAAGTGAGTGGGTGTCTGTTATCTGTATGGGTGACTGAGTGGGTGTGTGAGTGACTGTATGAGTGAGTGAGAGGCTGCATGACTGGCTCTATGAAAGAGTGAGTGAATGTCTGAGTATATATATGGGTGAGTGAGTGGGTATGTGACTATCTGCATCAGTTACTGATTGGGTGCGTGAGTGGCTGTATGAGTGAGTGAGTGAGTGTGTAAGTGGTTTTATGAGTGAATGAGAGGGTGTATGATTGCCTGTATGGGTGCCTGAGTGAGTGTGTGAGTGCCTGTATGGGTGACTGAGGGCATTCTGTGTCAGTAGCTTTATGGGTGAGTGAGAAGGTGCATGAGTGGCTATATGGGTGACTAAGTGGGTGTGTAAGTAGCTCTATAAGTGAGTGAGTGAGTGTCTGAGTGACTGTTTGAGTGACTGCATGAGTGAGTGAGTGTGTGAGTGACTGTATGGGTGAGTGAGTGGGTGTCTGAGTGGCTGTGTGACTGAGAGAATGGGTATGTTAGTGGTTTTATGAGTGACTGACAGGGTGCATGAGTGGCTGCATGGGTGAGTGACTACACAGGAAAGTGCCTGTATCAGTAAGTGAGTACATCTGCTAGTGGCTGTATAGGACAGTGAGTGGGTGCGTGAATGGTGTATGGGTGAGTGAGTGTGTGTGAGTGACTGTATTGGTGACTAACTGGGTATGTGAGTACCTGTATGAGTGAGTGAAAGGTTGTGTGAGTGCCTATATGATTGAGTGAGAGGGTGCATGAGTGGCTGTATGGGTGAGTAAGTGGCTGTGTGGCTGCCCGTATGGGTGAGTGAGTAGGTGTGTGAGTGGCTGTATGGATAAGTGAGTGGATATGTGAGTACCTGTATGGGTGAGTTAGGATCAGTTGCCATAGCTCAAGAAATCAGCAATCAATTGCATGGCAGTTTTCTAGTATCCCTACCTGGGAAAAGAAACTGGTGGGACAGGATATCAACTGGTCTTTATTCATGAAGACTCTCTGCATGACTATGTCAAAAAAATATGCATGTAGCAAAAACATGTATGTTCATACATCTAAGCATGTATCACTCCAATACCTGTTGTGAAAAAAAAATAATAGAAATATAAGTGTATTTATTTGAAAAGTTTTATATAGCGCTGGCTAGACCCGGAGGTATCAGAGCGCTTTACATGAGGAAGGACATTGTTTCAGAACATAGTTACAAAGTTAAATCAGTTGCTGGAGCGTCGCATAACATAGAAAGGGAACAGTATAATATAGATACATGAGTTACAAAAGCATAGAATACACATTAGAAAAAACAACGGCAAGGGGGAAAGTAGTTCAGGGGAAACAAGAAAGTCAGGCTGGAAAATTGGAGGCAGACAAAGAATCACGGAGGGCGGAGTTGGGGGAGGGGAAAGAAACACAACGGGGAGACGAGGAAAACAGTGTCCGATGTCCGGCTGGGTAGGTGACGGCTGAGGGGTGAACCAGAGCCAAACTCCTCTATAGCTGCAAAGGACAGCTCCACCGGTCATCGGCCAAGGTTGCTCGGGCACCGCAGTACGTAAAGAAGGTTCTGGATTCCGCCTAGGGGGCATCGTCAAAAGTTCTATAGAGAGCGCCGGTCACGGTGCCATGCTCCCAGTGGTAGTGGGACCATTCCCAATCCTCTAATGAGTGTGAATCCCTTGTCGCTGTGGTCTCTCTCAGAGGGGTCTCTGAATCTCCAGGGAACAAAAGCTGGATCCCTCCCCAACAAGGGGAGAAGGAGTGCTTTTGTGGAAGGCCCACTCATGGCGGCCATCTTAGGGACAGTCAGTCCTCCCACTGGGGAGTGTCGACCTTAGAGCTCCTGTTTGTCGCCAGCCCTCATCTCCCAGTAGTCCTACATATAGAAACCCATACATAGAGTCCAAAAGGGGCAGTTATGCTTAGTCCTGCTTGCTGCTTTGGTGCATGGCGGGCGCCATCTTAAGGTCAGGCAAGTCTCTTATGGACGCCACAGTTGAATCAGGCAAGCCCCAATCGATTGCCCCCACTGGTTATCTCAGCCCCCCAGGCCCATCGTTTCATTTGGCCAATTGCTGCCCCTCAAACTGCTCTCTTACGTGAATGGGGGTCGCCCGCGCTGGGATTCCGGTTTTCCTGATGGTGGTGGCGGCAGACGCGCGGGTCCAGGGAGGCGCCCGCCGCCGCTCAAACACTCCGCCTCCCCCGCAATCGCCAGATCCCACCGCAGCTCTCCTCCGCCGATTATGGTCTTCTGGGGGTGAACGCATCTACGGCCATGCGACACGGCCACGACACGGCCAAGATCAACAGTGTGAGCTCAAACAAAAAACAGGAAATGCAATGGGCAGCGAAAACCTTCCAACCTTCATCCAGGACGACCTGGAGAAGTCACGCAAAGGACAAAAACATCCAGACAAGTTAGAATTTGATTTATAAAATTCAAGAAACATAACAGTATACATTGCTCTTGCTGTAATAGTATATCACAATAAAGTAAAACATTTCATTTTCCCTTTTTACTGTTCTCAGCTTTCATAATTTTACACCATAAATGATGTACTATATAAAGGTTCATTCTTGAACAGTGGGGAAAAATAATCATATGGATTGTCGAAAAAAAAACATACCTGCACACTTGTTTTGCATACACTTATCACAGTAATGTAAGCAAGCATATCTTAAAACATATTCCTTTATTATTGTACCTGGTACAGTACTACTAATAATGTAAAACACTCTTGAATTTTGGGTGAACTTTTGAAAACATCACCCCTGGTAGGCCGAATGATGTCTAAAACGCTGATGATACATTACTTTTTTCCCCAGAAATAGTACATAGACGTTTGGTTCAAGAAAGATAAAACATCAGTTTCTTATCTTATTTTGAAAGGTAGCTTTGGTGTCAATTGAATGTTGCTGTGATTCCATTGTGTCTATTATGTTGCGGACTTTAATTAGAGAGTGTAGTATCCATATTCTATCCATTGTGGAAGATATAAGGACTTTTTAATTTGGGAAATTATTTCAAGGCATCACCCTGATAGGCTGAATGATGTGTAAAACATTGATGATTCATGTAGAAGGAAACATCATACATTACATTTTCCCCAAAATACTCCTTAGAGCTTTGGTTGAAGAAAGAAGAGGTAAGAATTTGGTAGTTTCAAAGGCAGTTTTTGTTTAAAGTTAAGGCTTGCTGTCATTGCATTCTTTCCATTCAGTTTCACTCTTTAAATAGACAGTGTATTGTCTAGATGTTACATTAACTCCCTCATGAAAAATAATAGCTATACTAGTATCAGTTCTTCCAGAAATTGAGATTTGTCCAACTTTTAAGTTTGTAATTTCAGTTTGCAGTTAAGAACCATCTGCTCTGCATTGTTGTAACAGTAATATAAGATATTTCCCAGTTCTTTGTAGATACAATGTAGACATAACATCTGATCTACAATTTGGACAGGACATTTATTGGTTTGCATTTTTAATCCATCTGTCAAAAGGCACAGTTTTGCATTCTGGTAGTGTTAAGTACAGAAACCACTCCGAATTTATTTGAGTGGTTGACGTAAAAGAACAGTCATCACAGTCATGGTTCCATTTGTAAGTCAGTCCAAATAAGTATTCAATATCTACTTATTCTAAAACTCCAGCCATGGCATTATAAATTCTTGTGCTTCTTGTTGAGTGTTGAGAGTAAATATTAGTGATCGCTACATATATCTAAAAGGTCTCGAATTCCTGAAGCAGAATGTATTACAGTTCTGTCACTGAGTAAACATTGGAGCACATGATACAGTGCAGGACAGAATCTCTTGATCACAAGCAAAGCACAGAGAGGTAACAGCATGATTGCAGGCACTAGAATACCTTTTAAATAGAGTCCCGCCCGATGGGCCGTCATGTGACAATGCTAGTGCATGCTGGTAAAGGTAGTCCCACACAATGCCTTCTACCCCAGTGGGTCTGCCAACTCTATGCAATAAGTTCAAAAACCCTCCAGTGGGCTAAAACAATGTCCCATTCCTATATATATATATATATATATATATATATATATATATATATATATATATATATATATATATATATATATATATATCAGCCGGTTATTTCCTTAGAAACAAATCCACTCGCACTCGCGGGTACAGTTTTCATCCAATTCCTTTCATTCATTAGCAGCAGCATTTTCTGGACAAACACAGCAGCCCAACACGTTTCGGTCTATCCAAGACCTTGATCACGGGTTCTACAAAGCGCCGCCATTCAGTTCATGTTATATGTTAATCAGAATTCATTACATCACATCCTCTTCAGCGCGCGCTTTGCATTGTGGTAATTGTAGTGTATATAATCTAAAGCACCCCAATATGCAGATTCTAAAAATCCATGAAAAAGTGTGTGAGGGAGTTGTGTAAGTAAAGTAAATTAATTATAATAGTACATGTGAGGAATACAGCTTTAACCATTATCTAATCCCGGGCAGGTCAGTTTGCGTATGACACAGCTTAATCTAAGTGTCTTATTCCCTTGGTGGATTTTGGTTGATATTTGAAATTAAATGGCTGATCGTGGGTTTACCCTCTCATATACAATATATTGGTAGTCCCACAACCGGTTCGATTGCAATACCGTTGCAAAACATTGATGGTTTACTAATAAGCAATCCCATATTGTACAATCTGACGTACAATCTGATGTACAAATCCTGCCCTCTAGTGGGCCTATTTTGTAATTGTGGATATCAACTATATACAACTCGTTTTACATTTTATATTGCGCACGAACTTTTGAGTCTGCGGCAACATATGGGGCAGGAGTCTGGGGGATGGCTAACGTTGCTCCGTTACAACAAACAGAAGATACCTTCTTTAAAAATCGTGTGTCCTCACCTCAATCAGCCCCAAATTATATTTTACATCTTGAATTGGGGCTGCCTTACTTGAGCGATAGCATAAGACTAACTCCAGTCTTGGTGTGGCTCTCAATATGGCGGAGGTCTACGGTGGACTTGACCCAAACCATCATCAGGGACTGCTGTACACTAGATTACTATAAGATAATCGGGTGGTTAAATTATGTAGAGGCTCAATTGAAAGCCTTAGGGATGGGAGAATTATTTCAGGACCCTGAGTCCTGTAAAAGAGTCACAAAGAAAAGGATAACGGACTTATTTGTTCAGAGATCAGATTATGCCCGTAGGGAAAAGAAACGTATCCATCATTCCTCTATTGCTTATGAACTGGTTCCACCAAGACCAGGGGAACGTTTTCATTATCTTTCTTGCATAAATAATGCGCAGCATAGATTCATTCTACTGCGTTTTCGAATGAACATGATTCCGTTACTCCTGGGATACCCTCAAAAGAGATACAAATTGGCAGATCTCTCACCCTGCCCCTGCAATAACCACGCCGTGCAGTCAGACCTCCACATTGTACTATTCTGTAAAACTATTCAGAGGAAAGGAAAACATTTATACTCCCAATTCTGAGGTACCGCAAATTCAGACAGTGTCGGGTGGCTATGTATTTTTTAAAGGCCCTATTGGATCCATTTGTATGCTTTTGTGCTGCTTCATTTTTGTGGGCCTGTTTTAGAAAGAGGAAAATGGTGGGACGACATCTTGGCAGTAATGACTAATTTTAACTTTTAACTGATGTAAATGATTTTATATGAATTTACCCGGATCATAGTAATTTTGTTTAATTCCTATTTTAACTTTGTATATATGTTTATATATTGGTGCTGAAATTTTAAGATGATTTGTGCTTTTATGGTCTGTTTTTATAAAGATCGAATAAAGCTGTGTGAACTGAACTGAACTGAGTGTCAAATTTATGAATTTGTTATATCATACCTGTCACAACCAACTTTAGTTTAACCTGGGTTAAATACAAACATCTACTTTTGTCATAGTGTGAATCACACATGAATTTTGTGAGTGCACGTTTAAAAACAATATATCAGGGAGGCAAAAAGTCAAATTTTGTATATGTACACACAAATATATATACACACACAGGGGTAGTGTCTCTCATTACAGGTGCGAATGCATCTCTTCATCTTGATTCATACCGTTGGGATTTAGTGATCGGAAAGTCAAAATATGGCAGGATTCTTTCTGTCTTAAAATTAGTTTCCAGTCACCACCTCCACTGCGTAAAATTTTAATTGCTTCCAATTTCCACCATGGTTTGTTTCCATGTGTTTGGCAACTGTGTTGCTTCGATCTACATTGATCGTTGCCCTTACATGTTCTAGTATGCGCTTCTTGAGTTCGCAAATTGTGCTCCCCACATATTTGAGCTTGCAGGGGCACTCAATTATGTAAATTACATATTAGCTTTTGCAGTTGATTAGTTGATTGATTTTCCACATTTTTTTATTCGCCATGCGAATCTCTTTAGTGTTTTACGCAATCTGACACACTTTACAATTGGAACATTTATAAAACCCTTTTGCTTTCAGCCACATATCTTGTTTTTTTGCTTTGAAATGGCTGTGGACCAATTCATCCTTCAGGTTTTTTGCTCTCCTGTAGGTAATGCTTGGATGGTTCCCCACAATTGTTGACATAGTTAGATCTAAGTGCAATATGTTCCAATTTTTTCGTAAAATGTTTGCAATTTGTTTTCGATACGGTGGAGAATGTTGTAATTAAACAAATTTGATCTTCATTTATGTCTGTAGTTCGTTCTTTATTTCGTTCTTTTATTATTTCCGATCTTGTTTGAATAGATGTCCTTTGTAGACAAGAGGCTATGACTTTCTTATTGTACTTTCTTTTTTTGAAACGACTAACAGTTTGTTTGCTATGTTTCTGCCATTCCTCCTCTTGGGAGCATATCCGTCGAATCCTCAAGAATTCACCGTATGGGATGTTGTTGATTAATGTGGCTTGGTGGAAACTCTCCACGTGGAGTGTTGCATTACTTGTGGTGGATTTGCGATGTAATGTGGTATGTACTTTATTTTCAAGGATATAGATATCTGTGTCCAGGAAAACCACCCGACTATTGCTGATTGTATATGTAAAATGTAAGTTGGTGTTGGTATTATTCAGAATTTGGAAATATTCTTCAAACTCTTCATTAGAGCCATCCCATATTATGAAGAGATCGTCTATGTATCTCAACCACATTATGGTTTTGTTCACAAACCTGTCATTTTCAGGGTTCCATGCCAATTTTTGCTCCCACCACCCCATCGTTAGACACGCATAACTGGGACTGAAAGGAAAACCCATCGCAGTTCCTTTTTTTTGCTGGTAAATTTCATCCCCAAACATAAATATATTTTGAGTCAGGCATAGTCTGATCATCTCCAGTACCATCTTGTTGTGAGTAGCAAAGTGGATGTTGCGTTCTCTTAAAAAGTACTCACATGCAATCATGCCGATCTCATTTTTGAAGTTTGTGTATAACGAGATCAAATCCATTGTGATCAATTTGTATGTTGGTAACCAAGAAATTTCTTGTACAAATCGTAGTAAATCACTTGTGTCTCGTAGGTATGATGTTAAACCTTTGACATATGGTGATGGGTAACCATCCACAAAATTTGCAATCGGTTCAAGTAGAGACCCCTTTGCAGAGATAATGGGTCTCCCTGGTGGTCTAGTTGGATGTTTATGAATCTTGGGGAGGAAATATATTGTTGCTGTTGTTGGGTGCTCTGTCATCAGGTATTTTACTTCATCATGGTCGAGTAGATTTTCTTGCAACCATACCAGTAATTTTCTGTCTAAACTCTGTTTGTATTTTAGTGTTGGGTTTTCCTTTAGTTGTTCATAGTATTCCGTATTTTTTAATTGAGAGTGTGCCTCTCGCATATAGAAATCTCTGTCCATGACAATAATGTTTCCGCCTTTGTCAGCCATCTTTATTTCAAAATCTTCATCTTTTTTCAGTACATGTAGAGCATTACGTTCTTTAAGTGTCAAGTTATATCTATGTTTTTGTTTCTTTAGTTGATATAAATCTTTGATCACTGCTTCATGAAAGGTATCTATTTTATTTCCAGTTGGCAGTTGTGGATAAAATTTTGATTTAGCTTTTTTGCCCTGGTGCCAGCACCCAATTGTGGGCAGTATGTTTCCAATTCTTTACTCTGTGAGTTTGGGTCCTGATCCAATTCCATCAATGTTATGAAATCACTCGAGTCTTTTACTGTTAGACTCATTGTTGGTTTTTCCATTTGTTTTTTATAATCAGCCATCTTCTGATTATCTTTAAAGATCTTGGCAAGTTTTAGTTTCCGAACATATTTATACAAATCTATCCTGGTTTGTGCCAGGTCCATTGTGTTGGTGGGACAGAAATTTAAACCACGTTTGAGGACTTGAATTTCCAGATCAGTGAGAGGCCTCTTTGATAGATTGATTACTTCAAGTTCTTGTGACCAGTTATCTAGGTCCTCCTCTGTTTCATACTCCTCGTTGTTGTGCCTACTTTTCAGGACTCTGTTGCTGCGTTTTCCTCTTCTTGTCGGTTTATTTTTGGGCGAGCTCTTCCCCTTCCTCTTCCTCTGTTTGAGCTCGACTGTACTCCCATACTTTTCTTTCAATTTCGTTGTTGTAGGGCCAGTCGCATTTCTCCTAAAAAAGTGCACTTAGTGCGTCCCTCCACTTGTTCGAGTTCGCTTTCACTTGCATCAGTTGACGTCAATGAAGATATACTGCCTGATACTTTTGTGACTGAATCTAGTTTCTCTTGCTGTTTTAATATGTCAAATGTCCTTGCGTATGTAAATATGCGCCCTTCCATATAGTTCTCTTTATCTCTTTGAAATTTAGTTTGTTTTCTCGTTTGTACTGTTTCCTCGTGACTTTCAATTTGATGTTCTAATTCTTCTTTGAATTTAATTAGATCTGGATTAAGATCAATGGCTTCCAGATCCTTTTCTATTTCCTTTAGTTGCACTGTAGTTCTCTCTAATGCAATTTCAATATGTTTGATGAGGATTTCCATTAATCCCATTGAGGATTTGAGGATGTGCTCCCCCACCACTCATGTAATAAATCATTACTTGTGTCTTGATGGTTAGGCATTAGGGTAATTCTTTAGCCTCTTGGCACTCGTTTAACTTCCAGATATTTTTTCAATGATGTTACCTCCCACCATTTGTTGATTTCTTTTTTTGATAATTTTTCCCAAAGTTTGAGTTTACTTCTAACATCTGCATTTTTCGGATTTAATTGCACTCCATTCCCCCTGTTGGGAATACCCTCTTGTTCAAAAAAGGTTTCCATTATTGCATTTCTTTTTGCCTCTCTTTTATCCATTGCCGAGTTTGTCAATGTTGCTACTATTTGCCTTTTATTTTATGATACTGTCACGTATTCCTGTGTACTCGTCTCACACAAACAAAGTTTTAATAGCCGTCTTTCAGTACAGTTTGGTCTGGAAGCCAACAGTGGTGCTTCTCTACTTTTGTACAAGGCTTAGTCTCAAGTGTGAGACCACCCGGCAAAGGAATGGTTCTTATTAACAATGTTGCGAGTTTTGTATCCACTCACCTAATCCGTGGTTTCAGCTTTCACCGCGACCCTCCGGTAACAGTTTCCGCGTCCTCCTCCTTTCGGTGCATGATGTGGGGTTATACTTGTTAGTCACTGGAGCCGGTGTTCACCAGTGTCAAATGAAGTTATTGCCACACTGCGACTCGGTTTTTTTGACACTCTCGTCGCTCTATGGCGGTGCAGGACGTGGAAACGACACAGCCCAGCCATTTGAAATATCAGCAAGTTATTTCCTTTGAAACAAATCCACTCGCACTCGCGGGTACAGTTTTCATCCAATTCCTTTAATTCATTAGCAGCAGCATTTTCTGGACAAACACAGCAGCCCAACGCGTTTCGGTCTATCCAAGACCTTGATCACGGGTTCTACAAAGCACCCCCATTCAGTTCATGTTATATGTTAATCAGAATTCATTACATCACATCCTTCTCAGCACGCGCTTTGCATTGTGGTAATTGTAGTGTATATAATCTAAAGCACCCCAATATGCGGATTCTAAAAATCCACGAAAAAGTATGTGAGGGAGTTGTGTAAGTAAAGTAAATTAATTATAATAGTACATGTGAGGAATACAGCTTTAACTATTATCTAATCCCGGGCAGGTCAGTTTGCGTATGACACAGCTTAATCTAAGTGTCTTATTCCCTTGGTGGATTTTGGTTGATATTTGAAATTAAATGGCTGATCATGGGTTTACCCTCTCATATACAATATATTGGTAGTCCCACAACCGGTTCGATTGCAATACCGTTGCAAAACATTGATGATTTGCTAATAAGCAATCCCATATTGTACAATCTGACGTACAATCTGACGTACAAATCCTGCCCTCTAGTGGGCCTATTTTGTAATTGTGGATATCAACTATATACAACTCGTTTTACATTTTATATTGCGCACGAACTTTTGAGTGTCAAATTTATGAACTCGTTATATCATACCTGTCACAACCAACTTTAGCTTAACCCCGGGTCAAATACAAACATCTACTTTTGTCATAGTGTGAATCACACGTGAATTTTGTGAGTGCACGTTTAAAAACAATATATCAGGGAGGCAAAAAGTCAAATTTTGTATATGTACACAGAAATATATATACACACACAGGGGTAGTGTCTCTCATTACAGGTGCGAATGCATCTCTTCATCTTGATTCAAACCGTTGGGATTTAGTGATCGGAAAGCCAAAATATGGCGTGATTCTTTCTGTCTTAAAATTCGTTCCCGGTCACCACCTCTCACGTGGCGTTCAACCATCTCCACTGCGTAAAATTTTAATTGCTTCCAATTTCCACCATGGCTTGTTTCCATGTGTTTGGCAACCGTGTTGCTTCGATCTACATTGATTGTTGCCCTTACATGTTCTAGTATGCGCTTCTTGAGTTCGCAAATTGTGCTCCCCACATATTTGAGCTTGCAGGGGCACTCAATTATGTAAATTACATATTGGCTTTTGCAGTTGATTAGTTGATTGATTTTCCACCTTTTTGTTATTCGCCATGCGAATCTCTTTAGTGTTTTACGCAATCTGACACACTTTGCAATTGGAACATTTATAAAACTCTCTTGGTTTCAGCCACATATCTTGTTTTTTTGCTTTGAAATGGCTGTGGACCAATTCATCCTTCAGGTATTTTGCTCTCCTGTAGGTAATACTTGGATGGTTCTCCACCATTGTTGACATAGTTGGATCTAAGTGCAATATGTTCCAATTTTTTCGTAGAATGTTTGCAATTTGTTTTGATTCGTTGGAGAATGTTGTAATTAAACGAATTTGATCTTCATTTATGTCTGTAGTTCGTTCTTTATTTCGTTCTTTTATTATTTCCGATCTTGTTTGAATAGATGTCCTTTGTAGACAGGAGCAAACACAAGGAGATGATGGACGGAGCGCTGATACTTTTCAGACACTCACCCCCAGTCACAGATCTGGGTTGAATCCATCATCATTCTTTAGCTCACTTCGCCACCCCAGTTCAGACACAGCTATATGCAAATCAGTCTTGACCCTGTGCCTCATGGGAACAGTCCAGACCGAACTGCCAAGCCATGTCTTCCCTGGACCGGAAACAAGCATCCTGGGACCGGTTTCGGGCTAACAGCCCTCATCAGCCAGGCTAGCTTGAATCCAGTGGCAAAGTGAGCAGGGGACCCACGTCTGGGCATACCCTGCCAACTTAGGGCGAACAAAGCAAACACAAGGAGATGATGGACGGAGCGCTGAAACTTTTCAGACACTCACCCCCAGTCACAGATCTGGGTTCAATCCATCATCATTCTTTAGCTCACTTCGCCACCCCAGTTCAGACACAGCTATATGCAAATCAGTCTTGACCTTGTGCCTCATGGGAACAGGCCAGACCGAACTGCCAAGCCATGTCTTCCCTGGACCGGAAACAAGCATCCTGGGACCGGTTTCGGGTTAACAGCCCTCATCAGCCAGGCTAGCTTGAATCCAGTGGCAAAGTGAGCAAGGGACCCACGTCTGGGCATACCCTGCCAACTTAGGGCGAACAAAGCAAACACAAGGAGATGATGGACGGAGCGCTGAAACTTTTCAGACACTCACCCCCAGTCACACATCTAGGTTGAATCCATCATCATTCTTTAGCTCACTTTGCCACCCCAGTTCAGACACAGCTATATGCAAAGCAGTCTTGACCCTGTGCCTCATGTGAACAGTCCAGACCGAACTGCCAAGCCATGTCTTCCCTTGACCGGAAACAAGCATCCTGGGACCAGTTTCGGGCTAACAGCCCTCATCAGCCAGGCTAGCTTGAATCCAGTGGCAAAGTGAGCAAGGGACCCACGTCTGGGCATACCCTGCCAACTTAGGGCGAACAAAGCAAACACAAGAAGATGATGGACGGAGCGCTGAAACTTTTCAGACACTGACCCCCAGTCACAGATCTGGGTTGAATCCATCATCATTCTTTAGCTCACTTCACCACCCCAGTTCAGACACAGCTATATGCAAATCAGTCTTGACCCTGTGCCTCATGGGAACAGTCCAGACCGAACTGCCAAGCCATGTCTTCCCTGGACCGGAAACAAGCATCCTGGGACCGGTTTCGGGCTAACAGCCCTCATCAGCCAGGCTAGCTTGAATCCAGTGGCAAAGTGAGCAAGGGACTCACATCTGGGCATACCCTGCCAACTTAGGGCGAACAAAGCAAACACAAGTGAGCGAAGTGAGCTAAAGAACGATGATGGATTCAACACAGATCTGTGACTAGGGGTGAGTGTCTGAAAGGTTTCAGCGCTCCGTCCATCATCTCCTTGTGTTTGCTTTGTTCGCCCTAAGTTGGCAGGGTATGCCCAGACGTGGGACCCTTGCTCACTTTGCCACTGGATTCAAGCTAACCTGGCTGATGAGGGCTGTTAGCCCGAAACCGGTCCCAGGATGCTTGTTTCCGGTCCAGGGAAGACATGGCTTAGCAGTTTGGGCTGGACTGTTCCCATGAGGCACAGGGTCCAGACTGATTTGCATATAGCTGTGTCTGAACTGGGGTGGCGAAGTGAGCTCAAGAACGATGATGGATTCAACCCAGATCTGTGACTGGGGGAGAGTGTCTGAAAAGTTTCAGCGCTCCGTCCATCATCTCCTTGTGTTTGCTTTGTTCGCCCTAAGTTGGCAGGGTATGCCCAGACGTGGGTCCCTTGCTCACTTTGCCACTGGATTCAAGCTAGCCTGGCTGATGAGGGCTGTTAGCCCGAAATCGGTCCCAGGATGCTTGTTTCCGGTCCAGGGAAGACATGGCTTGGCAGTTCAGGCTGGACTGTTCCCATGAGGCACAGGGTCAAGAATGATTTGCATATAGCTGTGTCTGAACTGGGGTGGCGAAGTAAGCTAAAGAACGATGATGGATTCAACCCAGATCTGTGACTGGGGGTGAGTGTCTGAAAAGTTTCAGCGCTCCGTCCATCATCTCCTTGTGTTTGCTTTGTAGACAGGAGGCTATGACTTTTTTATTGTACTTTCTTTTTTTGAAATAACTAACAGTTTGTTTGCTATGTTTCTGCCATTTCTCCTCTTGGGAGCATATCCGTCGTATCCTCAAGAATTCACTATATGAACGCCACGTGAGAGGTGGTGACCGGGAACGAATTTTAAGACAGAAAGAATCACGCCATATTTTGGCTTTCCGATCACTAAATCCCAACGGTTTGAATCAAGATGAAGAGATGCATTCGCACCTGTAATGAGAGACACTACTCCTATGTGTGTGTATATATATTTGTGTGTACAAATACAAAATTTGACTTTTTGCCTCCCTGATATATTGTTTTTAAACGTGCACTCACAAAATTCACGTGTGATTCACACTATGACAAAAGTAGATGTTTGTATTTGACCCAGGGTTAAACTAAAGTTGGTTGTGACAGGTATGATATAACAAATTCTTAAATTTGACACTCTAAAGTTTGTGCGCAATATAAAATGTAAAACGAGTTGTATATAGTTGATGTCCACAATTACAAAATAGGCCCACTAAAGGGCAGGATTTGTACGTCAGATTGTACAATATGGGATTGCTTATTAGCAAATCATCAATGTTTTGCAACGGTATTGCAATCGAATCGGTTGTGGGACTACTAATATATTGTATATTACAAATATCAACCAAAATCCACCGAGGGAATGAGACACTTAGATTAAGCTGTGTCATACGAAAACTGACCTGCCCGGGATTAGATAATGGTTAAAGCTGTATTCCTCACATGTACTATTATAATTAATTTACTTTACTTACACAACTCACTCACACACTTTTTCGTGGATTTTTAGAATTCGCATATTGGGGTGCTTTAGATTATATACACTACAATTACCACAATGCAAAGCACGCGCTGAGGAGGATGTGATGTAATGAATTCTGATTAACATATAACATGAACTGAATGGCGGCGCTTTGTAGAACCCGTGATCAAGGTCTTGGATAGACCAAAACGCGTTGGGCTGCTGTGTTTGTCCAGAAAATGCTGCTGCTAATGAATTAAAGGAATTGGATGAAAACTGTACCCGCGAGTGCGAGTGGATTTGTTTCTAAGGAAATAACGGGCTGATATTTCAAAAGGCTGGGCTCTGCCGTTTCCACGTCCCACACAGCCATAGAGCGCCGAGAGTGTAAAAAAAAACGAGCCGTAGTGTGGCAATATATATATATATCCATTGCCAGGGAGCAGACAAAGGGACACGGACCACAGAGTATGTGCAAATCTTTTTTAATTTTTAGTCAGCCATTACGTGTTTCTGCCCTTGCGGGCCTTGATCACATGACAAACGCTGCGTCGCTGTTTTGCCCTTTTAAAGTGACAAGTGCTGATTAAAACAGTCATAGATATAAACAACAGACTATACAGTTTACCTCATAATCACTGTATTGCTGCCACAGACTTAATGTTGACAATAGCTGATCTGAATATCAGTTTCATAAAATGCTTAAATCATTGTGAATAAAACTCAAAACAATTAGCATACAGTACAGGATGTCATGATCATGTTGATGTACTTAATCATATTGAATGTCAACATGTTGTTAAATTGACTGTATAAAGTGCTTCTCATGCAAAGTGCTATATTATAAAAGTGCTAAATGTGCATACCTCACCCACTGATCTCAATCTAAAGTGCTTTGAGTGCTAATAAAATTGATCTTATATATATAAAACCTGTTCTTTTGAGGGTTTAGCAGCTTATGTTATTTTTACCTCTATAAATAATAAATGTCTAAATACATATTTTATGTAATTGTTATGTGTTCTAACAATAATACAAGTTTTCCTCATATGCCTAGTTACAGTTTTAATCCGTTAGTTGATAGTTCCCCTTGATATGTCTTGCAATGGCATGGATTTATCACTGCAGTTGATATAATTCAGTGATCTCTTTTATAGACAAGTGAACAGATCCTCTGTCGTATTGAGACCCCCTGAATATTTGGAGTCAAGTTCCAAAATGTATTTGGTCTCTAATTTTCTCACAACTCCCTCTCTGTTGCCCCCTCTCCTATTTAAGGGCACAGCATCAATCAAATAATATTTGAGATGTTCAAGGTTGTTATTATGCCTCTCCTTGAAGTGAAGGGCCAAGGGGTACACCAGGTCCTGGTTGATGATCGCCCGTATGTGCTGGAGTATCCGTTTGTGGGCCTGTAGCTTAGTGCTACTCACATAACGTAATCCACATGAGCACTCCAGCACATATATCACATGATCTGTTTTACATGTCAATAGTTTGTTGATCTTCCGGTCTCTATCTCCAAACGGTGTAGTGTATGACATTTTATTAACACCGTATTGGCATGCCTTGCAGATTTTACATTAAAAAAAACCTTTCCTAGTGAAAGCCAGGTGTTACCCTCCACTATCTCAGGACTACTCTTGACAAGGGAATTACTCATGGAGGGTGCCCTTCTGTAAGTAATAGAGAGATTTTTTGGAAGAAGGTGGCTAATCACAGGATCATTTAGAACTACCTGCCAATTGCGTCAAAAAATGTCTCTCAGCGCTTTGTCTTGTTTGGTGTAAGCTAATATCAATCTTAGCTGGTTGTCAGTTTTTTTTATTTTTTCACTTTTTGTAGTGGCTGTGGGCAGAGAGTGGCCAGTCTCGTTAAACCTGAATTGGGTGTTAGATAACTATTCTGATCTATCTAATTTATTTGTTTTCATAATGGCAGAATCTTCAGATTTCAATGAGTATCCGCGTGCTAAAAACCTTAGTTTACTTCCCTGTTGGGCCTTCTCTAGGTCCCAGCTATTGCTACAAATTCTTTTCAGCCTAAGCATTTCTCCATAGGGTATGCTTTCTAACAAATGCCTAGGATGAAAACTTGTGGCATGCAACACAGAGTTGCCTGCTGTTTCTTTGCGGTATACTTTTGTTTCTAATCTTTCATTTTCAATGTAGATCTGCACATCCAGAAAGTTTACCATTTTTCCACTGACTGTGGCTGTAAAATTCAAATTGATTTCGTTGTTATTGATGGATGACACAAAATCTAAAGCACTTGCCCTCGTGCCTTTCCATATCACAAATAAATCATCAATAAAACGAAGCCAAAGCATTACATTTTCCTTCAAAATTGTGCCATGTGTACCCCTCAGAACCAGCTCCTCCCACCAGCCCATGTGTAACCAGCCCATGTGTAAACAAGCATAGCTGGGGGAGAAGCTGGCTCCCATTGCGACATCGCGCATTTGTTGGTAAATGAGGTTTTGGAACATAAACATGTTGTTGTTTAAACAAAAAGTCACCATATTGCTAAGCATTTTGCTATGCTGCAGTAGCCATATTGGTCTGTTATCAAGATAGTATTCCAATGCCCTTAACCCATCCTTATGGTTAATACTAGCATATAATGACGTTACGTCTAGTGTCATAAGGAGGTAGTCTTTTTGCCAAACAAAATCCTTGAGTCTTCGAAGGAAGTCACTAGTATCTTTGATATACAATGGTAATTTTTGACATGTTCTTGTAGAAAAAAGTCGACATATTGCGACGTACTCTCAAGGAGACTGTTTCGTGCAGAAATAATCGGTCTTCCCAGTGGTTTTGTTGGCTCTTTGTGGATTTTAGGTATAAAATATTTCACCGGCACTGTTGGATTATCTTTTTTATAGAATGTATACTCATCCATACTGATTAGGCCTGCGCTTTTCCATGCTAGTAGTCTTGCATAAAACTCATTGTATGTTGCACGGAGTGTCGGCATATTGCTCTTTTTGTAGCAATTCCTGTCGCTCAGTTGTAATAAGGCCTCCTCCATATAGTCTTCCTTTGGTCAGATGACAATATTGCCAGCTTTGTCCGAATTCCGGATTACGACTTGATTGTTCTTTTGTAGCTTAATCATTAGTTGTTGGTATTGGTGATTTTGTATATTAAATCTTGGCTTTGCTTTGTGCACTTGAGGATTTAGATTATTTATTTGTTCATTGAAAATATCTATGGAATCTCGCAGTGCAATAGGGTTAAATATAGATTTGGGCTTAAATGATGTCATGGTTTTGCATTTAGTTATGGTTGTAAAGTCAGTACCAATGTTGGTCATTGCTGCAGAACCATAGTTGGCTCCTTGGGAATTCTGGGTGTCATTTTCTTCCTGGAGTTCCTGTAAATCCCTGAGTAATGGCATATCGGAGATCGTCAGGTTGATTGTTGGAGAGTATAAGTTTGCCCGATTGTCATTATCCATGCGATCATCTTTTTTATGTAATAGATGGTATTTCTTCAACTTTAATTTGCGTACGTATTTGAAAACATCCATCCTAGTTCTTGCATAATTAAAGTTGCTTTCTGGGCAATATGAAAACCCTAGAGATAATAGTTGTTTTTCTGCCAAACTTAGATCGATATTGGCCAAGTTAATGATGGTTTGATTGTCTTCTTTTGCTGAATAAGCTGTTATTTGCGTTTCCATCAGCCAGTGGGTTGTCTCTTGGTGTTTGGTTCGTTGCCTTCGCGCTTTTCTCCTCTCCCTGCGTTTAACAATTCTCCTCTTCCTGCTTTATTCCTCTGTATTCGTGGACGGAGTGTTTGCCGCCTGTCTTGGCATAAAAAAATCTAGGGGCATATTATCTAAAAAGTGCGCTAAACATCGCAAAGCGTGTTTAGCGAGCACTTTTTTATCGCCGGCTATCGTCGGAATAATTTGCCATGCTAACGCTGTATTAGCGACATTTAGCGCTATGGCGATAATTATTCCAGCCATAGCGGTGTTTTCCATGAAACATCGCTGGTTTCCCAGCGATGTTTCATGGAAAACGGCGATAACCTTGCTGATACGACCCTGTGGTCGTATCAGCATAATCCACCCCCCCATGTTAGATATGGCTAACACTTGCTAATTGCAGGTGTTAAATAAATGGCGATGACCCCGGTTAGCGCGACTTTTCACGTCGCTAACTGGGGCCATGGCCACCTTGCTAATAGGCGATAGGCCTGTTAGCGGGTGTTTCCCAGGTTTGTTCATCGGGAACGCCCACTTTGCATGTCATTAGCGATAAATATCGCTGACATGCAAAGCGGTAAAACACGGGCGCTAATGCCCGAAAACTGTCTCTAACTGCTGTTAGAGACAGTTTGCTGATAGGGCGATAAGAATATCGCCGCTTTAGCGGCAAAAGTGCCGCTAAAGCGGCGATAGTGCACTTGCTAATATGCCCCTAATTCTTCAGCTAAGGAGAGCTTTTGTGGCATTTGACCCGATCTAAGTTATAAGAATTCTTATTCCGATTCACTCTCGACGGCGGAGCTCAAATCAGAATTTGACGTGTTTATCTGCTGTTCTCTATTAGTAGATGTAGCTGAAGTTTGTTCATTCCTTGGATTAAATTTGGAAATTTTGAGCGAATCGAGGGGCATATTATCAAGAACTGCGTTAAAATTATCGCCACTTTAGCGGCAGAAAACTGCAGCTAAAGCGGCGATAATGGGCTTGATAATATGCCCTGGAGAATTCCAATAGAAGCCCATGTTGACACCAGAACATGGGCTTCTATTGGAATTCTCAAGGGCATATTATCAAGCCCATTATCGCCGCTTTAGCGGCAGTTTTCTGCCGCTAAAGCGGCGATAATTTTTAACCCCGTTCTTGATAATATGCCCCCATATTTTTGGGAGAACGTGAAAATCTGCCCATTCTCATAGTCTATTTTATCTTGCTGAAATATGTAGGCTTTCCTTTCTTTAATTTTTTCCTCAGCTTTCCGCAATCTGATAGCCATTTCGTCACACATTTTTGTTATGTTATCACTTGGCCCCATTGAGTTTAATTCTTCATTTAGTTTGTCAATTTGATTTTGTAGATCCACCCTGTCCATTTCTGCATACTTAACTATAATCTGTACCAGCCTCTTGGAAGATTCCAAATTACATTCAGCCCATTCTTTCATCATGGTGGGATTGGGGTTTTCGTAGCTTGGTGCTATAAGAATTCTAAGCCCCCTGGGGATTCTCCCCACATCCAGATACCGCTGTAGTGATCTGTGTTCCCACCATTTCCCCTGTTCTTGCCTCATAAATTTCTCCAACTTCTTCATTTTGTCCCTCAAATTATTTGTGCTACCACTCTGTGTTGCGTTGCTCGCCTGTATCGGTGAACTAGTTGTGGGCCAGTTATTAAACATTTCTGCTGCTCCCGCCTCCCGGCCCCGCAGCGCGTCGGCAGACATGTTGGTCAGTTATGAGATAATATATTTGAGAGAAGGGTGCGTTTCCGATAAATGCGGTCTCCCTTCTCCTCTCAAGCACACCTCTCTCCCCAGCTCTGGATATAGACCTTCCTTCTCGGTGTCAGAGTCTTCCGGGTCCTGCGACTCGACCTGCGAGTATATATATATAGGGGCATATTAGCAAGACCGGCGATAAAATTATCGCCGTTTTAGCGGCAGGAAACTGCCGCTAAAACGGCGATAATGGGCTTGCTAATATGCGCTATAGAATTCCAATAGAAGCCCAGGATAGATGTGCAGGACATCTAACCTGGGCTTCTATTGGAATTCTATAACGTATATTAGCAAGCCCATTATCGCCGTTTTAGCGGCAGTTTCCTGCCGCTAAAACGGCGATAATTTTATCGCCGGTCTTGCTAATATGCCCCATAATATTTTAAATGTAGCCCAATTTCCTTTAACGCAAACAAGGCTGAGTGGACCACTGCCTACTCCCCAACAAAAATCTTTCACAAAGGGGAAGGGGTCTCAAGGTATCCCCTTCCCTATTACGAATAGGTTTTCACCCCAACTGGATAAGAGTCACAGAAAATTGATACATTGGATTAGGAATCGCAATTTAAAAAGTAAGCCTTAAACCACCCTCTTCAAAATAGAGATTGGTTATCCATTTCTAAATCCATTATGCAATTCGGTAACCGTTTACTGAATCACAAAATGTGTTTAATACACAGCAAAAACTCATTTTCCATTCGCAAACCCTGTGATTTTGCAAATTACAGGCTTTTCGACCGCACAATGACTTTGCACATCTGGCCCTAGGTTCACTGACTATCATGCTAAATGTTCCAGTTGTTACAGAGACGCAATGGCTACAATGAAATAACATACATGTCTGTCATTCGTTGCTGTTTGCAATGTGATTCTGAGCTTTTTTTGGAACAAAAACACTACAGTAGACACTACAGTAGTCGAAAATGCATTCTTTTACTATTCACAAAACAATGCAGTACACATTATTCCCACACGCTCTTACGTCCTAGCTGCAGTAATGCACTGCAGAGTTAAACCTTTACCAATCATTCTTATACCAGAAAAGCAATAAAGGAAGAGAGAGAGCAAACCAAAAACAATATCTGAAGCATTTCATGATATTAAGCAGCAGTATAAGAACAAACTAGTATGGAAACAGTTACATTTAATTTCCTTTTGGTGATTTAAGAAATATTTTCATGAATGAGTAAAATAAAAAGTTAGCATAAAAAAGTTGAAACTAATGAATGAGCAGAACCAGATTTGAAGTTGCTCTAAAGTCTACTGAATAAAAAGTTCAGAGTATGTTTAGTCTTTTGAACCACTATTTTATTTGGTGTTCGGTGACATGAGTGTCCTCTGAGCTTTTGGCTTTCTTATAGAACAACTATTACAACCTGTAAATTCTGCTTTCTCAACAAAAGGGTGGACTGTATTTGGCAAGATCCCCCAAAAAATAAGAAAAGTACTTTCACAGTTTTATGCCTATGCTAGGAGAGAATTTCTAGTTATTTTGGAAATCACGGCAACTTCCTAGAGTAGTCCACTGAAGATACAATAGTCACAGTATCTTATGAGTAGTTCTGGAAGGAATTTGTTTGTGTATTCCAAGTTTCTACCGTGCAATGGTATTTCTGCATGCATAAATGTATGAACAGTACAGTACCAGATGTGTAAAAACTTCACATTTAAGCAAGGGCACTTTAAAACGTTTTCTTCTTTGTGGGATAAATATTTTTCACCAGTGAGAAGCCTGTTACCTTACAACGCCTCAATTTCGGTCATTGAGTCCTCACCTCTACTACGCTGGAAAGAGATTTACGCTTTCTCATGAAAGGAATAAACATTCACCTGTATCCAAGGTGGGAATGTGCCCCACAATTCTTTGAACACCTGTAGACTCAGGAAGTCTAATCCGGTAATGTTCTATTACTTACCGGTAATCTTCATTACTCCAGGTCCCGTTGTCCTCGTCCCATTCATTTACATATTGGAGATGACCATCTCCATGACAGAAAAAAGACAGAAGAATGATGGTACACTAACCCCGCCCCTCCCACTGGGAGTATATATACCGGCCCAACCCAGCATTCACCCTGAACCACCAAGCCCCCAACAGGAAGGCCGGCCGTCCGGGAGGGAGGGCGGGGCGTATGAATGGGACGAGGACAACGGGACCTGGAGTAATGAAGATTACCGGTAAGTAATAGAACATTACCTCCAGGTCCCTTATGTCCTCGACCCATTCATTTACATATTGGAGAATACCAAAGCAGAAAAGCCGGCCTTCCCAAAAAAACAGAAGCCAACCCAGGAAACCACACCAAGGAAGCCACCGAAGGAAAGCCAAAAAGGCAGAACCGCCGAAAACCCCAGGCAGAGCACCCAGACAACAGGGAGCCCCACCAAAGCAGGGGCGCACCCAACAAACAACGGAGACCAGCCAGACGAGGAGGTGAACAACCACAGAAGGCAAACCAGCCCATAGCAGGAACACCCCACAGCAAACAAGGGAAGTGGAGAGAACGGACACCACAACCCACTGAGGCAGCCAAGAACAAAAACAGCGAGCAGGCCAGCCAAAGAAGAAGACCAAAGGGACAACAGGCCAGCAAGTCAAAACCGGGCAACAGGAAACAACCAACACCCCGCGCCAAAGGGGTCCCGGGAAAACGAAACCCCAGCAAGAGAAAAGAAAGGGGAGCAGGAGGGAGCGCAGGACCCAAAGAACACAGCCCCAGCAGAACACCCCAACAGCAAACCCGGGGATACAGGAGCAGGAAGCCACAGCCCGGAGAAGCACACACTGACCACCCGAGAAGAGGCGCAACAGGCCCCAACTGAACAGGGAGCCGAGCAAACGAGCCAGAAAACCCAAAACCAGAACAAGGGAACCACAAGGGAGCCAACAGCAGCAGCAGCGGACAAACCCAACCAAAGACCACCGAAAGAACAAGCCAGGCAGAGAGGAACCCAAACAGATCAGGCAGAAGGCAGGAGCAACAACACACAGGCCAGAAAAGACCCGAGCCCAACAACCGGAGCCCCCAGGGGCCCGGAAGGAACAGGACAGGCCCAAACACCACAGCCAGGAAACCCCAACCCCCGAGGGGAAGGACTCCCAAAACCAGCCCGGCCACAGAGGCAAAAGAAGCCAGGGCGGAAGAAGAACAGGCAAACCAAACCCCAAGGCCCAGCACGCAGCAGGGGAAGGCAGAAGCAGGGGAGAAGCCCCATGGCAGAAACCGCAACAAAACACAAGCAGCCGAGAAGTCCGAGCCGAAGCCAAGCAAACAGCCCGACCAAAAGGACCCGAAGGCCCAAAACCCACCCGTGGATGGCCAGAGGGGAGAACCCCAACAGAGCACAGGCAAGCAAAGGCCGGAAGGGCGCAGAGAGACCCCGCACAGAAAACAGCGGAGTGCGCACGACCACAACCAACAAGGCAACAGCACAAAGGACCGGAACAGCAAGGGCCGAGAACACGGAAGACACCAGGCCCCAGCACCCCACATGGGAACAGAGACCCAAAGAGTCCACAGAAGAGAAGAACTGCCAACAGCCACAAGGACCAACCCAGAAGGCAGAGAGCAAGCAGCACCGGGGAGAGCACCAAAGGTGAAGCTGGGAAGGACAGCCACCCAAAGGAAGCCCCCAGCACCTGCAACACCCGGGCGGACCCCACAACCAGGCACGAACCAGGACCAATCCAGCCGAACCACCGACAGAGGAGAGAAGGCAAGGAAGCAACGCAACAAGCCACCAGACCTCCGCAAAACAAGCCGTAGACCCCCAGGGGACTAGCAGCCAGGCCCGCCTACCAACCGACACCACCAGAGGCAGCAGGCAAGCAGGGAAGACAGTAGCGGGAGACAGACCAAAACAGGCCCAGCCGGAGCCAAGAGGCTACAACGGCAGGAACACACCACACACGCAAGGACCAGAACCAACCGCAGAGGGACCAGAGCAAGCGAGCAGCCGGGCAACCCTAAGCAGACAGCACCAGCACAACCTGGAGGACACCCCACCAGGACGCAACCAGGCACCCAAGAGCCAACAGGGAGGAAAGGCCGAAGGCAACCGGAGACCACAAGGAGGCACCGCCGGAGACCAAGCAGAGGCAGCCGCAAGCCCGTAGACCAGGAGCGACCGGAAACAGCCCCCGGAACAACAGGACCACGGGAAACCAGTCAGGCACCAAGCATGGCCCACCCAGCCCCAAAGACACAACCACCGCAGGAAGAGCACAGAGCGGGAAAGCGACCCGAAAGGAGCAAGGTCCGAACACCAGAACCAGCCGCGAAACAGGAGGACACAGGCAACAGTCATAGCATCCAGCAGACAGGGAGCCACAGTAGGAGCAGCCACAGACCCAGCAGCACCACTGACAGAACCACGAGCCAGGAAAAGCCAGACCAGAGGCGAAGGGCGTGAGCACGACCCACCGAAGGGAGCCAAAGGCAAAAGGCATGCACAGGGGACATAACAGAGCCCGCAAAGCCAAGGCCAGAAGACACGCAAGGGCAAAACAAGACCACAAGGCAGAAAGGACACCCCCCTCACCAACAGACCCGCACAGCGAGGCCCGTCGCAAAGAGACGCAGAAGCAAAGGGGACAAAGGCGGAAGAAACGCACAGCAGGGTACCAGAGCAAAAAGCACGCAACCCAGGGAACACCAGAATCCCAGGAAGCGGCAGCGACCCTGCAGCGCGAACAACGCCCCCCCCCCACCAAGGCCATCTAAAGTGCAACAGCAGATCACAAGCCGCACAGATGGACACATACACAGAGAAACATACATGACAGCAGCAGGGGGCACGAGGGGAAAAGAGGCATACCGGAACCACACCCCACCCCCGGCAGACAGCCACCACAGGCAGGGAAACACAAGAGAGTGAAACCCAGACCAAAGAAAAGAGTATATGACCACAACAACCAGGCCACAGTGACTCCGCAAGGCAGGAAGATAAGGACATAAGCCCACTGCACCAGGAATCCCCAAGTGGACTACCAACCAGGGACTAACCAGGCCGCGATGCAGCTCAACCTACGAGTGCAGCTGAGAGCTGGTGCTGACAGGGCGGGAAGGCCGTAGGCTCAAAAGGAGAAGAACCCCCGCAACCTGGAAAAAAACATCATGGAAGACCCCCAAGTGTAAAACAAAGGAACCGGCAAGGAGCAAGGGCACCCAAAAAACCCGGCCCGAACAACAGATGCATAACCGTCACCCAACTCCAAGGAACACAGGTGAAGAACTAGGAAAGACAACAGCACCCGGTAACCCCAGCGGTCTCTCAGTCAGGTACAAACCAGGCCTGACCATGCGTAGCGACCGAAAGCAGACCAGATCAGGTGCTCGCAGGGTGGAAGGTCAGCAGCCCGCAGGAGGAGGAAAGGTCGAGCAGACCCACCAGGAGTCGAACCCTAGAAGGACAACACAGGCCCATGCTGCGGAAGCAGGAGTCCACCACGCCACCAGACCCAGCTGCAGAGGAAGAAACGTGTTATGATTTGAAAGACCACAATGGAATACTGTCCCGGCCCCCTGAGGGCCGCCGCAGGCAGGAGGAAAAAGGAAACCGCTATGCGGTACTCACCAAGGGGGCAGTCAAACTCCAACACCAAAGACTGACCCCCAACCATCAGCTCAGACGCCAACCAACAACGAGCGCCGAGTCAACAGAGGCAAAACCAGGAGCAACCGGCACTCCCAGGCGGCCATGCAGCATCCAGGGAGGAAAGCCGAACCTCACAGCTACAACCGGCATCCAGGAACACCAGGGGCCTCACCAAGACTGGCCCGTGGAGCCCCAAACAGCAGCAGCAGCGCGTCTCCCTGACCAGCCCAGCCACAGGAAGACACAGCCCGCAACCCGGAACAGACCGGGAGGAGCGGCGCCCCAGCCACAAAGGACCGGCCGCCCATCAACGCGGCTCCCGGCAAGCCCGGCAGGCCAGGAGATTGCGGAACAGGACGTTGAGAAGCCCAGCAGCTCGACGAGACAACGAGGAAGACTTCAGGGATGAAGAGGACAGCCCAGCAGCCCGACGAGACATCCCAGAAGCGCACAGTAGGTAAGAGCAAACTTCACATCCCTTTCTGTCGGAAGACAGAAACAAAGAACAGGGTGAATGCTGGGTTGGGCCGGTATATATACTCCCAGTGGGAGGGGCGGGGTTAGTGTACCAGCATTCTTCTGTCTTTTTTCTATCATGGAGATGGTCATCTCCAATATGTAAATGAATGGGACGAGGACATAAGGGACCTGGAGGTAATGACCGCTCCCCACCCATTAGCAATTTGTCACATGTAAATTTGCTGCTTGTGGTTAGTGCTACAACAGAAAATGATTGCTAGCTGTAAAAATACGACTCACTGAAAATATAATTTAATGCTACCTGCTTTATTTTCAGCCAATATATAAATGTCACCTGATATAAAAATGTAGTGGTAGTGTTAAAATATCAGAGTACTGAAATTATATGCAAATTAAAGGAGTAGTGTCATGATCTCAGGTTGGTTGGTAATTCACATAATTGTTCATCAATGTATTATTCCGCAATTAATATTTTTGGTGGAAATGAAATTACCACACTAAGGGGCTGATTACGATGGCGGGCGGAAAAGCATTCCGACCGCCGTGCTAGCGAGAAACTTCCGCCCGCAGGTACCGCGGCAAAAACGCTGGCCAGATTAGGATGCACCGCCAGAAACTCCCTACCGCGGCGGTCGGATTCCAGGATTCAGCGCCGGAAAAGCTGAAATTTCGTCTGCGGTGGTCGGAATTGCTGCGGAAAGGCCAAAGACCGCCGTTTCCCCAGCGGTCTGGAACACATGGAGCTGTCCGCAGTATTGCCACCGCCATCCTCGAATGGCCGGATTCTCCGCAGCGGTGTGGTGGGCTGTATGAGGCCTCGTGATTTGACCGGCGGTCCTGACCGCATTCCGCACGGCGGTACCACTCTTGTGGCTCCGTCCGCTACCGGTGCGGACGGAAATTTTCAGCGGAACCCGGAACACCGCAGCGGACAGGAAATGGGCTATCGATGCCCATCATAATACGGCGGTCGCAAAGACCGCCGATGGAGTGCGGAAAAGGTCATTTTCCACCAGCACTGCGGTGGTGCCTCCGCCCGCCATCGTAATAGGGCCCAAAGTAACTTTACCATCAACATTAACCCGGTTGATTGGATTTTACAGGTAAGGGCCTGATTCTGAGTTTGTCGTAATGCAGGTGTTCTTTATCGCACTTTCTAAATAATGCTACCCAGGGGTATGTTATTAAATGAGGGGGATATTCTCAAGAATGTGCAATAATCATCGCCAAAATAGGTTAACGGAATTTTTCATATCGCCGTCTATCGCGGGAAAATAACGGCGTGTCAACGTCTTATTCTCAACACGGCGGTAACATGCGATAGTTTCCCGATAACGCGTCAAATGTCCGCGATAAAATTACCGGGACGGCGATAAAAATCTAAAGCATAACATGAAAAATGTGGCGATGGGCCCAACCGCGATAAAAAAAATCAGCGATAAGCTGCGCCAGGCCTGCAATTCACACACGTCAGGCGGAAAAAATCACTATAAAAGCAGAAATAAAACACAAACAAAACCAAAACAACTGTGAAGCACAATGGAGGTAGCCGGAGCAAGTACAGAGGACAACCAGAACCCCACAAGCCCCACGGAGGACCAGCCTGGGACCTGGGGGTCAGGGAAGGGCAAGGAGAAGAAGAAGAAGAGGAAGACGCGGTTCAGTCCGCAGGAAAACAGGATCCTGATAACGGAGGTGATAGAACACCATCAACAACTGTTCGTCGCCTCCACTGTGTCATTGGCAACAAAAAATTGAATATGGCAGTCCATCGTGGACAAGGTGAATGCAGTTGGAGTGCTGAGGAGGACAATGGAAGAGCTCAAGAGGCACTGGAATGATGTGAAGTGCAAAACCAAGCAGAAACTCGGCAACAACCAGAAGGCAGCAATGCAGACTGGAGGTGGGAGTCCAGCGCCACAGGAGGAGCTGGATGAGATGGAGGAAATGGTGTCCACAGTCATCAGTGTGGAGATGGTGGCAGGAGTTGGGGGACCGGACACTGCTCAACATGACCTGACACAACAGCAACAGGGTGAGTAACGACCAGGGACTGGGGGGACGGGGGAGATGGGGACAATGTCACACTTGCACAATTAAGTATAGCACAGTGCACACCCACAATGACTCTGGATCATGTCCCTGATCCTCTTGGCACACTGCAGCACACCTAGAAACAGCAAGTAGGTCCCCGTCGACTATGTGCCCAGAGGGGGCCCTTCCCACACATCACCAATCTCACAACCAACCCATGCACATGTGCCAAACCCAGCAAAGCGGCGTGTCTGTGAGCCACACTGACAATGCAAATGACACTGCATGACGAATAGCATGGCTGCAGTCAATATATCATGACATGTTGCACGCCACGACACTGAGGTGACTGAGTGTGGACCCCATCCGTAAAGGAGCAGGTCACACTCTGACACATCCACGTTCACAAACCCCTGATGTCAACAACACATCTGCGGACAAACCATGCCCCAGAGTCCCAACTCCCACCAAGAGCCCAATTTACCCAAGAATGCAATATCTCAGCACTGTATAAGCACAGAAGTCAAAGGCACACCACCTGAAAGGGATAAGGGGCAGCAAAATCAGAGCTGCAGGGGCGACTCTCCCAAAATGCAGCACACACACATAACATTCAGAGCACATCAACATTGACAACAATGTGGTACAAACTGCAACACGTTCATAACAGAATAGAGGACACAACTGGTGCCGCTTGTGTGTAGAAACTGGCCAATCACATTTGGCATAGCAGGGAAATGTGAGATGATAATGTACAAGTACTAACGCACATCCGTGATGTTGTACAAATGTCCACTGTCCCGCATCAAATAGGCAGCTCCTCCCAAACAGTCACAATGTACATTGTCATACAGTCTGTATGTAAACTTGTACAATGCGTCAACATACATGTGAACACAATGTTAAACTGCACCTCCCCTTCACATTGCAGAGGGAGAATCAACACCTCCTGCTGAGCAGACCGAACATCTCTTCACTGATGACGAAGAGGACTGCCACACCTTCGACACCGACGCCCTCCAAGAGCTCATGGACAACTTCGGCACCTCACCTCCAGGAGCAGGGCAGCCCAGCTGCATCGAGGAAACCTCACCCCCTGCACAGACCACACAGCAGGAAGCACCCACCACCACGGCTGTCTTCTAGGACCCCCACGAACAACACATGGCCTTCCAATGTTGTGTGTTAGGGTGCCAGGAGAAGATGGCTGATCAGGTGCGGGAGGGGTTCGACCTCATGGCAGCCAAACTAGATGCCATACGTGGGTGTCTAAGTCCCATCAGGGACCACTTACAGTCCCTAACAGACACCCACAGTCCGCTCCATGCTCTCCAACGATCCATGGCTGACATCGCTGGAGTCTTGACTCTGAGACAAGGACAACTGTCTAGTCAAAGTGGCTCCAGCGATGTCAGCCGGGAGTTGGGACACATGCGGAGGATCATGGAGAACATGGAGCGGATGCAGGCGGAAAGAATGGCTGCCATGGCTGCACACCAGCGAGATGTAGCTGGGTCCTTCCATGCCCTGCAGACCCTCATCATGGCATTGCCGCCACAAGGCCTGGCGCTGATGAATGCTGCTGCTGCTTCTACATCCACATCTCCGCCCCCTGATGTGTCAGTGACACACAGTGCTGCAGGCAATCCACCTCCGGCCACTGATGTGTCACTGCCACACAGTGATGCAGACAAAACAACACCACCCACATGTGAGGCACATGAAACATCAGAGGACGAAGATGTGGATGATTCTGCCTTAGTGGTAAGAAGGAAGCGGTAGCATTCATCTCCGCCATATGGCCTGTTTCTGCTTGGTTCTGCCCTCTGCATCATCACCTTCCACTGTCCCCCGATACACTCTGCGACACTCACCTTGGACCTCGACATGGACTGCCATATTCTGTTTGGTTACCAATGACACAGCAATCAGACTGCGGACTGAACTCTTCCTCTTCCGATGAACTTGTCATTCCCTAAAGGACTCTGGCTGGCCCTCCACGGGGCAACAATGTAAAGTGGGGTTTGCATGGCCCTGTACTGCTCCAGCTTCAACACTCCACTGAATGTGAATAAAACATTCAAATTCAAACAGTTGTGTCATGTCTATGATCATTCAAGTATGAAAGTATGGATGAATGTAGGGTCAGTGTCCATGTTGCTCATGTGTCCCTTATGTCCATGTTGCTCATGTTGTGGGACTTGAGTCACAGGGTGCAACATTGCCGATTGCGGTCCGGGTGGCGCCGACACTACAACAGAGACACACGCATTAGTTACTTTCTTGTCCAGCCCAAAACTGAACCACGCCCAGAGCCCCGGGCTCATTGTTCACACCCTACGCTGGACTGGCATACGCCAGCCCAGCCCACTCCGCTTACGCTCACAGGGGGGGGGGACAAAGCTACATGTCCCAGGTCTTCCCTGTAGTGATCTGCTGATCACTGGTCTAGTTGCCAGCATGCCACAGCCACTCCCTGAGGGCTGGTTTACACCCACACCACACCCATCCAGCACAGGCGTCACAGGACATGTGACCCTGCCAATAAAAGGGACCTACCACATCACATTCCCCACTGCCGGAGGTGACATGATGGGGTCCGCACCACGAGACTCAATCATAAAGGGTCCATGACTTGTGGCGCACTGCGTTAGTGGCACCCGATGCACTGCAGCCGGCACGGGCCTACCGCCATGGGTCGATGACTTGCGGTGCACAGAGTTGGTGGCACCCGATGCACTGTGGCCGGCACGAGCCTACCGCCACGGGACGGTGACTTGCGGTGCACTGAGGTAGGGGCACCTGAAGAGCTGAGCGGGTGTGCAGCCTGCGATGATGAGTAGACCTCGATACGCCGTCCTGCCAATCAAGCTTCGATTTGAATTGAGAGCCCTGCTGGACCGCAGTGTACGCCGAAGGCAGCAGTCAGCACACACATGACTCCGCGGTGCGGTGCCGCAGGGTGCGCTGGAGGCCTGTGGCGCGGAATCCAGCGATCAGCTGAGGAGGTTGCACCGGCACGTGGTGGGCCCTCTTGGAGACACGCCGGTGGCGGCAGGTGAGCATTGAGGCCTGGGTGCGCAGGGGCGGCCAGTCATCGCTGTGCGGCGGACCGGTCTGGGGACCAGGGCTGGGGTGCAGCAGGCGCACAGGATCGCGCAGGTACCACCGGTCATGGCGGCGGCCTTGTGGCTGGGTGGGGGGCGCCGCCCTGGCAGACACGACCCTGCATGCGATGACGAGATGTGCACGGGTTGGCTTGGGACGTAGCCACCTCGTCTCCAGTGTAAATCTGGCCGTTGAAGGTGGTTGGCCACGTGTGTGTAGGCCTATGGACAGGATATGGCGGACACAGAGACACACGCAGTAGTTACTTTGGTGGCCATCCCGGAACTGAACCACGCCCAGAGCCCCGGGCTATTTATTCACGACATACGCTGGCCAAGGCCACTCCGCTCACGCTTACAGGGGGGGACGACAAAGCTACATGTCCAAGGTCTTCCACACTGCGTGAGGTAACCTGTTTGCATCCACTGTCCACAACACTACAAACACCAGCAGTATATGTCCACATGAACATGTCTGTGCTCTGCATACTGAAGTCTGTCCAGCACATCACCGCCACACTTGGCATTGTGTACATTCTTATTGATGGGTCACTTGCCTCCTTCGCACATACTTGGTTCCCACCTCTCCCCACATTCTGCAATTGTGTGGCAGAGGTGCCATGCCATGGATGGTTTGTCTACATGACTGGCCCCAGTTACCACAGTTACTTGTGTTGTCGTGTCTGGTAGTTGGGCATGTTGATTGGCATGTTGTATGTGATTTTGTAACATGTGCATTCCCACAGTTGTGAGTTGTATGATTGTGGAGTTGAGGTGTGTGGTGTGTTCAGTTGGTACTTACCAACGAGCAGTGCATTTCCTTTTTTTAAAAATGTTTTTGATTTTATTTAGCCACATGTTAATTACATAAACCATAATATCATGCAAAGCACAGAAAGGGGTATAAATACCATCATCAGAGAAAAAGAAAACAGCACATAAAAAATATACAATAATACATCAAAAGTTATAACTAAATGCTGGTACCACAATAAGAATGGAATATAATAGGTAAGATGTCCACTAATCCCACCGAAGGCAAGACCAGACCCTCTCAAATTTAACCAATGAACGTGGGCCCCTAGCTTTTGCTAGAGCCAATTCCATTTCGTAAACCCCCCTTAATAACAACCAAAACTCCGAGATTTTAGGACTCAGTGCTTCGATCCATACCCTAGCAATACACAACCGGGCACAAACAATAATGATTGAGACTAAGAATTTCGATACATTGCCCGAATCTGCAACTATCCCCAGTAAAATTTCCTTCTCTGTTAATTGAATGTCCTTCTCTGATAATTTACTCAACTCTTGGGTAACCTCGCGCCAAAATGTGTTTAAATTTGGACACGTAACAAACATATGACGGAGATCCGCGGTAAATTTGTTACACTTAGGGCAATATGTCTTAAGAGAAGCATGGGACACGGCCCATTTTGAAATGACCTTTGGGATATAATACAGCATAAACATAATACGATGTTGTTGCAATTTTAAGTTGATGGAGGTAACTGCTGTATTGATTAAAGCCAATGATTGATAAACCTCCTCATTAGTAATATCGATTTCAAAAATAAATTTCAGTTTAGCTGTAATCTGAATACCATCGTCAACCATGATGGCTAGGAATCTTTGATACACTTTCCCTATGCAACCCCGCCCTGAAATCTGAAAGATTGCCCGTAATACCTCTGTTGTACACGGTAGAACTGACAGACCTTTCCCTTGAAGAAAAAAGTTCCTAACTTGCAAATATTTAAAAAATGATTTATGATCTATCCCAAATTCTTCTTTGAGAGATGAGAAAGACCTAAAACCGTGCTCGTCATATAACTGCCCAAGATGTATTATACCACACTGTTGCCACATATTCCCCGCGGTATCAGACAACATACCAGGTAGCCGTGGGTTACCCCACAAAAAAACAAATTCATGTAGATCGGGTAGTGCATATGTTTTACAAATATCCTGCCAAATACGAGCAGTATGTCTAATAATCTTAAATCGCACTCTTTTGTAGTAATTCGGGTCGGACATTTCATGTACTACAAACCCCGTGTTGGGACCACAAGCCAACTGATACACAAACCAAGGTTTATCCACCTCAGGTCCCTTAAGTAAACACTGAATCCGGTTAACAAAAGCAGCCCAGAAGTAGGCTTTGAAATATGGGAGTTTAAAACCACCTTGTTCATAGGTTAATTTAATGTACCTAGGAGCTCTCCTCGCCCTGCTGTATCCCCATATAAATCTACCTACAACACTATCCAGCCGCTTGAAAAAAGTCAAAGAAACTCTCAAAGGAATAGTGCGGAACAAATAAAGAAACTTTGGTAAAATGTTCATCTTAACAACATTACACCTACCAATAATAGTGAGTGGTAGCTTATGCCACTGACGCAAATCTGCAGCAACCTTTTTGAGCAGCGGCTCATAGTTTAAGGTGATAAGATCACAAGTACAACAGCTAAGGCAGATAAGTAGCAGTTCTAGTAATGCCCAACGAAGGTGGGGCAAATATGGGTACAAAATTTAAAATCGACTGTGTCTTGTTTATATTAAGCTTGTATCCAGAAAAAGAACCAAAAATTTCTGCCTCTTGAATTATTACTGCAATAGCTTCCACTGGTCTCGAAGTGTATATAGCAATGTCGTCTGCTTAGGCTGTAACCTTTAAAGCCACACTATTAAAGGACACTGGGGAAATAAAATCATTATGGAGCAAGTGCCTGATAAAGGGCTCAATGTAAAGAGCAAATAATAGAGGGGATAGCGGACATCCCTGCCGAGTGCCCATCTGGAGATCCAAATGGGGGGATATAAGACCATTAAGCCTAATTGCAGCAGTTGGCTTAGAATATAATTTCTGTACCGCCGAGATATACCTCCGACCGAGACCTAGAGATTCCATGGTATACCATAGAAACCCCCAGACCACTCGGTCGAAGGCCTTCTTGGCCAGGGCCGGACTGGGAACAGAAACCGGCCCTGGCAAACTGCTCAGCCGGCCCCCCCTGGGGTGAGGGGGAGTGCAGCCGAGCAGTTTGCGAGGGCCGGTTTCGGCCGATTTTGTTATCGGGGGCCGATATTGCCGACCCCCGGTAACAAAAATGGCCCCCCAGGGGCCCAAAACCGGCCCCCACCCTAGAGGCCTACCGGGGAACCGCCCGGTGCCCGCTATGGCCAGTCCGGCCCTTTTCTCGGCGTCAAGCATCAACATCCCAATCCGCTGATCAAGGTGCTCGGCAACATCAAATGCTGCGATAGCTGTATTTATGTGCGCTGCAGTGTCCCTTCCCGGGACAAAGCCATGCTGTTGTTCCAATACCAGTAGGTGGATCAGGGGGGCTAAGCGGGAGGCAAGAAGCTTAGAAATTTTTTGGGCGTCCGCATTAATTAGGGATATCGGTCGATACGAGCTCATATCCTCGACTGGCTTTCCCTTTTTTGGAAAAACAATGATATTGGTTATGTTCCATGAGGGAGGCGTATCCCCACCTTGCAGTATCTCATTAACCAATTCCAGAAACGGCGGGATCAATATATCTCTAAATGTTTTATAAAACTCAAGCGGGATAGTGTCTTCGCCTACCGCCTTGCCAGAAGGCAGTGCATTTCCATAGGTGCCATCCTCAAAGCGCTGGTTGGTGATGGACTTGCGGAAGATGTAGGAATCATGCACACTGCCTGGGAAGTTTGCGACGACATTCGTGAACAGGCCCCAGTGGTCCACTTTTGCCTGCACATTGATGGAATGCGTGTGGTTTCTGTTGCGGTTATTGTGTGCAGTGTCGGCAGGGGACACAAGTAGTACATGTGTGCAGTCAATTGCCCCCAACACATGCGGGAAGCCAGCTATGGCGGAGTTCCCTTGCTTGGTCTCCAGCTGTTCCTGTGCAGTGTGGGGGAAGTGAAGGTGCAGGGGTATCAAGCTGATACAAACCGTGATGCTTACAGGTATGATAAATCCTGCATAATAAGACTGTAACAGAAGTTCGTGTGGTCGTAACCTTCCTTTTCTTTCCTACGAAGGTTACACCCACACGAACTTCTGTTACGGTCTTTTTATGCAGGATTTATCATACCTTTTAGCATTCCGGTTTGTACAAGGGCTATACACTGTACCAGATTACGTTTGTGACTATACGGACGCTTGACCATTGTCACCATTTATCCAAAAGGTTTCTGAATACTGACTTTGGGAATATGGAATTGTATTGGGGAGTTCCCGCAGAATATGCAGTTAATTGAATCCACACGTTGCCCTGATGAAGTTCCCCGTTGGGAATGGAACGCGTTGGCTGAGCTTTTCGTATTGTTGATTTATGTATTTGTAATGAAGAACTGTTTTTACACTACTGTTGACTACTGGACTTCATGACCTGGCGCACCCCCATTTCAGTAACTACAGTCTTGGATCTGGAGCACAGAGGCGTCAAGCAACGGCTGGCGTTGGGGTTGGTTGCACAGGAACACTACGAATTGGAACTAGCGTGTGGTGCGGATACAGGGGCCCGCCGTTGCTTTTGTGGACATGCATCCAAGACATGTGTGAGGAAGTTTGATAGGGCCGGGTGTGAGACTCCTCCGACTCTGGCAGTTGTTGGTTGGAATGTACCAGAGGCCAACAGGTGCAGCACAGCCAGCAGCTTTGTCTGCGGAGGGATGTTGGTTCTCCGCTGTGTTGGTACCGTCAGCCTGTGGGCAATGTGGGTCAGGATGCGGTGGATGGTTGTCCTTTTGAACCTGTAGTGGGCAATGGCATCCTCTGGCGTTGAGTGTCTGAGGCTGGTGCGTTTTAGGAACGTCCGCTGTCTTCTTCTGCGCTGCCTAGGTGGTAGTCCGGGGGGGTGGCCGGGGGGGGGTCCTGGGGTTGGTGGTGGTGGGTGTTGTGGCCCTCTTGGGTCTCCAAAATGCATGATCATTGGCTCCATGGCATCTATTGGTCTTCAGATGTGGCTCTGGGCTGGGCTCCCTTTCTACTGCAGGTTGTCGTCCTGCTTAACACCAGTAATAGGCAGGTGTTAAATCCCTGCTGCTAACGCGCCTTATCGCCTGTTTTTGGATCGCTTCGCTGATCTGGCTGGTCGTTGAGAATATTGCGAAGTGGTGTTTTCGTGTGTTTTTGCACGGGAACGCCTACTCTGCATATTATTAGCGTTAGTTGTCGCTCTCATTCATTGCGATGTTTTTTGCGGCAGCTATCGCTGGTAAACTGGTGATATCGGCAGTTTGCACCAGCTTGAGAATAGGGCGATAAATCTATCGCCACTTTTGCGGCGCTAAAGTGCTGATAAGTCGGCGATAAGTCCTTGAGAATATGCCCCTGAGTGCGATAAATAGCACATGGAACAAGTTTTTGGGGAATAACATGCATATGTTGGTGCTTACCGGGCCAAAATCCTCATGGCACGGTAAATACCATATACTTTTCCCATGTTAAATTCCAGCCTGTTTGGCCTGCCAAAATTTAGTGAAGGGTGAGATATTTAACACACCCGGTAATTACCAGATATGGTAAATATCATACGATTCGTAATTCCGACACCCTACATAAACAGGGGTTTACACAGGGCATGTAATACACTGACCAACTCGTAATCAGGGCTTAAACATAATCGGTTGTAGTTTAGCACCAATTGCAATTAAAAATAAGCTGACAATATATATACTGCACTTTTTGTAACAACCTTGTTTTACTTTCAAGACAGTTAGAATGCCTCTGAGTTAGGTAAACACTTTTGCATGTGTTTTTCAAGTTTTAGGATCAAGCCCAAGAATTTCCACACAATTTATTACACATTTGAAAAGTTAAAAACTTTTCAAGATAACTGTTAGTTTCTTAACTTTTTCTACTTTGCAATACATTTTTCATTAATTTTCTTTTAGTATTTGCCCTTAAATAGTTTTTGTCAGAGTACATTTACTATTTTAATAAAAGCAGATCATAGTTTCCAAGATTCAACTCAGCCTGCAGCTTGAGCTATCTGTATTTGAGATGTTTCAAGTTGAATCACAGCAAAAAGTGGAGAGTGATACCAACCCTGGAGATAAAATCAATGCAGCTTCACTTTTATGGATTAAGGTCAGAAACGCATGTGACATGGGACCTCTTCGGCTGGCCTTAATCAATAAATATCAAGTAATGAGTAGAAGTTGCCTGGATACTTTTGAACTATGTTTTTGTTGACAATGTAAAGGAATTTTAAAAATGTGTCTTTTGGCTAAAGGCGCACAGTAAACATCGGCCAATATCAGCCTTATGAATTCCTACATCTATCTGAAAGCTGAGCCACATCACAGCATTTCATGGAGTGGTACAAAATATTTATCTTCCACATGTAATTCTTTTGGGATTGTTTTTATTTACATAAACATTTAGTATCACACTAAAGAATGTGCAGATAACTATCCTCTAAGTCAAAGACTCAAATTAATAATATATTGTGAGCTTTGTACTGTCCTATACGTAAAAACCATATACCACATGATCACACCACTCCTTCACTATTTATGCCTCCATCTGTAGTCAAGTAGGGCAAGCTACACATTGAAAACAGTGTTCTTCACGTACAAAACAGCCGCAACTAACACTCTCAAATGCCTTGCTGAAAAATGAATTGAAGCTATTGGAGGTTCACACAGTTTTGAAGCTTTACAGATCCTCATATATCCTCAGAACCAAGAACAAATTCTCACAGGACAGCCCACTCTCCAAAGAAATTAGCATGCTAGTTATGTCCTTCCCAGTTATTGCCCTGAGGATTTAGAGTACACTTTTATCTGATAAGCTCATCCTTTCTCCATTTTAATGAAACTTTGGAAAAACATGCTTATAAAGACTGGTAGAAGAGATAACTCGCAATACTTGGCCATCTCTAGGCCTCTTAGGATCTCTCTCTATTCATCCTCACCGACTGAGACCCTGTGATTGCATATTGCTCCAATGTTCCTTTCTGAGAAATACTTACGAACAAAGTCTAATTCAACAAATGCAAATCTTATATGTTGCTAAATTGACATCCACATAAGCTACCACCATATGTTGTACTAATTTAATCTGTTATTGCTAACCATATACTTAAAGTAATGTAATATACTGCTGCACCTGTTCAGTATTGACCCAAACTTAATGAGATTGCTTTACGTCAATCAATATATTCCATTACACTTGAACGTCTACCTATGTTCCCTTTCTGAAACATTTCTAAATTTACAGTCACCTATCACAATAATTATTTCTCCTCAAGACACCAAAATGTCAGTTTTGAATTTATTCTTTATTGCTAGTCATACACTTCAAGAAATGTAATGTTCTACACCAGGTTTATTTCTCTAAACCAATCTGTAATGTTTACTCCAATCTTTGTAATCTGTTGCCTCGAATGTTAAGCCATATTGGTTTTTTCTAATCTCTATAGCACTCTGAAACCTGCTTGGATTTAGTTGCTTAATATCATTGAACGATACTTTTCTGGAACTACATCATCAAAGAAAATTTAGCAGGAGGACCTTTTCTCCTTTGCAAGGATGTACGCGTGCAGCATCTGTAAACATACAATATGCAAACCTGGTGACAAATGAAGTAAGAGAGTCCTTAACTTATGAACATTGAAGCTTGATGTGATAAAACTTGCTCTCCATTTCTAGTAATTCAAATGATAGGGACTACACATTGTTCTTTCAACGATGAATGCAAATCTTTAATAAATTTCCAGCCAGACATTCCACTAAAGATTGGTCTATATAGCCTATTCTTCTCTTTGCAAACAATATGTAAAATGTAACTGAACCAGTGAATATCACCCTGAAATTCTGAATGGATGGCACAGAGAGCACAAGGTGTTCCTTTGACATATCCACATTTTCAGTCCAAGCCACAACTAGAAAAAGGAGTGGCACATATAGCACTGGGACACACATGCTAATGGATTTTTTTAAATGTATGATGAAATGTACATCTCTTTTTGTATTCATCCATTAATTGGCTATCTTAAGATATTATATCGAACTATTAGTATTTACGCCTTGCGGCTGTGAGGGGTTAATATTTTTAGAGACAAACCATAATTAACTAGTAATTTCAAAATATAAAGATGTTTATGGCTCTGCACATCATTGTGTACATCTGCTTCCCTATTACAGTCATCACTCTGACACTTTAGACATTGCTTCACAACACAAGCCTATGGCTTTCCAAAGTACTGTCTTATTCCTTTACTATACATTGAGTATCTATTTGGCTCAGCGAAGGACCAACACTATCTCTTCTCATATACTTCTCTCCTTGATATCTTAGATTCATGCTCTATCTTTGATACTGAAGTGTATAAACACCTTGGGTCACTTAACATTAAAAGCCCCAGTGGGACAGTGCCTAGTATGAAACCAATGAAAGCAAGATAACAAGGAAATGATTGGGATTCCCTCACCATGTGTGTGCCTAACTAATTCTGTGTGAGAGGGACACCCTGCAGGAACCCTGACTTCGCTGTCTCTCTAAGTCTGTTCACATGTAGGCATGGGTAAAGTGTGAGGAGGGAGGAGGGAGTTAAATTAGAGACTGCACCTCTCTCTGATTGGAGCCTCAGGTAATCGAACATTTGTGGTGGCTCTGGTGTACCCTCAATAACATTTATGTGCGGCAGAAGAATACTTCCAAACTCTGTGGTCAGTATCAGGGTGCAAACAGAGAACATCAATGATGGTCTAAGTATGTCAAACCACATGGGTGGCAAGTGACTCCTTTGCACAAGGGGAATGACACACTTCATGCATCAATGCATTAAGCATTAAAGATGCGGCCTATAAGTAATTTGCTTGTGTCACAAGTTCTCATTCACTTTGTGTTGCAGTACCACTACATGCTATTCAGTGTATTTCAGCAGCTGACAGTATAATATACATGAAATACGATTTACTCAGTCTGGTATGATTTAATAACCCTGTCTGTTCAGCAGCAAATAGATACTTGCATACCATTTTTTCCATTTGTTTTATGTACCAAACATTCCACCATCTTAAGAAATACAGCTACAAATTTTCCAAACTTAAAGTTGGCTATGATGCAAATTACATTTTGCATGTAATGTAGATTTAGTGCCATTATTAAAGTCCAGTTCTCAATGAGGAGCGGCAGTGCAGAGGTAGAGCTAGGAATTGAATAATTCTACATGAGATATAAAGGTACAGATGAGACTCATCATGATATCCTCATAATCAAACGTCTGCTACCTCAGCCTGAAAACTGAATTGCAGAAGTGGTCTTCAAGCATACGGAACTCCTTCCTGGACTGTAGTTGATTGGATCTTCATAAAGTTACGAAAGCCAATTTCTGTGCCATGTGGGACTCATGGAGAGGAGGTATTGTATCATGTTGTATTGTTGGGTACTCTTTAAGGGAGTAATAATCCAGAGAAATAAACATTATTTCATACCTTCACCCAGAATCAGTTGAAAATAACTTATGACCAATGAAAAACAGTACCTTTGTGAACCTGAATACCAATTTCTTGTGTTTTAGAACGTAAAAAAATTCAACCATTTACATGAAACAGTGATAGAATCAGTGTAATGGTGGGCCATGGCTGTTGATTGCCGTGCTGTATGTGCAGTGCTGATATTGAATATCAAAGGTCACTAAGAGTATGGAGGTTTTTCTTATGGAAATGCTTTAGAAACATTGTTGAAAGCAAGTTCTTTTATGATGGCTGTATTCCAATGTACCCATTCATTTTATTTTATGTTTCCATAGCATGAATACAGGTGATTGCTTTGGGACAGACATAGATGTTAAGATTTGATCTCATGCTTTGGTGATGAAATCAGACGAAAGTGGGACACATAGCAGTCGTGAGTGGCTGCTGCCATCAGAGGCACCCTCAGGATCTCTGAATTCAGATGATCTTGGGAAATATGTCCAGTGGACAAGGATATTCTGAGCTGCAAGTTGAATACTAGACCTTTTTACTTCCTGATGGATGCCTTTTAGAACTTGCTGTGCTTTAGAAGGGTTCATTTCATTGCGTCATTGGTCCCTATTTCCAACATTCGTCCCAATGTTGTATTCCCTCTTCTGATGGACTTGAGTTCTTTTATGAAAAAGCTAATTTTTTGCTTTTTGTATTTTTGGGAAAATCACTCCAGAAATATAATACTCACTGCTCACATCTGCCGTGTCCAGAAGCTCATAACCCAGATAGGCTAATTCACATTTATATTTTCCATGATCAAAGAGTAATATTAAATTGGGTAATGGTGGCACCTACTACTTGATGAGAAATTAACACACCATGTTACAAAATGACACATTCAGTCCACTCCAATACTCTTTAATTCAGCAATATACCATAAAAGAGATACACATTAAAAATACAAAGGTCACAGGAGGTTAAAATCAACATCAAAGAAGATTAAAAAGTAATACAGACAATCAAGTCATAAAAATAGAAATTAAATTCATGCATGAGCCCCACAGGTGTGTAAAATCATAAATCCAAGGTTAAAATGTGTGTAGGGTAAGTAATAAGTTGATAGGTTGTGCAGTACCATATGTGTGCCAATTAATATTGAGACTGCATTATTCCTGTTTCTTATTATCCACACATGAAACAGAAACCTTGACAGCGCAACTATCAGATGTGGAGTCGTGTTGGCTTGGAGGAACCTATAAGCTTCCTATTCCTTGTGGTGCCTAGTTCCCTACAGATAGGTATCAGCCATTTTGCACGTGGTCCTTTGTAGGTAGAACAAAAGAATAGCAGATGGGGCGGGTCCTCCTTCTTATATCCACACATTTGGCACTCCTGGTCTATACTGTTCAATATTACTGGCCAGTTTGACTTAAAAACTATTGAGCTGGAGATTTCCATGTCTGAATTGCACAGAAAGTTTTTGGGCCAAGTTTGGCTCTATGTCATCACAGAAAATTTCCATATAATAATGATCTTGAAACAGAAAGAATGAGGCGGATAAAGTGCCATTTGCATGTATTTAAAAAATTGCTAAATTTGTAGTTTTTAAATTGATGTTTTTATCTTGTTTGCAGTAGTTAATGGGCAGAAACCCACTGGATCATTCCAAAGAATGGACAAGCCAATCTCCTTAAAGGAGTCTTTGACAAATTTGATCCAGGGGAGTTCGGTTGCTTTCAGATGTCTAAGAATTTCTTCCAACCCAATTCGATATAACGAAAGTTCAGGGGTAACCCAGATGTGTCTCCAATAAATAAGAGGTCGGAGTTCTGTCTTGTCAGTAATCGGCCTTAGTCCCAAATCAAGCCTCAATGGTAATAGCGGAGTGCTGACTGGTAGACACAAAAGCTGCCTTATGAATCTGTTTTCTACTATTGTCAAGGGTTTTTGATTTTTAGGACCCCAAATCTCTGCCCCGTAAAGAGCTCCAGCAAGGGCCTGATGCATGTATATTTGAATAACGGGCATTACAACCTTACAATGGGACCCTTGTATAGCTTCAGCAACCCCATGTATAGCTTCAGAAACCCTCCAGTTTGCTGCTCCAAATTTAGTCTTCTTTTAGCAACTTGCGATGACCAGTCCGATTTCTCATCTAGTGTAATCCCCAGATAGTCAAATCGGCATACCTGCTCTAGGGAACCCCATCCAAGGTGGGATTAGACCATGTAGACGTACAGGAATTAAAAAACATAAATTTGGTTTTACTGATGTTAACTTACAGCCCCCTTAACTCACAGAATCTGCTGAATACATCAAGCAATTTTTGAGCCCCATGGGAGACTTGGAGAGCAAAAGTGTATCGTCCGCAAACATGAGGGCTGGAACCCTCATGCCTGCTAAATGTGGGGAGTTGTTGTCACTTCTATTTAAGAAACCCACTAGATCATTTAAAAAAAAGTAAAAAGAGTGGGTGCCAGTACACAACCCTGTCTAACGCTGTGCAAGACAGGAATAGGCTTAGTAACTTCACCAAGCTTACCACATCTAATTTGCATGTAATTGTTCTGATGTAGCCTCTCTATTATTTTCCACAGGTAAGCTGGGATGCCCAATTCAGCAAGGCATTTCCACAGCCAAGTTCTAGGGACCAGTCAAATGCAGATCTAAGGTCGACGAAGACTGCATAGAGCCTTCCTTTCTCAAGGCTTATGACCGTCCAATAAATCTGCAGTCTGAAAACCTGGCCAACCGTGGAGGTATTGGCTGGGAAACCCGATTGGAGGGGGCAAAGTTTGACCATTGCTGCAGCTTGCCTTATATCACCCTGCTAAAATGCTTTTGCGTGCTGTCTAAAAGGCTGATTGGCCTATAGATGGCGGGATACATCGGACAACCTTTTTTGTAGATAGGGAAAATCTAAGCCCCCGCCCATGTTTTGGGAATACTGGCTCCATTTAAAATAGCATTATAAACCACAGTAAAATAGGGTATCCAAATATCTAATTCTGATAAAAACAGGTCATCTGGGATCTTAACTATGCCAGGGGTTTTACGCGGTGCTGTCTTTATAATGGGCTCTTCTACCTCTGTACACTTTATCACAGGAAAGTCTTCATTATCCCTCACTGACCCTGAAAGCCAAGGAGTGACTAAATGTTCCAGAACTAGGACCTCATCAGGTTTCTGTTGGTATAAATGTATAAAGTGGGCTACCCATGCCTCTGCCACAACATTATTGTCAATTTTAGTTCTTCCTTCACTGTTCCCCATGGAAATTAAATTAAAAAAAAGAGTTTGGTTATTATCCCTCGCAGCTGCTAAGAGAAGTCCCCAGTTTTGGCAGTCCCATTCCCTCTTAGACCTTGCAAGGGCGGATTTATAGACAGCTCTCATTTCCTGGATATCTTTCCTCCGACAGGACTTAATTGCGGTAATCAGAGCGCTCTTGGCCATGCTACATTCTTAAGTAAACCAGGATGGTACACTACTCCTTGGCCATTGGCTTTTGGCTTCTCTGAAAAAGTCTGCCTTTAAACTAGTAAAGAAGGAATAATGTACAGCTTCAACTATTGATAAGGATGTTTCCTCTAATGGCCCAGGTATCAGTACAAAATGCCTCCAGGGCTTGGCCCACCTGGATATATATTGAGCTTAGAGCCCTCTCGGCCCTGACCACTGCAGACCACTGAGTTCTAAGTTTGTTGTTCATTACACCTCTCGTCTAGTAGTTGTGGGATGGATAGCTGGATTTGTGCTGGTGGAAGTTCCTGCTCCACCTCGGGGGTGTTATGATCGCTATCATGCCTCTGCGCCACCACCATATCCTCTAAAATTGGCCAAAGTTTGACATCAAGGAGAATATAACTGATACGGCTGGTACTGCCTGCTCTATTAAAGGTATGGGTGCCATTTTTTTAAATCAGATTTGGTTCTTCCGTTGCAAGCACAAATTATGCAATTAAGGGTGTAAGGCATTTAATTGTATCGCCACGGGGACCCCTTTTTAATAGGGAGAATGTTGAGGGCAGGGATTAAACAAGTTTTCTCCTCCTCCAGCAGGGAGTAAAGGTTAACCGATCCCAGGGGTTCAAACTGACAAAATTGCCCCCCACTACTTTTTGCACATCGGGATGAAGGCCAGTTATGTGTGAGATTAACACTTCTATAGTGGGGGATTCCTGGAGCTGTTATAGATGTTTACTAAACATTCATTGGGAAATTTAATGAATACACAGAGGAGGTCCTCAGCTACTATTTCTGACCCCAGCACCTTACATTCCGCATGTACCCCAACCCATGTCATTAGTCCTCCAGAAGGCCTTCCCTTGCCAAGCGACATTGCATCGACACAGTATATGGCAAAGTTCAAACAACTGATTTCACGTGTTTGCCATGTTTCCTGCAAAAGACAGATGTCAAAAGTGTTAATATAATTTCCCAAGTCGGGATCATCCAGTTTGGAAACCAGACCAGCAACATTCCAGGAAAGTATCCTACGTTTTCTAGGAGTCCCCGAAGAAGGCCTAGTCAGCTGGCACCCCCAGGATATACTATGCGACTGCCACCCACCAGATCAAGTGGCTTGTCAACTGTTGGGGGGTTTAACACATTAGAATCTGTCAGAATGCTGATAAGAGAGGGACCGGTGCACCAACAAGGGTCCGAAAAAATCCAAGCCTCAAGGTCTATTTCTCTGAAAGATCAAACCGATCTTAGGTCCCCACCCGATTATGCCCATGAAAACAAACATACATCAACTCCCCATAAGTTTCCCTACTGGCTGTTTTAACACTCGAGACACGAAAAGGTCTGCTGCCTTCATCGAGTCAATCGACATGGTCCAGAGGACCATACCTGTTGTGCACTGGAATATTGTGACACATAAAAAACAAGGTGTAATTAAAAGACTTCCATACTGTGACAGTTGTTAAAAACAGGAGTAGGTTATATAGATAAGTATGGGCCTACAAACCCTTCTGGACTACTTTGAATATTTCTGCAAGGTGCGGGGCCTTGAAATAAACATGTGCAAGTTTATGATATTGAGCCCAGGTCACTCGACCAGGGCTAACCCGACAGAGAGTGCATACATTTATCTACCTGGGCATCACATTGACAGAACATCTGGGGTGGCAGGCACACATTATGCTGCGTAGGTTAAAACTAGAACAAGTTGTAGGAAGTATTACAGAGCTCTCACACAACTCTAGGTTTTGACCTGCACAGCCTGCTCTACCGGTATACCACCTTCACAAACGCTGGGGATGGTTTCTTAAGGTGCAAAAATGTGGGGTCATTTGGATGTCTCCACTTTAGAATTGGTAGAAAACCGATTGTTGCGTTTACTAGTGAGTGTTCCTATAAGTACTCCCCTGCTTCCCTTTAGACTTGATCTAGGGTTGAGAGCCCTTTCAGACAAAATAGACCTATGTCAAATCCTCTTTTGGAGGAGGATCTGGGCTACCTCAGAACTCCGTCCCTATCGAGATGGTCTAGAGGAAATACTCAGTCTCGTGGGCTCCCGTAATATACCCTGGATCAAGTTTGTGAAAGTCACCTTGGGAGAGATCGGGTTGTCATCCGAGTGCCCCGAGAGAGGCTAGGCTAACATCTAAGTCTTATATTAAACTAGCATATTTGCAACACATAGGGGGATATTCTCAAGAACGTGCGATAATCATCGCCAAAATAGGTTAACGCAATTTCACATATCGCTGTCCATCGCGGGAAAATAACTCTGTGTTAATGTCCCATTCTCAACACGGCGGTAACATGCAATAGTGTCCTGATAACGCGTCAAATATCCGCGATAAAATCACCAGGACGGCGATAAAAATCTAAAGCCTAACGTGAAAAAAGTTGCGATGGGCCCAACTGCGAAAAAAAATACAGCGATAAGCAGCGGCAGGCCTGCAAGTCCCACAAGTCAGGCGGGAAAAACTACTAGAAAAGCGCCAACAAAAAACACAAACAAAACACAAACAACTGCGAAGCACCATGGAGGTAGCCGGAGCGAGTACAGAGGACAACCAGAACCCCACAAGCCCCACGGAGGACCATCATGGGATCTCGGGGTCAGGGAAGGGCAAGGAGAAGAAGAAGAGGAACCAACCTTACAGTACGCAGGAAAACCAGATCCTCATTACGGAGGTGATAGAACACCACCACCAACTGTTCATCACCTCCACTGTGTCATTGGCAACTAAAAATACAATATGGCAGTCCATTTTGGCCAAGGTGAATGCAGTCGGAGTGAAGAGAAGGGAAGTGGACGACTGCAAGAAGCGCTGGACTGATGTGAAGCGCAAAACCAAGCTGAAACCCGCAGCCAACCTGAAAGCAGCAATGCAGACTGGAGGTGGGAGTCCAGTGACACACCAGGAGCTGGATGAGATGGAGGAAATTGTGACCCGAGTCATCATTGGGGAGACGGTGGCAGGAGTTGGGGGACCGGACACTGCACAACATGACCTGAGCCAACAGCAACAGGGTGAGTAACGACCAGGGACTGGGGGGACGGGGGGAGATGGGCACAATGGCACACATGCACAATTAAGTATAGCACATCTGCGGACAAACCATGCCCAAGAGTCACAACTCCAACCAAGAGCCCAAGTCTGCAACATCTCAGCACTGTATAAGTACAGAAGTGAAAGGCACACCGCCTGAAAGGGATAAGGGCCAGCCAAATCAGAGCTGAAGGGGCAACACACCCACAATGCTGCACACACACATAAGAATCAGAGCACCTCAACATTGACAACAATGTGGTACAAACTGCAACACTTTCACAACAGAACAGAGGACACAACTGCCGCCGCTTGTGTGTAGAAAATGGCCATTCGCATTTGGCATAGCAGGAAACTGTGAGATGACAATGTACAAGTACAACCTTACATCCCTGATGGTGTAGAAATGTCAACTGTCCCGCATCACATAGGCATCTCCTCACAAACAGTCACAATGTACATTGTCATGCAGTCTGTAAGTAAACTTGTCCAATGCGTCAACATACATGTGAACACAATGTCAATCTGCATCTCCCCTTCACATTGCAGAGGGAGAATCAACACCTCCTGCAGAGCAGACACAACAACTCAGCACTGATGATGAAGAGGACCTCCCCAACATCGACACCGACGCCCTCCGACAGCCCATGGACAGCTTCGGCACCCCACCTCCAGGAGCAGTGCAGCCCAGCTGCATCGAGGAAACCCCACCCCCTGCACAGACCACACAGCAGGAAGAACCCACCACCATGGCTGTCTCCCAGGACCCCCACGACCAACACATGGCATTCCAACGCCGTGTGTTAGGGTGCCAGGAGAAGATGGCTGATCAGCTGCGGGTGGGGTTCGACCTCATGGCAGCCAAACTAGATGCCATACGTGGGTGTCTACGTCCCATCAGGGACCACTTACAGTCCCTAACGGACACCCACTGTCCGCTCCATGCTCTCCAACAATCCATGGCTGACATCGCTGGAGTCATGACTCTGAGCCAAGAACAACTGTCTAGTCAGAGTGGCTCCAGCGATGTCAGCTGGGAGTTGGGACACATGCGGAGGATCATGTTGAACATGGAGCGGATGCAGGCGGAAAGAATGTTTGCCACGGCTGCACACCAGCGAAATGTAGCTGTGATCTTCCATGCCCTGCAGATCCTCGTCATGGCCACAAGGCCTGGCGCGGATGAATGCTGCTGCTACTACTCCATCCACATCTCCGCCCCCTGAAGTGTCAGTGCCACACAGTGATGCAGACTAAACATCACCACCCACATGTGAGGCACCTGACACATCAGAGGACGAAGATGATGATGAATCTGGCTTTGTGGTAAGAATGAAGTGGTAGCATTCATCTCCGCCATATGGCCTGTCTCAGCTTGGTTCTGCCCTCTGCATCATGCCCTGGAATAACACCTTCCACTGTCCCCCGATACACTCATCGACACTCACCTTGGACCTCGACAGGGACTGCCATATTTGGTTTGGTTACCAATGACACAGCAATCACACTGCAGACTGAAGTCTTCCTCTTCTGATGAACTTGTCAATCCCTAATGGACTCTGGCTGGCCCTCCACGGGGCAACAATGTAAAGTGGGGTTTACATGGCCCTGTACTGCTCCAGCTTCAATACTCCACTGAATGCGAATAAAACATTCTAATTCACACAGATGTGTCGTGGCTATGAGCAATCAAGTATGAAAGTATGGATGAATGTAGGGACAGTGATTCCACAAAAGGTACTCCTGGGTAATGCTATCAATGCGCATGTATGGCCGTGACCCAGATAGGCAGTGAGACACACATTGCCATTCAAATCAACACTCATCACAGTTGAATACAAGTGAAGGTGCGTAGACTTTATTAGCATATGCGTGTCAGTACGGGCAAGATAAGTGCCACAACATGCAGACCAATGCAGCAGTATGTCAGGATGAAGAATTTTGCCAAGCGCCGCTGTCCACTCCGGGGGAGTGCCTCACCTTTCACAGGTGTGTGTTAACCCGCTTTGTTGTCCGCTCATGTATTCGGAGTCCAGGCGAAAGCAGCCATGTCCACTGTTGTCGTGGGACATGTGACCAGATCTCCAAGATGCAACAAGGTGCTGGGACATGTGCAATGGGTTCCAATCTGTTGTGGCTGCAGGTACGTAGTCACTCGTCCATGAAAGCGATTGCAGCTCCGTAGGCTATCATTTCCAACATGAGGTCGTTGTTGACTTCATCAAACAGGACGGCGAGGCGATCCATTAGCAGGTCCGGACAGATGTGCTGCGTCCACCCCCTTCCACCAATTAGCACTACAGCCCAATAGGGGAGCGGTTCAACGTGGTCACTGCACACGAGGAGTTGTGCAATCGCCCAGGTCCAGCTGCCAGCATGTATGCCAAGTATCAAGGCATCCCATAAACGGGTATCACGGTGACACTCCTGGTCGTGGGCCAACAGGGGCGACACACATGTCAAAATCCAGTTCAGCTACCGTCCTGTTGGCTAGGCAGACATCCATGGACCACTCGAATATGCACGATCGACAATGCAACACAGGCTGAACGCAGGTGACGTTGGCAAGGCGGAAGCTTAGCCGGTAACTGATCCGCAGCACTGCCAATGGCAGTGCCCCCAGTAAACGCAGCATACATGCACGGTACAGTTCCACCTGACAGGGGTTGTGCAAGTGTCCGGGATGTTCTGCCATTGCGTTAGTGGCTCTGGTTGAAGCGGCACTGTTCTGACCTGCGCCAGTTCTGTGGATGAAATGCCACAGCTCGGATCAATGAGGTGTATTAGTGTGCAACGGTTGTACGCCTGGGATGGTGTGGGAGTAAGTGTGAAGGCCATTCCATGCAAGAAAACTTCGAGCAAGGACTTATGTGTGTGGGGTATGTATATGTTGGTCTTTCATCGGGCTGTGCGTAGTGTGGGAGTCATCATCAGCTGCTATAGTATCTGTCAGGGGGTGCCGGGCACATGCAATTCCGAGGTCGGAGGTGCAGATGTGCTTCCGCCTAATAGTTCAGACAAAGGAGCTTTCATCCCTAATGTTAGTTTCTCATCTGCTTGCATTCAGGAAATGTGAAGTGGCTTGTTGGGGGTGGGGTGGGATGTGTGCGACTTTGGGATTCATGTTTGACATGTCTTGCATATGGCAAATGAGCGGCATCATTGTGTGTTACGTTGCCTCACAGCTGCTCCTCCCTCCCCCCGAGCCTATTTACTTGTGTGCGCTGCGCGGTTTCATCACTTGCACTCCTACGGCACACCATTGTCATGCCTGTCTGCGCATGTCCCCAAGCCTGACAACGACCCTGTGATGTTGGCCGTTGAAGGTGGGCGGCCACGTGAGTGTAGGCCTGTGGGAAGGATAGGGCGGACACAGATGTAGAGTTCATGCCTGGCTGAACTCGCGCTGCGATGAAGGCTAGGCATTTGGCTCATGCTGCGGCAATACAGATACACACAACACTTGGCATGTATGAGCCAAGACCCCGAGCGGTCTTGCGCTCCTTCATTTCCCCGTTCGTGCGAGCCCGCCCTCCGGGTGCATGCTACATTGCAACATTGTTGATTGCGGAATGGGTGGCGCCGACACTACAACAGTGACACAATCATTAGTTACTTCCTTGTCCAGGCCAAAACTGAACCACGCCCAGAGCCCCGGGCAAATCCTTCACACCCCTACGCTGGCTTGGCGTACGCCGGCCCAGCCCACTCCGCTTACGCTTACAGGGGGGGGGACAAAGCTACGTGTCCAAGGTCTTACCCACTGCCTGAGGTGACATGGTTGCGTCCGCTGTCCACAGCACAATGTAATGTGGTAGGGCCCGGGGCCATCATGCATACATAATGACCACACAGACACACTTAGATAGTGGAGCTGGCTATGGGCACGTGCGCCCGGCCCCTTTTTATTACCAGGGTCACATGTCCAGTGACGCCTGTCCTGGATGGGTGTGGGGTGAGTGTAAGCCAGCCCTCAGGGAGTGGTTGGTGCTGGCAACAACTAGAACAGTGATCATCAGATCACACACACAGATTCAATCATAAAGTGTCCATGACTTGTGGTGCACTGAGTTAGTGGCACCGAATGCACGGCGGCCGGCACGGGCCTACCGCCACGTGGCGATGACTTGAGCTGCACTGAGTTAGGGGCACGAGAGCTGAGCGTGCTCATGTGAAGAAATTGTTAATGAGTTGGTCCCTTCGGGATATTCCTGCTGCAGCTGCAGTGGGGTGTGGTACATCTGCCTCATCTTCATCATCATCGTCCCAGGTCTTCCCCACTGCCTGAGGTGACATTGTTGCGTCCGCTGTCCACAGCACAAAACTCAATCATGAAGGGTCCATGAGTTGTGGTGCACTGAGTTAGTGGCACCTGAAGAGCTGAGCAGGGTATCAAGCTGATGATGGCATCCAAGACAGGTGTGAGCAACTTTGATAGGCTGGCTGTGAGACTCCTCCGACTGTTGCTGGTCGGAGGTGGTCCTGGTGGTGGTGGCGAGTGTGCAGCCAGCGATGATGGCGTGTCCTTGCAGGTCAGGATTGGATTTGATTTGCGAGCCCTGCTGACCGCAGTGTAGGCCAGAGGCAGCGGTCAGCAAGTGCCCTCAGCCACGTGGCGTTGACTTGAGCTGCACAGAGTTAGTGGCACCTGGAGCGCTCAGCGGGTGTGCAGCCTGCGATGATGCGTCGTCCGGGCGGGCCGCACTGGAAGCAATGTCTGTTGCCTACTGGACTCCCCCATAATTAAATCAAGTCTGAATTGGAATTGGGGGACCTGCTGACTGCGGTGTAGGCCGGAGGCAGCAGTCAGCAAGGGCCCACAGCCACGTGGCATTGACTTGAGCTGCACAGAGTTAGTGGCACCTGGAACGCTCAGTGGGTGCGCAGCCTGCGATGATGCGTCGTCCAGGCGGGCCGCACTGGAAGCAATGTTTGTTGCCTACTGGACTTTGCCATAAATAAATCAAGAGTCGATTTGAAATGGGGGACCTGCTGACCGTAGTGTAGGCCGAAGGCGGTAGTCGGCACACACATGACTCTGCAGTGCTGTGCCGCTGGGTGCGCTGGGGGCCTGTGTCGTGGAAGCCAGCGATCGGCTGAGGAGGCTGGCGGTCACGGCGCGGACTCGTGGCAGGGTGAGGGGCGCCACCCTGGCAGACGCCTTGGCCATCCGGGAAGTGAACCACGCCCAGAGCCCTGGCCTATTTATTCACACTCCTACGCTGGACTGGCGTACGCCGGACAAGCCCACTCCGCTTACGCTTACAGGGGGGACGACACAGCTACATGACCGAGGTCTTCCCCACTGCCTGAGGTGACATGGTTGCGTCCACTGTCCACAACACTACACACACCAGCAGTATATGTCCACATGGACATGTCTGTGCTCTGCATACTGAAGTCAGTCCAGCACATCACCGCCACACTTGGCATTGTGTACATTCTTATTGATGGGTCACTTGCCTCCTTCGCACATACTTGGTTCCCACCTCTCCCCACATTCTGCAATTGTGTGGCTGAGGGGCCATGTCGTTTTCGGAAGGTCAGCTTTCTTGTTCTGCGCTGCCTCGGTGGTAGTCCGGGGGAGGGGGGCTGGGAGGGGGGGCCTGGGGGTGGTGGCAGTGGGTGTTGTGGCCCTCTTGGGTCTCCGAGCTGCATGGTCAGTAGCTCCATGACATGTGTTGGTCTTCAGATGTGGCTCTGGGCTGGGATCCCTTTCATGCTGCAGGTTGTCGTCCTGCTTTACACCAGAAAAAGGCAGGTGTTAAGTCCCTGCTGCTAACGCGCCTTAGCGCCTGTTTTTGGGTCGCAGCGCAGATCTGGCTGGTCGTTGAGAATATCGTGAAGTGGTGTTTTTGTGTGTTTTTGCACGGGAACGCCTACTCTGCATATCATTAGTGTTAGTTGTCGCTCTCATCCGTGGCGAGGTTTTTTGCGCCAGCTATCGCTGGTAAACTGGCGATATCGGCAGTATGCACCAGCTTCTGAATAGGGCGATGAATCTGTCGCCACTTTTGCGGCGCTAAAGTGCCGATAAATCGGCGATAAGTCCTTGAGAATATGCCCCATAGATTCTTTAATACACTGCCAAGCAAGGCAAGGCTCCCTGACTGATGCCTTTCTTTTGGTCAAAAGCACATATAATAGAAAAACGTTTATGGATGAGATAAAACCCCTCCACAAGCTAGGCGCCTGTACCTGTTATTTCGCTAAGGGAGCTTGCCCCTCTGTTTGCCCCTCTGTTAATTTACTGTAAAATGGGCTAAACCCCCTGCAGCAGAAGAATGGCTGTGCCCGGCTTGTGGGTCCCCTAAGGAGACCTTAGAACTAAGCCTGGGCGTAGTTCGCGAAGTAGCGCTACGCGAAGCTACGCAAAGTGCAGTTCGCACTACGCGAGCTACGCGTAGCACTACGCGAACTGCGTAGTGCACTGTTCGCAATGATTGCACAGTGCCGGATGCTTGTCCGCACTGTGCAATCATTGAAAACGGCATCTTGCACAGTGCGAGCTGTCTTTTACTGCCGCTCGAGTAGATTTTTACTCGAGCGGCAGATTTCTCAACGCGGACTGGTAGTTTCTCATCGCGAGCGGTCGCGAGCATACGCGACCACTCGCAATGAGAAACCTGACCTCCCAGCGTTGAGAGTCTCGCCGGAGGTTTATTTTCCACGCTCGCGATCGGCAACTTGATGTTGCTGATCACGAACGAGGAAAAAGTCTCGCCGGGATGTCATTTTGCTTGCTCGCGGTCGCCAACTTGGCGTTGAGGACCGCGAGCAAGCAAAATGACCGCTGCACTACGCTACGCTACGCTACGCGTGTTTGCACTGTGCTACGTGCAATTTGCGTTGTGCGAAGTAGCGCAAACTTCGCAAACTACGCGAGCGTAGCGTAGTGCTTTGCCCAGGGTTACTTAGAACATGTCATGTTTTTTTGCCCAGTTGATACGACCAGTAGGCATGCTGGATTCTTCCGAATTGTCGAAAGTTGGGGTTTGGAGAGCATCAGGTGGCCCTAAGAATACTAAAAACACACTCCAGCAAGCCGTTCATTTTTGTGCTCTCCAGATACTTGATGGCTATGTGGAGAACAAGGGCAAAATCATGTGTCTCCCATGAGAAGCAAACTAGTGCTGCTGTGTCGATACGCGCAACTTAATGTGTATTTTAACCACAATTGTCCCCTACCTCTCCCCCTGAGCCTTCTCTTTTATTAACTGTAGCAATGAAATGTATCATGCTTTACAGCTCAGTTATCAACATTGTACATATGGCTGTCCTGTTTACTGACCGCTTTTATATGCATTTTGGTTTATACTATGTATTTACATAACAATGATTTTTTTTTTTTACTGTTTGTTTATGTGCTTTTATGGCCACTGAGCCTAAATAAAGGTATTCTGGACTGAACTGATAAGTATAAACAACTCAGTCACTCCATCTTTGGGAAAGATTATGGTCTAGTCACAAAGCAACATTCACAAAATAATGAGCAGCAATTGATGACTCATCAGGACACAAATGTCCTCTGCATGGTGTATGGACTCACCTACTATGAATGCCTCCTGACTTTTATTTTGGCTCTGGGTAATGCTGATTGTACATGTGCTTAGAGCAGAGGTCTTCAAACTGTGGGGCGCGACCCCCAGGGGGGTCGTGGAGTCCTAGGAAGGGGGTCGCAGATTCTCCAGCTTCACTTGTCCCTGTAAAAAGGCAATTGAGATCGTTATCAGCTGCTTGCCTGAATGAAAGCCAAATGCGCCTTATCTGGTAATCTGCAAGTGTAAAGGATGCTTGGGGGCAGTTGTGGCTCTTTGTGAAGACAAAGATGTGTGTTTTTTTGTGGAAGTGCAAAGAGTTACTACTGGGCTGGGAAGTTGTTGCTTTTAATTTTAAGTGCATTTACACAGCCCTTAGTGCCCCTAAAGAGGTGTTGAAGGGACAGTTATGTAAAAAGAAAACTGCATTACATACGCTCTGGTATTATTAAAACCTACATTTTGAAAGCACCATTTTATTGTAAAACTATTCGCACGTTTTGCAGCATTCTATCTTACCCTGTGTGTAATGCAAGTATAAAAATTGACTTACATATTCACAGTGCTTTCCGTCACAGGCTGACTTCGTAGCACTAAAAATACACATCACTATTCTCCACTGCACCAATCAAGATTTAATTATGTGGTTCTCTGGTTACACACAGACCTCTGCAGTGCATTAACTAATAGAGGTTTCATAATGTACTACAGTGCATTTCCCACTGAGCAATAATTTTTTTAATTTATTTTTCATTTACGCTGCCCATTATTGTATATGTAGATACCTGAAGGTGAAAGACCTAAAAAACGTACAGAATATTTTGGGCTTATTTATGAGAGGCTTGCATCACCAGAGCATCACTTTTTTGATGCTCCAGTGGCGCAAGCATCTCAACCATACCTATGAGGCAGTGCAAAGTCACCCTGCATGGCTTTGCATTGCCTCATAGATATGGAGTAAGACATAGCAGCGCAAGTCACTGCGTTGCCTTACTCTGCGTCAAGAGAGGTGTTCCATGGGCTTTGCGTGGGGTTCCCACGCAAACCCATGGATTTTGATGCTGCCCCATATTTACAAAATCACGTAAACCTGGGGCAGCTCCAAAACTGACGGCTCTCCAGTGGAGGCGTAACGAGGAGACATGTTTTAATCGTTTTCCTCTTTCCATGTGTGCTGCATTCTGCAGCTCTCATAGAAATAGGAAAACGCCTCTCAGGATTGTTTTGGTGAAGGAAGGTGCCTCTTCCCGTGCAAAAACAATTCTGCCTACGTTGGTGCTAGGCAGCAATTTGTGAAGGGAAAAGGACTGGGATGCACCGTATTTCATAATTACAGTGCATTCCTGCCCTTCACATTGGCATAGGGCAGCGCCGCAAGAAGACTTGCAGCGCTGCCCTACGCCAATTCCTCATAAATGAGGCCCTTTGTTTTTAGCTACACCTTTGGCTACATCCCCACGCTCAATGACCTTTGGTTTGCTAAACACTGTTTAATATCATTTCCCCACCGTATAAATTATTTGCTGTGGTAATTGGGGGCTCTTAGAAATGGGGGTCTCTAGTTGGCAATGGTTTGCACCTTTGTCCAAGTAGGGTAAGAGGGATACACTACTGAAATAACCCCTGCTCACCCCCTTGGTAGCTTGGCACGAGCAGTCAGGCTTATTTCAGAGGCAGTGTGTAAAGGATTTGCACATAACCAACAGCAATACACTGAAAACACTACAAAAGGACACCACACCAGTTTAGAAAAATATCCAATACTTTATATATTCAAAACAAGACTAAAACGATAAAAATCCAACTTAAAAATATGCACTTTCAGGGAGCTGGCATTGGTCGGTCCGGACTGTGGTGTGGGATGGGGCAGTGTGTCGCAAGACTTACGAGCAGTGCCCCCAAACCACGGTGCGGTCACGGTTGTTGAAGTCAGTGACGGCGTTGGTGAGACCAGGGCGGTGAAGTGAAGCGAGGCGGTGCTGAGTGCGGTGCCCACAGGTCACGGTGCAAGTAGCAGCTCGGCGGCCGTCATCAGTGAGACCAGGGTTGCGGTGCGAGATGCAGCGGTGCCCTCTGCGGTGCCTTCAGGGCATGGAGCCAGCAGCAGAGTCAGTGTCAGTGACGGAGTCGGTTGCTTTCCCCCTCTGTGGCAACTGAAACCACGGTTCCAGAGGCGGTACCCAGAGGTCAGTGAAGTCTTTGCGGTCCCTGAGACTTCAGAACAGGAGGCAACAAGTAAAGAAAGTTCAGTCCAGTCCTTTCACTGCCCAAGGCAGAAGCAGCAACTGCAGGCCAAACCAACAAAGCAACAACACAGCAAAGTTGTAGTACTCCTCTTGGCAGTTCTTCCAGCTCGTCTTCTTGGCAGGTTCCTTGATTTCAGCGAGTTCTAAAGTTCTAGGGTCTGGACCCCAATATTTATACTCAGTTTCTCTTTGGGCAGAGAGTGCCTGTGCCCAGCCCAAACCAGTTCATCCTCTCCGGCCCAGCTTCCTGGCAGGAGGTGGAGACAGCATTGTCCAAGGAAAACCAGGCCCATTCAGGTGCAAGGAAATCTCCTCCCACTACTATAAATACAGCCCAGGTCTATTCAGCCCAGCCCTGACTCAGGGAAAGGCAGGACACACCTTGACCCCCCCCCCCAGTAGCTGTCTGATGAGAATGCACATCCCCAGCCCCTGCCACTCCAAAGCCAGACAGTCAATCCACAAACCCAGCAGAGGCACACAGGATGGCTAAGCAAGAAAATACCTACTTTCTAAAAGTGGTATTTTCAAACACAGAACATCAAAATCATCTTTACTAAAAGATGCATTTTTATATTCTGAGTTCAGGCATGCTAAACCCCATTTCTCTATCTTGTCCCAATGGGAAGATATGCTTATAAGATGTTATAAGTAAACTCCCATTCTATCCTATGGGACAGATAGCCTTTCCATAGTGAAAAATGAAACACACTGTAATTCACTACCAGGACATGTCACACACACCAGTACATGTCCTACCTTTAATATACACGGCACCCTGACCACAGGGGTACCTTGGGCCTACCTTAGGGGTGACTTACATGTAAGAAAAGTGAAGATTAGGGCTTGGCAAGTGGGTGCACTTGCCAGGTCGGCATGGCAGTTACAAACCGCGCAGACACTGCAGTGGCAGGTCTGATAACCCTTTTCAGGGCTGCATGGGCGAGTTGCACAATCAGTACTGCAGGCCCACCAGCAGCATTTGATTTATAGGCCCTGGCACCCTCAGTGCACTTTACTAGGGACTTACTAGTAAGTCAAACATGCCAATCATGGAAACACCAATCCATAATACAATTTACAATAGGAGCACTTGCACTTTAACACTGAACAGCAGTGAGAAAGTGCGCAGAGACACTGAACCAGCAAAAACAGAGTCAAAACTAGGAAGTCAGAAAGTAAAAAAACAGGGGAAACATGCCAAAAGATGCCAGGTCTAACAGAGGCATTTATGGTTGTCGATAGATGTTGATGATGAGGAGACCCAGTTTCTAGAACATTTTGTCAGAAGGGGTCCTTACGCCTAAAAAGGTTTGACAAGGGGGTCTCGACATCAAAAAGTTTGAAGACCACTGGCTTAGAGGCTTAAACCTGTCCATCTCTAAGCAATTACAGCAACCTGACCTGTGGCCTTGGACAGGCGCACCAAACATGCCCTCCTAGTGGACAGAGGACTACTGTCTCTGTCCTGGGTGTAATACTTAAAGCTGTGGTGGCTGTGGTGAGAGGAAGAACTGTCTGCAGTTTTTGTCATCAGGATATTGCCATAGCACAAACAGAAATTGCACAGTTTTTTTTAATGAAGATGTCTTTTAATTGTACCCAAGTTGACTAGTATATTTCTATATTCGTAAATGTTTAATGTATACACATCTGAATAGACCTTGAGTTTACAAAGTTATAGCGTGCCTTCACATCTAGCTAGAAGGTGCAGCAACACCATTTTTTCAGTAATTGTATTACAAACCAGAGACACAGTAATTAATATATGCAAAGGGCTTGGCTCCTATGCAGTGGTGCCAGCATAGATCTTCGGTGGCGGGCGGGGAGGCAGGGGTGAGAGGGAGTAAATAAAAAATAAAACCAAACTTACCTCCTCGCCACGTCCTCCTCGTCGCGTCTCTCCTCCTCGTTCCTCCGGCCGGAACACAGAGCACCCAGGCTCCCCTGAGCCAATCACAATGTTGCAATGCAGCGTTGTGATTGGTATGAGTGCTGTGGTTCGGCGCTCAGAGAAGTACTGGGAGCCTGGGCATGTTCTCCACCCAGGTTGTAATGCAGCCTGGGTGGAGAACATGCTAAGTGTGCCTGAATGTTTGGCCAGCCCGAAACAGCCGGCCAAACATTCATGTCCACTTAGGGAGTGACAACCACTCCTCCCCTCCCCTGCTCTGTCAGCAGAGCAGCCCCGCCCGCCTGGCAAAACTGCAGCGCCCCCAATAGGAACAAATAAAATGATAATAGCATTGAGCTGCTACTGCTCCTGTGTCAGAGATCAATTCCATGCCAAAATCCGTTGCAACATTTCTGAAGTAACTTGGGTGTATAACACGCACGCAGACTAGATAAGGAAACAACTTTTCTTCTTGGGCCCGATTCAACTCGTTTTTCTTGAATATCTGTGTCTTTCTACTGATTTGTGCGTGTTCCACTAAAATATCAAACTTTTTTTACAGCATTCACATCAACTTCACAATATTGACTGCCAACATATTGTCAAGGTAAGTAGAGTTAAGAATAGTAAATGTACGCTCCCCTATGTAGGCTTATGTTGATAATATGCTGGTAGTTCAAATAGTGGAGACGATGTACTTACAGGTTCATATTACTGACCTTGTTATTTTGACATACATCAGACCTGGGTGTAACTTAATCTTTGAGTAAGGCAAACTTAGCAAACGTAAGCTTTGTTATTTAGGCCCATTGAACACACAACTGTGTTCAGGTCAAGCTACAAATTTGCATGACGTTTTGTGGAAACGCAGCAGACTGATTGTTCTGATGAATGGAGTCAGAGGTGGGGAACAACTAGACAGCCACGTGAGGGCAAGAGACTACAAAAAGTATCACTGTCCAGATTGAAAATAATTTTTTGAGCAGGTGGAGGGCCAGATGTTGGAGGAAAGGTAGTAATTTGGTAAAGATGCTTTATGTTCAGCCCATGATGAAGTAGACCAGACCAAGCAAACCAGATTAGTTCATCAAAATGAATGATGACTACTGCTTTAAAGGCTACAGCCAGAGATATGATGATATAGCATAAGGCATCCATAATCTGCTTGATTTGTAGAACGCAAATCATGAGTATGGAATGGATAATGTCAAGTAGAATTCGATTGTAATAACAATGCATTAAAATTTCTGCATGGAAAGAATCGCCACTTAATGGGCGCATGCCATTTCGGGGATTTGCTAAATCATGCCTCCATTAATCAGCGGAATTCTCAAGAGAAAAATACAGCAGGGAATTTACAGGAATTAAAGTGGCTCAGTAGAGGAGAGCTAAATAATATAAAGAAGTAGGCCCAGAAATCAGGACTTCGAAACAGAAGTCGAGGTAAGCAAAGGATTTTTAAGTTCCACCAGAAATTGTAAAGAGCAGAAAGGCCACACCATCCAGTCACACCAGTAGGTGTTTGGAAAAGATTGGTCTTCCTTGCCCTAAACCCTCTCTTTAGAATGTATTATCTTCTACTGGCATGAAGAGGATCGTTGTTTGTATCTCCACCACAGGAATAGCTGCTGGTATGCATTGATTTCTTAGCAAATTTTCCAAAATGTTCACACAGTTACTGTTACCCAGATGTTTTCAGATGTATAGGTCTTAACTGAGGATTGGTGAGCCACCACCTTTTTTTTTGGTTAAAGTCTCTTGTCATCATTTTACAACCAGAGAAACATGGGCTTTTTTATCACTCAAATCATTCAATTAAACTTTTAATGGAAATGCTAGCAAATCAAGTGACAATGGAAGTGCAATAGCCCAATCAGATAGGGTTGACCCTCAGCTAATTACTCACTGTCTGGTGAAAGTATTGCGTATCACAGATGTATCTAGGGACGAATTAACAGTAGTTAGTTGAGTGGGATGACTTGCTTTGAATGAGAAACGTAGGATCACACATCATTTTGAGCCTCTTCACTTCAGATTCAATATGATCGCCACAATATCTGCATACACCTCCCCCAGTTGGTATCAAACATGTGCATCCCATGTCCTTAAGTTTGTTAAATCCTTTCCTTGCAAATCACAGTCAAAAAATCATATTTGGAAATCTGACCTCCCTGCGAAGTCAAGTCACAGATAATATCACTATCCATGCAAAGCCATTCCTGGATCTGCTCAGAAACAACAACCTCTTTCTCCATCACTCTCATACAAATTTACCTGTGTCAGAGACACAAAGAGCAATTCACTAATTTGACAGAAGGATTCCAAGTAAATTAAACCTGGGAGAACCAAAAAAGCATCAAGTTCAATGGCTCCAAAATCAAAATATTAGCCCTGCATCTATCACATTTTCTATAACAAAAAATGAACTCACAATGCGAATCTCACATTTCCTTTAGCAAAATAGTCTCCATTAAATTCAATGCCATAAACAGGTGAATCTGCCTCATTTTCAGGCTACAACAACAACAGCCAGCTACATTAAAACTCAGAAGCCTTATTGGTTCTCATGGAGGCCAGAATCGCCCTTAACCCCTCCAGTACTAAGATCGAGATGGTCTCGCCCTCAGCACCATTGGGGCTGGCTGAACTGAGGATGAGAACATCTTCACCTTAACACTCTAGTGGTTACAATGCTGCGCCTCATCAACAAAACATAGATGTCTCACTCACCTGCTTGCAGAAAAAAACAAGCACTGGCAAAGTCAATGGGGCTTGACTTTCAGTGGCATTAACTGACCTTTTGACTTTGCCAAAGCTTTTTGGCGACGCTGTACCACATTAAATGACACATAAGTGTGCAGGAGTCACCATGCACGAATGTGCCCTGACATGGTGGGCTTTTTTCTTCTTCAAATTTTTAAGTTATCTTTTCAGAATAGTGGATCCCAATCTTGGGATGGAAATTTAAAATAAAAAAAAATATGCTTGAAAGTACCTTAAAAAGAAAGGAATGGCCCTGCAGCAGATTGCCACTGCCTAGCCCTCAAATAAATAAGGATAGATAGATAGATAGATAGATAGATAGATAGATTTTGTTTTTCTTAGTGATCAGGAGGCTTAGGGGACAAAAGGAGAGGCGGATACGAAAGTCTGTACTGGAGGTTGGGAGACAGAGCAATGGGGGGCAGAATAGAAATAGAGCAGTCTAGGGGGAGGGTAAAACTAAACAACATGATGGGGACATGAATCAATGGATGAGGTGGAGGATGTGCTGGGGAGCTCCATGGACAGTACGGTGAGCTGCGTCATTGATTTGAGAGAGGAAGCAGCACAGATTGGAGAGAGCAAGAAAACACAAGGGATTAACCTGTATAAAAAGAAAAAAATAGTTCCCAGAATGGAAGTAGTGGAAGGATACAAGTAATCTAATCAAAAGGATGGTAAAGACATTATACTCCAAGGGTGGGGCAAACAAAGAATATGAAAGAAAGCCACCAAATAATATGCAAACAAATACCATTGACAAGAAAGCCAACCTGTTATAAGCAATGGGCTGGCGCAGACCCCACTGTAAGTTTTGATCTTTGGCCACAGACAGCTAAAAGCTGTCTAGAGGCCAGACCTAATCAAATGCTGCCAACTTTCACTCCTCTCTGCTCTAACCAACCAAACCTCCAAATTAACTCTAGAACAAGATGCAAAACAAGAGGAGGATCGCACTTCTCAGGCACTGGCCCATGTCTTTGCAATAACTTGGTAATAATATTGGAAACATGAACTACGCTATAAATGCCAAGGTGATGTATTGCAAGGTGATGTTATATGATTGGAGGCAACACAACAATGGTCACGACTCAAGCTTATGTAGCACAGAACACTGACAAAGAGATGCATGTTCACCTCACAACAAAGGAACCCTATTTCAAAAGTGCCTAGAAGTAACTGAGTGTTCCTGTGAGCACTTTACATACAAATTAAACTTAAAACATAGAGCTAGATGAATGCTAACTGTGAAAAACACGTTTGGCCTGGACAGAATGCACTTCCCTGTTGAAGATGTTGATATTTTTCTCATTAAGTAAAAGAGCAGTCTCGAAATGGCTTGGAGAGGAAGGCAACCTTAATGTACTTAAGAGTTATATGAAATTTGCACTTTTAATATTTATGTATTCGCAATACTGCTCTTTATCTAGGTTAGGGAGGGGTACAGTTGATTGATGTTATCTTGTTTTGAACTATATCTTTTTTTTACTGCTTCAAGCCGCTTCTTAAAAGTACTACTGGCACATTGCACTTTATTTCTGTTTAAGGAGGGCCTGGGATAACCGTATCAAAGTTATAACCGATCACTGTGTTTTATCGTCTTATCATGAAGTTTATATAATATCATCAAAATTATTATTGGATTTTTTATTGTTCATGGAGTAATGAACTGTTCTATCCTTCGCTCAATACAAAATATATCAAAAGACATTTAAAAAAAGAGTGTGAAATGTTCATTACGTGAGCAATTACTGACCATCCCGTAGCTTGCGAAATTTCCTGCTTTTCCTGGTTAACATCTGAGGCAGAATTAATGGGCAAATTGGCAATAGTTCATCACGAAAATGGATGTGTCGTTCTTTTAGCACTCTAAAACGATTTACCCCACGATTGAATGGATGTTGGCCGTCTTTTATTTACAAACAACGTTAAAGGGGGAGGGGCAAAAGTTTCAGTTTTATTGTGAAAACCCACATGCGGAAAACACTAGTAATAGTAGTATTTATGAGAAGCTCACAAGAAACTGCACAACCTGCATACCCTATAAAAGCAACGTGTAATTGATACTCCCTGACATCATCCTCCTGCAGAGGTTGAAGATAATTATTGCATGAAGCCAAAAACTTGAGAGACCCTACATGGGCAGCAGGCCCGGGATGTCTTGAAGAGTCCCAGATTCCCCACCCCTCGAGGGCACCACAATGCTATGGTGACATGAAGAACCTATTAGTAAGTAGCCGTTGTTGAGGAAAAAGGAATGAAGGGATCACACTTGACGTGACTATAACTTGTTCATGTACATAGTGCTTCACACCACACTTCTCTGTCTCTGAGCTCTGTAAATAGCAAAGCTTGCTTTCACCAACTTTCGAACCCTTCTACTAGAGGTCATAATTCCTGATGGGGCAGAAAGCAGCCGAAATCTCTTGGGAAAGTGTGGGTGAGAATAAAAAAAATCACTGGAGCAAAGGGACCCAGAATTACAGATTCAGCCTATAACCCCTCATTACTCAGGGGATTCTCGAACCCACAATCTCTGTTTACACCCAGAGTTAATAGGATCGTTGATATCAGTAACCCAAGGCATGTGGAATTAACATCCTCTTATCAAGGCACATAGCATTGGGGTTCTCAATGGGATGCAGTTTACCGGTTTCTGAAGAATTAGGGGGGATTTGAACTCCTGACCTGCAGTTTGCCACATGTCTCTGTAGGAGTGTTCAGCTTGCTGAGCCACCCAAGTGGCTTATGCTAAACTGCAATTTAACACTGTGCCACTTCACGAGGATTCGTAGTCAGATATGTTTTAAGGCATGGACCAAGTGGGCATTTGTCCAGGGACCCCCCCCCCTCCCTTCTAAGGGCCCTCTAGTAAAATGACCTTTCTCAGTTTCTCTCACTCTATCTAACGTGTAGATTTCCTTATCATAATCTCGCTCCCTCTTTATTGCTCCCTCTATCTCTGACGCAGTCCTTTCTACCCAGGATCCCTTTTAAGAATTTTATTTGTTGTCCCTGGGGAAGACACATTCACCTATTGTGTTAAAGTTTAGGTATAATTCAATGTTATTTGGCATCATGGAGGCTTGAATTATTCGAAAATACGTAATTTAATTTAAAAAAAAATCCAAACAGGGGGCCCTAAAATTTGTGTGTCCCGAGGGCCCCATAATCCTTAAAATGACTCTGTTCCTAGTGAACAGCCACTTGAACACTGGTGTAAAGAGAAGATAAGTTTAACATTTCATGGGTTCTCCTGCACATCGACCCTCTACACTGTGAAATAAATGGATTTATTTTAGCTGCCACCTAACAGTATTGCATTTCAGTGTTTAAATTAATTTCACGAGTCCTCTCACAAGGTGACACACAATTTGAAGCGAGGAGCCGCAGAGGGGTCCAGCCCCATATATATTGCTCTTGTTTAAGGAACCGCAGTCTATCCTTTTACATTCCTTTTATTGAACAGTGCATCAAACGGCCATAACAATCATTATTGTAATCGCCTTTGCAGTCACATTTATCTTAACCCTCCTGCTTAATATGGAACATCCTCTTTTCCATATGTTACATTTCATCTATGCTAATTCCGAGTGGACGCAGATACCACTTTACTCTGTATGATTTATAGACAGTAACTAATGCTCAGATATAATTCCTCATTCCAGACATGAAAAATTGCCTCTAATGCTCAACACGGGGACCTCTTAACAATGATATATAATTTGGAAATTAACATGAGGAGGTTGCTGCACAGGGAGATTTGAACTGGCGTCGATTGCTTCCAAAGGTTAATGCTCTGCAAGGTTAGTCAGAGGAATACACTTTGTAATTAAATACATTTTTACATGCACCTTTCCTCTACATTGATAGTTACAATACTCTGAGGTTAGGCGGTGATTATATTGAGTGTGGCTGGCCAGATTTGTGATAAGGATGGCCTAACAAAGCACCAATTTCATGCTTTTTCAGGACGTAAGTGTGTAGTGCAGGGAGTCAGCTCCACCCCCCCCCCCCACAGTCACACACAAAACACACAAATACTATCATGCGTTAAAGCAACACACAACAGACAATAAATGAAAGGACATTTGTTAATCGAAGCCATTGCACGTGCTTCTTCAGCACCGCCAGCTCAGCTGTGGTTTGAGGAATGCTGAGGTGGGGAGGCAGAGGCAGGCTGACTGAGACAGGCAGAAGAAATGATGAACCTGTTTATTAATTAAAAACATGATTTAGTTACTCCAGCTAGAAAGAAGAATAAGATGTGTAACCAGACAAAAGAGACAAGCAAGCTTCGTAAATTCAACTCACTTAGGGGGATATTCACAAGAACGTGCGCTAAACATCTCAAAAAAATGTTAACGCAACTTTACACATCGCAGTCTATCGCGGGAAAATAACCCCGTGTTAACGTGGAATTCACAACACGGCGGTACCATGCGATAGTCTGCCGAAAACGCGGCCAATGTCCGCGATAAAACCACCTCGATGGAGATAAAAACACAAACCCCAACACCCAAAAACGTGCGATGAGCCCATTCGCGATGAGGAAAGCAGCGATAAGCAGCGCCAGGCCCGCGACACACACACGGCAGGCGGGAATAAGCACAACAAAAGCAGGAAAAAGGAAGACAAACCAAACAGAAAACAACAGCGAAGCACAATGGAGGCAGTCGGAGCTAGTACACAACCCCACAAGCCCCATTGGCAACAAAACATTGTACATGGCAGTCCATCGTGGACAAGGTGAATGCAGCCGGAGAGCGGAGGAGGACAATGGAAGAAAACCAGAACAGCTGGAATGATGCGAAACGCACAAACAAGCAGAAACACGCCAACAACCAGAAGGCAGCAATGCACATCGGAGGTGGGAGTCCAGCGCCACACCAGGAGCTGGATGACATGGAGGAAATGGTGTCCACCACATCAGTCTGGAGATGGTGGCAGGAGTCGGGGACCGGAAAGTGCTCAAAATCAACAGACACAACAGCAACAGGGAGAGGAACGACCAGGGACTGGGGGACGGGGGGAGATGGGCACAATGGCACACATGCACAATTAAGCACAGCACAACTGCAGACAAAGCATGCCCAAGAGTAACAACACCAACCAAGAGCACAAGTCACACAACTCAGCAATATCACACCACTGAACAAGCACAGAAGTGAAAACCACACTGCCTGAAAGGGAGAAGGGTGAGCCAAATCAGAGCTGAAGGGACATCTCACACACAATGTAGCACACACACACAGGAAGCAGAGCACCCCAACATCGAACACAATGTGGTACAAACAGCAACATTTGCACAACCGAACACAGGACACAAGTGCACCCGCTTGTGGCCGGTAAATGGCCATACGCATCTGGCAAAGCACGAAACAGGGACATGATAATGCACAAGTACAAACCCACAGCCCTGATGAGGTAGCAATGCATGTATGGCAGGGACCCAGATAGGCCGTGACACACACATTGGCATACAAATCAACACTCATCACAGTTGGAGACAAGTGAAGGTGCGGAAACTTTATCAACAATTGCGTGTCAGTACGGCCAAGAGAAGTGCCATGACATGCAGACCAATGCAGCAGCATGTCTGAATGAGGAACGTTGGGAAGTGCCCATGTCCACCCCGGGGGGGTCCATCACCCACACAAGTCAGTGCCAACCCGCGTTGGTTGTCCGCGCATGGATCCGGAGTCCAGGCCAATGCAGCCATGTCCACTGTCGTCTTGGGACATGTGACCAGATCCCCAACATGCAACCAGGCGTCGGGACACGTGCATTGGGTCTCATTCAGTTGTGGCTGCAGGTACGTTGTCACTCGTCCATGAACGCGAGTGCAGCAGCGTAGGCCAACATTTCCAATGTGAGCTCGTTGTCGACTAGATCTAACATGTCGGTGACGTAACCCATCAGCTGTCCCGGACAGATGTGCTGACTCCAACCCCTGGCCCCAATTGGCACTAAAGCCCAATCGGGGAGCGGCTCAATGTGGTCACTGCACACGACGACTCGTGCAATCTCCCAGGTCCATTTGCCAGCATGCATGCCAATGATCCAGGCATGCCATAAACGGGCATCATGGTGACACTCCTGGTCGTGGGCCAACAGGGGGCGCACACACACGTCGAAATCCAGGTCAGCTACCGTTATGTTGGAGAGGCAGACATCCATGGTCCACTCGAATATGCACGGCGACAATGCAACACAGGCTGAACGCAGGTGACGTTGGCAAGGCGGAAGCTTAGCCGGTAACTGATCCGCAGCACTGCCAATGGCAGTGCCCCCAGTACATGCAGCAGACGTGCACGGTACAGGTCCACGTGACTGGAGTTGTGCATGTGTCCGGGATGGTCTACCATTGCGTCAGTGGCTCTGCTTGAAGAGGCACTGTGCTGACCCGCGCCAGTCCTGTGGATGAAATGGCACAGCTCGGAGCAATGAGCAGTGTCTGTGTGCAACGGGTGCAGGCCTGGGGTGGGGGGGAGTACGTGTGAAGGCCATTTCACGCATGCTAACTACGACCAAGGACTTCTGCGTGTGGGATGTGTACAAGTTGGTCTCACATCGGGCAGTGCGTAGTGTGGGAGTCGCCAGCAAATGCTATCGTATCTGTCAGGGGGTGCTGGGCACATGCAAGTCCCAGCTCGGAGCTGCAGATGTGCTACCGCCTGATAGTTCAGACAAAGGACCTTTCATCCCTACAGTAACTTCACCATCTGCTTGCATACAGGAGATGTACAGAGGCCTGTCGTGGGTGGGGTGGGATGTCTGCGACCCAGGGAATCATGGATGATATGCCGAGCACGTGGCACATGAGCGGCCTCACTGTGTGTTACGTGCCTCACAGCTGCTCCTCTCTCCCACGAGCCCCCACACTTGTGTGTGCTGCGCGGTTGTATCACGTGCACTCCTACGGCACACCACTGTCATGCCTGACTGCGCATGTCCAGCGGCATGCCAACAACACCGTGAAGCTGGCCGCTGAGGGTGTGCGGCCACGTGAGTGTAGGCCAATGGTCCGTACAGGGCGGACACAGGAGTACAGTCCATGGCTGGCTGTGATCGCGCTGCGATTGAGGCTAGGCATCTGACTTATGTAGCCGCAGGACTGATACACCTAACACTTGGCATGCATGAGACAAGACCCCGAGCGGTCTTGCGCTCCTACATTTCCCCGTACGTGTGGGCCCGCCCTCCGGGTGCATGCTACACTGCAACATCGACTACTGTGGCCCTGGTGGCGACAACACTCCAACACAGAGACACGCTTACCGCACTTCCTGCTCAAGGCCAGACCAGAGCCACACCCTGATCCCCCCTGCCGAATCAGCACACCCCAGCGCTGACCTGACGTACGCCAGACCAGCACACGCCACTTGTGCATGCAGGGGGGGGCGGGCAAAGCTACATGTCCAAGGTCTTGGCCACTGCTGAGGTGACATGGTTTCGTCCGCTGAAGACAGCACACTGTGATGTTGCAGGGCTCGGGCCCATCATGCTGACACAATGACCACACGGACACACTTGCATAATGACCAGCTCACCTCCTCACTCAACAACTCCACCCCAACCATCGCGGAAAACGACGACCCCAACACCACAGCCCGAACCCTGCATAGATGGATCTCGGACAGCACCAACACCATAGCCCCCCTCAAGAAAAACAACAATACCCGCCAGATGGTTTACCACTGAACTTCGAGAGTCCAGACGCACATGCCGCCGCCTCAAAAAGGCCTGGAGGAACACCAAATCCACAGAAGCCCACAACAACTTCAGAGCCGCCACCAACGCCCACCATCAACTCATCAGAGAAACGAGGAAAAAGCGATTGAAGACAGAATCTCCACCCACGCGCACAACAGCAAGGAACTCTTCAGCATCATCAAGGAGTTCGCCCAACCCACCAGCGAGTCCACCGACATCCCTCCCTCACAAGACCTCTGCGACAAACTCAGCACCTTTTTCCACCACAAAATCAAGAGCATCTATGACAACTTCGACGAAGACAACCAACACACTGAACCCTCACCAACCACCCCCGACACCCGGAAACCAGCGATTGATGACTGGACAGCCCTCACCACCGAAGACACACTGAAGACAATGAAGTCAATCCACTCAGGGGCCCCCACGGACCCCTGCCCCCACCACATCTTCAACAGAGCCGCCTACACTATCGCACCCATGCTCCGCCACACCATCAACTGCTCCCTGACGACCGCCTCATTCCCCGACGACTGGAAACACGCAGAGGTCAACCCCCTCCTAAAGAAACCCTCAGCGGACCCCACCGACCTCAAAAACTACAGACCCATCTCCCTGCTCCCGTTCCCAGCGAACGTCATCGAGAAAGCCATCAACAGCCAACTCGCCACATTCATTGAAGAACACAACATCCTCGACTCCTCCCAATCCGGCTTCAGAAAAAACCACAGTTCGGAAACCGCCCTCCTCGCCGCAACAGACGACATCCGCACCCTACTGGACAAAGGAGAAACAGTAGCCCTCATCCTCCTCGACCTATCAGCGGCGTTCGACACAGTCTCCCACCGCACCCTAATACGCAGACTCTACGACGCAGGAATCCAGGACAAGGCCCTCGACTGGATCCGCTCCTTCCTCTCCAGCAGGACGCAGTGGGTCAGACTTCCCCCTTTCCTCTCGGACCCCACACCTACCACCTGCGGAGTCCCCCAGGGCTCCTCCCTCAGCCCGACGCTCTTCAACGTCTACATGGCTCCACTTGCCCCCATCGTCAGAACCTACGGACTCAACATCGTGTCATACGCAGACGACACCCAGCTCATCCTCTCCCTATCCAAAGAGCCCAACACCGCCAGACACAACTTTCGAGAAGGCATGGAAGCCGTCACCAAATGGATGAAAAACAGCTGCCTACAACTAAACACCAACAAAACAGAAGTACTCATCATGGGCCCAAACCCCGACGCCTGGAGCGACACCTGGTGGGCCCCCGCCCTCGGAAACCCGCCAACCCCCACAGACCACGCACGCAACCTGGGAATCATCCTGGACTCCGAGCTCAAAATCAACTCTGTCTCGTCTTCCTGCTTCCACACCCTCCGCCTCCTTCGTAAGACCTTCAAATGGATCCCCCTCGAACACCGAAAGACCGTCACTCACGCCCTGGTCACCAGCAGGCTCGACTACGGCAACGCACTCTACGCCGGAATAAACAAAAAACTCACCCGCAAGCTACAGAACATCCAGAACGCCGACGCAAGACTGGTCCTCAACCTGCCAAAACACTGCCACATCTCCCAGCACCTGCGCACATTCCACTGGCTCCCCGTCGAGGCGAGAATCACCTTCAAGATGCTCACCCACGCACACAAGTCCCTCCACGGCACCGGACCAGCATACCTGAACAGCCGACTCAAATTCCACGCACCCCAAAGGACCCTACGATCAGCCCAGCTCTCCTACGCCGTGGTCCCCCGCACCAGAAAGACCAGATCGGGAGGCCGCTCCTTCTCCTTCCTCGCGGCCAAAGCATGGAACGCCCTTCCACTCCACCTCAGACAGACAACATCGCTCCCCATCTTCGCAAGAAACCTCAAAACCTGGCTCTTCGACAGACCCCCTCCTTGATGGAATGGAACCTGCACCCCCCCACCCCTAGTGCCTTGAGACCCTTACGAGTGAGTAGTCGTGCTTTAACAAACCCCTGATTGATTGATTGATTGATAGATGGTGTGAATGGCTACGGGCCACATTTATTAGCAGGCTCACATGTCGACTGACACCTGTGTTGGATGTGTGTGGGGTGTGTGTACACCAGCCGTCATGGACTGCCTGGTGCAGTCAAGAAACGACAACAGTGTACATCGTTAAGGACACAACCATTCAACCATAAAGGCTTCATGACTTGAGCTGCACAGAGTTAGTGGCCCCGGATGCACAGCGCCCTGCCCGGGCCTACCGCCACGGGCCGCTGACTTGCGGTGCACTGGGGCAGGGTCACGAGAGCAGAGCAGGTTTTCGTAGATGACGAAGGGGGTTGTCGCGGAGTGTCTCGGTGGACAGTGGAAGGTGTACCCCCAGGGCATGATGCAGAGGGCAGAACCACGCGGAAACAGTCACCATGGTGTAGATGAATGGAACACACACATGTCGAACGCCAAGTCCGGCCCAGCCAGATGATGATGCAGACAACCCCCAGGCCATGGACTCAGACGCCACCAAAGTCCAACCAGAAAGGGCCCATGACTCATTGCGCACAGAGTTAGTGGCACCAGTGCTGATAGGGGATGCCGCCTGCGATGAGGCATGTCCAATGGTGTGGACTCCTCCATATCTTACCCAAGACACAGTTCCACATGTGTGACCTACTGGACCACAGTGTAGGCCTGAGTCAGCGGTCAGCAGGGGCCATTCACCGAGTGTCGTCGGCTTACGTTGGATGGTCCCACCAGCCTGCGTAGTTCAGGTTCAGTGGCAGCACGGGACGCGGACTTGCGGTGAACAGGGTTGGTGGCACCAGGTCTGTTGTTGCTAGTGTCCGCTCACCTCCGTGACGTGGATCCGGCTTTCATCCGGACTGAGCCGCATCTTCCTCTTACTCCTCTCCATGCGTTCACTGGTATGGACTCTGCCATTCATGAATCACGACTAAGTGCTGGATGTGGGACCTACTGGACCGCAGTGTAGGCCGGGGGCAGCGGTCAGCACGGGCCCACAGACACGTGTTGTGTGCTTGCGATGCAGACTTTAGCTTCACTGATCGGAGGGAGTATAGTGATGTGGACGCTGCCACGGACTTGGGGTCACTGCCATTCAAGACTCAGGACACAGTTCCACATGTGGGACCTACTGGGCCGCAGTGTAGGCCTGAGCCCTCATCCAAGTGTCGCCGGCTTGCGTTGAACAGGGTTAGTGGCACCACGTGTCACCGGCTTGCGTTGAACAGGGTTAGTGGCACCACGTGTCGCCGGCTTGCGTTGAACAGGGTTAGTGGCACCACGTGTCGCAGGCTTGCGATGCAGACTTTGGCCTCACTGATCGGAGGGAGTTCAGTGATGTGGACGCTGCCACGGACTTGGGGTCACTGCCATTCAAGACTCACGACTCAGTACAACATGTGCCAACAACTGGCCGAAGAGTACGCCGGTGGAGTATGTCAATGAAAAAGGAGTACTGTGGGCCAGCGTTGTGGAGGCCAGCGATGGTCTGCAGAGGCTGCAAAGGTCGTGGGACTGGGGCTTGGAGCTTGCACCGGCACATGGTGGGCCCTCTTTGATACACGTCAGTGTCGGCAGGTGAGCGGAGCCTCCTTGGTGCGCTGGGGCATGCAAGACGGGTCTGGGGACCAGTGGCCTGGGGTGCAGCAGGCGCACAGGGTCGCAGGCTCTGCTGCTCACGGCGTCGGCCTCGTGGCGGGCTGAGAGGCACCGCCCTGGCAGACACGTTGGCCATTCCGAAAGAGAACCACGCCCAGTGCGACGGGGTTTTTATTCACACCCCTACGCAGGCCTGGCGTACGCAGGGCCAACCCACTCCACCCGCGCATACAGGGGGGGACGTAAGGTGCGACATTTCCGCGTTCTGCCCCACAGCCTGTGGGGACATGGTAGCGTCCACTGGCCATTACACTCCATGCACCAGCAGTTAATGTCCACATGGCCATTTCCGTGGTTTGCACATTGGAGTCTGTCCGGCACCTCCACGCCACACCTGGCATTGGGTAGGTTCTCATTCATTAGTCACTTGCTGCTCTCGCACATGCCTGCTCCAAGCCTCTCCTCACATTCTGCTATTGTGTGGCTGTGGTGCCATGCCGTGGCTGGGTTGTGTGCATGGCAAGCCCAGGTTCCCAACGGAGTCGTGTTGTCGTGTCTGGTTGGTTGGCATGTTGTGTGGCATGTTGCATGTAGTTCTGCTGCGTGCCCATTGCCAGTGTCGTGAGTTGCATGTCTGTGGGGTAGAGGTATGTGGTGTGTTCATTTGGTACTTACCAACGAGCACTGCTTTTCCATAGGTGCCATCCTGGGAGCTCTGGTTGATGATGGACTGTCGGGCAATGTAGGAATCATGCACTCTGCCTGGGGAGTTGGCCACGACATTGTTGAGGAGTCCCGGGTGGTCCACTGTTGCCTGCACATTCATGGGATGCGTGTGCTTTCTGTTGCGGTAGTTGTGTGCAGTGTCTGCAGGGGGCACGAGGGGTACATGTGTGCAGTCGATTGCCCCCAGCACGTGAGGGAATCCAGCTATGGCGTAGGAGCCTTGCTTGGACTCCAGCTGCTCCTGCGCAGTGTGGGTGAAGTGGAGGTGCTGGGGTACCAGGCTGATGATGGCATCCGGGACAGGTGTGATGAACTTGGATGGGGCTGGCTGTGAGACTCCTCCGACTCTGGCAGTTGTGGGTTGGAAGGTACCAGAGGCCAACATGTGCAGCACAGCCGGTAGCTTTGTCTGCGGAGGGATGTTGGTTGTCCGCTGTGTTGGTACCGTCAGCAGGTGGGCGATGTGGGTCAGGATGCGGGGGATGGTTGTCCTTTTGGGCCTGTAGTGGGCAATGTCCTCTTCTGGCGTTCGGTCTGTGCGGCTGGTGCGTTTAAGGTGGGTCCGCTGTCTTTGTGTATGCTGCCTCTGTGGTGGTCTGGGGGGGGCGGGACGGGTCCTGGGGGTGGTGGCGGGCCTGGGGGTGGTGGCAGTGGGTGTTGTGGCCCTCATGGGTCTCGGAGCTGCATGATCATTGTCTCCATGGCATCTGTGAGTATTCAGATGTGGCTCTTGGCTGGACTCCCTTTCATGCTGCAGGTTGTCGTCCTGCTTAACACCAGCAAAAGGCAGGTGTTAATTCCCTGCTGCTACCGCGGCTTATCGCCTGTTTTTGGTTCGCATCGCAGATCTGGCAGTTCGTTGTGAAAGTGGTGTAGTGGTGTTTTCGTGAGTTTTTGCACGGGAACGCCTACTCTGCGTCTCATTAGGGTTAGTTGGTGGTGTCACCCGTGGAGATATATTTTGCGGCAGTTATCGCGGGAATACTGGCGATGTCTGCAGTTTGCACCCGCTTGTGAATGGGGCGTTAAATCTATCTCCAATTTTGATGGGTTAAGGTGGAGATAACTCGGCGATAAGCCCTTGTGAATATGCCCCTTACTTTTTTGTGTGTGGCAAAGATGCAAGCTTCAGTATCACACAGAAGAGGTGGCCCATGGGTAGCATTAGTCGATGATTATTTCCCACATACAGGGAATCGTGCATCACAGCTGCACTTATATCCAGCCGCGGCCCGTGCAGCTAAGAGCGGTGGGCCTGGTGGAGGGGGGTTTCAACAGACGACGACGAGGGAAAATGAATTATTTATTTAATTTTCCCTCGTCGTCGTCTGTCGAAATCCCCCCCACCCGGCCCCACCACCTCACCGCTCTGACCTGCACGGGCCACGGCTGCTTATATCTAGTCTGTGAGTGAGGAGGCGTGCATTGCTGTCAGATGTTCAGCACTTGTTTTTTGTTAGGGAAGCTTGCTGCTGCTTCATATTCTGCGAGTGAGGTAGCATGCACTGCTGCTGCTGCTACATTTATATCCAGTGTGTGAGTGAGGAAACATGCATTGTTGTCAGATTTTCAGCGAATTTCCCTTTGTGTTAGAGGGGCTTGGACTGATGCTGCGTATTCTGTAAATGTTCTGTGTGTGAGGAAGCATACATTGCTTTCACCTATCCTGCAACAGTTGTTTGTGTTAGGGAAGCTTACACTGTTGCTGCGGGAAACGTCCTTTTGGACGAAGCTGGAATCATGCTGTGCCAACACAGCGCCGGCAATAGAACGAATGCGGCATTAGCACGCATTTGTTCAGCACACAAGTTGTTTTAACGACTTGCATTTAGGGAGGCACATTGGTGAAATGGTGTTGGATTTAACATCCAACACCTTCCCTACTGTTGTGCAGACTGGAGTGGGAATAGTAAATTAAACTATTCCAACATCTAGCACCCCTCTAAGGCAAGTCGTTAAAATGACTTGGGTTCTGAACAAATGCGTCCTAAAGACGCGTTCGTTCAAAAGATGGTGCTCTGAATGCATGCGTTCTAAACACATGCGGAATACCGTCATGCTTCCTGCTACTGCACATGCTGTAAATGTTCTGTGTGTGAGGAAGCATACACTGTTGCACATGCTGTAAATGTTCTGCATATGAGGAAGCATACATTGCTGTCACCTGTCCTGCAACAGTTGTTCGTGTTAGGGAAGCTTGCACTGCTGCTGCATATGCTAGAAATGTTGTGTGTGTTAGGAGGCATACACTGCTGCTGCTGCACTTACATCTGTTCTGCGTGTGAGAAGGTATACACTGCTGCACATGCTGTAAATGTTCTGTGTGTGAGTAAGCATTCAGTGCTGTCACCTGTCCTGCAACAGTTGTTTGTGTTAGGGAAGCTTGCACTGCTGCTGCTCATGCTAGAGATGTTCTGTGTGTGAGGAGGCAAACACTGCTTGCCGTACATCTGTTCTGTGTGTGAGAAGGTATACACTGCCGCACATGCTGTAGATGTTCTGTGCGTGAGGAAGCATACACTGCCGTCACCTGTCCTGCAACAGTTGTTTGTGTTGGAAGCCTGCACTGCTGCTGCACATGCTAGAAATGTTCTGTGTGTGAGGAAGCATACACTGCTGCTGCTGCACTTACATCTGTTCTGTGTGTGAGAAGGTATACACTGATGCACATGCTGTAAATGTTCTGTGTTTGAGGAAACACACACTGCCATCACCTGTCCTGCAACAGTTGTTTGTGTTAGGGAAGCTTGCACTGCTGCTGCTCATGCTAGAAATGTTCTGTGTGTGAGGAGGCAAACATTGCTGGCCGTACATCTGTTCTGCGTGTGAGAAGGTATACACTGCTGCACATGCTGTAAATGTTCTGTGTGTGAGGAAGCATTCACTGTCGTCACCTGTCCTGCAACAGTTGTTTGTGTTAGGGAAGCTTGCACTGCTGCTGCTCATGCTAGAAATGTTCTGTGTGTGAGGAGGCAAACACTGCTGACCGTACATCTGTTCTGTGTGTGAGAAGGTATACACTACTGCACATGCTGTAGATGTTCTGTGCGTGAGGAAGCATACACTGCCGTCACCTGTCCTGCAACTGTTGTTTGTGTTAGGGAAGCTTGCACTGCTGCTGCTCATGCTAGAAATGTTCTGTGTGTGAGGAGGCAAACACTGCTACACTTACATCTGTTCTGCGTGTGAGAAGATATACACTGATGCACATGCTGTAAATGTTCTGTGTTTGAGGAAGCACACACTGCCGTCACCTGTCCTGCAACAGTTGTTTGTGTTAGGAAGCATACACTGCCACGGATGCACTTACATCTGTTCTGTGAGTGAGAAAGCATACAGTGCTGTTAACTGTCCTGCAACAGTTGTTTGTGTTAGGCAAGCTTGCACTGCTGCGGCACGTGGTAGAAATGTTCTGTGTGTGAGGTACCATACGCTGCTGCTACTGCACTTACACCTGTTCTGTGTGTTAGAAAGCATACACTGCTACACATGCCGTAAATGTTCTGTGTGTGAGGAGGCATACGCTGATGCTGCTGCACTTACACCTGCTCTGTGTGTTAGAAAGCATACACTGCTACACATGCCATAAATGTTCTGTGTGTGAGGAGACAAACGCTGATGCTGCTGCACTTACACCTGTTCTGTGTGTTAGACAGCATACACTGCAGCACATGCTGTAAACATTCTGTGTTTGAGGAAGTATACACTGCTGTCACCTGTCCTGCAACACTTGTTTGTGTTAGGGAAGCATACACTGCTGCACGTACATCTGTTCTGCGTGTGAGAAAGCATACACTGCTACACATGCCGTAAATGTTCTGGGGGATATTCTCAAGAACGTGCGATAAACATCGCCAAAATAGGCTAACGCAATTGTCAACATCGCCGCCCATCGCGGGAAAATAACTCTGTGTTAACGTCTTATTCCCAACACGGCAGTAACATACGATAGTTACCCGAGAACGCCACAAATGTCCGCGTTAAACCACCGCGACAGCGCTAAAAAAGAAAACCCGAACGTGAAAAAAGTTGCATTGGGCCCAACCGCGATTGAAAAATCGGGGACAAGCAGCACCAGGCTTGCAATTCCCACGTCAGGCGGGAAAAATCACCATAAAAGCAGCAAAAAAAGAAAAAAAAAAAAACACATAACAACTGCGAAGCACAATGGAGGTAGCAGGAGCAAGTACAGAGGACAACCCAGACCCCACAAGCTCCACGGAGGACCAGCCTGGGACCTCGGGGTCAGGGAAGGGCAAGGAGAAGAAGAAGAGGAAGACGCGTTTCAGTCCGCAGGAAAACAGGATTCTGATAACGGAGGTGGTAGAACACCATCAACATCTGTTCGTCACCTCCACTGTGTCATTGGCAACAAAAAATGGAATATGGCAGTCCATCGTGGACAAGGTGAATGCAGTCAGAGTGCTGAGGAGGACAATGGACGAGGTCAAGAGGCGCTGGAATGATGTGAAGCGCAAAACCAAGCAGAAACTCACAGACAACCGCAAAGCAGCAATGCAGACTGGGGGTGGGAGTCCTGCGTCACAGGAGGAGCTGGATGAGATGGAGGAACTGGTGTCCACAGTCATCAGTGTGGAGACGGTGGCAGGAGTCGGGGGACCGGACACTGCTCAACATGACCTGACACAACAGCAACAGGGTGAGTAACCACCAGGGCCTGGGGAGACGGGGGGAGATGGGCACAATGGCACACATGCACAATGGAGTATAGCACACTGCACAACCACCATGACTCTGGATCATGTCTTTATTTATTTATTTATAAGGTTTTATATAGCGCTGGCTGGACCCTAGGGTATCAGAGCGCTTTACATGGTTACATCAGGATTAGCATTAGGATACATCGAGTCATGAGTAGTAATGCAGGAATGGTGAAGTAACATTTGTATAAAGGAAAAAATACAGACCACTAAAATCAATAAGAAACTGACAGAAATGATTACCAAGACTAATGACATCCGGATATACATTGGAATATAGCGAGTCAAGAGTAAAAACAGCACGTGTGGTTGGTCAGGCTAAAGAGGGAGGGGTGGAAGCATGAATGGGGGAGACATTAAAAGGGGGAAGGGTGAGGAAGCACTGGGTAAGTGTGGGCTGGGGCTAAAAAGGGGAATTAATGTAAAATAAGAGGGGAGGTAGATAAATGGGGAAGCTGTAGGAAGAGGAGGACGAGGAAGTCAGGTGATCCGTAAGGAGAGCCCTGAACAGAGAGCAACGGGCTGAGACAATAAGAGGACATCGTGATATAGGAGTCAAGGAAGTAAGATAGGATAGATTATGAGAAGGGGGAGGGAGGAGGAAGTCAGGGGATCGAGGAGTGTGAAACAAAACAGTGAGACGCTGGATTGGGACCAAGTGTCCAGTGTAGGGATTACTGACCCCAGTAGTAGTTGAGAAGGTGCAATTTAAGGGCTTTTTTGAAGCTGTAGTAGGAGGGGTTGCAGCGTAATTCTATGGGGAGTGAATTCCAGATGGTTGGTACATTTCCAGAGAAAGAGCGTGATTGTGTGGATTTCTTATTTAACAGAGGGGGAATGAGAGCGAGTGTGTCGGTGCTCCTCAACTCTCTGGAGCTGCCGGCTTTGTGGAGTTTCTCCGATAGGTACTGAGGGGTGTTTTGATGAAGGGCTTTATGCGTGATGCAAGTGGTTTTGTAGGTGGATCTGCGTTCAATGGGGAGCCATTTGAGGGCAGGAGAGATGTGAACGAACCGTTTGCAATCTGTGATAAGCCTAGCCGCAAGGTTGAGAACAGATTTAATTGGGGCTAAGTGGATTTTAGGTGTTCCAATGAGGATGACGTTACCACAGTCGATTTTAGACAGGATCAGAGATTGGACAACAGATTTAAAGTCCTCAGCAGGAATGAAGGGTTTGATTTTCTTGAGGTGATATAGCATGAAGAGAGCACCCTTTGCTGCATTTTTTATGTGAGAAATAAGATTGAGGTTCTGGTCAATGTTGATTCCGAGGGATTTAACTGAGCTGGAAATGGTGAGAGAACAGTTGAGAGCATTAAGGTCAGAGATCCAGGCCTGGATGGGAAGCGGGTTGTTTTTTGGCGAGAAGAGGATTATTTCGGTTTTTTTAGGGTTGAGTTTGAGGTGGTTGCAATGGAACCAGGATTGCATCTTAATCAGGGTGTCATTGAGGTGTAAGATATCAGACTGTGATTTAATTTTGCAGTAGATTTGGGTGTCATCGGCGTAAAGGTGGTAATTGATTCCCGATTGTTTAAGAATGAGGGTTAAAGGTTCCATGAAAAGGTTGAAAAGAGAGGGAGAGAGTATAGATCCCTGGGGGACACCAAGGGAGATAGGCCTAGGTTTAGAGAGGCAATCGATAATTTTAATTTGTTGGGTTCTGTGTCAGAAGAAGGAAGAGAACCACTTGTCCCTGAACTCCTTGCCATACTGCAGCACACATAGTAACAGCAAGTAGTCCCCCGTCCACAATGTGCCCAGAGGGGGCCCTCCCCACACATCACCAATTTCACAACAAACCCATGCACATGTGCTGAACCCAGCCAAGCTGCGGATCCGTGAGCCCCACTGACAATGCAAGTGACACTGCATGACGATGAGCATGTCTGCAGGCCACTCATCATGACATGTTGCATGCCACGACACCGAGGTGGCTGAGTGTGGTCCACATCCGGATAGGAGCAGGTCACACACTGACACATCCACGTGCACAAACAACCCCTGAAGGCAACAAGACAAACCATGCCCAAGAGTCCCAACTCCCACCAAGAGCCCAATTTACCCAAGTATGCAACATCTCAGCACTGCATAAGCACAGAAGTCAAAGGCACACCACCTGAAAGGGAGAAGACCAAGCAAAGTCTGAGCTGCAGGGGCGACTCTCCCACAATGCAGCACACACACAAGAATCAGAGCACATCAACATTGACAACAATGTGGTACAAACTGCAACACTTGCACAACAGAACAGAGGACACAACTGCTGCCGCTTGTGTGTAGAAACTGGCCAATCACATTTGGCATAGCAGGAAACTGTGACATGATAATGGACAAGTACAACCCCACATCCCTGATGGTGCACATATGTCCACTGTCCCGCTTCAAATAGGCAGCACATCCTAAACAGTCACAATGTACATGCAGTCTGTTCTGATACTTGGCCAATGCGTGAACATACATGGAACACACTGTTAAACTGCAGGAGCTCATCGACAGCTTCGGCACGCCACCCCCAGGAGCAGGGCAGCCCAGCTGCATCGAGGAGACCCCACCCCCTGCACAGACCATACAGCAGGAGGCACCCAGCACCCCGGCTGTCTCCCAGGCCCCCCACGAACAACACATGGCCTTCCAACGCCGTGTGTTAGAGGGCCAGAAGGAGATGGCTGATCAGGTGCGGGTGGAGTTCGACCTAATGGCAGCCAAACTAGATGCCATCCATGGGTGTCTAGGTCCCATCAGGGACCACTTACAGTCCCTAAGGGACACCCACAGTCTGCTCCATGGTCTCCAACGAGCCCTGGCTGACCTCTCTGGAGTCCTGACTCGGAGACAAGAACACCTGCCTGGTCAGAGTGGCTCCAGCGATCTCAGCCGGGAGATGGGACACATGCGGAGGCTCATGGATGACATGGTGCGGATGGAGGTGGAAAGGATGGCTGCCACGGCTGCACATCAGCGAGATATAGCTGGGATCTACCATGCCCTGCAGATCCTCATCATGGCATTGCTGCCACAAGGCCTGGCGCAGATGAATGCTGCTGCTCCTACACCATCCACATCTCCGCCCCCTGATGTGTCAGTGCCCCACAGTGTGGCAGACATTCCACCTCTGGCACCTGATGTGTCACTGCCACACAGTGCGGCCGACAATCCACCTCTGGCACCTGATGTGTCAGTGCCACACAGTGCTGCAGCCGAAATACCACCACCGCCAGGTAAGGCACATCACACATCAGAGGACGAAGATGTGGATGAATCTGCCTTAGCGGTGAGGAGGAGGCGGTAGCATTGTTCTCCGCCATATGGCCTGTTTCTGCTTCGTGCGGCCCTTTGCATCATCACCTTCCACTGTCCCCAGATGCACTCTGTGGCACTCACCTTGGACATCGACATGTACTGCCATATACTGTTTGGTTACCAATGACACAGCAATCAGACTGCGGACTGAACTCTTCCTCTTCCGATGAACTTGTCCTTCCCTAATGGACTCTGGCTGGCCCTCCACAGGGCAACAATGTCAAGTGGGGTGTGCATGGCTCTGTACTGCTCCAGCTGCTACCCTCCAATGAATGTGAATAAAACATTCAAATTCACACAGATGTGTCATGTCTATGAACCTACAAGTATGACGGTATGGATGAATGTCGGGTCACTGATTCGCCCTCACGTCCATTTTGCACATGTTGTGGGGCTTGGGTCACATGGTGCAACATTGCCGATTGCGGTCCGAGGGGCGCAAACACTACAACGGTGACACACGCAATGGTTACTTCCTTGTCCAGGCCAGCACTCAACCACGCCCAGATCCCCGGGCTCATCGTTCACACCCCTACGCTGGGCTGGCATACGCCAGGCCAGCCCACTCCGCTTACGCTCACAGGGGGTGATGACACAGCTATATGTCCCAGGTCTTCCCCGTAGTGATCTGCTGGTCACTGGTCAAGTTGTCAGCATGCCACAGCCACTCCCTGAGGTCTGGTTTACACCCACACCACACCCATCCAGCACAGGCGTCACAGGACATGTGACCCTGCCAATATAAGGGGCCCACCACAGCACATCCCCCACTGCTGGAGGTGACATGATGGCGTCCGCACCACGAGGCTCATTCATGAGGGGGCCGTGACTTGCGTTGCACTGAGTTAGTGGCACCCGATGGCCTGCGTCCGGCACGGGCCGTGGCGATGACTTGCGTGGCACAGAGTTAGTGGCACCTGATGGCCTGCATCCGGCACGGGCCGACCGCCACGTGGCGATGACTTGCGTTGCACTGAGTTAGGCCCACCTGAAGAGCTGAGCGGGTGTGCAGCCTGCGATGATGCGTTGGCCTTGATACGGCGTCCAGCGAATCAAGACTCAAATTGAACAGTGTGCCCTGCTGGACTGCAGTGTACGCGCAGGCAGCAGTCAGCAGTCAGCACACACATGACTCCACGCTGCAGTGCCGCAGGGTGCGCTGAGGGCCTGTGGCACGGAAACCAGCGACCGGCTGAGGAGGTTGCACCGGCACGTGGAGGGCCCTCTTGGAGACACGCCGGTGGCGGCAGGTGAGCATTGAGGATTGAGGCCTGGGTGCGCAGGGGCGAGCAGTCATCGCTGGGCGGCGGACCGGTCTGGGGGCCAGGGCTGGGGTGCAGCAGGCGCACAGGATCGCGCAGGCACCACCGGTCACGGTGGCGGCCACGTGGCTGGGTGGGGGGCGCCGCCCTGGCAGACACGAGCCTGCATACGATGACGAGATGTGCGCGGGTTGGCTTGGGACGTAGTCACCTCGTCTCCAGTGTGAATACGGACATTGAATGTGGTCGGGCACTTGTGTGTAGGCCTATGGTCACGATATGGCCGACACAGAGGCACACGCAGTAGTTACTGTGGTGGCCATCCCGGAAGTGGACCACACCCAGGGCCCCGGGCTATTCATTCGCGACATACGCCGGCCAAGGCCGCTCTGCTCAGGCTTACGGGGGGACCACATGGCTACATGTCCAAGCTCTTCCACACTGCCTGGGGTAACCTGTTTGCGTCCACTGTCCACTACACTGCATACACCAGCAGTAGATGTCCACATGGACCTGTCTGTGCTCTGCATACTGCAGTCTGTCCAGCACATCTCCGCCACACCTGACATTGTGTCCTTTCTTATTGCTGGGGCACTTCCCTCCTTCGCACATTCTTGGTCCCCACCTCTCCCCACATTCTGCAATTGTGTGGCAGAGGGGCTCTGCCTTTGTGGATGGTTTGTCTACATGTCTGTCCCCTGTTACCACGGTTACTTGTGTTGTCGTGTCCGGTAGTTGGACCTGTTGTTTGGCATGTTGTATGTGATTTTGTTACGTGTGCTCTCCCACAGTTGTGAGTTGTGTGGTTGTGGAGTTGAGGTGTGTGGTGTGTTCAGTTAGTACTTACCAATGAGCAGTGCATTGCCATGGGTGCCATCCTGGTAGCGCTGGTTGATGATGGACTGTCGGAAGATGTATGTCTCATGCACACTGCCTGTGAAGTTGGCGACGACATTGGGGAGCTGTCCCCGGTGGTCCACTATCGCCTGCACATTGATGGAATGCATGTGCTTTCTGTGGTGGTTGTTGTGTGCAGGGTCGGCAGGGGGCACAAGTGGTACATGTGTACAGTCAATTGCCCCCGACACGTGCGGTAAGGCAGCTATGGCGTAGTCCCCTTGCATGGTCTCCAGCTGTTCATGCACAGCATGGGGGAAGTGAAGGTGCAGGGGTATCAAGATGATACTAACCGTGATGTTTACAGGTATGATGAGTCCTGCATGATGAGACCGTTACAGATGTTTGTGTGGTCGTCACCTTCCTTTTCTTTCCTGCGGAGGTTACGTGCACACGGACTTCTGTTACAGTATGTTTGGACTGGATTCATCGTACCTGTATGCATTCCGGTTTGTCCAAGTGCAATACACTGTGCAAGGTTACGTTTGTGACTATGAGGACGCTTGACCATTGTCACCATTTCTCCAACAGGTTTCTGACTACAGATTTCGGGATGTGGAATGGTATTGGGGAGTTCCCGCAGCATTTACAGTTTTTGGATCCACACGTTGCCCTGGTGAAGTTCTCCGTTGGGAATGGAACGCGTTGGCTGAGCTTTTCATCTTGTTGTTTATGTATTTGTAATAAAGTTCTGTTTTTCCACTACCGTTGACTGCTGGACTTCATGACCTGGGGGGGAGGGTCCGGTGGGTGGTTGCAGTGGGTGTTGTGGCCCTCTTGGGTCTCCCAGCTGCATGATCAGTGGCTCCATGACATGTGCTGGTCTTCAGATGTGGCTCCAGGCTGGGCTCCCTTTCATGCTGCAGGTTGTCGTCCTGCTTGACACCAGTGAGAGGCAGGTGTTGGATACCTGCTGCTAACGCGCCTTATCGCCTGTTTTTGTCCGGCATCGCAGATCTGGCTTGTCGTTGAGAATATCGCGAAGTGGTATTTTAGTGTGTTTTTGCACGGGAACGCCTACTCTGCATATCATTAGCGTTAATTGTCGCTCTCATCCGTGGCGATGTGTTTTGTGGCAGCTATCGCGGGAAAACTGGAGATGTCGGCAGTTTGCACCAGCTTGTGAATGGGGCGATGAGTCTATCGCCACTTTTGCGGCGCTAAAGTGCCGATAAATCGGCAATGAGTCCTTGAGAATATGCCCCTCTGTGTGTGAGGAGGCATACGCTGATGCTGCTGCACTTACACCTGTTCTGTGTGTTAGAAAGCATACACTGCTGCCCATGCTGCCCATGCTGCAAATGTTCTCTGCTGAAAGCACATGCACTGCTACTGGTGTCACCTGTGTTCTGCACAGGCTACTAATATAGAAGCTATTGCTAGGTTGAATTAATATACGCATAGCAAAATTAAAAAGTACATATTTGAAACGAACACGTCTGCATTTTCAGAACTCATAAGCTGATGTTTGGAGAAAAATGGTTGAATTGCCAAAAATATATTTGAAGTTATAATTTGAGTGATAAATGCATGGCGTTGGAGATACTTATTACTCATATTAGTACTTTGTGGTGCTGGTGGAATTACTGTTATGGCATTCCAAATTAATAATTCTTTTTTTACTTGGCTGCTGATAACCCTGCTGGATTCAATGATGTGGTCACTTCAGACAATCTTAGATGGGATAGTCACTATTACATCACTAATATTAGTAGCTTGGAATTATTTTCATTGAACATAAGTAGCTCTTATAACAGAAAAGGTTGGAGATCCCTGCTTAACAAAATGCTCAAACAAGCATCACTGTAAAGGGTGGTGAGACTCAAAACATGGTTCCAGGGTAGCAATGACGGGTGTGAGAGAAAGAATAGAGAGCGAACCAGGGGAAGACGTGTAGGGTGCAAGTGGGGAGTAACACAGGCAGCACAGGGGAGCAGCACAAGGTGTAAAACAGAGAAGCGTGGCGTCCTAGAGACAGTAGTGCGGGTTGTAAGGTGAGCAGATGTGGAGTGAAAGGGGAAGCAAAGCAGTGGAGTGGAGATGCTCATCTGATCTATGCCATATCAATAACTTTATGAACCTGACTCCACTGTTGGAGAGTCAGGTTCTCCAAAAGAGACAGTGTTGTCACCTTAGACTAGTCTCGGTCACCCTGCTGCCACAGGCATGTGTGGCCCCATAAGCTCTTCCCTATTTTGGAGCAGTGGGTTGCACGACTGGTTCTTTTGAAGGGTGTTTCTCCTCAACAGTGTTGCAGGATTCTCCAACAAGAGACGTGGTGGTTGGGTTAAGGTGTTTGTGTTGGCTCAGATGCATCTCACTGTAATTGTGATTAGTAGCAGTGACTTTGTACAGGGCCTACTCAGGAAGCGAACTCTCAAACATTTCTCCAGTCAATCCCAATTCAGGACAAGCATTCCACTAGTCAATCCAAAGTCACTGCATTTATTCAACATATATAGAACATGTTTTCACATACCAGATTTGCTGTGGGCATAAATCTGGCCCAGCTCACCAGATATGGTTAGTCCCTGTCTGTAGCGGCACAGTGAGACAAAAACATGATGGCCTGAAATGTGGGACAGAATATTTACTCCTGGCTTTGCTTAATTCAGGCATTTAATTCATCATGTTTTTTTCTCTTTTAGTAAGTGTCCCCAGGCAGAAGTTATTACCTAAAACCACTTTTGCTTGCACAAGGTATTGGATCACATATTGCTGCCTTAAAATACATGTCTGAATTAAACAATGCCAAGGTCTGTTTTAATGTAGCTCTTTTTATTATAAATGTAATTAATATACGCAAACGTATTGTAGTACTGACATAGTGATGACCTTGCAAGAATTTAAATGGAGATTGTTCCTCTTTTAAGTATTTTTAAGTGTTTTTAGATATGGTTAACTTTGGTATTATGTTGTATACTGGGTATTGTCTGTATTATCCTTTATAATTTTATATTATCCATATGCAATGTAACCAGCTTTTTATCTATGCATACTTTTATGGTTGTTTTATACACACCGAATAAAGTTTTTGAAAGGAAAGTGCCCCAAGGCTTATCTGCCCTGGAAAAAACTATAGCTGGGAGAGGGGATGAGATTGCAGGCAGAGGCACAGCCTGGTCCCACCCACCATCTACAGCACTGCGGCAGGAGCAGGCAATGGTCTCACCAGAGGCTGCAGCATTCCCACTCCTAAGAGACCCTCCACACCCCCTGTCTAATGCCCCCGACCTGCAGAGGTTCCCCACAGATATTTACCAGGAAGCAGTAAACATCATCGTTAAACTCCTAAAATCAGTGAAAATCTGCTTTAAAGTACCTGGTAGTTCTAGGTCCAGCCAGTTATTCCCCATTCCAGGGAGTTTAACTTGTGATGCTTTTTAACTGACTGGGAGATACTCGCCAGAATCATTAATTCCAGCTGGCATCTCTTCACAGAGTTAATGTGGAACTCAGAATGGGGTCCTAATGGCAGATCTACATACAACAACTACTATGGCTAAACATTAAGGTGGTTAATTATTGTTTGGCAGTTATCCAGTCCGTCGCTTTTAAAGTGCCATTGCTGCACTGTTAATACTGTGCACAGGTCATACTCCACATTTTGGCAGATGTCCTGCAGCAATCTTTGAATTAGACCCTAAAACAAAAGCTTTTCTTACTGCCTTCATGAAATAATCAACAATTTAAATTATTACATTATATACGCCCTACATCTATATTTACAGGCAGAAAGTTACGATCGAAGGAGAGAAGTGCACAAGGAACAAGATCAAACATGGTTAGCAGGAATAATAAAGGGACAGGTGGCAGCTTCTACTTAACGGGATAGCGGGGCAGGTGGGGAGGGCGTTGGGTAAATTAAATTTCGTTTTTTTTAAATACTTACCTGCAGGCCGGCCGGCCGTTGTCTCTCAGTCCTCTTCGGCTCCTTGGTCAACAGCAGGAAGCAGGAACCAGGAAGCACACAGGCTCCCAGACTCCCCTAGCCAATCACAATGCTTTCTTACAGCAGCGTTGTGATTGGTCTGAGCGCTGTGCTTCGGCGCTCAAAGAGGGCCTGGGAGCCTGTGCATTTTCTCCACCCAGGCTGTGCATTACAGCCAGTGGAGAACATGCAAAGTGCTCATGACTGTTTGGCTGGCCCAAGACTGCCGACCAAACTGTCATGAGCACTTTAGAGTGTGCTCATCACTCCTCCCCTCTGCCCCTGCTTTTGTCAGCCCAGCGCAGCCCGCCCCGCCATGCACCTAAGCAAGAACGGAAAGCGAAAATGATAATAACATTGGTTATTATAATTATAGTTTTCCTTTTTAAACTGCTCGCAGAGCAGTGGGCTGACGCTCCTCCGCCTTAGCGGAGGAGCCACCGCTGACATGTGGCAACATTTAGCAAATATTTTCTAAAACGTACACCTTATAGTCTGATACATATATTCTTTATCTATATATTGCTTTCTGATATGTCATTTTTAACATCCACTGCCCTATTTATAGTCAGGCAGAATGTCAATTTCCGTCGGTGGTGACTGCCTTGGCTCTGTCGATGGAAAGCTTAATTTGTCAGCCTGATGGAATGCTGGGTGTTGAAGTAAGGGCATAACACCACCCGCCATGGTCTGTTGTTAATTTTTACAGTGCGTCACCACCAGAAAAAGCCTGGTGATGGCATACGGCAAAAGAAAAAAAAAATGACCTCCCGCACGCAAGGAAAAACTCCTTGGGCACTGGGGTCATTAAATATTAGTTTTTCTAAAAAACAAACTGCAACCTTGGGGTTTGTTTCTGAGAAACAAAAGGTGTGGTGGGTGACGGTCAAAATTGATGGCTGCTGGAAATCAAATTTTGGTATCTTCAGAAGAAACACCATGACGGCATGTCATCTAAAGGTACAGAAGTCATCCCTGAGCTTTGGAGATCCTCAAATGTGGCGGTCCTCTATCATAGGGGTGTAAAATACCATCAAACCATAAACTGGGTCCTTAGTCACTTCCCAGGTGTTTATTTATATCAGGAATTCTGAAAAAAGTCATCTGACATTGCTATATTAGCCTTTCTTGGGATCTGACATTGCATTTCTACTTCATCTGTTCCCAGTATAGTGCTAACAGTAGATAGGACCAATTAATGCAAAGGATATTGCACGAGGATTCAGGACATTTCAAACTGCAAGAGGCTCGGTCTGACTTCTCTTATGCCCTTATTGTGATTCTCCAGAGTTCTGGAATTTTGTTTCCAGGTGAAAGAGCATAATGGCAACATCTTCCATTTACCTTGAATGCCCAGTGAAAACTGGTGCAGCAAGCACAACTTGCATTGATACGAAGAGCAAAGAGAAAACAATCTTTCTGAAACTCCCCCGCTGAAAAAGATGTTGCTCTATACATAAAGGGGGACATCTTAGGGACATATCTACAAGGGCCGGCGATAATTATCGCTCAGCGCTCTTAGCGTGAGGATAATTATCGCCGGTCATCTCTGAATTTTATCGCGGAGATAGCGGGCTATCAGCAACGCTTATCTCCAAGCGATAAAATTCAGAGCGCAAGCTTGCCAACTGTGCGATTATCGCTGGAAATACAGCGATAATCGCACAACTTTTGGCGATAGCTTGCTGATAGGGCAAGACATACTTAGCCATGATATCCACCTTCCATAGGATATCATGGCTAAGTCAGTCTCAAAGTAGAAGCGCAAAACCTAGGCAATTAAATGGTCATAGAAAGACCTACAGCAGGCACATTGATAAATATCAATAGACTCAGTGCAAAATGATTCAAGTTAAAATCATCATTTATTGTTTATATATAAATGCATACTAAAATCATTTTAATGCAAATAGTTGAAACGTACTATGTAAGACAACATAGTCACAACAATATAAAATACATTTATACAAACAAATGAGGAATAATTGAACAAACAGAGTTCAAACACAAAACATAAACATAAACTTATTAAAAACTTGTCGACCATTTACTTTTACATCTAACCACTATGTCTCAAAATAAGAATGATTTATTTTATGTTTATCTGTTTATGTTTTGTGTTTGAACTCTGTTTGTTCAATTATTCCTCATTTGTTTGTATAAATGTATTTTATATTGTTGTGACTATGTTGTCTTACATAGTACGTTTCAACTATTTGCATTAAAATGATTTTAGTATGCATTTATATATAAACAATAAATGATGATTTTAACTTGAATCATTTTGCACTGAGTCTATTGATATTTATCAATGTGCCTGCTGTAGGTCTGTCTATGACCATTTAATTGCCTAGGTTTTGCGCTTCTACTTGTATTATCCCTACCCTAGGACTCATTGTACTTTGTAGGGGGTCTCTTTGTATTTCAATTAAGTCAGTCTCAAAGCAGGCGTTAGGAAAGTAGCGATAACAGAGGTTATCGCTACTTTTCTTGTCGCTACTCTTCTTTGCCTGAGGCTTGATAATAGGAGAAATGTCGCTAGCGACATTTCTCCCGTTATCCTGGGAGGAACGCCCACTTTGCATCTCATTAGAGATGCAGAGCTGAAAGCGATAGGGAAAGAGCGATGTAGCATGGATTCACGCGTTAGCGTGTCCTTGCTAATAGGGCGTTAAAATTATCGCCGCTTTTCGTCCGAAAACGGACGCTAAAGCGGCAATAATTTTATCGCCAGCCCTTGTAGATATGCCCCTTAGTGAATGATGGTGCTTGGTATGCTTCCATTTCTCTAACAGACCCAAGTGAAAAGTACACTTGAGTTCTGCAAATCAGACTATGGGGTTATTTAGAGGTGTCTGCCTGCCTGTTGTAGATCTCTGTGCCTTTACAGAAGCACTATCACAGTGGTTCCTCTTAAAGCACTGTAAGTTTGCTGAGCGGCTGCCATGTTTCATGTGGCCACTTGGCAAACTTTTATGTCTACTAGGGTGTCAAGTTATTTTTGTATTTTTTTCTGTTTGGTATGAGAGGGCTTTTCCTAGCAGCCCCCCAACAGGAAACAAAGGACATCTAAGCATATACCCTAAATAGGGCAGAAGATCTGAGGTACTTATATCTCCTGCCCGATGTCCTTGGGGCCATTGGTATAAAGTTTCTAGTGGCAGAAATGCAACAGGTTGCTCAACTCTACACAAAGCGGGTCGCCCTTCAGTTTAGCGAAAAGGGTACCCCACCATGCTTGTGGTGAAGTACTATGTCTGCCAAATGCTAAATAACACCCATCTCATACCTTTGATTTTATATGCAGTAAAACACAGTTTTCTGTTAATCCATTTTTTCCTATCAAAACAGTAATCCTGCAAGACGAATTCTACTAGTGTGCCTCAAAAAAGCATCTAAATATGTGTATGGATTCACGTTCTAAAAATGATTTACCCTGGTTCCCAATTGAATGCAGTTATCAAGAATAGGGTTCCTGTGGTGTGTGTCAATAGTACCAGAAATAGATTCTTATTCTGAATCACTGTCCTTCGCTGATGTTTCAGAGGCAAACCATAATGCTGTGTTTGGTCTCAGGAAAGAAGGAAGAAAGCTGTAAAATGGGGTTTGAAAATTAATAAGATTCTAGATTCAGAAATTTGAGTCCTCCATTAGCAGATTGGTTACATAACTTTAGTATCTTGAGCCCAGGAGTTTCACCATGCTGTATAAAGTAGTTTTTAATTTTTATAACATGTGGCAACCATAGAGAAGATAGGTTAAACAGCCTGGGCTCTGTCTAAAAGTGATGGCTGAAATTTTTCCTACTGACCTTTGCAGTTTTAAATTTAAATGCAAGTATGAACAAATTAATTTGAGTCATTTTAAATATTATTTCAAAAACTTAACGCAATGTGGTATTCGGGGACTAAGCAGAAGGGTTCTATTATGAAACAGGAGGTGAAAGTTATAGGAAGTCAAATGCATATGAAGCATTCCATTTACAAACCCCTTAATTAAAGTATAAATTAATTTTTTTTTAAAAATATAAAAGGGAGGAAAACATGCTGTATGAACACTTCAATAAAAAGAATTAAGCATACCACAATGGTGTAAAGGGAGAGAGCAGAATTGTTCCAGATATGTGGCATTTCTGATCTTTCCATGTGCTGGCACACTGTGTGCTACCTAGCCCCAATGCAGGCACCTTTACACCATAGTGCAAGGGTGCCTGCATTACAGGCAGTATTGCTTTTATGCAGGAAGGTACACCTGCCTGCACAAAAACAACCCTTAGACGCATTGCCCTCTTTCCATGTATGCTGCAGAATGCAGCACACATGGAAAGAGGAAATAATGAGGAGCAATAAATATATTTCTCATCGTTACACCTCACTGAGGAAGGAGTAGCATTTTGACGCATTCCCAGGTTTACTAGCTTTACTAAATTTGAGACTGCACCAAAATCCATGGCTGTATGCTTGCAAACACCAATACTCCACCCATGGAACTCCTCCCGGGTGCAAATTAACACAAAGCAGCACACTATACACCACCTTGCCGTATGTTTTTGGGAAAAATCCCATGCTAAGCCACGCCAATCGATTTGCGTGGCTTTGCAAATCGCAGCTAATATTTTGCAAAGTGGCTGCACCAAAAAGTGGTGCAGCCACGATCCAAATGCTACTAAACCTGGGCCAACATTTTTATGAATTAAAACTTTTACGCTAGATAGTTTTTTGTAATCTGTTGCTCCCATTCGCAGCTGTGAGGTAGAGAACAATGCCAAGAAACCAAGATGTTTCATATGTTAGATGACCCCTGGGAAACTGCCAGGGAAAGTCTACAAATATGGTGTAACAATACAAAGTAATTTTCAATATCAATGCCAAGAGCACTTTGATGGTCTGTTCATCCAGCACTAGAACAATGAGCAGCAACAGAACCTGTTCGTCTGGGCAGACATTGGCCACTTGCAAAAATCAAAGCTCAGATGGAAATATTTTTACTTACCAGCTACGAAGTTGCCTTAGATAACTAGTGGGGTTCCAGGATTCGCCTCTCTGGTAGATTAATAAAACGTATTTCTCATTGCAGTTCTCTTTTCAAAGAACTTTTTGACACTGTAACATGTGTGAAAGAGAAAGCCCATGGATGGCTCAAAGTTTGAGGAAACTCTGCATTGCCTGGAAGATTAAACAAGTTGATCTTGAAATATAAAACAAAATTCTGACACTGTTTTGCATGTGCGCGACTTGTAGCATGTATCTGACTTACAGAATGGGAAAGGTAATAATGTGTTATCTGACAGACAAAAACATTTATTCTTGAAGTTTACATTTTGGTACTGGCACATCAGATTTCACGATTTGTACACTGCTGTTGTCGTTGCAAACACATACCTGTGCAGCTAAGTAGCAGAGACTTTGTAATCAGGTTCTCACCAGCCAAAATATGCAGTTACTGCATGCATTGTAAATGATTATAACTCTATGAGTAGTACTGTGCTGCATGGAAGCACCAGGTCCATTTAACAACAAATTGCACGGTGCATTGGCTAATACTCGCCACCACCAGTGCCTGGACCCAGTCGCAATATACAACATAACTCTGCCCCTTAAATCATTATGGTATATTTATTAATGTTAATGTCTTCTGAGACAGCGATTGATCTTCAGTCTTCTAATACTTGGCCAGAACAAGAGGTGAAGCAGTTGGCACCAGGTTGGGGACAGTGTGAATTTCCAGATACCGTATATGTCGAATTGCAGAGTTCCACAAAAATAGGATGTCAGACCGGGCATCCTTGGCGTGGTTTCCCCCTAACTTTTTGCCTTCACACTTCCTGTTTTTGCTGACTTTGTATTTGCAGGCCTAAGGATTCTGCACACTTTACACTGCTAACTAGTGTTAAAGTGCTTGTGCTATCTGCTTAAAACATGGTAAGATTGTCTTCTACCCAATTGGCATATTTAATTTTCTTATAAGTTCCTAGTAAAGTGGCACTGCATGTGCCCAGGGCGTGTAAATTAAATGCTACTAGTGGGCCTGCAGCACTGGTTGTGCCACTCACTTAAGTAGTTCTTTAAATATGTCTCAGGCCTGCCATTGCAAAGCATGTGTATACAGTTTTAAACTGCCATTTCGGCCTGGCAACCTTTTGCCAGGCCCAATCCTTCCTTTTTAATGCATATGTCACCCCTAGGGTAGGCCCAGGCCAGCCCAGAGGTCAGGATGCAATGTAGCTAAAAAGTAGTACATGTACTTTTAAGTTTTACATGTACTGGCAGTGAAAAACTCTTACATTTCTTTTTCACTTCTGCAAGGTCTATCTCTCCCACAGGATACCATTAGAGTTGCCTTATTACAGTCTATAAGTGCAATTACCAAATGGGAAGAGATAACCAGTTCAATGCTACAACGATGCAAAGCAGATGGAAGTAAATTGGAAACAGAGATCACACATTTCAAAGCAGGACAAATATCTATTTCTGGAAGAACTTATAGTACTATGGCTATAATCTTTCATGAAGGACTTATTTATTTTGGTGTTTAATAAAGCCCGAAGGGTATCAGAACGCTGTACATATGAATGATAAATGTAAGCAAAGAACTGAAACATAAAAAGAACATCAAATAAAAACATAGAGCAACTTTTAAAAAACTCAGTAAGATATTGTATGGAGTAACAGAGTTATTAATAGACGGCCTTCATTCGTTTATGCATCACTGGGATAGGGTCTTTGATGTGGTTTATCATGAGTCTGATATACGTTGGTTCCATTCTCAGAACCTGTGGGATGGTGTTTGTGTGTGTTCCACTTGTATTGATGTGTGTCTGCCCTGTATAGTATTCCAGTCTTTGTAACAGCCAATGTGCTCAGGGGAGAGGCTCACCATGACTTATGAGAGGAATCTGTTCATTAGGATCTTTTTCGCCTCTTTTTTTAAGACGTGGATCTGTGGGTTAGACCAAACCTTAGTGTAACATCTGGACAATATATTGTTTATTTAAAAAGTGAAACTGGATGGATGGAATGTAATGACAGCAACCTTACATTGAACCAAAAACTACCTTTTAAACTACCAAATTCTAATCTTTTGTTTGTGCAGCCAAAGTTCTAAGGAGGATTACCGTTAAAAAAGTGATATAGTGTATTTGTTCTAGGTGCACCGTCAGTATTTATGACATAATTAGGCCTACCAGGGGTGATGTGTTTATAAGGGTATCCACATCCCACTGTGCTCTATATCTATTAGTAGTTTTGTACCACTTTAGTAATAAAGGAGCTCATTTTAACATATTTGTTTAGATTAGTTGGGTAACTATAGATAAAACATCGATCAAATAAATGTAGTGAGTGCAATGCATAGAGTTACTTATTTGTAGTAACATACAATGCAGTTCTGTTTTTTTTTCCGACAATGTATATAATTGTTTTTTCCCCACTGTTCAAGGATGAATCTTCACACAGTACATTGTTTATGGTGTACAAGTATGGAAGCTATGATCAATAAAAAAGGGAAAATAAAATGTTTTAATGTAATGTAAAACACTATTACAACTTAAGAAATTTCTACTGTTTTGTTTATAATATGAACTGATGAATCGCAAAAATTAAAAGTTTATTCTGTAATTTTGTAAAATGTAATACTAACTTATAATTACGTTTTCTTTTTTATACAGATGAATGGCACCTTCTATTGGAGTAATGTCATTTACTGATTATTTTTTACTGTGTTGTTAAACAAACTTAAATTCTCAAAGTACACACTGAGGCAGATAGTGATGCAGCTTCTGAGACATCCAGACACACACCAATACAGTCACTGACACACTCAGTCACACACCAGTACATTCCCTCAGACACACACTCACCCATACAGTCAGTGACACACCCACTCCCTCACCCATACAGTCACTGACACATCCACTCACTCACCTATATAGCTACTCACACACCCACTCACTCACCCATACTGCCACTCACATACCAGCTAACTCGCCCATACAGTCACTGACACACCCAGTCATTCTCATATACAACCACTGACACACCCACTCACCCATATAGCCACTCATATACCCATACAGTCACCGACACATCTACTCACTCACCCATACAGCTACTAACACATGTACTAACTTACCCATTCAGTCACTGACACACTCACTCACTCATCCATACAGTCACTGACACATCAACTCACTCACCTATACAGCTACTCACATACCCACTCACTCACCCATACTGCCACTCATATACCCAATCACGCACCCATTCAGCCACTCACACATGCAATCACTCACCCATACTGTTACTCACACAAAAACACTGACACACCCACTCACCTATGCAGCTACTCACACACCCACTCACTCACCCATACAGGTACTGGCACACACACTCACTCACCCATTCAGCAACTAACACATGCACTCACTCACCCATACAGCTACTAACACATGCACTCACTCACCCATACAGCCTCTCACACACACCCACACACTCACCCATACAGCCACTCAGATACACGCTAACTCACCCATACAGTCACTGACACACACAGTCATTCCCCTATACAACCACTGACACACCCACTCACCCATACAGTCACTTCTCATATCCATACAGGCACTACCACACCCACACAATCACCCATACAGCTACTAACACACGTATTCGCTCACCTAATCAGTCACTGGCACACTCAATTACTCATCCTTACAGTCACTGACACATCCACTCACTCACCCATACAGCTACTAACACACACTCACTCACCCAAACAGCCACTCACCCACCCAATCAGTCACCCATTCAGCCATTCACACATGCACTCACTCACCCATACAGTTGTTCACACAAAAAAACTGACACACCCACTCACCTATACAGCTACTCACACACCCACTCACTCACCCATACAGGTATTGACAGACCCACTCACTCACCCAAACAGCTACTATCACATGCACTCACTCACCAATACAGCTACTAACACACTCACTCACCATATAGACACTCACACACACCCACCCACTCACCTACCCAGCCACTCACACACCCACTCACTCACCTATACAGTTACTGACACACCCACTCAATCACCCATACAGCTACTAACACATGCACTCACTCACCCATATGGCAACTCACACACCCACTTGTTCTCTCAAACAGTCACTGACACGATGTGAGGAATTACCTGCTTGGGAGCCTTCTTCTTATCAGTTGCTGCATGGCCGTCCTGACGCTGGAGTTCCTCACTGCCGCAGGACCTGGGATGAGAAAGAAAGAAAAATGAAACCGACAAACACTGTAACAAAAGGAGCCTGTCTCTTTAAACAGGCTCGCAGTGGCAACCAATAGGAGGAAGCCGGCCCACAGAAGGCGGACTTCTGAAACCTAGAAGAGGAGGAAGAGGATGCAGACATGAGACTACCGATGGAGAAACAGGAGCCGGAGAAAGGAAGGACTGCCTGGAAACCCCTGCCGAGTGGACAGAGTGCTGAATCTAGAGGAGGACCACATCGGAAGAAGTCGAGCCTGAGAGCTGCGTTGGATGCGGTCGAGAGGATGAGGAAGCAGATTCCGGACACGAGGAATGGTGAATGGCCCCATGGGATGCTGACTAGCGACCGTTGTGGCAGAGCGGGTGAGTGCCTGGGGTCACAGCCTTTATTTTTTTTTGTTTAAATCTCTTTTATTGAATTTATACGCAATCAAAAGGAAGAACATTAACAATCACCAGGTAGTAAGCAATAAGAGGCATATCTTAGCAGGCAAGATGCAGAGTATATATCATTAGTCCACAGTAGTGAGGCTGTAAGAGATGGTGCACAGAACATAGCCATAGAATACAGCGCAAAAGACCAGTTGAATTCGACATAATAGAAGGTATACTAGTGATCCCCACCCTACGTTGTAACAGTATGAATCAAACAGACAGGGTTCTCATGGATACCTGTGGCTAAGCTATTCTGAACTAACACAGTTGCATCCCCTACAGACCTATATGAGGTAGAAGGTGCAGAGTACTAAAAAACTACCAAACAATAGGAGACCCCTAAGGAGTGAGTGTACTAAACGTGTAAAAGCCCCTAGATAACACTATTAACTACCCCAGTAAGGGTAACCCAGCTTTGGGTTAAGACTGTAAGCCCTAGTAGAATGTAACACCTCATTAAGGTCTGTCCAGACTTGACCCCGTCCGGCTACGAGCATCTTACCAAGGACCAACGGCTTATAAAGGTGCCAAATACTGCCAGCACCTAAAGGTCAGGGGGAGGTCCCCCAGTTCTGGTCACAGCCTTTTTAAGAGTGGAGAGGGAAGGGGGAGAGAAGGGTTGCAAATCAGACACTGGTAAGAAGAGGTGATTGGTGAAGGGAAATTGCAGAGCCTGCATGGTTTTCAAGAAAGGCTCAATGGAGATGCAGGCACATAAATTCTAATAAGCCTATACCTCTACCAGCCTACCAATCCCAGAATACTTTGCTGACCAGATAGGATAACAAGTGATATTCTACTGAAATTGCCCTAAGTGGAACACCACTGCAATAGTCCCAAGGCTAGAGGCATATATTTTCTTTTTCTTGTCTTTTGGATTTCCTTTTCTTTTTCCTTCTGGACTTATTATTTTCTCATTTCTTATGCAAATAAAGCAGAGACAAAGCTCTCCTTACCTATACTGAATGACAGAAGCCAACCCAATAACCTTTGGCTGTCCGCACTGAACCCTCCCTCTTTTCCTATCCACAACCCAGAGGTGTTGGTGAAGGAGACTTCCAGGAATTATTATCTGAACCCATTACTTACTGCTCATTTCTTTTGTTTTCCTCAGAGAATCTGGGGAGCTCCAAACATTCCTAAAGCCCTAGAAGAAAGAAAGGAGAGGATGGAAATTACCATTGGAAAAAAACATTTGTTTTCAAGTACATATCAATGTCTCAAATACGTTGAATAAATAACCACATTGAGAAACCAGTTAAACCTCCTCACCTTTGCATCCGGCCCTATCTACTAAAAGTACCACAAGTGGTGTCAAAAGGGGGATCTGGTAGTATGAAGGCGATGGTGAACAAGATTCCTGAGAGCCATGAGAAGCTAGAGCGTGCAAAGGAAAAATTCCTTAATGCAGCCACGGAGGACCGTGAAGCGATACACAAGGCCCTGACAACCCAATCTTTGATGCAGGAGACAACCTTAGGGAGATAGGCTGACACGTTGGGGCAACAACGGGGCTATACTGCATTACCCTCAGTAGTTTTGCAAAAATATGTGAGTGGAGAGAATCCTTATTTTTTCTTTAACAACTTTGAAAGGATTGCTCAGGCCGTGGCCTGGCCAGCAGACTGATGGGGCCAATATCTTGGCCCTTTGTTGACCGGGGGCTTCAACCCGCCTACCCGGCATCGAACCCTCTGGTTACTACTCCCTATACTGAGATCAAAAGGAACATTCTTGAACATTTGCGGGTTGATGATGTAACATATATTATAGAATAAAATTGTGTCGTCTTAAAGAAGGAGCCCATGAAACACCCAGGGCATTGTATTACCAGGTGAAAGATTTAACTGATCGGTGGTTAAAACCTCTGACAGCCTCTAAAGAGGACATAATGGAAAAGATATACCTGGAACAATATCCTACCTCTCACCATCCACCCATACAGAAATGGGTAAGACAACATGCTCATTTGACTTTTTAACGAGCACTTGAAATAGCAAGCGCTTATAGTCGAGCTCAAGAACTCCAGAGAGGGAGGGACGACTCCAAATGGAGAATACCTAATTCCATTCTTCCCCCCGTCACAGAAAAAGTCTGATCTTGTGAACTTGTGACTTTATTGCCTGGTCCTGCAGTAAGGCCTCCTGTGCCAGGACCCGAACGCTTCCAGTGGGGAGGGTTTGGACACATAGCCCGATTCTGTCCTCAGAAGGAGGAACCTATGAAGATAGGAATGACTCGAGTCCTATATAATAGTGACACGGAGAAACGACCCCCTTACCATTGTGAAGTGTCAGTTGATGATGTGCCAGTAACTGCTTTGGTAGACACTGGATGTCCACAAAGCGTAATGCAACCCCAAGCCCATCCTTCTCTACAGACACGAGACTATGAATACTCAGTGTGTCTGGGGATAACAAAATATACCCCTTAGCTGAAATACACCTACAACACCAAAATCTACCCATTGTCCACCTTAAATTGGGTCTCATACCCATACTACTAGAACCCATGATCATCGGTAATGACTATCCTCACCTCAGTTCCTTGGTGCAAGAATCACGGAAAGAAGGGGACGAATGACTGACTACCGCTCCTTTCTCTTAAACCGATGACCAGGAATGACCACCAGCCAAACAGAGGAAAAGCAGGAAGAGCGAAGGGAAGAAAAACAACACAATCCTTCTCAGGTCCTTTCTATTCAGCCGAAAGATTTCGTATGGGACAATGATCGTAATTTTAAGGCAGCACAAAGGGAAGACCCATCATTCAATGAGACCTGGCATGTAGCAGCAGACCAAGAAGACCTGACCAAAGTAGGTCCCCAGATTTTTGTGTGCAAGGGGTTGTTGTATAAGAAAGGAGGACATAAAGAACCAGCCCAGTTATTGATCCACACTCCTTTTAGGGATAAGGTCCTGTTCTTGGCACACAGCCACCTTGTGGGAGGACATTTCAGGAAGGAAAAAATCAAAAAGGCTATATTAAATCAATTATATTGGCATGGGGTTTTCCAACAGGTACGAAAATACTGCAAAGAATGTCCTACCTGCCAAAGGTTTAGTGGTTATAAACCGCCCAAAGTACCCCTGATGTCATTACCCATAGTAGATGTACGATTTTCCCGTGTAGGGATGGACATAATAGGCCACCTATTGCCCTCTAGGAGTGGTTATTGGCATGTGCTATTCCTTGTTGATTATGCCACACTTTTACCTGAAGCCATTGCCTTAGCCAATCCCAGTACTATGAATGTGGCCAAGCCATGATCAATGTCTTCGCCAGGGTGTTATGTCCCGTATAGAGGCCCTAATGTAGACCCGTTCATACATGCCCTAAAATGGACGTATTCATATTTGCCCTAATACAGTCATATTCGTACTTGCCCTATTATGGTCAAAGCCGCATATGCCCTATTACGGTCATAACTGTACATGTCCTATTATAGTCATGATTCCTTATATAGGCATGATCTTTCACCTACATTGGTCCTCACTAGTACACAACGTGCTCTGAGGGCTGAACGTTATCTATCCTGTGGTTTTGAATACAGCAGGGTTTTTCCCAAACACAGGCCCACACTGTACTCATCAATTATGCATGGCTCTCTAGGAATACACCACCTGCATAATATGTATGTACAAAGTTCACCCCTGACATCTTCCTCATGTCTAACGACAGACCAATACAAACCATACTGAGGACCGAGACTCTTTAGGGTATAAATACACCACATCTTGCCCCAGAAAGACAGAGGGAACCGAGACTTCCATGCTGACACACTGACCAGAGATGCTGAGGCTCCTGCATGCAGTTGCTCCAGCTGACAGCGGTCTGACACAGCCCTTGCGGGGTGTCCAACTCGAGACCAGGACGGGGTCCCACACTCTCTCTATTCAGGTATGGGGGTTCGACTAAATCCTAGAAGGATTCTTGGCTCTTAGGTTTTTAGACCTACACATATGCTAGGTACACTCAGGTACATCTAGTTAGGCATCGTAGGAGTACGCGCACTTTTCATAATGCTTTTTATATTCATGTATGTATCCATGATTATTGCAATATGGTAGAACTCTTCTATCCCTTTGCTTTTATCGTACTGCTGATAATATATCTCTGCTATTGTCTGCTGGTTGCCGCAGCACATATATTTTACACTAGAATAACAACTGTTCAATAAATACTTATTGAAACGCCCGACTGTTTATTCTGTGTAACTCTCTGAGACAAACCGAATAAGTGACTGAGCGAAAGGTAGTATATTGTTTCCACAATTCTGAGGAATTTGGGTTGTCATGATCTAAGGTTGCCAGAAACTAATCTCTCCCTGATAAGAGGAGATTCTAGTGGCACTGTGAGCTAGCTAATGCAAAACAATCTAACATACGCAGTGGGGGTGCACAGAGTCAGTCTGCCACCAAGTCCACAGCTTATGTTATACAAACGCGCAGGTCCTGCATGGATACTATAGGAACTACACGACATGGCGCCACCAACGTTGGTTTGGTACTTATTTAACAGTAGAATCTGAGTAGTTCAGTCGTGCTATTCTCAGAGAACCTACTCACAAAAACCCCAGAGACGTCTGGAGTGGGTGGGCACAAAATCCGCTGCAGCTTAGTAGTACGAAAATACTATTTATTGGCTGTTGGTTAATCAAGCTTGAAGGACATATAGTTCCTACAAATTGTGCATTTACACCTTATCTTAAAATTTCCTTAAACACCCTTCTTCCACTTAAAAATGGTTGAACAAGCAGAAGAAACAAGGAGAGTTGAAACAGACCTCTTCGGTTTAGGAGAAGAAGACCCTGAAGATGCAATACAAATTGCACCAAATTTCAGAAGGGCAGTCACCATAAAACTTCTAGAACATGGCTGAAAAGCCAGGGGTGGTAAAGTAATTTTCGTGATCAAGGCACACGAATCCAATAAAACAGAGGTGTTCTATTCATGGGTTACATACCCAGCAGCGAATCCAGTTACAGATGTATTTCACATCTACCTAAAAGATGAAACACCAGCGGACTATACTCCTTTTGAGTAGTTAGAGATTCCGCTCACTTACCAGGAGCATAATTACTGGTTTAAAGGTGCCCTACCCCACGTACGAGGAAGAGCAAGATTAGGCCCGCTCGAAGGAGCAGGAGCCACATGGCCCATATTAGCGGCATACACACCGCATCCTGACATTAACACAATGCCACAGCCAAAATTACACGTACAACACAAAGATTTAATTAAAATCTACAGAAACCTCACACAATTTGTGATGAGGACTTTAACAGTTCAGCCTGCACCAATTGCAGCACAAGATAGTCCAGTCCAGAGTACAGTTAATAAAATTACTCCACAAACATTACACGCGGTAATGGGCAAAATGCCAGCAAAACGTGAACAAATCCCATTCTGGATAGCTCAGAAAATAACTCAGCTTGAGGCAGTATTCCCGAATACTACCACCTGTGATAAACACAGAATTCTAACAATGTGCTTGCCCATGGGGATCACACCACAAGTAGAGGACTGCACCTCTTGGGGTTCAGTCTCTGCTGCCATATATACCAGAACACATGGTATCCCGTCCTTAGCAGTAGTACCTGATGTATTGAGACAGATACAAAATGAGTATGGAGCAGAACCTGCCCTTAACTTAGGGATGAAGTTACTAAATAACTTTGACCAGGTATCAGCCATAATACTAGCTAATATTAAAGGGGAGGCAGCTTCAGTGGCGATCCGCCAACGCCTGAGGGAGTTCGGTCCAGAGGATCATCAACACGAACTACCCAAAATAATTGAAACTGCATCTGCAGAACTAGGCAGAGACAGTCTAGGTGGGAAAGCATTAAAACCACAACTGGTGGGCAGTCCTGAAAAGGACACTACAAAGCAGACACCTACTTCTTCTAGAAAGAAGTGGGAAAATAAAAAACAACAAAAGTCTACAGACAACAGATCTCAATCCAGAGGTAGGTCTCCTCAACAGGAGCCCTCTGAAAGGAGGTATAACCTCAGGAATAGGGATAATATTAAAAAACCTGACAGGTATCAGGATACTGATACTCGTTCCTCTCGTTCCTTTCAGGGTTCATCATAAAACTCCGAGAGGGAAGGACGGTCAAAGGAGCGTACAAAGTCCAGAGACACGCAACGTGCTGCGGACTACGCACCTAAAAAAGAAGATAAACAAAAATAAAAACCTCAGTTCAAAAAGAAGAAGGTAGCAGGTCTCAAGATCAGACATGCCCAGAATTCTGAGGACACAGCTTCTGAATGGGGAATGGGCTCTGACGATGCTAGACAGTGCGGCAGAAGTAACGATAGCTCGCCAGAACCTGAAGGAATTTCTGGTGACAGCGGAGTTGAGTGAGTATATCATGGGTGGAAACACCTGATACTCGGGTAAGTGTCCCACATAAGTTACATGAGATAACACTCCGGATGGAGGGGGACAAGCCCAGAAAAGTTAAAGGTCTCTTTTGGAAAAATCTGTCATCTGGTTATGACATTCTATTAGCAGAAGAAGACTGGCTGCCAGCATTCGTCATGGAGTGCCCTAGGGGAGAAACTGTAATTTTTCCAGCCTTTTCCGACCTCGTTCCCATTCACCTAAAACATGCATATGCGCAGGAGTGGGCGGTTGCCCTAGCTCCAGCATTGTACAAAAATCATGTTGGTTGGGATGAGGATTCAACCCACCACGTGATCCCATTAAAAGTTTCCCCAAATGCTCAAAGGCAATACCCTATAAAGCAGGAAGCTAAAAAACAAGTCAGGGAGATTCTAGACCAACTAGAATACCAGGGGGTGATAAAAAATTGCACTTCACCTATGAACAATCCTTTGTTTCCCGTAATGAAACCTGACAACACATCTCGTTTAGTTTTGGTTTACAGACATTTAAACACTTGCACAAAGACATTTGCAGTTCAAAATGCACACAGTGCCGCATTAATGAATAACATTGTGCGGAAAAAATACAAAACAACACTTGATATCTCAAATGGATTTTTCTGCCAAAATATAGCGCTTGAAAGCAGGTATCTGACCGCCTTCAGTGCGTTAGGGTCCCAGCGACAATTTTGTCGCCTAGCCCAAGGGTATAAAAAGAGCCCGGGGGTATTTTCAGCAAGAGTAACAGAGTTACTCCAAAATTTGGATGAAGAAGCATTGTCCTATGTGGATGATATTTATCACGACTTAAAGAGGCACTTGACCAGGGTGAGCACCATTATTATGGGATTCGCCTCTGAGGGCTACAAATTTAATTTCAAAAATCAAAAATTGCCCACCTCAGTGTCCTATTTTTAGGGTACGAGCTGTCAAGTGAAGGAAAAAGCCTAGCAGCTAACTTTTTAGAAAAGTGTGCGCTGCTCCAACATCCAAAATCTTTAAAGAATTTACAATCAATTCTGGGATTCCTAAATTTTGGTCGAACATACATTTTGGATTACGCAGAAAGAGTAAAACCTTTCTACGACTTAATAAAACCTGATTTTCCAGTCAGACAATGGACACAGGAACACACAAATATCCTGCGTTCCCTACAGGAAGACATGATAGCTTCTAAACATTTACAGACACGCGTAAACGTACGCAACTTAGTGATCCGAGTAATAGCGGGTCAATGCGGGTACACTTATTTATCTTTCAATGAAGGCGAAACGGTACCAATCGCATACAAATCACACCTGTACACAAACGCAGAGATGCGCTTCACTTCAACAGGAAAAATTCTGACAGCAGTGCAGACCGCTGTAGCAAGAGAAAGAGCTCTGGCTCAGGGTAAACGCATAATAGTCGTGACCCCAGTACCAGCTTAGAGGCTGTTACAAAGGCTAGCATTCCAAATGCAAAAGCCTTACATCCCAGATGGATACAATGGGCTAATTCTCTTACTGCAATGGATGTTGAATACAGATTTGATCGAAATTTAAAAACACAAGCATTTCTGCAATACGAACAAGAATATCCTCTACCAAATGAGATTTTGCCTCTAGATCAGTATGAATACATTATTTACACTGACGGATCTGCTCAACCGGCCGTAGGGAGTAAGCAAGCTTACAGCGCAGCGTGTGCGATTGTTAAAGGTCGCATGCACGATGGAAAGTTCCATCCGAGTTGCACTAAAACGCAATCTCTAGGAGACTGCACGGCTCAGTTGGCAGAGTTAAAAGCACTTATACTGGCACTGGTGAATACGGAATACGAATTCCCCACACTAATTGTGTGTGATTCCTTTTACTGTGTACAGTCGTACAATGAATATTTACATAATTGGGAACAAAACGGGTTTAAAGACGCAAAGGTGGCACAATTAAGCATAAAATGCTATGGGAACAGGTAGTGGAGTTGAGAAAGGAACTACCAAGGGCTCACGTGATACATACACTGAGTCATCAGCGTGATGGCGTTCACGTTGAAGGAATTCATTGGCTGATGAAGCCGCAAAGGGGGCTGTTCGCACAGCCGCCATAGCTGCAGTTACTCGTTCAAAGACGAGAATAGACGGCGAGATAATGGTAGCTGTCAATGCTTCACGCAAAGGCAGCACAGCAGTACCTAAAAAATTTCCACTCAAGTACTCCTACAAGTTAGATGCACAAAACATTCCATATGCTCAGATTCCTGGAGTGGGGGATAGAGTAATACCAAATATGGATCGTAGGCAAGGCTTAATTTTAGCAGCACACAAGGGTTTGGGTTCTGCGCATACAGGTGTCACAGCGACTATTTCTTTATTGAAACAGCGCTACTGGTGGCCAGGGTTAACGAAGCAGACTAAAGACTATGTCTTGAAATGCGACATCTGTCAGCAGATGAAAGGCTCCACCGTAACACACCCAGCGCAGACACCATTACTGAAATCAGACAAACCTCTCGCATGTGTGTATTTGGACCACTGCGGACCCCTACAATCTGATGGGTCCAAGAAATATATCATGGTTGCAGTGGATTCCTGCTCTAGATTCCTATGGGTTTGGCCTCAGCGCTCGGCTGACGCTTGAACTGTTATAAAAGATTTGCGAGTCTTTATCGGCACATACGCAGTTGGCACGTTACATTCTGACCGTGGCCCGGCGTTTAGCTCTCGGGCTTACAAAGAGGCCATGGAAGGAATGGGCGTAGCATTGCGGTATTCCTCTCCGTACCATCCCGAGGAAATTCTGTTGTGGAGAGGAAAAACCTGGACTTAAAGCAATCTTTAACAGCTAGGGTATTAGGCAAGAGGCGGTAGATGGGTCGATCACCTTTATGGGGTACAGCGGCGATCAATAACCAGCCAAGAAGCTCTCTAAGGGGTGTCACTCCTTACGAGGTCCTATTTGGGACGAGAATGTGGGTACCTGATCTTGATTGTGAAGGTGTTTAAACAGAGAGAGACCCCTTGTCAGCAACCAAGGGAGTGGAGTACTATCAGTACCAAAAAACAATTTGTCTCTTGATTCATTCAATCAACAAGAACACCCTATGAGTAGTGGAGTTCTTAATTCATATAAAGCACATAGATAAACTATAAAAACAATTGTTTTAACTCAAAATCCCTGAAACACTCAAACAATGATCCCACTATAACATACAGTGCAAAACGATCAATGTATTTCTTTAGTGCATGTGAATATTATTAAAACACAATTCATATAATAAAACACCTATAATAAAACACAATGCATCAGTTCAACATAATTAAAAACAATAAAATTCATCAGGTCAGGACATAACTTAACATCTTATAACACTTTTACCACAGAGAACCTAAAAAATAGAGAAAGAACAGTGATAGACAGTATACTTTGTCTTTTAGTTCAACAATTCCCTAGGAATAATTTTAGCAAGATTAGCCTGGCTACATATACTCTATTTTGTATCTACAGGTCCAACTTGTCCTCGGGATAATGTACAGAAATGCGTCAATGCGTTTCGATGGGTATCTGATTATTCCATCTTTATCAAGACAGTCATTACGTTCACTTTTCTTTGTGGTATATTTGATTGTTATACCCTGTATAAACAAGTATATAAAAATATATGTTTAAAACCTTAAAGTGATTCTACAAAACACAAAATGTACAGTGACATTCTACTAACACAACTCATGATTCCATAATTCATTTTATATATGCTCACATGTACTGCGACTCAATTTAATCTCCTTATACGATATGCTCATGCCATTTACATCAAATATATTTCTCCAATTATCTACACTGCATATCAATATTTCATAAGGGTATTTAAAGCTTATCCCTTCTACGCATCACATTACTCCTGCTTACAACCTTCAAAAAAAGAAAGAAAGGAGACAGTTTTAGCTAAAGCACTTTTGAAGCTACCCCACATTTGTGTACAGTTTCTAGGTCCACAAAACACTCCACAATAACCCGCTGTGTAAAATAAATACACCTACGGTATTACACTCTCCCTCCTACAAATAACCCACTTGTCTAGGGGAGTAGAGACCACTTCTGGCACTATGTGCCTACATTGCTGTTGGCATATTTTCGTCATCAAACTCAATTGGGAAATACCTATCTAGATCACTAAATTCATTTGTATGCCTGCACAGGGCGTTCTCTTTATTCTCACCTGAATGAAAGAGAGTTGATGTTTGCACTTATTCTTGTACTTCTTCTGCAGACTCGAAGAATGGTCTATTAATAGACCCCCTAACAAATAGAGAGTATTTTGTATATTACTAATGCTATACCGGAGAATGTCTGCCATATAATCTAACTCAACACACTGCAGTGCCTCTCCTCCTATGTATTTTTTGTCGTACCTTCTTAAATGGACTTGAATAATCCCGTTTCCCAACTGCCATATATTCTTGAACGGTTCAATCCGGAACCCCAGATTTCTAGTTCTGTGTCCAAAAATTCACATATGAAGTCCACGGTAGAGGGCTTTAGTACATACACCTCCTCACCTACCGATGCGCTTACGTCGCACTATAAAATAAAGAAACAACCCCATTGTATTACACCCATGAATGTAAGAGAGGGATATTCATTTGGATAGGCTGTTCGTATGTCTATCCCATCTACTTTATAGGATTCCTTTCTCACCTTATTAGCTCATGGATTCCCCGTCCTACTTCGTCTTTTTGGAAAATGTGAATGGGAGACCGCTGCATTGTCCTCGTTTAAATACTGTCTCGCGATCTCTCATTGGTTCCTACAAACCACGTGGCCCGCATGCACTACTTGTGCTGATCTGCCACTCCTAACCGGGAAGCTAACTCCATGGTTTTCATGGGTTTTAGCAACACCTTTGTTTGTTTGTATAAATACAACTTTATTGGTTTCGTATACGTACACCTAATCAGAAAAGGGTCTCAAAGGATCCCATACATTTTCGTGAATAATAACACCAGCTTTGTTTATTTGTACAAACACAACTTTGTTTGTTTGTATAGATACATCTAATTCAAGCATGGTTTCAAGGGATCCCATACATATAATTGCAGTACATACATGAATATAGCAAATACTGCTAGATTGTACTCGCAGAATTGATCCATTTATACCCAATAGTATACTCTAATCAATGTCTAATTTCTGATCGCTGTCTCAGGGCCACTCGAATCGCTAATGGGAGACACTTGCACTGGACATTTTACTCTCCCATTAATTACAGCCAACGCTTATTTTATTTTTATTTTTATTTTTTATTTTTATGTTTTATAGAGCGCGAACTTGACCCGTTAGGGTATCAGAGCGCTTTACAGAATCCTAGGGTTGTACAAAAGGCATGGAATCACAAGAGTAAACAATCGATTGGGAGGGGGCGGGGTGCTGGATACATAAGGGATAGAAGGATACATAGGTACAGTTTACATTGCAGTTACTCAAGACAAGGCCCCAGGTTTCTTGGAGGGGTGACTAGGTCATCCGAGGGAGGCAATAGCCAGCAGTTGATCAGGGTCTCTGTGGTGGTTGAAGGTAAAAGTTTAAACGAGGAATTTACCCATAAGGAAGGTTTTGGCCTCCTTTTTGAAGCGTGCCAGAGAGGGGATTCTTCTTATGACGGGTGGGAGAGAGTTCCATATTCTTGGCGCGGCCCCAGCGAAAGCCCGATTGTAAGTTTTTTTTCTTCCTAAAACGTGCAGGCTGGAGCAAGAGGTCTCTGGCGGACCGGGAGTTTCTGATTCCTCCGGATACCACAAGTTTCTGTGCAAGGTATGCAGGGGAGTTTGAGTATAAAGCCTTGTGTGTGATGCATGCCAGCTTAAGCTGTATCCTGGCCTCGAGAGGAAGCCAGTTCAGCGCTTTCAGGTGTGGAGAAATGTGATCGAATTTCCTTGTGCTGGTAAGTAGTCTGGCGGCCGCGTTGAGGCAGGCTTTTAAAGGTGCCAGGGAGATCTTGGGTAGACCCGAGAGGGTAGAACAGCCATATTCCAGTCTGGAGATGACTAGTGCTTGGACTGCCATTTTTAGGTCGGGAGCGTCAAGAAAGGGTTTCAGTTTCCAAAGGTAGCTCAGGTGGAATCTGGCTGATTTGGCCATCGAGTTGATGTGGTCCCGCATGTTCAAGTTGCAGTTGAGGGTTATTCCCAGTGATTTGGCCAAGTCCACAATGGTCGGTGGGTAATTTAAGGCTGTGATGGCCTTACTCCATATCTGAATCTCAGGGTTGGTTTTAGGAGGGGAAATTAGGAGAAATTCTGTTTTCTTTGCGTTGAGTTTGAGTTGATTGGAGGCGAGCCATTGGACGGTCAGCTTCAGGGCCTCATTCAGGGAGAGAATCTCCTCGAGGGATGAGATTTTGATGTAGATCTGAGTGTCGTCAGCGTACATATGGTAGGAGATATTTGCAGTGCGTAGGACTTCGGCAAGCGGTTCTAGGTAAAGGTTGAAGAGGGTGGGGGACAGCGTTGATCCTTGAGGGACTCCAATTGTGACCGGAGAGGGAGCAGACAGGTTGCCGTTGATTAGGAATCTCTGTGATCGGTTTTGGAGGAAGGATCTAAACCATTCTAGGACAGAGCCATCCAATCCCATCCTGAGTTTGAGGCGTTCGAGTAGCTTTCCATGGTTGACCGTGTCGAAGGCCGAGGATAGATGTAGGAGGATTAAGAGACATGTTTTGCCTTGGTCAAGGGCTTGGAGGGCATCATCAACGATGTGGAGCATGGTGGTTTCAGTGCTGTGTCCAGGTCTGAATCCGGATTGGAAGTCATCGAGTAGGTGGAAGTTGTTGATGTTTTGACTTAGCTGCAGTTGCACACACTTCTCCAACACTTTAGCTAAGAGAGGGATGTTGGAAATAGGTCTGAAGTTGTCAGGGAGGCTGGGTCCAGCGACGGCTTTTTCAAAATGGGGAGGACTTGGCCGGCTTTCAGAGAGTCAGGAATCGATCCCTGCCGGAGAGGCGTTAGTTATTGCAGTCCAACTAGGAATAATGGATTGGGCGGCGGCAGCTAGGCAGTTGGAGGGGAGCGGGTCGTTAAAATGGTTATTCGGGTTTAAGGTAGATAGGATTTTAGAGACGGAGTCTTTGTCGTAGAGTGTGAAGTCGGTCCAGTGTGCTTGATTCTTAGGTGAAGCCTGTCGGGGCGGCGTGGAAGGAGGAGGCAGGTCAGTAGTGGGTAGAGAGTATGAGGCGGAACTAAGTTCGTTACCTAAGGCTTTGATTTTGTCCGCAAAAAAAGAGGAGAATTTCTCGGATGATATTAGAGACTTGGGATTTTCTTTCGATGTTTTGGCCAGTTTGTTGGATTGGTGTATGACCAGTTCAAAGAGTTTACGGGGTCTGTTCTTGGTGTTCCCCAGTTCCGATCTGAAGAATTCTTTTTTTGAGTTGAGGATGTTCCTGTTGTAGGTATTTCTGGCCTGGCGGAGAAGTTTTAGATGTGCGGCAGAGGGTGCTGTCTCCAGATTCTTTCGGCTTGCCGGAGGGATCTCCTCTCATTGTTGAGGGATCCAGTGAACCAGGGGTTTCTATCTTTGATTTGGGTTCTTTTTAGTTTTAGTGGGGCTAGGTCATCCAGAATGTTCGATATGGTCGCAGAGTAGTGATCGTTGAGGTCATTGACCGTTGTGATATGCGAGTGGGGTGAGGTCAGATTTGCACCGAGCCTCCAGTTCTCTGTGGTCCAGGTTCTTGGTGTCTCTGACCCAGCGTTTAGGAATCACCGGCTGCGGTGCCCTAGTCTTGTGGGTGCCAGGTAGTAGGAAGGCGATGGCGTGGTGGTCAGACCAGTCACATGGGTCTATAGAGATAAGCTTGACTGTTGATTCCTTAGAGATGATCCAGTCAAGAATGGCCCCTTTTGAGTGAGTTGGGAGTGAGCAAGATTGGGTCAGGGCTTGATCGGCCAGGAGGTCTTTGATGGCGTTGACATGAGGATCCTTGGGATCGTTCCAGTGCAGGTTGAAATCGCCAAGGAAAATGTCTTTAGCGTTGGAGGAACTCTTAGCTGTGAAAATTTCCATGAGGTGGTCAGTGAAGGAGTCATTCCTGCCTGGGGGGTGGTAAAAGATGTGCAGGTTGCACAGTAGGGTGGAGTTGCTGCAAATGGAGAGGGCGAGGTATTCGCAGGAGTCGGTGGTATCCGCCAGAAGTTCCGTGACAAGAAGGTTAGAGCGATAGATGCAGGCGATGCCTCATCCTTTCTTGCTAGGTTGCCTGTCCAGCCTTGCAATGTTATAGTTGGGAGGGACTAAGAGGTCCAGGCATGGGGATGAGGATTCGTTGAGCCAAGATTCTGTTAGAATTGCTAAGTCGAAATTTTTGTTCAGGATGAGGGCAGCAATATCGGCGGCGTGCTTAACTGCCGATCGGCAGTTAATTAAGAGACCAGTTAGAGAGGGGTCGGAGGGAGTGTCGGGAGTCGGGCGGACAGGGGTACAGGCGCTAGATTGCTTTTAATCACACTTCTGTTACGGAGGGTAGCTGATCTGCTGGGGTTGATAGTGACCGTGCAGATGGGATGTTCGGCCCTCATGTGTAATAGGCATGGGGTAACTGGGGCTGCGTTGTAGTCCCGGAGGATGGCAAGATTTCCTTTTCAGTGAGGTCTAGCGGACTTGGTGTGGCGAGGGTAGAGTTGTAGGAGAGGACGAGAGCTAGGGTTTCCTCCTCCGAGAGGTGGCAAGGATGCTTGCGAGGGCGAAGGTGTCTCAGGGATAGAGGTAGTGGGTGTTTGGGGAGCTCTGTGATAAGAGGGGGGTGGAGTTCAGCAGGGGCTTGAGGTTAGCGAAGGAGAGTTCGGCGAGGTGAAGGAGGTTCGTTAGATCCAGAATGGAAAAATGGATGCTCTGAATTATTTTGGCAGCTCTGGAGTGCAGAGTTTCGATATCCATGTAAGAGGGAGGCGCTAAAGGACAGGGGGGCAGTGGTTCAGAGGCAGTTCTATCGTCATGCATACGGGATAGGATAGCAGGGCTAGCTCGACCTGTGTCGTAGGTCTTTGGGGGCGTCTCAGTCTCACGGTCGGAGTGGGGAGCTAGTGGGGAGGGGACCAGAGGTCTAGGGCTTATAAATTCATGTCTAATTTTACAGCCTACCTAATCTCTGATCCCCCATTACAGAAACCATCTGCTGTGCATACAATATCTACAGATCTAAATTACCTTCTGTTTATTGGTTGGCCACTATTTTCATCCAGTCTTCTCGTGTATTTAAACCATTTTCTATTGTATTTAGATGACACATCATCCACTGTACATCAACTCTCTTTCATTCAGGTGAGAATAAAGAGAACGCCCTGTGCAGGCATACAAATGAATTTAGTGATCTAGATAGGTATTTCCCAATTGAGTTTGATGACGAACATATGCCAACAGCAATGTAGGCACATAGTGCCAGAAGTGGTCTCTATTCCCCTAGACAAGTGGGTTATTTGTAGGAGGGAGAGTGTAATACCGTAGGTGTATTTATTTTACACAGCGGGTTATTGTGGAGTGGTTTTTGGACCTACAAACTGTACACAAATGTGGGGTAGCTTCAAAAGTGCTTTAGCTAAAACTGTCTCCTTTCTTTCTTTTTTTGAAGGTGGTAAGCAGGAGTAATGTGATGCGTAGAAGGGATAAGCTTTAAATACCCTTATGAAATATTGATATGCAGTGTATATAATTGGAGAAATATATTTGATGTAAATGGCATGAGCATATCGTATAAGGAGATTAAATTGAGTCGCAGTACATGTGAGCATATATAAAAATGAATTATGGAATCATGAGTTGTGTTAGTAGAATGTCACTGTAAATTTTGTGTTTAGTAGAATCACTTTAAGGTTTTAAACATATATTTGTATATACTTGTTTATACAGGGTATAACAATCAAATATACCACAAAGAAAAGTGAACGTAATGACTGTCTTGATAAAGATGGAATAATCAGATACCCATCGAAACGCGTCGACGCATTTCTGTACATTATCCCGAGGACAAGTTGGACCTGTAGATACAAAATAGAGTATATGTATCCAGGCTAATCTTGCTAAAATTATTCCTAGGGAATTGTTGAACTAAAAGACAAAGGGGCCGATTCCGATTCGGGCCGGAAATCTCTCCGACCGAGCCGGACCCGGAGAGATTTCCGACCGAATCGGACTCTAGCAGTCCGACCGAACGAGTACGATGCGCACGTATGCTATCAGACTCGATTCGGTCGGACTCCCATTGAAGTCAATGGGAGCCTGTCGTACGACGCGTACACGGGCTCCCATTGACTTAATGGGCACGACGCGAACAAGGGCGCCCCCTACAGCATGTGCGCGGCGATGCGGGTCACGCCGTACATGCACGTGTAGGGGGGACCCATGTGTCCCCCCTGTGCGCGACTCGCGTGGCTACGATTCCAGGGGGGTCCGACACGGACCCCCAAAGTGTGGCTCCGACAGCTCCTTGGAGCCGGACTGCGCGAGTCGGTCGGAGCGGTCGCGATGCGCATCGTACTTACCCGGCCGGGGAACGTCTCCATAGCGCGGTGCGAGATGACCCCGTGCGAGTCGGTCGGAGCGGTCGGGTCCTGCGTACGAGTCGGTCGGAGATTTCGCGAGCGCACGCATCGTACTCGCTCGCCCGGACGCACGTACGATTCGGTCGGGAAATAGGGCTCCGAATCGGATCCGGTAAAGCCGAATCCGATTCGGAGCCCTACCGGCCGAGATCGGAATCGGCCCCAAAGTATACTGTCTATCACTGTTCTTTTCTCTATTTTTTAGGGTTCTCTGTGGTAAAAGTGTTATAAGATGTTATGTTATGTCCTGACCTGATGAATTTTATTGTTTTTAATTATGTTGAACTGATACATTGTGTTTTATTATAGGTGTTTTATTATATGAATTGTGTTTTAATAATATTCACATGCACTAAAGAAATAAATTGATCTTTTTGCACTGTATGTTATAGTGGGATCATTGTTTGAGTGTTTCAGGGATTTTGAGTAAAAAAAATTGTTTTATAGTTTATCTATGTGCTTTATATGAATTAAGAACTCCACTACTCATAGGGTGTTCTTGTTGATTGAATGAATCAAGGGACAACTTGTTTTTTGGTACTGATAGTACTCCACTCCCTTGGTTGCTGACACGGGGTCTCTCTCTGTTTAAACACATTATATGCACAACCTTTTGGTTGGAGAGGTTTTGTCTGGTTTATCCAGAATTATCTAGAGCAGGAGTCTAGAACTACTGGTGTAAATTATGGATAATTTCAAAACTTTCGGATTCACCAAAGACCAATTCAATAGATTGATTAATCAGAATCCACGTAAAGGGAATACAGATGTGATGAGCAACACTAGCCATGAACAAATAATCAAGATTTTAAATTTGAAAAAGAAAGTAATTCGGACAGAATTGCATGCCGAATTTTAATTGAATATCTTAAGGCTGGTGCAATCCCTATAGGTTTACAAGTAAAAAATGAACCAGGGCTGTTCATAGAAAATAGAACGTTTTTGGAAATTTGGACCCACATATCCAATCGATGCAGTAGAGACTGGCTCATTTTAATCATTGAGACAGCTCAAGAGCTAATGGTGATAGAACGAAAACAGATTGAGGAATTGGAAGCTTTTTTTAGTATTAAATCTTTTTATTGGAAAGTTTCAACACTTTTGACAAAAAAAGACATGCAGATGTGGCCATCAAGTCCTTTAGCAGAGGGAAGCTTTTTTTAGACAAAACTCAGCATTGGATGAGGCAAAGAAAAACTTGATGAATTAGAGGTTGAATCCAATGGGTTTAGAGAATACCTCACGAACAAAAAAATGAAGAAGTTGAGAAAAGATGTGGAAAGATTTAGTTCGGAGGGTGTCTATCCGTATTTGGGTAAAGATTATTATAATGGGATGAGAGATCAGAGAGATAGACCTCAGTATCAGAGACCAATGTACTCAAGAGGAGGAAATATACGTATTACATTCTCAGAGACATCTGGTTCAAGTAGTGAGGAGGAACAAGGCATGAACCAGGCAGGTAGAGCAGTACCCAGTTTTGAGCGCGCGCCTTTTTTAGGCAGACGCCAGAATCGGGGACAGAGGCCGTTCAGAAATTACAGCAGGGAGGAACCTATGAGGAACCCTCCACCTCAAAAACCAGGGAGCTCAGGAATATTTAGCAACCAGGAACAAGAGATACTGGAGGTAGAAGAACTACCAATTATACATGTATCCCAGAAGATCTTAACCCAATATGAACAAGAGGTCCTGAAGAAGGGTTTCAGTTTTGCTCCAACAGCCCCTCTAAATAAGTTTGCAATAGAGAATGATTTTAAAAGTTTTTATAGGAAAATAAGGTTAAACATTTTTTGGGAGGATAGAATATATGAACCAATACCTAATGTAACTGGTTTTAAACCGAAATCCACATTCACACCTAGTCTATGTCAGATAGACAAAAATGTAGAACTTTTTGAAAGAATTGTGGATATTGAAATAAAAAAGATGGAAGGGAACCACTCCAACTATAATAATAACCTCTCCGTAGATCAGAGAAAAGCCCTAAAAGCATTACAAGATTGTGAACAAATTACGATAAAACCAGCCGATAAGGGCGGGGGAGTGGTTGTTTTAGATTCTATAGACTATGACAGAAGAATGAGAAAATTGTTAAATGTAAAGGAGCATTATAAAGCGTTAGTTTCTCTGCCATCAATGAACTTAAAATTGAGGTTGCTCAGTTATTGAGCTTAAGCAAAGAACAGGAATGGATCTGTGAAAATGAATTTAAATTTTTGTTAAATCTGCATCCCGTAATTCCAGCTATCTACGGGCTGCCTAAGATACACAAGAACGTATCAGATCCTCCGATGCGCCCCATTGTGAGCAGCTTGAATTCCATGCTAGAACCCTTAAGCAAGTATGCAGATTTTTTCTTAAAACCATTGGTGCATAAACAAAGATCTTATTTGAAGGATACAGCACATTCTATATCAATCTTTCAGGGACAGGGCTTCAATAGGGTGACCCAATTTTGGGTCACCCTAGATATTGAAGCCCTATACACCAATATCCCCCAAGATGACACCATTAGAGCAATCACGTCAATCTTAGAACAAGAGGAATTGAATGGTGGCAACAAGGGGCCTGATTCACAGAACTAACTTACGCCAAAAACGTAAAGTTAGTACTTTTTGGTATCACAGAATACACTTACTCATTTTGGTATTCACAGAATGAACTTACTCATTTCGGTATTCACAGAGTTAGTAGTCCTAACTTTAGGACTCCTAAATGCCTTCTGTGAATACCGAAAGTCTTAAAGTTAGGATTTTTCTCAGTTTAGGAGTAGTAAAGTTAGGACTCCTAACTTTAGGACTCTAAATGCCTTCTGTGAATACTGAAAGTCTTAAAGTTAGGATTTTTCTCAGTTTAGGAGTAGTAAAGTTAGGACTCCTAACTTTAGGACTCCTAAATGCCTTCTGTGAATACCGAAAGTCTTAAAGTTAGGATTTTTCTCCGTTTAGGAGTAGTAAAGTTAGGAGTCCTAGCACACTGCTCCTAAACTGAAAAATCCTAACTAAGACTTTGGTATTCACAGAAGGCATTTAGGAAGTCCTAAAGTTAGGAGTCCTAACTACTACTCTAAACTGAGAAAATCTAACTAAGACTTTCATATTCACAGAAGGCATTTAGGAAGTCCTAAAGTTAGGACTACTAACTTCTGTGAATACCGAAATGAGTACGTTCATTCTGTGAATACCAAAATGAGTAAGTGTATTCTGTGAATACCAAAAGTACTAACTTGCGTTTTTGACGTAAGTTAGTTCTGTGAATCAGGCCCAAGGATTTTATAATAGCATGTATCACTATGGTCCTTAAAAACAATATAATCCTATTTAAGGATGAATTATATAAACAGATTAAGGGGACCAGCATGGGGGCCACATGTGCCCCCAGTATGGCTTGTTTGTATGTGAGTCAATTTGAAAATAGACACATATACAATGAGCTGGCACCTTACTATGAAAATGTGTCCTGCTGGCACCGTTTTATTGACGATATCATCTTTGTCTGGAATGGTGCCAGCAGTGAACTAGATTCATTCATTGAATGGCTCAATTTGGGGGACAGAAACTTGAAATTTACAGCTCATTACAGCAATTCAAGCGTTGAGTTTCTTGATATCAGGTTGAAATGTGTTGAGGATGAACTGCACGTTGAGCTATTCACCAAACCCACAGACAAGAATACTCTACTCTTATACAATAGTAATCATCCCAGATCCCAGAAAAATAATATTCCCTTTGGGGAATTTTGAGATTGCGACGCAATTGTACATCCCTTAAAGACTTTTACTATCATTCTGATATCATGTCCAAAAATTGCAGCATAGAGGGTATCCAAGGAAACTCATTAAACAGTCCCTTAAGAGGGCACGGTTTTATGACCGTGACCATCTATTGGACATTAACAAAGAGAAAAAAGATAAAGGAGCTGAGAGAATTGTCTTTGTGACCAATTTCTCCAACACAAGCAACATGGTTAAGAATATAATCAACAGAAATTAGAAGATTCTCAACCATGGGGCCAATGTGCAAATGCAAAACCGCTTTTTTCCTTTAGGCGGAATAAGACTATTAGGAACTCTCTAGTGAGAACATATAGATCAGAATCTGGAGGTCAAAGGACATTAGATGGACAGAAGGCAATAGGCAATTATAAGTGTGGAACATGCTCTATATGCCCCCACTGCATTGAAGGCAAGAGCATTACGTTTGCAGGTAAAACCATAGTGGCAACAACTCTGAATAATTGCCGTAGCAAAAATATCATCTACCTACTGACCTGCCCGTGTGGACTAGGTTATGTCGGTGAAACCAGTAGGGAACTACGTGTTCGGCTACTTGAACATAAATCGGCAATAAGAACTAAGAAAATCAATGCCCCTCTAGTGGACCACTTCTCTAAATCGAATCACGATTGTGAGCAATTTAAATGGTACATTTTGGAAAAAATTAGCGTAGATAGAAGGGGCGGAGATCTGGACCGCAAAAGAAAAGCACGAGAACAGTGGATGATGTGTCATCTAAATACAATAGAAAATGGTTTAAATACACGAGAAGTCTGGATGAAAATAGTGGCCAACCAATAAACAGAAGGTAATTTAGATCTGTAGATATTGTATGCACAGCAGATGGTTTCTGTAATGGGGGATCAGAGATTAGGTAGGCTGTAAAATCAGACATGAATTTATAAGCGTTGGCTGTAATTAATGGGAGAGTAAAATGTCCAGTGCAAGTGTCTCCCATTAGCGATTCGAGTGGCCCTGAGGCAGCGATCAGAAATTAGACATTGATTAGAGTATACTATTGGGTATAAATGGATCAATTCTGCGAGTAAAATCTAGCAGTATTTGCTATATTCATGTATGTACTGCAATTATATGTATGGGATCCCTTGAAACCATGCTTGAATTAGATGTATCTATACAAACAAACAAAGTTGTGTTTGTACAAATAAACAAAGCTGGTGTTATTATTCACGAAAATGTAGGGGATCCTTTGAGACCCTTTTCTGATTAGGTGTACGTATACGAAACCAATAAAGTTGTATTTATACAAACAAACAAAGCTGTTGCTAAAACCCATGAAAACCATGGAGTTAGCTTCCGGGTTAGGAGTGGCAGATCAGCACAAGTAGTGCATGCGGGCCACGTGGTTTGTAGGAACCAATGAGAGATCGCGAGACAGTATTTAAACGAGGACAATGCAGCGGTCTCCCATTCACATTTTCCAAAAAGACGAAGTAGGACGGGGAATCCATGAGCTAATAAGGTGAGAAAGGAATCCTATAAAGTAGATGGGATAGACATACGAACAGCCTATCCAAATGAATATCCCTCTCTTACATTCATGGGTGTAATACAATGGGGTTGTTTCTTTATTTTATAGTGCGACGTAAGCGCATCGGTAGGTGAGGAGGTGTATGTACTAAAGCCCCTCTACCGTGGACTTCATATGTGAATTTTTGGACACAGAACTAGAAATCTGGGGTTTTGGATTGAACCGTTCAAGAATATATGGCAGTTGGGAAACGGGGATTATTCAAGTCCATTTAAGAAGGTACGACAAAAAATACATAGGAGGAGAGGCACTGCAGTGTGTTGAGTTAGATTATATGGCAGACATTCTCCGGTATAGCATTAGTAATATACAAAATACTCTCTATTTGTTAGGGGGTCTATTAATAGACCATTCTTCGAGTCTGCAGAAGAAGTACAAGAATAAGTGCAAACATCAACTCTCTTTCATTCAGGTGAGAATAAAGAGAACGCCCTGTGCAGGCATACAAATGAATTTAGTGATCTAGATAGGTATTTCCCAATTGAGTTTGATGACGAAAATATGCCAACAACAATGTAGGCACATAGTGCCAGAAGTGGTCTCTACTCCCTAGACAAGTGGGTTATTTGTAGGAGGGAGAGTGTAATACCGTAGGTGTATTTATTTTACACAGCGGGTTATTGTGGAGTGTTTTTGGACCTAGAAACTGTACACAAATGTGGGGTAGCTTCAAAAGTGCTTTAGCTAAAACTGTCTCCTTTCTTTCTTTTTTTGAAGGTTGTAAGCAGGAGTAATGTGATGCGTAGAAGGGATAAGCTTTAAATACCCTTATGAAATATTGATATGCAGTGTAGATAATTGGAGAAATATATTTGATGTAAATGGCATGAGCATATCGTATAAGGAGATTAAATTGAGTCACAGTACATGTGAGCATATATAAAATGAATTATGGAATCATTAGTTGTGTTAGTAGAATGTCACTGTAAATTTTGTGTTTAGTAGAATCACTTTAGGGTTTTAAACATATATTTTTATATACTTGTTTATACAGGGTATAACAATCAAATATGCCACAAAGAAAAGTGAACGTAATGACTGTCTTGATAAAGATGGAATAATCAGATACCCATCAAAACACGTCGACGCATTTCTGTACATTATCCCGAGGACAAGTTGGACCTGTAGATACAAAATAGAGTATATGTATCCAGGCTAATCTTGCTAAAATTATTCCTAGGGAATTGTTGAACTAAAAGACAAAGTATACTGTCTATCACTGTTCTTTTCTCTATTTTTAGGGTTCTCTGTGGTAAAAGTGTTATAAGATGTTATCTTATGTCCTGACCTGATGAATTTTATTGTTTTTAATTATGTTGAACTGATGCATTGTGTTTTATTATATGAATTGTGTTTTAATAATATTCACATGCACTAAAGAAATAAATTGATCTTTTTGCACTGTATGTTATAGTGGGATCATTGTTTGAGTGTTTCAGGGATTTTGAGTAAAAGATCTTGATTGTGAAGGCACAGTGGCGGATGAAAAACCATTTGATATCCATGATCGTTTGGCTGTTATACAGGATCTAAATGAATCCAGGACACAACAAAGTAACGTGCTCCAGAAACAGGCCGCCACTGAGGAAGTCAAGGCACTAACGGCAAGACCTGTCTGGATCCCAAAAGTCGGGGATCTGGTCAGAGAGAAGATTGCTGACAAGAAAGAATTTGGGCCATCCTACAGAAAGCCTGTACCGGTCCTAGCAATCCATGGCTCAAGAACTGTACTTCTGCCGCCTCTTGCCGGGAAAAAGGAGAAAAGATTTGTCTCAATCGACTTAATCAAACCACACTATGTGGCCGATACTAAACAGTAGGCCTTGTGGACTCCGCAGTAGCAGAGGCCCTCCTCTCGCTACAATCCAAGAAGTTCAAACAAAAAGACTCATCATGTTTGAAGAGCCATCTGTACGGAATGAAGGACTAAGCAACAATGCTATGGAACTCGTTCCACTTCAACAAGAAATTCATCTTCAAAATGAAAATCAACTTAACAACCAAGTTGCAATAAGACCGACTACAGACATCTACGTCAACATGCCTCGTCAAGAGCAAAATCCGATTTCAACAAATCCCGATGCAATTCCAACAATTGATCGAACTGCTTCTGGCTATTTCATGAACTTTGATACGTTTTCACTGGATCCAAGCGAGCCGGAAACTTGACGCCAGCCAAAAATCACGCAAACAGAAACTCACTGACTTTTGAACTTTTTAGAAAGACTTACCTGGTGTCACCTTGGATTGAACTATGGTATATCACTGGGATTTTCTTTTTTCTTTTCTGGCTAGGTTTAATTATAACTTTTAGTATGCTTATTAATGGACGATGCCTCCATCAAAGCTCTACAGCCCAAAGAGTCAATTTGATTTTAAAACCACACCCGTCCTCACATCGTGAACCAAGAGACTTGTCTTCAGTGAACATTACAGCAGTTCCTATACCGGACGGTATAGTATGGGACAAGATTGATTATGATATATTCGGTCCGACTGAACTTTTAAAGCTTAAATATGTATTTAAAATTTCTTTATATGATATCATTACCTCCAGTACATTTTCTGATGATTGGGACACTGAAACTGTAAATGCTATGATGCCTGATTTAGAAAAAACTGCAGCATTTCCGAACAATGAAATGTTAGAAGGTACTTCAGACTATGATACATTGTACTGTTACCAGCAATATGGTCATCATTTCTTGCACAAATCTATAACACCTAGAAATGTATTTGAGTACCACCAGTGGGAACACTGCCCAACACCACCGAAAGGTAGTTCACAGGCATTTGCACAGAAATTCACATACTTCTCAGGGTTTAACACATCCGACCCGAAGTCATTTTATTATAAAGTGGCGAAAATTTCAGCTCAGAAAATTATGTTATCAAACACCAAACATATTTACTCTGCTTCCTTTATGGCCCAGTTGTCTACACAGGGTTTCAACCTATGGAAGAACACTATAGATTTAAAATCAATCTGGGGTTCTAGGGACTGGCAAGTCCAGGGAACTGAAACGCTATTTAGAGCATGCCTCATTCCACAGCAGATCATATTTCTGAATGAAACTGTGCAACAGACATCCTGTCTTGGACTAGCCAAGAACAAGGAACTGAACTCATCCGGGTTTCCTACACCATCACAGATGGGTGGGGGGCAGAATTCAACTACACAAGGGGTAGGATTAGATGACATTCTCCAGTACAACAGATCAGATCCTGATTGGACGAAATGGCTGATTTGGCCCATTGACACAAACACCTGTCAACAGAGATTTATGAATACAACCGAAGGGTTTAGTATCCATAGGACAGATACACGCTATGTACAAAGACAACACCCAGGGGTAGTGACATCCTATAGTGTTGGGAAGTTGTGCCTTGATTGTCCAGAGACCTCAACACTCACAGAAGTAAAACATCACTTGACCTTCCTCACACCTGATGTAGACCTTATGGATTTCCTACTAGGACCAAGGAAAACACGTCAGAAACGTTTCATATATCCTGGCCTTTATGCCTATTATAATGAAAACTGGAAAATATCACAACAAGAGGCCGCAGAAAGAATACGGGAAATAGACCGTATTAACTTAGAAAAGGCATTAGCTGTAGTGGATAATGGGTTAACAACTTTGATCTCCAGGATTTACTCCTTAGGCAACATTGTGTCTTCGGCAATCGACATATTAGAACAAGATCTGGCCTTGTTACAACACGGGCAATCTCAGCTACGTTCTATTATGCTAAGCTGGACGCTACAATCTTTGCGTGCAGGCTATGTGCCCTGGCGTTTTATAAACACCACGTCTCTGTTTTCAGAATACAATCTAACTGATAAACAGACAGAAATGGCACAAAGGGGAGCCAAATATACAATACTGCGTATTGAGAAACTGGAAAGATTACCATGCACTGTAGCCGAATCACCATCAACAGAATGGCTAATTCATGGCCAAATCACTCTGCCGGTCACTACGTTTCAGTTTCAATATTGCCTTGAGCAAAGGTAGGCAGGCAGGCACATATGAAAAAATGGGTAAGGGTTATATTATGGAAACTTGGGAGTTACCATATAGATACCGATGCCGGAATGGGGATTGAGAAGTGTATCTGAGTGGTACAAACTGCAAGAACGCTTTAAGCGGTTCTCTCATATGTCAGGATATTTCACTACACGGAGCCTGTAACGGTTCAGTAGCGAACCTATCGTGTCACATGACTGGGACCCCAGCGGCCAAGATCACGCTGGTTTTCCAGCTGCTCTAGAATGGGAGTTACTTAATGTTAGATGATCAAGGTTGCTGTGGGATGCTTCCGGGCATCGCCTATCTGGTCACTGTTAACTCCAGGGTTACTTGCTATATGCAAGTATTGTTTCCACCACTGAACACAGTCAGGGAGGCGCCGTTATGGCCTTCGCTGAACGTTTCTTTTATACAATTTGATACTCTGAGCAGACTGCAAGCCATGCTTTTACAGCAACCCGTGCCCTTAACCTCCACTCGAGAAACCTATGAACTTCAAGTTGCAAGGACCTCGACTAGATACAGGCGCTTATATGTACAAACTGCCCTTTTCATTTAGTAGAAATGGTGGGACGTATCTTCAATATGTCTAATACGAGCGGTATTGTACACCTATTTAAGACCATAGGGTCAGGACTGTTAAGCACCTTTCAGACAGTCCTCGAAGTAATCCCAAATTTTATACACTTCGTATTGGGAAGCGTATTTGAAGGATTCCCGCTTATCCTATTGCTGGTTGCAGGGGTCCTATTCATAATACTGCTGCTACGCAATGGACGGCCCAATTCCCGAGGGAATGGCGAACATGCGCCAGGAGCGGAAATACCGTGAACGCATGGTACAACTTCTGGGCATTTCTTGGCTGCGAGAACTCAATGCCTCCTGGTTTCTCTCCTTTCGACCAGTCTGGGTAGACTGCATCTTACCTGTTCTTCGATGCCTGTTTTGCGGAGAAGAATGCACGTTGGATCTTTGTCTAACATTTCCATCAGATGCGCCTCCGGACACGGATGCAATGCTGGACCCCATAAAGGCCCACGTTCTGTGCTGTCCTCAGCGGCTTCCGATTCTGATGAATGCATTCCTGGAGAATCCACAGGTGCCGTTTGCTCCTGCTGGGTTAGGTGACTCCTCCACAGGCACCCAGGTTACAACTGCCGCACAAGCTGCCGCAGCACCGACTGTTGGCAGTAGTACATTCCATCTATGTGCGATTGACGTTCTCTGTGAGGCGTTGGATTTGTCATCTGCAGCAGCTAACAACGATTATGTTGTGCTTCCCAGCAAGGACGCTTAATCTTGAATTGGCTCATCGTGTCCTGGGAAAGAATTCGGCTTCTTCACTCGTTTCAAAACAAACTAGCAAAATTGCAACATTTCCTAAATTGACACTTTCGCTTGAGAAAAGCATGGCCTTCTTCCGCTTTGAGTGGAGCAACTTATATAGAGAAACAAAATAGACATTTCTCTTTTTAGTGCCAATTAAAATTAGCTAAATTACTAACATTTTAGAAGAAATTTTTTTTATAGGGATTTTAAAACCATGTTTTTATTTGTTTTTAAATATGATTTTAAATTGTCCAGATTTTAGGTATGGTCATTGTTATCCACTTCGAAAGAGGAGTGGGTGTTATGTCCCGTATAGAGGCCCTAATGTAGACCCGTTCATACATGCCCTAAAATGGACGTATTGATATTTGCCCTAATACGGTCATATTCGTACTTGCCCTATTATGGTCAAAGCCGCATATGCCCTATTACGGTCATAACTGTACATGTCCTATTATAGTCATGATTCCTTATATAGGCATGATCTTTCACCCACATTGGTCCTCACTAGTACACAACGTGCTCTGAGGGCTGAACGTTATCTATCCTGTGGTTTTGAATACAGCAGGGTTTTCCCAAACACAGGCCCACACTGTACTCATCAATTATGCATGGCTCTCTAGGAATACACCACCTGCATAATATGTATGTACAAAGTTCACCCCTGACGTCTTCCTCATGTCTAACGACAGACCAATACAAACCATACTGAGGACCGAGACTCTTTAGGGTATAAATACACCACATCTTGCCCCGGTAAGACAGAGGGAACCGAGACTTCCATGCTGACACACTGACCAGAGACGCTGAGGCTCCTGCATGCAGTCGCTCCAGCTGACAGCGGTCTGACACAGCCCTTGCGGGGTGTCCAACTCGAGACCAGGAGAGGGTCCCACACTCTCTCTATTCAGGTATGGGGGTTCGACTAAATCCTAGAAGGATTCTTGGCTCTTAGGTTTTTAGACCTACACATATGCTAGGTACACTCAGGTACATCTAGTTAGGCATCGTAGGAGTACGCGCACTTTTCATAATGCTTTTTATATTCATGTATGTATCCATGATTATTGCAATATGGTAGAACTGTTCTATCCCTTTGTTTTTATCGTACTGCTGATAATATATCTCTGCTACTGTCTGCTGGTTGCCGCAGCACATATATTTTACACTAGAATAACAACTGTTCAATAAATACTTATTGAAACGCCTGACTGTTTATTCTGTGTAACTCTCTGAGACAAACCAAATAAGTAAGCACGAGTGACTGAGCGAAAGGTAGTATATTGTTTCCACGATTCTGAGGAATTTGGGTTGTCATGATCTAAGGTTGCCAGAAACTAATCTCTCCCCGATAAGAGGAGTTGTAGTGGCACTGTGAGCTAACTAATGCAAAACAATCTAACATACGCGGTGGAGGTGCACAGAGTCAGTCTGCCACCAAGCCCACAGCTTATGTTATACAAACGCGCAGGTCCTGCATGGGTACTATAGGAACTACACAACAAGGGTTGGTTTTCCGAGGGAAATATTGACCAATCAAGGGACCCCCATTGTTTCTAAAATGTTGAGGCAAGTTAGTAATTTGTTGGGTGTTGCACATATACACACAGTGGCCTATCACCCCCAAACCAACGGTTTGGTGGATAGATATAATGCCACTTTAAAAAACACTTTGAAGAAACTGCTAAACCTCGAAACAAAACATTGGGAGGATATGCTACAATTGACCTTGTTTGCCATAAGGAGCAAAGTCCAAAGGAGCACAGGTTATTCACCATTCAAACTCCTATATGGATGCCAGCCTAGGTCTCTGTTAGACATGGTCAAATAAAAAAAGGAAAAGGAAGGGGATGATAGTACACCTTTGCCTGAATATATAGCATGACTCCCAACACATCTAGGGCAGATACGGAGTATAGTGAAGGAAAACCCGGAATAGGACCAAATCCAACAAAAGGGGCAATACGACAAAAATGCCAATAAGAGGGAGTTTGTTCTGATCATGATGCCATCCTCAGATCATAAATTACTGGGTCAGTGGCAGGGACCACACATGGTGTTAGCTAAGGTGACCCCAGTCACATACCAAATTGAAGTACATTACTGTAGAAAACCCACCCAAATATACCATATTAGCCTTCGCAAAATATGGGAAGTCCCATTTCCCGTGTGGACAGAAGTAAAAGTGGAAAACGCTCCTCTTTTCCTATCTAGCATGGATCCGGATCTAACCTCCTTCATGAGACAAGAATTGATACAACACCTACAACCCCGGGCTGAGGTTTTTTCCAGTAAGCCTGGTAAAACCACCGCAGTTGAACATACTATTCACACCCCCCTGTGAAAACCATAATGCTAAAACCTTACCGTATACCGAAGGCTCGTAGAGCCATAATAAAAACCAAAGAACAACAGATGTTGCAAATGGGGATTATTGAGCCGCCCACCAGTGAGTGGAGTTCCCCTATTGTACTAGTGCCAAAACCGAAAGGTTCTGTCTGGTTTTGCATAGATATCAGGGAAGTAAACAAAATCTCACACTGCGATGCCTATCCCCTTCCCAGGGTATATGAAATGGTGGAACGATTGGGAGAAGCCCAATATATCAGTACCTTCGATTTGTGTAAATGATATTGGCTGGTGCCCCTTTGAACCCAGGACAAAGACAAAACCTCCTTCTCTACCCCAGGACTATACCAGATTACAGTACTGCTCTTTGGGCTGCATTGTGCCCCTGCCACATTCCAACTGCTTATGAGTAGGGTTCTTCAACCCCATGCTGAGTATTCCGCTGCATATATTGATGATATTATCATTTACAGCCTCACTTGGAGGCAACATCTAGTACATCTATAGGCCGTCTTAGACTCCCTGAACTCCTACGGATTAAAAGTCAACCCCGAGAAAAGCTTAATGGTCGCAGAATCTGTTAAGTATCTGGGTTATTTCTTAGGAGGTGGGCACATACAGCCACAAGCTGAGAAAGTTGCAGCCATCTCAAAGATTTCTATGCCTAAAACCAAAAGAGATTTGTGAGTCTTTTTGGACTTAATAGGTTACTATAGGCGTTTCATACCTCAGTTTTCCCAAATAGCTACTTCTGTGACAGACCTATGAAAAAATTCCTGCAAGACAGAAGTAGAGTTGCAACACCCCTATCCTCACCTGGTTGGGGCCTTCAGTTCTCTCAAACAAGCATTGTTGTCTGAACCGGTTCTCACTAGCCCCAACTATGAAAAACCTTTTATCGGTCAAACCGATGCCTTAGATGCAGGGCTGGGGGCTCTACTATCCCAACTAGATTAACATGGGGAGGAACGCCCTATAACCTATATTAGCAGGAAGCTCTTCCCCAGGGAAAGGCAGAACGTAGCTATCAAAAAGGAAGCCTTAGACATCAAATGGGCCATCAACACCTTATGTTATTATTTGGAGGGCCGCTCTCTTTACTGACCACACCCTGTTAGATTCGATGGCATGAAACAAAGGTAACAACGATAAAGTCCTTAGATGGTTCTTGGCCCTCCAACCATTTCACTTTCCAACCGTTCATCATAAGGGTAGTCAACAAACCAATGCGGATTACCTTTTGCGATATCCTCTCAAGAATTTTCTTGACAACAAGAAAGTAAGGGAAGGTAGATATGAGGAATTACCTGCTTGGGAGCCTTCTTTCCAGTTACTGCATGGCCGTCCTGATGCTGGAGTTCCTCACCGCGGCAGGACCTGGGAAGAGAAAGAAAGACAAATGAAACAGATAAACACCATAATAAAATGAGCCTGTCTCTTTAAACAGGCTCGCAGTGCCAACCAATGGGAGGAAGCCGGGCCACAGAAAGCGGATATCCGAAACCCAGAAGAGGAGAGAGAGTACACGGACACAAGACTCCCGAAGGAGAAACAGGAGCCGGAGAAAGGAAGGACTGCCTGGAAACTCCCTGCCGAGTGGACGGAGTGCTGAATCCAGAGGAGGACCACATCGGAAGATGCCAAGCCTGGGAGCTGCGACAGATGCGGTCGAGAGGACGAGGATGCTGATTCGGGACACGAGGAATTGTGAATGGACCCAGTGGATGATGACTAGCCACCGCAACTCCGGAGAGTTAAGGCACAGCGAGTGAGTGCCTGGGGCCACAGCCTTTTTAAGAGTGGGGAGGGAAGGGGGAGGGAAGAAGGGAAGGGTTGCAAAACGGACATGTGCACAAAGAGGTGATTGGTGAAGGGAAAATGCACAGACTGCATGGCTTTCAAGAAACGCTCAACGGAACGCAGACACAAAAGTTCTAATAAGCCTGTACTTCTACCAGCAAACCGATCCCAGATGACTTTGCAGGCCAGATAAGATAAAAAGAGATATTCTACTGAAATCGCCCTAAGTGGACTATCCCTGCAGTAGTCCAAACACTTGAGGCATATATTTTCTTTTTCTTGTCTTTTAGATTTCCTTTTTTTTTCTGGACTTATTATTTTCTCATTTCTTATGCAAATAAAGCAGAGACACAGCTCTCCTTATCTATACTGAATAACAGAAGCCAACCCAATAACATTTGGCAGTCTGCACTGAACCCTCCCTCTTTTTCTATCTACAACCCAGAGGTATTGGTGGAGGAGACTTCTAGGCATTATTATTTGAACCCATTACTTACCGCTCATTTCTTTTATTTCCCTCCGAGAATCCGGGAGCGCCATACATTCCCGAAGCCTAGAAGAAAGAAAGGAGAGGACTGAAATTGCCATTGGAAAAGACTATGGGGGATATTCACAAGAACGGGCGATAATTATCGCCAACCTAGGTTAACGTAATTTTACATAACGCCGTCTATGGCGGGAAACTAACGCCGTGTTAACTGTGTATTCTCAACACGCCGGCAACAGGCGATAGTTTCCCGATAACGCGTCAAATGTCCGCGTTAAAATTCCCGTGACGCCGATAAAAAAGGAAACCCGAACGTGAAAAAAGTAGCGATGGGCCCAACAGCGAAAAAAATATCAGCGATAAGCAGCGCCAGGCTTGCTATTTCCACGTCAGGTGGGAAAAATCTCCATAAAAGCAGCAAAAAAAAGAAAGAAAAGAAAAACAAAACCCAAACAACTGAGAAGCACCATGGAGAAAGCTGGAGCAACAACAGAGGCCAACCAGAACCCCACAAACCCCCCGGAGGACCAGCTGTCTTGTTCTGCGCTGCCTCGGTGGTAGTCCGGGGGGGTGGTCCTGGGGGTGGGGGTGGTCCTGGGGGTGGTGGCGGTGGGTGTTGTGGCCCTCTTTGGTCTCCAAGCTGCAAAATTAGTAGCTCCATGGCATATGTTGGTTTTCAGATGTGGCTCTGGGCTGGGCTCCCTTTATACTGCACGTGTTCGTCCTACTTAAGACCAGAAAAAAGCAGGTCTTAAGTCCCTGCTGCTAACGTGCCTTATCGCCTGTTTTTGGATTGCATCGCCGATCTGGCTGGTCGTTGTGAATATCGCGAAGTGGTGTTATTGTGAGTTTTTGCACGGGAACGCCTACTCTGCATATGATTAGTGTTAGTTGTCGCTGTCATCCTTGGCGATGTTTTCAGCGGCAGCTATCACAGGTAAACTGATGATGTCGGCTGTTAGTGCAGGCTTGTGAATAGGGCGATAATTCTATCGCCACTTTCGTGGCGGAAAAGTGCCGCTAAATTGGAGATGAGTCCTTGAGAATATGCCTCTATTTGTTTTGAAGTACATGTCAATGTCTCAAATATGTTGAATAAATAACCACCACTGAGAAACCAGTTCAGCCTCCTCACCTTTACCTCCGGCCCAGTCTCCTAAAAGTACCACACACACCCACGTATTCACCCATAAATGAAATGAAATGAAATAGAAATGTATAACAAACGCGCACTACTACCTGAGGGTGTCTAGGCGCGCGAGCTTGCTAACAGGACTGGCCGAGGCTAAGAAGCTGGTATAGGCTAAGAAAACTTCTTAAAGTTTAAAGAGCCAAGTTTTCAGTTTTTTCTTTGAAAGACAGGAGATCTGTTTCAAATTTTAAGAGTAAGGGGAGGCTGTTCCAGAGACGGGAAGTGCTGCCTATGGAGCTTCTCCAGCCCATTGTGCTCTTTTTGCTCTAGGGACAATGGGGCCGATTCACAAAACTAATCTGAGCCAAAATTCTAAACTTACTACTTTCGGTATTCACAGAAGGCACTTACGATTTTTGGTATTCACAGAATGCACTTACGACTCCTACCTTTACGTCCGCACTCCGGCTGGAATTTCCGCACCTGGACCGTACTCTCCGCACCCGGAGCGTACTCTCCGCACTCGGACCATACTCTCCGGCTTGGGCTGTACTCTCCAGCTCGAGCCGTAATCTCCGGCTGGGGACGGATAAAGTGTAATCAATGGGCTGGATTGCAATTTTTACAAAAAGGAACATTAGGAATGTGTGATAAATGGTAGAGAAGGCCATGAAAAACAGTTTGGGCAGGGAGAAGGGTACGGCCAGACACTACATCATAACCCAGAAAAGTTTTCTCCTTTGCATCATGGTACATGCAGTGCACAATTTGCGCTCCCCTCAGTGTTGACTGTGCAGTCAACACTGTTATGTTATTTCTATTAAAAATAATGTTGATCCTTTACACTACTTAAAAACTTTCATTATGTTGCTGATGTCATCAGCCAGGTAGTGATCCTTTCACACAAACACTATCCATGCTGTCATCTAATCTCTGTAGCACAACTTTGGCACTAATAGGGTAACGCAGGCATTATCCTTGTATTTTTTTATTTCACAGAGGCAAAACCCATGCACTCATGCAATCACCGAGACACTACCCCTGCACTTATGCAATCACCAACGCTCTACCCATGTACTCATGCAATCACTCAGACACTACTGTTGAACTCATTCATTCACCTCTAATACTACTTCTACACTCATTCATTCAGTGATACACTACCCATGCACTCATCCAATGACCCAGGCATTTCTGTTGCAGTCATCCTTTCACTCAGGCACTACCCATGTACTCATCTAAGCAACCAGACATTAGCCATGCACTAATAAAGTCACTCAGGGACTACCTATGCACTCATCCAATCACTCAGACAGTACCCCTGCACCTATGCAATCACCCAGGTACTGCCCATGTACTTATGCAATCACTCAGGCATTATTATTCCACTCAACAATTCACTGAGGCACTAACCATGCACTCATCCAATGACCCATGCATTAACCTTGCACCCATTCTTCCAGTCAGGCATTACCCATACACTCATCTAATCACTGAGGTACTACCCATGCACTCATGGAATCAGACAGGCACTACTCTTGCACTCTAGCATTCACTTAGGCAGTACCCATGTACTCATCCATTCACTCAGGCACTACCCATGCACTCATCCAATGACCCAGGCATTACTCTTGCACTCATACTTGCACTCATCAAATGACCCAGACATTACCCTTCCACCAAACCTTCCACTCAGGCACTACTCATGCACTCATCCATTCACTCAGGCAGTACCCATACACTCATGCTGTGCAGTCAACACTGAGGGGAGCACAAATTGTGCACTGCATGTACCATGATGCAAAGGAGAAAACTTTTCTGGGTTATGATGTATTGTCTGGCCGTACCCTTTTCCCTGCCCAAACTGTTTTTCATGACCTCCTCTACCATTTATCCCACATTCCTAATGTTCCTTTTTGTAAAAATTGCAATCCGGCCCATTGATTACACTTTATCCAGCCCCAGCCGGAGATTACGGCTCGAGCCGGAGAGTACGGTCCGGGTGCGGAGAGTACGGTCCGGGTGCGGAAATTCCAGCCCGAGTGCGGATGTAAAGTTAGGAGTCGTAAGTGCATTCTGTGAATACCAATAATCTTAAGTGCCTTCTGTGAATACCAAAAGTAGTAAGTTTAGGATTTTGTCTCAGATTAGTTCTGTGAATCAGCCCCAATGATATTAAATGCTGATTCTGAGCAGAGGGATCTTGGCAGGATGTACCAACAAAAACTAAGCTTAAAAAATTGAGGGCCTTCCCCATGAAGAGCCCTGAACGCCGTACACAGGGCCTTAAACTGTGTACGCTTCTCAATGGGTAACCAGTTCAAAAGCGGAAGGGCAGCAGAAACTGATTCTCTTTTGGGTATGCCTAGAAGGCGGACAGCTGCATTTTGTAGGATCTGCAGCTTGTTATGACTTTTCTTTCTAATATTCGTGAAAAGAGTATTTGCATAGTCTATTTTTGAAAGTACCAGTGCGGAAATTACAGTTTTTTGCAGGTCTTTCGGAATAAAGGGGAAGCTCTTTCTTAGTAGTTTCATGGTAAAAAAGGAAGCAGACGTGATTGCATTTACGTGCCCTTCGAAGGTCAGTTGATTATCAGAGATAACTCCAAGGTATTTTACCTCTGTGACTGCCGATGGAAGTTGGCCAAATTCAGGTGGCCACCAATCCTGGGACCAAAAAGAGGGATCCTTTCCAAAGAGCAATACCTCAGTCTTGCCTGAATTCAATTTTACTCAATTTTGGGCCATCCATTTTCCAATCTCCTGCATACAGCTGTGAAAACTCTTTGCTGTCTCTGTAAGATTGGATGATAATGAAACTACTAATTGGGTGTCATCTGCGTAAGTAACTGCAGAGAACCCAAAAGATCTAATAAGTTTGGCCAACGGGGCCACATAAATGTTAAAAAGGGTCGGGCTAAGTGACGAGCCCTGGGGGACGCCACAAGGGAGGGAGAAGGAGGGGGATTTAAAATCGTCAGCTGCGACAAACTTAATTCTGTCTGACAGAAATGATTTTTAAAAAGCAAGGGCTTTGTCTTTTACCCCAATTTCCTCCAGCCTATTCATTAGGATTTCGTGGTTTACAGTGTCAAATGCTGCTGATAGGTCTAACAAGACCAGCACTGCAGTCTGATCTGTTCCGAGACACTTATCAGAGCCAATTCTGTACTGTGGTGTTTCCTGAAACTGAATTGGCAGGGGTCTAGGTGGCTCTGGTCCTCAATGAAAGCTGTCAACTAAGAGTTGATGGCTTTTTCGATTATTTTGGTAGGAAGGGGCAATCTGGAAATAGGGCGATAATTACCAGGATCTGTGGGATCTAAATTAGCTTTTTTAAGCAAAGGAAGGATGTATGCTGTCTTCCAGAAACTGGGAAATTTTCCTGACTTAATCATTAGATTACAAATTTCCGTTAGGTGACCTGAAATGGTGTCTGCTGCTAAATGACTGATTTTAGATGGGGATGGATCCAATGGGGATCCTGACTTTGTTTGCAGAGGGATAGCTTTGATTTGCTCCTGGTAAAGTTCAGAGAAAGCAGTTAGAATGACCTTACATTCATTACTTTTAGATTCGAAACCATGTTAATCAATCAATGGGTTAGGGAGTTAGAGGAAAAGAGATTAAATACGGACTTAACCTTGTCTTGAAAGAAGGTAGCCAATGAATTGCAGAAGGTTTGGTCAATACCCTGATTCACCTTTTCTGGAGGTTTAGATAACTATTTGACAGTACCAAAGAGTTCTTTTGTGGAGTTTTTCGCCACTTCTATTTTCTGGGTAAAATATTTAGATTTTTCTATAAAAAATCAAGTCTTCAAACTTGGCTAAAGTAAGTTTGTATTTCTCTTTTTCTGAGTTCTCATAGTGGCGCCTCCATTTTCTTTCCTGCCTGCGACATGCTTGTTTATGCAGTCTTAGATTTTCTGTAAACCAGGGTTCAGAGGGAGTGTCCCGGTTCCTCCTGTTGACTTTAGCCAGTGCTATTTTCTCTACGGCTTTGTCCAGCCATCCCTGGTATAGGCTAGCCACTTTATCAGGATCTGTCATTATGGAGGGCCGTGTTTCAGATAGGGTGGCATCTAGCTCTATCTTCTTTATAATATGCCATTTACGGGAGAGCCTTACTGGTCGATGTTTGATGTACGTTGTGATGAGGGGGGCTAATTTGATGTTAAACATAACTGCTCGATGATCAGACCATAGCAAGGGTAGCGCTGCTGTTGTTGACAGGTACGGGCAGTCAGAGAAAATGCCATCAAAAGGGAGCTGTAAGTCAGCAGCTCCCTTTGTGTAAAAGCAATGCCTTTTCAATCTGACCTCTTGATGGTAATGTGTCTTACTCCATAAGTGTTATACCTTAAACAACATCTACATTTTTATAATAAATGTTACTTTGTACCAGATATAATGTTGCTTTTTTTAGTTTATTAAGAACCACTAACTCTTGCATATTTTTTTATTCTTGGTAGGGACACCATTGACTAGAATAATAAGTGGATCTGCAAAACTTCTCCTCACCCCTATAGTTTCAATATTCTGCTAGAAACTAATAACAGGTACACATCTCTATCTTTAAGAACTTTCTGCAGCTCTGTTGGAGGTAACTTCCCTGTCTTTGGCTCCATAAAAACTATAGCTTGGAATGGATGTATACATTGCATTAGAATTGATTCATAAACATTTAAATCTTGAAGCTCTTGTGGAATTGAAACTCATTCTAACTTGTTATGTACTGCTCTAGCTGGCATATTACTATCCTCTAACTTCTCATAACAGTACTTACATATAATTTGTTGTGTGGAACAATTAAAGCATTCCTCTACAAATAAATATGCTGCAAATATGTGTAGCTTATCTCTGTTCTTTTCTTCAGTTTTTGAAGACACAACAACATAACAAGTTTGACTTTTGTAGTGAGTGCGACGACAAGATATACAAACACAGTTTGGTTCTCCGAACAAACTGTGCCAAACTTTGTAATGTCTTCTCGAAAGTTATCAAGAGTAATAATTGTGTCCTGTTCTGTTACACCTGCAGATACCAAGTCCTCCTTTTCTCTACGCTTCTTTTCAGGACCAAAGAAACGAAACTGAACATCATCACAAACGCTTACTACCTCTGCTTCTGTACCATGCAAAAGAGCTCTATTCATTTCGACATAGTAAAGCTTCCTAACTAAATTTCACATTATAGAGTGGTGAACAGCTAATATTCTAAAGTGATGAAAGGTGCTTCTGCACACTTTCTTCAATAGACATGCTAGCAAATGTCCCTGTAACTTAATATACCTCCTTACTTTGCATGGATCTAATCCTTGCAAAATTCCTATTTTTAGTTTCAGACTGTTGCAGGGAAACTGACGTAAGAAAGCTCTCAATATATCTATTGATTCCTGCCGAACACTACAAATACTGCTCCAGTTCCATTTATATACAGGGGCATGTCTACGCCTTCCCTTTACCTCTTCAACTATGAATTCCTCTACATTTCTAGGCACCAACATCTCTTTTGGAATAGGACTACCATCCTTCATCACGTAACATGTTCTAGATTATTCAACCGCATGCACTAATGTCTTCCCTTAAAAGTAGCTTTCTTCATTAAAGAAAGGGTCAGTACTAGAAGTATGTCTCCATTTACCGCTGAAAACTTTGCAAAAGTTACTTCTGTTGACAAGTCTTTTCTTTTGGCTTCTTTTCCTCATAGACAACATTATTTTATCCAGTGTCCTCATTCTGTTTAGAATCAACATAAATAGCTTCCTCTTGAGATCAAATGCCTTTTTGACTACAGCCTCAACATGTTCTTTTTGTATGACTGCTTCTCTTCTTCTTTTATACTTCTTCATAGTTCTTATTAAATTCTGAATTCTCTACTACGGAACATTCGAACTCTGATTTCCTTAAACTGCCTCTGTCTTTTGGTTAAACTCTCTGCTTTTTTGTACGAGTTTTTACTCTTCATATCATGCACTTTTTCTCCTTTCTTAGTTGAGCTCAAATTTAGTTTTTTCTTTACTTGATTTCGCTGACTTTCCAGTTGCCCACATAGTATTTTAAGAAATGTCTTGATTCTCTTATCAGCAGCTCTTTTCTCTTTGACCACTTTCTCCGCATTTTGCCTCTTTTGTTTCTCAGTTGTGATGGAGATAGTATCCTTGCTTCTGTTTCTTTCTCACTTTTGATGGCATTGTAACAGTCTGTACTTGACTAGAAATTGATGCCTGAAAAGAAAAATAAATAAGTACATTTATACCTTTTCATTATGTACTATCCAGATTACATATTTTAAGTATTTAACTACCAACATAAACAGTTGTCTTATTATAATATAGCTAACATTACTCTATTAATTTTCATGTTTATGTCTCTGTGTCTTTGTCTGTGTCAGTGTATGAATTAGTCTCTCACTGGGTATACTACCATATCCATTACTGTGTTCCTGTGTATCAATCCATGTTTAAAGGACTACTTGTCTGGATGGGTGACTAGGGTGTGTTGGTACTTCACTTCATATCTGAGTGAGTGTAGGAGTCAAACTGTAGAAGTGCCATCAGATGTTTAAGTACGTGTGCCGGAATATGACTGTCTGTTTAACTAACTCTATGGCTCTATGGCTCTCTAATGTGTATGTAAGTGGCAGAACAAATAGCTCAGGGCCTGTGTTGGTGAATACAGGTGTATGTAAGTGTGTCTGCAACTGCCTTTAATAGTGCTGGATACATAACTAGTTTCTGAGCATGTGAGTGAATGTATAAGTGCCTCCGTGCTGTCTGACTGGTTGATAGAGAGGGTCTATGCTTTTGAGAACATCTATGACACTTGCATTATGGGTGGTATACTCTATGTAGTACTTGGCATAAGGGTCTCCAAGTGCACAAGTAACTTAGTGAAACTCAAAAGAACATTGTTTTCGTTATAAACACATAGCACCGTACATCGTGGCATACCTATAGCCTATCTCAGAAGTGAATTATGTGTTCTAAAAGGAGAACTTAAGGCTTGGTGAATGCCTTTTTCATGCCAAGTGCAGGTGGCACTAAAAGTGCACAGAAAGGCTCTGCTGTAGTTGGCCTGACCCATATTTAAAGAACTACTCGTCTGGATGGGTGACTACGTTGTATCAGTACTTGGCTGCATATCTGCGTGAGTGTGGGAGTACACCTGTAGAGTACCATCAGATGTTTAAGCAAGTATGCCGATATATGACTATCTGTTTTAGCAACTCTATGGCTCTCTAAATGTGTATATAAATAGCTGAACAAATAGCTAAGTGCCTCTGTTGGTGATACAGGTGTATGTAAGTTTGTCTGCAACTGCCTTTGATACTGCTGGATACATAACTAGTTTCTGAGTACGTGAGTGAATGTATAAGTGGCTCTGTCATTGTGTGACTGGGTGAGAGAGACACTCTAAGCTTTTGAAAACATGTGTGTCTCTTAGATTACAGAAGGTATACTCTATGTAGTACTTGACATAGGGCTCTGCAACTGCACAAGTAATTTAGAGAAGCTGAAAAGGACATCTCTTACCTTTTAAACACAAAGGGCCACATGCATCAAAGGAAAAACCGGTCGCAAACGGGCAGATTCTCAGAATCTGCCCCTTTGTCGACTGGTATTCTGCATTTGGGATGCATCATCCCAAATGCAAAAATCACAATTTAAGTAATCGCAAAATTTGCGATTACCTAAATGCGATTGCATTTAAGGAATCGCAAATTGCGATTCCTTAAATGCAATGCATGAAACAAAATAATTTTGCGATTTTGCTAATAAGAATCGCAAATTACCATCAATCTAAAGTTGATGGTAATTTTCGATTTCTCTGAAAAATGCACTAAAGTGCATTTTTCAAAGTCACATGTTACACACACATGCCCTTGGGGCATGTGTGTGCGCAACATGTGGTTAAATTGTAAATTCAGGAGTACAACAGGGTATCCTTTTGGGACCCTTGCACCCTTGAAATTGCATGCGCAATTTGCGAGTACCTATTGGGTACTCGCAAATTGCGCATGCAATTCTATTGATTCCTATGGGCCTCTAGGCCCATAGGAATGTATGGGTTGCAATTCCTTAATTGCGACTACGCAATTTGCGACTCGCAATTAAGGAATTTTAGGGAATCGCTATTTTTGTAACAATTCCTACATGCATAGGCATTTGTGATTCCTTATTAGCGAATCCTTAATATTCGCTAATAAGGAATCGCAAATGACATTTTTGATGCATGTGCCCCAAAGCACCTTGCTTTATGACATACCTTCAGCTTATCTCAGAGAACTGGACTTGGCGAAGGGCTTTTTTATGCCAAGTCGAGCTGGCACTAAAAGTGCAAGGATACCCTCTGCTTTAGTAGGCCTGACCTAAAAATGCACAGATGCCCTCTGCAGTAGTAGGCCTGACCCATGTTTAAAGGACTATTTTGCCTTTCCTTTCCTACAACCCTCACTAGCACAGATTCTTCCCTGAGCACTCTATTCCTTTCTCCGAGCACCATTTTTTAAATGTACAGACATTTATGCTGTCTTCAATAATCATGTGTCATAATTAAAATCACATTCGATTGAATTCATCATGTTGTTATTTGAATGGCTTAATCTTGCATCCTGTAAAATTGATTTCCACTGTGACCGCTCTTTTTTGTAATGTTTGCCTCCCGGGTCCAGTGGTATTTTGGGTTACCCCATTTTTACATAACTCACTTCTAAGATAGGCTGTAGGTATGCCACAAAGCATAGTACTTTCTGCTTAAAAGGTAAGAGATGTTCTTTTGATTTGCACTAAGTTACTCGTCCGCGTGCAGACCCCTATGCCAAGTACTACATATGGTAAACTACTCATAATGCAACTGACATACATGTTTTTAAAAGCATAGAGTCTCTCTCTCACCCAGTCACACAGTGACAGAGGCACTTATGCATTAGTTCAAATACTCAGAAACTAGTTATGTATCCAGCAGTATCAAAAGCAGTTGCAGACACACTTACATACCCCAATATTCCCCAACACAGGCACTGAGCTATTCCTTCAGCCACTTACATACACCTTTAGAGAGCCATAGAGTTACTAAAACAGTCATATATGGCATTCCCCGAGATGGCTGGAACTGTGACCGCTTTTTTTGTACTGTATCTTAGAAGTGAGTTATGTGTACTACAAGGTAGATTTAAGACTTGGCAAAGGGTTTTTTCATGCCAAGTAGAGCTGGCAGTAAAAGTGCACAGACAGGCTCTGCAGTGGTGGGCCTGGCCCATATTTAAAGGACTACTTGTCTGGATGGGTGACTAGGTTGTGTCAGTACTTGGCTACATATCTGAGTGAGTGTAGGTGTCCACCTGTAGGAGTGCCTTCAGATGTTTACGTAAATATGCCGTATATGCATGTCTGTTTAGTCCCTCTATGGCTCTCTAAAGGTGTATGTAAGTTTTATTGACGCAGCCCCAGATTTACAAGGCTGAGGCAGCACCAAAAACTAACACCAGGGAATACCTGGTCTTAGAATGGCGATACAAGGAGAAATTATTAATTTCTCCTCATTATTTGCTCTTTCTATGATTGTGCAGTTGCAGTTAGGTCAGCTTTTCTATAGATAAGGTGTTGTTTGGTTTGGTAATAACGTTGGTGCAGTTTGATGAATCTTCACTAAAACTTTCCAAAAAAGAAAGCAAATTCACCTCAGTGCTAAGTTTTGTGGTGATCCGTCAAGCAAGGGCCGAAAAAAGAGGGTTCCGAAAAGCAAATTTCCCCATGCATTTTCCAGAGACTTCTTTAAAGAGTTCTCCAACAAAAACTGTTGAACGGAATTATACCAAATTTGGCAGGAATGAATGAAATTGGATTTCTATAGCGCGTAGCTACCCTGAGGCCTCCTAGCGCTTGTGGAGCGAACAGACAGATAGGTATGTCATGCTAACGTGAAGTACTGAAAAGATGAGTTTTGAGAAGTTTTCGGAAGGCCAGTATGTTTGGTTCCCCTCGAAGGGTAGGGGGGAGAGAATTCCAAAGATTGGAGGCATTCAGGGAGAAAGAGCGCCCACCCCATCTGGATCTTCGTACTTTCCTTGGGGTGGCAAGAAAAGCGGAGCTGGAGCGAAGACTCCTAGGGGGTTGATAGGGGGTGACCAGGGACTGAATGATGGCTGGGCCTGATTTCCACATAGCTCTGTGGGCCAGGCACATGGCCTTGAAATGTATCCTGGACCGGGTGGAAGCCAGTGAAGATTCCTCAAGGCAGGTTTTGCTGATTGTCTCCGAGGAATCTGGAGAAGTTGGCGAGCCGCACAATTCTGGATCACTTGTAATCTCTGGATTGTGGACTGAGGGGCGCCCAAGTACAACGCGTTCCCGTAGTCCAGGCGGGATAGTATGAGGGCTTGCTAGATCGTGGTCCGTAGATTGTGCTTTTATGTAAATCCATTCACTATGTTTTTTGTTTTTTTAAATTAAGGTTTAAAAATATTTGTATATCTGGATGGTTGGGTTAGAGGGACTCTCATGAGAGTCCCTCAAATCCAGTTTTAAAAAATAGAGCCTTCTGATTGGACCTGAGAACTTTTTTTTCCCCTTGGGCCAATTTGCTCCCACAGGAGTCAGACCCAGCTCTACCAGCGCTCGAATTGGCTGCCAGCAACATGAGAAAAATGTTGCTGGCAGCCATTACAGGACTCTGGGACTTAGTCCACTGTCCAGAAGTTGGAAAGTATGAATAATATAAGTGGTCAGGGTAGGCATACACTGTCACCCTAGGCCCTGTGGCGACGACCCAGAGGGACCCCCTTGAAGCCAAAACAAAAATAGAAATGGGCAATTTTTGCCATGATCCCCAGAGACTCTGCAGGATTGTGGAAAAAGAAAAAAATGGCATCCTGCCATTTAAAAAAAATATTTAGGGAGGGGGGCATGAGTTGAACCCTTCTCCTTGAGCCCAATTTAGACCCCTGGGACCACTTTTAACTTTAAAGTGAGGGTGGCTATGCGGCCCTCCTCCCTGAGTCATTAAAGGCCCCAGGGTCCTATCGCTGGGGCCAGCTAAAGTACTCTGTCGTGGGGAGCCCACCCTTTGGACAGCGTAGTTCCCCTGCCTGTACTAGCTTGGGCAGGGAAACATATGTTTGTTTCTGCCTGGCGGGAGCGTTTTTAAATCTTCCACCAAATGGGAGCAAACATGTCTTCTCTGGCTGCAGGAGCATGGGCAGGGAAGGCTGGTCTACTACCAGCCAGTGGGAGATTTAAACATGGTTCTTCCAGCCGGGAGCAGGCTTCTGTTCTGTTTGACTGCTCACACTCCTGTGGACAAGGAAACAGAATATATATTGCTCCCACCAAGAGGGAGCAAGCATAGACGGCTGCTGTCTCCGGGCAGGTGCATGTTGGAGCTGTGGCCCCAAACATGTGGTTTTTGGCTGCTCCTGGTGGGCACCGGGGCACCTACCTCTGGCCCTAGAGGATGTGGTCCCCAGGGCCCAAGATGGCTTGGTGAGGGGGCCACATGGCCCCTCCCCTTTTAAATAATATACAGCCTTGGGGGATTATGTCCCCGGGGCATCATAAGGCTCAGGGAGGGGAGCCCCATGGCCCCTCCCCCTTTTAATTGAATTTGGCCCAGGGATGTGGTCCCAGGGGTCTAATGAGGCTCAAGGAGGGGGGGGGCTGTGCGCCCCCTCTCCTAAATATAGGTGTTGCTTGAGGGTTGCCCCGGGTGTGCACCAAGGCACCCATGTATAATACAGAGAGACCCTGGGGGTTGGGGTCCCTGGGGGCACTATTTTCTCGGGTAGGGGGGCTGTGTGACACCCTTCCATTAAAGTTCAGTGTGGCCCTGGGGGATGAAGTACCGGGGCCTACAAAGGCTCGGGAGTGGGGGCGTGCAGCTACCATCCCGTTTTTATTGGAATTTGGCCCTAGTAGATGGGGTCCCCGAGGCCTAAGATGGCTCGGGTGGGCGGCTGCATGAACCCTCCCCATTTTAATTGATATTTGCCCCAGGATATCTGGTCCCTGGGGCCTAATAAGGCTCAGGTGGGGAGCTGCACATCCCCTCCCCTTAATATATATGTTTTGGCACAGAGGGATGGGGTTCCCAGGGCCACTATTGGCTTGGGAAGGGTAGGCCATGTGCCACCGTCCCTCTAACATATATGGTTTGGCCCAAGGGATGGGATCCCCAGGGTCATTATTGGCTCAGGGAAGGGGGTCGTGCACAGGCCGGGCTCTGTGGCCATCCTCCTGCCACACTCCGATGAAGGCTGTGCAAAGCATAGGTTGGCTGCCTGCGGGGGATTGTCACAGGGCCTGGCTACAAGCCAGGCCCTGCAGCCAATCCCCCATCATGCACGACCAAAGGCCATGTGCGGCGGGTGTGGCTTTCCTTATGGTAACAAAATATTACTTTGCATTACAAAAAAAACCTAGAATTTCACTGACAAAAAACAAAGGTTAAAGTGAAGTTATAGTTAGGAACTGTTATTATATTTTACTTTAAATTAAAAAAACTTAAAAATTCACAGAAAAGAACAGAGGTTAAAGTGACGTTATAGTTAGGTGAATAGGTCATTGACAACAAAACGTTTTGAACTCAAGAAGCCACAGAATTCACCAGCTATAGTTAGCAGAGCTAACTTTAACTTGCGCTTCCGCCATGCACTGCTTATGACCTCACATATTACATCACTCATGACATGTGCTATGCCATCATTTATGACATCATTGATGACATCTCAAATTACATAATCAATGACATCATTGATGACATGATCCAAGCTTCTTTTCTACACATTACATTATGAGCGAGTGTGGCATTAGAGGTATAAAAGTAAGTACAAAGTAGCTTAGAATAATAAGAAGCATCATAATTCCATTACTCATACAACCTCCTTAGGTGAAGCAAGCTTCTGTTATGCGCAACATTGACCATACCATACACTTCATGTGGAGCTGAGCTGATGTTGACGATCAACCAAGCATAGATGGGTAACCTCTACTGTATACGGGTGTTCAATCTGTGTACTACTGTTCAGAGACAACCAACTTACTCCAAACACATAAGCCCTGTTTGACTAACAAATGCCCTACTAAGGACAGCCTTTAGTCTGTATCAAATCCTTCACAGTTAGTGAATCTCTCGTGAGATATGAAGCTTTCATAAGTAGAAAAGTGGGTACTGAAAACAGTGTTTACACTATGGAGAGAGTTTACTCTGTACCGCACTGATTGCAGAGTGAAACTATATTGAGAAACACACCACAGAGTATTATATAGTATTGACAAAGAACCATGTTCTTTCTATGTAAAACCTCTCCTGAGAAACACTATTCACTAAAAATACTCTAGGTCTGAGGGTACTAAAGGTCATACGACCTGCAGCTTTCATACTGTGGTGAAAACATTACCGATAGCCCATCCTCTGAAGCTAATCAAGCACAAGTACATAGGTTAGTACCTGGTGCACACAGGCTTCTATCTTATGTAAAAATTGTCGTGCTGGGACGCGTCTGTCCAAATACTTAAGGCTGCTTACAATACTTAATATCTACTACATAGAATCTTTGCCCTGTTGGAAACTTTTTCTGCAGAATCAAAAACTTGTGTGGAACATAGCAGACACAGTTGTCAACTGTCACCTATACACAGAGTTACGCCTGAATACAAAGATTTATAATGTTTTCAATACCTCTACACACCTATGATGTATTAGGAGCATATGTGTTTTGTAAACGCTTACACCCATTAGCTGGACACAGTCTGTACAAAAGTAGGTAAAGAAGTAATATGGTAGTTATCATCCACTATGTAAACTATAAAACAAACTAACACACTCATTAGATGATGTCATGAGTGATGTCATCAATAATGTCATTTGAGATGTCATCAATGATGTCATAAATGATGTCATAGAACATGTCATGAGTGATGTCATATGTGAGGTTATAATCAGTGCATGGTGGGGCACAAGTAATAGCGCTGAGAACTATAACTGGTGAATTTCTGTGGTTTATGAGTTCAAAACGTTATGTTGGTACTGACATATTCACTTTAACCTTTAGTTTTTTCAGTGGATAGATAGATAAACAGATAGATAGATAGATAGATAGATAGAGAGATAAAGATAGATAGATAGACAGACAGACAGACAGACAGACAGACAGATAGATAGATAGACAGACAGACAGACAGACGGACGGACGGACGGACAGACAGACAGATAGATAGATAGATAGATAGATAGATAGATAGATAGATAGATAGATAGATAGATAGATAGATAGATAGATAGATAGATAGATCGATAGATCGATAGATAGATAGATCTTAAAACACTTCCCACCCTACACCACTACAAAACCAACTCCCCCAAAAGTTAAAAAAAAACGCCATATATGAAAATAATATTTAAAAAACTAAAATACTCACAATCAAAAAGTTAAACTATATACTCTTACATTATAAATTATATTATATGCATCAATAATACAGTAATTAATAGTATTTATTAGTATATAATATACTAAACCTTAAAAACTATGGGGCAGATTTATCATGGTATTGCATGGTCATTGCGCCACACATGGTGTCACAAGGGCAATGCAGTACCTAAGTTAGATTTACCAAGCAAATCTGGAGTAATGCAAGGCAGAGCAAGTTGCTGCCTTGCGTTAGAATTTTGAATGTGATAGCCAGACACTTACAACACCCATACCTATTCCAAAACATCACTACATGAACATAAGCACGCCCCTGGTTATTAGTTATTCATGACAAGATTCTCCTTCCTTAAGTCTCTCTGCTTCACCTCCAGGGCTATTTACAGCATTGAAACATCCTTCATCTAAGCAACCCTTTGGGGATACATGCAAATAGGAACTTCCACTTAAGATTGGTATCCTTAATGTCTGTTCCACCTTTTAAGAAAATGCACATTGGTGGTATATCTTTGTTGTTTCAGACAACCAACCTAAGAATCACTGCTGGCTAAGATAAGATGTAATCATAATCATCTGGAATTCAAGGATCCAGTAAAGAATTATTTTTTCACAAAACGATGATCCCCCTTATTGTACACACCACCAAACTAGCACCAGACTACCTTGGCAGAGGAAGACTCTGTCATGACTATCTCTAACCCACCTCTACTTTGCTTGATAATAAAGTGTACCTACAAGTTCACCGTTAAATTTAAAGTGTGCCCCTCTGGTCCTTATTCCTGGAACCAGATCCATTACAAAATAATCCACACTAAAAACCCACACTCTACCAAGATAGTAAAATGAACAGTGTTCAAATCCCAACAAGGTCTTCTCAGTTTTCCATCCTTCTGAGGTTTGAAAACTGAGTAATAGTAACACCTTCTTTTTATAGTGTCCTGAAACAAAGTGTGGCATGAATTCCTATAGTCAAACACATTTCATATACAAACATATTATTTCGCATTGAGTGACCCTGAATGTCAGACACTAGATTAAAAACCTAAAGATACAAATTATTCATCCTGGATGGGTGTCAGTATATTTCATCTTTTAGAAATGTCCCAATGGAACCCACACCTGCCACGAGATCTATATCCACAAGTATAGGGTTAGTATGCTACTGCTGCTGCTAATGGGAGAGTCCTCAATTGTCATTGTGAGGTGAGGATCTCAGAACCCTTCAATATACTAATCCCAGGACAAAAAGGCTTTATATATGCAAAACTAGTAATTGTGAAAGGTACTGTTTGGAGAAAATAGCAAAGTAATGCAGAATGCACCATGATACCTAACCAACGTATCTCACACAATCTTTGAGAATCCTACTCAATTGCACAAGGGCCTAGGAATTAGGGGAACTAGACTGAAATATGGGCTGACCTTGCTCCTGTCATCTCCAATTTCCCCAAACAGTGGCTACTGCCCTATGCCATATACCATGGTTTTTCACTCTTGAAGCTTATCAATGTTTATTATAGGTCTTCATACATTATGCTGCATTAATCAGTTATGGAGATTACCACTGCTAATATAAGTGTGATCTTTTCAGACAGGAGTACCATTATCATGATTCCCTTGAGAAATTCTTGGTAGTTGAAGCATTTTCTGTGATATTTCTCACCTGAGGGATTAGTGACAAGTTTGAATCTAAGATAATTTGAAGGTTGCACACATTTTGGAAATGAGGTAGTCCAAGGCCCTTAGAGAGACAACCATCAAATGCCAGGGAAGCTGGGTCATGGTTGCCCAGAAGCATGGCATGCAAACACAAACAGTTCTGATATATCCAACTTTGGTTGCATATTTGGTAGTCCAAGATGAGGCGAAAGTTTCCTAATTTGTTAGATACACTGATGTGTGCCAGAGTGTGATTTATAAACATGTGATTGCCCATGAGTAGCAGTCACAATGTTGGCCAGATTGCCAGAGACCATGCCAACCGCTGTGGGACTCTGCAGGTGATATTTGTTGAGGAGGGTAATGGTGGAAGCAGGCCATATTTACTTGATTAGTCCTGCCAGAAACAAAGGAGGTGAACCATCGAAGGGATGCTCTAAGGGCACTGGAGGATAATGAGAGATTGTCTGGAAGCATTTTGTTATGATTATGAAACATGTTGAAGTGGATCAGAGTGATGGCAGCTGATGTCCTATGTTCATCAGGTCAGGTTTAATTCAGCGCCAGGTGAGATACTTGGACTAGAAATGAAATCTCTGTCATTGCTCCTTCTGTTTGATGGCCGTTTAGAGATGATTGTTTAGTACTATCTCCTCGACATTCGTTACAGAAGGGTGGCAGGAACTTAACCTGTAGTTATCTAAATACTGAGTTTCAGCAGTTAGCATCCCCAATAACAGAGCTATCATTACATGTTTAAGGTAGATGGGGACATCCCAAGGTTCTATGCATCACTAAGCTGTGTGACAATCGGTACTGATGGAGGTTGACGTAATTCGATGACCTTTGCATTGCATGTTTCAGAGCGACTGTGTAAGTCTTTACGGCACCGATAATCCTGGATATTGCAGCCTCTTTAGCAGCAGAGAATTTGTAAAATGTGCTGTGGCCTGGTTCCACACCAATGATGATTAAAGACATTCGAAGTTAGAAGTGATGCTGGCTGGGTTTTTTTTATTTCACAGGTTTGGCATGGGGGGGTTTATTTACTAAAATGTCATGCAACACAGTGCAGCAACCAAAGTTGCAGCACTGCATTGTGTGAGAGGAAGACAGCAGGAAAGTGCCATATCGCCTAAGATATGGCACTGTCCTTCTCTCTCCCCAGTGGTTGTGCACAATTAGATTCTCTAGCTCCATGCACCCACCTTTGTACCGTAATGAAAGGGTCCACCACTGCATCCACTTCTCCTTCACGAAACCCACCGCACACAAGCACACACACTGCCTCCCATGCAGAATCCGGAACAAAGTCTCCGAAGAACACCTCACCTCTGCCCTCACCTGCACTCCACCCCCAATTACGACAGATGCCAACACAGCGGCAAGCAACCTCCACCAATGGATCGCCAACAGCGCCAACACTCTCACCCACTCCAGAACACCACGAGACGACACAACAAGTAAGCCAACTGGTTCACCACGGCTCTCCAAGAATACAAGCGCTCCTGCCGTTGACGGGAAAAGACGTGGAGAAACAGCAAAACCCCGGACCAGAGCAGGTGGAAGATCCTTCTCCTACCTCGCAGCCAAGACCTTTAACGAACTCCCCCTTCACCTCCGACGGAGCCCGACACTGCACCAATTCAGGAAGGACCTCAAGACCTGGCTCTTCGAATGACCTCAATGGAGCTGCTCACACCCACCCCAGCGCCTTGAGACCCTCACGGGTGAGTAGTGCGCTCTACAAAACCCTGATTGATTGATTGATTGATTGATTGAAAGGGTGTGTGTTTGATGTCAAGCATAGGTTTTCGACTGAAAATGTGCCCTTCCAGTACAAAATACTATGACTAGACAAACTTTGAAACTTTTCCCCATTCGGATGTGTGCTGTACTGTGAAGCATGCATGTAAAATCAGAAACGTTTGCAGAAATAAAAGGCTTTCTCTAAGTTAACGCCACTCTCAAAAAAGAGATATTTTTGGTCACCAAATCCTGTCTACCATTGTTAGTAGATAGGGCTTTGCGTCAAAACCCATGGGTGGGTTCATAGGAAAGCCCATGTACCGCCCAGGGAATGCCCCCTGACACATAATAATGCAAAATAGCATTACTTTCAGAAGCTTTCAGTCTGAATAGTAACTTAGAAATAAACAATTTGAGCTCATTCTAACCCAGCGCAAAAAGTAGGCCCCTGGAATATGCAAGACATACCATCAGATGTATTGCAAAGTTAGACTTCTCCTTCATCCTCCGTGCTCTTCAGAAGGTGGAGGTCTTCAGAGAACTATATGGTTTCATGACATTTGTCCAATTTAGCCTTGCCAATGTAGCCTAACAAGGTCTTCCACTTGGTCATGGCCCATGGTTATATTATTTTCCATCAAGTTCAGAATTGCCTTATGAAAATCTACTGTAAAATATTTGAGAAATAGTTAAATAAGTAATAAATCAAAAACATCTATAAATATTCTTGTCAATGAGCAAGATTCATACCCCAGGCCTTAAAGCTACGGTTTAGAGCTTGTAGCTATTCAACTAGGTTCATGCTGCACCAGTATCACTACATGAACACCTACAATTGCTAAACTTCCCAGATCCCTTTTTAATTTATCTCATTTATTTAGTGGTGCTGCGTAATATGAAACCACAAATTTTAGTCCTTGTAGTTGGAAGACAAAGAACATATATTCACAGTGAATGAGCAATGTAGATCACGGTTGTTGTTGATGTACAGTCCGCTTGTGCAATAGGTCAATGCAGACCAACAAAGCAGAGTGGGCACTAAAGTGGCTGCTTTAAGGTGCATAGCAATTATACAGAGAATTTAAAAATAATTAGTTGGACGAGAAGAGATTTTACAGAATGTTGATAGATCAATGCTCAACCACATAGTCCCATTAAAGAGAATGGATTGGAAGAGAACTTATAATGACTAGCATAGACCTGTGCCAGCATTCCAATGTTTGTCTTTGTGTTTCTCCCTTTTTAGTTTAGACCATTCGATGCTCAGTGGGTGGAATGTGCGACTAGCGTTATAGCCCTTCTGCCTTGGTCTACACCAGTCATTACAGACACTCTCCCTTGCCATAGTCTCTCAACTATGGCTTGAGCCTATAACTCGAGGGCCTTTAACAATCAGAACTGCCCTCAGCAGTGGGCTATAATGCTGTGTTATTCTCTAGCAGTCCATGTACATCTGGCAGATCTAGCTTATGGCATTGGTGAAAGAGAAGTGTAGTGTTCTGTAGCTCAGGATCCGCCTCAAGCTCTCTTGGAATCCTATGACGTCACGGCATTCCAGTGGAACTGTGCTTGACGTAAGTTGGGGATAGAATGTTGAGCTGTCAAGAACACTGCCAGAGTTGCAGTGTTCTCTGCGACATTCAACACCATTTCCCACGCAATACTCCTCCAGCGAATACAGGAATGTGGCATTGCACACAAGGCTCTCTTGGTTTAAATCTTTTTTAACAGATAGGAGACAAATAATTTCATTAGGGCAATTTTCATCAGAAGAGAGAATTGTGCCTTTAGGAGTTCCTCAAGGCTCTTCATTGTGCCCAGCACTATTTAATATTTACATGTCTCCTCTTAGCTCCTTTATCACATCATTTGGCATTACCACAACTTCCTATGCCGACGATACTCCTTGGATAAAAGCTCCTTTGGTTCTGAACATAATTTTCTAAATTGTCTCACTAATGTTATTCAGGACAACTACTTGAAATGTAATTCGGAGAAAACCGAAATAGTACGATTTGGTAAGACTAATCTTTTTTCCCCCACCCAATGGGGGCCTACTTCAGTTCCTCCTCCTCTGGCTCCTGTGCAAGTTGCTAAGAATTTGGGGGTGAAGTTTGACGCTGCTCTCTTCTTCTATCCCCAAGCGGTAGCAGTGGCAGGAATGTGCTTTCAAGTGATAGCCACTTAAAAAATTATTTCACTTTCTACCACTTACTGCTAGGAAAACAGTGGTCCTAATAACCTCTAGATTGGATTATTGCACCAGCTTGAATGCAGGTGCCTCCAAGCAGCTACTTCACAAGCTTCAAATGGTACAAAATGCTGACGCTAGGTTAGTGTTAAAACTTCCTAAGCGGAGCTCTGCATCCACTGCATTGAGAAAACATCACTGGCTGCCCATCCATAAAAGGGTCCTTTTCAAAACTCTCCTATTGGTGTTTAGGGCATTCAACAATAGTGGACCATCATATCTCATAGCCCGTTTTGTGCATTACAAAACACAGAGGCTGTTGAGGTCCTCTTCAGCCAATCTCTTAAAGCCCCCACCTTTCAGACTAAAAGACCAGTGGGAGGGGGTGAGGGGAGTCCTTTTTAGTGCTTGGCACTAGAGCCTGGAACCAACTTCCAAATTCCCTCCGTACTATTGACAATGAATCATTATTCAAGAAAAGTCTGAAGACTGGGCTTTTAATGCACCAGACTCTCTTTGCCATGCACTAATTTAATTTCCACCTTCTCCAATCCTTGATGGTTTTACGGTGTTAACCCATGTTTGAGAGCCAGTATGCTTCTGTTTGTTGGAGTGGCAGATGCGCTTTACAAGAATGCCCTTCATTCATTCATTTATTCATTCATTCATTCAATAAAGAAGCTTACTAGCACTCTATGGGGGACATTCACAAGAACGTGCGCTAAACATCTCCAAAAAATGTTAACACAACTTTACACATCACAGTCTATCGCGGGAAAATAACCCTGTGTTAACGTGGAATTCACAACACGGCGATACCATGCGATAGTCTCCCGAAAACGCAGACAATGTCCGCGATACAACAACCGCGACGGTGATAAAAACCCAAACCCCAACGCAAAAAAACATGTGATGGGCCAAACCGCGATGAGAAAATCAGCGATAAGCAGCGCCTGGCCTGCAATACACACACGGCAGGCGGGAAAATCACAACAAAAGTACAAAAAACACACAAACACAAAATAACCAGCCCCGAAGGCAGCCGGAGCAGGTGCAGAGGACGAGCGGAACCACACAAGCACCCCGGTCGACCAGCCTGGGACCTCGGGGACAGGGAAGGGCAAGGACAAGAAGAAGAGGAAGACGAAGTTCAGTCCGCAGGAGAATAGGATCCTGGTCACGGAGGTGATGGAACACCATCAAGAACTGTTCGTCACCTCCAACGTGTCATTGGGCACCAAAAATGGAATATGGCGGTCCATCGTGGACAAGGTGAATGCCATCGGAGAGCACAAGAGGTCAATGGACGAGGCCAAGAGGCGATGGATTGACATCAAGCGCAAAACCAAGGAGAAACTCGCAGGCAACCAGAAGGCAGCAATGCAGACTGGAGGTGGGAGCCCAGCGCCACAGCTGGAGCTGGATGACATGGAGGAGCTGGTGTCGACAGTCATCAGTGTGGAGACCGTGGCAGGAGTCGGGGGACCGGACACTGCTCAACATGACACAACACAACAGCAACAGGGTGAGTAACCACCAGGTACTGGGGGACGGGGGAGATGGCCACAATGGCACACATGCACAATCAAGCAGAGCACAGTGCACACCCACAATGACTCTGGATCATGGCCCTGATCTACAGACTGTCACAATGTACATTGCCATGCTGTCTGAATGTGAACATGTACCATGCGGCTACATACATGTGGACACATTGTAACACAGCATCTCCCCTTCACATTGCAGGGGCACCGTCAACACCTCCTGCAGAGCAGTCCCAACCACTCTTCACTGATGACGAGGAGGACACCACCAGCATCGACACCCAAGCCATCCAAGACATCATTGAACTCATCCGCCAATCACCTCCAGGACCAGGGCAGCCCAGCTGCATCAAGGAGACCCCACCCACTCCACAAACCACCCAGCAGGAGGCACCCACAACTCCGGCTGTCTCCCAAGACCCCCCGAACAACACATGGCCTTCCAACGCCATGTGTTGGAGGTCCAGAGGGAGATAGCTGAGCAGGTGCGGTGGGGTTCGACCTCATGGCTATCAAACTTGACGCCATCCATGGGTGTCTGAGTCCCATCAGGGACCACCTCCAGTCCCTAACGGACACCCACAGGCCGCTCCATGGTCTCCAACTAGCCCTGGCTGACATCGCTGGAGTCATGACTCGGAGACAAGAACACCTGTCCGCTCAGAGTGGCTCCAGCGATCTCAGCCGTGAGCTGGCACACATGCAGAGGCTCATGGAGGACATGGTGCGGATGGAGGTGGAAAGGATGGCAGCGACCGCTGCACATCAGCAAAATGTAGCTGGGATCTAACATGCCCTGCATATCCTCATCATGGCATTGCTGCCACTAGGCGTGGCGCAGATGAATGCTGCTGCTCCTACACCATCCACATCTCCCCCCCCTGGTGTGTCACTGCCACACAGTGTGGCCGACAATCCACCTCCAGCCCCTGATGTGTCAGTGGCACACAGTGCCGCAGCCGGAACTGCACCACCCACAGGTGGGGCAGAGCACACATCCGAGGACGTGGATGGGCTTGAGATCAGGAGGAGGCACTAGCATTCATGTCCGCCACCTGGCCTGTTGCTGCTTGGTGCCGCACATGGCCCCATGACCTTCCACTGACCCCGATACACTCTGCTGCACTCACCTTGGCCCTTGACATAGACTGCCATAATCTGTTTGGTGACCAATGACACGGGGACCAGACTGCGGACTGTACCCTTCCTCTTCCACTGTACTTGTCATTCCCCGATGGACTCTGGCTGGCCCTCCACGGGCCCATATTGTGAAGTGGGGTTGGCATGGCCCTGTACTGCTCCAGCTGCAAAACTCCACTGGATGTGCATTAAACATTCAGAAACGCACTGCTGTGTCATGTCTTTCATCATTCATGTATGAATGTGTGGATGAATGTAGGGTCAGTGATTCCCCCTAACGTCAATGATGCTCATCTAGTGGGATTCCAGTCAAAGTGTGCTACATTGCCGATTACGTTCCGGGTGCCGTAGACACTACAACAGGGACACACGCATTAGTCACTTCCTTGTCCGGACATGGACTGAACCACGCCCAGCGCCCCCGAGTCATTGTTGCAAGCCCTGCGCTGGTCCGGCGTACGCCAGGCCAGACCACTCCGCTTACGCTCCGAGGGGGGGGCCACATAGCTATAAATCACAGGTTTACACGCTAGTTGTCTGCAGGTCACTGGTCTAGTTGTCAGCATGTCACGACCACTCCCTGAGGGCAGGTTTGCACACACACCACACCCATCCAGCACAGGCGTCACAGGCCATGTGACCCCGCCAATATAAGGGGCCGACATTCCCCACTGTCGGTGGTGACTGGATGACGGACGTTCCACGATTCTCAATCATAAAGGGCCCATGAGTTGTTGCGCACAGGGTTAGGTGGCAACGGAAGCCATGCGGCCGTCACGGGCCCACCACCACGTGGCGCTGACTGGGGTTGCACAGGGTTAGTGGCACCCGAAACCTTGCGGCCGTCACGGGCCTACCACCACGTGGCGCTGACTGGGGTTGCACAGGGTTAGTGGCACCTGAAGCCTTGCGGCCGTCACGGGCCTACCACCACGTGGCGCTAACTGGGGTTGCACAGGGTTAGTGGCACCGAAATTGCTGAGCGGGTGTGCAGCCTGCGATGATGACGTGTGCACTGATGTGGTCTCTGCCATTGATGCCTCAGGACTCAGCATCATATGTGGGACCTGCTGGGCCACGGTGAGGGTCCGCATGATGTGGAGCATGCCATGGTGGCGGGACCGGAGCCTGGAGCTTGCACGGGCACGTGGTGTGTCCACTGGTGGACACACCATTGGCGGCAGGTGAGCAGTGGGGCCTGGGTGCGCAAGTGCGGACAGCCAGCGCTGGCCAGCGTGAGGGGGTAGGGTGCGGCTGTATGTGTGCGCAGGGACGGACAGGCGTTGTTGCCGTGTGCAGTGAGATGGACTCTGCCATGATTGACTCTGGCCTCGATTACAGATTGCAGACCTGGTGGCTTGCAGTGTATGCCGGCACGTGGTTGGAGACACACCGGTGGCAGCAGGTGAGCAGTGGTGCCTGGGTGCGCAGGGCGGCAGTGTCCCTCCCTCTCTCTCTCTCTCTCTCTCCCTTCCTTTCCTTCTCTCTCTCTCTCTCCCTTCTTTTCCTTCTCACTCTCTCTCTCTCCCTTCCTTTCCTTCTCTCTCTCTCTCTCTCTCTCTCCCTTCCTTTCCTTCTCTTTCGTTCTCTCTCTGCCGTTCTTTCCTTCTCTGTTTCTCTGTATCTCGCTCCTTTGATGTGTGCATGACAGACGTTCTGATTTGGTGCTTTATTTTCCAGGCTGTGACATCAAGATTGTCCCGGACGGACCCGACAGGAGTCTTCCGCATTGGTGTTTTGTGTTGTATTTCAATAAAGTTTTTGGTTGTTACTTCATTGATGAGTGACTGTTTCTCGTTCTTCTGACCACACATGTGTGTTTCTTGTTGTCATTGTGCAGCATCATGCACTTTTTGTGGCTCTTGTGTCGTGCACGGTATGTGTTTGTCCGGGGGGGGTCAGGAGGGGGGCCTGGGAGTGGTGGCGGTGGGTGTTGTGGCCCTCATGGGTCTCCGAGCTGCATGATCATTGGCTCCATGGCATCTGTGGGTCTTCAGATGTGGCTCTGGCCTGGGCTCCCTTTCATGCTGCAGGTAGTCGTCCTGCTTAACACCAGCAGAAGGCAGGTGTTAAATCCCTGCTGCTACCGCGGCTTATCGCCTGTTTTTGGTTCGCATCGCAGATCTGGCAGTTCGTTGTGAATGTGGTGTAGTGGTGTTTTCGTGTGATTTTGCACGGGAACGCCTACTCTGCATCTCATTAGGGTTAGTTGGTGGCGTCACCCGTGGAGGTAACTTTTGCGGCAGTTATCGCTGGAATACTGGCGTTGTCTGCAGTTTGCACCCGCTTGTGAATGGGGCGTTAAATCTATCTCCACTTTTGATGCGTTAAGGTGGCGATAACTCGGCGATAAGTCCTTGTGAATATGCCCCTATGGTTCTTGCTCCCAGATAAATCTTGTGTCATGTGCTGGACACTTCAAGTAACCTGTAGGTATAAGGAGACTGCTACAGTAGTCCACTACTTGCCTCTTTTAGGGATAAAGGTGTAGTCAGGGATTCTATACAGTGGAATGTTAGTTGAAGACTGTTGAACAGTGTGAAGGATTTAGGTAAATGGAGAGTAATTGGTGTCCAGATCTGAGAGGATGGAAAAATAGGAAGAGCTGTGAGGAGGTTTGAGTCTGGTGAAATTTGCCTTAGGATTTCTAAAGACAGTAATGTGAAAGGTCACTTGCAATGACTGTTTCATGCCCTCTGCTCTAACATTCCAAATCATTCTGTTCTCAGTCGGTGAATGCTCTAATAGCATTAAAGCCTTTTCCTCTAGAGCTACATCAGTTCCTGTACCCATCCCTCCCCTCCACCTGCCCCCTCCTGGCCGTCCCGCATCCCCCCGAGAAGGACCCCAGTCTGGGGCTGCTAACTATATCTCAGTAAGCAGAGTATAATGGTCAGTATAACACTTCATGGCAGCATAAACTATTGTAGTAGATGCATCTTAATGCTGCAGCTACAGAGATTTGCAAAAGAGATGATGAGCATCAAATTAGCAGGGGTCCCATTTGTTCAACTAGCACTCTGAGTAACCACAGCAAGTCATTTCTACCCCCGTATAATTTCATTTGAGGCTAAAAAATTATTAAGATATAAAAAAAGCAATTTTTGGTTCTTTCGAGCACAGTCCATGCTGTGTTATTGGCCTTTTCACAGTGCTTCAAACACTGCAACTACTTTTAGTGGAAGCATTTATTCTGATTGCCAGGTTTTTGCAGTTATTGCCTTTCCTGTGTATTAATGTATGCGTTAAAAATAATTGATATCATCCATTTTAGACAAAGGGGGACTGGAAAGTCTTTTGTAGATATGGCAAAGAACATAAATTGGCCAGTGACCTGCAGGAGCAATTAAAGGAGAATGAAAGGCTGCTTAGCTCATGCTTATGATCCCAGAGATATGTCCTCTTTCATCTCCAAAACGTCCTTCCAAGCATCAATTAAACCTTGACATGCAAGGAATTGCCAGTAAATTGTGGGAGAATACATGGTAAACAATGAGGACATTTCCTAGCAGTCAATGACCAGCTGGAAGTACTTGATGTAAAGCTGAAAGCATCAGTCATTAGCAAACAGGAAATGCCCAGCCATTATTGCAAATGTATTCCGAATTCCCAAACAGTTTTCTTTTATTTTTATCTTGCATGCTGCTGTTTCTCACTCATGCTAGCCTCTGTTTCCGTTCAGAAGATGGAGGAATGGGAGGGCGAAAATGCAGGGGAATGTGTAAAATAAATTCGATAACAATAACCGAAACTTAGCCAGCAGTGTTGTACATAATTCAGCCAGGGGAACCATGAACACATTCACACCTACTGAAGTATAAAAAAAAGTGACAGATGGAATGCTTGAATTAATCTCAGCCACTGTTAGGTGAAACTGGTCTGCGGTTGCTTGTGATGGAGCATGATTTTTGTAAATAAAATCTGCTCAAAGAAAATCCACCCATGTGTGTGTTTTAATAAAAATACTAAGGAGAGAGAGAAACAAAATACTAACTGTGCAAACACTAGAAGGTACAACAGGGAAATGTGCAAAATGTGCACGTCTTTGAAAGTCAAAATAATACAAGTAGTGGAGCTAACATTAAGATAAATTAATAATAATAAATTAAATGAGAGAGAAATTATTATCCTGTCTGTCTAAATGATATGTTTTTATGTTTCCTGAATTGCAGGAACAAACAACTGCAAACACGAGAAAGAGCTTTATTCTTCGTGAAAGCTATGTAGGCTTTAAAAATGATTTTTCTCTCTTTTGCTAAAATAATGTAGGCCTCAGCAAAATGTTTTTGTTTGAGTATGTGCCACTGTACTCCTGTTTCAGACCTTGAAAAAGTTTACAAATGCTTCCTTAGAATGTAGAAAACAGTATGAGGTTTGTAGGAAAAGTCAGAATGAAACAGTTGCAAGATTCATGTACAAATGTTACTGTAGTTCTTCCTCTTCCTCTCTAGGAAGTTGTACAACTTTAGACAAAGGCTGCTTAGAGAAAATCGTAAAGTCATCGTCAGGAGATTTGCCTCCCCGTAGTCACTGTCCAATAGTGAGGCTTGTAGAGGTTTAGAAGAGAAACATTTTAGCAGAAACAGAGTAACAATTCTACTATAAAGATGCTGGTCAGAAAATGTTCGTTGGCTTGTTCACGAGATCAGTGACCTGTCCTGCATTCGTGGCATGCTGTATGCTGTGCTGATTCCTGATCACTCTGGCTGGCAATCCCGAAATACTGACTCTCTTTAAAGACTTTGCACATCATCGGCTGGGGATGCTGCCTGCGCTATTCTCCTACGGCCGTGGAGATAGTTTTCCTTACTAATCGCACGCTGTGCATTAGTTTTTTTCCTCTCATCGGGAGGTAACTGAACTGTGATATCTGATGTTTTTCTTTCTCTCCCTCTCCCTCCTCTATACCTGTTTTGTTGGCGATTTTTGATCATTCGACTTGTAATGTTGTGGTGTATTTAACCTGTAACTTTGAGAACTAAGAAAAGACTTATGTTTTTGTACTTGTGTCTGACCATTCATATTTCTGAAATAATAAGAAAGAATATATAGAAAGAATAGTGTCTGTTCTTATTTCATGAGTTATGAGTTACTTTTGATAAAATGATGTTTATGGATATATAGCTGTTTCTTCATTACAGGTCCTCATGAGGGAATAGCTCTCCAATTTTCACTACTTAGTCCCTTTTAGCTCTACCAAAAATCCATTGGAGGACCTTTGATATTGTTATAAGAGTAATAATGACTTATGGGTCCGTCATTAGAGTTGTGTTTTCACTGATGTTATAAAGTTTGGTGTGGGACACATATGATTATAAGACCCCCCACCGCTTCCGCTGCATCAGTTTTTGGTTGTTGCATCGGATGGTTAGTTAAGACTAAAATACTAGGTGGAGAAAAGAGGAGTTTTTTGGACTGGACAGAATTAATGGTTTCAAGATATATGTTGAGTTAGTATTTTTATGTCACGTTGAGGTTTGTTGAATCTCAATGGAAAGAAGTTAGCGGGTCCGCTGTAGGTCCAAGATCCCGGGATAAGCCTAAGGGTTGTTTTAGTGTGGCATACACTAAACTTTATGTGCATTGTCTGCTGTTATTGCGGTACTAGGTGGTCGACGAACTGAAAGTCACTCCACAGGGAACTTTGTTGACTGTAGTAGTGGAGGTGTATTTGGGTCACTTCAGAAAGCGCAACTGGGGAAGTCCCGAGAACTTTTCACTTGTGAGAGATCATAATCGCGCTGGTTGAGATTGTGCTGGAGTGTAGAAAAATTTCTTAGAATACATGAAAATACTCAGAATTTCTTTTAGTGGAGCAGACAAGCTGTGTTTATGTAGTTTGTTTTGTTTGTTAAAGACTTTAAAGACGCTGATGCTGACTTTGTAAAGGGAGGGTCAGTAGAAGGAGTGATACTGACGTAACAGTGAGCTGTGCTGGTATTGGTGAGTTGATGAGAAAACGTCACTGAGGTGCCGCGCTGCTATAGGTTAGTTAGTGTGAGTCGCGATGAGATTGGACAGCGTAAATAACTTTGATTGGAAGAAGAGAACATAACACAGAAAAGAGAATTTACAAAGATTTACGTAGGTTAGCATTTATTTACTAAAATTACTCGTAGTTAGTGAAGACTCATGAAGATAATACAATTGTTAAAGACTTTGTTTAGCAAGGATCAACCAATACAAATCAGAAAAGGAATTCTGATGCCTCCTGAAGGAACGCCTGCAGCATTCATGGCGTTAGAAAGGGGTTATCATACTTGTACATGTTTAGAAAATTGGATGAAGTATACAGAAAATGATGTTAATTTGGCTTTCCCAGAAAATGGTACCTCTAATACTAGGATTTTAGAGAATTTGAGATTTCGAATGAATAGTTTGAGTCCAAATCCAAGACCGATGCAGTACGAGGCTTTGGAAGACTGGGAAAACGAAGCATACAAGAGAGAGAGAGATAGACACCAGAATAGATATAAGAATACAAGTGAGTAGGTATTCTGAAGCAAAATGGGATGCTCGGAAAAAAATGTGGAGGAGAGATGTTGTTGAAGGTACTAAAATGTTTCCAGTTAGAGAAGTTGAGATGAGTGAAGGGGGAAAATCCAAAGAGAAAAAGAGATAATGCAGAACTACAAGAGAAAAATACAGACTTAATGGATACAGATGAGAATGATGAGGATTTCCTGAATGAATTATTAATGAATAGGCCTCCACCACCATATCAGGAAGAGCAGATTAATACAAATTTGAATGTTTCGTGTGTTTCACCAAGTGCTCCTTTAATTCAAATTGAAGAGCAGCCCATGAATAGAATGACTAATGAAATGGGTCAAGTTCAGGGTGAGAATAGACAAGAGTCAATTGTTAGAATGGAAGTGATGAAGAATCCAGATGTTTCGTCAGTATTAGTGACACTTGGTCCAATAGTTCCATAATACAATGATGGACAGGGAATTACTCGAGTTCATGCTTTAACGGTTCTGGAGAGAGAGATGACTAGAATTAATGAAAGAACTAATGGAAATAGTAGTGCAAATGTGAGTGTAGTTTCGGGAAAAGAGGGACAATTGATTGATTTTTCAGGGAAAAATGAAACACCAAAGCGAGTGGTATATCTTGATCCCTAGAAAATAATACAGACTGAGAAGAGATTAAATACACAAACACCTAGTAGACCGAGAAGTGAAACAGGTGAGGATGTACAGAGATCATTAGGTCCATCGCCAGAAGAATTAAATGAGTGGATTCGAGAAATAGCTCCTGAATGCAGTAGTCAAAGCAAAATTGATTACATAGATGTGAGTAAATTAAAAGGAGATTTGGAAGAAATGATTGCAGGTACAATTAGTCCAGAAAGATTGAGTAAATATCAGGAAGATGAGTTGTTGTTTTTGTGTAAGACTATTACACGGAAAGCGAGAAATTTGCATGAGACTTTTGCTGAAGTTGCACAGATGTATGGAGTGGACATTGAGAAGACAAAGATTTGGAAAATCTGAATGTTTCAGGGAGACGATTGCAGATTAAAGAATTTTTGAGTAGTACTTTGAAGCGTTGGGGAGAATTAGACAGATGGAAAGGAAGATGGGCTAAAAAGAGAGAAGATGGGAATGCTAAAGTAAATGCAGCTTTACCGTTGTATCCTGTGAGAGAGCCGGAAAAAGATGCAAAATCAGTTGATGCTGTTACAGCATATCCAATGAGAGAAGTACCTGGAGGTGGTTTTGTCCATGTTCCATGGTCAAGACAAGATATATTGTCATTTACAAATGATTTCCTAAGATTGAGAGAAAAGCCTGTTGAGTGGTATAGACAGGTAGAAAGATTTGTCAAAGTCTCAAAAGTTTTGTGGGTTGATTTGGAAGGTCTTTTTGATATTGTGATTACGGCTGATTTGTGGGTCGAGTGTAAAATTGCTGTAGACTGGCCGAAAAAAGAATACCCAAGAGATACTAAAACAGGGGCCCTTTCAGAAGAGGTTATGAAAAAATATATTCAGGTCATTACGTATCTGAAAGGGAACATTTCTCCAAAAGAAACAGACTGGGTGAAGATTGATAGAACGACTCAGGAATTGAAAGAATCTGTACATGCATATTATGAGAGGTTTCTTCATGTGTTTAAACAATTTAGTGGTATAGAAAATATCACAGAAAAAGATATGGGACATTTTGTATATAGATTTGTTTATGGATTGATACCAGAGATAAGTGCTATGATTCAACAACATTTAATATGTTGGCAGAGCAAATCAGTTGATGAAATACTTCGTTATGCGAAGTACTGTGGTGATGACATAGAAATGAGACATAAGAAGCTGAAAGAGAAATTAATGTTAGCACAAATGAAAGCAGCAAATAAAGGAGGATATTTGAGTGCAGACACGACAGATGATTATCAGAATAATGGTCAGACTACCACTGGTATGAAAGGTGTAGTTTCAAATGGCAATACAGTAACCCAAATGATTCCAATGGGTCAGGGAAGAGGTAGAGGAAATTTCAGAGATAAAGAGGAATTAAAAAAGAAATACCCTTGTCATGGTTGCGGTAAATTTGGACACTGGTGACGCGAGTGTAGGATGTAGTTGAATAATTGAGGAGAATCAAGAACATATGACCCAAATCAAATGCAGATGCAGAATCAAGTACAGATGAATCAGATGCAAAATCAAAACCAACAAGTACAGGTGTCAAATAATAGAGGACAGGGTTTGCAAATACCACAAGCTCCAATGCCAAATGATAATGTGAATGGTCAAATGCAAAGACGAAATGTGAATACTGGTTTTCGTACAAATAGTCAAGCAAGATCAAATGTACAGGTGGTTTCACAATATATATTGCAAACAGATGAGAATGATTCGGATTCGTCACAATGACGGTGCCTGAGGGGGAGGAAGAGTGGGTTCTTGGTGCATCTCTAGAGGTAGATCAGTCAGGTCTATATGTGGATGGCGAGGTTGATGGTAATGCTATTACTTTCCTCATAGATACTGGTACTACCTGTTCCACTGTGAGAACTGTGGAAATCCCAAACCTACCCCTCCCGGGAGAAAATATCCTAGTTGTAGGAGTATCAAACAAGTTAATTAAAACACCAATAACCAAGCCAATGAAAGTTCAAATTGGAAATTTCCAAGAATTATACAAATTAGTTGTGTGTGACTCAAGTCCGGTTAATCTTTTGGGTAGGGACCTATTGTGTAAAATGAACTGTTCCATTTACTGTACCCTGGATGGAATAGCATTTCACACAAAAAAGGATGAAGATGTGATCTTTAAATTGTCAAGGCAGGGAACAGAAGTGAATGAATTGTATCCGTTGCTTACATCGAATGATTTGCCAGGTGAATTGAGAAATACGGTGTTGTCGGATGTGTGGGATTTTTCAGGGAAAGACATTGGATTAATGAGAGGAGCTGCTCGATTCAGATTACAGTTAAACCTAATGTAGAATTTCCAAGAACACCACAATATAAAATGAGTCCTGAAACAATTGCAGGAGTAACACCTGTGATAGAGATGTTGATTGAACAGGGAATTTTGAAAGAGATTCTAGGAAGCCCATGCAATTTGCCTAAAATGGGAATTCGCAAGCTTAATGGAAAGTATAGGATCATACAGGACCTGAGAAAGGTGAGCCAGATTGTTATACCTTGTTGTCCGATTGTACCAAATCCAGCTGTGATCCTATATCAAATTTCAATGTGACGCAGAGTGGTTCACAGTAATTAATCTGTGTCAAGCATTTTTCTCGATACCGTTGCATCCGGATAGCCAGTATTTATTCGCTTTCCGGTTCGGAAACCGTGTTTTGGCATGGTGCCGAGTTCCTCAAGGGTATACAGAGAGCCCCTCAATTATCAATCAGATATTGAAAAAGTGTTTGGAGTCATTGGTAATGCATAAGAACTCAGTTCTAGTCCAGTATATCGATGACCTATTGGTGGCATCAAAAACAAAAGAAGACTGTGTGACAGACACAATTGCTCTACTGAACCATTTGGCAATAGGTGGGCATAAGGTGTCACCGACAAAATTGCTGTTTTATAAAAAGAAGTCCTTTACCTTGGTCACATCATTGAAAAGGGAATTCGGAAAGTTTCTCAGGATCGGATCAATACTATTATGCGAATGAATCCGCCAAAGACTCAGAAAGAAGTTCGAATATTTTTGGGAATGGTTGGATATTGCAGACAGTGGATTATGAATTTTTCACTGATTGCTAAGCCATTGCAGAGATTGACACACAAAGATGTGAAAGATCCAATACATCTTGATGAGGAATGCATGAAAACATTCCTAGAGTTGCGAGACAGTTTATGTCGAGTACCAGCAGTGGGGATGCCAGACTTTGAGAAAGAATTTGTGTTATTTTGCAATGAACATGAAGGTTGTGCACTTTCAGTTCTAACGCAAACACATGGAACAGCACGAAGGCCAGTAGCATATTTTTCTGCTACTTTGGACCCAGTGGCTGCAGCATTACGAGGATGTTTAAAAGCAGTTGCTGCTACATGTGTGAGCCTTGAGCAGAGTGAGTCAATTGTAATGGGACACCCTCTAAAGGTGTTTGTGCCACATTCAGTTGAGATTTTGTTAACGCGAACTCGCACACAGCACCTCACAAGTAGTCGCTTAACAAAATATGAGCATATAATATTGGATGCAGAGAACGTGACAGTAACAAGATGTACGAATTTGAATCCAGCTACTTTGTTATGAACTCCAGACTGTGAGGAGGTACTGGATGAAGCGGAACATAATTGTCTGGATGTGACTGAATTATGCCCAAAACCAAGGCCTGATATAAAAGATACGCAGCTGCCTGAATCTGATGTTGTACTGTTTGTGGACGGATCATGGTTAAGAGATTCAGAAAGATGTTTGCGAGCTGCATATGCAATTTGCACAATGGCAAATGTGATTGAAGCATCATGGTTGAAAGGAGTGAGTTCTGCACAAGTGGCTGAGCTGAAGGCTCTTACAAGAGCTTGTACCTTTTCAAGACAGATGAAGGTAACGATTTTCACTGATAGCCAATATGGCTTCGGGGTGGTTCATGACTTTGGGCAGTTGTGGTCCCTACGTGGATACTTGACCTCTTCGGGTTCACCAATCAAAAATGGAGAGTGTGTAAAGGATCTACTGATGGCACTACAATTGCCGGCACAAATTGGGCTGGTGAAGTGTTCTGCACACAGATCCGATTGTGAGTATATCACACTGTGTAACCGCTATGCGGATGAAATTGCGAGGTTTTGCGCATTAAATTCATATTTGACTAATGTGGAACAACAAATGAATGAACAAAATGAACAAACAGAATGCAGATTGATGTTCACATCTGTTGAAACTTGGGATGAAGTGAGAGATTTGCAGGAGGAAGGAAGTGACTCTGAAAAAGAAGGGTGGATTAAATAAGGTTGCACACGCAGGTCAGATGATGAGGTGTGGGTGTACATAGATGGGAGACCACTGATGCCAGATAGTCTGCTCTCGCAGATGGCAAGAGTTTATCATGGTACAACACACATAGGTAGAGATGCCATGATTAGATTATTCTGTCAGGTGTGGTTTAACCCCAAGTTCAGGGTTATTGCAGAAAGTCTCTGTCAAAGATGCACTGTCTGTCAGCAACAAAATGCAGGAAGGAAAGCAGTAGTTAGTATGGGGTGAATTGGAAAAGCAGCAGGTCCATTTACCCGAATGCAGATTGATTTAATTGAAATGCCTCCTTGCCAAGGATTAAAATATGTCCTTGTGGTTGTTTGTCTGTTTTCTTGTTGGGTTGAGGCATATCCAACAAGACGTAATGACAGTCTAACAGTTGCTAAATTGCTTCTTAGAGAGATTATACCTAGATTTGGTTTTCCAGTCTCATTAGAATCAGATAGAGGGACACACTTTAATAATGAAATAATTCGGATGATTTGTGCAGCATTGCAAATTGAGCAAAAACTGCACTGTGCCTATAGACCTGAGGCTTCAGGTGTTGTTGAACAAATGAATGGCACAATAAAATATAGATTGGCAAACGTTAGTGCATCCACAACACTGAAATGGCCTTATGCATTGCCATTGGTGTTAATGAGCTTGACAAGTATTCCAGACAAAAGAACTGGACTGTCCCCACATGAAATAGTGATGGGCAGGGCTATGAGACAGCCGACAGTCCCAGCAAATCAACTGATGAACATTACTGATGACTTGGTACTGGATTATTGCAAAGGATTGGCTGATGTGGTACGTTCTGTGTCTCACCAGGTAGGAGAAGTTGCGACAACAACACAGCAAGAACAAGGACATGATCTGTGTCCCGGAGAGTGAGTCATAGTGAAAAAACATGTGAGAAAGTCTTGTTTAGAACCGCGTTGGCATGGTCCCTATCAAATCATACTGGTGACAACAACAGCTGTTAAGTGTGGTGGTTTGCCGAACTGGATCCACGCAAGTCACACAAGAAGAGTCCCAAGTCCGCTTGAAAGTGAAGAACTTGCTGAAGAAGAAAGACGTGAACAAAGGAATGTTCCAGAGCAAGTTGAGAATCAAGTAGGGTGGGCACAAGTTACTGGGACTAATGAAAATAACACTGTCATTGTCAATGGTGAGAACAAAGTGATCCCTACAGCTCCTACAGTCAATAAAGAAAAAAGAAAAAGGGATTCATCAGAAGAAAGCACAGAGACAACTGTTGAAAATGAAAATGAAAAAAGGACAAAGAAAGGGGACAAATGGCCAAGAGGAGTGAAAAAGTTGAAATACACTCTTAATTAAAGAATTCCAGAAACAGTGCTTGAAGTATCTAGTCAATCCGAACAAAGTGAACAGGAAGAAGAAGAGAATCCAGTACGGAGAACAAAAAGAATAAAAGTACCAAACAAGAAGTATACAGCACCAGAGTGGACATATGTGGTTGCTGCACCAACTGTCGTTGCGTCAAATAACGACTGAGAGAAAGAATTTCTAAAATTCTGTGCGAAAGGAAACAATTCATTTGAACCACCTTAAATGAACTGTTGTGTTGAAGAGGGTGCTCAAAAGAGAGAGGAGGTTTATGAAAATAAAGGTATCCTGGAAAATTTTAAAGCAGAAGAAGTGGAGAAGAAGAGTTCAAGGCACATGGCTCAGGCCTAAAAAGTGTGAGGTGCACAAATTAAAACTAGTCTAGCAAAATTTAGTTTAGTAATTTTTGATTAAAAAAGATTTGATTACATTTTTTGATTTCCCTTAGTTATTTCCCTGATTTTTGTAGAAATGATAAAAACTGAGACTGGTAAGCGGATTCAAGGAGTGTTTAACCCGTTTACCGAGGTAGTGCTCGCGACGGCCGTTGGCCGACGGGCGCACTTAAAGGGTTAAGCGAAGATGTCTTAATGTTTGTTTTGTATGTGTTATATTAACAATGTTTGTATGGTTGGTATTAACATTTGTACTACCACATTTTATGTTTATCAATTTAGTTTACATTACCAATAATAATGAGCATGTAACCTTGGATGTTAAAAGAGATCTGAACGAAGATCCAGAGACTAATATTAAAGAATTAACAGGGAGTGTTTTACATTTAGATAAGTCAATTAACGATTTCTCACTAAACGTTTTACTAAACTTCTCTATGAGTACGTAGACACTATGGATGCAAGAGATTGTTATGTGTGCATGCAATTACCTACGTCTGTGTCTGAGGGGGTGACATATCATCACCTTCCATTAACATTGGTATATCTTGTAGTGTACTAACCAGTTTGTTTTATGTAAGCCTGGGCGGTGAACTCCGCTCCACTCGAGGAGTTTGCGGAGTTTTCCGCACTCCGCGTTACGCGGAGCTCACGGAGTTCCGAAAAACTCCGCTACATGTAGCGGAGTTTTTTTCCTCGCTCGCGTTCGTCAACGTCATGTTGGCGAGCGAGGAAAATCCACCTGCCGGCGAGATTTTTCCTCGTTCGCGATCGTCAACATCAAGTTGGCGAGCCCGAGCGTGGAAAATAAACCTCCCGGCGAGATTTCTCAACGCGGGGGGGTCAGGTTTCTCATTGCGAGTGGTCGCGTATGCTCACGACAGCTCGCGTTGAGAAACTGCCCATTCGCGTTGAGAAAGCTGCTGCTCGAGTAAAAATCTACTCGAGCGGCAGAAAGGAAAGCAGCGCCCGCTGGCGCTGTGCATGGTGTGGTTCGCGATGATTTGCACAGTGCGGACAAGCATCCGCCACTGAAAATCACCGCGAACTGCATCTTTCTATCGCACTCTGCCGCTTGCGGAGCTCCGCGTAGCGGAGTTTTTTCTCCATTTCACGGAGTTTCGCGTAGCGCAACTCCGCGAATTCCGCCCAGGGTTAGTTTTATGGCAAGGAGTCATTCCAATACTTCTATTCTAACTATGACCTAATATTTTCAGAAGTTCCTATTAGAAAGAATATGAATATAGTGTATAGTGCTAAGGATGCTGAATACTTAGGAGAATTTTTTCATGCTACTAAAACGATAGATACAGTATATGCACACCGGAATAATTTAACATGCAAGTTACATAATGTAGAAATTGATTTCATCAATACAGTAGAAGATAGACATAGAGATTTTAAGAATAGGGCTGCTGAACAGAAGAGTAAAGAGCCAACATGGGCACATAAAGAAGGAAATTATCAAAAGAGAGAGACTTATGCTGCAATGGCTCTGGATTGGCCTCATAGAGGAAAGCTTTGCTTATTTAGGCAGTAGACAGATTACAATAACCATTTTGTTGGTTCCAGTGAATGTGAGCATACCTTCCTAATTACAGGCGGTTGGGGATTAAGAGGTGGTACTGATCCTGTTTTCCCCGGGTGTATTTTGTTTGTGGTAAAAATGCCTACTATAGTTTGCCACCACATTGGTATGGATGCTGCTATATGGGTATAGTCTTCCCAAAGATTTACCACGTGGGTGATAAACATGGAACCAATGAAAAGAAACTAACATGGAGTAAAAGGGGTTTGAGTGCTGCAGAAATTATAGGGAATATATTTGGATCATTGATACCTTCAGTTGGGGTGATTCTAAATTCACAGAAAATTAGAAATTGTCTACAGTTGTTGATCGTTTATCAACGGATACTGCTGGTGGGTTTTTGATGATTGATACTGAAATGGTTGCTATGAGAACCATGGTTTTGCAGAATAGACTTGCCTTGGACGTATTATTGGCAAAAGAAGGCGGAGTCTGTAGTATGTTGGAGGGATATATCAGTAACATTACTCATTTACATGATGATTTGTCAAAACTGAAGGTTGATGGTGCTTGGGAGAAACTTGGTAAGAGTATTTCTTCCATAGGTAATTGGTTTTCTACTTTTCCTAAAAGCTTATTAGGGAGGATACTAACTCCAATAGTTGCTATTGCTGCTGGCATACTAATAATAATTTTGCTTTATAAGTATCATAAAAATAAGCCTCAAGTAGAAAAACGAAGGGCAAGAAAAAGGAAAAGAGAGGAAATAGAAATGGAGGATCGAAGGGGAGTGTATTATGATGCTTGGTAGGTCATAGAAGGTGGTAGATTGAAACAGATGCGAACTGCGACAACTGCATTCTGAATATTTGTTATCAGATAGTAATCTGATAAGGGTTGTTATGATGGTTTGGGATACCATCAGATAGGGGATTGATGGCGCATGATTTTTGTAAATAAAATCTGCTCAAAGAAAATCCACCCAAGTGTGTGTTTTAATAAAAATACTAACCAGAGAGAGAAACAAAATACTAACTGTGCAAACACTAGAAGGTACAACAGGAAATGTGCAAAATGTGCACGCATTTGAAAGTCAAAATAATACAAGTAGTGGAGCTAACATTAAGAAAAAGAATAATAATAAATTAAATGAGAGAGAAATTATTATCCTGTCTGTCTAATTGATATGTTTTTATGTTTCCTGAACTGCAGGAACAAACAACTGCAAACACGAGAAAGAGCTTTATTCTTCATGAAAGCTATGTAGGCTTTAGAAATGATTTTTCTCTCTTTTGCTAAAATAATGTAGGCCTCAGTAAAATGTTTTAGTTAGAGGCTGTGCCACCGTACTCCTGTTTCAGACCTTGAAAAAGTTTACAAATGCTTCCTTAGAATGTAGAAAACAGTATAATTCTTTCCTGTCTAGGTGAGGTTTGTAGGAAAAGTCAGAATGAAACAGTTGCAAGATTCATGTACAAATGTTACTGTAGTTCTTCCTCTTCCTCTCTAGGAAGTTGTACAACTTTAGACAAAGGCTGCTTAGAGAAAATCGTAAAGTCATCGTCAGGAGATTTGCCTCCCCGTAGTCAATGTCCAATAGTGAGGCTTGTAGAGGTTTAGAAGAGAAACATTTTAGCAGAAACAGAGTAACAATTCTGCTATAAAGATGCTGGTCAGAAAATGTTCGTTGGCTTGTTCACGAGATGAGTGACCTGTTCTGCATTCGTGGTATGCTGAATGCTGTGCTGATTCCTGATCACTCTGGCTGGCAATCCCGAAATACTGACTCTCTTTGAAGACTTTGCACACCATCAGCTGGTGATGCTGCATGTGCTATTCTCCTACGGCCGTGGAGATAGACTTCCTGACTAATTGCACGCTGTGCATTCGTTTTTTTTCCTCTCATTGGGAGGTAACTGAACTGTGATATCTGATGTTTTTCTTTCTCTCCCTCTCCCTCCTCTATACCTGTTTTTTTGGCGATTTTTGATCATTCGACTTGTAATGTTGTGGTGTATTTAACCTGTAACTTTGAAAACTAAGAAAAGACTTATGTTTTTGTACTTGTGTCTGACCATTCATATTTCTGAAATAACAAGAAAGAATATATATAAAGAAAAGTGTCTGTCCTTATTTCATGAGTTATGAGTTACTTTTGATAAAATGATGTTTATGAATATATACATCTGTTTCTTCATTACAGGTCCTCATGGGGGAATACCTCTCCAATTTTCACTACTTAGTCCCTTTTAGCTCTACCAAAGATCCATCGGAGGACCTTTGATATTGTTATAAGAGTAATAATGACTTATGGGCTCGTCATTTGAGTTGCATTTCCACTGATGTTATAAAGTTTGGTGTGGGACACATATGATTATAAGACCCCCTACCGCTTGCACTGCATCACTTGTGTTCCCATCTGGAAGGGACCTGGTCTGGCAGTTCAGGCTAGACTGTTCCTATTGGAACAGGACCAACACTGATCTGCATAAGGTGGGTCTAGAATGGCACAGTGGGTGAAAAACGATGGTCTGGAATGTGACCCAGAGCGATTGCCAGTGGCTGAGATTAATTCAAGCATCCTTCCATCATCTTGTAGTTTTTGCATATCCACTCCTACATACCATGGGTAAACTTCAGCTCTTGTGTTTCATGTGATTTATCGCACCTTCTCTCTCCCGGTTTCCATTTAACTTCTGCTTCTACCTCTTGTTCTTTTCAACTACTTCTCTATCGTTTATACACCTCTGTCTCTGCCAATTTCTCTTTCTCCCTCATTTAAGTCCACACTAGCCTTTCTATCTTGTCTACAGTGTACATCTTATGGTTTATCTGTCACCTCCACCTTCCTCTCATTCTTTAGCTTTAATTTCCCCAAGTACTTGAGTATCTTGATTTCTACCCTCCATCCTTTAACCTCAATTCCTCCTAGCTGCCTTCTGCCCTTATTTCGTACCTTCTAATACCTATATTTTCTGATCTCCATTTCATCTCAGTCTCATCCTCTCTTATCAATCTATCGTGTTTTCCCTGTAACCTCTATCTTTATTTCTCTTCACTGCCAGCTCTGCAGTACAAGATTCATTGTCTCACCTCAATTTTCCAAGTCCTGCCCCATACACCTCTTTCATTTTCTCGTCTCAGCCTCTCCAAGTTTTCCTGTTCCCTTCACCTGTCTCAGTTTCCATGTCACTTCCCTGAAGCTCCCTCTATCGTTCTCTTTTTTTTTTTTTTTTTTTAGTCCTCATTCTGCCAATTTACTTGCTGGCTATACTCGTCCCCTTCTCTGGTAAAAACCAGGCCAGGTTGGAGTCCTTCCAATCAAGAGAGAAAAGCTGTATCCAATTCCACCCTTCCCGGGAGTGCCCATAGCACGGAAGGAACACAGGACCCACAGCTCAACATTGGCTTAATCATTGGACCGCAGATTTTGAAACCAATTTACCAACTTAAGCCATACTTTCTCTCTGCTACTAAAATCACACATTAAGTCCTGCTTACTTATATGTATAACACTTTTTTACACTCCAGGAAGTGCGGTGGAAGATTTGCCTTCCATGATTTACAAATCTCTCTTCTTCCTAATAAAATTACGTAAAAAATAAATCTTGCATCTAATCTACTAATGGTAATAATATTATCATGCCAAATTCCAAAGAAGACCAGGGCAGGACTGACCTTCACAGTGATACCTGTGACTTCGGTTAAAAATTGGCATACCTCGAACCAAAACTTCTCAATTTCCGGGCATGTTAGAAACATATGCATGTCATCAGCTACAGGATCTTGGCATCTTGGGCATTCATAATGTATCCCTAAAAACTTTTCTAATCTCGCCGGAGACCAATATACCCTATAAACCGTGAAGAGGTGGTTTCGTTTTAAATAGGCGGGTTTCACACTTTCCCTCAGCAATGCAAAAGAGGCCAACCATGCTTCCCTCAAATTAATGTTCACAATTCCCTCGCCCCAAAGCCTCTGAATGTCTCCTTCTAAATCGTCTTCTGCATTAATCAGAGATTGGTACCACAGAGCTACCTCCTTCTTAATAACGCCAGTTTTAATCGCTTGAGCTAACCAAGTATCATCATCCTCTTCACTCCAATTTTGGTCCCTCCACCATGCAGAGATCTGGTAATATTTAAACCTGGTTAAATTTCCCCCCGCAATTTGATTCAGAGTTTTCCAATTGACTAGCTCAATTCCCATCTTCAGATCCCCCCAGCAAGAAATACCTGAAACCTTTAATGGGAGACTTAGTGAATCATTCAAGCATTCTGGAGTCCCTGGGGACTCCCAGATCGGGGCCCTAGACGCATAATATGGGATACCTAGCTTTTTCCGAATATAGACCCAAGCTTTCAAAACACCCAATAAAATCTTCAACCTTACTTTTTTGTAGAACTTCGGGTCTCCGAACTTGAACAAAAATTGGTCTTGGCCCTCCTTTAGTTCTCCAAGCATGGCTCCAAACAGACTGCCAATAGCCGAACTGTCAACCCTATTTAAAAGCATCCTGCAATTCTTAAAAAGGAAAGCATATCCATACGTCCTCAAATCCGCTAACGCCAGCCCAACCTTCTCCAATCTCCTCCTCAATCTCTTCCAAGATATGCGTGAGCCCTTGGAAGCCCAAATGAAGCTTCCTAGTCTTCCTTGTAATTTAGCAATTTTCATTCTATCAAACGATAATGGTATTGAATTAAAAAGAAACGTTATCTTAGGTAGAATAATCATTTTGATAAGATTCACCCTACCGTACAAATTTAACGGAAGGTTTGCCCATCTGACCAGCAGTTTCTCTACTTCTTGCCTAATCTTTTCCCAATTTACCTTAGTGACTTCGGCCAACTTCTGCGTAATTGTCACACCAAGATAACGCATACTTGATTTTGCCTGTATTTGTTGAACTGGTTGGTTCCATTCCATAATTTCAGTCTTGTTTATATTTACTCTGTATCCTGATACTCTTCCAAATGCTTCGGTTTTAGCCATTAATATGGGGATAGACACTTGCGGATTTAGAGTGTAAAGTAAGAGATCATCTGCATACAGCGCTAACTTAATCTCAAAATGTCCGTGTCTAAAAGGAATAATAGCAGGGTCTTGTCTGATCCAAGCCGCTAATGGTTCAATATACATATCGAACAAAAGCGGAGACAGGGGACATCCCTGCCTAGTCCCCCGTGATATGATGACCCAATCAGTTAGCTCCCCATTAACCAAAACCTTTGCTCTTGGAGATCTATACAAAAGTTGAACAGTTTTTATTACATTATGGGGAAAGCCAAACACCTTTAAAACTTCCCACAGATATGACCAGTGAACCTGGTCAAAAGCCTTTGCGGCATCTACTGCCACCAGCGTTACTGGAAGATTATAGGTTTCTGCTAGGTCTATCACTCCCAATATTTGAAAAGTTAACTCGTTGAGCTGCCTTTCGGGAATAAAGCCCTTTTGATCTTTATGTATTATACCCTTAATAACCTTTGCGATTCTGGCGGCCAGAATTCCCGCGAACACCTTATAGTCCGTGTTTAACAGTGATATGGCCCTATAAGAGTCGACCGCGAGGGGATCCTTGTTAGGTTTCAATAACAATGTTACTGTTGCCTCAGAACAACTTACAGGGGGGTCTTCTCCCTCTCTTAGTATTAAATTAAAAAGTTCCCTGAACACTGGTACCACCTCATCTAAGAGGTTAAGATAAATCTCAGTTGGAAGGCCATCCGGCCCTGCAGCTTTCCCTCTGGCCATTTTCCTAAACTGTTGTCGAATCTCCTCTTCTGTTATATCCGCTGATAATATTGCCTTCTGGTCTTCACTCAAAATTGGGAGTTCGATTTCCTTAAGGAAACCTTCGATAGTATCCCTCCCAGGGAAATATCCTCCTTATACAAATTACTCATATGTCTAGAGACCTCCAGCCCAATTTTAACATTAGTATCCAATGTGTCCCCTGTCATATGGTCAATCAGGCATATTATTTGATTACGCACTCTATCACTCTTAGCTTTCCATGCCAACAAGGCACCACTCTTCTCGCCATAAGCAAAATGCTGCAGTTTGCTAACCCTCCATTTATCTATCAATATTTTATCCAGAGCTTCTTGATATTCTGATTGCAACAATTCTAGTTGTTTTCTAAGAGAGGCCACCTTGCTAAAGCTCTCAAGGGAAGCTTTCTGTACCTCTTGCTCTTTATTCTTAATGATTTCCAGCCGCCTTTCTTCTTGGTGCCTCGCGCTTCGTTTTTACTCGCCATAATACCCGTACCTATGGATCTCAAAAAGGCCTTAAAGGAGTCCCATACAATTTGAAGTTTAGCTGACCCCCTGTTAACTTCAAAGAAAATCGCAGCCTCCTCTTTCATTTTGTTAATTACCCCCTCATCCAACAGAATTGTCCTGTCCAGAGTCCATCTAACTATACCTCTCTTATTAGGTATTTTTAGTGATAAGAAGACAACCGAATGATCCGAAAGTATAGCAGGTACGTGCTTGATCATTTCAACCCCAGATACCAAGTCATAGTTCAATAGAAAATAGTCGATTCGGGAATGATGACCATACTTTTTACTAAAAAAGGTAAAATCTCTGTTATCCCCCATCTTATGTCTCCAAATATCAATCAAATTGAGCTCTCTAATCATATTTTTAAGCACTGCCATAGTTTTTGGTGGCGTAACGTAGTTGACTTTGGAGGTTCTATCCAAACTTTTATTAAATACTAAATTGAAATCCCCTCCAATTACCACTGGGGTATTAAACGGCATTAAGCATGATTCCAATTTGATTAGTACGTCCGGATTATCATCATTGGGCCCATAGTAACTGACTCCAATTACGGATATTCCTTGTACTTTTATCTTGACTAGGGCCCACCTCCCAGAAGAATCTGTCTGCTGCCTTTCTACTATAATACCCGCATTCTTTCTTATAAGTATGGCCACCCCCTTGTGTTACTACTTTGATCTGAACAGACATTATCTTGCACCCAAGACCATTTTTTAAAGGCATTCACACATTCGTGCTTTGTTAGGTGAGTCTCTTGCAATAATATAACACTCGCCTCGGATCGCTTCACAAACTCCATTACTCGACCTAACTTCTTTGCAGACCTCAAACCATTTACATTCCAGGATACAAAGTGCACTAAATTCTTCGTCATCTATCTATCCTTAAACCTCTACTAATACCTTCCAAGTCGATCTTGTGTTGACCTACCCTTTGTCTACATACACTAATACACAAGTCAACATAGGTTTGTAGGGACCACCCATCACATAGCTGAAAGAGGACTATATTTTTAATTTTTTTCCCAAATGCTCCCAACCACCCGTGTCCCCCCACCCACCCCCCTGGGGAACCCCCACCCTATCTCTAAGGCAAAAGGCCTGCAGGCATATAGGAGACAAAGCCAGAGAGGGAAAACTATTCCCAAAACCGGTTTTCCCATGGGTGTGTAGCCCACTGGTAGCCACACCTCTAGGGTGGGCTACAGTGCTCCTGACGACCAAGAAATGGCGATCTTGAAAGGGACAAGAATGGGGCACTCTGGGATAGCTAGATGCCACACATTACAGGAAACAGATCACTAAGAAGGAGGGGACCCAGTAGCCCATTGGCTAGTGACGGTGTGGTCCCTTTGGTGCTCTTTCCTGGGATAAATGCGGCACCCCCAGCACCCAGCCCCTCAGATCACACTGGAATTGGAGAGAAGATCAAAGAAGGACCGCCCTGCTGCCCTTTAAACTGCAGAAAGAGAGGCTGCACCATCGTAAGAACTGCATCTGCTGCACTCCAACCTAGCAAAGTTTGGACTATGCCGGTGGCTCCTAGATCAGGAAACAATTGATTCCCATCCCCACCCTACAGCAGTGACTCCAAGGATCGGACGGCTGATCCCCTGGAACCAGCTACAGGGACACAAGAGCTGAAGAAGTCAAAACTGACAAGTTGGCAGCCACTGCAAAAGTTTTGCAGCTACCAGTCCACAGACAAATCCAAGAGTAGCTAAAAGTTGAACCCGTGTCTGCTGGACCCAGAAGTGCTATCAGAGTCCCTTTAGTCATACCCAAGGGACACTAGCCTCCACCTAAAGATTTTACCCCAACTGCGGTGCAAGGAGATCAGTAGCCCTACATTAGCTGGTCTGCTACTGCAACGTAGAGGACTTTGAGGGATCCCGATTTCTGTGGCCACGGTTGCCCCTCATCACCTATGGACAGAGGGACAACCGCAAAGACACCCCCATCGACCACACCTCCACCAGGACATCCTTTGAGCATCTTTTGCCTGTATCCTCAACATCAGGTCTACTCTAATGATGTCTATGGCGGTCGTCCAGTAAAATTTGGAACTTGCCTTAAAAAATGCTCTGGTGGCCAGTTAACTGTCCAAAGTATCCTCTCTGGCCCCATAGACCTTTTCTTTGCGGGATGTGGGTGCCCAACCCGGGCAGGAGTATCTGCACTAACTCTTTCAAACTTTTGAAAAGTTTACAAACTTTTTGTTGGCCAGTACTTGTTTGCAGTTGCATTTAAAAGTGATAAAAACATCAAACAATCTGTATCTCCGGAACCTTTCAGTGGATCTTGATGATCAAGTTCTCTAAAAATACACGCTATTTTTATAAATTGTTGTTTTTCTTGTTGTGTTACTTTCTTATTTTGTTGTTTGATGCTGTCAAATACTTTACACTAAGTTCCTTTGCCAAGCTTTACTGCTCGCAGCCACAGCTACCCAGGGTTGAGCTAAGTTTAAGAAGAAGAGACTGACTGGACCCAAGACAGTATTTGTGAGTGTACTCCACAATAAGGCCCCAGCCATATTAAATAGTTCACCCAAATCCTCACAGGTAGTAATACTCCTCATGGATTGTGCCGTTGTTTGTTCCTGCTTAAAAGTCAGGTTTCAGGTGGCAGTGTGTCAGCAGTATGTAATGATCCGATTCAGCTGGATTTTTTTTAGCTTAGATGCCAGGTAGGATGGATAAGTGTGTGTTTAGGGCCTTGTGAGAGATGCAGGCCAATTTTATAACCCTCTAAGTTCAATGGGAAGCCATCAGAATCTTAGAATTACCAGTGAAATGTTGTCATGTAAGTGCCCTCCCTCTTACAATATTTCTGTGGATATATAATTCTCTCTATCTTCCAGGAATGTTTTCTGTCCGCCTCCTGCTGAATCTCCAGTGTTGTTTCTCCCACTCATCCTCAATTTTGAGTTATAGTCATTCTGAGCAATCTTCATTTTCCATTTGATGTCTGGGGGCTTGATTCACAAATGTAAACTTACACTTTTGTGTGAGTTTTCTATTTTTTTTGTATTCACAACGTATGAGTTAATATTAAGTTTATGACTGCAGAGACTCTGCAGTGAGGGTGGAGAACTCCGTACATAAAAAGATGGGCAAGGCCTACCTTTATTTAATGATTATTAAATTGTAACATAATAAAATAATTGTTTAATACCTACATATATACATATATATGTCAAAGAACTTTTATCTCCGCAATTGGAGCCCCCAGAGGGGGGAGGAGTTAAAAGTGCTTAGTTGTTTATTGATTGGAGCCTGACTCGCCCACCTCTATCAGAGAAAAAGGTACGGATTGTTCCAACCAGGATTGTCAGAATATGCAGGTAAGAGAAGAAATGGGGATATTGGTTACCCATTTATTGATTCTGAAGAGTTCGCAGACGCAGCAGGAGATGTTAAATTTGAGGCGGCAATGTGGCTAAGAGAATTGCCAAATTACTTTTTGAAGTGCATAGAATTTGAATGAACAATAATAGGAACGACAGCGGTTTTTGTGGAATAAGACTCAGATATGAAGATCACAATGCAGTTCATAATGAAAAGTTTAATAAACTTTCAACGCACACTCAGAGTGTATAACTTTAAGACTGCAAAGCAAGCCAGAGTTCTGTGATACGTGTATTTAAAAAAGTGGCTATCTTTCAAAAATCTGTGACTATTTGCCTGTGAACAAGGCTCAGGATTCGAGCAAAACGCGTCAGGAAGATTGTAAAGCGAGTTGCCACTGTTCTAATAAATTGCCTGCTGCTTCTTTGAGTTGGCGTACGGTAAATTTCTTCTGTTGGAGAATGGTGGTATATATATATATTCCAAGGGGGCCGCGAGGACCGGTATCTACCAATCTTTGTTGTGGAGCTGCAGTGCAGGATGTAAGACGGGTCCGTCTGCGGAGGCCCATCCAGTGCCAGTAATTTATGTTACAGTCATCAAGTGCACCCATTTGTGGACGTTAATACCCGGCACTACCTTTCCCAGCAGGCAGTATGCAGTCTCATCGGAGCTGCCCCATCCAGGGGCGTGTCATTAAAAGGGAGTGACTGGACAAGCACGCACGGATTCCGTCAAGCCTCTGATGAAGAAGCTTGAACTTCGAAACGCGTAAGGCAGGCAAGGAACCACTGTTTTAACTTTATCTGCACATGGACGCCGCCTGGACCTAAAGAAGGGCGTGTACCTCAGCACTGCCTTTAGAGTGCCTCGAACCCGACAGGCAACCTCTGAGCAGCATATATATATATATATATATATATATATATATATATATATATATATATATATTATCTACTGGCGGTCGCCAGTAGATAGTTATAGTTAAAACCTATTATCCATAGGAAATCCGTGACATTCTATTTGAAATAACGTTGGCGCCGGTTGACGAATCTTCGCGAAAGTTTCCAACTTGTTGGGGCGCTCCGGTCCGCTCCTATCCTGAAAGTCTCGGGGTGATACGTCAAGCGGGGGCCGAGAAAAAGGGGGTCCCAAAACGCGTTTTCCCCATTCATTTTTCCATAGGAACCTTTAGTCGCACCTACAGCCCGAACTGCTGAACGGAATTACACCAAATTTGGCAAAGAGGTAGCCCTTGGTTCAGTGTCGTGCCTTTTGCTTAAATGGTGTAAATCCGTTCAGTAGTTCCTGAGAAAATCAAAAGTAAAGTCACATATATATCTGGGCGGAGCCTAACCACACATGTCATCGTGAGATCTGATTGGCTGTCAGCACTTCAACCTGGAATTGCTGGCAGCCATCTTGGGACAAATATAAATGATAGTACCTCATTGAAATGCATTGTAGTGAATAGAAGATTTTGAGGGTCACCAAAAGGAGAACTATAAAGGGTGATAACAGGCTTTAGTTACATTAGAATTTATTTGTTGATGGTACCATACTAATTTTAGGAATTGTGGTGTATTCTAAGGTGATTTTACCATGTGAAAAACCTTCTGCTGGGATATCATGAATCATGTTTGAGAGAACACTATTTTCTCATGCTTGTCCCATGGAGGTTTGGAAGGTGCTCCAGAAGCTAAAATGAGAGCATATTTTCTGTAAATTCACATTATCTTTCTCACTCATGTGAGAATGAAGTCTGACATTCTCAGTAAAACATGTACATCCAACAAGGGCAGAGACTGTCAGTTGATTCCTTTGTGTTCTACTGCAGCTTCCCAGAGTGTTCTAAAGAACAACTAGAGTGCTAACAGCCTGCCTTATGACAAAAGTATGGCACACCTGAAGCCATCTTGATTGGAATAAACTGGTAACACTTAAACAATTTAATTTAAAAAGGAACAAAATGATGGGGTTCATTTTGTCATAGAAATTATGGTTAGTGCTGTAGAAAGAAAAATTAGGACATGTTTCAAGTGTGATCTCAAATATCTTCCTGTTATATTTCAACAGGAGCAGCCTGCCAGTTGATGCCTTTGTGTTCTACTGCAGCTTCCCAGAGTGTTCTAAAGAACAACTAGAGTGCTAACAGTCTTACTTATGACAAAAGTATGGCACACCTGAAGCCATCTTGATTGGAATAAACTGGTAACACTTAAAACATTTAATTTAAAAAGGAACAAAATGATGGGGTTCATTTTGTCATAGAAATTATGGTTAGTGCTGTAGAAAGAAAAATTAGGACATATTTCAAGTGTGATCTCAAATATCTTCCTGTTATATTTCAACAGGAGCAGCCTGCCAGTTGATGCCTTTGTGTTTTACTGCAGCTTCCCAGAGTGTTCTAAAGAACAACTAGAGCGCTAACAGCCTTACTTATGACAAAAGTATGGCACACCTGAAGCCATCTTGATTGGAATAAACCGGTAACACTTAAAACATTTAATTTAAAAAGGAACAAAATGAGGGGTTCTTTTGAAATAGAAATTATGGTTAGTGCTGCAGAAAGAAAAATTAGGGCATGTTTTAAGTGAGATCTCAAATCCTCTTCTATTTCATTAGAAAATTCTGACATGCAGACTGAAACAATCACTTTCAATACCAGCAGCAGACTACCAGTTAACTCCCTGGTGAGCAGTAGCTTTACTCCAGTGATCTAATGAGCAACTAGAGTGCTAACATTCTGAATTTATGGCAGATGTGAGACACATCTGAATGCCTTCTTGATGGAATCAAAGTAAAAAACTGAAAGCATTTCCTACTGAGGAGACTCCAGTAAATGAAGAAATTAGGAAACTTCATAACAAAGAAGTCTTCCAAGATGGCCACCAGTGAAAAAAGAGCCCAAATGTAGCACAAATATTACCCAGATGTAGCCCACATATAGCCCAATGACAAAAGTGTGCAAAACACTTTTTATTTTTAGTTTTTTTGCAGTTTTATGTAGTGCAGACTGGTCAGGTATTGGAGCATTGCATCTTAAAACATGACCCCCTACACTACAAAAACACCACTGCACTATCCTAAACCCTAAAACACTACCCCCAGCACGACCCCCTACACTACCCAAACACCAATGCACTATGCTAAACCCTAAAACACTACCCCCAGCACGACCCCCTACACTACCCAAACACCACTGCACTAACCTAAATCCTAAAACACTATCACCAGCACGACCCCCTACACTACCCAAACACCACTGCACTACCCTAAAACATGACCCCTACACTACACAAACACCACTGCACTACCCTAAACCCTAAAACACTACCCCCAGCACGACCCCCTACACTACACAAACACCACTGCACTACCCTAAACCATAAAACACTACCCCCAGCACGACCCCCTACATTACCCAAACACCACTGCACTAACCTAAATCCTAAAACACTACCCCCAGCACGACCCCCTACACTACCCAAACACCACTGCACTACCCTAAAACATGACCCCCTACACTACACAAACACCACTGCACTACCCTAAACCCTAAAACACTACCCCCAGCACGACCCCCTACACTGCCCGAACACCACTGCACTGCCCTAAACCCTGAAACACCACCCCCTTCACGACCCCTACACTGCCCAAACACCACTGCACTGCCCTAAACCCTGAAACACCACCCCAGCATGACCCCTACACTGCCCGAACACCACTGCACTACCCTAAACCCTAAAACACTACCCCCAGCACGACCCCCTACACTACACAAACACCACTGCACTACCCTAAACCATAAAACACTACCCCCAGCATGACCCCCTACATTACCCAAACACCACTGCACTAACCTAAATCCTAAAACACTACCCCCAGCACGACCCCTACACTACCCAAACACCACTGCACTACCCTAAAACATGACCCCTACACTGCTCGAACACCACTGCACTGCCCTAAACCCTGAAACACCACCCCTAGCACGACCCCCTACACTGCCCGAACACCACTGCACTGCCCTAAACCCTGAAACACCACCCCTTCACGACCCCCTACACTGCCCGAACACCACTGCACTGCCCTAAACCCTGAAACACCACCCCCAGCATGACCCCCTACACTGCCCGAACACCACTGCACTGCCCTAAACCCTGAAACACTACCCCCAGCAAGACCCCCTACACTGCCCGAACATCACTGCACAGCCCTAAACCCTGAAACATCACCCCCAGCAAGACCCCCTACACTGCCCGAACACCACTGACCTAAACCCTGAAACACCACCCCCAGCACGACCCCATACACTGCCCGAACACCACTGCACTGCCCTAAACCCTGAAACACTACCCCCAGCATGACCCCCTACACTGCCCGAACACCACTGCTCTGCCCAAAACCCTGAAACACCAGCCCCAGCACGACCCCTACACTGCCCGAACACCACTGCACTGCCCTAAACCTTGAAACACCAGCCCCTGCACGACCCCCTACACTGCCCGAACACCACTGCACTACCCTAAACCCTGAAACATCACCCCGAGCACGACCCCCTACACTGCCCGAGCACCACTGCACTGCCCTAAACCCTGAAACACCAGCCCCAGCATGACCCCCTACACTGCCCGAACACCACTGCACTGCCCTAAACCCTGAAACACCAGCCCCAGCACAACCCCCTACACTGCCCGAACACCACTGCACTGCCCTAAACCGTGAAACACCAGCCTCAGCACGACCCCCTACACTGCCTGAACACCACTGCACTGCCCTGAACCCTGAAACACCAGCCCCAGCACAACACCCTACACTGCCCGAACACCACTGCACTGCCCTAAACCCTGAAACACCACCCCGTGCTTGACCCCCTACACTGCCCGAACACCACTGCACTGCCCTAAACCCTGAAACACCACCCCCAGCGTGACCCCCTACACTGCCCGAACACCACTGCACTGCCCTAAACCCTGAAACACCACCCCTGTACAACCCCCTACACTGCTCGAACACTACTGCACTGCCCTAAACCCAGAAACACCATCCCCAGCACGACCCCCTATACTGCACGAACACCACTGCACTGCCCAAAACCCTGAAACACTACCCCCAGCAAGACCCCCTACACTGCCCGAACACCACTGCACTGCCCTAAACCCTGAAACATCACCCCCAGCAAGACCCCCTACACTGCCCAAACACCACTGCCCTCAACCCTGAAACACCACCCCCAGCAAGACCCCTACACTGCCCGAACACCACTGCACTGCCCTAAACCCTGAAACACCAGCCCCAGCACGACCCCCTACACTGCCCGAACACCACTGCACTGCCCTAAACCCTGAAACACCACCCCTGCACGACCCCCTACACTGCCCGAACACCACTGTACTGCCCTAAACCCTGAAACCCCACCCCCAGCATGACCCCTACACTGCCAGAACACCACTGCACTGCCCTAAACCCTGAAACACCACCCCCTGCACGACCCCCTACACTGCCCGAACACTACTGCACTGCCCTAAACCCTGAAACACCACCCCCAGCACGACCCCCTACACTGCACGAACACCACTGCACCGCCCCTAAACCCTGAAATACTACCCCCAGCAAGACCCCCTACACTGCCCGAACACCACTGCACTGCCCTAAACCCTGAAACATCACCCCCAGCAAGACCCCCTACACTGCCCGAACACCACTGCCCTAAACCCTGAAACACCACCCCCAGCAAGACCCCCTACACTGCCCGAACACCACTGCACTGCCCTAAACCCTGAAACACCACCCCCAGCAAGACCCCCTACACTGCCCGAACACCACTGCACTGCCCTAAACCCTGAAACACCACCCCCAGCACGACCCCCTACACTGCCCGAACACCACTGCTCTGCCCAAAACCCTGAAACACCAGCCCCAGCACGACCCACTACACTGCCCGAACACCACTGCACTGCCCTAAACCCTGAAACACCAGCCCCAGCACGACCCCCTACACTGCCCGAACACCACTGCACTGCCCTAAACCCTGAAACACCAGCCCCAGCACAACCCCGTACACTGCCCGCACACCACTGCACTGCCCTAAACCCTGAAACACCAGCCCCAGCACAACCCCGTACACTGCCCGAACACCACTGCACTGCCCTAAACCCTGAAACACCAGCCCCAGCACGACCGCCTACACTGCCCGAAAACTACTGCACTGCCCTAAACCCTGAAACACCACCCCCAGCAAGACTACCTACACTGGCCGAACACCACTGCACTGCCCTAAACCCTGAAACACCACCCCTGCACAACCCCCTACACTGCCCAAACACTACTGCACTGCCCTAAACCCTGAAACACCACCCCTCAGCACGACACCCTACACTGCCCGAACACCACTGCACTGCCCTAAACCCTGAAACACCACCCCAGCATGACCCCCTACACTGCCCGAACACCACTGCACTAAACCCTGAAACACAACCCCCTGCACGACCCCCTACACTGCCGGAACACCACTGCACTGCCCTAAACCCTGAAACACCACCCCCAGCACGACCCCCTAAACTGCCCTAACACCACTGCACTGCCCTAAACCCTGAAACATCACCCCCAGCACAACACCCTACACTGCCTGAGCACCATTGCTCTGCCCTAAACCCTGAAACACTACCCCCAGCACGACCCCCTACACTGCCCGAACACCACTGCACTGCCCTAAACCCTGAAACACCACCCCCAGCACGACCCCCTACACTGCCCGAACACGACTGCACTGCCCTAAACCCTGAAACACCAGCCCCAGCAAGACCCCCTGCACTGCCCGGACACCACTGCATTGCCCTAAACCCTGAAACACCAGCCCTAGCATGACCCCCTACACTGCCTGAACACCACTGCACTGCCCTAAACCCAGAAACACCAGCCCCAGCACGACCCCCTACACTGCCCGAACTCCACTGCACTACCCTAAACCCTGAAACACCAGCCCCAGCACGACCCCCAACACTGCCCGAACACCACTGCACTGCCCTAAACCCTGAAACACCAGCCCCAGCACCACCCCCTACAATGCCCGAACACCACTGCACTGCCCTAAACCCTGAAACACCACCCCCTGCACCGCCCCCTACACTGCCCGAAAACCACTGCACTGCCCTAAACCCTGAAACACCACCCCCTGCACGACCCCCTACACTGCCCGAACACCACTGCACTGCCCTAAACCCTGAAACACCACCCCCTACACTGCCCGAACACAACTGCACTGCCCTAAACCCTGAAACACCACCCCTGCACCGCCCCTACACTGCCCGAACACCACTGCACTGCCCTAAACCCTGAAACACCACCCCCAGCATGACCCCTTTACTGCTCAAACACCACTGCACTGCCCCAAACCCTGAAACACCACCCCCAGCATGACCCCCTACACTGCCCGAACACCACTGCCCTAAACCCTGAAACACCACCCCTGCACGACCCCCTACACTGCCCGAACACCACTGCACTGCCCTAAACCCTGAAACACCACCCCTGCACGACCCCCTACACTGCCCGAACACCACTGCACTGCCCTAAACCCTGAAACACCACCCCCAGCACGACCCCCTACACTGCCCAAACACCACTGCACTGCCCTAAACCCTAAAACACCACCCCCAGCACGACCCCCTACACTGCCCGAACACCACTGCACTGCCCTAAACCCTAGAACACTACCCCCAGCATGACCCCCTACACTACCCAAACACCACTGCACTACCCTAAACCCTAAAATACTCCCCCAGCACGACCCCCTACACTACCCGAACACGACTGCACTGCCCTAAACCCTAAAACACTCCCCCAGCACGACCCCCTACACTACCCGAACACCACTGCACTGCCCTAAACCCTAAAACACTCCTCCCAGCACGACCCCTACACTACCTAAACACCACTGCACTGCCCTAAACCCTAAAACACTACCCCCACATGACCCCCTACACTACCCAAATACCAATGCACTACCCTAAACCCTAAAACACTACCCCCCGCACAACCCCTACACTACCCAAAGACCACTGCACTACCCTAAACTCTAAAACAATACCCCCGCATGACTCCCTACACTACCCAAAGACCACTGCACTACCCTAAACCCTAAAACACGACCTCCTACACTACACAAACACCACTGCACTACCCTAAACCCTAAAAACTACCCCCAGCACGAACCCCTACACTACCCAAACACCACTGCACTACCCTAAACCATAAAACACTACCCCCAGCAGTACCCCCTACGCTACCCAAACACCACTGCACTACCCTAAACCCTAAAACACTACCCCCAGCAGTACCCCTACACTACCCAAACACCATTGCACTACCCTAAACCCTAAAACACTACCCCCAGCAGTATCCCCTACACTACCCAAACACCACTGCACTACCCTAAACCCTAAAACCCTAAAACACTAACCCCAGCACGACTCCCTACACTACCCAAACACCACTGTACTACCCTAAACCCTAAAACACTCCCCCAGCACGACTCCCTACACTACCCAAACACCACTGCACTACCCTAAACCCTAAAACACTACCCCCAGCACGACCCTCTTCACTACCTAAACACAACTGCACAATTTGTTACAGGCGTTGCAACGCAGGCCTGTGGTGCTTACTGGAAGTATCTGGTGGGCTAGTTGGGCCCCAGGGACTCTCAGGATTCAAGGTGACCTAATCCCCCAACTTAAAACGCGCCACGGGGCGCGTTTGCACAGTGGTGAAGGGAGGGGCGGGGCCTCAGGTGACATGTGCGCAAACACGCCCTGTGGTGCGTTTTAAGTTGGGGAGTTAATTCCTTTGAATCCTGGGGGCCAACTAGCCCACCAGGTACCTTCAGTAAGCACAACAGAGTTGCGTTGCAGAGAGGTGAAAAAGGTGCGTGGCCTCGGAACGCCTCTCTGTAACTCAGCTCTGTGGTCCTAACTGTAGGTACCTGGGGGCTAGTTGGGCCCCAGGGACCCTCAGGATTCAAGGGGACTTAATCCCAGTAACTTAAAACGCGCCACGGGGCGCGTTTGCACACATGTCACCTCAGGCCCCCTCCCTTCACCATTGTGCAAACGCACACTGGCTCTGGTTAGTCAGAGTCAGTTACCACCAGTACCCGTCTGAAAAAGTTGTGGGCACAGGATGATTTTGCAACAAGGCCTCTTTCTGCTCCTCTGTTGGTTCTTTCTGCACATCTTTTGCTTCTTTCTGTGCGTTTTTCTTCTTTCTTCACATGTCCTACCTCTGTTGGCATAGTTAGAAACTAGCATTTAAAAAACCTTTGAAATTCACTTAAAAATCATAGGTTTCAGGCACGTTATAGTTAGAAATTAACATTTAAAAACCTTTGAAATTCACTGAAAAAACCATAGGTTTCAGGCACGTTATAGTTAGAAATTAGCATTTAAAAAACCTTTGAAATTCACTGAAAAAACCATAGGTTTCAGGCACGTTATAGTTAGAAATTAGCATTTAAAAACCTTTGAAATTCACTGAAAAAACCATAGGTTTCAGACACGTTATAGTTAGAAATTAGCATTTAAAAAACCTTTGAAATTCACTGAAAAAACCATAGGTTTTAGGGAAAGTTATAGTTAGTTGGACATTGCACTCGTACAAAACCAGTGAAATTCCCCGTTATAGTTAGTTCAGCTAACTATAACTCGCGCCCCGCAATGCACTGCTGATGACGTCACATATTACATCACTCATGACATGGTCAGTGACATCACTGATGACATCTCAAATGACATCGCTGATGACATCACTGATGACATCATCCATGTGATAATTTCATGCATCTTCTGACACCCTAATATAACTTTTGATACACCCACTCTAAATTACAGACTGCCATTCGCAAAACCATACACACTCCAATACCAATAACTACATACCCACTCACTGATTCTTAGGTCTACACACACACATCTACTCACTCACCCGTACAATCACTCATACTTATGAATTTCAAAGGTTTTTTAAATGCTAATTTCTAACTATAACGTGCCTGAAACCTATGGTTTTTTCAGTGAATTTCAAAGGTTTTTAAATGCTAATTTCTAACTATAACGTGCCTGAAACCTATGGTTTTTTCAGTGAATTTCAAAGGTTTTTCAAATGCTAGTTTGTAACTATGCCTACAGAAGTAGGACATGTGAAGAAAGAAGACAAAACGCACAGAAAGAAGCAAAAGAAATGTCGAAAGAAACAGAAGTCCACAAAGACGAAGAAAAATCCAGGAAGAAGCAAGACATGTGCAGAAAGAACCAACAGAGGAGCAGAAAGAGGCCTTGTTGCAAAATCATCCTGTGCCCACAACTTTTCCAGACGTGTACTGGTGGTAACTGACTCTGACTAACCAGGCCTAGAGCCAGTGCTATGGTAAAAGACACTTAGAATACAGTTAAAACACCTACATACACTAGATAACACTATGCGTTGGGGTACCCCTGTGATTAGCATGACCTCCTCTGTAACTCCCTAGTACATAATAGGGCAGGGGGATTAAAACTACCTCTTAAAACGAGCTACAAGGCGCGTTTGCACAGTGGTGAAGGGAGGGGGGCCTATGGTGACATGTGTGCAAACGCGCCCCGTGGCCCGTTTTAATTTGCGGGATTAAGTCCCCTTGAATCCTGAGGGTCCCTGGGGCCCAACTAGCCCCCCAGGTACCTACAGTTAGGACCACAGAGCTGAGTTGCAGAGAGGCGTTCCGAGGCCACGCACCTTTTTCACCTCTCGGCAACGCAACTCTGTTGTGCTTACTGGAGGTACCTGGTGGGCTAGTTGGCCCCCAGGGTCCCTCAGGATTCAAGGGGAATTAATTCCCCAACTTAAAACGCACCACAGGGCGTGTTTGCGCACATGTCACCTGAGGCCCCGCCCCCTCCCTTCACCACTGTGCAAACGCGCCCCGTGATGCGTTTTAAGTTGGGGGATTAGGTCACCTTGAATCCTGAGGGTCCCTGGGGCCCAAATAGCCCACCAGGTACTTCCAGTAAGCACCACAGGCCTGCGTTGCAGAGAGGTGGTGCGAGGCCACGCCCCTTTTTACACCTCTCTGCAACGCAGCTCTGTGGCGCTTACTGCAGGTACCTGGTGGGCTAGTTGGACCCCAGGGTCCCTCAGGATTCAAGGGGACTTAATACCCAAACTTAAAACACGCCACAGGGCGTGTTTGCACAAATGTCACCTCAGGCCCCGCCCCCTCCCTTCACCACTGTGCAAACGCGCCCCGTGGTGCGTTTTAAGTTACGGGATTAGGTCACCTTGAATCCTGAGGGTCCCTGGGGCCCAACTAGCCCACCAGGTACTTCCAGTAAGCGCCACAACCCTGCCTTGCAGAGAGGTGGTCCGAGGCCACGCCCCTTTTTACACCTCTCTGCAACGCAGCTCTGTGGCGCTTACTGGAGGTACCTGGTGGGCTAGTTGGACCCCAGGGACCCTCAGGATTCAAGGGGACTTAATCCCCCAACTTAAAACACGCCACAGGGCGTGTTTGCACACATGTCACCTCAGGCCCCGCCCCCTCCTTTCACCACTGTGCAAACGCGCCCCGTGGCGCGTTTTAAGTCGGGGGATTAACTCCCCTTGAATCCTGAGGGTCCCTGGGGTGCAACTAGCCCACCAGCTGCCTCCATTAAGCGCCACAGAGCTGCGTTGCAGAGAGGTGTAAAAAGGGGCGTGGCCTCAGAACACCTCTCTGCAACGCAGCCCCTGGCGCATACTGGAGGTTCCTGGTGGGCTAGTTGGCCCCCAGGGACCCCCAGTATTCAAGGGGAATTCGTTCCCCCTCTGCAAACGCGCCAGGAGGGGGCGTGGCCTCCGGCGCGATGCCGGATTATTATTATTATTTTTTAAAAGGGGGCTGTGTGGCCCCCCTTCTTTTTAATTATTTTGGGCCCTGGGGTCCCCATACCCCAGGGCCTGACCCCCTTTTATTTATTTTTTCAAAAATGGAACGGGAAGGGGACCGCGTGGGCCCCCCTCCCGTGGCCAATTTCGGCCCGGGGACCCCATCCCCCGGGTCATTGGCACATTTTTTTTTTTTTTAAATTTCATGGAGGGGGGCTGCATTGCCCCCCTCCTCAGGCCTCCTTAGGCCCCAGGGACCCCATCCCCCGGGGCCGGCCCTTTTCTTTTTTGCATAATTTGGGGAGGGGGGCCGCGTGGCCCCCCTCCCGGGCCACTACTTGCCCCGGGGACCCCATCCCCCGGGACTGGCCCTATCCTTTGGGGACCGTGGGGGACCCCAACTCCCCACGGTCCCGCCGGCTCCCGCGTCCTGCGGGAGCCGGCATTGCTTTTCCACATGGGGAGCTGCTAAGATGCAGCTCCCCGTGTGGAAAGCAATTTGCTTTGAATTTTGAAGAGAGAGCAGGTTTCCTGCTCTCTCTTCCAAAATCCAGCAGTTTGCTATGACAGGACGGGAGCCGCGAGGCTCCCGCCCTGTCATAGCAAACTACAGTGTCCCGGGGTAGGCACCTCGGGACACTGCAGGAGCCGGCCCTGGGGGGTGGCGGTCCCCAGGGCCACCACAGGCTCCAGGAGGGGGGCCGCGTGGCCCCCCTCCCAACATCTACAAAGCCCCGGGGAGGTGGTGGTCCCCGGGGCTTCGGGGGTCCGAAACGGACCCCCACATTTGTTTAATTAGTGCCCCGGGGAGGTGGCGGTCCCCGGGGCATGTGGGGGCTCGAGCCCCCCACACAGGTAATTTAATAAAAATAAAAGAAGCCCCGGGGGTGGCGGACCTCGGGCTGCGGGAGGGCCCAGTGCCCTCCCGCACAGTTTAAAATTCAAAGCCCCAGGGGTGGCGGTCCCCGGGCTTGGGGGCCTTAGAGGCCCCCCAAACCATTTTTTATTAACCCCGCATGCCCCCGGGACTTGGCCCACCCGGGGCCAAATAACAGAAGCGCGGGAGCCCGCGCTTGTTTTTGTTTTTATCGGCAGGATCCGCGCACCCAGCGCGTTTTTTGCCGATTTTTAAAAAAGCAGGCTTAGGGGGTCAGGGTGTTTCTACCCTGCCCGCTTTTGCGTTTTTTGCGTCTGTTTTCGTCTTTTCTTGTGCCTCGGTTCTACCGAGGAACAAGATGGCTGCCAACACTTCCTGGTTTGGAGTGTTGACAGCCAATTAGCATACAGCTCGTGATCGGGAGGGTATGCGGAGGTGTGGTGCAGCGGCCAGGGCAGCTGACTTCGGAGCACAGGGTTAACGGTTCGATCTCCGGCGGCAGCTCAGCTCAGCACCATGTGACTCTGGGCAATAGCTCACTTAATTTCCACGACGGCCCCCAGCACCTTGAGACCCGTAAGGGTGAGTAGTTCGCGCTTTACAAATACGGATTTACTCGGCCATAGATATATATGTGATTTTATTTTTTATTTTCTCAGGAACTACTGAACGGATTTACACCATTTAAGCAAAAGGCACGACTCTGAACCAAGGGCTACCTTTTTGGCAAATTTGGTGTAATTCCGTTCAGCAGTTCGGGCTGTAGCTGCGATGAAAGGTTCCTATGGAAAAATGAATGGGAAAAACACGTTTTGGGACCCCCCTTTTTTCTCGGCCCCCGCTTGACGAATCACCCCGAAACTTTCAGGATAGGAGCGGGCCACAAAGTTTGAAAATTTTGCGAAGATTCGTCAACCGGCGCCAAAGTTATTTCAAATAGAATGTTGCGGATTTCCTATGGAAAATTGGTCCTAACTATAACTATCTACTGGCGACCACCAGTAGATCATGTGATCAAGGCCGAGTGAGGCCAAAACGCGTCATGGCGAAAATGGTGGCAAAATAAATTATTTCACGCACGAAATTGAGGTCTCGCAGTCCGTTTTCCCCAGAGGAAGGGAAGTGAGAAGGAACGGTGTTGTGGGATATATATATATATATATATGTATATATATATATATACACTCAGGAATTGTTTATTTGATTAGTGTATTCGGTCAGAGCAGCTCTGTCTCACCAGGTGAGACAGACCAGCTCTGACTGAATACACTAATCAAATAAACAATTCCTGAGTGCGGCGTAACTTTGTTTGGAAAAATTAATACAGGCCACTGGTTCGGCCTCACGTCGGCACCCGCTGCTGTGTGCGCTGGTGGGAACCACATTGTTTTGCATAATGCTGAATTAAAGACGGAATTGCTTAATGTTTCCCCCTTGTCGGTGACCGGTTTCGTTGTGAGGAGTGTGCGTACTCACCTTTAGGGCTGTTTTAACTTTAGAAGTGTATTCTGTGAATAGCAATATGGTTTCTCTTTTGTGGGTGGGTATTTATAGTAGCCGGTCTCTCCCTAAACTCCACGCATTTTGTGATAGATATTTCTCGTGTTCTCACCACTCCCCCGTCTCTCCAAAATTTACTAGCAAGTAGTAAACTTTCATATGTGGCGATCCCACCGTGAAAAAATAGGAAAGGTGCAGTTGGAGATTTTCACTCTTATGAATTACAGCTTGTAGGATGAAATCTGTCAATTCAAGTAACACTTATGAACCTTGTAAAACTAAAACCTGTGCAAAGCCCTTTGACACCCTGCTTGCATGCTTTTTCATATCAAGAACAAAATAAATACAAATAAAATAGTACTGAGTACAAGGCCGCTCTTAAGTATGATGCTGAACAGTTCACAGTGATATTGGCAAGCATTCTGCATGGTTACAGCAAGCTGCTGTGCAACCCAGATCTTGCTGTGTTTGCTGCTTGGGGAGGTTTACATGTGCTCCTCTTACAGCAACCAGTGATCCTTTGCGGTGTTTTTTTTTATCTTAAATTGTAGAATTGGATTAAAGATGTAACGTGTTATTTTTCACCTCTGCCATCGATCCTACAGTCTGATTCTTCTCACACAGAAGGGGCATTTTAAAGTGACAAAAAGAAAACATTAATTTGCTAGTTTTGAATCATGGTAGAAATGTGAGCCACGCCAAGAAATGAATGCATGGGCGGGACAGATGAAGACATGTGGCCTACAGCTGCAGACTTTTGAAGATGGAGAACCAGGTTTGAATCCCGGCCGTGGCTCAAAGTCCTGTAATTCTGGGCAAATCTCTTAATCCCCCTGTGCCTAAAGGAAAAAAGCAAAAAGTGTAAAGTTGGCTGGTTTTAAATTATAGCATGTTTATTGATTTTATATTCAACAGTACGTCTTGCTATTCAGCAAGGTAAGGGCACTTCAGCTGACGGACATCATAGGCATCATAAACGGAGGTGCGATTAAAAACAAACTTCTAAAATAGTAATAAGATTGCAAAACTAGTGTCCCTAAACGGATATCTAGTAGCATATGCTGGTATAAGCAAAATTGGCTGTTTCACCACTGCCCAGGTATCCGGGGAAGATCAACTAGTATTTTCATTGATTAAAATCAACAATGTTAATGTTGGCAAACAGCCATTTCTTTAAAAGCAGAAATAGTTGTCCATGTGTCTGTGTCGAACAAAGCAAACACAAGGAGATGATGGACGGAGCACTGAAGCTTTCAGACACTCACCCCCAGTCACAGATCTGGGAGGAATCCATCATCATTCTTTAGCTCACTTCGCCACCCCAGTTCAGACCCAGCTATGCACAAATCAGTCTTGACCCTGTGCCTCATGGGAACAGTCCAGCCTGAACTGCTAAGCCAGGCATTCCTTGGACCGGAAACAAGCATCCTGCAACCAGTTTCAAGGTAACACCCCTCATCAGCCAGGCTAGCTTGAATCCATTGGCAAAGTGAGCAAGGGACCCACGTCTAGGCATACCCTGCCAACTTAGGGCAAACAAAGCAAACACAAGGAGATAATAGACGGAGCGCTGAAACTTTTCAGACACTCACCCCCAGTCACAGATCTGGGTTGAATCCATCATTATTCTTTAGTTCCCTTCGCCACCCCTGTTCAGACCAAGCTATATACAAATCAGTCTTGACCCTGTGCCTCTGGAAAGTTTCTGCGCTTTGTCCATCATCTCCTTGTGTTTTTTTTTGTTCGCCCAAGTTGACAGGGTATGTCCAGACGTGGGTCCCTTGCTCACTTTGCCACTGGATTCAAGCTAGCCTGGCTGATGAGGGATGTTACCCCGAAACCGGTCCCAGGATGCTTGTTTCCGGTCCAGGGAAGACCTGACTTGGCAGTTCAGGCTGAACTGTTCCCAAAAGGAACAGGGTCAAGACTGATTTGCATATGGCTGGGTCTGAACTGGGCTGGCGAAGTGAGCTAAAGATCGATGATAGATTCAACCCAGATCTGTAACTGGGGGTGAGTGTCTGAAAAGTTTCAGCTCTCCATCCATCATCTTCTTGTGTTTGCTTTGTTCGCCCTAAGTTGGCAGGGTATGCCCAAGACGTGGGTCCCTTGCTCACTGTGCCACTGGATTCAAGCTAGCCTTGCTGATGAGGGGTGTTACCCTCAAACTGGTCCCGGATGCTTGTTTCTGGTCCAGGGAAGACCTGGCTTGGCAGTTCTGGCTGGACTGTTCCCTTAAGGAACAGGGTCAAGACTGATTTGCATATGGCGGGGTCTGAACTCGGGTGGCGAAGTGAGCTAAAGAGCAATGATGGATTTAACCCCGATCTGTGACTGCAGGTGAGTGTCCGAAAAATGTCAGCGCTCCGTCCATCATCTCCTTGTGTTTGCCATGTGTCTGTGCCGACCAGTTAAACCCATAATAGTACACACTAGGTAAGTGAAAAACAACGACACGCTTATGTCTAAGCATTAATACTAAAACCTTTACCTGATTTTCTGTCATACAGTAAACTGGTGTGTATAACCATTTGTGGCATAAGATAACCACACTTTTCGGTTATCAGTAGGGTATATATAGATCGAGCAATGCTAAGGGCTTGACAGAGGAGTACAAGTCCACGAGTGGTCTGGTCAAGGTCGACTGCCAGACAACAAAGCAGCGGGTACACCAGCCAAGGCTCAAAACCGAACTGCCTAAAGATATCAAGAGATAGAGATAGGATAGAGAAATCGGGGGTCGAGGGGGGGAGGGGGATTAGACCCATTGCAATATTACAAGAGGTGTTCGGTTGTGGTGATATGTTTCGCCTAGTGGTGAACTTCACACCTGTGCCCTTCCAAGGCTAAGACTCTCAAAGGGACTGAAGCCAAGAGGGACTGCTGCCATGCATATATGGTGTCTCAGGCAAATTTAGTAAGGTTATTGCAGTCTTTGGAGGTCTATGGAAGCGGTAGCAGACAGTTCCCCTGACACTATATACCCACCTTGTGGTCCAACTAAACTAACTGTGCTCTGGGCACACACCTCAAAGTTAGTCTAGTGTGAGTCAGTGAGGGATTCACCCCATATGTCCATAAAGTTGTCCACCTAATGATTAAGTCTGCATATGAACCGCTATATCTCTTCGGATGGGGATTTGTCTGTTTGACAAAGCCGGAGCACACACATTTTTGCCACCACTAGGGCTGTGGCAAAGCAAGAACTTCTGCACTTGCAACTGCCGGGTAGTCCGAGGTGTCATACAGAAGTGCTGCTCTATTAGTCAACGGGGAGGTAAAGACTAACGTGCGAGTCATTCTCGCCCAAACTGCATTCGACTAGGGCAGGAGGTTAGGGCACTTCCATAATACATGGATTACATCACTAAGTGGGGTTCAGTATCTTTAACATTCAGAGTTTTTAGTTCGGCCTGATTTATGCCGTCTTGCCGGTTTCATGTGCCACTTCTGCAGGATCTTAAAATAGCTCAACTTTTCATGCCTCTGTACCAATTCGTCCCAGTCCTCTGTTTCAAAGGTCAGACCAATTCTCTCACACCACTGTTTTTGAAGATATTGAGCCAGGGGGCAAGAAAAGGTGTGCCAGACAGGGTCTCATAGGGGCTAGAGATTACTACTTTATAGGTAGCCCATTTAACCAAATAACGTAGGATAGAAGAGTCCTGTAATGCCTTCGGATCTGGACTCAAGGCCTTGCTGACACAATGTAGCAGTAATTGGTAGTTCTAAAAGGCTTTGTGGAGAAGTCTAAAGTCTAGTTGGGAATCGGCAAAAGTCTTAAGTCCACTAACATGGGCAGGTTGACCAACTGAAGCCAGTCCGTATTCTGTGAATTTTGCCAGTGTTGTTAGATTTTTCCTTTGTTACAGAGTTTTGAATGTCTTAGAAGTCTCTTTATGGATCACAGTGTATACCAACCCTAGCCCCTTCTTACTTCCCAGGAGCCCATTTTCAATTTTCACCCAGAAAGGCGTTTTCAAAGAAGTATGGACAAAGAACCTAAGCTGCGCTAATTGTGAGGTTAAGCAGTAGGATTTGACATGTGGTAAGTGGACACCCCCTCCCCCGCCTCCCCTCCAGATTCTGTGTATGCGTGAACTTTAGTCATTTTAAGCCTTGGTTTTTTGCCATGCCAGAGGTACGATTTCCACAATTGCGAAATGTTTTCTGCAAGTTAGGCAGAACAAGAAGCGGGAGTTTAGCAAAAACATAGTTCAGGTGGGGCATAATGTTCATTTTAATAGTTTGGACTTCACCTCAAAGTGACAAGTTTATTTGGGACCATTGGGTTATGACATTCTTTATCCTCGCTATTAGTACTTCTAGGTTATCCTACATCATGTTTTGGAGCCCTGTATTTAATGGTATAGTTATTTCAAGTTATGGGTAAAACAGCGAAATGGGGAGTTTCCAAGTGATTCTTTTGTTGTAGTAGGGGTAAGAGGGATTCAGGAATGCATTTGTCCTAGTTTATCCTGTAGCCGGAAAGTGTTGAGAACTTTGAGGTCAAATTCATCAACACCAGAATAACCACTCAGATCAGCAAGTGTGACTAAAAAATAGTCAGCATAGTACAAAGCTTTATGTTCCCCACATGGAGTTTGTATACCTTTGAACCTGGGCTCTTCTGTATTGCACCAGAATGAAAAGAAGAGGACACAGAGGGAAGACCTGTCTAGTTCACCTGCCTATTTTGATCACTTGCACTGGAGACTGTTTCACTTAGGGTGACACACTGTAGTATACTAAAAAGTGATGGATGGAATCCTTTAATTAATCTCAGCCACTGCTAATTAAATGGGCCGCATCCCAGTCCATTATTATTTTGTACACCATGCCACCTCCGTTTGGACCCAGCCATATGCAAATCAGTTTAGACCCAGCTCCAAAGGGGAACAGTCCAGCTTGAACTGCCAGGCCAAGTTCCTCCCTGAACTGGAAACAAGCATCAGTGGACCGGTTACACCCTAGTTAGGACACATCAGCCAGGTATAGCTTGGTTTCACTGACACAATGTGTATGGGAGGCACATCTGGGCACACCGGTCCCACTTAGGGCAAAACACTAAAATACACAAAAAAGAGATGGAAGGAATGCTTGACTTAACCTCAGCCACTGGTAATTACTCAGAGCAGCAACCAGCCCATCATTATTTTGCACACCATGCCACCTCAATTTGGACACAGCCTTATGCAAATCAGTTTTAACCCTGTTCCTATGGGGACAGGTCAGCCCAAATTGCTAGGCTAGGTCCTCCGTAAACAAGAAGACAAGCAACCCAGGATTGGTTTCAGCCTAGTTAGGGCTCACTAGCCAGGTATAGCTTGGTTCCAGTAACACATTGTGCACGGGACCCCATCCTGGCATACCCGTCCCACTTAGGGCTACACACTAAAGTATACAAATAAGTGATGGATGGAATGCTTGAATTAATCTCAGCCACTGGAATTCACTCGGGCTGGCTCTCAGTCCCTCGTTATTTTGAACATCCTGCCACCTCAGTTTGGACCCAGACATAAGCAAATCAGTCTTGACCCTGCATCAATGGGGCAGGTCAGCCCAAAGTGCTAGACCAGGTCCTCCCTCTTGAGAATAAACTCTCTCCAAGCTATACAGAGACTAACAGAATTTGCAGAAGGATGCCAGAATATCTACTTGGAGCACCAAAAGGATGCCCTGTTTGTTGTGAACAACCAGGATGGCATGCTGTGCTTCCCTCTGTCTCAGTTGAAGGAATAAGAGGTGCCCTGACTTCTCCTCCTTCTCATAATGACACTGCAGGAATCAAATAATGCTTTATATGCTTGTGAGGGCAGGATCAAGTTCAGGTTGATCTTAGTTTTGAGGATGGATTGCAATGTCCTGCGATTGGGTTTGTGTTTATACTCGTCACAAAGGCGTTTGATTAGTTTCTAAAGCAGGGTTCGTTGCAGGGCAGTATTTTCCTTACATTGGGCCAAGTCCCTCATTAGGTCTCCCCTAGTGCAAGGTTTCCCTGCCGCCCATAGCATTTGCATTAATGAGACGGTGCCATCATTTCTAAGTAGGATGTTAAATAGACTTGGAGGTGGTTCTTATCCTCCATCATCTATTAGTAAGCCATATTAAGCCTTCAGGATCCTCTGGGCGGGTTTTGAACCCCAAGAGTGATACTGGGATTGACTGTGCCATGATCTGATATGCTTCAGGGTACTGTGTCCTTGTGAGTTATTTTAGGTAGCAGAGTATGAGATGAAAAATAATAATCAATGCAGGTATGGGTACCATGAACACATGAGGTAAAGGTACAGCCACTGTCTCCCGGATGGTGCAGATGCCAGTAATTCACAAGTGAGAACTTTTGCATTAAGTCATTCAAAAGGTGCCAATCTTTAAACTTAGGAGTCATGTAGTGCTGTGACTTGTCTAGGTAGGGATCTAGGATCAGGTTCCAATCGCCACCCATCAACACTTTTGAGAGCGTTAGAGAGAGGATCAACCTGGTTACTCGTTTAAGGAACATGCCTTTGTCTCCAGCCAGGGCATATGTAAACTCTATTGTCAGTGTAGTCTGCTGGGCTTGTATCTTTATAAAGACAAGGGGCCAGATGTACGACGGGATTTTGCATGCGCAAACGGGTTTGCGACCCGTTTGCACATGCAAAATCCCTGTGGGCCATGTACCAACACTATTTTGCGACTCGCAAAAAATTGCGACTTGCAAAATAGTGTTTTACGACTCGCAATTAGGAAGGGGCGTTCCCTTCCTATTTGCGACTCCACAAGTCATGTAAGAATGTTTTGCAACCGCAATTTCGGTCGCAAAACACTCGCAATTCACCGCCCTCTTCAAGAGGGTGGTAATGCAGTCACAATTGGGAAGGGGTCCCCAGGGGACCCCTTCCCCTTTGCAAATGCAGGGTAAAATATTTTTTAGGGGCAGGCAGTGGTCCCAGGGACCACTACCTGCCCTTAAAAAATGAAACAAAAACGTTTTTTTTTAAATGCATCCCGTTTTCCTTTAAGGAAAACGGGCTGCATTTTTTAAAAAAACTGCTTTGTTTAAAGCAGTCCCAGACATGGAGGTCTGCTGAGCTCAGCAGGCCACCATACCTGGGAGGGACTGCGATTCTCAATGGAGTCCCAAATTGAGAGTGCCTCATTAATATTCATGAGGCATGCAATTTGCGACCCCATTGAGAATCGCTAACAGTGTCTCAGACACTGTTGTACATTGGAAATTGCGACTCGTAAATTGCGACTCGCAATTTGTCGCAATTTGCGAGTCGCAATTTCCAATGGTCATACATCTGGCCCATAGTGATTGTCAGGATCCGCCCATTTCTACGCAATTCGAATCGCTAGCAGAGGACACGGTGGAGCGAGAATATGGTTAGGAGAATGCTAGGTACGGGGACTCTTCTGAGTGGAGGTTGGAGAAGGGTGGAACAGAAGGAAGATGCCTATCTGTGCCTGGAGCTTTGTGAATGTCAGGGACTAACTGTTAAGTAGGCCAATACTGCTGATCCTAAGGGGTTTTAGAATCCCTTATTGAAAGGGGATGAAGGGTTTTGAAGAAAAAAAGGTCCACCACAATATTGTGATCAGGCTAGTCATTGGGGGCTGCCACTCGGATCAGACATGCTTGTGGGACATATAATATGTGTGCCGTAAGGAAGGTGAGAGCAGCCCAGGAATGAAGTTGAGGGGGTGGTTGAGGGTATGTTAGGGATGTCGTGACTAAAGAGCATCACTCTGGGCATTCGTCAACATCCCTGCATGTATGAGTAATGTGTGTGTGCAGTGAATGGAAGGGAGCATCTGAGATTGTATGATAAGGTTTCTGTGAAGACAGTCTTAAACATCTTCAAAAAACAAGAGAACAAGTGAACAAGAGAATAAAATCAATAGCAATGCAGACACCCCTCTCCCCATCCCACATGCCTGCCACAGTTCTGATGGTGGCGAGTGGCAGTGAAGTATGCAAAGTGCATGGCCAGTGCCATCAATGGGAGTGATAGCTACAGATAGCCATGCAGAAGGCACCGTGCATGCTGAGTGTAAGGGAGTAATAATCAGTACTCAAACAGCTTGTCACAATCATGAGAACGTTTTACTGCATCTAGTTTAGGAGTTGGGTTTAGCAGGACCTTGATTTAACTCTTGACTGAACTTGTTGTCTTTATTGATGGAGTTTTGCCGAGGCCCATTTTCTGGTGACTTCTTCAAGGCAGTTCCTTTCTGCGGCTAGTGTACCTAAGTCTATATTAGTGTCAAGGGTGTGCAGTTGCAAAGATGTTGGGCAGCAGGTGAGATGTATCCATGTCCAATAAAGTCTGGCCATCCAAGTACTTTTCCAGCGAAGCGAGTCAGTGTCCGTGAACTCCATTGTCAGGCCACTATATGTTATGAACATGGTAGCTGGCTCTAGTAACCCAAAGCGAAACCTCTTCCTAAGTTGCAATGTTTAATTATAAAAGTCTTGTGAGAAAGACATTTTAGTGTTACAAACACAAACATCCCTTTGCGCTGCGCCTCCTGTAATATCTGTCATCCTCGTTGGTATAGGAGTAAGCAGGCAATCTTTTGCCGTTGGCCATTTTGAGAACCCATCCGTAGAGATTGCACTCTATGGGCCCTCTCGAATTCCAATGGTGGGTCAAGGACAATCCAGTGAGCTCAGGCATGAATCTCCAGAGAAAGGTCCTAATGTCTCCTGTTTGGGAACCCCAGAGAAGTGAAGATTGTTCTTCCAGTTCCTGTCCTTCAGGTTTGGGAGCTTTGCTTGCATCTGCCAGTGAACCTGTTCCCAGTCTATGGCAGTGGAGATCTTGTGTTTAACTTTCACAAAGCAGTCTTCTGTTGCCAAGAGGCGGGCAATAATAGCAGCTATTTCAATTCACAATGAAGAAAGGTCAGTTATTGTTTTTATGGTATTCTCTTCAATAGTTGTCACCAAAAGTTTAAGAGCTGTGAGCTCCTTCAGTATGGGATCAAGAGCTGAGTCATTCACCATGTTGTCTGATGTCTGCATGGATTTGTTACCTTTGCCAGTCACCACCTCCGTGAATAGGTGCTGCCGAACAGGTTTTGACATAAAGCCAAGGAAAAAGTCAAGTAGGGTAATGGCATCAGGGCATAAAGATATGCAGGTTGGCATCTCACTGCATGGTTGTTTTATGTTAAAAGTGAGGAGCAGCTGTGAAGAATGATGCCATGCACTGATGGAGAAAGTGTGTTTTAGCAAGTGTAGACAAGGTATAAAACCATGGGGGTAATACGTCACAGGTTCCCTTTGTTGTGCTGATTGTGATCGTGGCCTATACAGCCATAATGTCCACGGCTGTATCATGTTGCAGTAGTGCAAATCCTTAGAAGTTGAACAAATGCCATTCCCGCATTATGGATCTTATTGAAGAATCTTGACCACTATAGGCTTTTGGTGCAACTAAACAGTATAATTTGCTTGCATGTAAAATGTGGGTGGCAAGAAACCTCAACCACTTGATGAGAAGGGACTGCAGGGCAGTGTTGTCTGTGGACAGAGAGTGGCAGGCTCTAAGGTAAAAAAGATGCTTTGGCTCAGGAGCGGTATTCGCGTTTCCAATATGGGAGCTGTTGCTCCCAGTCCTCTTTTTATTGTGGACAGCCAGTACGATCAGGAGCATTGAAGCAGTGGTCCCCGTACATTGCCTACAGCCTGTGCTAATGGTCAGTCCCCAGCAGGACCACAAGCTCTTATGGAGGCCAGTGGGTTTGTCGGTTGGGGCTGTTGCTCAGTGGCGGCCTTGGCCTACTTGGGCCGCATATTCAGGTAGTCAGGTGGGTGTAGATTGCTGTCACTAGTCGAATGTACAGCCACCGCAATGAGCAGCGCAGCTGCAAGAAGTCACTTCCAAGCCAGAAGTATGGTGTCTCGCTACTCGTTCCACCCTTCCTCAAGTATTAGGGAAAATTGAGTGACCCCAGGCAATGGTTCCCGACCACTTGTGCACCTGTCTGGAGAGAAGCTCAGAAAGGCTAAGCCTTGTTCCCCGGTCACCTGGCCATGCAGTCAGGTGAGCAGTAGACCCCTATCACTGGCTGAATGCGCGGCCACAGCAGTGAGCCGCACAGCAGCGAGAAGCTAGCCACTACCAAGTCAGAGTTATGGTGTCTGGTTACTGCTCCAGACTTCCTTAAAGCATTGGGGGAAATTGATTGGCCACTCAGGCACCTGTCCAGAGAGGAGTTCAGCAAGGCTCTGCCTTGTACCCCGGGCACCTGGCTCCGCCCCATAAAGTGTTGCCAATGGGTCAAGTTCATGCTAACAAAAAAAGCAATTTTCTTGAAAATATATATGTAGCCCAACAGTATAAATGGCGCTCCGGTAATAATTGATTGTTTTGGGATAGATGCAGGGGAGCAGTGGGGGAGGGGTCACAAGGTGGGTTAGATTTAATTCTGCCAAAAGGCGGTATCAAGAGCAGAGTGGGGCAGAGGAGCTAGTAATGTCTATGCGTGTGTGTGAAAGTATCTCAAAAGCAAAAACGATCGGGGATTAGATGGGAGAAGCAGCACAAGTGGGAGAGAGGAAGAAAACACATGCACTCCCATGGAGAGCTGAAATGAAAAGAAACAAGTAGTTACCTAACTGTAAGCAACGGAAAGATACAAGTTTTCCCAGTCAAAAGGATGGATGAGAAGCTATGGTCCAGGGGAGGAGCAAATGAAATCAGAGGAAAGAAAGTCATTGAATATGAAGCAAGCAAATGAGAGTGACATGAAAACCAACCAATGGTAAGCAATGAACTGGCCCAAAGCTCACTTTAAGGTTTTGGCATGGTCCGCAAGAGGTTTCGACAATAGACAGAAAACGCGGTCTATAGGCAAGACATATATATGGCTTGGGAATACAGTTTAAGGGAGTTTATTAAACAATCTGCAACAAAAACGAAGGGGCATATTTACAAGCTCCTTGTGCCACCAGAGCGTCACTTTTTGTCATGCTCCGGCGGCGCAAATCACAAAATCATATTTATGAGACCATGCAAAGCCACTATGCGTGGCTTTGAATTGCCTTATAGATAAGGAGTAAGGCAAGGCAGCGCAATTTGCTGTGTTGCCTTACTCTGCACTCGGGAGACGTTCCATGGGCGTTGCGGTGTGTTTTCCCACGCAAAACCCATGGATGTTGACACTTACCCAGATTTATGAGAACATGTAAACCTAGGGAAGGGCCAAAACCTTACGGCTCCTGAGGTGAGGCGTAACGAGGAGAAACACAGAAAGAGGAACACGTCTCTTAGTATTGGTTTATGTGCCGAAAAGTGCCTCTTCCTGCACAAAAACAATCCTGCCGACAACACAGGAACCCTTGCACCATGGTGCTGGCGCTAGGCTGCCAAAATTGCGCTAGCGCGTGGGCGGGAGGGCAGGAATGCACCGTATTGCATAAATGCGGTGCATGCCTGTCCTTTCACTTTGGCGTAGGGTTGCACAGCAAGCTGACTTGCTGCGCTGCCCCATGCCAAATCCTCATAAATGAGGGCCGAAGTTTTAATTTCCTTATGTAAAAAATGTTAAGGGCATGCACCTGGATTATGAAGATTTTTCTTGAGTGAACTGACTTGACTGACCCATTTCCGTGCTGTTTTCCTGATGTGTTGTTTAGTATTGGTATAAAAGAATCAAACACACCTTTCTGAACTACACAAACATCAGAGATGCAGTGATACATTAGTAGCACACAATAACGAACCCTTTCTTCTTCCTTCTGTCCACCAGTAATGTATCTATCGTCTATTTATTTGTGAAGTCAGGAAGGTGTCCATCAGTTGCCAAAGTATTCCTCGGTCTGTGTCTAAAGTCCTCCAGGCGCCCCCTCTCGATAATTTCACTAATCGGTTCTGCGAAATGAACAAACGTTAACTTAACAGTCGTGTGCGTTTTCATAAAAAAATGCCCCTGCAAAGTAATGGTGAAGAGCAGTATTTACCATGTGATGTGACAGTGTTCCAGGGTTTCTCATTAAATTGTTAAGTAAACAGTAATTTAAATCTGGTGCAGACAGAAGACAATTTAGGTGTGTCTCGTTTTCCTGGAACATAGCTGAAAGGAAGCCTGTAAACTAGAGTGACGTGCACTTTTTTTTCCTCAGAGGGAGAAACAGTTTCCTTTATCCTACGCTCTAGTTCTCTCTCATTCACTCCCTGCTCGCTTTTGGAGATTGCTAACAAGTTATCATTTTTTTGTTTATGTGGAAATGTTGTTCCTGTAAAATGACCTTTTTTATTTGAGCTCTGGTGAGCTTTTGGGAAATGTGAGAGACAAACTTTCAGTTTGAGATAGAATTGATGGCTACATTTTCTGCTGAATTGTGACTAGAGGTTATTTCCAGTTGCTTTTCTCTGTATTTTCTGTGAGAAAAAAAATAGTAAAGAAGATTTTTCTCAAATCCTTTCACGGGGGAATACTAGTACGATACCCAACAATTTTCTAATTTAAGACGACAAAGAACATTTATCGTCATTCCTCGCCTTCCTTTTACCTAACCCGGTCAGCTCCAATTAGCTGCAAGCAAGTTAGCTCACACACGGGCCTCACCCATTTCCTTCTGCCACGACATCTTTTTAGACGCTTATTATACATTAGCACTCTGATGGTTTCAAAATCACTGCTGCACAGCAGGTTACAAATCTCGCTCTTTCAAACCCCTGGATTCCAATTTACTCTGCAAGAAAAGAGAAGTTTTGGAAAAGTGATTTGCAAATTTGCCATTCGCTCATTTTAAATGTGAGAAACATGTTGCCCGTTTGGAGCTGTCACTTACTTTTCTGAAAGTTGTTAGCAAAAATGTTATTTGCTAGCTGTTTCTCCATTTTTGGCAATCTTTAACCCTGCATGTTTTCATTGTTTACAAACTTCAGTAAGCTTATAACATTTCGAACATAAACTCACCTAGCGTGGAGAAGCAGCTTCTTGTAACTTTGCATAGTCTTGAATAAAGCTATGCTTTTTTTCTCAGAACTAACTACTATTTCAATAATTGCAACTAGTGTACTACTTAAAGTAAATATTACACAGTCCAAAGAAAGGGGCACCGTGTACTATAAAGAATATCTATATTTAAATGAGGAAAGAGGCATAGACGAAATAGCTACAGGAAATTAACATGAATAAGTCCCCAGGGCATTATGGCACACACACACACGAGTTCATAAGGAGCTAAGTGCAGTTTTGGCCAGATCTCCATGTTTAATTTATATACAATCAATCACATCCTGTTTAGTACCTGATGACTGGTGTAAGACAGATGTGATGCCAGTATACATGAAGGACAAAGCCAGCACAAGTTAACTAGAGGACGTGAAGACTAATGTCTGTGTTATCAAACATCCTGGACGCCATTGTACTGAAACATAGTGTGATTCATCTGACTTTAGCTTAATCAGATTAATTTTATTGATAAAGACGAAACGGATCTAAAAAGATAAGAAAAATGTGGAACTAGAAAAAAGAGAATATTTTAATAAATGAAGTTTGAAATGGGATGTATTTTGCAATGAGACATGCATTTTCTAGTCATTTTGTTACATTACAATGGAATTAGAGCCCAAATACAAGGGGCGTTGATTAATGAAAGCATTCATGAGTATGGAAAGGGATATGACAGATGTTCTTTCTTACATACTCTTACAAGCAAATAAAAGTGCAAAGTTGAGACAGCCCTTTCTATTTGGAATAAGTGTATATCAATATTCCTAAATATTCGAATTTCATATTTTTGGTGCCAATTCACAAAGGTATGCAAGAGTATGTAAAAGAGTACTGAGAAACTGCATAGTCCATAGGATAGCTCAGTAGACTCATGAGGTTACCAGTGGGATCTGTGTGTAAACCACTCTATGCTGTTTTCAATCCCCCAGAGAAGGTTAGTGAACATTATATTCTTATAATTCCTTAGCTGCTGAGGCTTTTTTTACCCCTGTGATAAGCCCTTTTGATGTCTTTGCGCTTAAGCCTTCATAACTTTTTTCATAAAAGGTATGCATACTAAATGTGTGTTCTTTTCCCCACATCCTAGGGATTCCATGGATTTTCATGGAGGGAACCGAGAATAGAGCCAAATTATACAGATTTTTCTTTTTTTTTTTAAACAAAAGTGAAAAAGTACTGTGCAAGAACATGTATTTGTTTCCTAAAATTAGCCATTTTTTATGACAGTTTTTGATATTTTTCTAAGTTGTAGCCTATTTTTGTGCTTTCAACCTACTTGCAGGTCATGGTGGCAGTAGGGGTAAAGCCCACACTGAAGCTTGAAAGAACATTTTTGAAAATTATACAAAAATCTTAACTCAGCATGGGTGATTTTTGTAGATAGCTCATAGTTTCCCCAAAGTAACCATGGATCAAACCACCGGCTATGGGAAAACCATATTGACTTTGCATGGTCCCTGGTTTGAGCTGTTGCTGCCACAGGCGTCAGGCCCAGCCACACAAGTGGGGTACTGTTTTTATTAGGAGTAGTGTGGGAATGCTGGGTGGTAGGAATTTTCTGGATCCCTACAGATTCCTGGGGATTTCTTTGCATAAATGTGAGGAAAATGCCCAAGCTTAAACAAAGTTTGAGGTTTGCTGGCCATTGTGGGAAAGAAAATATAGTAAGATCAATGGAAGTCACACCACTCAAGCCTCCGTTCGGTGTCTAATTTAAAAAAAATGTCTGGGTCTAGTAGGGTTCTCTGGTTGCCTGCCTACGCCATGTCTGAATATTGCGAACATAGGGATTTGCCCCAACTCTGCAAGCCCATATATCAAAACTATGCCCAAAACAACGCAAAAGTCCTCTTGCTGCCATGAGGATATGGATGCTGTATGCCCTGTAGGCCTCAAATAGCCTTCTTGGCCTGATGGCAGGGTGCGCTGTCCCACAACTTTTGTTTTACACTATGTGAAAATGCTTGGTATCTAATGGTCTTTTTAACCGCCCCCCCCTCGGTTGGGCAGAAACTCTGCATTGCTCCGGGTGGGAAGGGAAAGAACTACCCTTGCTCAAGAGGTGGCGCCCACCACCCTAGAAAAAAGTAATCCCTTGTGTCAAGTGGGCTTTCTACCTCTCCAAGGGAGAAGATTGGAGGAAAACAGAAAGATTGTATGCAATTTCCGGGTTGGTGATATGGCCTGATACCATTCTGGGCCCACCCTATCCATTTTGTTCCCCACCATGTGGAAAACACTGGTGTCTAGTGGGCTATGTACCCTCTCAAGGGGGCTTATTGTGGGCAACCCACCCAATATTCCCCCCAAGGGGGGGAAGAAAGACTGTATTGTCCTAGGTGCATGGTGTAATGCTACAGGAAATTATACATGTGAGACTGTGTATTGACCATTGACTCCATGTTGCTTTAACTACATTTTGTGAGCACGGTTTCATCTTGTGTCTGTATGACCCTGCCTTTCAGCTGCGAACACAGGCAGGCCCAGGTTACTTGCACACACACAGATTGTTTATGTTTCTCACTTCATTGAGCGCGAACTGACAGTGTGGGATGCGTACAGTGTCCAAGGATGTGAATGTGAAGAATTCTGCCTCAGCTCTCATCGGAGCCTGGCCAGCTCAGTTGAGTGACCACAATGCAGAGAGTGTAGCCAGCACCTACAGTGCAGATAAAGGCAGGGAGATCTTCTAGAATTCTCTCTCTGTATTAGTAAAGAGTATAAAGACTGAGACCTCTTGGAGCTTGACAGGAACTCTCCTGGGAGTGGACGCACTGTCCAGGGCTTTTGTGCCCGGTTGAGACCTCCTGCTGAGACTGTCAATGGATTCCCCTGTTGTGCTGGCAAGGATGATGATAAACACACAGCCGGTGAAGTATTCAAAGTTCTAATTACTTATTCTTGTGTACATGCAGTTATCTTTCTATGCATCTATTCTTGTGTGTATACATCCACTATATGCATTTATTTTACATGTGCATTATTGCCATTTGATATATGGGAACTTGCTGCAAAAATATTCCCCTTTACTTGGCAAATGAGTGTTGAGCTTTTGTTTATGTTGTATTTTGGTATTCTAAAGTGTGTAGAGTCCTATTTTGAAGAGTGTTCATGTTGTGCTCTGGTATTTTGCAGTCTTGCTCAGGTGTTCTGAAGAGAAAGGAAGACAGGTGGGAATTGGCACTTGCCCAAAAGGCTTGTCCCATACCCTATAAAAGAAATCCCTGGTATTCAGTGGTCTTTCTAACCCCCGGAGGGCATATCAGGGCCAAATCTCCCTACCTGCCAAGGGGGTGCAGAAAGACTGTATGTCCCTTCTAAGGTGGGGGCTTGGCCCGGTGCTAGTGTGGGCCATTCCACCCCTGTTTTTTTCCACCATGAAGTAAACCCTGGTGTCTAGTGAGCGTTCTACTCCCTGGGGGCAGACTGTAGGCAGCTCATCTATTCTGCTTCCCCTGCAGGGCAGAAAGACTGTATTATCCTGAGAGGGAGGCAATGACCCTTTTCAAAGGGGCTGCTGCCCAAAAATGAAATCCCTGGTGTCTAGTGGGCCTTTTAACCCCAGGGAGAGGGGGGAAGAAAGATTGTATACCCCTTCTAGGGTGGGGTCATGGCCTGAGGCCAGTGTGGCCACCCACCTCTTTTGTTTTCCACCATGTAGAAAAGCCTGATGTCTAATGAGCTTACTACCCATCTGTGGGCTAGAAAGTTCAGAATGCCCTTTGTAGGGGGGGTGTCCCATGCCCAATGGCCACACCCTCCTCCAAAAAACAAATTTTCTGGTGTCTAGTTGGCTTTCTACCCCTAGGGAGGGAGATTGAGGAAATTTGCCCTATCTCCCCTACACAGGGGAAGACTAAAGGCACCTCCTGGGGTGAGGACATGCCCAGATGCAAGGGTGGGTGATCCCCACCTTTTTTATCCTCCACATTGTAGAAATCCCTGGTGTCTACTTGGCTTTCTACCTCCCAAGGTGGAGGAGTGGGGGCAACACTCCTAACTGCCCCCCGGAGGGGCAGAAAGACTGTATAACTCATATGGGATGGGGCATTGCCCAATATCAGCGTGTGCAACCCCACCTCTTTCATTTTCTGCCACTCAAAACCCTAGGGTCTAGTGTGCTTTCTACTCCTAGGGGGCAGATTGGAGCTAATTCCCCAATCTGCCCCGTTGAGGGCTGAAAGCTTGTATTGGTCTTGGTAAGGAGGGTCAACAGCCATTGCAGAATGGGCTGCTTCCTCCCAGAAAAATGAAATAATTGGTGTCCAGTAAGCCTATACCTCATGTGGGGCAAATTGGGGGCAAACAGCCCTATCTGCCCACCTCAGGAGGAGGAAGACTGTGTGCACTTTCTGGCTTGGGGGCATGGCCGGATGTGAGGGTGGGCCACTCTAACCCCTTTTATTTTCAAACATGCAGACATCCCTGGTGTCAAGAGGACTTTCTACCCCCATAGGGGCAGACTGGGGGCAAACCCCCAAATCTGCTACCAGAGGCTAAAAAGACTGTATTGGCTATTGTATGGGGGGGTCCTATCGCTTGCACAAGGGTCACTTTCCTCCTGAAAAAACTAAATCTTTGGTGTCTAGAGGGCTTTCCACTGCTCCAAAGGGCAGACTGGGGGCAAATTACCCTATCGGCCCTCTGGGGAGCAGAAAAATTGTATGCCCTTTCTGGGGTTGCGGCATGACCAGATGTCAGGGTGAGGCACCTTACATTTATTTTCCACCTTACGCATATCTTTATTTTAACACACAGGGGAAGATTGGGAGCAAACCCCCAATATATCTTCCCCAGGGGGACAGAAAGACTTATTGAGCATTGTGGAGGGAACACTGGCTCTTGCCCAAGGAACAACTTTCCCTCACAATGAACTACTCTCAGGTGTCTAATGAGGTGGATCCATGCTTGGGCAATCCCGAAGCAGGGATCCGCTAGGGGGAGACAGCACTGGAAAGAGGACATTGACCCCTTTCCAGCACTGCTTCTACTGCAGAGATTGGTGCTTGGGACAGAGATGTGCCCCTGGCACCAATCAAAGTGAAAGTAGACCGCACTGTTAGTTCGGCCTACTTTCACTTTGTTTTGCTGTGCATGCCGGCGTTACAGCAAAACGAACAAAAAAAAAATCAAACTAGAGACCTGAGGAACGCTCTGCCCTCGCGTCTCGACTTTGCTTTATGAAAAGAAAACACCTCTGCTGAAATCACCATTAGCATTTTCTGTTTTTGTGCGGCCATCAACCCGTTGCTGAAAGCAACACTATAAATGTAGTGTCGCCACCTGCAACGTGTCATGGGCTGCACTATGAGGGTAAATGTCGACAAAATTACAACCACTGAAATAGGTATTAGTAACTTCTACTGTTACATTGCAGTAATAAACCAGGCCTTATTTAGAATGTCGTTTTCTGAACATTTTTAGCATTCTACTGTATTTTAAAATGGACAGTAATTACTGTGGCATATAACAATAATATTGTCACTGACATGCACCAAGTGAAGACAGGTGGTAAAGTAGAGCAAACTGACATGGTATTTACTGGCAGAAACCTTGTTAACACTAGATAGTCCCCAACTTTTCAAGTTAACGCTCAAATGATATAAAGAAATAATGCCCCAACTCCTGTTATTACTATCAGTGGATGCAATCTCTGAATTTAGTGTCAACTTCCAAATGTGGAGTTTAATTACAAAAGCAACTCAGTTGTTGTTATTATATGAAAGGGGCCAGGCAAAGAGTGTTTCATGGATGCTTTTAGGATAAGATGTAGGTTAGGCATTTGAATAAGCATTACCAAAGACAATAGGTCTGGCTTGCATTTTGAGACCTGACCAAAATATTTGTAAAAAACAAGTGTGCTGCTTTAAAGAATGAAAACAGGAAAAGATTGCAGTCTGTGCACAATAAATGCATAATATAAAGGCTTGCATGTGTGAATGAGTGCGATCTGAAATAGTCTTTAATGCAATGCAACGCAAGCACTCCATGTTAGGCGGAAAAACACATAAAACAGCCAATAGCATGAAGTGAGAGGGAAATACCCCTGTGTTCAGAACCAAAACCCACTCTATGTATAGTCCAAAGAATTGGTAACAATAGGTCTTAAAGACACCTGCATATCAAGTTCTAAATGGCATACAACAAAAGTGGTTAAAGTGCAAAGACTGACTGGCACAACAGTCACAAAGAAGATTTGCATTATAAAAATTTTCCCAGACACTTTTCATTACAGAGAACGGAATCTAAAATATTATTACCTTCTTTAAGTATTTGGCTAGGGCCCATTCTAGCCACTGAACTTCAGATAAAATATGTAGGCATCAATGGAAGCAGAGTGGGAATTAATGTGATTGATTAATGTGATTACTGAAATAGAAAGTATGCATTAAACTGGGAATCACTGAACTAGCCAAGAGTGTCTCTGCTATTTGTTGTGTTCCATTCTTAGCCACTTTTTCCAGTTGTAAGATTAATGCTACTTATCTGTACTTGGCATTAGTGGACACTTATCCTAGAAATACTTTTGAGCGCTAATGCTGAGATTGTTCTTCTTTTGATATTTTAGTGAAGAAAGAAATGTTTTCTCTCTTACAACCAGCTCATATTCCCCTCAAAACAAAAGTTTGGCTGCAGCAATTCTATTTTCCATTTCTTGGCTGAACTACAATCAATTTATTAGCAACAAACATAATTAATGGCCTTGTAGTTATGGCTGAGTCTGAGTTTCCAAAGAAAAGGTTATTTTTGCTTTGCTTATAACTTTGGCACATTAAACTTTCCTAAAAAGGGTAAATCTGGTTTTAGATTGACAAGTCAAGTCAAGATTTGTGCAGACCCATCCATGTGGCTAGTGTGCCACAAATAAAAGGGAATAGTAAAAAGCAGTGAATGGAATCACACCAAACCTGGCTAAAACATTTTCACATGGTAAAAACTTTAATGCTGTTTAATGAATCCATGTGTAAATTGGCTTGAAGCTATACATTTAAGCCAAGTTCAGAAATGTCAAGTCTTATGCATATCCACTGATTTGCTATTAACTTTGGCGCAGTTTCAAGGATCTGGCGAGCACTTAGGAGACACTTAGCATGTCTAGCTTTCCTTTAATATTTTGACTTTCATTGAAATCCACTAAAGGTGGGCACAATTAAAGAAGTGAGGACAAAATGTGTTCAGTTGTAGAGATTTCAAATGCAATAAAAAGGAACAAAGTAAAAGATGTGGGGTTTCATGCAGATTGGACATAGAGAGGTTAAGTTGATGGCAAAGTCAAAAAGCTTTGATTTGCTATAACTTTGACACCATTTGACGACGTTACATGATAGTATACATACCAGAATTTATGGTTAACTTGCAAACTGCGGACCTCATTTACAATCTTTTGAGGTAGGGCAGTGCCTTCCTGCTGCACACCGTACGTCAAAAAAAAAGGGCAGGCATGAGCTGTATCTATCAGATATGGTGCATTCCTGACCTTTCCCCCTGCGCTGGCACACAAACGGCTGCCATGCGCCAAAGCAGGCACTCTTGCACCATGGTGCAAGAGTGTCTGCGTGTTAGGGGTGCTTGTTTTTGTGCAGGAAGGTGCCCCTTCCTGCACAAAAACAAAACAATTGATGGAGGCGATTTCCTCTTACTATGTGTGCTGCAGATTGCAGCACACATAGAAAGAGGAAAAAACGAGGAGACATAATGGTATTTCTCCTCGTTGCGCCTCCCCTACCCCACCCCTGGGGAGGTGTAGGCTTTTGATGCATTCCCAGGTTTACGAAATTTCGTAAATCTGGAACGTGTCAAATGCCATGTCTGTTACGTGGGAACACCCACCATAACGCCCATGGGACGCCTGCATATCACAGGGTGAGGCAACGCAGCAACTTGCTGTGTTGCTTCAGTTCATATCTACAAGGCCATTAAAAGCCACGCAGGGTGGCTTTACGTCGCCTTGTAGATATGGTCCTGCAGTGTGCGCCATTGGACCGTCACTAAAAGTGACGTTCCAGTGGCGCAGGGACCTTGTAAATGAGGCCCTGTATGGGTATCTTGTGGATGGCCACATGGGGGTTTGTTGTGTGACTTAAACCACTATTGTACACAACCAAACACTCCCTACAGTAGTTAGCCAAAAAGGTAGGTTTGTGTCGGCCGAGCCTGTGATCAGGTCATGCACTCACCCCTCACTGTACACAGCTGTAGAATTTGCAGTATGGGGCTGTTATTTTGTTTAGTAACCAATCCTTGACTTGAACTATGGTGTTTTAATGAAATTTGTTTGGTTATTTATAAGCATACATTAATGTTTGCTAAGCAAAAAAAACATACTTTACTATAAACAAAGGGGCAGATTTACAAGCCCCTTGCGCCACTTTTGCGTCACTTTTAACATTGGAAAAGTGACGCAAAAGTGGCGCAAGAGGCTTGTAAATCTGCCCCAAAGTTTTTAAGTGATTGTTTTGTTTTCTGTTTTTGGCAAAATACTTAATAGCGCTTTGTTACATCCATACCTCATGTGCATAGCCTTTGGTTTATGTGCAGCAGAGGTCAGCTGCAGGGTCAAGACTGTGGCCAGGTCCTAACTCTCAATCTACAATGTGGGCAACTCTGCAGCACATGGCCTTTGGCCACTTGCAGTAGGTTTTGCCTGCAGGACTTGGACAGTCTCAATGCCCAACCCCATGTACATTGAACTCCAACTGCATACAGCCTTCATTCAGGCTCTGCGTTCAACTACCACAGTGCATGGCGGAAGGCTATGTGTGATGGAGGCTGCAAGAATGAACTACTTGAAAGCAGCCAAAGTTATAAATTGATGGGCATAATGTCTGTATATGCTGTTAGTAGGACCATGTGCACGTATGTGTAACGTACATAATGTGGGTTAACAATATATCTCTAACTGGAAAGCAGGAGAGCACAGCAATGTGATATATGTGCGGAATCTGCAGCTAGTGTCGCATTTCGGATTTGGTCCCCAATGCAATTACCACCAGCTGTGGCAGAATTGTACTGCTCCTCATTCTCTATGATGGTGCTGCTCACTAAATTGCTTAGGTGGGCAATATTTGTAGGACTGTTTATACGTTTTTGATTTTGATTTTTGCATTTTGTTTCGTTTTGATTTTTATGTTTGATACTTGGTTGGAAGCATGGCTTATTAAGCGCTATATTTATAACTTTTGCTGCTTTCAAGTAGTTCGAGCCCCTCACCATGTGGGTTATGTGTTTTGCAGAATTTGCTCTTCAATTTTGATGATTGCTGTTTTAAAAATACTACTACTACTGCATTTTTTATATCCACTTCTTGTAATATGCTTGTATTCTGCATCATGTGATGTGTTCTGGAGTGTATAGATTAGAATGTATATCCCTAAAAATAGGAGGATTTCTTCTATGTCTATAAGGACTCTTGTGGGCATGAATTTTTATGCATTTTTATTTATGCACTTTATATTTTGTTGGGTAATTTGTTATGATTAAATTAATGCATAATTATAATATGTATTGATTTGTATGTGTGGCATACGGGTGGATATATGATGGAAAAAAAATGTCTATGTCTATGCTATATTGTATTTATTCTCTAATGGTGGTGGGGCTCGTTACCTTGAGAAAGGCTCAATCGAGGCGAAACGCATTCAGATGCCTTTTTACTGTCGGATATAAAACATTATTACAGCCCTTCTATGTAATTAAGGTAGTAAGATTTTAACTTAAGTTAAAAACAAAACCTAGTTTAAAGTTAAAAAAAGAAATTCACTGAAAAAAAGCCAAAAGGTTAACGTTGAGTTATATGCAGGTCTTTAATAATAAAAACATAAAACTAATTTAAAAAACAAAGAAGCACGTAAATTCACCAGTTATAAATATCTGACTTAAGTGTAACTTACTCTACCATAGAGTTCAGATGTCTTCAGTGATATAATATTTGCGGTCATAAGCGATGCATCATAGCTGTGTAATCTATGATTAAAAACAAACAAAAAAAACGAAATTCACCAGATATAAGTACCTGATTTAAGTGTACCTTACTCTGCCATAGAGTTCAGATGTCTTCAGTGATATAATATTTGCAGTCATAAGCGGTGCATCATAGCTGTGCAATCTATATTTAAGTCAGATACTTATAACTGGTGAATTTTGGTTTTTTTGTTTTTTAATATTATTTTGTTTTTATTAATAGAAGACATATGTATAACTCCACTTTAACATTTGGTATTTTCAGTGAATTTTTAATTTCTAAAGTGTCTTTTAAGATAATCAAAATTGTACTTACTATCCTACTTATAACTTTTTTCAGAAAATTTCTATCCTTTTTTTAATGTACAGAAAGATGCTATAACCATAAGTCTGCCAATCCCCTCTCGTGGTCAGGCCCTGCTCCCTGCCACCCATGGGCGGCCAACCCCCTGCCGCGTACCTCTTTCAGTAGTGCACGGCATGGGGCTGGACGCAGGGACTGGCCTGTGGCAAGGGACAGTAACCAAGCCCCCAGGACGGCCATCTGCTGCCACACATGGTCTTTGGCCATGAATGGCATAGGGTTGCTACTGGTCCCACAACCCATGGGTGGTCAACACCCTGTGAGTGGCCAAACAGTCAAACCCCCATTTCACATTTTCCTTTTTTAAATTTCTTTTTCAGTCCCACTGGACACCTGAATAAGCACAGTGGTTCACTCTGGCTCCAGAAAGAGTCTTGTGGGACAACATGGGGTGACTCTCACTGCAGATATCAAATACTCCTGCAAGAGTACTGCGGGACCAGAGTGCTGACATTTTTTGATTGTTCGGCTGGGAGGGGTCCCTATGTGACCACCCCAATAAATACTAGGAAATCAGGGTATCTCTACTTTACCCCCATATATGTTTTTTAGAAAATTACTTTGGGACACGGGTACCGAGTCCCTGCGCCCTCCAACATTTTCTTCATGCTGTGGCCAGCCAATCAGATTTCCTCTATATCCACGGAAGCACTGAGTCTCGTGGTACTGAGATGGCTGATGATAAAAAAAGCTCTCACGGCCAATCAAAATGCTCTATTTATTTTAATTTGCGCTCCTGCAAGACATAGCTGTCCAGATATCTCTATTTTTTTAACCTTAATTTCTTGGAAACGGCAGAACAGATTTACAGCAAATAACAAAAAGCACGCTTTCTGAACAAAGACTTGGCTTTCGTTCAAATTTGGTGTAATTCTGTTCAGCTGTTTTTTCTGTACTGTTGTCCAAAATTTACCTATAAATATTGCATCGGAAAATAAATATTTTGTGGCCTCTTTCCCCAGCACCTGCTTGACTGATGACCCCAAAACGTTCCAGGAGGGACCTGAGGTGGATGAACTTTTTTGTGGAAAGTGTCCTTCAACAAGAAGTAGAGGAACTGGTTTCCATAAATTAAAAAAGTATGGGCACATTATGCCCCTTTAAGCCGCCCACTTTGACTACTGCTAACACTGGTACTCAGGCTTGGCTAGTGGTGTCAGGTCCTCTTCAGCTGTCAAAGTGAAGAGTTTATTTAGAGTTTGGCGGCCTGTTTTTTTAAGAATTTCTTTTTAATATTCGTGAATTCATTGCGAGAAGTTACACTACGTATATTCCGTTACCACAGTTATTAGCGAAAACTGCGTGTTTTTTAGAACGCGTAAAAAACATATATACAGATTTTGTATTTAATGTTTGAGGTCAGTAGTTCACTAATATAATATACAAAGCGAGATTTTCATAACTAATTTTATGCTTCAACACTCTTTTATTCTATTTCCCGTTTTCGTGACTACGTCGGCATTTGCGACTACGCCAACATTCACGAATATCACATGACTGGGGAAGGAAGGGATTTCATTGGACAAGACACTTGTCATTATTCTAGAAAGGAAGTTCCCACCCAGTTTTCTTTTCTTCACACTTCCAGTGCTCAGATTGGAAGTACTTCTTCCAGCACCTACTATTTCTATAATATTAGGAAATCATTTTGGACTTCTTGGGCAAAAATGGTAAAAATAAAATGGCATCTTGTGGCACTGGAGAACAGGAGCCACACCCTGAGGACCAGAATTCTTCAGAGGAGGAACCCACAGTGAAGCGCCAGTCCATCGTCTGGGAATTTTTTTACCATCCTCTCTCGGGAAAAGAAAACAGTGGCCAAGCAGATGAAGTGCTCTCTGTGCGACAAGACCCTGTCCAGGGGGTACATCTAAAAAAGAATCCTGCGGCACAACCAGTATACTGACCCACCTGAAGATCTACCACAACAACCACTTGACCAGAACCCAGAGGGAGTGCACTCAACAAGATGCATCAACATCAGGTGCAACACCAATTACACCAGGGGAGCCTATTCCCACTGAAGTTGTGCAGCGTCTCCCAGAGAAGTCCCCGAGCTCTGAAGAATCTGAATATTTTGTTTGGATTGTAAAAAAGTGCTAGCGGTGGGGGAACAATCAGTTGCCTTAGTTCTAGAGCCAGCAAAGCACCACAAGTGGTTTTCTTTACTTAAATGACACTTGCAACTGCAGTTCTGAGTTTTTTCAATAAATATTTTTCCCAGTTGCCATTTTATGTTTTTATAAAAACCCCAAAAATGTCAAACTAAAAAACAAAAAAAGTTCAGAAAAATCACAAAAAAACTAAGGTTCTCGTAAGAACCCACCTTTCTTTGTTTCAAAAAAGATAAACTGTATGTATGTGTATGTATAAGAAAGAGTATGAGTGAGTTTCTGTGTTAGTGAGTTTGTGGGTGCATGATTGAGTAAGTGAATGTGTGAGTGTTTGAGTGCGTGGGTATGTGGGTGTAACAGTGGCTGTATGGGTTTCTGAATCACTGTGTAAGTGTTTGTATGGGTATGTGAGTGGGTGCATCAGAGGCTCTATTGGTGAGTGAGTTGGTGTACGAATGCATGAATAGGTGCATGAGTGGGGGTTTGGATGAGTGAGTGGATGCATGAGTGTCTGTATGGGTGAGTGAGAATGTGTGTTAGTAGCTGTATTGGAGAGTGAGTGGTTGTGTCAGTGACTGTATAGGTGTGTGAGTGAGTGGGTTAGTGGCTGTGTAAGCAAGTGAGTGCATGTGTCAGTGACTGTATGGGTGAGTGAGTGGGTGTGTGACAGGCTGTATGGTTGAGTTAGTGCATGTGCTAGTAGCTGTTGGAGTGAGTAAGTGGGTGTGTCAGTGACTGTACATGTGTGTGACTGGATATGTGAGTGGCTGTGTATGTGAGTGAGTGGCTGTGTTAGTAGCTGTATTGGTGAGTGGATGGGCATGTTATTGACTGTATGGCTGAGTGAGTGGGTGTGTCGGTAACTGTATGGGTGAGAGAGTGGGTGAGTCAGTGGCTGTATGGTTCTGTGGGTGGGTGTGTGAGTGGCTGTATGGGTGGGTGAGTGCGTGTGTGATTGACTGTATGGGTGAGTGAGTGGGTATCTGAATGAGTGTATGGGTGAGTGAGTGCATGTGTAAGTAGCTGTATGAGTGAGTGAGTGGGTGTGTCAGTGAGTGAATGGGTGTGTGAGTTGCCATATGGGTGACTGAATACATATGTTAGTAGCTGTATGGGTAAGTGAGTGGGTTTGTGAGTGCCTGTATGGGTGGGTGAAGAGTGTGTCAGTGCCTGTATGAGAGACTGAGTATGTGTGCCACTAGCTGTATAGGTGACTGACTGGCTGTGATAGTAGCTGTATAGGTGACTGCATGGGTGTATGAGTGAATGTTTGGGTGAGTGAGTGTCTGAATGCCTGTCTGGGTGAGTGAGTGCATGTGTTAGTAGCTGTATGGGTAATTGAGTGGGGGTATGAGTGCCTCTATGGGTGAGTGAATGAGTGTGTCAGTACCTGTATGAGAGACTGAGTGTGTGTGTCCCTAGCTATAAGGATGAGTGACTGGCTGTGTTAGTAGCTCTATAGGTGACTGTGTGGGTGTATGAGTGGCTGGGTGAGTGAGGGGATGTGTTTGTAGCTGTATTGGTAAGTGATTGGGTGTGTCAGTGGTTACATGGGATTGTGATTGGGTGTGTCAGTGATTTTGTGGGTGACTGAGTCGATGTATGAGCGACTGTATGGGTAAGTGAGTGTAAGATTTAGTACCTGTATAAGTGAGCAAATAGGTGTGAGCGAATCTGTTTGGGTAAGTGAATACATGTGGTAGTATGTGTTGGTAAGTGACTTGGTGTGTTATTGACTGTTGGTGATTGAGTGGGTGGCTGAATGGGTGAGTGAATGGGCATATGAGCTGCTCTATCAGTGTGTGTCTGGATATCTCAGTGGCTCTGTGAGACTTTACCTTGGTGTATTCTTTGACAATGTTAGGTTGTAGAATTACACACAAAGAAGTAATTAGGAAATTACGTTACTCTAATAGATGGTGTCATTCATCTGTTTAAAAACATAAAGAACATAATTATAAGTTAGCATTACTTTTTGCAAAATTCCATGATAAACTTTTAGTTTCTGCAGTGCATAAGTTCATACCATAAAGCAGAACAGTAGACATTGTTTATGCTGTAATAGTATTTCACGTTATAGTAAAGCATTTCATTTCCCCTTTTTTACTGTTCTCAGCTTTTGTACTTGTACACCATAATCAATGTAGTGTATAAAGTTTCATCCTTGATCAGTGGGGGAAAAGCAATCATGTAGATTGTAAAAAAACTTTTCTCATTTGAGCACCTGCTGTCTTTCTTTTCTAAATTAAATGTTGGTGCATTTTCCATCAGTTGCCAATAAAATGGCATCAGGTGACAGTGAAGATCAGTTGCCACACCCTGTGGAACATAGTTCTTTGGAGGAGGAATTCCTGGCAAAGCAGCAAATAATTGCATGGGAGTTTTTCACCATCCCCTTCAGGCAAAACAAAGTGATGGCAAAGTATGTCAAGTGCTCTTTAGGCATTAAGACCCTCTCCAGGGGTACACCAAAGAAATATTTGTGTGGCACTACCAGTATGTTGACACATCTAAAGATGTATAACTCAAACCACTGTTGAATAAGAAAAGGAACATAAATTTAAGTTAGTATTATATTTACAAAATTTTAGAAACTAAACAGTACACATTGCTTATGCTGTAACAGTATATCACAATATAGTAAAACATTTCATTTTCCCTTCCTTAGTGTTCTCAGCTTCATACTTATATACCATAAACGATGTACTGTATAAACATTCATCTTTAAACAGTGGGAAAAAACAATCGCATAGATTGTAGAAAAGCCCCAAACTGCACAGTATATCACTACAAATAGCACTATGCATTGCACTCACTACAATTAATTAATCAGTTGTTTTATCTACAGTTACTACACTAATCTAAACAAACATATAATAAAGATAACTCTTTTATTATTATAACTGACACAATACTGCTAATAGATATAAAGCACACTTGAATTTTGGAGATCCTTTTGAAACCATCACCCCAGGTACGCCAAATGAAGTTTTAAACACTGATGATCCATGTAGAAGAAATACCATACACCACTTTTTTAATCATTAATCTTCCCTAGAACTTTGGTTGAAGGAACTAGGGGTAAGAATTTGTAAGTTTGAAAGGGAGCTTTTGTTTGAATTTAAGGTTGGTGTCATTGCATTCTGTCCATCCAGTTTCACTCTTTAAATAAACAGTATGGTGTCTAGATGTTACATTAAGTCCTTTATGAAAGATGATAGCCATAGTAGTAAATGTTCGGCCAGAAATTGATATTTGTCCTGCTTTGAAGTTTGTAATTTCAGTTTCCAATTTAGATAATTCTGCTTTGCATCGTTGTAGCATTAATATAAGGTATTTTCCACTTCTTTGTATATGCAATGTAGACATAACATCTGATCTACAATTTGGGCAGGTCATATTTCGGTTAGCATTTTGATCAATCTGTCAAAAGACACAGTTTTGGAATCCAGTAGTGTTAAGTACAGAAATCGTTCATAATTTAATTTAGTGGTAGACGTAAAAGCGCAATCTTCACAGTCATGGTTCCATGTGTAACTCAGTCTGAGTCATTTATATTTATTTCTTCTTCTTCTAAAACTCTAAGGATGACCATTATAAATTCCTGTGTATCTTGTTAAGTCGTCTGAGTAAATAGCACTGACCCACTACATGTATCTACCGGACCTCAAATGCCTGAAGCACCATGTATTACAGTCCTATCACTATGTAAATGTTGCAGCAAACCACAGAGTGCAGAACATGATCTCTTCTGTGGTTTCTGCTGAATTGTATTTATAAGATGTGGTAAATGAAACAGTACATTGAGAACAACATTTGCATAGCAGTTGACACCAGAAGTGTTTGACAACTGGTAACCTACAATATCTCCCTCATTCACCAGTTATTTCTTCTTAGGACTTTCCTTTTTCTCCTTCTTTTCAGCAACATCCGTAGATTCTTTTGTGAGCTTCCGTTTTGGACAGATTATTTGTTTTTCATAAATGGGATACTCTCCTAAATGAGGAGCGTACCGATTTTGCTCTCTGACAGAACTTGCATAGACACTAACTTTCCTGTCATCAAAATCAACCAAAAACAGACAGAGCAATGTTCTTTCTCAAGACAATGCAACCTATGACATACCTTCTTTAAATAAGTTACTACCAATATTAATAAAAGCTTTATTTCTCCTAACCATATAGCAGGAAGTTTCACATAGTAAAGCCTCCTAACTAAATTTCGCATTTTTGAGTGGTGAACACCTAACATTCTAATGTGATGAAAGGTGCTTTGGCACACTTTCTTTGATAGACATGCCAGTGAAAGTCCCTGTAAATTAGAAAACTTCCTTATTTTGCATGGATCTAATCCTTGCAAAATCCCTATTTGCTGTTTCAGACTTCGGCATGGAAACATACGTAGGAAAGTTCTCGGTATTTCAATTGATTACTGCCCCCATACTGCAAATACTGCTACAGTTTCATTTGTATACAGGGGCCTCTCTACGCCTTCCTTGTACCTCTTCAGCGATCACTTCTTCAACATTCCTAGGAACCATCTCCTCTTTTGCAATGGGAGTACCATCTTTCACCTTATAATATCGACCAGTTGTTTCAACTGCATGCACTAATGTGTTCTCTTGGAAGTAGCTTTATGCAGTAAAAAAAAGGCTAAGTACTGGAAGTACGCTTTCATTCATTACTAAAATGTTTGCAAAAATTACTTCTATTCACAAGTCTTTTCTTTTGGCTTTTTCTCCTCATGGACAACATTTTCTATCCAGTGTTCTCTTTCTGCTCAGAACCAAAATACATAGTTTCCTCAGAAGGTCAAATGCCATATCAACTACAGCCTCAACGTGTTCCTTTTGTTTTACTGCTTCTCTTCTCCTTTTATACTGCTTCGTAGTTTGTACGAGGTACTGAATTATCCAACAGCAAAATATTCTAACTCGTATTTCTTTAAACTGCTTCTCTCTTCTTGTTAAACTATCTGTTTTCTTATATGATTTGTCTTAATGTCACTTCTTTTGTCCTTTCTTATGTAAACTGAAACCTTGCTTTTTATTTTCTTACTTTTGCTCACTTTGCAGTTTTCCACATACTATTTTAAGAAACTTTTTAGATTTCTTACCAGCAGCTCTTTTCTCTTTAACCACATTGTGCATATTCTCTACCTTTTGTTTCTCTGTTGTAAGTAGATAGTATCCTTTCTTCTGTTTCTTTCTTCTTTCTGTTTTTCAGAATTTTTACTGTCTGCTCTTATGTATAAATGAATGTCTGAAATCAAAAAACAAATCAATATATTTTGTTTTTCACTATATTTTATTTAATTACAGATACGTATCTGTCAATCCTTGCGACATGGAGCGCCATACAGTAAATACGGCGCATCCATGTTGTCGCAAGGAATGCAGACCAAAAAGTGTTGCATTGCTGTTTTACCACAGCGATGCAACACTTTTCATAAATGAGGCCCTGAATGTATAACTGGGCATATGAATGTGCAAGTGTACATGTGACTCACTGAGACTTCAAAGTACATGTCTTACATTCTAAGCACATATTACCGTGCCCTTTCTCCTACATCCACCCTACCTTAGAGGTAACCTATATGTAGTAGAAGCAGCGTTTAATGCTTTGTAAGCAGTTTAAAATGCTAACTCAACCTGACAGTCAGACTGCATGTACAGGCTCTGTAGTTGCAGGCATGCCACATGTTTAAAGGTCTACTAGTCTGGAAGAGTGACTAGGAAAATCACTACTTCACTAATAAGTGTATCAATCACTCTTTGGATGTGTCATTGGATGTGAAAGTCGCAATCTCTTTATATCTCTTCATATCTATGTAAGTGGCATAGAGACACACACACTCAATCACCCACTCACACCCACTCACAGATTCCCTTATACCCTTATACACTCACAATACATTTATATATATCATAAACACTTTTATTAACTTCATCTATACACATACCTTTAAATCATATTTTTTAATCTACAATGCAATTCACATATCTGTAAATTGAGTTGGTTGATCAGGTTTTTTTTTTTTTAATGTTGATCAGGTTTTTTTATGCTGTCAGTTAGACTGTAGGCTCCATATTAATCTAAAAACTAAGCATACAAATGGCACACCACTCTCATACAAAGCAACCATTAGTGGTAACCTTTTCAACTTTGCTCTCAATGATACTGTCGAAGGTAGCAAATCAAAATGTCCCTTTCATATTTTACTTTTCTTAACTCACTTCTCAATGGTCAGTGTTTTTTAACTCATTCTTGCACTTCAGTGAAGAAGCACACTCTGATAGTGTTTTTAGGCATATTCGCAAATTCATGGCAACCCTCAGTATGGCTCCCACGTGTAACTTCACGATGAATTCATGAATAAGTACAGGAGTCCAAAAACATATTTAGCTTTGTACTCTTCCTACTTTGCAATTGCCCTAATCTTTATTAAATACATGTAAATAAGAAAATAAACCCTTCTTTATAAATAATGTGCGCAAACCACTGTAATTTTAACAGACTACAGTTTGTTTAATGCCCTTACCCCCACACTCTCGTAGCACAGTTTCCATAGCAACCCCCTTTAGAACATCCTCATGAGCCAGTAGGTCACAAGTTCACAACACATTTTAGAAGCAGCACATTACTTTCCAACTCAACTGCAGCAGATGTGTTTTAAATTACAAGCATATCCAAGATTGCATTACATTTCTTTTATTTTTACCAGAGCCAATCACAGATCTACATACTTTTTCTTACAAGTCACTACCTAATTTTAACTACCTGCCTATTTACAGCATCCAATCAAATATGTCCTTTTTCAAAACAGGTCTTGCCCTCCATTTTAACCCTCTTTCATTTTGAAGCTACTCCTCCTTGCCTTCAAAATGGTTGGAGTGTGGATTGTGGGTCACAGCTTTGTGTTTTGGGCTAGGGAGTGTGCTAGAAAGAGTAGCATTAACAGGGACTTGGATTTCCCTAATGTGGACATTACTTGGATTGGGCAGTGAGGGTTAAAGTGGCATCAATTGCTGCTTTTGGTAAAAATCATTGTGGATTGCCAACACCCTGACTTCATGATTGTGCACTGTGGTGGCAATGAACTAGGCACACTTACTGGGGTAGGACTGGAAATCCTAATGAAGGATACCTTTGCTCAATCAATGGTACTTTTCCCACAGACGGCCTTGGTGTTCTCCAACATATTCCAAAGGCAGAAATGGAAGTGGTCAAACAAATTCTGTCCACAGATAGACAAAGCCAGGAAACATGACAGTATAATTATTTCTGCATTTCTCAGAAACAATAACATGGGCTCTATCTAGAACAACAACTTGTGCTTTGACATTGATGGTATCTTTAGAAGTGATGGAGTTTACTTCACAGAGAAAGGCAACAGGATGATCCTCAAAAACTTGAAAGACTGCATCCTGTTTTATGTGTAGTTATCATCTACACACAATAATCATAAAGATTTTTCTCAGAGCCACCCTATTTCCCACACACTGGTTAATTTTCTTTTAAAATGCCTTTTTATCAAGTTATTTTTTGAATTCATGAATACGTCACAAATTTACAAAACAAAAGCAGACATTCAATAGACCCCACCACATTTATATATCACAACTACATAAGTGACTCTGTGCATCTGACTCAGGGTTTTAGTATCTGAATGGGTCTTTGAGGGACTGCCTGAGTCTATGAGTGAGTGTGTGAGTGAATGCATGAGTCTCTCAGTGGGTGCATGAGTAGGTGCATGAGTATCTCAGTGGGTCTGTGCATGAGTCCATGAGTCTCTGAGTGAGTCTCTGAGTGACTGCATGAGTCAATGAGTGGGTGTGTGAGTGAGTATGTGACTCTCTCAGTGGGTCTGTGAGTGAGTCATGAGTCTCTGAGTGGGCCTGAGAGTGGGAGCATGACTGTCTGAGTGGGTCTGTGAAAAGGTGCATGAGTATATATGTAGATCTGTGAGTGAGTGCATAAGTCTCTGAGTGGGTCTGTGAGTGAGTGCATGAGTCTCTCAGGGGTGTGTGAGTGGGTGCAAGAGTTTCTGAGTGGGTCTCTTCGTGAGAGCATACGTCACAGAGTGGGTCTGTGCATGAGTCCCTGAGTGTCTCAGTTGGTGTGTGAGTGTCTGAGTAGGTTTCTACATGAGTGCAAGTCTCGGAGTGGGCCTATGAGTGAGTGCATGTGTCTCTAAGTGGGTTTGTGAGAGACTTCATGAGTCTCTCAGGGGGTTTGTGAGTGAGTGTGTGAGTGTCTGAGGGGGTCTGTGAGTGAGTGCATGAGTCTCTCAGTGGGTCTGTGAGAGAGTACATGAGTCTCTGACCAGGTCTGTGAGTGAGTGCATGAATCTGAGTGGGTCTGTGAGTGAGTGCATGAGTGTCTCAGTGGGTGTGTAAATGGGTGCATGAGTGAGTGGGTCTGTGAGTAGATGCATAAGTGTCACATGGGTCTGTGAGGGAGTGCATGAGTGTTTGAGTGGGTCCAATGAGTGGGTGCATGAGTGTCAGAGGGGGTCTGTGAGTGGGTGTGTGAGTGTCTGAGTGGGTCTGTAAGGGTGTGTGTGTGTGTGTGAGTGGGTCTGTGAGAGGGTGCATGAGTGTCTGAGTGGGTCTGTGAATGGATGGGTGATTGTCCGCATGGGTCTGTGAATGGGTGCATGAGTGTCTGAGTGGGTTCATGAGTCTCTGAGTGGGTCTGTGAGTGGATGTAACAGTATGAGTCAGTCTCTGAGTGAGTATGTTAATGTCTCAGTAAGTATCTGAATGTATTTTTTTATTTCAGCTATATTCAAGAATTTGTCACAACGTTACACAGGGCTGTGCTGAGCATTGTGACGCATTTGCGAATATCGCATGAGGAAACAAAACATTTTTTCAATGTATTTTACACATAAGGGGTACCACAAACACCCCTATATGCCACCCATTGGGTCAGGGTACCTCCACCCTGACTCCTTATGCCAGTTTTGATCTTTATCCTCAGCACCGGGGACCATGTCCCATTACTTAAAATGGTGGCAACAACTTTCTGCTGAGGTTGCAGCCAGCCAATCACAGCATTCATGTTGGCGCACTCATTCACGATTCATTGCAAAATAAGCTTGAATTATTTAGGCACATAGAGATACAAATTTGTTTTTCTTTTAATAGCTCAAAACGACCGAACAGCTTTACATCAAATAACAAAAAGGTGTCATTCCGTCCAGCGGTTTGGGGTGTAATCATATTCAAAATCCCTATGAAATTGACATGGGAAATGCAATTTTTTGGACCCCCCCTTTTCCTCGGGCCACCGCTTGACAGATTTCCCCAAAACTTTCCATACAGAACAAGTCCCAAATTGACACTTTTTTGGGAAAACTTTATGAAGATTTGTCAAACGGCACCAAAGATATAAGCAAGTCAAAAACGGTTTATCCTATAGAACGTAGGTCCTAACTATAACTACCTAGTGAAGACCGCCACTAGGTAATATATATATATATATATATATATTTAAAATGATAAAAACAAAGGTTACAGGGACATTATAGTTAGGAATCGGAATTAAAAAAACTCCGGAATTCACTGGAAAAAAACTACGGTTACAGGAACGTTATAGTTAGGCTCAGGTTTCATCAGTGATGTCATCATTGATGTCATTGACCATGTCATGAGCGATGTAATATGTGACATAAGACGTGCCTTGCGGGGGCACAAGTTATAGTTAGCTCAGCTTTCGGACAGACGCAGTTGCTAAACATGCAGCTCCCTTTGTCCAAAAGCTATTCTGCTCCACTTCTAGTAAGCAAGAGCATTTTTTCTGCTCTTGCTTACTAGAAGTGGAGCAGAGTTTGCTATGGCTTGGAGGGAGCGGTTTTGCTCCCGGCATGCCATAGCAAACATCTATGTCCCGGGGGAGGGCACCCCAGAACATAGCAGGAGCCAGCCCTGGGGGGTGGCAGTCCCCAGAGCCAATGTTTGGCTCCAGGAGGGGGGGCCACACTGCCCCTTCCTTTATTTCATTTAGCCCCAGGGAGGTGGTGGTCCCCAGGGGTGCACAACTGATCCCCTTCATTATATTATGTGAGCCCCAGGGAGGTGGTGGTTCATGGGCTGCAGGGGGGTCTGCGCTGCCCACCTGCATTATTGAAATTTAAAGCCCTGGGGAGGTGGTGCTTTTTTCTGCCCTCCGTTTTGCCTTTTATGCATGTTTTCTCCACTCAGACACTCATGCACCCACTCACTGATCCAGTTGAACACTCACACTCACTGAGACACTCATGCACTCACTCACACACTCACTTTCAAAGGTTACATGTTACAGTTAAGAAATAACATTAAAAAATGTAGAAATTCACAGAAAAAGCTACAGGTCACAGGGATGTTATAGTTAGAAAATAGAATTTAAAAAACCTTAGAAATTTACTAAAGAAAACAAAGGTCACAGAGACGTTATAGTTAGGAAATAGAATTTAAAAAAAACTCTTTTTTTCAGTTTTATATAGTGCAAACTCGACTTGAAGGTATCAGAGAGCTTTACATGAGCACCAGTCGCATTACAGATAGGGTTGGGTGGTTAACTTTACTCCACGGGTGGCGTTTGCGGAATTTTGCGATTCAGCACTCCACAGGCGAGCGCGGAGTTCGGCATAAAACACTGATTCCACTGCGTAGCAGTTTGCCACCACAGCCCACCCCTAATTAAAGCGCGATGCCTAGTCCCCTCTTCCATCCCCTGAACCAATTACTTAGCCTCCAATATTACTACTCCCGCGAGTCCACTATGTTTGGGGACAGATCATTCTAAGAAAAATCTTGCCCTCCTCTCATAGAGTCCCACCCATATCTTCCAAACCCCACTTCTTGCCCAAGTTGACTCCACCTCTCCCCCATGAGGATCCTCCCTTTCCACTGTAAATTCTTCATTTGCTCTAAAAGCTCCGAGGCCTCTCTTCCTCGGTTATGTACGCCCATCCAACCTACTCCCTTCAGCCTTGCCGCTTTCGGGGGGACAACCCCTTTCTCCTGGGTCCCTCCCCTTTACCTGGTGGCAGGCCCTTCAGCTGCAGTGTGTGCTGCCTGGCCCTCCCTAGCTCTATGGAGCAGGGCTTTATCCCATGATGCAGCATGGCAGGGCGGCGCGGTGTGCCACTGAGACCAGACCATGATAGGAGAGGTGGCGGGCACTGCAGAAGTAGGATCCTGTCGGCTGTGGCCTCTGCTGCTTCCCCCTCCTTCTTTGTAAAAAAGAAAGCCCCAGGAGGTGATGGTCCCCAGGGCTCAGGGTCCGCGCGCCCTCTAAGCATTTTTTTTGAAGCCCCAGGGAGGTGTTGGTCCCCAGGGCTCAGAGGGGGTTTGCAAGGCCCCCGCTCCTTAAAATAATTCGCCCCGGGGAGATGGTGGTCCCTGGGGAATTTTAAGCCCTTGGAGGGGTCCCTGTGTGCTCGTTCATTTTTTGAATAATCCCTGCATGCCCCTGGGACCTGGCCCACTTGGGGGCTAAAATTAAATCAAACGCGGGAGACTGCGTTTTTTTTTTTTTAAATTAACGGTGATTTTATGAATATTTTGCAAAAATCACTGTGAATTTTTTAAAAATGCATTTATGACATGGCGAGGTTCCAGACGAACCCCAAGACCAAGGCTTGTGGGTCAGGGTATTCCTACCCTGCCCCCTTTTCTTTTTTCCTGTTTTTTTTGTGGGACTCGGTTGATGCTACTACTGATTTACACCGGATAGCTGAAAGCGTGATCTGCGAACCAAAATCTACCGTCCTGCCACATTTAGTGTAATTCCGTCCAGCGGTTTGGGCTGTAGTTGTGTTCAAAGCTTCTATGAAAATTAAAATGGGAAACACACCTTTGTTGACCCCCTCTTTTTCTTAGCCTCTGCTTGATGGATCATCCCGAAACATTCCATGCACAACAAGACTCACTATGACACTTTGTTTGGAAAAGTTGGTGAAAATTCGTCAAACGATGCCAAAGATATACACTTTTTCTATGGAAACATGGTCCTAACTATAGCTATTTAAACATTTACCTATATGCATTACGTACTGGCGGTTGCCAGTAGGTAATGCATATAGGTAAATGTTTAAAATGGTCCAACATTTCCATTGAGGGGTGCTGGAGACAATATAAACGACGAGTCAAAAGACTGAGTGGTTTGTAAATGTCTCCAGAACCTCAAGATCGTAAAATACGACCATATTACATGTATTTTTTATATTACAAGTGTGCTTTGGTGTAATTAGCTTGAAAAAGCTATTTTTCTCAAAGTACAGCTATCTATGGACACTGATTGAAATTAGAATGTTTCGTTTTGTCTTTCATGAATAGGTTGTTGATAAAACAATGGACAATAGGGAGGGTCAGTAGATTTATGTGATTCTGTGGCTGCATCATTTACCACCATTTGCCTCATAATTTGGAGATTTCACAAAAATGTTTTTTGATCAAAATGATACGGCTAGACAATGTGCTGCATAGTGTGACTGTTTTACAGCACAATTTATATCATCTTTCCGTATAATTGCCATAACCTTACTTCACAATCCTAGTATCTCTGACAGTGATAAAGCTCTGCAGAGTATTCACACAGGGAACCGTGAAATATTTCTCATATTTTAAGGTTTCCTGTGAAATGTTCTTTTATACCAGTGCCGTTTCAATGAAAGCATCCAATATATCCTCATAATATACAAACGTTTCACTGAAGAGGTACAAAAGACAAAAGTATTTGCAGGAGTTAGAGCCATTTCAAAGGTTTGTGTATTACACAATAGAACTAGGTTCTGTGGTAGGGGTTATTTGGGGTAACATTTACGTCGATTTCCTACCAGTACGTCCCTTACCCACTCCCCACCTCCGGCGAAATGGTTCTATTTTGGTTTGCCTAACACAGGAAAGTATTGCGGTGGCCTATATATCATTTAACAAATTGCTCTGCGATTTCAGCAGGGCGTGGTAAACGGCTGATTTAAAATCACTGCATTGGTAAAACGGCATTGTTCTTCATCAAGTCGAGTCATTTTTATGTGAAGTGTCAAGCTCTCTAAAAAATAACTGCTGCCAGACAAATCAAGTTTCTCATCTTAAGCGCGGGCTAAATAATTTATAGCTTTAATCTGCTCACTGAGGTGTGCAGTCTATGACAGTAATTATAAATGCAAGGAGAAATTATAGCTGAATGCTTTAACTGCATTAGGAGCCTTTTGATGAACAGTCGTGATTGCCTACTCATTTTCAACAATAGAGGGCAAGTTGGTGTCAATGCATTAGTGTGTTTTTTTTCAGCTCGGCTGTGCTCTTTCTTCCATTTACCATAAAATGTCAGTTATTGTCTCCCACAAAGCAGAAAAAACACCACAGCAGCTCCAGAGGCGAGGGTTGGGAAACTGCTGAGGAGAGTCATGTGCAGAAAAGGGAGTGCATCCCCGTGAGTCATGGCTCTTTCTCTGTAGCCTTTTTCTTTTTGAATTTGTTAGCAGGAGATCACAATAGTCTTTACACAACCCTCGAAGGCCATTTGATTTATGCGCCGGTATCTGTAATTATAAAACAAAATCTTAAACTTTTGTTTGCCAAACTTACAGACGTACTCTTTTTCAAACTGGTGCGTTCTTACCAATTGTTTTTATCCTCAAAAAGAGGATTTTACAACCTCTGGTATAAATGTGGCAAAACATAAATAGTGTGCCAAGTGATCCTCACAAGCCCTAAGGCCCAGAGTCAGAATGACCTATATGGTCATCAGGGAATGCCTGAAGGGTTGGTCTGACAAGTCACTGTGTGGGATGGTTTTTCCCTGTTTGTGGGCCCGTTTTATTGTCTTCTGGGCCAGTTTTTACTTTTGATTTGCCTTATAATAAAACAAACATTGCATGCAGCAAACACAAATCCATGTAGTCTTCTATACCTTGCAAAACACACATACAGCGTGTCTTTACAAGTTAAAACCTGCCCCAATTTGCAAACATGGGCCACTTTTTTAGTTTTTTAATTCACTAATGGAGACCACTTTTATTTTGGTGCCAGGCCCTACTTTCTGTTCGAGTCCGACCCTGCTGAGGCCTGTGCGCTGTTCAAAACCTCGATAGACTGTATTGTGTCCGGTAGAATTTACCAATATGGGTTGAAAGGTAACTATGCCGTCAGCTTCTGTTAGTTTTTCAGCTGTTTTTTTAGTGCCTGTTATCTGTGTGGGCCCGATCCTAATTGAGTTGTATTTTAGGGGTGCACAATGCTCTCCCGCAAATTTGCAGTGCACGATTTGCGACAACTTATGTAGGAATGGTGACTGCCATGGAAATAGTAGTTGTTATTTTGCAGCCAGTTAGCAATCTTGTTTTCACTGAAAACAGGTGCGACCGCCCAAAATGTGATGCACTGACTCATCATGATCTGGCCTCGGTGTTTACCTTTATTTATATGCTGTACCTTTGCACTTCCAGTCAACCGGTATTATTTCCAAGGGTTCTTTCTGGGAAGTAAATCCTGTGATGGTGAAAAAGTGTGTGATTCCATAACCCTTGTACATGAACCACCCTTCCCTTTAAACAAACATTTTGATAGGGATAGATAGATGCTCTTTGGGGTTTTAAGGCCACAGTTTATTAATCTTCAAAACCTTAAACTCCCCCATAAGAGTCCATTCAACATCAGTGTGCATATTAATCAGAAACCATAAAGGCATTAATCTTAGTTTTTTGCTTTAACCATTGCTTTGCTACTGCGTGCAATGTTTAGGCCTAACCTACTATCTTGGTAACCGTCCTTCAGCCAGCTTGCCCTTGTCTGTGCCACAGCCTCCACCTCCAGTTGCCTCATCTTTCCTCCAGAGGCCTTGCCATCTGGCCTTCCAAGGCCCACGGAAAAGGTGATCGCCATGTGTACATTCATGTGACTTGTCCTTTGGCATTTTAGGGCATATTAATGCCATTTTTGCCACATATGACGCCTGCAACATATGCTCGTCTCCCTTCCATTCTTTGGAGTGGGTGGTTGGGTCAGTTCTTAAACGGTCCGTCCCTGCCACTGTGGCCCTCTTGACGGCGCTTTATTTGCTACCACCCGCACCCCCATAGGGTAATTTGAAAATTGCAGGGTTTCTGATTGGTCCTCTCAATCACGGACCTTTGTGCCTTATTTTTGGCACCTTTGTGTTTCCTGGGCTTGGCCTTTGCTTTCCCGCCCTTTGCTCCTTCCTTCACTCTTCCTGCCACCTTGGGTGGGGGATGGGCGATTCCTGACCTAGTGTCTGGTCGCAGGCTGGGCTCACGGCCAAGTTAAGATTCAGGCACCCAAGGCCTGCTTTGCCAGCCATAGCCATTGCATGTTCCACTCTCTCCAAGGATGTTGGTGCCATTGTGCGTGTGCTTCATAATTTCATGGATTATTGGAAAATAAAATGATGACAATATGCACATGGCAAACAAACATGTTTAAGATTAAGAAATGTTTCTGGAGGGAACACTATTCACATAGGGGCATATTATCAAGGATCTGCGATAATTATCGCAAAGCGCAGCTTAGCGCTGTTTTTTTATCGCCGTCATCGCTGGATTTCCTCGCCGTGATAGCGCTGTATTATCAACGTGTATCGCAAAGGCGATAGGAAATCCAGCGATAGCGAGCAAAACCAGCAATAGCGTGAGGATTCCAGCGCTGAATTAACTGCGCTAATAAAAAGCTTGCTAATAGGCAAGTGTGTACTTAACCTAACAATCCACCCCCCATTGACAAGATAGTTAAGGCAAGTTTTTTTCAGGCGTTAAATTCCAGCGATAAACGTGGTTAGCGCGACTTTTCTTATCGCTTCGCGGGCATTGATAATAGAGGGAAGTTGTGTTTGCGACTGTTTCAATGGAGTTTAAGTCAGGAACGCCTACTTTGCATGTCATTAGCGATATATATCGCTGACATGCTTAGAGATAAAAAAACGGCCGCTATCGCCAAAAAACTCACGCTAAAGCCCGTTAGCTGCAGCTTGTTAATAGTGTGATAAAAATATCGCCGAATTAGCGGCAGAAAAGTGCCGCTAACGCAGCGATAAAGGGCTTGATAATATGCCCCATAGTTTTTATTGTAATTAAGAGGTTTACGATAATGTATATGTATGAATTTAAGGGCAAAGAATAAGGTGGAACTTTTGAATATATGCAGTTTCAGTGTTCTGCACTTCAGTACAGCACAGCATAGCTAGAACATGGCACCTAAGTAAAAGCTAAAATGCTGATATGGCCCTTTTAGTGTTGGTGGACAAAATTCCAAAAGCAGGCCAAGGAAGTCAGTTTTCAGGTTGATGGTTTCAGCTAAGCTGCCATCAGATAGCTGGACTGGGGTAACTCAAGTACCTGTGTCTGTAACACGCTTGTAGAGCGTCAGTCAGCCAATGTTGACTGACGAGAGCTTCAGAAACCATTAACAGAGTCGGTGCACCCTACCAGTAAATATAACTGGGAAGGAAACAAGCTAGTGTATTACATGCAAAGACAGAACTGGGGAAGAAACAAGCTAGTGTGTTACACCGGGCTTCCAACTTGACTACTTAGGGTGTAGGATTTGTAGTGGGGGTGTCTGTAAAGAGTTTTTTTTTTTAACTGGGGAAAAGAAAGTATATTGACTGTTCACTCAGTGACTGGATAAGTCCACGTCAAAGCCTTGAGTCCTTTTCTCAACGTCACATATCCCAATCTCCTTTCCAAGCTCTGTGAATGTGCTGAATATTATTGATAGATGTAACCAGATGTCTAGGGGTCCGAGGTGGTATTTTGGGGTTTGTTCCTTATTGCTTTTCACATCCCAGGCTGCTTATGCAGCAACTGCGTCCATGCAGAGATGATTTGAATATGTATACTGCAATGATGTTGCCTCAGCACTATTACACCTCATCGGAACAAGAAATGTAAAACCTGAACGAAGAGATATTTAAAAAAAACATGAGGAATCAGTATTTAACATCCTGAATTCTAGGGGGCATATTCACAAGCCCCTATCGCCACCACAACGTCACTTTCAGTGATGTTGTGGTGGCGATAGGGGCCTCACCTTATTCACAAGGCAGCGTTAAGCCACTTAACGTGGCTTAACGCTGCCTTGTGAATAGGCCCCCTTTCACGCTATGTTTAGTGTGAAAGGGGCGTGCAGTGGGTATTGTGGTGGGCGTTCCACCGCAACACCCATTGATATTTACGCTGCCCCCTATTCACAAGGGCAGCGTAAATAGGAGCTATCGCCAAACTTAAGACCAGGAAAACCCTGGTCTTAAATTGGCAATACGCAGTTCTTAATTTGTAAAATATTAAGTGCCAGGGCTCTGACCAGGAGGCCACTGCAGCTTGCACCACACATCGCCCTTGTCATCGCTGCCAAAACAACTACTAACCATCTCTCTCGCATGTATATGCAACAGTTCAGATTATTCCAGGTCCCCAAAGCTAAAGGAATGGCTGGGGAGGCAGGTATGAATGTATATTGTATTCCTAAACAACCGTTGTTCTGCTCATCTCTAAATTAGATGAGCAGCGCCACCATGTGGTAGACTGTCAACACCATACTCAGAACAGTTAGGTGCCGGTGCCGAGTACCGGAAACCAATTAAGTACCGGTGCTGAGCACCGGAAAGCACCGGCCCAAATTAAGCACTGGCGATACGAGGAGAAATGCTTTATTTCTCCTTGTTTTTGCATTTTCCATGTGTGCTGCCTTGTGCAGCACACATGGAAAATGCAAATGCCATGGTTTGTTTATGTACAGGAAGGTATCCCTTCCTGTACATAAACAAACCTTTTAAAATGGAGTTTTGTAACTTACATGTGTGCTGCATGAAGCTGCACACATGTAAGTTACAAACTGGCATTTTAGGTTTGTTTATGTGCAGGAAGAGACACCTTCCTGTACATAAACAAACCTCCCTGCTTGCAGACACCCTTGCACACTGGTGCAAGGGTGCCTGCGTTGGCGCTAAGGGGCCGATTCCGATCTCGGTCGGAGGCGCACCCAATACCATTCGGTCGGGAAAAAAGCCATGCGAAAGCCAGTTTCCCGACCGATCCGTACAGCACACCGAACGAGCAAGTACGATGCGCACAACAGCAAAAATTCCGGCCGAGCCGTACTCACCCAAACCAGGTCCTGTTCTCCGACCGAGGCGAATCCGGAAACGCCGAATCGAGTCGCACGGAAGGGAAAATGCAGCCCCGTCCGGCCGGACAAGTACGATGCGCTTTCCGTACGCGCCGAACCCGTCGCTACGCACGGCACGTCAAAGCATCCGGGAGAGGCGCACATAAGCTCCGAATCGCGCCACAACACGATCCACGGCTACGAGACGAACACAGCACAGACGAGGACGACGCGAAGCGACGAGGACGAAGCGAAGCGACGAGGACGAAGCCAAGCGACGAGGACGACGCGAAGCAACGAGAAGGACGAACGACACGAACCAACCATGAATCCCTTCGTCCCGATCATACCAATATTCTACATCTACTACCGGAACAGGCACGGACGCGTACGGCGCAGAAGGTAAGTCAGACACCAACCACAAAACACATACAACACGTACACGACACATCACACACATACACTGGGAATATGAATATACTTGCAACAGCAGCACCATAGGGGCGGGATGCCCATCACCAATGCCACATATGCACACAGGGGCCTGAATGCGCGCCACCACCCCAACCCAGGGGGGCTGGATGCCAACCACCCTCACCCAGGGGTGGCAGGATGCCTACCACTACTACCACCCTTAGCCAGGGTGGCAGGATGCCTACCACTACTACCACCCTTAGCCAGGGGGCAGGATGCCTACCACTACTACCACCCTTAGCCAGGGTGGCAGGATGCCTACCACTACTACCACCCTTAGCCAGGGGGCAGGATGCCTACCACTACTACCACCCTTAGCCAGGGGGCAGGATGCCTACCACTACTACCACCCTCACCCAGGGGGGCTGGATGCCTACCACTACTACCACCCTTAGCCAGGGGGCAGGATGCCCACCACTACTACCACCCTCACCCACGGGGGGCAGGATGCCTACCACTACTACCACCCTTAGCCAGGGGGCTGGATGCCTACCACTACTACCACCCTTAGCCAGGGGGGCTGGATGCCTACCACTACTACCACCCTTAGCCAGGGGGGCAGGATGCCCACCACTACTACCACCCTCACCCAGGGGGGCTGGATGCCTACCACTACTACCACCCTCACCCAGGGGGGCAGGATGCCTACCACTACTACCACCCTCACCCAGGGGGGCAGGATGCCTACCACTACTACCACCCTTAGCCAGGGGGGCTGGATGCCTACCACTACTACCACCCCAACCCAGGGGGGCTGGATGCCTACCACTACTACCACCCTTAGCCAGGGGGGCAGGATGCCCACCACTACTACCACCCTCACCCACGGGGGGCAGGATGCCTACCACTACTACCACCCTTAGCCAGGGTGGCAGGATGCCTACCACTACTACCACCCTTAGCCAGGGGGCAGGATGCCTACCACTACTACCACCCTCACCCAGGGGGGCTGGATGCCTACCACTACTACCACCCTTAGCCAGGGGGCAGGATGCCCACCACTACTACCACCCTCACCCACGGGGGGCAGGATGCCTACCACTACTACCACCCTTAGCCAGGGTGGCAGGATGCCTACCACTACTACCACCCTTAGCCAGGGGGCAGGATGCCTACCACTACTACCACCCCAACCCAGGGGGGCTGGATGCCTACCACTACTACCACCCTTAGCCAGGGGGGCTGGATGCCTACCACTACTACCACCCTTAGCCAGGGGGGCTGGATGCCTACCACTACTACCACCCTTAGCCAGGGGGCAGGATGCCCACCACTACTACCACCCTCACCCAGGGGGGCTGGATGCCTACCACTACTACCACCCTCACCCAGGGGGGCAGGATGCCTACCACTACTACCACCCTCACCCAGGGGGGCAGGATGCCTACCACTACTACCACCCTTAGCCAGGGGGGCTGGATGCCTACCACTACTACCACCCCAACCCAGGGGGGCTGGATGCCTACCACTACTACCACCCTTAGCCAGGGGGCAGGATGCCCACCACTACTACCACCCTCACCCACGGGGGGCAGGATGCCTACCACTACTACCACCCTTAGCCAGGGGGCAGGATGCCCACCACTACTACCACCCTTAGCCAGGGGGCAGGATGCCCACCACTACTACCACCCTCACCCACGGGGGGCAGGATGCCCACCACTACTACCACCCTCACCCAGGGGGGCAGGATGCCTACCACTACTACCACCCTCACCCAGGGGGGCTGGATGCCTACCACTACTACCACCCCCACTCATAGGATGGACAATGCATGACACAACAAGCACACCACAACCTAGGGAATGCAAGATTAAGACATCCCCCCACCACCATGACAAGCGTGTGTAGGCTGTGTCAAATGCCTACAACACCGAACATGACTTTCAACATACAATGTGACCCCCTAGCACATGTGCCACACATATATGTGTGTGGCACCCACAATGCAAGCAGCCCATGACCATTGTGGCAATGGGGCCTAAACCCCCATCATCACAGTGACCAAAAGGTAAGTGTGGGGTCCATAGCTGAAGCACATTTTGACCATTGTGGCAATGGGGTCTAAACCCCCATCATCACAGTGACCAAAAGGCAAGTGTGGGGTCCATAGCTGAAGCACATTTTGACCATTGTGGCAATGGGGTCTACACCCTCATCATCACAGTGACCAAAAGGTAATTGTTGACAAAGAAAGAGCTGCAACTGCCAAACTGCATGGATCATTCCTGCTCACAGAACCAAAAACTCATCTGTGGCAAAGTAGTGTATGTGTCCCATTGCAACATAAATTGGGGGAGCCAAATACTGCAGTGCAAATGTAACATTCCTTTGGCCATGTGCAGACAAACAACACCCATGGGGGCTGAGACCGTCAACAGTCATCAATGACACAATGACAGAAGTGACCATCAGAATGCAGAACCACATATTTGCACCAATGGGCACACAAATGCAGATACCCTGTGGAGACAGCAGATGTGAGGTGAACAGATACCATACCATGGCAGCAATGGGACACACAAACCATGATCACTGTGCTGACCGATGACCTAGGAGTCCCAGGGACAGCAGGGGAAACACACCAAACAACATACAGCCAATGGCACACCCAAGATATGCCAATGCAGTGGTGCAGATGCACAAACACAAACAGGCAGACCAACACTGTCATCATACACAGCAGGTGAGGGGTGGGGGTGCCAGTGTCCCCAGGCAACCACACAACACATGAGGAGAGCTGAATACCAATCATACAGATGTGCATACACTGCCACACTAAGGTAACTCATGGATCCAAATCCCCTATGTGGGCAAGCAGGCATTGTCAGGTGAGAGGGAGCACAAAACACACATGTCACACAGGCACGTAGGAACAACAACTGACACAGCAAGTCACAGACACACCACAGCACCACCCCCAGGGCCCCCACAATGTGGTGACCCTGGGCTGAATAAAAATACCACTGTGATGACAAAGCTAAATGTCGTTCACACTATGAACCACAGTCAGGTGTCCTGAGCAACAAACTACCATCACACCTACACAAGCACAAATCAATCAGCATGGCCAGTAAGCCAAGGCCAACATGGAGGCAGGGGCCTAGCCGGGCAACAACTCTCATCTGCACACACTCAACACCACACCCTCGACCTCCAACAATGTGCAGCAGTGAAGTACACATGCACTGGTGACATTGCACATGCACCCATGACTATTCCAGGGTGGTGGGTGGGAACCAAGGTGTAGAAACACATCACACATGGACACTCAACAAGACTCCTGAATGTCTGACACACTGCACACTACGCTGTACATGGACATGACGGCAATACCACACCGACCAATGGGATCCCAGCCACAGTCACACACCAATGAAGAAGCCAAGGTCACCCACAAAGAACACACATAGACAACTTCCAACATTGCAGCTCTGACCCTGAGGAGTGGCAGCAGTCACACACACAACATGTCACAATCACTGAAAGATAACACAAACTGGAAATCACATGACAGGGGCAAACAACAAGTGCCAAGGGGAAACCTGACTGTGACCCATCTGCGTCTGCACACAAACTCAGCCCTGACAGCAAACACACCTATGGGTGACACCCTGATGACCAGTAATGTGCCATGCACCCACATCACAGAGAACACAGGGAGAAGACTTTGGGGGAACATAGCTCAAGTCAGCAAGCATCACAAACAGGTACAACACTAGGGATCACAGCATGCGCAGATGAATGGAAGTGAACACACAGACATGCACATACAACACACACCTTGGGTGCAGGCAATGTCACACGTGTACACACTGCCATGAGGGGACTCCACTCCTGTGTGAGGAAAGCTGTGCCATATGTTGCCTCAGTAGGGCCCCATCATGTCAGCTGAGCACTTGGTCACACAATCAACAATTAGCACCAAATGAGGGCTCCCATCACATCAGCCTGGTCATGGATGTGCCAACGGAATCATCAGCACAGATCCAACACACTTGTATAGCAATGTTGCACTGACTACACGGATGAGTCCCTCCCCATTGATGCCCAAACCTGCATGTCCACTGGAGATGGCAACACGGTCAGGGAAGTAGACAAATGCAACGATGGCAGGCACAACAGATGTGCAGGGGTGGAAGCCACAGATATGAAATTGCCAATGTAAGTAGGAAACCCATTGCCAAATACTGAACACATGACACCCTCAGATGCTGCTATTGATGACATGGATACACCACATGATAGGACACATTCCCCCTGGACCACATGGGTTCCTGCACAGTAACACTTCATAATCATGAGACCAGATATCACCATCACTGCAGCAAGGGCATGGTTAGCTGCACCAACAACATGTACATCTGTAGCATGAGCACTAGAGAAAAGAAAGTTGCTTTATTCAGCATATGTGTTGAGGCCAAACGAAGTCCTGAAAAAAGAGCAAAGGCCAATGGCCAGTCCATTGTCAAAGTTCAAACAGGGTGACACTGGCAGATGTCACCCTACGCATGCCTGCACAATACCAGGGACAATCCACTAGGAGGGGCAACCGGGGGCAGGCCAGGCACCGCAGGGACAGGATCAGGGCTCACCAGGGGGAGTCAGGGAAGGGGTGGTGGGTGCAGGAGAGCCACTGACAACTGCAGTGGAGGTGTCTGACATGGTGTGTGCCGGCACAACTGGGGGGCATGACACAGATGTCGTGGGTGCCGGCACAACTGCAGTGGACCCTGCAGATGGGGTGGACAGGTCCGCCACTGCAGTGCCCAAGTCAGACAGGGCGGTAGTGGACTCCACTGCAGTGCCTACCTCCAGGGGAGGAGAATGGGGAACAGGCAAGGTGGGTTGGACAGAGGGGGGACACCCTCACCACATCAGTGGCACAGACAAGCGCAGCGGGGGGTGTGGTGCTGGGAGAGCAAGTGGCAGGGGGAGAAGGCCGGAGCATCTTGGGGATGGTATATCTGTGGGTGGGGGAACCTGGGGCAGGGTGTGGTGGGGGCACCTGTGCAGTGGGGGCCTGAGGGATGGAGGACGGAGACCTTGTGCCTGAGCTGCAGGGTGGTGGCGGGGTCTTGCTCTTAGCACTCCGGGGGGACTTGCGGGTGGGGGCCTCAGTCCGTCTGCGCCTGGGGGAGGGTGTCCGGGGGCGAGGGGCACTCTGCTCCGTGTGGGTGGGCTTCCTCTTCCCCCGGGATGCTGGAGCAGCTTCATCGGTGGGGAAGAGGCCGAGGTCACAGAGGAAGAGCTGCTGTGACTTTGGGGTTGCAGGTGAGGCAAGGGAGGGTGCTTTGGAGGGAGAGGGAACTGAGGACTGCGCAGTGCATGTGGATGCGTGTGTGTGTTCCAGGGCCCCATCCCCTGTGAGTCTGGCTTCAGTCCCCTGAATGTGCGTGCGTGTGCGTTTTGTCATTGGCGTGTGTGTCAGTGTGCTGGATGTGTGTGTGCTGGTGTGTGCCTGTGCCAGTGTGTGTGTGCCTGGGATGGGTAAGGTGCTGGGGAGTGTGGATGGAGCAGAGGCAGGAGGGGTGAGGGACCGTTTGAGGAGGGACACTGCTGCCGTCAGGGAGGAGTCCATGGACCTATTGCCCCTCTGTAGGTCAGACATGCCCGATGAGATGCCCTCCATGAACGACACCAGCTGAGTCAACAGCGCGGTGTGCGCATGGAGGACACTCAGCATGGCTGTCTGCCCTACATGGAGCTGGCGAAGGAGGTACACAGACTCCTCACTCAGGGCAGCAGGGGACACAGGGGCAGGGGGTGCGGTGCCTGGCCCAAAGGAGACACGCTCCCGGACATGGGAGCCTCCACGGACCTGGGGAATGGGAGCCGATGGGAGGGCGGTGGTGGTGCTGGTGGTGGCGGGGACAGCAACACTAGCTGGGGTGTGGTGGCTGCTGACACCCGCCTCCACAAGGGAGTCATCCTCCGAGTTGCTCTGGTCCTCAGCTGAGGTGGATGGTGCTGAGGACTCCTCGGTGTGGCTCCCCTCGCCCTCCGTGCCACTGGGTCCCTCCGACCACTCCTCGGCTGCTGACCCAGTCTGGCTCACTGGCTCCTCCTGGTCCGTGGAGCTGTCCCCTTCCGTGGCCGTGGATGTATCTGCAAACAATGGGGAAACAGACAGACATCAGTCACCTGCACCAAACGCACACACCACTGTGAGCACAGCACATTACAGAGCAAGCCCTGGCATCATTAGTTGTACATTGCTAAAAGTGCCCTAATTGAACAGGAGAAGTCAATTGTCAGTCTGATGCCAAGCATGGCACTCACATCCCACATGGCCTTGCACCCATCTGTCTGGTGTCTGTTGGATTGCAACACCCCAGTGTTGACACATGCACCAAGTACACAGTAGTTGGACAGTGCAGAGGACACGGTGTGGACACATCACAGCTCTTGCCACTGAGTCAGTACAGGTTCACGGATGTAAGGGATGCCCAGAGTCAAATAGGAAATGCATGTGATGCATTCCAGCGACAGACACCATGATGCACCCATGTCCTGATAGCCAGCGCCACTATGGTGTGCATGTAGCACATGTCACTCCCCTGCAGGATCACCAATCAGTAGACACATGCCATGGCGGAGGCATGACTGCAAAGTCATACATCACTGTCTCAGTGATGTATGACTTTGCAGCCAGACAACAACACTCTGCACTGTGTCACAATAGTAGGTCATGGGGAATGCAAGTCCTGGAGCTGCACAAGTGCACATGTACATCCCCCCACAACACATCCTCTTAACCCTCATCTGTCCAGGTCATACCTATTGGACATATGGGAGACCTGTGACACTACCCTCTGAACCTGAGCCCCTCACACTCTGCTGTGCATGGGGAACAGCTGCCTGAACTTCACATTTACATGCCCCAGTCTGCATGGGCAGCTGATCAGACACCTATGTGTCACACAAGCATCGTCTCCTATGGTCACATCTCCAGTGGCATGCTGAGCCCCTACCAAGAAACTCCACAGCAGTCCTGGCGACTAATCCACAGCACACTGACACAGAGGCAGACACCTGAGGGGTCAAATCACTGTGCACAATGTGTCCTCTGATACACGGGAGTGGGAGTACAGAGTGTATTGTATGGCCTGGAGTAGGCATGACTGTCCAGCCCCACATGAATGAGGGATGAGCCCTGGACTGTAGGCAGCTGGCTAAGTATGTGTGACACACGTCATATACATACTCCTGGGGCCCAAACATTGTTCCCACCCGCAGCATGGGTGTGTGCCAGGTACCCCAGCCACATGTGGTGGATCAGCTCAGCAATTGGACCACAGATCAAAGTAACACGCTGAATACATGTCAGAATACAGGCATTGTGTAAGCAATGGACCCACCCATGATGCCCACCACAGAGTCAGGGAAACAGATGCTGTCTCCCACCTTGAGTCAAGCAAACTGCAAGGACACAGTCCTAAGTGACAGGATTCCCTGCATGTAAGGGCCACACCTGGGTATCAGATGAGGAGTGGGCAGTGCACAATAGAGGGACATGGCTCCTGGACAACATGACTGCTGTACTGTGGCAGTTCAACCTGGCCCGAGGAGGGCACATAACATGTTAGACAGAGTACACAGTGCAGTCTTTGACTCACCCCCTCCTTGCTGCTCTCTGGCCTTCAGCTGCCCATCCAGGTCTGGAAAGACCACCGCCAGGATCCTGAGCATGTGGGGGGTCAGGGTCCGTGTTCCGCCCCTCCTGCGAGGAGGCGACAGCTTCAGCTGGACCCGTGCAATCCTCCGGGTCCAGCCCCGAAGGTCCTGCCACCTCTTTTGGCAGTTGCGGATCCGGCGCTTGTAGACCCCCACGGACCGGACAGCCCGGACGATGTCCTTCCAGATCTCATGCTTCCGATGGGCAGAAGCCTGTCAGGATGACAAAGTGATAAGGCCATTACTACACATGCAACATATCCGTGCATGACACAGTTGCATATACATGTCGCAATCACAGGGGCACATGGTGTACCCAGGCAGTGCACGGCTGCCCATGGACAGTTTTCCAGAAGTCACTACATGGTATCATAGCATGGGGAGTAAAACCCTGTTCAGAAGCACTGTCACTGCACCATACCTGTCCAGTGCAAGTCACTACACACTATGGGGGGTGACAACTACTCAGTGAGCCTGCTAGCCAGTGGTGTGCTGACTCTCAGCCTTGCTAGTCAGACAAAATGCACATTCAGAAAGGCAGTGCACAGAACACTCACCTGCTCCCCTGGTGTCCCATACAGCTTGCTGTACTGTGGAAGTAGGCTGTCCAGCAGGGCCTGGTTCTCTTCAAGGCTGAAGGCTGGGGCTCTCTCCACAGTACGTGCCATTGCAGGGTCCAGAGGGGCAGAGACAGCAGCAGTGCAGTGGCAGATGTCGTCCTGGAGCATGTAGTGCAGGCAAGTGGGCTCTCAGGGGAACATGCAGCAATATATATGTGCTGGAGAGGCAGATACTGTCCCTTGTGTCCAAAGTGATAGGTCCAAGTCGTTTGCATCTTCTGAATCTGGCCAATCCATGGAATAGCAGCACCAAAACACGCCCACAGCATCCTTCAAAATTTCAACTTCATGACATACATGATTTTGCAACATTGTTGTGGGTGACCAACTGATTTTCCAGCAACCGACTCGTTCGAATATTCGAAAACGCGTCCGTTGCCAGGCAAGCCCATTGTCAATGGGTGCGCACCGATCGGTCCATTGAGGTACAACGCGCACAGGGGTACAACGCGTACCCGCACACATTGAATGCAATGGGCCGGCCGGAGGCACCGATCGGTCCATTGCAGTACAACGCGCACAGGGGTACAACGCGTACCCGCACACATTGAAAGCAATGGGCCGGCCGGAGGCACCGATCGGTCCATTGCTGTTCAACGCATCACTGTACATGTGACTGGCATATGTCAGCATGCCTGTCTCAGATGGACATATGCCAGCCACAGATAGCTCCCAGGGAGTGAGGGGCACACCTACATCACGACAGCCTGTCCAAACCTTATCATAAGGCATGTAAGGCTGCATTTCCTATTGTGTGTATGTTGGTGTACATGTTGTCCTGTGGGTGTCACCTGTGGGCAGCCACCCCCAGGCTGTGCACGTGTTAATGGGGACAGGATCCTGGGTGTTACGTGTACGTGACCACTGTGATGTGCAACTGTTCATATCTGTGCATGTGCCATGGTCACATTTCACAGTGGTGTTTGTGTATGTCATGTCACATACCCCGTGAGTCCCATGTGGGACGGTATGTTTGAGCCAGGGTGTCCCAGTGGCACAATAGTGATGGCCCTCCACAGTCTTTGTGCATGTAGTGTTTACAATGTCTCTGATTTCATGTGCACAATGGGAGACAGTCTCCACATCCACGTTGTGTGTGCATGGACTCTGATGTTGTGCGTGTGTGTCACAGACGTCCATGGCTCTCCTGCCATGGCAAGTGTGGCCACTACCTGTGGGGGTCATGTTTGTTTTGTTGTGGTGTACACATGATACTCCAGGTGATGCCAGTGTCCATGTGGCATTACAGGGTCCCTGGGAATGTGCCTGTCGTTGAGCTGTGGTGCCTGGGGCACATCTGTCCTCACATGTCACTGGGGGGTGACTGTGACACAGCATCATGATATCCAATGGGCCAACCTGGGACAAATTGATGCCACCTGTAGGACCGTGTTGACAGATGTTGGCCATGTATGTACCATACATGTCGTTCCGGTACTGCACACTTCATGTAGTTGTGCCTCATGATGATGTATGTTGGGATCTTGAGTGTGTTCAATGCCGCATATGTGGGGTGACTGACGATCTTGCTTACTTCTCCTCTGCACTGCAGGGCTCCTGCTGTCCATCGGCCATTCCCAGACCTGGCAACGATGGTGGAACGGGACAGCATCCGACGGTACCGCTTCACCAGGCAGCTGATTGAGGATTTTGCAGTGCAGTTGTCCCCACATTTGCAGCCTGGCCGGCCGTATCCTACAGCGCTGACCCCCAAGGTGAAGGTGATGGCAGCCCTACACTTCTTTGCCACCGGTACCTTCCAACATACTGTGGCGTCTGCTGGTGGGATGTCACAGACCATGTTCAGCCGTGTGCTCCGCGATTTCTTGGCGGCAATGTTGCTCTTCCTGAACCGGTACATCTATTTCCCTAGACTGCGACGACTCACTGACGTGAAGAGTGACTTTTATGCCCTGGGGAGGATGCCGCATGTCATTGGCTCCATTGATGGGACACATGTGGCTTTGGTACCACCACAGGCCCAGGAGCAGGCCTACAGGAACCGCAAGCACTACCACTCGGTCAATGCACTGGTGGTGTGTCTTGCAGACATGACCATCACACACGTGTGTGCCCGTTTCCCTGGTTCAGCACACGATGCCTTTGTGATGAGGAGTAGTCGCATCCCCAGGTTGATGGCACAGATGCAGAACCAGCGTGCCTGGCTTGTCGGTGTGTACTGACTTTGTGCCATTGTGTGTGATCTGATCTGTAGTATTCCGCCCACTTTTCCAAGTCAGCTGATGTGCACTTGTCTGTCCGTAGGTGACTCGGGATACCCCAACATGCCGTGGTTGCTGACACCCCTCAGGAACCCTGTGACACCTGCCCAGATGCGCTACAATGAGGCACATGGTCGGACCAGGAGAGTGATTGAGCGGACCTTTGGTCTCCTGAAGAGCCGCTTCCGCTGCCTGGACAAGACCGGAGGGTCCCTCCCATATGCCCCTGCGAAAGTGTGCAAGATTATCATCGTCTGCTGCATGCTCCACAACCTGGCAGTGCGGAAGGAGTTGCCTCTCATCCAGGATGACGATGACCAACATCCGCCACCTGTGGAGGATCCTGGCCTGGACCACGATGCCAGTGACGATGATGATGATGATGATGGTGATGGTGATGTCCGCACACAGCTCATCACCAACTTCTTTAGCTGAATGTGAGTATCCTGAGGTGTCATGTCAATGATGTGAGTTGGCATGATGTGTGGGTGGTGCTCTGGTGCTGTTGGAGTGTGTCCATGGGCTACTTGACTGGATGTGTGTTGCGATGTGTGGTGACAGGTGGGCTGTACTCCCCAACAGTGTTGACATGCTAACTTGGTTCTGGGTGGGTATCTTGTAACATGTATTGTGCATGAGTTTTGCTGTTCTGTCCTGTACTCCATTGCTTTTGACTGTGTGTCATTTCTGTCCTTCACAGGGTACTTTCAGATTCGTTTGGTCAACTGTGTCCACCGACAACGTGATTGCACATCCAGGCTGGTAGCTGTTGTGTCCCTACAGGTGATGTGCGCCACACCCATGGACTTCCTTCTGTCTACAGTTGTTGACTGTGTGCCCGCTACCAGGTGGGGTTACCTTGCATCTGTAGTGGTTACGGCATGTTGCTACTGTGTAATAAACCTGTGCTTCACTTAGTGATGTGCGTTGTCTGTGGTCACACATTTGACTGCCATTTGCTTACTGCACCTGTGGGCTACTTGACTACAACTGGGAATGGGTGTGGTGTCTGTGCATTGCACCGTCTTCCCTGGCAACATCAGTGTAGGCAATGAGTCAGATGGCCTAGGTGTGTATGTGTTGTGTAGCCCTGGTGGTGTGTCTCCCTCATATGTGTCACGTTGCCTGTACTCACATGCCTGTGTTGTCCTTGCTGTTGCAGTTCGCATACACAGTGTAATTTTGTTGTTCATCATCCCCATAACAGTACCCACGTTGGAATCACGACAGAGGCAAGTATGGTGTATTATTGTGTTTATTGTGATACATCTGTGATAATAGTGCATAGGATGGATTGTGCTGTACATGAATCTTGCAATCCCAAGTTCCTAGATGAATAGAAAGTCCAGGTAGACAGGATCCCCAGTATCGGGGCCACAGTTGTCTGACACATTGTTCCAACTTGTACTCCCCATGCAATGTGTGGGAGTAGTGTTGCCATCAACAGGGTGAACAGTCTGTGCACAAAGGCGAAAATCCAGAACAGGTTCAGGCTTCCTGGGAGTTGCGCTTGGCCATCAGCCTCTCACTTTCCCCTCCTCGGACGACCCCTCTTCTTGGGGGGGGCCCTCAAGTGCAGGCTGCTGCGGTGCAGGGGACTCTCCGCCAGAGTCCTCCTCCCTCCCTGTGGCAGTTGCAGTTTGTTCGGTACCAGATGTTGTTGGCACACAGGGAGGTGTGGACTGGTTGCTGTTCATCTGGCGGAGGCATTGTAAAATGTCCCTGTGCACCGCCGTCATCTCATGTAGTACATCCCACTTGGACTCCACGCGGGTCATGTGGGAGTCCACACGTGACATGTGGGAGTCCACACGTGACATGTGTGACTCCACATGGGACATGTGGGAGTCCAAGCGGGCATGATGGGCAGCCTGCTGCTGTTTGATGTCTCTGAGGAGCCCCACTACCTGGCTGAGCTCTCCGGTGCTGGACTGGTACGCATCAGCTATGCGTACCAGTTGTGGGTCTTCATGCACACCAGCAACGTCTGCAAGCAGCGACCTCTGTCTCCCACCCCTCCCACCACCCCTGCTGACATGTGCAGTGTGTGCAGTTGCACGCACAGATAACCCTGGTCCACCTTGGGGGTTGGTGGTGGTGGTGGTGTCCATGGCCCCAGGTTGGTCCAGGGTCACTGCGCTGGTGTTGTTCCTTATTCTGTCCATGTCGGCAGGGATGGTATTCGTGGTGACAGTCGTTGGAGGGGTGGGTGCAGGGGGTGCAGCTGGTGGACCTGCTGGTGCTGCAGCTGGTGGTCCTGCTGGTGCAGCATGTTGACTTGCACCGGATGTGCCAGGTTGTTCTTCATCGTCCGAGGAGGACAGAGGCTGTACGACGCCAGTGAGCTCGGCATCCTCTTGAGCCTGGGACTGGGACTCCTCAGCGTCTGCTGCTGTGTCCCTATCATCACCTGTTTTTGGGAGACACAAACAATGTATGTCATGTTTCTGCAGGCATCAGTGGTTGACACACCTGACAGTTGTGACTGTGCCTCGGGGTGCGGGCCTGTACATTGTATTGTCCTAAGTCGTCACAGTCAGGGGTTGATATTGGTGTGGCACATTGTCCTGCATTATTTGGGCATTTCTATGTATTCTCTGGGGTGTGAACATGGTCTGCATTGATTGTGTTTGGTTGACAGCCAGACCTCCTTCCCACCCACCCACCCACCCAGTCAGTTATCCCACCATGGAACGTGCTTGCATTGCAGGGAGTGTAAGTTGTCTCTCAGGATGTCAGTCAGAGGTGTCCTGCTGTTTGTTGGTGCACAGTTGGCAGCAGGGCCTTGTGCTCCCCACAGCAGTAGCCAGTGTCAGCCATCTTGTGAGTCCTTCTCCACTCCCTGTGATGTGAGCATGGTTCAGGGTGGTGTTGATGGGCCAGTTGTGAGGCTGAGCAATGTCTGTGACTACGACTCCCATCATGCTATTGCCTCCACCCCCTTCCCAGCATGCCCATGCTTCCTTCCTTTTGACTCTGCTTCCCTGTGGGGTGGGCTGGCTGTGCTGACAGGATGGCTGGGAGTGTTGTCCTGGCAGTTGTTTGGCTAAGAGTCCCAAGAGTGTCCCTGTGCTTCACACAACATAACCCAGGGTGGTGGTGCTTTGTGGGATCTTGTGTTAGGATGGAGGGCATTGCATTCTACCAGGTGGGTACTGTGGAGTTTGTGTTGGGGGGGGTGTGAGGGGAGGTGCTGGTGACTATGGTCAGTGCTGCAAGTCCCCCTTCCCACCCAGCCAGCCAGCCAGATATCCCACCATGGAACGTGCTTGCATTGCAGGGAGTGTAAGTTGTCTCTCAGGATGTCAGTCAGTGGTGTCCTGCTGTTTGTTGGTGCACAGTTGGCAGCAGAGCCTTGTGCTCCCCACAGCAGTAGCCAGTGTCAGCCATCTTGTGAGTCCTTCTCCACTCCCTGTGATGTGAGCATGGTTCAGGGTGGTGTTGATGGGACAGTTGTGGGGGGGCAATATGTGTGAGTGCGACTCCCATGATGCTATTGGCTACACTGACTTGGCCAGCATACACAGAATTCCTTCCTTTGAGTGGTCTTCACTGTGTGTTGGTGTTGTTGTGGTGGCTACATGTGTGGATGTGTGTGTTAGTTCTATTTGTGCCACTGCCTAGCTGTAGTTGTGGTTGTGTTTGTACATGTGTTGGCACAGTTGGATGTGACTTTTTTGATGGCATGTGTTGTGTTTATCTGACTGACATACACATTTTGGGATGATTCTGTTCTAGTTGCTGTGTAATTGCTATGAGTGCATGGTTTGACTCTCCCCTTGACAGTGATGTGTGTGTTTTGTGGCAGTTTATTGTGTACATTTGTTGTGTACTCACCAGGCTCTGGGATGTCCTCTAGTCCATATACGCTCACTGGCGGAAGGATGGCCCGCACCTTCTCCTCCCAGGGCCTGAGGTATACTGGCTTGGCAGGAGGGCCACTGCCGGTGTATTGGCTCAGGTGGTAGTCTTTCTTGAGCAGCTCCCGGACCCTCCTGCGCACGTCATACCACCTGTTCTGGATGTCGGTCTTTGTGCGCCGACATGGTGATTGGGCGTTCACCCTGTTGATGATCCTCTCCCACATCTTGGTTTTCTGCGACATGGGGGTCTGTTGGACCAGAGTGCCAAACAGCTGTGGCTCCACCCTGAGGATCTCGTCTACCATGACTTCCAATTCACTATCTAGGAACTTGGGATTCTTCTTGGGGGGCATGGTGATGGGTGGTGATAGTGGGTGCTGTGTGTGTTGGTGTGCAGGTGAGGGTGTGTGGGTGTGTGTTGTGCTGGGTGTATGTGAGGTAGGTATTTGTTGGTGTGCTGCTGGTGTGTGGCTTGTGTGAGGGATGAGCTGTGGGTGTGTGGTTGCTTTCTCTTGGGTGCTGGCAGTGGAATGGCATTTGCAAAGGCTCATGGTAGTGATTTGTGTCCTTTATATAGGTGGAGTTGTTGGTGTGTCTTTGTTCTCTGTCCCCACCCCCCCAGTATTTATTGGCTTGGTAATTGCTTGTTTGGGCTTTTTTTGGTTGATTTTTCCTTTGTGCTGTTTGTGTATGTTGGAAACGTTCTTGTGACCGAGTCGGACCCTGCATTGGTCTCGTACGGTGTTTTCCGTTTCGTTCACGCTGTGTTTGTGCAGTTTTGTATGCTGCGTACGCGTCGGTCGCGGTGTATTGTGTTGCTTCGGCTCGGTTTTGTATGCGTGTCGGTCGTACGGCTTGTCCTCCGTCCGACTCGGTCGTGTTTTTCGCGCCTTGCATCGTACTTTGCAGGTTGGAGTTGGCGGGTACGATTCGGTCGGATTTGTTCCGGGTGCGTGTCGGTCGGTTGGATTCGCGTGTTTTTCCGGCCGGATTGCTATTTTCCGAGCGGGTCGGTCGGTCGGCTTGGTTTCCTGACGTGTCGGTCGGATTTATCGCGGCTTGCATCGTACTTGGCGTGTCGGGCGCCACTGGTACGTGTCGGTCGGTATTTTTTCCGGATCCGAGTCGGTCGGTGCTTTTTCCGGCCCGAATCGGAATCGACCCCTAAGTTGTGAAACTTAGCGCCATCGCAGGGGGAAAAGCAAGGCTGCACCATGTCCTTGTGAATATGATGCAGCCTTGCTCTTCCGAAGTGGAAGAGAGAGGCGTTAAGCCAAGAAGGCTAACGCCTCTCTCCGCCACTTCCTTGTGAATATCCCCCTAGATGTTTTGCCTTTTATACGGGCCTTCTGTCCTCCCATGAATTTTGAAGGTTTGACCTGAATTTAACAGGGGAAAACTGCGAAGATGTGATAAATGTCACACAACTGATAATTCCAGTCCCTGTGTAAACTCTAGTTTGCACAGGTAACGGAATTTGGCCCTTAACTTATAATAAGGGTCATTGACTTGTCTTTCCCTACCTAACTGTGGACATGAATGCACATCCAGTGTTAGTTTTACTTTATGATCCTCATTACAATTCAGAAGGAATAGGTGCGGTATTTATCACAAGTGGTAAATACCATTATCCTGGAGTGAGGTATTTACTCTGTGTAATAAATACCTCCTTTTCCTACTTTTGAAGTTGCAAATAAGGCACGGCATATGGACTCGGCATTTAACACCAAATTCCACATGCTTTGCCTTTTTTATTGGACTTTCCTCCCCGATAGATTTCGGCAGTTTTGGATTAGGGTAAAACTTCTGGGACCGCTGGCACAGCCCAGTACCACAGGTGCATAACGGCTATTGCCATCCACAGACCCATGCGGAAACTGGTCAGGCACTTCAAAAGTTGGTCACAAAAAGAAGAGAAAAGAATTCACACCTTGGGGGAGAGTATCAAAGAAGACTTATCGTGGGCTCTCTTCAGGCCTTTGAAAAAAAAAATGGTGCCCCAGGAGAAGAAGAGCACTACCACAAAGAGTGTACAGTTGTTAGGGGCTGGCCAGGAGCAGCCCAGGGTCGACAAGAGCCAGACCACACATTTTTATATGAGTCATGCTAATCCTCCAGACTCAAAGCTCAAGCGACCCTTGTCATTGAGAGTGTGGGTGAATATAAGGATTCTTTGGAAGCTACCATCAGTAGCTTTAAGTGATATGGGCAGAGCTGCACATTTCTATGCATATTTCTTGAAGAAGTGTGTCTTCTCGTTATTGTCCCTTTTATTTTTTGTTCTCAGCCTTGTTATTGTTGTTACATTTAATATTAGCATTATGGTGATGTATTTTGTAATGATTAACTGCCCCTTCCCATACTAAACATATTCCATGAATTTAAAAAACCCACGCCTTGCTGGTGAATACTAATCTGCACATCCTTTTGATGAGTCATAAACCTCCTAAGATTAGGACTCCAAAATTGCTGAAAGATATCCAGGACAATATAAAGGTGGCATAAAAGGGTGAACACAAATGTATTGGTGGTATCTCACTCCAACTCCTCGGATAATCAGGTACAGACCACACCGTGCTGTAAGTTCATAAAGTGCTCTTTATGCGTGAAGAACAGCATGACGCGTTTCAGCCATGTTACTACGGCCTTGATCACAACATATATATATATATATATTCACCCGAAAAAAGCAAAGGTTACAGGGACGTTATAGTTAGGAATTAGCATTTTAAAAAACTTAGAAATTCACCAAAAAAAACAAAGGTTACAGGGACGTTATAGTTAAGGTCAGTTTTCACTCATACAAAACCAGTGAAACTCAGCTGTTATAGTTAGTGAGCTAACTATAACTCACCCCCCCGCAATGCACTGCTTATGACCTCACATATTACATCACTCATGACATGGTCAGTGACATCACTCATGACATCTCAAATAACATCACTGATGACATCATCCAGTGACTGTGAGTGTTTTCAAAACGTTTATGTGTTAAATATATATACCATGGTGTATTGGTGAATCAGTGGGTGTATGAGTGCCTGTATGGATGATTCAGTGACTGCATGACTGACAGTATAAGTGACTGATTAGGCGTCTCAGTGAATGTATGGGTGAGTGACTAGTTTGTGTGGATGTCTGTATCAGTCTGTCAGTTGGTGTCTAAGTGGCTGTATGAGTGTGTGAGTGGATACATGAGTGGCTGTATCTGTGATTGATTGGTTGGAGTATGTGTATGAGTGTCTGTGTGGGTGGTTGAGGGGGTGCATGTCTGCCTGCATGGATGAGTGAGTGGGTGAATCAGTGGCTGTATGGGTTAGTGAGTGAGTGTGTGAGGGGCTGTATGGGTGATTGAGTGTGTGTATGGCTGTGTGGGTGAGTGGATGTGTCAGTGGTATATGGGTGAGTTACTGAGTATTTGAAAGGCAGTATAGATGAGTGATAGGGTATATGAGAGAATGTATGGGTGAGTGAGTGGATGTTAGAGTGGCTGTATGGGTGAGTGTGTGCTTCTGTCAGTGACTGTATAGGTGAATGAGTACGTGTTAGGATCTGTATGAGTAAGTAAGTGGGTGTGTGTGTAACTGTATGGGTGAGTAAGTGGCTGTGTGATTGACTGGGTGAGTGAGTAGGTGTGTAAGTGGCTGTATTGGGACTGACAGTGTGTGAGTGGCAGTATTGGTGTATGAGTGGATATGTCAGTGGCTGTATTAGAGTGAGTAGGTGTATGAGTGGCTGTATGGGTGAGTGAGTGGATGTGTGCTTAGATCTATGAGTCAGTGAGTGGGTACCAAAGTACTGGCATGGGTTGTGAATAGGGTTGTGAATGGTTGTGTGAGAGTGGGAGTTTGTATGGAAGGTTTTATGGTTGTGTGAGGGGGTACATTAGTGATTTTGTGGATGATATCATCAGTGATGCCATTTGAGATGTCATCAGTGATGTCATCAGTGATGTCACTGACCATGTCATTAGTGATGTAATATGTGAAGTCATAAGCAGTGCATTGCGGGCGTGAGTTATAGTTAGCTCACTAACTTTAACAGCTGAATTTCACTGGTTTTGTACGAGTGAAATCTGACCCTAACTATATCTTCCCTGTAACCCAGAGGTCTTCAAACTGGGGGGGCCTTAAGTGATCTCAGGAGAGGCACCAGTCTTAAGCCAAGAAAAACATCATGCTTTGTTTTGAGTGTTAAAAACATCAGCAGCAGTAAACCACTTTGTAATGGGCCATCACTAACAACTTTTGTCATGTATATCCTGACTGGGAGTATGTGTAAAAAAGGGTAACAGAGCTGAACTGCAATGTTTAAATATGTTTAGACATATTTAAACATTGCCAATTTAGCAGCATAAGTGTGAAAAAATTGAGGGGGGCCCAAGGATTTTTTTTTTCACATGGGGGCACAGCATAAGGAAGTTTGAAGACCACTGCTGTAACCTTTGTTTTTTTCAGTGAACTTCTAAGGTTTTTTTAACTTGCAGTCGCACTTGTAGAGTGGTGGAGAATGGGGGCTGGGCCTATGACCAGCTCTCAGTAATCCCGCTGTGTAGGACTTAACAGGAGGAACCAGGAGGGCTTCTTGGCCGCCAAGGTCCCTCAGGAGTAAAGTGGTCTTCATGCCCCAACCAGTAGTCCACCACGAGCCACGTTTGCAGAGTGGTGGAAAATGGGGGTGTGGCCTCTGAGGACCTCTTAGCAATCACGCTGTATGGGACTTACTGGAGATGACAGGAGGGGTAGTTGGCCCCCAAGACAACTTTGGAGGCCAACTACCCCTTCTGTTACCTCTAGTAAGTCCCACACAGCGGGATTGCTGAGACCTGGAAGGGGGCCATGCCCCCTTTCACCATCACTCTGCAAACATGCCTCCTGGCGCACTACTAGTAGGGAGATGAAGTCCCTTTGACTATTGAGGGTCCTTGGAGTCAACTACCCCTCTTGTTACCTCCAGCAAGTCCCATACAGAGGGTTTGCTGAGAGGTTTTCAGTGGCCACGCCCCGCTCTCCACCAATCTGCAAAAGCACCTCCTGGCACTCTACTAGTTGGTGGTTGAAGTCCCCTTGGCTCTTGAGGGTCCTTAGGGGCCAACTAGCCCTCCTGTTACCTCCAGTTAGATCCACACAGCTGGATTGCTGAGAGGTCATCAGAGGCCATACCCCCTTTCTCTACCACTCTGCAAATGCATCTCCTGGTGCCCTCCTGGTTGGTGGGGAAGAAGTCCACTTTAGTCCTGAGGCCATCAGGAGGCAAGGGGACCTCATCCCCCACCAGCAGTGTACCCCCGCATTATTTGTGATTGAAGCCCCGGGGAGGTGGCGGTCCCCGGGGCAGCGAGGGAGCCGCGAGGCTCACCAGAATATAATTATATGACTGCCCCGGGGAGGTGGCTGTTCCCAGGGCTTTGAACAATCCGAGGAGGGGGGCCTTGCACCCCTCTCCTATATTTTCATAACGCCCCCGGGACCTGGCCCACCCGGGGGCCTATAATTAACAAAGCGCAAGAGTCCGCACCTCATTTATTATTATTTTTTCGGCGGGAGTCACGGATCCAGCGTGACTCTTGCCAAATTGTTTTTTAAAAATATGCATTTTTGGCCCTTTGGGGTCAAGAGGCGTATGGGGTCAGGGTGTTTCTACCCTGCCCCCTTTTCTTTTTTTAATGTTTTTTCTTGTGACTCGGTTCAACCATGTCACAAGATGGCTGCCAACACTTCCTGGTTTGAAGTGTTGGCAGCCAATCACATCTCAGGCACGAGATCGGGAGGGGTCGTGGATCCACCACGGCCTTAGTTGTGTATTTGAAAAATCTTTACACTTCTCAGCAACTACTGAAAGGATTTACACCATTTAACAGAAAGAGTGTTTTCTGGACCAAGTGCTACCTTTCTGCGAAATTTGGTGTAATTCCGTTCAGCAGTTCGGGCTGTAGCCGTGTCTAAAGTTTCCTATGGAAATTGACATGGAGAAAAAGCATTTTGGGACCCCCCCTTTTTCTCGACCCCCGCTTGACAGATCACCCCAAATTTTTCAAGACAGCAGCTGTTTTGAAAATTGTGCGAGGATTCGTCAAATGATGTCAAAGTTATTGGCAAAAGAAAAACACACTTCCTATGGAAACTACATCCTAACTATAACTACCTACTGGCAACCGCCAGTAGTATATATATATATAATTCACTGAAAAACCATAGGTTTCAGGGGCGTTATAGTTAGTTGGACATTTAACTCGTACAAAACCATAGAAATTCCCCAGTTATAGTTAGTTCAGCTAACTATAACTCGCGCGCCCGCAATGCACTGCTGATGACGTCACATATTACATCACTCATGACATGGTCAGTGACATCACTCATGACATCACTGGTGACATCTCAAATGACATCACTGATGACATCACTGATGACATCATCCTTGTGATAGAGTGGCAGACCTCCTCTCACCCTAATATAACCTTTGATACACACACTCAAAAATACAAACTAACATTTTCAAAACAATGGACATACCAATACCAGTTACAACACACCTATTCAGTAATTCCAAGATCTACACACACATCCACTCATTCACCAACAGTCCCTATACAGTCACTCATACATGTACTCACTCATCATATGTACTCATACACCTATACATCCTGTTACACACCACCGCTCATCCATAGAGTTACTCACACACATAGTCACACATGCAAACAAACTATCAAACATCCATTTACTTGCATATACAGTTATACACACACTACCACACTTACTTCTACAGAAACTTACACATACTTAATCTCTTAAACAATCACTTATAGAAACACCTACTTATTTGTACAGGAACTCTTCCAATCTCTCACTCTCACATATACTCACTTATATTCACCAATATTCACATATACTAGTTTAAAACATATGTAGTTACTCATAAAGACACTATTGAGACAGTCATTCACTCACTAACACACCCATACACACATTCATCCACCTATACAGTCCTGCACTCATGCTGTCTTCAACACATACAAACAGTGAGTCACTCATTCATGCATCTATGCACTAACTAATACCCCCCACCGAACCATACAGACACTCAGACACTCATATTGATACTCAAAAAACCAACTAATAACCCATATAGACACTCATGTAGCTACTCACCAACCCATGCAGCCACTTATACACAAAGTGAGAGACTGATACAGATATTTTCATATTTAAACATTACTCACTAACCCATGTATTCACTAAGATACACTTAATCAGTCAGTTATACAATCAATTTTACAAAATAAAATCATCCATTTAGACACTTATATACCCATTTATTCTTCCATCGACCTTGAGATATACATATATAAAACATATTTAATTTTCAGAAAAACACACATTCACTGGATGATGTCATCAGTGATGTCATCAGTGATGTCATCAGTGATGTCATTTGAGATGTCACCAGTGATGTCATGAGTGATGTCACTGACCATGTCATGAGTGATGTAATATGTGACGTCATCAGCAGTGCATTGCGGGCGCGTGAGTTATAGTTAGCTGAACTAACTATAACGGGGAATTTCTATGGTTTTGTACGAGTTAAATGTCCAACTAACTATAACGCCCCTGAAACCTATGGTTTTTTTCAGTGAATTTCTAAGGTTTTTTAAATGCTAATTTCTAACTATAACGTGCCTGAAACCTATGGTTTTTTCAGTGAATTTCTAAGGTTTTTTAAATGCTAATTTCTAACTATAACGTGCCTGAAACCTATGGTTTTTTCAGTGAATATATATATATTTATTATACTATGTATACATGTGAAAATGTCTCGGTCCGCCTGTTTGCCTCGGTGGCATGGAAAAAATGGGTGGAACTGACGTCAGCACGCCGACGAGGTTCTCTTATGGCTCCGATGACGTCATACGGTGTCGCGAGCGGAGCCGTGCTATTATGACGTCCTTGTTGACGTGGGAGAGCAAGGAAAGAATTTCCGTGGAATGCTGGTGCAGGGGATATTCACCTAAGTGTTCAGGCTAGTCCTTTGGGAGCAACTGTTTATGTTGCCACTCCAGAAACCAAAACCAGTGATCAGAGGGCAGAGGCCCTGCAGATGGCACACGAGGTGGGGTGCCCAGTCGTGTGCACCGGCGGGGCAGCGAGTGACAAGCACCACAACCCACAAAAAAGGTAACGAGGGCACTCAATAACACAGGATCTTCTCTTTGTATCTGGCAGGAACAACGAAGTTAAAATGCCCTAGTACCAAAATGTAGAATTAGTGCTACAACGGTCTTCAAGAGGACCTGCGATGCCGCTTCTGCCTCCCGTACCCTGGAGGCGGCACATGGGTCACGCGGTACGGTCATACTGCGGTGAGACGCACAATCGTTGACCTCTCATGGCACTGCTCCACACTTCAGGGAGGACGCTTTCCATTAGCTATGTTTTCTGATGACATTTCGCGCCGGCCCCGTCCAACAACAGAACTCCTTTAGATCCAAACAGACTCTTTCACTCTCTCACCGGAAGTGAAACCAGGCCACGCGGACACTTTCACAATACAACAGCCGGGAATGCACTTTTCGGTAAAAAAAACCACATTCCTTCCTCCTAATTAATCAAATAAACGTCTCACTGAAGAACAGGGGCCAGCTTCGATTGGTAAGCAGCCGTTACAACGACTTTTTTACTTCGCGATACCATTACAACGCATGCATTACCACACATGCGTTGTACATCGCAAAGTCATTACTACGCATTTTTTTAGAACGCATGGTCATTTACCACGCATGCCTTTACAACGAATTTTGTTGTAAAGGTATGTATGGTAAATGACCATGCGTTCTAAAATATGTAGATGATCCACGTCGTTGTAAGGAAACAGAGGCTGTTCCGTTTCCTCACAACGACGTGCACCGCCCCTCAGAGACGACGTGAAGCAGGAACCACGAGGAGAGAGGAACCACGAGGAGTGAGAGGTAAGGGGTATTGGGCATGGGGTGGGGGTTTCTTTTCTAGGGTTTAGGGTAGTGCAGTGGTGTTTGGGTGGTGTAAGGGGTCATGCTGGGGGCAGTGTTTTAGGGTTTAGGGTAGTGCAGTGGTGTTTGGGTAGATTAGGGGGTCGTGCTGGGGGTAGTGTTTTAGGGTTTAGGGTAGTGCAGTAGTGTAGGGCGTCGTGCTGGGGGTCGTGTTTTAGGGTTTAGGGTAGTGCAGTGGTGTATGGGTAGTGTAGGGGGTCGTGCTGGGGTAGTGTTTTAGGGTTTAGGGTAGTGCAGTGGTGTTTGAGTAGTGTAGGGGGTCATGCTGCTGGTAGTGTTTTAGGGTTTAGGGTAGTGCAGTGGTGTTTGTGTAGTGTAGGGGGTCATGCTGGGGGTAGTGTTTTATGGTTTAGGGTAGTGCAGTGTTGTTTGGGTAGTGTAGGGGGTTGTGCTGGGGGTAGATTTAGGGTTTAGGGTAGTGCAGTGGTGTTTGGGTAGTGTAGGGAGTTCGTGCTGGGGGTAGTGTTTTAGGGTTTAGGGTAGTGCAGTGGTGTTTGTGTAGTGTAGGGGTTGTGCTGGGGTAGTGTTTTAGGGTTTATGTTGGTGCAGTGGTGTTTGGGTAGTGTAGGGGTAGTGCTGGGGGTAGTGTTTTAGGGTTTAGGGTAGTGCAGTGGTGTTTGTGTAGTGTAGGGGTTAGTGCTGGGGGTAGTGTTTTAGGGTTTAGGGTAGTGCAGTGGTGTTTGGGTAGTGTAGGGGTTCATGCTGGGGGTAGTGTTTTAGGGTTTAGGGCATGGCAGTGGTGTTTGGGTAGTGTAGGGGTCGTGCTGGGGGTAGATTTAGGGTTTAGGGTAGTGCAGTGGTGTTTGTGTTGTGAGGGTCATGCTGGGGGTAGTGTTTTAGCGTTTAGAGTAGTGCAGTGGTGTTTGTTTAGTGTAGGGGGGTTTAGGGTAGTGCAGTGGTGTTTGTGTAGTGTAGGGGGTCATGCTGGTGGTAGTGTTTTAGGGTTTAGGGTAGTGCAGTGGTGTTTGTGTACTGTAGGGGGTAGTGTTTTAGGGTTTAGGGTAGTGCAGTGGTGTTTGTGTAGTGTAGGGGGTCATGCTGTGGGTAGTGTTTTAGGGTTTAGGGTAGTGCAGTCGTGTTTGTGTAGTGTAGGGGGTCGTGTTTTAGGGTATAGGGTAGTGCAGTGGTGTTTGAGTACTGTAGGGGGTAGTGTTTTAGGGTTTAGGGTAGAGCAGTGGTGTTTGTGTAGTGTAGGGGTTCATGCTATGGGTAGTGTTTTAGGGTTTAGGGTAGTGCAGTCGTGTTTGTGTAGTGTAGGGGGTCGTGTTTTAGGGTAAAGGGTAGTGCAGTGGTGTTTGGGTAGTGTAGGGGGTCATGCTGGGGTAGTGTTTTAGGGTTTAGGGTAGTGCAGTGGTGTTTGTGTACTGTAGGGGGTAGTGTTTTAGGGTTTAGGGTAGAGCAGTGGTGTTTGTGTAGTGTAGGGGTTCATGCTATGGGTAGTGTTTTAGGGTTTAGGGTAGTGCAGTCGTGTTTGTGTAGTGTAGGGGGTCGTGTTTTAGGGTATAGGGTAGTGCAGTGGTGTTTGGGTAGTGTAGGGGTCATGCTGGGGTAGTGTTTTAGGGTTTAGGGTAGTGCAGTGGTGTTTGGGTAGTGTAGGGGTAGTGTTTTTAGGGGTTAGGGTAGTGCAGTGGTGTTTGTGTAGTGTGGGAGGTCATGCTGGGGGTAGATTTAGGGTTTAGTGTAGTGCAGTGGTGTTTGGGTAGTGTAGGGAGTCATGCTGGGGGTAGTGTTTTAGGGTTTAGGGTAGTCCAGTGGTGTTTGTGTAGTGTAGGGAGTCGTGCTGGGGGTAGTGTTTTAGGGTTTAGGGTAGTGCAGTGGTGTTTGGGTAGTGTAGGGGTTCATGCTGGGGGTAGTGTTTTAGGGTTTAGGGTATGGCAGTGGTGTTTGGGTAGTGTAGGGGGTCGTGCTGGGGGTAGATTTAGGGTTTAGGGTAGTGCAGTGGTGTTTGTGTTGTGAGGGGGTCGTGCTGGGGGTAGTGTTTTAGGGTTTAGAGTAGTGCAGTGGTGTTTGTATAGTGTAGGGGGGTTTAGGGCAGTGCAGTGGTGTTTGTGTAGTGTAGGGGGTCATGCTGGTGGTAGTGTTTTAGGGTTTAGGGTAGTGCAGTGGTGTTTGTGTACTGTAGGGGGTAGTGTTTTAGGGTTTAGGGTAGTGCAGTGGTGTTTGTGTTAGTGTGGGGGTCATGCTGTGGGTAGTGTTTTAGGGTTTAGGGTAGTGCAGTCGTGTTTGTGTAGTGTAGGGGGTCGTGTTTTAGGGTATAGGGTAGTGCAGTGGTGTGTGTGTACTGTAGGGGGTAGTGTTTTAGGGTTTAGGGTAGTGCAGTGGTGTTTGTGTAGTATAGGGGTCATGCTGTGGGTAGTGTTTTAGGGTTTAGGGTAGTGCAGTCGTGTTTGTGTAGTGTAGGGGTCGTGTTTTAGGATATAGGGTAGTGCAGTGGTGTTTGGGTAGTGTAGGGGATCATGCTGGGGTAGTGTTTTAGGGTTTAGGGTAGTGCAGTGGTGTTTGGGTAGTGTAGGGGGTCGTGCTGGGGGTAGTGTTTTATGGGTTAGGGTAGTGCAGTGGTGTTTGTGTAGTGTGGGAGGTCATGCAGGGTGTAGATTTAGGGTTTAGTGTAGTGCAGTGTAGGGAGTCATGCTGGGAGTAGTGTTTTAGGGTTTAGGGTAGTCCAGTGGTGTTTGTGTAGTGTAGGGAGTCGTGCTGGGGGTAGTGCTTTAGGGTTTAGGGTAGTGCAGTGGTGTTTGGGTAGTATAGGGGGTCGGGCTGGGGGTAGTGTTTTACGGTTTAGGGTATGGCAGTGGTGTTTGGGTAGTGTAGGGGTCATGCTGGGGGTAGATTTAGGGTTTAGGGTAGTGCAGTGGTGTTTGTGTTGTGAGGGGGTCGTGCTGGGGGTAGTGTTTTAGGGTTTAGAGTAGTGCAGTGGTGTTTGTATAGTGTAGGGGGGTTTAGGGTAGTGCAGTGGTGTTTGTGTACTGTAGGGGTAGTGTTTTAGGGTTTAGGGTAGTGCAGTTGTGTTTGTGTAGTGTAGGGGGTCATGCTGTGGGTAGTGTTTTAGGGTTTAGGGTAGTGCAGTGGTGTTTGTGTACTGTAGGGGTAGTGTTTTAGGGTTTAGGGTAGTGCAGTGGTGTTTGTGTAGTGTAGGGGGTCATGCTGTGGGTAGTGTTTTAGGGTTTAGGGTAGTGCAGTCGTGTTTGTGTAGTGTAGGGGGTCGTGTTTTAGGGTATAGGGTAGTGCAGTGGTGTTTGGGTAGTGTAGGGGGTCATGCTGGGGTTAGTGTTTTAGGGTTTAGGGTAGTGCAGTGGTCTTTGGGTAGTGTAGGGGTCATGTTGGGGGTAGTGTTTTAGGGGTTAGGGTAGTGCAGTGGTGTTTGTGTAGTGTGGGAGGTCATGCTGGGGGTAGATTTAGGGTTTAGTGTAGTGCAGTGGTATTTGGGTAGTGTAGGGAGTCATGCTGGGGGTAGTGTTTTAGGGTTTAGGGTAGTCCAGTGGTGTTTGTGTAGTGTAGGGAGTCGTGCTGGGGGTAGTGTTTTAGGGTTTAGGGTAGTGCAGTGGTGTTTTGGTAGTGTAGGGGGTCGTGCTGGGGGTAGTGTTTTACGGTTTAGGGTAGTGCAGTGGTGTTTGTGTAGTGTAGGGGGTCATGCTGGGGGTAGTGTTTTAGGGTTTAGGGTAGTGCAGTGGTGTTTGGGTAGTATAGGGGGTAGTGCTGGGGTAGTGTTTTGGGTTTACGGTAGTGCAGTGGTGTTTGTGTAGTGTAGGGGGTTGTGCTGGGGGTAGTGTTTTAGGGTTTAGGGTAGTGCAGTGGTGTTTGTGTAGTATAGGGGGTCGTATTTTAGGGTTTAGGGTCGTGCAGTGGTGTTTGGGTAGTGTAGGGGGGTCGTGCTGGGGGTAGTGTTTTTGGGTTTAGGGTAGTGCAGTGGTGTTTGGGTGGTGTAGGGGGTCGTGCTGGGGTAGTGTTTTAGGGTTTAGGGCAGTGCAGTGGTGGTTGAGTAGTGTAGGTGGTCATGCTGGTGGTAGTCTTTTAGGGTTTAGGGTAGTGCAGTGGTGTTTGTGTAGTGTAGGGGGTCATGCTGGGGATAGATTTAGGGTTTAGGGTAATGCAGTGGTGTTTGGGTAGTGTAGGGAGTCGTGCTGGGGGTATTGTTTTAGGGTTTAGGGTAGTGCAGTGGTGTTTGTGTAGTGTAGGGTTTTGTGCTGGGGTAGTGTTTTAGGGTTTATGTTAGTGCAGTGGTGTTTGGGTAGTGTAGGGGGTAGTGCTGGGGTAGTGTTTTTAGGGTAGTGCAGTGGTGTTTGTGTAGTGTAGGGTGTAGTGCTGGGGGTAGTGTTTTAGGGTTTAGGGTAGTGCAGTGGTGTTTGGGTAGTGTAGGGGTTCATGCTGGGGGTAGTGTTTTAGGGTTTAGGGTATGGCAGTGGTGTTTGGGTAGTGTAGGGGGTCGTGCTGGGGTAGATTTAGGGTTTAGGGTAGTGCAGTGGTGTTTGTGTTGTGAGGGGGTTGTGCTGGGGGTAGTGTTTTAGGGTTTAGAGTAGTGCAGTGGTGTTTGTATAGTGTAGGGGTTTAGGGTAGTGCAGTGGTGTTTGTGTAGTGTAGGGGTAGTGTTTTAGGGTTTAGGGTAGTGCAGTGGTGTTTGTGTAGTGTAGGGGTCATGCTGTGGGTAGTGTTTTAGGGTTTAGGGTAGTGCAGTCATGTTTGTGTAGTGTAGGGGTCGTGTTTTAGGGTATAGGGTAGTGCAGTGGTGTTTGGGTAGTGTAGGGGGTCATGCTGGGGTTAGTGTTTTAGGGTTTAGGGTAGTGCAGTGGTGTTTGGGTAGTGTAGGGGGTCGTGCTGGGGGTAGTGTTTTAGGGTTTAGAGTAGTGCAGTGGTATTTGTGTACTGTGGGAGGTCATGCTGGGGGTAGATTTAGGGTTTAGTGTAGTGCAGTGGTGTTTGGGTAGTATAGGGAGTCGTGCTGGGGGTAGTCTTTTAGGGTTTAGGATAGTGCAGTGGTGCTTGTGTAGTGTAGGGAGTCGTGCTGGGGGTAGTGTTTTAGGGTTTAGGGTAGTGCAGTGGTGTTTTTGTAGTGTAGGGGGTCATGTTTTAAGATGCAACGCTCCAATACCTGACCAGTCTGCACTACATAAAACTGCAAAAAAACTAAAAATAAAAAGTGTTTTGCACACTTTTGTCATTGGGCTATATGTGGGCTACATCTGGGTGATATTTGTGCTACATTTGGGCTCTTTTTTCTCTGGTGGCCATCTTGGAAGACTTCTTTGTTATGAAGTTTCCTAATTTCCTCATTTACTGCAGTCTCCTCAGTAGGAAATGCTTTCAGTTTTTTACTTTGATTCCATCAAGAAGGCATTCAGATGTGTCACACATTTGCCATAAATTCAGAATGTTAGCACTCTAGTTGTTCATTAGATCACTGTATTAAAGCTACTGCTCACCATGGAGTTAACTGGAAGTCTACTGCTGGTATTGAAAGTGATTGTTTCAGTCTGCATGTCAGATTTTTCTAATGAAATAGAAGAGGATTTGAGATCTCACTTAAAACATGCCCTAAATTTTCTTTCTGCAGCACTAACCATAATTTCTATGGCAAAATGAACCCCCTCATTTTGTTCCTTTTTAAATTAAATGTTTTAAGTGTTACCAGCTTATTCCAATCAAGATGGCTTCAGGTGTGCCATAATTTTGTCATAAGTAAGACTGTTAGCTCTCTAGTTGTTCTTTAGAACACTCTGGGAAGCTGCAGTAGAACACAAAGGCATCAACTGACAGGCTGCTCCTGTTGAAATATAACAGGAAGATATTTGAGATCTCACTTAAAACATGTCCTAATTTTTCTTTCTACAGCACTAACCATAATTTCTATGACAAAATGAACCCCTCATTTTGTTCCTTTTTAAATTAAATGTTTTAAGAGTTACCAGTGTGCCATAATTTTGTCATAAGTAAGACTGTTAGCGCTCTAGTTGTTCTTTAAAACACTCTGGGAAGCTGCAGTAGAACACAAAGGCATCAACTGACAGGCTGCTCCTGTTGAAATATAACAGGAAGATATTTGAGATCACACTTGAAACATGTCCTAATTTTTCTTTCTACAGCACTAACCATAATTTCTATGACAAAATGAACCCCATCATTTTGTTCCTTTTAAATTAAATGTTTTAAGTGTTACCAGTTTATTCCAATCAAGATGGCTTAAGGTGTGCCATACTTTTGTCATAAGTAAGGCTGTTAGCACTCTAGTTGTTCTTTAGAACACTCTGGGAAGCTGCAGTAGAACACAAAGGAATCAACTGACAGTCTCTGCCCTTGTTGGATGTACATGTTTTACTGAGAATGTCAGACTTCATTCTCACATGACTGAGAAAGATAATGTGAATTTACAGAAAATATGCTCTCATTTTAGCTTCTGGAGCACCTTCCAAAACTCTATGGGACAAGCATGTGAAAATAGTTTTCTCTCAAACATGATTCATGATATCCCAGCAGAAGGTTTTTCACAGGGTAAAATCACCTTAGAACACACCACAATTCCTGAAATTAGTATGGTACCATCAACAAATGAATTCTAATGTAACTAAAGTCTGTTATCACCCTTTATAGTTCTCCTTTTGGTAACCCTCAAAATCTTTGATTCACTACAATGCATTTCAATGGGGTACTAACATGTATATTGGTCCCAAGATGGCTGCCAGCAATTCCAGGATGAAGTGCTGACAGCCAATCAGATCTCACAATGACATGTGTGGTTAGGCTCCGCCCAGATATATATGTGATTTTACTTTTGATTTTCTCAGGAACTACTGAATGGATTTACACCATTTAACCAAAAGGCACGACTCTGAACCAAGGGCTACCTTTTTGCCAAATTTGGTGTAATTCCGTTCAGCAGTTCGGGCTGTAGCTGCGATGAAAGGTTCCTATGGAAAATTGCATGGGGAAAACACGTTTTGGGACCCCCCTTTTTTCTCAGCCCCCACTTGACAAATCACCCTGAGACTTTCAGGATAGGAGCGGACCGGAGCGCCCCACGAGTTTTGAAAATTTCGCGAATATTCGTCAACCGGCGCAAAAGTTATTTCAAATAGAATGTTGCGGATTGCCTATGGAAAATAGGTCCTAACTATAACTATCTACTGGCGACCGCCAGTAGATAATATATATATATATATATATATATATATATATATATATATATATATATATATATATATTCCATTGTTGGGGACGTAGCTTTATTCAGCGTCCAAACACAGCATGCTTCCTTTCCCTAACGTTTCGGCACAGGTGGCCTCGATCACAGGGGAAGTAGTTTCACAAAGTGCATTCATGCGTGCTTTTGAAAGTTTAAGTCACATGACTGGAATATACAAACTCCAGCTCCCATAGTGCATTGTGAGTTCTTAAAGTGAGTATGATCTGGAAATCCTCATTTGTTTTGAAACAAGTGTACAATTCTTACTTGGCACTCGCAATAGTCCATTGGAGTCTTCTGTTGAAACCAGTCAGGTAAGTTGAAATTACTCCATAGTGATGTCATTCTATAAGTGGCCTGACAAAGCTTTGTTCCCCAGCACGATCATAGCAGGATGTTTTCCTGCTCGAATCCCTTCCTTGCGCAGACATATTTTCACTCCAGTGGCATTCCTCAATAGGCTGGGTGCGCAAGTGGGTCATGCTCCTCTTAAACATCCACACGACCATTTTCCGTTCCGGAGCCCCCGACCCTACAGGGCGGCCTCATCAATGAGCACGGAACAGCCCATCATAACAACAAAAAAAAGCACCTTGAGGCCCATTGTTGGGGACGTAGCTTTATTCAGCGTCCAAACACAGCATGCTTCCTTTCCCTAACGTTTCGGCACAGGTGGCCTTGATCACAGGGGGAAGTAGTTTCACAAAGTGCATTCATGCGTGCTTAAGAGGAGCAGGAGGGCCAGGTTGAGTGATTTTTATGAACAGCTTGGCGAGATGTGCAGCTCCCGCCCGATCCACTAGGATAATACTTTTAGTTCACTTTGGGACAACACGGCACCCACTTGGAATATTAATTTTGTATAAGGGAACCACAAGTACCAGCATGCCCGTTGGCATATGCCCACAAGGGCGGGACTTGGAACATTTATCAAAGGTTCATTTGAACTGCGGGTTGGTTTGTCTTCACTTTGCCCGTGACCAAGAGCACAGGAGTGTTCGAAACGCGTATGGCTCTGTACTTACTGGGCGTGAACCTGTCCGTTTGCCGAACTGTGTTTCCTCAATTAAAAGGTGATAACCTCCTGTTGTGTGGCGTCTCCTCAATGGGCTAATCTTGTTTGGTGGATATATATATCAAACTTGCCCTGTTGTAAGGACGAACACAGCAGCAGAGGGGTTTAAAAACCATTTATTCCATAAAACCGGCAAATAACACTCCGATGATATCTTTTCTCCTGACGCGTTTCGGGGCTGGCAAAGCTCCTTATTCATAGGATAACAAACTGGAAATGTGCTGAAATGCTCAATCCGGCACCATTACCGCATGCTGCTAATTTAAATAATCCCCAGTGGGCCTTTCAGGTGAATCAGAATATCAGGCATGCTGGTACCTGTAGTTTGTTTAGTCCTCGAGCACAAATTCCTCCCCAGTGGGTTCCGCACAATTTCACAGTCTTTATCGAAAATTCCTAACCCCAGTGGGCCTCCGAGTGTTGGTTACCGGTGATTCTCACCTCTGCTGTGCCATAAGGTTCAGACGATTCCAAGCCTCTTAGGCCCCTGCACTGTTCTTGCGGCAGTTCGTCCTCTACGGCCGGACAGCCGTAATCAATCCCATCAAACTTGCCCTGTTGTAAGGATGAACACAGCAGCAGAGTGGTATAAAAACCATTTATTCCATAAAACCGGCAAATCACACTCCGATGATATCTTTTCTCCTGACACGTTTCGGGGCTGGCAAAGCTCCTTATTCATAGGATAACGAACTGGAAATGCGCTGAAATACTCAATCCGGCACCATTACCGCATGCTGCTAATTTAAATAATCCCCAGTGGGCCTTACAACAGGGTAAGTTTGATGGGATATATATATGTATATATATATATATATATATATATATATATATTATCTACTGGCGGTCGCCAGTAGATAGTTATAGTTAGGACCTATTTTCCATAGGAAATCCGCGACATTCTATTTGAAATAACTCTCTTGCCGGTTGACGTATCTTCGCGAAATTTTCAAACTTTGTGGGCGCTCCGGTGCGCTCCTATCCTGAAAGTCTCGGGGTGATTCGTCAGCGGGGCCAGAAAAAGGGGGTCCCAAAACGCGTTTTCCCCATTCATTTTTCCATAGGAAACTTTAGACACGGCTACAGCCCGAACTGCTGAACGGAATTACACCAAATTTGGCAAAGAGGTAGTTCTTGGTTCAGAAAGAACCCTTTTTGTTAAATGGTGTAAATCCGTTCAGTAGTTGCTGAGAAAATCAAAAGTAAAAGTACATATATATCTATGGGCACGGAGGATCCGCGCACCCTGAGCGCACCCTGCGCGCACCGTCCCGATCACGAGCTGCATGTTAATTGGCTGTCAGCTGGCTGTCAACATTCCGATTCAGGAAATGTTGGCAGCCATTTTATCCCTCGGTAGAACCGAGGGACAGAAACAAGTGCGCTAAAGCGCACAAAGGGGGCAGGGTAGAAACACCCTGACCCCCTAGGTCTGCTCAGGGGGTCCCACAAGGACCCCTGGGCAGAAAAAGCATTTTTATTTTTTTAAATCGGCAGGATGCGCTCAGGGTGCGCGGATCCTGCCGATAAAAATCGAGCGCGGTCTCCGCGCGCTCGATTGTATTTTGCCCCCGGGTGGCCCAAGTCCCGGGGGCATGGTGGGAGGGGTTAAATTTATGTATGGGGGCCTCAAAGGGCCCCCAAGCCCCGTGGACCGCCACCCCCGGGGCTTTCATTTTAAAATTGTGCGGGAGGGCACTCGGCCTTCCCGCAGCCCCGAGGACCACCACCTCCCGGGGCTTCTTTTTTTTTAAGAAAAATTTCCTGTGTGGGGGGGCTCGAGGCCCCCCACACGCCCGAGACCCCCACCTCCCCGGGGCACTAACAAATTAAAATGGGGGTCCGTTTTGGACCCCGAAGCCCCGGGGACCACCACCTCCCGGGGCTTTGCTGATGTGGGGAGGGGGCCGCGCGGCCCCCTCCTGGAGCCTGTGGTGGCCCTGGGGACCGCCACCCCCAGGGCCGGCTCCTGCAGTGTCCCGGGTGCATACCCCGGGACACTGCTGTTTGCAATGACAGGACGGGAGCCTCGCGGCTCCCGTCCTGTCATTGCAAACTGCTTTGGATATTGGAAGAGAGCAGGAAACCTGCTCGCGCTAATATCCAAAGACAATTGCTTTTCCACACGGGGAGCAGCATGTTAGCTGCTCCCCATGTGGAAAAGCAATGCCGGCTCCCGTAGGACACGGGGAGCCGAGCGGGACTGTGGGGGTTTGGGGACCCCCACAGTCCCCAACCAGAGGCCAGGCCCCGGGGATGGGGTCCCCGGGGCAAGTAGTGGCCCGGGAGGGGGCCACGCGGCCCCCCTCCCCAGAAATAATTATAAAAAAAAGAATTAAAAAAAAAAGGCCTGCCCCGGGGGATGGGTCCCCGGGGCAAAGAGAGGCCTGAGGAGGGGGCCACGCAGCCCCCTCCTATAAATTAATGTAAAGTGTGGCCATGCCCCGGGGGATGGGGTCCCCGGGGCAGGATTCAGCCAGGGGAGGGGGCCACGCGGCCCCCTTCCCGTTTAATTTAAAAAAATAAAAAAGGGGTAAGGCCCTGGGGGATGGGGTCCCCAGGGCCCAAAAATAGGAAAAAGGAAGGGGGGCCACACAGCCCCCCTTCAGGGAAAAAAAAAAAAAAACGATCGGGCCGCAGGCCCCGCCCCCTTCCTTCACCACTCTGCAAACGCGCCCCCTGGCGCGTTTGCAGATGGGGAGTAATTCCCCTTCAATACTGGGGGTCCCTGGGGGCCAACTAGCCCACCAGGAACCTCCAGTATGCGTCAGGGCTGCGTTGCAGAGAGGTGTACAGAGGCCACGCCCTTTATACACCTCTCTGCAACGCAGCTCTGTGGCGCTTTTGAGGTACATGGTGGGCTAGTTCGACTCCAGGGACCCTCAGGATTCAAGGGGACTTAATCCCCCAACTTAAAACGCGCCACGGGCGTGTTTGCACAGTGGTAAAGGGAGGGGCGGGGCCTGAGGTGACATGTGTGCAAACAGGCCCCGTGGCGCGTTTTAAGATGGGGAATTAAATCCCTTTAATCCTGAGGGTCCCTGGGGCCAACTAGCCCACCAGGTACGTCCAGAAAGCGCCACAGAGCTGTGTTGCAGAGAGGTGCAAAAGGGGCGTGGCCTCTGAACACCTCTCTGCAACGCAGCTCCCTGGAAGCATACTGGAGGTACAGGGTGGGCTAGTTGGACCTCAGGGACCCTCATGATTCAAGGGACTTAATCCCCCAACTTAAAACGCGCCAAAGGGCGTGTTTGCAGACATGTCACCTCAGGCCCCACCCCCTTCCTTCACCATTGCGCAAATAATCCTCTAAAATCAGCCGAACTACGAATTCCAATTTACTCACCTGTTATCAGGAGAGACCTCAGTGCTGCATCTTTCAGCCCAGTACTGATCCTGAAAAGTAATTTTAACCATACTTACCAGCAAATTGAATTTCCTTCCATAGGCTAACATTGACTGGTTTCACTTGGAAATTCTTCTAAGTGTGGAGTTTTGGAACTTTATAATATTCCTCTAAAATCAGCCGAAATACGAATTCCGATTTACTCACCTGTTATCAGGAGAGACCTCAGTGCTGCATCTTTCAGTCCAGTACTGATCCTGAAAAGTAATTTTAACCGTACTTACCAGTAACTTGAATTTCCTTCCATAGGATATCATTGCCTGCTTTTTGCTGAAAAAGTTTCTAAGTGTCGATTTTTGAAACATACAAATATTCCTCTAAAATCAGCCGAAATACAAATTCCGATTTACTCACCTGTTATCAGGAGAGACCTCAGTGCTGCATCTTTCAGCCCAGTACTGATCCTGAAAAGTAATTTTAACCGTACTTACCAGTAACTTGAATTTCCTTCCATAGGATATCATTGCCTGCTTTTTGCTGAAAAAGTTTCTGTGTCGATTTTGAAACATACAAATATTCCTCTAAAATCAGCCGAAATACGAATTCCGATTTACTCACCTGTTATCAGGAGAGAACCCAGTGCTGCATCTTTTAGGCCAGCACTGACCCTGAAAAGTAATTTTAACCGTACTTACCAGTAACTTGTATTTCCTTCCATAGGAATCCATTGTCTGGTTTTCAGCAGAAAAAGTTTCAGTGTCGATTTTCACAAACTACAAATATTCCTTAAAAATCGCCTGTATGACTTAAACGCATTCTTTCAACTGTTTACAGGAGATGCACCAGTGCTGGATCCAGGATCCACCACTGAGTGAGAAAAAGTCACGATAACACTACTTACCTGCTAAGTGAATTTCCTCCCATAGGATAACATTGGTGATTCTATGTGAAAAATTTTCTAAGTATCAACTTTTAAAATACAATAATATTCCTTAAAAATCACTACTGTAACCAAAACGCTTTTACTCAACTGTTTACAGGAGATGTCCCAGGACTGAATCTAGGATCCAGTCCTGTGGTTAGAAAAGTAATCCATAAAGTAACTAATTGCATTTAGCTAGAAATTCACATTGAGCTCAATGTTGCATTGTGTTTGAAATTGTGTTGCCCATTGCAACAACTGTAACTACTGTACTTAAAAGTCTATTGCCTATTTGCAAAGTATTTAAAGTAAATTAATTCATTCTGAGAAAGTATATTTTGTAATGTAATGTATAATGTAATTACAATGTAATTTAAAAAATAAAATATCTAAAAATAAATAGTTTAAAAAAATGTAGTAAATCAGTATGAAAAAAATAAAAATAACAATTAATACATTTAAAAATTGGCATTTACAAAACCTTTGAAATTCACTGAAAAAAACCATAGGTTTCAGACATGTTATAGTTAGGAATTAGCATTTAAAAAACCTTTGAAATTCACTGAAAAAACCATAGGTTTCAGACATGTTATAGTTAGAAATTAGCATTTAAAAAACCTTTGAAATTCACTGAAAAAACCATAGGTTTCAGGCACGTTATAGTTAGAAATTAGCATTTAAAAAACCTTACAAATTCACTGAAAAAACCATAGGTTTTAGGGACAGTTATAGTTACTTGACATTGCACTCGTACAAAACCCGTGAAATTCCCCCGTTATAGTTAGTTCAGCTAACTATAACTCGCGCCCCACAATGCACTGCTGATGACGTCACATATTACATCACTCATGACATGGTCAGTGACATCACTGATGACATCTCAAATGACATCACTGATGACATCATCCATGTGATAATTTCATGCATCTTCTCACACCCTAATATAACTTTTGATACACCCACTCTAAATTACAGACTGCCATTCTCAAAACCATAGACACTCCAATACCAATAACTACATACCAACTCACTGATTCTTAGGTCTACACACACATCCACTCACTCACCCGTACAGTCACTCATACTTACAGTCACTCAGTACAGGACTATCATATGCACTCATACACCTATATAAACACTGACACACCGCCACTCATCCATAGAGGTACTCACACACCTAGTCAGTCATGCAAAAAATTAATCACACACCCATTTACTCACATATAGAAGTTATACACACACCAGCTCAATAACTCATACAAATACTAGCACATTCTTACGCTCTTATACAATAACTGATACAAGCACACACGCATCCATACATCCACTCTCACAATCACACACTCTCACGTATAGCCTTTTAAATACTCTAACACACATATATACTTCCTTTTACATATGTAGTTACTCGCACATGTACTACTGAGATATACATTCACTCACTAACACACCCATACACACACTCACCCACCCAAGCAGTCCATCACAGACGCACTCTTCAAATCATGCACCCAGTGAATCACCCACTCACACATCTATGTACAGAGTCGCACACACCCACCCACACAAACACTCAGGCACCCATACAGATACTCAGACAACCAATCAATAACTCATATAGACACTCATGTAGCTATTCACAAACCCATGCAGCCACTTACACAGCAACAGACAGACGGATACAGACATTCACCCAGTTTAGTCACTAACCCATGCATTCAGTAAGATACGTTTAATCACTCACTTATACAGTTAGTCACGCACCTACTAAATCATCCATTCAAACACTTATACACCCACTCACTCTTCAATACGCCTTTCCCTATATATATTAAACATATTTAAACTTTACAGAAACACACAGTCACTGGATGATGTCATCAGTGATGTCATCAGTGATGTCATTTGAGATGTCATCAGTGATGTCATCAGTGCTGTCACTGACCATGTCATGAGTGATGTAATATGTGACGTCATCAGCAGTGCATTGCGGGGGTGCGAGTTATAGTTAGCTGAACTAACTATAACAGGGGAATTTCACGGGTTTTGTACGAGTGCAATGTCCAAGTAACTATAACTGTCCCTAAAACCTATGGTTTTTTCAGTGAATATATATATATATATATATATATATATATATATATATATTTGTATTACAAGGACGCTGCACTCCAGAGCTGGCTTTGCTCAATTTAATCTTAATACAACACTCCAACCAACGCGTTTCAGCCCTCCCATGGCTTTTCTCACATGAGAAAAGCCATGGGAGGACTGAAGCTGCGTTGGTTGGAGTGTTGTATTAAGATTAAATTGAGCAAAAGCCAGCTCTGGAGTGCTGCGTCCTTTGTAATACAAAATTGAATCAGGGCCAGGATCTGGCCCCCATGTAGAGCACCCAGCTGCGGAGCGCACCGAATCGGAAAGGATCACTTTGGAGGCAATATATATATATATATATTCACTGAAAAAACCACAGGTTTCAGGGACGTTATAGTTAGTTGGACATTTCACTCATACAAAACCAGAGAAATTCAGCCGTTATTGTTAGTTGAGCTAACTATAACTTGTGCCCCCGCAATGCACTGCTGATGACGTCACATATTACATCACTCATGACATGGTCAGTGACATCACTGATGACATCACTGATGACATCATCCAGTGACTGTGTGTTTCTGTAAAGTTTAAATATGTTTATATATATATATATATATATGCCAAGGTATATTGAAGAATGAGTGGGTGTATGAGTGGCTGAATGGATGATTTAGTAGGTGCGTGACTGACTGTATAAGTGAGTAATTAAACGTGTCTTACTGAATGCATGGGTTAGTGACTAAACTGTGTGAATGTCTGTATCAGTCTGTCAGTTGGTGTGTAAGCGGCTGCATGGCTGCATGGGTTAGCTACATGAGTGTCCATATGAGTTATTGATTGGTTGTCTGAGTATCTGTATGGGTGCCTGAGTGTTTGTGTGGGTGGGGTGTGTGCGACTCTGTGCATAGATGTGTGAGTGGGTGATTCACTGGGTGCATGGTTTCAAGAGTGCATCTGTGATGGACTGTATGGGTGGGTGAGTGTGTGTATGGGTGTGTTGGTGAGTGAATGGATGTCTCAGTGGTACATGTGTGAGTAACTACATATGTGAAAGGCAGTATATGTGAGTGTTGGACTATATAAATGACTATATGTGAGAGTGAGTGATTGTGAGAGTGGCTTGATGGATGAGTGTGTGCTTGTGTCAGTGATTGTATAAGAGAGTAAGTATGTGTTAGTATCTCATTGAATAAGTGAGGTGGTGTGTGTATAACTGTATAGGTGAGTAATTGGGAGTGTGATTAATTCTTTGCATGACTGACTAGGTGTGTGAGTAACTCTATGGTTAGTGGTGTTGCATGAGTATCTGTATAGGTGTATGAGTGCATATTTCAGTGGCTATATTGAGTGACTGCGTGTATGAGTGACTGTATGGGTGAGTGGATGTGTGTGTAGACCTATGAATCAGTGAGTGGGTATGTACTAACTGGTATTGGTGTGTCTATGGTTTCGAGAATGGTAGTCTGTATTTTAGAGGGGGTGTATCAAAGGTTATATTAGGGTGTGAGGAGGTGCATCAGATGATCACGTGGATGATGTCATCAGTGATGTCATCAGTGATGTCATTTGAGATGTCATCAGTGATGTCATCAGTGAAGTCACTGACCATGTCATGAGTGATGTAATATGTGACGTCATCAGCAGTGCATTACGGGGGCGCGAGTTATAGTTAGCTCAACTAACTATAACAGCCGAATTTCTCTGGTTTTGTACGAGTGAAATGTCCAACTAACTATAACGTCCCTGAAACCTGTGGTTTTTTCAGTGAATATATATATATATATATATTTAGCCATGTAGTGCCTAAGATGGTCGCCAGTAGGTAGTTATAGTTATTTCTGCTTTTTCATAGACAGAGCGGTTTTTGGTTTGCTAATAACTTTGGCCACGTTTGACAAATTTTCACGAAATAAAAAAAAAAGTTCATTCACCTCAGCTCCTTCCTGGATTGTTTTGGAGTGATCCATCCAGCAGGGGCTGAGAAAAAAGGGGGGTCCCCATGCCTTTTCCATAGACTTCTTTAGACAAGGTTACACCAAAAACCGCTGAACGGAAATACATCAAATTCAGCAGGAAGCTAGATCTTGGTCCGCAGCTTGTGCTTTTTGTGATTTGGTGTAAATCCATTCAGTAGCTTTTGAGATAAAAAGAGTACAAAATAATTGTATATTTTGGCAGTTGAGCTCGCGTGACTCCCGCAAATGTCCTGGGAAAGCGCAAAATCAAAAATGCAGCCTGTGATTGGTCGAGAGGGCAATTTTTCCAGTGAGCCTTCACGCTCTCGCCAGCACTCTGACTTGCTGGCTGTTGGAATGCTAGAAAAGAAATGGCTGCCATTACTGTTTACTGTGATAAATTGGAGGAGTTGTGGAAATGAAGTAAAAAAGCTACATAAGGGGGCAGCAGAAAGGCATGCTGTCCCCCTAGATTTAGAGAGGAGGTGTCTAAGGGATAACTACTGTGAAGATAATAAATGTATATTGTTTTTAACTAATGTTTATGATCTCGGTGGAACTCTTTTGGGATTGTGAATAGTAAAAGGGAGTTCTCAATACACTCTATTAGTATGAATTCATATTGTGGTCCTTGTTTTTGAGAGGAAGTGTATGAGAGATAAGTACTGTGATGATTATAAGGTAAAAAACATTTTTGGAAAAAAATTCATGATCTTGCGAGACTCTCGCAGGATCGTGAAAAGTAGGAAGGAGTATTTGATGTTTGAGCACACTCTGCTATGCACACTTGTTACTATATGAATGAATCTTACTGGAGAGGGTATTTATCAGACTCTACTATTTATGATCATTGGTTTGAGAAGAGTCATGAGTAGAGTTAAGGTTCATCCAAACGCCTTACTATGTACACCCACCATCAGAGCTAGGGGTCTGAAAAGAGAGCCCAGTCCCTGCCCACACCCTACTATGCACAAGTATCATTACAGAGAGAGGTCTCAACAGAGAGGCCGGCCCCTCCACACATCCTACTACACACACTGTCATCTGAGAGAGAGGTCAGAAAAGAGAGCCCAGTCCCTCCCCACACCCTACTATGCACACCCGTCATCTGAGAGACAGGTCTGAGAGGAGAGCCCAAACCCTACTATGCACACCTATCATTACAGAGAGAGGTCTCAGCAGAGAGGCCAGTCACTCAACATACCTGTTGGAACTGGCCCTTTTTGCAGGGTCACCCCTAAACTTTTTGCCTGCCTCCTGTATTTTTGCTGACCTGTTTCTGTTGGTTTTATGACTCTGGGCACTTTACCACTGCTGTTCAGTGCTAAAGTGCATATGCTCTCCCTTGGTAAATATGTCTATGTGAATTGGTATATCCCTTATTGGCTTATTTGGTTTACCTGTTAGTCCCTAGTAGTGTGGCCTGTGTGTGCCCAGGGCTGGTAAACCAAATGCTGCTGGTGGGCATGCAGCGCTGGTTTGCGCCACCCACAGAAGCAGCTTTTAAAGTGTGTCTCAGACCTGCCACTGCAGTGTCTGTGTGCAGTCCAGAACTGCCATCTTGGCTGTGAAGTGCACCCACTTCCCAGCCCCTGAACCTTCCCTTGGCATCCTGTAAGTCGCCCCTCGGGTAGGGTGCATTGTATGTGTAAGGTAGGACATGCCTTGGTGTGTGTAGCATGTCCTGGTAGTGAATTATGCACCATTTCGTTTTTCACTACTGTAAGGCTACCTGTTCCTCATAGGCTAGAATGGGCAGTTTGACTATTACATGCTATAGTCCTAACTGACCCCAGGAACATGGTAGAAAAACGAATTTAGTATGCCTGAGCTCAGAATATTAAAATACACCTTTTAGTGAAGTTTATTTTTATATTCTGTGTTTGAAAATACCACTTTTAGAAAGTAGGTATTTTCTTGCCTAAGCCTTCCAGTGTGCTCTGCCGTTATGTGTATTGGCTGTCTGGTTTTAGAGGGGCAGGACAGGCTGAGTCAGACCTGGGTTGAATAGAGAGATCTGCATTTAGAGTGTGGGGAGGGGTGGCTCTTTGATCTGAATAGGGCTGTGCCTGGCAAAGTGAATGCTGGCTCCACCTCCCACTGTGTGTCTGCTAGCAGACCCCTCTTTCTGAAAGGAAGGATGCAGCCTGGTAAACAAAGTGCTCCAGGCCTGAGCAGAACTGGTTCTGGCTAGGTTCAGGGACTGGTAGCTTCAAAGATCAAAGGCTTTTGGGGTATAAATATCTGTGCTCAAGCCCCTACATTTTGTATTGCTTTTGGATCTGGAGAGGAAACTCTGTCCGTGCCACTGGAGGAATCTGCAGGAAGTGACTGTCCTTGTGCTTGTGTGTTGATTCTTGCACTGGCCTGCAGCAGTGACCACTGGACCTTGAAGAAGAGAGAAAGGACTTTTGAGAGAACTTTTATTTTTGTTACAGCAATTACCCAAGGGCTAGGAAAAGAGCTAGCCTCCTGCTGGAGTCTCAGGCACATCAGACTCCACCACCAACCTCCTGCTTCCTCCCTGCGAGGATTGCTATCTGCTGATGAGGCTCCTGTGAGTTCCAGGGCCTCTAGTTTGCTTCAGAGAAAAGAGTGCTGGAAATCATCGCTAACGCACGTTTGCGAGCCGCTGCAGTCGAGAGCGCTGGAAAAATCATCGCGCTGCTGCCGCTGAGTGCTCGCAACACGAGACCATCGCTAACGCCCCTTTGCGAGCCGCTGCAGCCGAGACGCGCTGGAAAAATCATCGCGCGGCTGTCGCCGAGCGCTCGCAACCCCTACAGAATCATTGCTTCAAGACATCGCATTGCTGACGCCGTGCGTCCGCCATTTTCATCGCATCGCACCGGATTTCGTCGCTCCCTCGCGGAGCTCCATTTCTTCGCATCGCAACACGATCGCACAACGCAACAGGCTCGTCGCATCGACTTCTCCCTCGCGGCAAGAAAGTCATCGCATCGGCGGCCTAGCGTGCAGAAGTTTGTCGCATCGTCTCCGCACACGCAACAGGATCGTCGCATCGCCTTCGCCCTCGCGGCAAGGTCTCAGCGCATCGGCGGCCTAGCGTGCAGAAGTTGGACGCATCAGCAGATCGGCGCATCATCCTCCCTTGCGGCAAGGATTTTAACGCATCGCCGGCCTCGCGTGAGGAAAATCATCGCTACCACTTCTTTGCGACATTTTGTTGGTTTTGCTACTAAACCCAGGTACTTTGTGAGAGAAAGGGTCGCCGAGACCACTGCCTTGAATTTGAACCTTATTTTTGCAACCTTTGAACTATTTTTTGACAGTCCTTCAACCGCCATCCTATTTTTGACAGTCTTATGAGAGAAAGGGTCGCAGAGACCACTGCCTTGAATTTGAACCTTATTTTGCAACCTCTGAACGAGAAAGGGCGCAGAGACCCCTGCCTTGAATTTGAACCTTATTCTTGCAACCTTTTGAACTATCTTTGACAGCCCTTCAACAGCTATCCTATTTTTGACAGTATTGTGGCTTTTACAGTTATTGGTCTTGTGATAAATCTGCCTTTATATAAAGATACTTATTTTTATAACTACTTGTGTGGTGTCCCTTTGTAGTGTTCCTCACTGTGTTACTGTGTATGGTCATAAATGCTTCACACACTGCCTCTGAGATAAGCCTACCTGCTCGTGCTACGTTACCACAGGGTTGAGCAGGGGTATTAAAGAGGGTAGCCCTCTCACTCTGACTTAGGAAGAAGGGTCCCTACTTGGACAGTGGCCAGCCATTGCCAACTAGAGACCCCCATTTCTAACAATACCCTACTACATGCACCTGTCATCTGAGAGAAAGGTCTGAAGGAGAAGGCAGTCCTTCCCCACACCCTTCTATGCACCCGTCATCTGAGAAAGAGGTCTGCAAGGAGAGGCCAGTCCCTCTACACACCATACTATGCACACCCGTCATCAGAGAGAGAGGTCTGAAAGGAGACCCCAGTCCCTCTCCACACCCTACTATGCACACTTATCATTATAGAGAGAGGTCTCAGCAGGGAGGCCAGTTCCTCCACACACCATACTATGCATACCCGTCATCTGAAAGAGAGGTCTGAAAGGAGAGCCCAGTTCCTCCCCACACCCTACTACGCACACTTATCATTACAGAGAGAGGTCTCAAGTGAGAGACCAGTCCCTCCACATACTCTACTAAGCACACCCATCGTCTGAGAGAGGTCTAAAAGGAGAGGGCAGTCCCTCCCCACATGCTATTATGCTCACCAGTCATCTGAAAGAGAGGTCTGAAAGGAGAGTGCAGTCCCTGTCCACACCCTACAATGCACGCCCATCATTACAGAAAGAGGTCTCATCAGAGTGGCCATTTCCTCTACACACCCTAGTTCGCACTCCTGTCATCTGAGAGGGAGGTCTGAAAGGAGAGCCTTGTCCCTCCCCCCACCCTACTAAGCACACTTAACATTACTGAGAGAGGTCTCAGCAGAGAGGCAAGTCCTTCTACACACCCTACTACGCACACCTGTCATCTGAGAGGTCTGAAAGGAGAGCTCAGTCCCTTCCCACACCCTAATGTGCACACTTATCATTACAGAAAGAGGTCTCAGCAGAGAAGCCAGCCCCTACACAAACCCTACTATGCATACCTGTCATCTGAGAGAGAAATCTAAAAGAAGAGCCCAGTCCCTCCCCACACGCTACTATGCACACCAGTCATCTGAGAGAGAGGTCTGAAAGGAGAGTGCAGTCCCTTTCTACACCCTACAACACTCACCCATCATCACAGAAACAGGTCTCACCAAAGAGGCCAGGCCCTCTACACACCTACTACATACACCTGTCATCTGAGAGAGAGCTCTGAAAGGAGAGCACAGCCCTTCCCCGAACTCTACTATGCACAACTATGATTACAGAGAGAGGTCTCAGCAGAGAGGCCAGTCCCTCCACACACCCTACTATACACACCCATCATCTGAGAGAGAGGTCTAAAAGCAGAGGGCAGTGCCTCCCCACACTCTATTACATTCACCCATCATCTGAGAGAGAGGTCTGAAAGGAGAGGCCAGTCCCTCTCCACACCCTACTACGCACACCTATCATTAATTTACTTTAAAAAAATCCCTAGAAATTTACTGAAAAAACCTGGCTTGGATGAATTTTGTGCTGTGCCGCTGTATCGGAGGTCTGTGAAAGGGACTGGACGTAAGGATATATTACCTACTGGTGGTTGCCAGTAGGTAGTTATATTTAGGACCACAGTTTGCATTGGAAAAGCTTTTTTTGTTTTGCCAATAACTTTGGCGCTGCTGGATGAATCTTTACGTGTATTGAAAGTTTCAGGGTGATCCGTCAAGTGGGAGCCGAGAAAGAAAGGGGGGTCCCAAAACGTGTTTTCCCCATGTTATGTCTATGCGGATTTTTCATTTTTTAGCATGACTGCAGCCCGACCTGTTGAACGGAATTACACCAAATTTGGCAGAAAGCTAAATGTTGGACCAGAAAGCATGCTTTTTGTGATTTGGTGTAAATCCATTCAGTAGTTTCAGAGAAATTAAAGTTTAAAAAATATAGATATCTGGGAACGTAAGCCCTTGCAGTGGACTCGTGCATCCTACTAAAATTTGATTGGCTGCCAACACTTCAACTAGGAAGTGTTGGCAGCCATCTTGGGACTTGGCCTGAAGCCAAGTCCCAGAAAAAAAGTACAAAATATAGAAAAGGGGGCATGGTACGAATACCCTGACCCCCCAGATATGGTGGGGGAGTACCACAGGGACCCCACCGGGTTTAAAAGCTTTTTTTTGTACATTTTGCCACGGACTCGTGGGTGGATCTGCCAACCTGCGGCAATTTTTTTTTTTTAAAAAGGCACTCGTGCTCCTGCACCTCTTTTTTCTAAAGCCCCTGGGTGGGCCAAATACTGGGGGCACGAGGGAAATGAAGGTGGGGGGCTCATGAGGCCACCTTCCTAGGCTTTTCTTAAGCCCCGGGGACCACCACCTAGGTAAATAGTAGAAATGCGGGGGCCCGTTCAGCCCCTCCCACTGCCCCGGGGACCGTCACCTCCCCAGGGCACTCAAGTATAGGAATGTAGGGGGGCCGACAGCCCCCCCACTGCCCCGGTGACCGCCACCTCCCTGGGGCACACTGATTTTTTCCAAAAGCAATGTGGGGGAGGCCCTCCCCCAATGCTCCGGGGGCTGCCACCTCCCAGGGCACTTAATAGGAATGCGGGGGCCACCAGGCCCCCCACAGCCCCGGGGACAGCCATCTCCAAGGAGCACTTAAGATTAGGAATGCGCCGGCCACCAGGCCCCCCTGCTGCCCTGGGGACCGCCACCTCCCGGGGGCACATCAAATATCTAAAAAAGAGATGCATGAGAGGTTTACGGTCTTCCCCGCAGTGCTGGAAACCGCACCTCCCCGGGGCACAAACAAAATAATGAAGGGGGTCCGTTGCGGACCCCCGGAGACCACCACTTCCCTGAGGCTTAATTAACAAAGGAGGGGTGCCGCGAGGCCCCCCTCGTGGAGCCGTATATGGCACTGGGGACCACCACCCCCCCCAGGTCCGGCTCCAGCAATGTCCCGGGGTGCCCACCCCCAGGACATTGCAGTTTTATATGGCTTGGCGGGAGCACTTCTCCACCCAAGCCATAGCAAACACTCTGCTGTCAGAAAGCCAGAGCAGAAAATGCTCTCACTTGCTGAAAGCAGAGCATGTCTGTTTCCCTGCCCGCTGTCAAGCGAGTAGGGAAACAGACACATTGCTTTGGAATCTAGGGAGCTGCATGTTTGCAGCTCCCTGGGTCTCAAAGAAATGCTGGCTCCCGCAGGAGGCAGGTAGCCGGCAGGGACGGCGGAGACCTTCAGGCTCCCTCGCGGTCCCCAATGAAGTGGCCAGGCTCCAGGGGATGTGCTCCCCAGGGCCGATATCGGCACGGGGAGGGGGGCCACGCAGGACCCCACCCTATTTTTAAAAAATATATAAAAGCCTGTCCCCGGGAGACCCAGTGACACACACATATCAGTACATACACAGCGACTCACTGATTCATAGATCAACACACACATCCACTCACTCACCCATACAGCCACTCATACAGTAATGAGACAGACTATCGAGGAAAAAAAATTTAAGTACAAGAATATCGAGGGACAAATATCGTGGAATGGGAATATCGAGTGCAAGAATATCGTTGTCAAGAATATTGATTTGAAGGTAAATAATATCGATTTAAAAAATATAGAAGTTATTAATATTGTGTGCAAAAATATAGTTGTTTAAAATATCGTATTTTAATTGTTATGTTTTTTAGTATATATTTTAAATGTATATGACATTATTTTTTTGTTTAATTATTGTTTGTTTCTTACTATATTAGTTAAATTTTTAGTAGCCATGAAATTTAATTAAATTAAATTTAGTGTTTTTTAGTTCTGTAGCGGGTTGTGGGTTTATAGGGGTATAGGGTGGGAAGTAATTTAATTATAATAAATTAATGCTTATTTTTAATTAATATTATTTTGTGTATTTTAGTTCTGTAGTTGGTTGTGGGTTTATAGGGGTATAGGGTTGGAAGTAAGTTAATAGTAATAAATTAATGATTATTTTTTAATTAAAATGATTTATTTAATTGATATTACATTTTGTTATTTTTTTTTATGTAAATGTTTTTTGCGGGTTGTGGCATTTATAAGGGTAAAAGGTGGGAAGTAATTTATTTTAAATTTATTAATAATTCATTGTTAATTAATAATAATTAATTAATTGATAATTCATTATGTTATATTACGTAATTCATGTTTTTAGGTGTGGGTTGTGGGGTTATAGGCGTAAAGGGTGGGAATTAATTTATTTTTTAATGATTAATTGTTCATTAATATTAATTAATTAATTGATCATTCATTTTGGTAATTTTTTAATTAAATGTTTTTTAGGTTTGGGTAGTGGGGTTTATAGAGGCAAAGGGTGGGGAGTAAACTATTTTATAATTACTTGTGAGATACTAATATGTATTTGATTGTAAATTAATTGTGTTTATTAATTGTTATTTTAGTTTAATTTTAGGTTGGGGTTGTGGAGTTTACACGGGTAAATGGTGGGAAGTTAATTAATTTTAATGAATTTAGAGTTAGATTTTCATACATAATATGTGTTTAATTGATAAATAATTATGGTAATTGTGCAAGTAATTTCTTTTTAATTTAGATGTGGATTGTGTGATTTGTAGGGGTATGCCTACAAACCACAGGGTGGGGAGTAAACTATTTTATTTTATTTGTTAATTACTTGTGAGATACTAATATGTATTTGATTGTAAATTAATTGTGTTTATTAATTTTTTTAGTTTAATTTTAGGTTGGGGTTGTGGAGTTTACACGGGTAAATGGTGGGAAGTTAATTAATTTTAATGAATTTAGAGTTAGATTTTCATAAATAATATGTGTTTAATTGATAAATAATTATGGTAATTGTGCAAGTAATTTCTTTTTAATTTAGATGTGGATTGTGTGTTTTGTAGGGGTATGCCGTGGGAAGTAAATTAATTTGAAATTTGAAATATTAAATATATTTCTATTTTGTATTCAACATATTTTTTAATTTACGAACTGTTTTTAAATTATTTTAAGTTTGTTTCAGATATTTTACTTGTTTTTAATGTTGCGCTGACTGGAGTGGGAGTAGTACATTTTTCCCTTCCGCAATCCTCACACTTTCCCTCTGTTGCACTGACTGGAGTGGGAATAATACATTTTACCCCTCCGCAATCCAACACTTTCCCTACAGTTGCACTGACTGGAGTGGGAATATTACATTTTTCCCTTCTGCAATCCACACACTTTCCCTACTGTTGCACTGACTGGAGTGGGAATAATACATTTTACCCCTCCGCAATCCAACACTTTCCCTACAGTTGCACTGACTGGAGTGGGAATATTACATTTTTCCCTTCCGCAATCCACACACTTTCCCTACTGTTGCACTGACTGGAGTGGGAATAATACATTTTACCCCTCCGCAATACTTATTTTTTTTTAGTTACTCATAATATTTATTGTTGTGTTAATTGTACTGGAAATAGTAAAGTGAAGTATTTTCCATTGGTATATTTTTATTACTTTTATATTTATTGCAGTTAGAGTAGTAAATCTTATTTTTGTGTGATATAAAGAGTTTTCTTATTTTTGTGTTGTGTTAGGTGGGAGTACTTATTTTTATATTTATTTAGTATAAAGATTTTTTTAATGTAGTGGGAAATTTATATGTATTTATTTTAATATTTAATAATTTATTTTATGTTGTAATTTAGACATTTATTTGTTTGATTTACTATTATAATATTTAAAAATTTCAACGTTTTTATTAATCATTTATAATTAAATAAAAAGAATATGTTTACTTTTATATTACATTTTTAAATATTTTTTATGTTTTTGGTATATTTAAATATGTATACATATATTTTGATAATATTATTATATCTCTGATTTTTTAAATTATATTATTATTTAAAATATTAAGGGGCCCATTACGATACCCGGCGTAAATAAATCCGCCAGGCATGGAATCGGCAAAATACCGCCCGCATACACCGTCTGAACACCGACCACGCCATTACGATAACACAAACCGAAAACCGCCATCGGCGGAAAAATCACACAAAATACCGCCCGCCATCGTCCGAGTCGGAGTCAAACCGCCCGCCACGGACGGAAACACGCCCGACAACACAAAACCGCCCGCCCTCACGGCCGACACACCGCACGTGAAATTACGATCGCACCGCCATGAGCGCGGGAAAACCACAAATATACCGCCCGCCAGCGCAAACAACGCCGATGCCAATCGACACGGCAGAAACCATGGCGCCCACGTCCCTGCACAGAAACCATCCGCTCACAAAACCAATAGCACACAACATGGCCAATAAGTCCACACAGCAAGGCACGCACAAATACACAAGCACAGTACACATCCCGAAAACACCCCCCGGACAAACAAAAACTACAAAGGCCAGAACACCAGACACAACACACCTGAAAACAACAGACCATGAGGACACACCCACATAGGTAAGTACAAAAGCAGAACTCCCACAGACCACAACCCCTTGCAACATTGCAAACCAGAGAGGAGAGGAGAGGACACAGTGACACAGCAAGGACAGCAGCACACCACAGAAACGCACACATCACAACCACCACCATCACCAAACACCGGCACCACAAACCCCCTGCACATTACACAACACACACCGCACCAGCACCACAAACACCATGGCACCACAAAGAATGCCCAAGTTCACGCCCATGGAGCTGACGGTCATGGTCGACGAGATCATCAAGGTGCACCCACAAATCTATGGGAACATGGTCCAGCACACACCACTAGCCACCAGAAACAGAATGTGGAACCGGATCGTAGACCAGGTCAATGCAGTCGGGACCCTGCCCAGGAACAGAGTCGAAATAAACAAACGGTGGAATGACGTCAAGAGCCTGGTCAAGAAGAAGGAGGGCAAAAACAGAGAGCTGGCTGCAGTCACTGGCGGAGGGAATCCCGCGCTCTTCAAGACCTTCAAAGCGTGGGAGGAGAAGGTGCGAGTCATCATCCATCCCGAGATCCTCGCCGGATTAGCAGGGGGAGTGGAGGCTGGTAAGTACAAACTAATGTATACCAGCACACCGCTATGTACTCACATGCACTACCACCATGCCACAGCTCCCAGGGACAAACACCCCCATGTCCAGCACACAATACACAACACATCACACACACATGCAACAGACACCACCACACACAGCCCAAACAGAACAACTGTAAGATGCGTGGGGACATGTGTACACTCAGCCAGCCACGTAACCACCAACAGGTCCCCAAATATGCCAGAAGCGCCACAACGAGCACCCACCACACCCATGTGTCCGCCATAGCTGCACTAACCGACAAGTAACAGTTAAGTGGCAGGAACACAAAGTGCAGTGGGTGGGAGGGTGGACAGCCCAAGTACAAAACACACCAGGCCCCTAGTCCCACAGTACAGCAAGGAGGAGCATCCCCCACACCCCACAGCCACGTGTCAGCCACCGCAGTGCACAACGACAGCCGAAAGGTAGACATCACGGTCCACAGCAATCGGTGTCAGTGGGTGTCCAGCCACCACTACGACCCACAACACCCCCCACCCCCACAGACCTGCAACATGGAGCACCCCCGCTTAGAGCCATGTGGCATCCAGTACAGTGCACGCACGAACAACTTGCAGGTGGGAAACTGGACAGGGCTGGATTACTGGAGGCATGAGGACCGGAACACGACCAACACATGGGACATGTCACGTAGCAGACGAACACGCAGCACCGCCCACCGTCACGAACAAGTGAACAATGTGCACACGGATATGAACCACAGAGTCACACCCCACATGACCCATCACAAACACAGCAACACCCAAGGAGCCACGTCTGCATGCACAAGCCACACTGAACATAGTACCACACGGCAGCCACTGTGCAACCCATCACACACAACCGAAACACCATTGAAGTCCTGTCCATGTAGCCCCCACTGCCTGTCAACCCCACACCCCACAACTACGCCTATGTAAGACAAACAACACTAGACGCAACAGAGCGGAACAACAGAAATGCACACGAACACCACTGAACCCATCAAACTCACAGACACACCATGCACATACAACATACCATCCATCCCATCCGTCAGCCCCAGTCTCATGAAAGGCATGTCATCCGCACAGCTGCCACACATACAGCAGTCACGCTAAGACACATGCCCATGACCAACCATGTGCCAGAAGTCAATTAAGCGCACGACACACTGTGAGCAACAACACACAACATGGGCCACACCCACCCCGAGCACTGCAGTGATGCACATGGCACAGGGCAGCACGCACACCAAGGAGATGGGACAACTGCAATACGTTGGCTGGCACACAACTATCACTCACTCATAACGATGCGTCCAATGCCATGTCCAGTAACCACAACAGACAGCAAATATGCAGGGCATGTCAGGCATGCACACACCTCAGACCATGCACTGTCATGCTGCCACAACACATGTCACGTTCGGCACCCATGGCTCACAGCATGTACCCCAAAAGCATATCCCCTCCCAAATGCGAATCTGGGGCATGGCCCCCATGTTGCCATATGCGTTCCTAAGCGTTCCATTTGAACCCCAAAAGCATATTCCATCCCAAATGCGAATCTGGGGCATGGCCCCCATGTTGCCATATGCGTTCCTAAGCGTTCCATTTGAACCCCAAAAGCATATTCCATCCCAAATGCGAATCTGGGGCATGGCCCCCATGTTGCCATATGCGTTCCTAAGCGTTCCATTTGAACCCCAAAAGCATATTCCATCCCAAATGCGAATCTGGGGCATGGCCCCCATGTTGCCATATGCGTTCCTAAGCGTTCCATATGAACTCCAAAAGCAAAGTAAAAACCAGACCCAGGATGGGCCAGGAGCCCGCATACACCAGAGTCACAATGAGTAGGGGCAAAGCAACACACCCATCGGCATGGCCAATCCGTCCCATGCCACATGTGCACAGCACACAGTCCCATTGCCTAGCACACACAACTACAGATGCCACAGCCACACACTCGCCTCCGGGAAACCCATGTACGAGATTGCACGAACTGCCAATGTCAGACGACTAATACATACTTCGCCAGGTGCAACACAATAACAAATCTCATTCTCTCCACAGGTGACGAACTGCTGGACGCTGGGGATGGAGACAGCAGCCAGCACAGCCAGCCTACAAGCCCCCAACGAGGACACACGGATCTGGAGGATCTGTCCACCTCTTCGGACACGGACCACCAAGCTGGCCCATCTGGCGTGGCAGGGCCCAGCCGCTCCCCAGGACCCCTCCTACCCACCAACCCATCATCCAGGGCTGCTGAACAGTCCCAGTCCCCTGCTGCCACTGTCGTTGCGGCCACTCCCACGGTCATTGCGGCCACACCCACGGTCATTGCGGCCACTACCACTGCCGCAACCGCCACCATCGCCGCACCGACCACCACCGCCACCACCACCACCACGTCTTCGCTGGCACCAGCCCCAGCGCAGGTGGTGGCCCGGCCGACTGGATCCACCCTGGGAGCCACAGCGAGGACCGCGGTATGCAATGTGGCTAGTGGGCAGGGCCGGTGGCAGCAGGACTGGTAGGAGGAGCAGGGTCAGGGAAACGCCAGCCTCCCCTGGGAGCCATGCCCTGCCTCAAATGGCCAGAGTCCTTGGGGCCTATGAGGAGGCCCAAGAACAATGGGTCAGGTCTGCCACAGACACGCGGGAGGTGCTGGGGGTGCTGAGGTCCATGGACGCCCATATGGGCCAAATCGTGTCCCGTATGGACCAACTCGTGGACCTCATGGGCCAGCTGGTGGTGGCGGTGGGGTCACAGGCAAAGCCAGCAACACCACCTCCGCCACCACCTGCTAGGGCGCAGGGTCGGCCAGCAGTGTCCACATCCCCTGCGACCACAGCCAGTGAGCACACCTCACCCACCACCAGCAGGTCGCCACCACACACCCCCCTCCCAAACGTGGAAGGGGCCGTCCGAAGAGGAAACAGGTCTCCCGGGAGGACTTCGCACGCACCAGTCGCAAGTGAGGCAGCCAGCCAGCCTTCCGCCAGCCTGCCTTGACCAGCCACTGCATTGACTTGCTCTACGATCCCACTCCACACAGCCAGCTGGATGGCATGTGTGTGTTGGACCATGGACATAGAACCAGTGGGTACACCCTGAGCTTCACGCAGCCATGACCGACAGCTCATTGACACTGCACGCACCACTTTTGTCATCACCTTACGCACAATCACATGTCACAGTTTGTAATAAATGCACCTTTTTCACTAACTGCTGTTTGTGCCCTGTGTTTTATTTGTACGGAATACAACGGCCACCTTGGGCGGAAAGGCACCTGATGCGTGGCATGGCAATGGAATCCGGACGGCCTGTAGGGACCTAGGGGTGGGAGACAGAACAGGAGCACATTCAATGAGTGTGTCACACACCCATCACACAGTACATGTCAACAACTACAAGCAATGTACACACATCGCACAGAGCAATAGGGCACAATGCCACAGTCACCGACAGTGGCATACTACCCTGGCCATGGAGCGTTGACACACAGCACGTAGTGAACAAACGGCCACCCTGACACAGCACACACACACCTGCACAGATACAGCCACATCAGCCGTCGTACATGGACACTCACCGTCAAGTGAAGTAGCGGGCGATGAGCTGCTGCCGCACATTCCCAGCTTCCTCCTCTCCGCTGTCCTCCTCACTCGAGCTGTCCTGGTCTGCGGGCTGGGGCCCTGGTTGATCTCCGTCATCCACAATGAGGGGGATCTGCTTCCGAATGGCCAGATTGTGCAGCATGCAGCACGCCACCACTATCTGGCACACCTTCTGTGGGGAGTACGCCAGTGCACCCCCGGTGCGGTCCAGGCACCTGAACCTGGACTTGAGGAGGCCAAAGGTACGCTCGACCACACGTCTGGTCCTCCCATGTGCCTCATTGTATCGATCGTCTGCTGGGGTGCGAGGATTCCTCAATGGACTGAGCAGCCATGCCCCATTCGGGTACGCAGAGTCACCTGGGTGTGAGGGACACAGAGAACCGTTGCTATTCCAACTGGACAGGGGACAGCATCGCACAACCAGCACGCTACACCACTCCACATACTCACCGACAATACAGCCACGATCCTGTTGCAGATTGGCCATCAGTCGTGGCAAGATGCTGTTGCGCATTATGTGTGCGTCATGGGCCGAGCCTGGAAACTTGGCACACACGTGGGTGATCACCATGTCCGCAAGGCACACCACTTGCACATTCAGGGAGTGCGTGTGCTTCCTGTTGCGGTACAGGTGCTCAGTGGCCTGTGGTGGGACAAGGCCAACATGTGTGCAGTCAATGGCTCCCACGACGTGTGGGATTCTGCCAAGGGCATAGAATGCACCCTTCACTGCCGCCAATTCACGAGCCCTGGGGAAGCGGATGTACCTGTTCCGGTAAAGCATCATGGCTGCCAGTACATCCCTCAGCACCTTGCTGAACATGGGCTGGGACATCCCACCTCCACTGCCCACTGTGTGCTGGAATGACCCAGTGGCGAAGAAATGCATGGCGGCCATCACCTTAGCCGTGGGGGTGACAGCAGTCGGATACACCCTGCGGGGACGGAGATGGGGCTCTAACATGGCACACAGTCGATGCAGGGTTGGCCTGTCCAGCCGAAACTTCCTGATAACCTCTGTATCGTCCATGTCCGCCAGCAATTGGTATGGGCGGTCAATGTTCGGTCTCCGCCTGGGGAAAATGGCAGAGGACACATGTCAAAGCAACACGACACATAGCAATTTCGCATACACATCACTGACATGACTGAGCAAGCACATGTGCCACAGCCCAGCTGTCAAGCTGGGACGGCACGGCCACAATACACTTACACAGGTCTCCCAACAATGGCAATGGCAAGTGAGACATACCACTGCCATGGTCATGCACATGGGGATCTAGGCCCCAATGACTTGCGGGGCGTGCTGATGGGGACTGACTGCATATTCGTCAAGCGGCAACGCCACGGCGACATGAGTGTCTGCTGAGCATGGAACTGCTTCCGAGGCTGGATGAGTATGGCACACGACGCCGACGATGTGGGCACGGGCTGAGCGGCCAATACAAGTGGGACCTGTGGCACGAGGGGAAATGAGACAGTAGTAGGTGTCAGCACTGCACCCTATGTACAGCACTGTACGGATCACAGCTCCCGAAACATTGACAGGTGTCCACATTGACAGCCCCATGCCAAGACGGCTGTGTGCTTGCAGTCACACGTCACAGGTGAGAGGTTACATTGCACGTGCCAGGTGGCAGACGTACATAGTGGGAGCTGGCATGTGTGTGCATGTGTCTCCTGTTCAGGATCCACCAGATGGGCGCTGACTCTGTACTGACCATTGGACACAGCATGTTCCGTGGAAGGCTTGTGTGTGTGGGATGGTGGCACTGGATGTGCCTCCGTTGGGTGGGGGGCCATGCACAGGGCGGGTACGTCGATGATTGCGCATTGTTGGTCACGGTGGGTGCACCAACTAAGATGTGTTGCCCTGTGTTCGATTCCTATGTCCGCATGATGATGGACTGTGGATGTGGGCAGACTACACATTGGTCGATGTGCTGTCTATATGCATGTGCCTTCACACCAGGCACAGCTGCCCCTGCACATGTGACCCCTGCTGGACTCGCTGCTGGGTCTGTGGAGCTGATGCACCTTCTGCGCGTGGGGCGGACAGCTCTCCTCACTTCCCTCATTGCGCATGTCATGTCTTTGCCGCAGGTGACATGGATCATGGAGGGCCCACATGTACGCGTGGGTAGGCTACACATGATTGTTCACTGGTCGCCACCCCCAGTCAGTGTTTCGAATGGGAAGGTTGTCGTGCTGGTGGTATGTTCGATGTGGCGGATGGGCGGGCCTAGGTGCGGGCTTACATTCCGGACATGGGGGGTAGTTGGATTGGCGACTACTTGCAGTACACACGGGACACGTCTCTTCCTTTCCACATCTGGGTCATCCCTTGTACTAACTGACAGTGATACAGTCATCTTCGCCCCAGCCCTCATGTCCTCCCCTCGCCCCCCAATATGCATGCTCACCTGCGAGGCTAGCGCTTGCACAGGCAGCCCCAAGCTCGCACCAGAGAGGGCAAGGAGTGTATGTGTGGGTCCAGTTGCACGAGTGGGCTGTCTCAGGGTATGATGTGTGGCGGGACGCCGTCCACCTGCGTGGTGCCCCAAATGGAGACCCGGCCTGCATGGACTATGCATCACAGTCTTCGCCTTCCGGATCCGCCACCTGCGACACCCAGTGGCTGTGGCTGCCCTTGCGGCCAGGCCGCGTCCGTCTGTGGCTGTTGGCCCACACATTCACTCTTTGGCCTCTCTGGGGAGGGCTCGGGGGTGGTGGCGCACGCGCTTGCACTTAGTCGCAATGGCATGTGTCGTGGTTGGTATGATGGGCAATGGATGGGATGGTGCGAGCCACCTCCCGTGACGTCAGTGCTGCTCGTGCTGTGGTGCGTCCCCCTACACTTCCATCTGACTTGTGCCATGCTAGACGTTGAGGTTCTATTGCCTGCGTGATATGACCAGGAGGAGCGCGAGGAGACCTCTCACACACCATGCTCCACTGCCATCCCGTGCCCTGTATCGCCTGTGCGGATTGACTATGTTGGGGTTACACCTGGTCGACTGGGGCTGTGTGTGCCATGTCAAGGGGCATGGCGGGCGCACAACAGGATCCAGCTTGTCCACAGAGGGTGGGCTGAGGTGCGCCTGGTACCGCTTTGTACGTGTGCCCGGCTGCTGTGCACACACGTGTTCACTCCCCCCGACAGGTGTCCTCTCACAATGCCCAGGGAAGCGGTGGTGTACTGTTCATGACCCCTCCCAACACGGCGTGCTCCAACTTGGCATGTGCGCATCTACCCGTCGCACCCACCCACCTGAGCACTGCGTCCATACGACTTCACACGACACATGTGTGTCTTCCACAGTAGTGCTACTCATTTGCGTTGACATCCATTACCAGTGGACTACATGGTCATGTCACGACTGCCGTGTACTTCACATACTCTCATCCTCTCTCATTCGTACTTGTGAAATGAGTCAGCGGAGACAGTTTTGGTTTCAAACATTATATTGAGTCTTCTGTCCTCTGTGATGCAGTATAGTGGACACTACTGGCAGCGGAATACATGTTGAGGATATACTGAGCATGATTACAAATGGGATAGGGTGTGGGGTTACATCTGCTTGGCCAAGGCTGTGCTAATGTACATTTACGTATAGCTGCGGAGCTGCGGACTTTGACACAGACGGTATACATGTAGCCTACCAGACCGCTCGGCATCATGGGCACAGTCCATCTCAGTTCCATGTGACAGGTTTGCTGCGGTTGTTCCTCATGCACGCGTGCATGTGAGATGACATCAGGGCATGTGCTTGCGTGCATGCAGCGGCGTGCCACTTGTTGTTGCACTGTGGTGGTTACTGGACATGTCACAGTCACTGGGGTCGTGTTGTTGTTGTATGCACTTGTCGTCCATGCAAAGGTCCTGGTATGGGATTCCCGGGGCGGGGGTGGGAGGGGTGCAGCACCCACAGACTCCAGGCGACCTATTCATGTCCACTGAGCGGTGTGTGTGTCCATGTGCGCTGGATCCATGTCGTGTCCTGGTTGTTCGTGCAGTTCCGTCCATGTGGGTGCGATGCACAGAGCCCATGCCACTGCCTCCCACGATGCATGCGGTGTTCCTGGATGTGATGGGGAACAGTGTGCATGTCCCGGTCATATCCGATGTCATGGCGATGTCGTTGATGGTGTGGTTACAGTTGCCGGTCGTTTGGTATGGCTGTTGTGGTGGTGACTGGCCAGTCCGTGCGGAAGCTGAGCATGGGTGCGGGGTTGGACTTCATTGGTCACTCGGGGAACCTGCGTTGTGGTCCGACGTATTTACAGGTTGTCAGGTATGCGATGCCGTCCAGCAGGGCTTCCATGTCATTGGTGGTGTACATGTTTGCCAGCCAATGAAGCGGATGGTGGCTGTCAAGGTGTTGTTCGTAGGTTGTCCCTTGGAGGACCATGATGGGGCATGCTGGGTGACATTCGATGTAGCTGTTCTCGATGATCCGTCGTGTGGAGGCACAGTGGTTCCATTTCAGTGCGCGTGCGATGTTGGCCACATACGCCATGCCCCCATAGGCAGAGCAGGCCCTGTCGTGTGCGTCCAGAGGGAGGAGTAGTGGTAGCAGGTCCGCCTTCAGACATGCCGGGTTGGAGAGGCATATCTCGACGGGATGCTGGTAGGGACACCTCCGACAGTAGAAGACGGGCATGACGCAGCTGAACAATGTGATGCGGTAAGTCAGTCGGTAACTTACGTTCAGCAGGGACAGGAGATCGCATCCCAATGTATGTATCGTGTTGGTTTGGTACAGCTTGAGCTGTTCGGCGTAGTTGGGTAGGTGTGTTGCGGTTGCCATTTCGCAGCGGTTCGTAGAGGTGGCGTGCTCCGGCTGTGTGTGCAGTCTGCAATGTGCACGCTCCGGGGTTGCTGTGAGCTCTGTGTAGTCGTGGGGAGACAGGACTTGTGTTCTGTTGGCTTGTTTGGAGGACACGGGCCCTCTTCCCACATGCTTCTCAGACAGTTCAAGGTCGGTGCTGTGTGACTCCTTCCAATTAACTTGCATGTGGCCGACATGGGGGAGTGTTTTCTTCTTTCTTCCCCGTCCGTTGTGTGCTTCTGTGATATGCGCTATCTGCCCTGTGGTCGGTCTCCTCGGCATGCCTGTGTTGGTCTATTCTTGGACAATGGCTGTATTCACCGGCTTCTGTCGTAGGGCTGTGGTTTCGGTGTTGGAATGGAAGGTCATTCAGTGCTGTCTGCTCTCCCTTGTGTGGGCGGCAGGCTGCCTTTCCGCTCTGCGTTGGGCCTTGTGTGTGGATGTAATTCTTGGGCCACCTGTTGTCGGTCCCCGTGCTCTTTGGTGTTCCGTTTTATATGTCTTGTTCATATGTGCAGGGTGGTATGGGTTTTTCAGTGTGGTACTGGCGTTCCTCTTCCCGAAGGGGCCCTGCTTCTCCTAGTTGGTGTTGCCGCCGCTGTGTGCTACGCCATGTTTGTTACACTGGGGTGTGTCCTGCTGTTGCGTGACTTCACTGACATGTGTGCGTCGGTTGTGTGGCGTTGGGTGTTGTCCGTGATTTGGGCGTTGGGGACATGTCTGTGGCAGGCCTGTCACGTGTCATGTGCGTTCGGGGTGGGGCTGATGTGTGTGCTGCTTGGTTGTGTCCCTGTGTCTGTGTGCGACGCATGCATGGCGCTGCGGTTGGCCTCTGCGTTGTGCGCATGTGTGGCGGCGTCATCGGCGCTTTGTGGCCGTGACGGGGTGGTTGGTTCCTAGTCCCAGGTGGTGTGTACACATGTGTTCCGCGATGTTAGGATTTGGCCTGTGTGTCATATGTGGATGCAATGGTGGATGTGTAGTGTACACGCGCTGGTGGGGGTTGTCCGCTTTTTCCGCCCTTGCACTGTGTGCGCTGTTTGCGTGCACTTGTTGTGTGTGTGCCTACCTGCGTCTCCGCGGTACGTTGCGTCCTTGGTGGTGCATCAGCAGAAGCATGGGGAGGGCCTGCAGTGCTGGATTCATGCTCGGGATGCCGCTTCTTCGTTTTCCGTGCTCTGCGTCCGTGTTACCGCCTCTCTTTCACGTGCGGTGTCTCTTAGCCGTGGGAGCCGTTTGTTTGCGGCATCGTAATTTATACGCCGGGCGGGACGTGTTTCGTCGGACGGTGTGTGTCAGTTGTGCTGCGCCGCTACGTGTACGGGCGCACTTTGATGGCGGACGGTGTTGCTGGCTTGCCGGCGGTGTTTGGCCTACTTTACGCATCGTAATTGGACGGGCGTGTGGACTGCTGCGTGCCGGCGGTAACTGGTGGTTTTTGCATCCGCCAGCACGGCGGTTGTGCTTCCGCCCGCCATCGTAATGAGCCCCTAATTTATTTATATATGTATGTTCATATATATATATATATATATATTACCTACTGGCGGTCGCCAGTAGGTAGTTATAGTTAGGACCTATTATCCATAGGAAATTCGTAACATTCTTTTCCCAATAACTTTGGTGCCGGTTGACGAATCTTCGCGAAATTTTCAAAACTTATGGCCCGCTCCGGTCAGCTCCTATCTTGAAAGTTTTGGGGGGATTCGGCAAGCGGGGGCCGAGAAAAAAGGGGGTCCCAAAACGTGTTTTCTCCATGTTAATTCCCATAGGAAACTTTAGACACGGCTACAGCCCGAACTGCTGAACGAATTACACCAAATTTGGCAAAAAGGTAGTGCTTGGTTTTTTAAATGGTGCATATCCGTTCTGTAATTCCAGAGAAATTCAAGAAATAAGAGTCAAAAATCAATTTCCCATAGGAAACTTTATGCAAGGCTACTAGTCGAAACTACTGAACGGATTTACCCCAAATTTGGCAAAAAGGTAGTGCTTGGCTCAAAAAGCGACCTTTTTAAAAATGGTGTAAATCCGTTCAGTAGTTGCTGAGAAAATCAACCATAAAAGTTTCGATATTTAGAGGCACGGAGGATCCGCGGACCCTCCCGACTACGAGCTTCATGCTAATTGCTGTCAACACTCCAAACCAGGAAGTAGTATCCGCGAATCCCGCCGTGAAGAAAAAAAAAACGAAGCGTTAATATTGAGCCCCCGGGTGGGCCAAGTCCCGGGGGGCATACGAAAATTTAATAGCGGGGGCCCAGGGAGGCCCCCGCAGCCCTGGGGCTTTCCATAAATATTTGCGGGGGGCTCACGGCTCCCCGCAGCCCCGGGGACCACCACCCCCCGGGGCTTTCTATAAATATTTGCGGGGGGCACACAGCCCCCCCCACAGCCCCAGGGACCGCAACCCCCCCGGGGCTTCTTATTTTAATGTATGGGGGAGCCTCAAAGGCCAAGCCCCGGGGACCGCCACCTCCTGGGGCTTTCATTAATTATTTAGCGGGGGCACACGTCCCCCCCGCTGTCCCGGGGACCGCCACCCCCCGGGGCTTTTTAAAAAAAAATAAAAGACCTGTGTGGGGGGGCTCGAGCCCCCCCCCACACGCCCCGGGGACCGCCACCTCCCCGGGGCTGTGCAATTGTTGGGAGGGGGGCCCCCCTCCTGGAGCCCTTCATGGCCCTGGGGACCGCCACCCCCCAGGGCCGGCTCCTGCAGTGTCCCAGGGTACCCACCCCCGGGACACTGCTGTTTGCAATGACAGGGTGGGAGCTGCGCGGCTCCCGCCCTGTCATTGCAAACTGCTTTGCTTCATTGAAGCGAGAGCAGGAAAACCTGCTCTCGCTTCAATGAAGCAAAGCAGAATTGCTTTTCCATAAGGGGAGCTGCATGTCAGCAGCTCCCCTTGTGAAAAAGCAATGCCGGCTCCCGCAGGACGCGGGGAGCCGGCGGGACCGTGGGGGATTGGGGACCCCCCCCACGGTCCCCAACGAGAGGCCAGGCCCCGGGGGATAGTGGCCCTGTGGCGCGTTTTAAGTTGGGGAATTAATTCCTCTTCAATCCTGAGGGTCCCTGGGGTCCAACTAGCCCACCAGGTACCTCCAGTAAGCGCCACTGCGCTGCGTTGCAGAGAGGTGGACCAGGCCTCGCCCCTTTTTACACCACTCTGCAACACAGCTCTGTAGCGCTTACTGGAGGTACGTGGTGGGCTAGTTGGACCCCAGGGACCCTCAGGATTGAAGAGGAATGAATTCCCCAACTTAAAACGCGCCACAGGGCGTGTTTGCACACATGTCACCTCAGGCCCCGCCCCTCCCTTCACCACTGTGCAAACGCGCCCCGTGGCACGTTTTAAGTTGGGGGATCAAGTCCCCTTGAATCCTGAGGGTCCTGGGGTCCAACTAGCCCACCAGGTACCTCCAGTAAGCGCCACAGAGCTGCGTTGCAGAGAGGTGTAAAAATGGGCGTGGCCTCTGAACACTTCTCTGCAACGCAGCTCCTAGCGCATACTGGAGGTACCTGGTGGCTAGCTGGCCCTCAGGGACCCTCAGTATTCAAGGGATTAATTCCTAACTTAAAACACGCCAACGGGCGTGTTTGCACACGTCACCTCAGGCCCCGCCCCTCCTTTCACCACTGTGCAAACGCGCCCCGTGGCGGGTTTTAAGAGGTAGTTTTAATCCCCCTGCCCTATTATGTACTAGGGCCTTACAGAGGAGGTCATGCTAATCACAGGGGTACCGCAACGCATAGTGTTCCCTAGTGCATGTAGGTGTTTTCACTGTATTCTAAGTGTCTTTTAGCATAGCACTGGCTCTAGGCCTGGTTAGTCAGAGTCAGTTACCACCAGTACCCGTCTGAAAAAGTTGTGGGCACAGGATGATTTTGCAACAAGGCCTCTTTCTTTTCCTCTGTTGGTTCTTTCTGCACGTCTTGCTTCTTCCTGCAATTTTCTTCATCTTTGTGGACTTCTGTTGCCTCTTTCTGCATTTCTTTTGCTTCTTTCTGTGCGTTTTTCTTCTTTCTTCACATGTCCTATCTCTGTAGGCATAGTTAGAAACTAGCATTTAAAAAACCTTTGAAATTCACTTAAAAAACCATAGGTTTCAGACACGTTATAGTTAGTAATTAGCATTTAAAAACCTTTGAAATTCACTGAAAAAACCATAGGTTTCAGGCACGTTATAGTTAGAAATTAGCATTTTAAAAAACCTTAGAAATTCACTGAAAAAACCATAGGTTTTAGGGAAAGTTATAGTTAGTTGGACATTTCACTCGTACAAAACCATAGAAATTCCCCGTTATAGTTAGTTCAGCTAACTTATAACTCGCGCCCGCAATGCACTGCTGATGACGTCACATATTACATCACTCATGACATGGTCAGTGACATCACTGATGACATCACTGATGACATCTCAAATGACATCACTGATGACATCATCCATGTGATAATTTGATGCATCTTCTCACACCCTAATATAACTTTTGATACACCCACTCTAAATTACAGACTGCCATTCTCAAAACCATAGACACTCCAAGACCAATAACTAGATACCCACTCACTGATTCTTAGGTCTACACACACATCCACTCACTCACCCGTACAGTCACTCATACTTACGGTCACTCAGTACAGGACTATCATATGCACTCATACACCTATATAGACACTCACACACCGCCACTCATCCATAGAGGTACTCACACACCTAGTCAGTAATGTAAATAATTAATCACACTCCCATTTACTCACCTATACAGTTATACACACACCAGCTCACTTACTCATACAAATACTAGCACATACTTACGCTCTTATACAATCACTGATACAAGCACAGACTCATCCATACAGCCACTCTCACAATCACACACTCTCAGTTATAGCCATTTATATACTCCAACACACATATATACTGCCTTTCACATATGTAGTTACTCACACATATACAACTGAGATATACATTCACTCACTAACACACCCATACACACACTCACCCACCCATACAGTCCATCACAGATGCACTCTTGAAACCATGCACCCAGTGAATCACCCACTCACACATCTATGTAGAGACATACACACCCCACCCACACAAACACTCAGGCACCCATACAGATACTCAGACAACCAATCAATAACCCATATAGACACTCATGTAGCTATTCGCAAACCCATGCAGCCGCTTACACACCAACAGACAGACGGATACAGACATTCACACAGTTTACTCACTAACCCATGCATTCAGTAAGATAAGTTTAATCACTCACTTATCGAGTCAGTCACGCACCTACTAAATCATCCATTCAGACACTTATACACCCACTCATTCTTCAATATGCCTTTCCCTATATATATTAAACATATTTAAACTTCACAGAAACACACAGTCACTGGATGATGTCATCAGTGATGTCATCAGTGATGTCATTTGAGATGTCATCAGTGATGTCACTGACCATGTCATGAGTGATGTAATATGTGACGTCATCAGCAGTGCATTGCGGGGCGCGAGTTATAGTTAGCTGAACTAACTAACTATAACGGGGGAATTTCTATGGTTTTGTACGAGTGAAATGTCCAACTAACTATAACTTTCCTAAAACCTATGGTTTTTTCAGTGAATTTCTAAGGTTTTTAAATGTTAATTTCTAACTATAACGTGCCTGAAACCTATGGTTTTTTCAGTGAATTTCAAAGGTTTTTTAAATGCTAATTACTAACTATAACGTGTCTGAAACCTATGGTTTTTTAAGTGAATATATATATACACACAACTCCCACAATGTCTATTTGAACATAAATGATGGTAATTAGCACGACAAATAGTAAACACCCACTTGAGAAAGACACAAGGTCGAAACGCATCGTGGGAATCTGTTGTTGGAACAAGGAACTGTCTACTACCCCCGGGAGTGCAGCGTTGTCTCCCTTTGGTGAATAATATATATATATATATATATATATATATATATATATATATATATATATATATATATATATATATATATATATATATATGTGTGTGTTTACATTTTTAAAAGTACGTTTATTTATGTTTGTTAAAAAATACATTCAAATTTATTTTATTTTTATAAATCAATGTTATTATTTAATATATGTTTATTTTAATATTTTAAATTATATATATTTAAAAATCGATATTTAATACAGCTATATTATTGTAAACAATATTTTTTTCTGATATTTTTGTACTTACCTTTTAAGCATAGGCAGTCGATATTTTTGTATTCTATATTTTTTCCTCAATATTTTTTTCTTCTATATGTTTTTCCTCGATTTTCTGTCAGTGAACCCACTCATACACCCACTCACTCTCTAATACAGCCAACGACATACCCACTCATACACCCATATACCCACTCACACACTGAGTCAGTCACCCATAGAGCTACTCGCACACCTACTCATTCACCCATACAGTCAATCACACAGCCACTTACTCACCCTTACAGTTACACACACACTCACTCACTTACTCATACAGATACTAACACATACTCACTCACCTATACAGTCACTGACACAAGCACACACTCACCCATACAGCCACTCTCACGTTCACTCACTCACCCATAGTCACTCACATACTCCATTGCTCACCTATACTGCCTTTCACATACCCAGTTACTCACCGAAATACCGCTGACACATGCACTCACTAACCCATACAGCCACTGACTCACACAGTCACTCAGCCATTCAGGCAGTCACACACACCCTCACCCAACCACAGAGACACTCCGAAACCCATAGAGGTACTCAGACAACCAATCATTCACCCATACAGCATCTCACACACCCACACAGCCACTTAGAAACAAACTGACAGACAGATACAGACATTCACACAACCAGTCACTCACCCATACATTCAGTGAATCACCTAATCACTTATGTATACAGTTAGTCACGCACCCACTGAATCATCTAATCAGGGCTCATACACCCACTAATTTACCAATACACTTTGGTATATAAACTCATAAACTTTTAAGAACACTCACAGTCTCTGCATGATGTCATGAGTGATGTCACTGACCATGTCATGAGTGATGTAATATGTGAGGTCATAAGCAGTGCATTGCGGGCGCCAGTTATAGTTAGCTCACTAACTATAATGGCTGAATTTCTCTGGTTTTGTGAGTGAAACATAAGCCTAACTATAATGTCCCTGTAACCTTTGCTTTTTCAGTGGAAAAAAAAATATATATATATGTATATTTTTTTTTTTACCTACTGGCAGTTGCCAGTAGGTGGGTATAGTTAGGACCTAGTTTCCTTAAGAAAAAGCGCTTTTGTTTTGCTAATAACTGAAGCGCTGTTGGACAAATTTTCACAAAAGTTTCAAAACTACTTTGCCACACATTTCAGCTGCATTTGTAAAGTTTCAGGGTGATTCGTCAAGCGGGGGCAGAGATAAAGGGGGTTGGGTCCCAAAACACGTTTTCCCCCATGCAATTTAATACTGTATGCACTTTATGATGAGTGAAAACTAATGTATAGTTGGGAGCCATGCACTTTATGCACCTTTGGAGCATTATATACTTAAGAAGCATTATGCACTTCATCATCATTAGTGAGTGAATATACACTATAGAGCAGGAACCATGAGTGCAGGATTTGAGGTAAATCATTTTGGAATAATAATCCCATGCTCCATTACGGTGTCCCAGGTTGGACATGGTGTATTTGTAGAAAATAACATACCATATGATTCAGGATGGGGACTTGAAAGAGTGTGTTTTTTTTTATTTCTTTATATAAGGGTTGCACCCTCCTTCAGTAAGAGAATTTATGCTGAATTGATTGGGAACGTAGTACAGGTTAAGACGGGGGTGTCATACCATTGGATAGTGTTTACACTTATACACTATGATACCTTAGGCAACTGAGAAAATCTACGAGATTATATGGGATTTCCGTCATAATGTCAAATTTACCCTCTGATTCTGTTGATGGTCGAAAAGATATGAATTTGATGCACCATAAATAGTATATAAATAAGATCAGGAACACTTGCACTTTTATCAGGTCCTTATATCGTAAGGGACAGTACTCTAGAACCAATATGCGTAGTGCCGCACTTTGAAAAAATGTTCCCTCTGATTCTGTTGGTGGTCGAAAAGATATGAATTTGAAATACCTTAAGTAAGATCAGGAATAATGCACTTGCATCAGGTCCTTATATTATACGGGACATTGCACTAGAACCAATACGCGTAGTGCTGTAGTTTGAAAGGAATATGAACCTTAAGATTGCGAGTAGTATAAGGAGATACCATTCCTCCCCATTCATGCCCTTAAAAGTGACAGGTCCCCCTCCGGTCCCCCCGCCCCTCGCTGTGTCCTTAAAAGTGACGCGTGTCCTTAAAAGTGACAGGCCTCAAACCCCTCACTGTGTCCTTAAAAGTGACGCGTGCCCTTAAAAGTGACAGGCCTCAAACCTCTCTGTGTCCTTAAAAGTGACAGGCCTCAACCCCCTCGCTGTGTCCTTAAAAGTGAAGCGTGGCCTTAAAAGTGACAGGTCCCCCATCCCTTTGCAGTGTCCTTAAAAGTGACATGTGCGTGTGGGTATTTAAAACCGAGGGCTGCTGTGTTGGCAGTTGGCGTCTGAGCAGGCATGCCTAAGCCCCCACCAGCCCCCCGGGGATATCTGGTGTTGTCTAACACATGGGTTTACGGTGCAGAGTTTTTAAAAAGGGTCTTTTTTAGAAGCAGATGCTGCAGTTTGAAATGCATCCCTGTCGTAGCTGGGGCCAGAAAACTATCCATTAGGCTCCCAAGTGACAACGTGAAAACACAAGAACAAAAGGCCAGTTACCCTGCCAGAGCACCGTTGAGAACAGGCAGAACTAATCAGCCTGTCCTAAGCTTCCCACGCGTCTTAAATTGTATAGTACAGGGTTTCTTTATAAACATACGACCATCTTTCCCAGGAGCGCAACCCCCAACAGGTCCTAGGTTTAATTATCAGATGTCACAGGTCAAAGGGCCATCTAACAAAGTCGTGGGATGGTCAGAAAACGGTCCCAATATTGACCCTCACTACAATGCTCTATTACCAATAATGACACGTACTACAAGCTTCTAAACACTCCCCTCCGTAAAGGGTCCTCCTTCCAATTCTCATGCCCTACCAGGTATAAAAACCATACTTTAGAGCCCCGACACAAACAGCCATTCAAAAACCCATTAGGAGCGACCTTTGCTGCACAGACCCATCATCCCTGAAGTTTAAAGCCATCAATGGACCAGCCCAGCTTCTCCCAGATCGACGCAGCCTGCTACACATTAATGGAGGTACGTAAATAAGGGGGCTGTGTTACAGGGTTAAGAGTGTGTAGGGCTTAAGAGTGTATGGGCTTATTTAATATGATGATGCCTGTATATAAATGAACAGCGTTGCATTTTAAAAGGTGTTTAACGCAAGGCATGATGTTGCTGACGCTGTTTTAATTAATGCTTAAGGAGAATTGGTAGGGTGCTTAATGTGAACAAACCTGCCATTTTAAATACAGTGTAGAACGTTTTATACGTGTATTTAAGAGTGAATACCACTAAGGGTTTGGCGTATACACATTGAAACAGCCTTAACACTTTAACCTGGTATCGAAGCATTTTACATGAACTGTAGTTTTAACGACCTTCATTTATAGTATACGTTTCACAAATAAAATAAATAATACCACTTTGTACTCACCACCCAGGGGTTGAGGCTCTGTAGAGGCATGGGTCAAACGTGTGATTTCCCAGCTGCGCCATGGTGAGGCCGTCCACGGTGGTCCATGCGGTGCTCCGGGGTTGTTTATGCTGTTGTGCGCTCGATGTTGGGGGTAGGGATGGCGCCTGGGTGCGCAGGGTCTTGATGCCCCGCTTTTAAAATTAAAGACCCCGGAGCCCGCTGTGCTCCATGCGGCGCTCCGGGTGTCTGTGAGGCGGTGGTGGGGGTCCGGCGTCTGTGGGCTCCTTGGGGGCTTGATACCGTTTTTAAAATTAAAGACCCCGGAGCCCGCTGTGCTCCGTGCGGCGCTCCGGGTGTCTGTGAGGCTGTGGTGGGGGTCCGGCGTCTGGGGGCTCCTTGTGGGGCGTTAGGCCCCGTTTTTTTAAAAATTAAAGACCCGGAGCCCGCTGTGCTCCGTGCGGCGCTCCGGGTGTCTGTGAGGCTGTGGTGGGGGTCCGGCACCTGGGGGCTCCTTGTGGGGCGTTCGGCCCGTTTTTAAAAATTAAAGACCCCGGAGCCCGCTGTGCTCCATGCGGCGCTCCGGGTGTCTGTGCGGCTGTGGTGGGGGTCCGGCACCTGGGGGCTCCATGTGGGGCGCTCGGCCCCGTTGTTTTAAAATTAAAGGCCCCGGAGCCCTCTGTGCGCCATGCGGTGCTCCGGCGTTGCTGCGGCCGTTGTGGCTGGGGCTCCGGTGTCCCTGGGGTCCAGTGAGGGCGCGAGGCCCCTTTTTAAAAAATAAAGGCCCCGAGTCCGCTTGCCAAGGGCGCTGCTCCGGGGCTCGGGTGCGGGAGGTGTTGTGGGGGCCGGCGTTCTCGGACGCCGTGTGGGCGCGAGGCCCCGTTTAAAAAAAAAAAATAAAGGCCTCAGGAGCGCTGCTCCGGGGCTCGGGTGCGGGAGGGGGTGTGGGGCCGGCGTTCTTGGGCGCCGTGTGGGCGCACGGCCCTGTTTTAAAATAAAGTCCCGGAGCCCGCTGTGAGCCATGCGGGGCTCCGGGGTGCTGGTGTTGTTGGGGGATGGGATGGGGTCGCAGATGGTGCCGTTGTGCGCGATGCCGCGTTTTTAAAAAATAAAGACCCCGGAGACCGCGGTGCTCTAGGCGGAGCTCCGGGGGTTTGTTGGTGCTGCTGGCGGGGGCAAGGATGGCGTCGGTAGGCGTTAGGCCGTTGTTTTAAAAAATAAAGGCCCCGGAGACCGCGGTGCTCTAGGCGGAGCTCCGGGGGTTTGTTGGTGCTGCTGGCGGGGGCAAGGATGGCGTCGGTAGGCGTTAGGCCGTTGTTTTAAAAATAAAGGCCCCGGAGTCCGCTTCCCAAGGGCGCTGCTCCGGGGCTCTGGGGTGGGAGGGGTGTGGGTCCGGCGTGCTTGGGCGCCGTGTGGGCGCACAGCCCTGTTTTTAAAATAAAGTCCCCGGAGCCCGCTGTGAGCCATGTGGGGCTCCGGGGTTTTGTGCGGAAGGGTGGGGGCCCTGAGGTCTAGGGCTCCGTGTGTGGTGCTCGCCCCATTTTTTAAATTAAAGACCCGGAGCCCGCTGAGCTCCACGCGGTGCTCCGGGTGGCTGGGGTTCCGATGGCTCATGGGTGCTCGGGCCGCGAGACCCTCGTTTAAAAATAAAATAAAAATAAGGCCCCTGAGTCCTCGTACCGCCGGTGTTGCTCTGGGGAGGTTGGTGGCGCCGTTTCAGGGGCCCCCAGGGTGTTACAAGGGTGGCAGTATCATGGCTGCCAGGAGCTTCCCCTCCAGGTTTCACGAAGAAGCTCCTCCCCCTCTGTGATGACATCACGGATGGGGCGGGTCTTCCTTCGTGAAACCTGGAGGAGCTCCCGGTAGGTATTCCCCCATGGGAAGTGCCTCCTAAGAGGGTGCACCAGGGCATTAAACAGCAGCACTGCCGTGGTGTCACCAGGGGCTTTAATGGGAAGCTTTTTCAATATTATATACATGCCTTAGGTGCTGTTTATTTATCTTATGCAACTAGCAACCACTACCAAAGCCAGTAGTCCTGATGCTGATACTTATTGTATCATATATCTGGATACAAGGTTCGAAACATTTCATGCAAAAAAAAAATAACTAAATAAATAAACATGTGTGTATATATATATATTTTTTTTTTTATCGCCTGCGTGTATATAAGGTAAGTGCGGCACAAAGCCTCTGGGTAGTAGCACTATGACCATTTGTTACTTACAGTTTATAAGTTAAAATCCTAATATAAAACCATCCTTGTTAAAGGGCTCCCAAGAGCAGCTTACACAATGCATTATATAAATATGTGTATAGGTGTTGTTTGTACATGCGTTGTGGCTTGTGGGGTTGGAATCAGGATACGGTTCTTATTTAAAAAAAAGTAAACGTGAGTGTATATGTGGTGTTTTTTCAATTTTCAATTTATTATTTGTATTTTCTAAGATGTATGAAACTGTAATATTATGTTTATGAAGTGTAGTTTTAAATCAACCGTTTCTATTTATCCAGACGCAGGACATGCCGGAATTAATCCTAACCGCCTCTGAAATGCTAGCCCTACAGACAGGTACATGTGTTTTGAGGTGTATAGGTCCGTGTAGTTTTGTTCACATATATCTTAGAAGTTAGGTGTTTCTAATGGTGTTCTCGTGTATGTGTAATTTTATAGGTCTGGATCCCGAACTACAACGGATTCTTGATGATATAGAATGTCCCAAGGGTGGTCAAGACGCATCGCCATGTGTACAGGATAGCACCGTTCTTACAGGTAAATCAGAAAGGCGTTGCTTCTTTAAAGGTCTAAACCATGGGGTGTCTAGATCCCAAAAGACGTAGTTGTGAACTACAGGAACGCGCCGTAGAGGGGGGCTACTAAGGCCTTGTATATACTGTAAATCTGATTATTTTTTCTTTACAGGGTCCATGGCGTCACACACGGAAGCAGTGATTGTGCAAGAGCCGGCGCAGCGACCAAAAGAAAAGCCTGTGAAAAGGAAATCTTCAACATCTAAAGAAGGCCCTGCGGCAAAGAAACGATCTGTGAAAAGACATCTAAAAGGTGTGTTTTATACAAAAGGGTGTGAAAAAGAACTCTCTGGGTTGTATTCTCTCAAACAAAGGGGTGCACCACCATGTAGTACCAGATGTACTACTATGGGTATTGTAAGCATCTTATGTTCCTTATTGTTTCTAATATATATATTTTTTTTTATGTTACATTCTAGGAACCGTTCAAAGAGCCACGGCGAAGATACGCCTAAGTCTAAGAGGTCTACAAAACCGTTGAGGGATATAACAAAGACCGTTCTGAACACCGGGTCTGCGGCAAAAGGAGTGAGTAGGCGTGTACGCCAGAATAAGATCTACACATACTACACCCACATGCAACAGAGAACCGACGTGGCCGATGTGTATCTGAACCCTCTCAAAGCCTCAAAAGGAACTCTAAGCTCAAACAAGCCCAAACTTAAGAAGAAGCAAATGGTCGCAGAACCACAGACATGCCCTTTAAACCTCAAGAAGCCGTCTTTGGGCCTGGAACCCCAAGCAGCCCCTTTAGACCTCAGCATGAAACGGGTGGTCCCGGAGACCCTAGCTACACCTTTAGATCTAGCATTAAAAAATGTTGCTAAGCAGGGGAACGATCCAACTACCCCAGCGCTCTCTTTGGGCCTCCCGGCTGTGAAGCCTGTTGTGGAAGCTATGTTACAAACTCAAACCCCTAAAGTCAACAAGCTTTCAAGAAGTTATCTTAAGAATAATCAAGGGGTACAGGCGTTACAAGTAGAAACATTGGCAGGATCCTTAAACAAACCGGCTACAACACAGGCCCCTTCCCATCCTATGACACCTTCTATAGTTTCAAATAAAGTAGCGCCGACTGTAGAGGAATGCCCCGTGAGAACAGACCTCAAAACCTTCTATATGCGTTACTGAAGGGTTTAGGGGCCCGGGTCTGGAAAAGGGCAGCCCCTAGGAGGAGCGTGTAACACCAGCAAAAACTGTCTCAATACACTGGCAAGTATGGTAGACAAACTTGATAAACCCTCAGAAGCAGCGCCCGAGGGCTTCTAGCACATACAGGGGGTTTTGCAGACCCTGTTACACATTCACCCATCCCCGGCCCTGACAATAACTTAGCCGTTACCACCTCGATTATTTCGACAGTCATTTAAACTCCCCGGACCTTATGTCCCCTATTACCCCACAGGGAGCTTACGACCCAACCAGCCCAGCGTCAGTGTAAGCTCCGCAACACCCCCGACAACATACAACACTGACAGTACAGGGTGGGACGACTGGTCAATTCATAGTACGGGGTGACATTTAGTGAGGCGTCTTTCCCAAATGCCCGGGGTGTTCGCGACTGGGATCCTATTTCTATGATCCCCCAGGCCCTCAGTTACAGAATGGCGTTGGGGATGAAGGACCATTAGAGGCCCCTGTGGTGTTAAAGGCTGTTATACAGCCAAACAACGTATTCATACCTAACCCACCACAATACGATGCTGTAGACCCAAATCCGGTACTAGATGCGCATGTAAAGGATATACAAATGGCTGTCAGAAAGCTAAAGCGCCAGGCGAAAACCGCAAACTTAAAAATGGGGTTGGGGGTAGCGTGACAGGTCCATGGTGGCGGCACAGCAGAGGATACTGCAAAGAGTTGGCCTGTGTAAAAGGCTGATCCTCAATACGTGCCAGGAAGCTGGCTCAGACATAGGCGTATACATGCGTGACTAAGGCAGCGCCATACCCTAAAGAAACCCCATGCCAACGGTTCTAATAAAAAAACACACACATCAAAAAATATAGCAGCAAGGTCCAAGCAGTACTGACAAAGTCCCTGCGCTTCTTACGCATACTCCAGCGTAAAAAGTACATGGAACCATGCAGTCAGAGTCATACCTCGATGCCATCCATCCCCAATACGTAAGTGTAGGAGGGATGGGTCCTGGGGAGGGCAACTGAATGATGTTGGCGGTAGAGCGCCAACACTACGCCACCCGGAACACATAGAGGTGCTGAGGGGTGGGTATGTAGCAGAGGCCTCCATGAGTACAGCGCACATAGACACACCCCATACTGTTCAGATAGGCGGGGGCCGGTTACCTAGAAAAGCATGGTCACGTAAAAAACAAAAGTGGGCTAATAGCGCCAAGCAGCGCCGCCTTTTAATAAGTAAATTAAAAAAGCCCGAATATGTGCTACACGTGTGCTTAAAAGGCCCCCAGAGACCCTACTAAACCAGAACCCCCAAAATGATACGGCAGTAAGCTCCCCAACAAGTCAAATCCCTCAAGATGAGGATTCAGAGGTCGTCTATTTAGAGAGCATTAGAAGCTACAGGCGTGATGTGAGAGATTTAATGCCACCGAGCACTACGAGGAGTTTAGGTTTACCAACCTCCACCAGATAAGGTCCTCCGATCACGGTGTTTTAGCTATACACCAGGCTGTGCAAACGCTCATAGAAAGGTTGTTACGCGATGTGGGTCCTAATGATTTTTTCCAACTACGCTTCCAGGGGCAGGGTTTTGACAGTCCTTTGTTCACCAAACGGAGGTCCCGAGATGTGTTTGACGCCGTGGAATTTTTAGAAAACCTTTCGAGGCTTTTACAGAGCAAGGCTGAACTAGTAGCCTCACGGTACTTTCCGTGTCATAGCCCTCATTGTAAGGGGTCGTGAGGGTGGTGTTTCAAGACCTTTAAAGAGTGTGCTATACAGTCAGATAATTGGTAAGAAACAGCGGTGGCTGCTCGACTTTAACAACGACACAACCAATATCTGTCTGGCGGCCAGCATCGTAGGATTGTTGATGGGCGCAACACCACCGACGCTGCCATCCTGTCTAGAGCGGCTGAAGCCCACGCCGTTCTTGAAATACCACCACAACGCATGGTCGGCTTTGGTGACATAGGTCTTTTGAGAACTATTTCTCTGTGACTGTGAAAGTTCTTTATCACAGCGGCTCTTGGAAGTACTTTACAACAGGGGACCGTGTGAGAAACAAGACCGTATATGTCCTTCACCACGAAAATCACTTTTACGGTATCTTGAACCTCAAAAGTTTTCTGGGTGTCAAGTACGTGTGCACACATTGTGACCACATATACAGCAGTAAGGACCGTCATCAGTGTGAAATGCATTGTAAGATGTGTCGGAGGGACGGCTGCGTCGTGAGACGCTGCCCTGAAGGTGAGGTGTCGCACCTGTAAGATGTTTTGTCGCTCTCAAGACTGTTTGAGCAACCATAAGAAAACTGTTAAATGCATCCCTAAAATGGATTGCTTTGAGTGTGGTCGGTATGTGGCGACAGATCACAAATGCCAAGGTATGAAATGCCCCAGGTGTCAGACGTCTTTTGAGGCGGGTACCAACCATCAGTGCTACATGGTTAAAGGTAGACCCCAGACAAAAACCGAAGCATACATAGTGTTTGATATAGAGTGCACACAAGAGACGGGAGTACACCAACCTAACTATATTTACGCACACCATCTAACTTCCGACGCCAGCTGGGAGTTTGAAGGCAGAACGTGCGTTGGTGATTTCCTTAACACTTTCATTCAAACCAAATTCAAAGGGTATACCATGCTGGCCCACAACTCAAAAGCATACGACTCATTCTTTATTTTACAAAATATGATTCGTGAAAAGGTCCAAGTAGAACTCATCACTCAGGGGTCCAAGCTGATGTTGTTAACAGCAGTTCGGTTACAAATAAGGTTTATAGACACCCTGAATTTCCTGCCTATGAAATTGAGCAAGCTACCAAAAGCCTTTGGATTCCCCGGTTGTAAAGGTTATTTTCCACACTTTTTTAACACCTGGGCGAACCAGAATTATGTGGGTCCCATGCCACCTCCTGACAGCTACGGGGTTGAATATATGATGCCATCCGAGAAGGAGAGCTTTCTAGAATGGTACTCTGAAAACCGTGAAAAGGAGTTTCATTTTCAAACAGAGTTGAAAGCTTATTGTCAGGCTGATGTGATGATCCTACGACAAGCGTGCAACCTCTTCAGAGATGTTGTGGTGGAAATGACTAAGAAAGTCAGTATCCTGAAACCCAAGAAGTCTCAAATGACAAAGAAAGTCAGGATCATGAAACCCAAGAAGTCTCAAATGACAAAGAAAGTCAGGGTCTTGAAACCCAATACGCCTGAAATGCCGGAGGCTGTCGAATACATAGACCCTTTTCAAAACATCACATTGGCCTCCATGTGTATGTCCATCTACAAACACATGTTTTTAAGACCAAAAGTATTGCACTAGTGCCTGTAGACCTCTATAATGGCAAACAGAAACGCTATTCAACCCCCTCGATCCGGTGGCTCATGTACATTTCTGAGAAGGAAGACGTACATATTCAACACGCCTTACAGGGTGGTGAATACCGTGTTGGTCCCTACTACCTGGATGGGTACGCTGTAATTAAGGGGTGCCGACGGCCTTTGAATACAATGGCTGCTTTTACCACGGCTGTCCCCAGTGTTACAAACCCCATGAGTTTAACAGACTGATGGGTGTCAAATTTGAACACTTACACAGACGTACACTGTTGAAGGCGCAGTATGTTGAAAAATGTGGCTTTGCTATGAGGGTTCTTTGGGAGCATGAGTGGCTAGAGATGTTAACAACCGACACAGCGCTCTGCTCTTTCCTTCAGAGTCATGATTTACCAGAACCTCTGGAACCCCGCGATGCCTTATTCGGGGGTCGTACAAATGCCATACAACTGTACAGGGCCGTGGGTGAGGGTGAGAAAATACACTACTATGATTTCACCAGTCTGTACCCATTTGTGAACAAAATGAAGGTATACCCATTAGGACACCCCACCATCATATATAGAGATTTTAAGCCCATATCCGAATACTTTGGGCTAGTCAAATGTGAAATCTATCCTCCACGACAGCTTTACTTTCCGGTGTTACCATACCGAGTCGATGGTAAACTGATGTTCCCCCTCTGTCGCACATGTGCGGTGCTTAAAGAGGTTGACGCTTGTAGACACACCGATGAACAAAGGATGCTCACAGGGACCTGGTGCAGCATCGAGGTAGAAGCGGCCTTAGAGAAAGGTTACAGGCTCGGTAGGATACACGAGGTATGGCATTTTCAGAGGACCACGACACGTCTCTTTGCCCCATACATTAATATGTTTCTCAGAGACAAGCAGGAGGCCTCAGGGTATCCCGAATGGTGTACTAGTCAGGATGCAAAGCAGAAATACATCGCTGACTACTACGCTCACGAAGGTATCCGTTTACGACCCCATTTGATAGAGGTCAACCCTGCCCGCCGGCAGTTAGCCAAGCTCTGCCTCAACTCCTTATGGGGAAAATTCGCACAGCGTACAAACCTGTCAAATACGACCTTAATAACCGATCCTGATGAGCTGTTTAAGTACCTGTTTGCCCCATGTTACGAGGTGGCCAGCTGTGGGTTTATCGATGACGAGACCGCAGCTGTGTGTTGGAAATACACAAAAGCGTACCCCACAACTTGTAACAACATCAACATCTTCATAGCGTGCTTCACCACAGCCCATGCCCGTCTAGAACTTTACAAGGTTATGGACAAACTCCAGGACCGTTGCTTGTATCACGATACCGACTCAGTGATTTTTCTGAGTAAACCAGGGATGAAGACCCTCCTCTTGGGGATTATCTGGGTAACTTGACCAGCGAACTAGATAAGGATGAGCATATCATAGAATACACGTCATCCGGGCCTAAAACATACTCCTACCGCACAAACAAGAACAAAGTGTGTATGAAGGTCAAAGGCATAACCTTAAATGTCAGCAACACCCTAAAAATCAATTTTGATAGTCTGAAGAATCTGGTGCACGAATACGCGGCCTCCGACAAATGTGAAAATGCTAAAACCATAGTTGTGAACCAGCCGTGTATAGTCAGGTCCAAAAAGAAGTGGGAAATTACAACCCAGCCCTTACATAAGACATTACGGGTTGTTTTTGATAAAAGGGTCCTGACTGCCGACTATAAAACACTGCCGTATGGTTATTAGCCTCATTAGAGATACAGACCCCACACCATGGACACCAGATTACAGCATCCATTCGCATGCGTGTTAGCAGGGCCCTCAAACTGTGGTAAGAGCTACTTTATAAAAAGCTCTTAGAAAATGCTGCCTCTGTTTTATCCCAAACCCCTAACAACATTGTATGGCTTTATTCATGCTGGCAAGCTCTTTATACAGACATGGCCAGTCGTTTCCCCATATCAGATTTATAGAAGGCATACCAGATAATCTCAACGATGATGAGTTACTGCCCCGTCCCTTGTAAACCTGATAATTGTCGATGACCTTATGCGTGAAGGTGGGGATCATCCGGAGTTAGAGAGAGCTTTTACTCAATATTCGCATCATCGTAATCTAAGCATCTGCTACATTGTGCAGAACTTGTTTTACAAGGGCAAGAACAGCAGGTCTATAGCTCTCAACGCTTCATACCTTGTTTTATTTAAAACCCCGGGACAAACAACAAATATCAGTCATAGCTAAACAGATGTACCCAGGAAACACACACTTCTTCATGGAGGCCTTTAACGATGCTACAGCAAAACCCCACGGCTACCTGCTGGTCGACTTAAAAATGAAACTCTAGAAGACTATAGACTGAGGGCTGATATATTTGCCCCAGATCTACCAGTCGCACACCCCTAAGCCCAAGGCCCGTGCCTATAAAAAGCAGCGCTGATGACTTTTAGAGACATTTACAATCCGACCCCTTATAATACAAGGTGTTGACCATGTCGGCCCGCCTACGTCGCAATTTAGCTCTCCTGAAAATGCTTGTTACAGCCAGTCCCCAGCACCGAAAGGCCATCCTGTGCGCTGCTTCTGACGACTTAGTGTCTGCCATTTCTGAAATTGCCCTAAATACCCTAAAAGGCAACGTCCCTATATCAAAGAGTCAGTTACAGGTTCTGAAGAAGAAGAGGTCTCTTATCAAGAAGCTCAGTAATAAAAGGGCCTCACTCATTACCAAGAAGAAACTGGTGAAACAGTCTGGAGGTTTTATAGGCTCTTTGCTGGGCATAGCTATACCCATAATTACGAGCCTCCTCTCGGGACAGTAATGGATCATGCCACCAAGATGTATTTGGTTCCGAGGCAGCAAATGGACCAGCTGGGCTCTTCAAAGGACAACACTTGGGATATACGCCGAAATGAGACTCTGCGTCTGGATGCTGAAATTAAAGACATTTTGAACAGAACCGATCTAAACCCCTATGACAAGGCAAACCTTTACACCAGCACCCTTAAAAACTTTTTAAGTTACTACAACCAATGGAATACCGAGAAAAATAAGCTGACTCTATACACCCCGGACTCTGAACAACCAGCCGTGCCTCCAAATGGCCCTCAGCCCCTGCAACCATCACAGGCCCATGCAGCACCCTCAGATGACTTTGTTACAGATCTCTTAAAAAATATAAGTCAAAGACACAGGGGGCCGCGCAAATGCTGATGAGTAAACTTGCAACTTCTAAAGACCTGACATCCTGGAATGAGCGAGGCGAATTTCTCTACAAGGGACAGCCGGTTGCAGGGTCACACATGTACGATCTAGTCAAAGGTCTCACGCACCCCAAAATCATAACGCCTCAAAACGCACCGCGTGGTTGGGATGCGTTTCTACGAGCCGCTGCTGAACTCAACATCCCTTCCACGCTCGTGGGTAATAACGAGCACCGTCGTTTGCTTGAAAATTTGAAAGCCCCGTACACCCATCACCAACAGGCTCTGACACACCCCTGCTATCCCCCTCCTGGAGTACCCCTACAACGATGGTTGTACCTCGAAAAAGGGCAATTTTCAAACCAAGTACCTGGCTTACACCCTGATGTTTCTTCAGACTTCTTTTTTATAACTTTACAACCTGCCTCTGTTGTCTTTTAAAATGTTTTAATTATGTTGTATGTGGTAGCATAGAAATACAAAGTCTGAATACCGTATTTTTTTAAAAATAATGTCTTTTATTTTAGGCGTTCATCATTAAACATACACATGTCCCACGGACTTACAAATAGATGTTTGTAATAAAACACTTTTTTTATAACTTTACAACCTGCCTCTGTTGTCTTTTAAAAGGTTTTAATTATGTTGTATGTGGTAGCATAGAAATACAAAGTCTGAATACCGTATTTTAAAAAAAATAATGGTCTTTTATTTTAGGCGCTCATCATTAAACATACACATGTCCCACGGACTTACAATTTTGACAAGCGACATATTCGGGTTTCACAGGTCTGACCGAGACCACTGTGTTTTCTTTTACATATTTCACAACTATATTGTCATTGTTAACAAGGTCACGCGAATATAGATTTAAGAAATTTCTAAACGACATACCCTCAGACATTTTACTGATAAAATAAATACAATGCTCCCCACATGTGATGGCTATGGAATCCTGGAGCCTCAGCTTGTTATACTCCAACACGCGCAGCGGCTTTTTTCACAAACTTGAATATAGGGGTTGTATAGATACGATGTTCTGGGAATTCACCGGCACTGTCAAACAATATAACCTTGTCACTGTCTATAAACAGGCCCACCCAGTGTGTTCCGCTCTTGTCATGCGGGTCTGTGTTAAAGACTAGAGTGCGGGGCCTTTCTAACCCTATTTCAGGTGGTAACCCGTCGCTAGGGAAAACACCTAAAAAGTATTTCCTAGCGTCTTTATGCCTGCTTAAGAACGAGCGTATCTGCACAGTGTCCATTTCACAAAATGTTTTAAAGATAGTCAAACAAAATCTGTCTTGCGTGGTTGATCTGAATGATGCTGTCGAATACAGAGAATACGACCATGTTCACATTCGTCGGTAGCGGATTACTGAATCGTATTTCAGCTTTTAGATTCCCGTTTTTGACGAGGTTGTAGTGATCGCCGTCTTCCATGTCGGGGGTCAGGTCGAATGCGAACAGCGTGTACCCGTCCCCATAGCCTTCTCTTGACACAGCTACACCGCAGTCCCTTAGATGCTTCCCGGTTATTGAAACCAACCCCTGATATTCCCTGATGTAGTTGGAGGTTATAAAACTAGGGGTGTAGGGTTTTGCAGGAATCACAGTGCCCTCGTGGACCAGCGACGCGTAGTTGATGTTGTAGTGTCTAAAATTGAAGGGGTTTAAGGCGTAGGTGCCGCTAAAGGCTGTATTGTCCACAAAACCGATGATGATGAGTTTGGGTAGTTGCCCTAGAAATAAATTCTGCTGCTGGGTTAAACGGGTACCGGCTGGGATGCTGAACACCTTCAGAGCTACTCTTTCCACAGCGTACTTGGCGTTTGATATTTGCAAAGCGTCGGCGTGCGCTAATCTGACGCTCGGGGACACTTTCACTCTCTTTACAAACAGGCTCGCTGCCAGGATGTCAAGCTTGTACTGGTCCGCATCCCCGCTGATGAGACAGAATGAGTCCTTGTTGCATGTGAGCTTGATCTTAAGGTCAATACCATTGATAAGCAGTTTATCTTGGAAGAAGAGATCTGAATGTATGCGACCCAGGAGGTCAAAGTTGCGACTGCCTGCTGCAAACCTTGCTCTTTTACAAAACCATGATTGGCACCGTCCAGAGCCATGGTTTCAAACTGGCCGTATGTATCCTTGTAGAAGAGACCAGCTGAAAGCTGCGTGTCAAGGCGTCGCTACTGTAATTTAGAATACTCTCGAGGTAGGCTCTGTAGGCGTACATGTTATCGTTCTGTGTGATGAGTCGATCGCCCAGGGTGATGTCCACCTGATTAAACATGGCCGCTAGGGAGTAAGCGATCGTTGCCACTCGAGCGTCTGCTGCTATGTCGGACCCATCCGCTTTTACGATTTTACACATAAGATGCAGCAGCGTGTTGTTGAGATCCAAATACATATCCGTGGACCCTGACACAAAAAACTCTATAGGGGCCAGCGGTGTCAAGGCGGCTAAAGGCGATACCTCCATGAAGAAGCTGTTTTCGATGCTTGTCTGCGTTGGTTTTAGAGTAAACAAGTCTAACTCGGATTTGGCGCACTCGCCAGATGCACAGTGTACTGAAGGCCATGGTTTAGTTTACGAGGCTTTAAAAAATATTGACTTTAGAACCCTTTCTCTTCTTCGCAGCTCTCTTCCGTCTTGGAGTTCTTCTTTTCTGAGGGCGTTTTGAAGAACTCCTCCTTTTTTATAGGGGACCGGTGGACCCCTGCGTCTCGAAGGCCTGCGCTTCCTTTTAACACTCGCGCGCGGCTTGTACAACAGACCCGCTCCTTCTTGCGGCTGTTTGTTCATGCGCTCTGCAACCGCCGAAGTAACAGACCCAACAACATCATGGGCAATGTTCGTAGCAGCCGTCTTAACATGCGGTTTTACAATTTCATAGCCTCTTCTCAAGAACGGCATAGCTCTTCTAAACAGGCTCCTGAAGAAACCCCTAAACCAGCCCCATACATAACCGGCGACCCTTGAAAGTACGGCGGACCTCCATATCCGGCTTGGTTTCTGTAATAGTCCCTGTACATAGACGGGTCCCCGTATGTTTTCACGACCACCATGATGCCTGGTTAATAACCGCTGTCGTGTCTCGGTCTTAAATGAAGCTTAACAATAACTTTCCCGTATTTAAAGGCCACCGGCTCAGACTGATCATCGTAGATCATAATTGAAATAGTGTCAAAATGGTTTTTAGAAACTGCGACGTGAGTCGAGCTTATTAAATTGAATATTAACCATCGTATTATTTTCACCCTGTACATGGACCCATCTTAACAGCGGTGAATAAGTATCACCGATCCTCTGGGCCTCTACAATGTCGCTATACACATAGAGCGTATAGAACCCACCGTTAATATCGGGGCATGTGTGATCCTGCTCCATCGGACTTTTCGCATGCAGCACGGTGCCTAAAACCCTTCTTAATTTACCGGAGCAGTTAAACGTCGTGAGTACGGCTTGGTGCTTTAAGAAATACCTTCCTTCTGACGTTATCTAATGACAGATGCGTATTCGGGTATGCTTCGAGGTTGGCTATGGCTTTGTTGACAGCATCGACAACACTTATAACGGTTGGGTAGTAACCGTATGGAATGCTCTCGTGCATGCTCACTGGATCCTGCTCACGCTTTATGTAAAACTTTGCCTCGGCCTGTGTGAATGTATTCCATGTTCTAGGGTATTGAATTTCTGTTAGGGCCACCTCCCAATCCCCTTTCAGGTCCACAGGCTTAGCCAGTTTCACGGTGTAATTAGAAATCTGGTTGTCGGGGAACATGCCCTTAGAAGCGTTGGATGGTAAGGTGATATAAAAGGGGCTGTCTCCATCTTATTAGAGGATTTTAGACGGTCCTTAGCTCACACACCCTTCAGGGAGCTGGCCAACACCCAACTGTTAAATTTCTCCGGCCATCCCCTCCATTTGACATATGCCTGGCTGCTAGCCCCCTACCTTTCCTTTTCAGAACCTTTTCAACCCTATACACCCTGTTCGGATCATCAGGTACCATTTGTAACTCTTCCTTGTAAAACACCCCGATACAGCTTCCCCAGCGTAGTCCTTTAAGCTGTAAATATACAGCCCTTCTTTAAGCTCCACATTATCCACTATAAATATCTCGTCGCTAAAAGTCTGGCGGTAGCCCTTCGTGAAGACCCCTTTCAATTTTGAAATCCTCACATGCGTGCCTTTTTTAAAAACAGGTTTCTTCACCTTTGTAGCAAAATTATGCCCGTACACCGTTCGCCAAACATCTAAAGAATTACTAGGAGTCACCTCTGCGGGTGATGTTTTGATGGTCCGGTGATAACTGGCATTATACACATCTAAAAAGCCTGTAGAACATCCACGTATCTGTAGGTGTTGTTGGCCGTAAAATACCGCCACATCTTAGACTTTAAAGTTCTGTTAAACCGTTCTACAACCGCTGCTTTCACCTCCGTGTGTGTTACAAAATGTTGAACACCGTGGTTGTTTAATAATTTCTGAAATGTCTTGTTTAAGAATTCTTTACCGGCGTCTGTTTGTAGTTTTTGAGGAACCCTGCCCTTCGCGAAGATGGCTTTAAAAGCGGCCGTGGCGCTGGCCCCTCTTTTATCGCTTAACGGTTCTGCGTAGGCGTACTTGGACAATACGTCTATGACTGTTAATATATAACAAACGCCGTTGTTATGTTCTGCTATATCTTGAAGGCTGATTATGTCAGCTTGCCACTGATAATCTATTTGAGCATTAACGATTGTACGGCGTCTCTTAAAGCGGCTTCTGGCCGGCTTGTGGAGGCGAATACGCCTCCTCTCCTGATAGCCATGTCTTGACCAGGTCTCTGCTCACGGGCTCGTTTTCATCTGCAGCCCTTCTGTATAGGGCTTCGACACTTCCAAAGCTACCAACCCCTCTTGTATCATAATAAAGTTTTCTTAACATAGCCCCGACATGATAGCATCCGGTACAATTAATGAAATGAAAGACGATTGTTTTGTGTAAGGGCGTTTTATTAAAAACCAGATAAACAATACTACCAAAACCTGAGCAAAAGATACTTTACATTTTCATAGGAAACGTGATAAGTACGTATTAACACATAACCACCTTGCGTTGTAACATACCGCTTGTTTGTTCTAAATACACACTATCCTGTAACATTACATAAGAACTTAGGTAAATAGTCTTCGGGGCCAAAGCCCCCTGAGATTATTTTTTATACATGTTACACATACGCCTTTCTACGAGTCTTTGTAGCAGCTTTCTATCAAGAGTCGGGCACATCTCCTGCATTTCAGGTAGTTTTACGCTCGGGTCATAGGCGTATTGGATCTCATTGAGTGCAGATGTTAAGATCCTCAACATATCGGGGTGTACAGGTTTATTTTCAGGGTTCAGGCCGTACACCACCTTTAGCAGCTTATACACCTTGTACGGGTTTAACAAGCCACAAATATAGCGTATTGTTCTTGCTCTGTATGATTCGCACAAACATTCGTGAGCCGCCTGCTCTGGATCGCTTATTTGGTGGCCTTGACAAAGACTGTAATAGTCACGTTTGACACAGTTTAGTACTACCGCCGCTGCGAAACCCTTAACTTCACGCCGTTCAAAGAAGGACAATCCGACATCTTCATCTTTTTCACACGCGGCGCTCTTAGAACCGCATACGCATTTGTCGCAGCCCTCGCTGTTTTGGCACGTTGAGCTTTCAGCCTGTTTTGAACACCACAGACAATTAAAGATTACATTGTTCGCTTTTGCAGGTCGCCAGGCTCCAGCCGTTCTTTTTGGGGCTTCTATCTAGGGTTCAAAAAAAGATTGACAGCCCATTAGTTGAAGAAATAAAATACATTGTTATATAGATACAGGGGCATAACATTTTCATACTAACCTCCATATTTTCACAACCCTCTGCGGCAGCTCTGAAATCCTGAGAGTCGCTAATGTCCTGCGATACCCCGTCATCTTCGACGCTTGTACCGGGCTGTTGCAACACGCCCTCCGCAGCAGCCACATCCTCCTGAAGGTCCATGTCTTCGTAGACAGAGGTGTTAGGAGGTGCTACAGGCTCTTTACCATAGTGCTTTATGAAGTATGTGCATCCTGCTGGTGTTACGCTCTAGGGACAAAAAAGAAAGATTGATATGCCAATAGCTGAAGAAATAAAATACCGCATTTTTTTTTTTGTAACTACCGAGCATAACATTTTTATTTTTTACTAACCTCTGCATTTTCACCGGCCTCTGCTGCGGTTCTGAAATCTTGAGAGTCGCTAGTGTCCCGCGTTGCCCCAACATCTTCGGCGACTGTACCCGACGGTTGCAGCACAACATCATCAGCATCAGGGTCCTCCTGAAGGGCCTTGGTTTCATAGACGGTTGTGTTAGCTGGTGCTACAGCCTCTTCAGATTCCTCCATATCCACGAAACTGGGGCCGGCAAACAAGCTGCCGCTACCAGAGCCCTCACTCGTGCTGGGGGTGCCCTTAACCGGAGACAGCAGGCATACGCAATCCTTGAGATTGAGGTTTTGCACCCCCGACACATGCTATTACTAAAGCCAGTAAGGTCGCAGCCCCTATCCTTAGGTGTTTCTTGCTGAGCATTCTCGTCCATTACCATCGTTGGTAAGCTGCGGTAATATCTACTGATAGGGGGTTGGAGCAAACCCACATAGGGCTCTTCACAAGAGGGTTGTATCTCTTCATTTTGCTATGGGAACCTTCTTGTCTTCCGGCGGCTGCTTGCTGTACAACGCTCTTAAGGACGCCTTATATGTATCCTAAACAGCTCCTAAAAGGGGCGTACCATCTATACATCAACAAGGCCTTAGAGGCGTCATAGGGCTCTGGCTCGCTGGTGGCTCCCGAAACAGCCCCGCCCCTAGCACCGCCCCTTGGACAAGCTGGCCACATGTCACTTTTAAGGACACTGCAAAGGGATGGGGGACCTGTCACTTTTAAGGCCACGCTTCACTTTTAAGGACACAGCGAGGGGGTTGAGGCCTGTCACTTTTAAGGACACAGAGAGGTTTGAGGCCTGTCACTTTTAAGGGCACGCGTCACTTTTAAGGACACAGTGAGGGTTTGAGGCCTGTCACTTTTAAGGACACGCGTCACTTTTAAGGACACAGCGAGGGCGGGGGACCGGAGGGGGACCTGTCACTTTTAAGGGCATGAATGGGGAGGAATGGTATCTCCTTATACTACTATTGCGTACCGCATCATGCAACAATTTGAAAAATGGTGTATTGTGATCTTGATATGCATAATTATGTATTGAGCACGATGTGGGTCAAGAGTTGCTATTTTATATTTTGAAAAAAATTGTTTTTTATTCTACACCATCTTTGTTTAAAATGAAACAAAATGGCTTTCATGGCATATGCATCCTCCATGGAAACATAATAAGATGTGCATTTTAGCTCTGTGTTTACAAAAACCATCATATTGTAACTGAATTTTATTGTGTATTGTACAATGTGGTGTAGAGAACGTATGGGGCTGTAAGACAATAGCATTTATGATGGGAGAAAAATGGAGGAGGCTAAATGCCAGATTGTATATTGGATTACAGCTCTAGTGCTCAAAGGGCTGATGAGATGGAGAAAGGACTAAGGGCCCGATTACAAGTTTGGCGATGTGGGAGCGGACCGCCATGCCACTGCCTGCTCCCACACCGCCAAACAGGACTGCTGGCCGCCCGCCAGATTATGAGTTACTTCGTAGTCTGGCGGGCGGTCCTTTGGCATTCCTACGGCAGTGCCTTTCAAAAAGGCACCTCAATAGGAACATTAAAGCTCGTTCTTGCACGGCATGGACTGTGAAGTCCATTCCGTGCAGGAAAGGGGGTCCATGCAGACAGGGGGGCACATCATGTGCCCTGTTTCCTCACCACCACCCTTTCCAATGCGGGCCCACCACTGTGGTTAGGGTCACAGTGAGGAAACTTGTAATATGCTTGTCAGTGACACAGTGGCACCGCCAAGCATATTGTGGCCTCAAGACTGCCGTGCCAGCACCAGGGATCGCGGATCCCTGGCAGGTGAGGCGGTCCCATGGTGGTCCGCCTGCCAAAGTTGTAATACGGCCCTGCCACCGCTGCACCACCTCAGGTTTGGCAGCCCACGAACTGCCAAACTTGGAATCAGGCCCTAAGTGAGTAAATATGGTCCACTGCAGTGGTTGGTTAGGACCAGTTGAAGGTGGGAGCTGAAACACATTGGCCGTATATAGTTTACTTTTTGCACTTTGTGATTTTCGATTTGGCAATCAATTAATAATATTTAAAAAAAAAATCAATGGTCTGCCTGGCTTGGATGACTTTTGTGCTGTGCCGCCATATCGGAGGTCTGTGAAAGTGACTGGACATAAGGATATATATATATACACACATATACAGCTGCGGCCCATGCAGGTAAGAGCCATGGGGCCGTGTGGGGGGGATTTCGACAGAGAATGTTGAGGGAAAAATACATTTTCCCTGTCATCATCAATATATATTACCTACCAGCAATCGCCAGTAGGTGGGTATAGTTATGACCTAGTTTCCATAAGAAAAATATTTTTTGTTTTCTAACAACTTTGGCGCCATTGGAGGAATCATGAAATTTTCAAAACTAGTTTGCTACTCACTTCAGCTGTTTTTGGAAAGTTTCAGGGTGATTCAGTCAAGCGGGGGACGAGAAAAAGGGTGTTGGGTTTTAAAACTTGTTTTCCCTATGCAATTTGCCATTAGGATTTTAGAACTGACTACAACCCGAACTGCTGGATGGAATTACACCAAATGTGGCAGAAAGCTAAATCTTGGTCCAGAAAGAGGTATTTTTGTAGTTTGGTCTAAATCAGTTAAGTTGTTTTGGAGTTATTAAAGAAAATAGATTTATGTATATCTAGGGAAGCGGATGCTCCACGCATCCGACAGATCTCATGATGAGATCTGATTGGCTGCCAACACTTCAACCAGGAAGTGGTGGCAACCATCTTGGGACTCGGTGGGTCTCAAGAAAAAATGCAAAAAAAAACCCATAAGGGGATAGGGTAGGAATACCCTGACCCCCTAGGCCTGGTGGTGAGGTCCCACAAGGAACCTGCCTGGGGTCAAAAATGTTCTGTTTTTTTAAACGTTTGCCACGAATTTGCAGAGGATTCACAGTAAAAGTTTTTTTAAAAAGCACAGTTTCCCGTGCATGTTTTTTATTATGACCCCAAGGTGGACCTGGGCCCAGGCCGATTTCAGCCCCAGGGACTCTATCCTTCAGGCCTGGCTGATAATACAAAGGGGGAGGGTGCCGGGCAGACCCCTTTCTAGGCTAATTTTGGCCCTGGGGACCCCATTCCCGGGGTCTGACCGTTAAAATGTATTGGGAGGGGGAGCGTGGCCCCCCTCCCAGGCTGATTTTGGCCACAGGGACCTCATCCCCTGGGGCCCAGTTATAGATTCAAAGGGGGAGGGGGCACACAGCCCCCTCCCCGGACTGAAATTAGAAAGGGGACACCATGCCTCAGGGCAAGCTCCAGCTATGTCCCGGGATGCCAATCCCTGAGACATAGCAGTTTCCCGGCCTGCACTGGGCTGTGCAGGGAAACCTCTGGTTGTGCTTGCGTGGCAGGAGCAATTTCAAAGCTCCCACCAAGTGAAAGCAAACACAAAGTCCGCTCCCAGCTGGTGGGACCTTTAAAAATTATTCCACCAGCTGAGAGTGGACTTCAGATCTGTTTCCCTGTAAACAGCGACGCGGGCATGAAAACAGATCTAAATATTGCTCCCTCCCACAGGAAGCAATATTTTTATCTGCTCCCTGCAGGCAGGAGCAATGCTGGATCCAGCTGGATGTGGGGAGCCGACTGAGGCCGTGTGGACCTTGAGGATTCTCCCGCAGCCCCAGACGAGGACCTGGTAGGCTGGTAGGTGGGCACCAGGGAATCCACCCTTTCTTGGCCAGGCCCCAGGGGATGGGGTCCCTGGGGCCGAAATCGGCCCAAAGAGGGGGGGGGCTGTGTGCCTCTCTCCCCCTTTAATCATTAGCCAGGCCCTGGGGGATGGGGTCCCCGGGCCCAAATTTGCCTGCGGAGAAGGGCCGCGAACCCCCTCCTCCATTAGCAATTTTCTAGGCCCCGGGGTATGGGGTCCACAGTGTTGATATCAGTCTGTGTAGTGGTGCCATGCAGCCCACCTCCACCTTTATTAACTGATGGACGGGCCTCAAGGGAAGGGGTCCCTGGGGTCAAAATTGGCCCAAGTAGGGGGGCTGTGTGCCCCCTTATTAACATTGGCTGAGGCCCCAGAAATGGGGTCTCCGGGGCCAAAATCAGCCCGGGATTATTAAGGCCGGTCTGCATGCCCCCTCCCCGATAAATATAATGGTGGGCCCCAGGGAGGGTGGGGTTCCTGGGTCCAATAATGGCCAGGGTAGGGAGCCATGTATCCCCTCCTCTAAAAAATGTCCTGTGCCCTGGGGATGAGGTCCCCGGGAACAAAACCGGCCCAGGGAGGGGAACATGTGCCTCACTCCCACACAAAATGTGCAGGGTCCCGGGTGGGGCTAAAAGCAGCATGGCCATCATCAGCAGATTGGGCTTTGGGTGGATTGTTAATCTGTTCAGTAGTTTGCAAGGTATTAAAGGAAATCCAAATTGTTATATCTACGATCACCAAGCTTTCGTGAATAATAACGAGTTTGTGCAGAGATCTGCAGAGCTCTGATTGTCTGCCAATACTTCAACCAGGAAATGTTGGCAGCCATCTTGGGACTCAGCTTCAGCCGAGTCCCCCAACAAATTTGAAAAAAGGAAAGGGGGTTGGGTAGGAATACCCTGATCCCCAAGCCTTGGTATTGGGGTCCCAGAGGGACCCTGGCAGGGCAAAAAAGCGTATTCGCGAATATTGTGTGAATTTAAAAAAAAGCGCAGTCTCCTACGTTTGTTTTTCAAGAAGCCCCCGGGTGGGACAGGTCCAGGGGGCATGCTGATATGGATAAAAAAATGAAAGGGGTGCACGGGATCCCTTCAAAGGGCTTGGTAATACCACCACCTCCCTGGGGCTCATGTTAAAAATAAACGGGGGGGCCTTGCGAACTCCCCCGTGGACCACCACCACCCCGGGGCTATGAATCTAAAAATAGCTGGGGGGGGGCCATGCGGACCTCCCCGGGGCTAAGATAAATATTAAACAGGGGGTCCGAATGGACCCATGGCCCCGGGGACCACCTCCTCCTCGGTATCAATTAGTTTTTTAAAAAGGAGGGGGCCGCGGGGTGAGGTGGTGGTTCCTGGGGCTGGTCCATGAACTGTAAGGGAGGGGGGCCATGCGACTCCCATCCTGGAGCCATTAATGGCCATGGGGACCGCCACCCCCCAGGGCTCGCTACTGCTATGTCCCGGGGTGCTCACCCCCAGAACATAGCTGTTTGCTTTTGCTTGGCGGGAGCTGTCAAAGTGCTCCCTCTTGCTGGAAGCTGAGGTTTCATCTCTTTCCCTGTCCACAGAGATGCGGGTAAGGAAAGAGATGAAACTATTGCTCTTGCACACAGGGAGCTGCATTTCTATCAGTTCCCTGTATGCAATAGCAATGCTGGCTCCCGCAAGAGGCGAGGAGCTGGCTGGGAACGCGTAGGACTTTAGGCTCCCACGCAGTCTCCAAGATGCACACCAGCTACCCTTGGTAGGCTTCAGGGCACCCACTGAAACATGGCCGGGCCCCGGGGGATGTAGTCTCCAGGGCTGAAATCAACCCAGGGAGGGGGCCGTGCAGCCCCCATTCAGTCATGGCTGGACACTGGGGATGGGCTCCCCGGGGCCGTTCTGGCCCTGGTGCTAATTTCACAAAAATTAAAAAGCAACATTAAGCACTTACACATACAAATATTATCCTCTCCTGGTGAGAGCAGAGTCCATGGTTCTCCCTTTAAATTCCTAGGAGTATAAAATTTGGAAATCACTTGGATGCTTCTCAGTTTTGCCCTGCCCACCTTAGTAGTGTGCAAAGGTTTTCCTGCCTTTTGCCAGGATGATGCACAGCTTAACAAGTGGCTCTCCAGCGCATTTTCTGCCAATTTTGGTGAGTTCTTGATGTGTAGGAATATGAGGACATCTCCACCAAACAAAGAAGCACTTATTTCATATAGTTACGAAGAAAGACTCTTGTTTGGTGGAGATTTACCACTTTGCACCAGGAACAATCAAATTGCCTAGATGCACACAAGGTCACTAGTGACATTCCTTGCGCTCCATTATGCAGCTGTAGTGTAGAATATGTA